>OX411765.1:15814627-17078294 GCA_948252205.1 Orthosia incerta
TTTTAGTACACATTTAACACAAATGTTACGTAACAAGCCCCCGCGGCTGAACTTTGGTAAATTGTTATCTTTACCTTTATAATTTTTTATTGATTTGCTAAAGCAAAAAATATCTGTCCAATATTTTTTGAAAATTACTTATGGACTAAATAGAGCTATTGTTTTTATACCTATAAAGATCGTGTTTTAACACAGAATGACACTGTTTTTGTTCCTCGACTACAGGCATATTTATTCGTAACGTAATCTTTACCATCCTGGTACTTTATTATTACTTCTTCATATTGGTTTTGCTCGTCGGTGATGTAAAGCAGTAGGGAGCACATCCCAGCATTATCTTAACTAACGATTTGTACAGATGTTCAAGCGATAGTGTCGTTAATCCCAATATTTCCAGATAACAGATGATAAAGTTTCATAGATTTTTATTTATCATAATTTTTTAACAAAACTCACTTATCATTAAACAATAGAATAGAGATCGCTTTATGAGGCTACAAAAACCATCTTACAAAATATACTAATTTATTTTATGGAACCGATTACATCTTAAAGTTTCAAGAACATTAAGTAATATCGTTACTAAGTACTTGCATGTATGAAAAAATGAATTTATGTAAAGTATCAAATTATTAATTTCATCAGTGACTAACAAAGTATAGCCCTCTATAGGTATTAGACGAGTGTACTTCCCAGGTCCGCAGTGGTCTTGCTTGTAATTTTGTATTAGTGCAGATCGTCAAGTCTTTAGTTTGCAGCTTATCCGCCAGCGGTCTGTGATCTGTCTAATCCGTTGTTTCATCTATGACAACGTCCTTTACCGCGCCACACCACGCTGTACGCGTTCTCAGTGGGCAGGCAGTGAGCGAGCCAGCTTGTTGTGTTATATTGAGTTCCGTAATCTAAGTTGTCCACATACTTATATTGATCTAATTCAGTGTGATTTTGGGGTCTGCGTTCAAGTCGTCGATAACCAATCAGTCGGTAATCTCGCTGTCCTATCGAATGTATTTTGTCAAAAATCTCACGATATTCCGGACAATTGTCGGTGCTAGCAGCAGACATCATGAACATGTCTATAGAAGAAATAGTGCTCATAGTAGTCCTGCTTACTTATGGCGTACTTACATTGTCTTGCATTTTAACTTGTATTTTTCTCATATTGCGACAGGAGCAAAAGGTCTACCCACAAACATAACATTTATGATGTCGACAGCTGACGTTCCAGTTATTTCAAATGTATTATGGATGGTGTTAAGAAAGTCTCGATCAGTAGTACCAGAGGCTCTAGACAATGTGTCGTTCTATCAGCCAGCTACGATCGCCATGCTCAAAATGCCAAAATGTAAGGGATTGATCACGTGACATTTCGATAATGTTTGACATTCCCATACATTTTTGACTATTTTGAATCACTATGGCGAAGCTTTCGTTGATAGAATGTTACTTGTCTATAGCCTCGGGTTTCTTGGAGTAGGATAATATCGTTTTTAGCACAAAAGTCCTAAAGAAACTGTGGTGATCTGCGCACAGATCTACTGATAACGGACGTAATTGTTGAGGTTTGAAAAACTTTTATGGCCATAAGAATACAATAATTTACTTACATGAAAATATTAAGAAAAAATATTAGTTATTGTTAGAGGTATTACAGAAATATTAGGGCAATGTATTTTAATTTTGAGGGTAGACCAAGTATATAGACAATATTTTATTTCGATAGTTCAAACATCGAAAAATTAAT
Source organism: Orthosia incerta (assembly GCA_948252205.1). NCBI lineage: Eukaryota > Metazoa > Arthropoda > Insecta > Lepidoptera > Noctuidae > Orthosia > Orthosia incerta. The sequence continues at coordinate 15,816,372 of OX411765.1, forward strand.
AGTTAGAACATGGACAAGCGTAGCTGGATGTGGCTCGAAACTATTGTAAGCAATGTGCGGTTTTAATGATTTTTTTGAGTATTTTTTTAAAAGTGGTCATTGATTTGTCTCTTGGTAATTTATAAAATAGTTTGGATCATACAAATTAGTTATTCTTCCATAGTTTTTGCGGGTAGGGTATAGTTGTAGAAATTCTTGTTCACGTCTTAATGTCATTTTGTGATTTTTTATCCGACCTTCCAAAAGGAGGAGGTTCTTTGTTCGGTCGATTTCTCTGTCAATTGCGACAACGACCGATTTTGAAAACCCTTTTTTTTTTGTTGGAAAAAAATGTTTGGTCAAGATCTGATGAAGAATTTCGGAGATATACAACAGAACTCTTCAATAAACGACGGCAAATCTTTTGGTATTACTGCAATCGCATGTGTGTATATTGTTTACATAAATTCATAACATAATATCACACAAGTATGTTCTAAAGAGGTATGCAGAAGTGCACAGTTCATCCGGGTACACTGTCATTTCAACAGTTATGTTCGTGTTTCATGTTATTCGTGTAGTTTATTTTGGCATAATTTGAGTATTATAGCATATACTTTACTTGTGAAATTGCACACAACAAAAAGTGAAAAATAAAAAAAACGTTTTGATATTATAAATGGAATATAACTTCAATTTCGGAAGTCAGTGACACAAAACGAAGAAACAAACACTGACTTCCGAAATTGTAGTTATTTTTCACATTGTAGTTTTCTTATTCGGTAGTCGGTCGTATTTATTTGTAAAAAGGTTTTTTATATTTCACCTTTTTCTGTGGAACATAATGGACTAGATAAATAGTAAGGTACCTGTTATGCCTACAGAAAAACAGGAACACTGACTTCCGAAATTGAAGTTTACTTTTCGTGAAGATAATGTTAGTGTGTATAATTTTATTGTTATTTTTAGCATCAGTATAAATGTATTGTAAATGAATGTTTGTGTAATGTTCATTAGTTTAGCTTCTTTGTGAAGAGTTTCCGTTGCGTTTGTGAGTCCTTGCGAGTAGTGACCAACAATAACCAATACAATACCAATACGATACCTTTTTGGTAACTGAGGGTAGGCTGGACCAGGTAATAGTTACTTTATATTCGTTATAGGTGACCTTCCTATTATCAGGTAGCTTCTCAACTTTGATTGCAGGTTCACCTATACCCTGCATGTGGTCAGCTAGGTGCTGAGTTGTGTCGGAGCTGTCTAGATACACAACGTTACTCCCATACATTTTGACATTTTTCCAATCACTATCGTGACGCTTTCGTTGTTACAATGGCATTTGTCTAGAGCCTTAATTTTTATAAAGTTAAAATAAATTTATATTTATTCCCCATAAAGATATTTAAATTTCACTTAAATGAGAATCATAATTAAATATTAGCGTAAACTTATCGTAAACTATCGTTATACTTCGACATTCGGACATAAAATGATGCATACGAAGATAGTAATATTAATATTCTATACAGTCTAATTGACTTGTTTAGTGGGTATTCCTAAATACCTTGTTACGATGTTAAGCAAACTTACCTCGCTTGGAAATAAAGGGTGTGATCCTGTTGTCACAATGCAGAAACACAACTCATGTTTGTGTAAGTCAGTTTCAAGTTTTATACATCCTAATAGAATCAATAAAAACATAAAAATATTTATTGCATACTTTATTGTACACCACAAAATATGATATCGAATAATAATCTTATCGCTCGCGGCAATCTCTTACAGACTACATTTGGATGGTCTGAACGAGAGGTAATAAACACGTTCAAACCAAACTGAAGCGTGATCCTCGTGTCTTCTGTCAACATATACACAGCTTCAAAGCCAGAGATGGCTTTGAGCCCAGGGTGAATTATAATGGAAAAGAATGAGCTGGCAGTAATGCTACACATGCTTTTTCCGAATATTTTTCCAGTGTTTTCTTACCCGACACCCCTATTTTAGATTATAAAACAAACAGTAACATTCAGAAAAACCATGCTTACTTTGTTCATATTGATGCAATAAAATCGAGCAATGTAGAAACAGCTATAGATAAACTCAAAACAAACTCTGCCGTAGGACCAGATAACATGCCCGCATACATTTTTAAAGGATGTAAAGATTATCTAATATTACTTGCACTTCATATATTTAATCTGTCATTATCTACCGGAAAGCATCCGCAGCGTTGGAAGGTATCGTGAGTCCAACCTTATCATCACATCACACATCATCAGCCTATTAAAGTTCCCACTGCTGGGACACAGGCCTCCTCTTTGTGAGAGAGAATGGGCCGTAATCCACCACGCGGGCCCAGTGCGGGTTGGTGGATGGCACATATGTCTTCGAATTTTTGGTTCTAGGACATGCCGGTTTCCTCACGATGTTTTCCTTCACCGTTTTAAGAGCAGTGGTGATGAAATAATTTACACAAAGTAAAGCGCCTACCTGAGCTCGAACCTACGACCTACAACTTGTAAGTCGCGGCCGATACCATTGGGCCACCACTGCTCTCCGAGTCCAACCTATAGGTACCTAAATCTAATCTAACTTCTGACGTAGAAAATTATCGGCCCATAGCTATACTCTCCGTATTCCCAAAACTATTCTAATCAATATTACACAGGCTTATTATATCTATATTTTGTTTTAAAAAAGCATTTGAACGAGTAGATAACGACGTATTGCTCACCAAGCTATAACATAGGCATTTCCCCGAAATTACTTTAATTCGTCGCACGTTACTTACGAGATCGTCAGCAGTATGTTCGACACGGTTGCTTTGTGTCCACACCATATCACACTCGACCTGGAGTTAGTCAGGGTTCCATATTGGGATCCTTGCTATTTATCATTATTGTGATTAGGTCCTCAAACATGCCAAATGTTTACTTAACGCTGATGATCTTAAGTTAATATTTGGCTTGGAAAAAGTAGCAGACTCAACTACTCTGCAGGATGACATTGACGCGGTTTATCAGTCATTATCATCATCATCAGCTTTATAATGTTTCCACTGCTGGGACACAGGCGTCCTCTCTATGAGAGAGGTAATAAGCACTATTATGGTTTCTCCTGTCCACCGACCTCTGCCTGAACAAATGCCAAGCACTCCCTAACATACTGCAACAGTTCTACGCAGCTCGTTTGGAAGAAGCAACCGTGGAGAATTTGAGGGAAGTGAGATACGGCTGTTCAATAAAAGCCCCGGAAAGGACGGCACAAATACCAGCGAAAGAATGGAGCAAGTCAGCCAGAATCTGCCGTAAATTAATTTGAACAAGCCTGTCAATGAAGATGCTAATCCGAAGCACAGGGCGATTGTAGGCGCAGGGGCTAGGTTGTGTCGCACCTTTGAAACTTGTACACAATCTTGATGTCTATTAAAAACTTATTGTTGTTTGAATATTAAACAAATAAACTCAATGCAGTATCTCGCCATTGTATATTATATAATAGCTGTTGCCCACCCATTGATGTATTCAAAAAAATATATATCAATGATCGAGCCATAATATTGTAGGTGTGTGGGCCGCCTTACTTGAGAAATTATTAATTCACCATCATTTTATTTATTGATTTATTTAAGTAAACATGTATAACTTTACAGTTCACACCTCAGGCGTTATACAATGAGAATAAAAAAAAAATACTAAAAAGAAACACAAGAATTAGGCAAAATTAAATATATCTAAAAAACACATAGAACAAAAAACAGAAGAAAAAAATACAAGAAAAGAAAAAAAATAACAGAAAAAAAAACTGCATAATAAGTTACTCTTCAATATTGCTAAATGCCGCTGAGTCATATCGAAGACAAGGATTTGTCCTTCGAAATATGCGAGAGTTTACCAGTCCACATGCCATCAAACTTGTATACATGGCCTTAGTCAGGCGTAAACTCGAATCAGCAGCAGTGATCTAGAGAGAGTTCTTACGCCTTCCTTCTTGAAAAAATCCAAAAAGCATTACTCGGTTTTCTATATAAAAACTCTTCGGATATTGCCCCTTCCTATAACCTACCAAATTCTTACTTGGTGGTTTAAATTTTAATTCTCATGAAGTAAAGCGTAACTACTTCTTGCTTATCTCTGCCTGCCGTATTATGCGGGGTGAGTCCGATTGCCAGAAGCTTCTGGCGCAGTTGTTGAGGCTGTTTCAAAATCAAAATCAAAATCATATATTTTTATTTTACATAGGCCTACATGGGCACTTATAAAACGTCGACAAAAGGTGCACGGTTCGGGTTAGTCGTTTCCTATGGAGAAGAACCGGCAAGAAACTCCATGGTTACTCTTTTAAATTTTTTTGTTTACAATATTTCCATGTTACAGCATTAGTACTTGGATATGGGGGGACAACGTAGGCCCGACAATAAGTCGTACGAAATTGAAACAAAAAAACAAACAAAAAAAATAATGCACGAAATAAAAAGTTAACAAATGTTAACAATCATCTAGAAATCTAGAAAGCCTACAATGTTCACACATTCACAATAGGTAAAAGAATCTATACAAAGGTAAAAAAAAACACAACACTAAATTTAACATGTGGCACAAATACTGTAATCAGTGCTGTAACTATTCTTAGCAAAGGGCTATAATGATGATTGAAAAATATTGTAAAAAGTCTAATTAAAAGAGAAAAAAAATGAGATTGAGAATAGTTAGAGATATCCATATATTTGTGCCGTTTATGAGTTACCAGGGAAGCCGCATGCGCAGAGGGTGTCAAAGCCAAATTTTTATCTTCAACGTAGTACTTGATTTTATAATATGCTTTTTTAATAAGGACACGTTTGATGTAGTTTTTGAACTTTCCATCGGTCAGTTCTATAACTGACTTAGGCAACTTGTTATAAAAGCGTATACTGTTTATTATTATTATTTATTATTATTATTATTTATTTATTTCAGGCAACTAAGGCCCATAGATAAAATACACAAACTAAACATACAAAAACAAACTAATACATAATTAATAACAAAGTTAAATCTATTTAGTACGATGGGTCGGCGACGTATTGCGCTGAGTCGTGGTGTCATGTAACCTACCGCGGAAACGCCGATACACGACACCCTTCGGCCAAAATTCTTCCTTCATGAAGGTCTCTAAATGATGAGTCGGAACCCGCACCACAAAAGATTTGAAATTAATCTTGTGACGCGACTCCAACTGCTCGACTCTCAGGGAGAATTTAGTCTTGATCTTTATGTACTCCACGACCTCTTCTGCCTTCGTGGAGTGATGCAGACGTGACACGTACAGCTGCGTCGCGAATAGCGGGACGCAGCAACATGTTCGGCCCTGTCAGTGCGGAACCGCACTGATTGCGACAAGCAGACTTCTTCTTCTTCTTCTTCACCACTCGAACGAAGCCTTCTTCATCGGTCTGTCCTGGTCTTGTTACCGCTGGCAACGAGCTTCGAACTTGATCAGAGGGCCCATGGACACCCCTTGCTTGCTTAGGTTGCCGCTGATCTTTTGTAGGAGCAGCAATAACGGCAGCCGAGTAAGCACGTCCCGGTGTTGACGTGCTATTATTGGTCGGCGCCCCAACGTTGGGAGACGCGGGGAGGGCGGTGCACGCTTTTGCATCGCTTGCAGTGACGGCGGCCGGCGACGAATCAAATTTTGCTGACTCGAAACTCAGCTGCGATGCATTGAATGCGCCGTGACGTGTGTTTTCGTTGTTAGCTGGCTCGTGTGACCTACATACCGTGTTGCGTAAAACTGCCATCTCGGTACGTAGATCACTGATGGTAGATTGAGATGCTTCCAACTTCAACTGCATTTCAACCAGGCTTGACCTGAGGGTTGTGATGTCCCGCAGTAGCCTGGTGACGTCGACGTGGTCGAATGTGACAGGAGGTAGCTTGCGCAAATCCTTCGCCACGAAAGTCGGCACGTCGTCCGGGTCGGTCTCCTTTAACACTTTAATAACGTCCTGGAGACTCCTCTCTCCTTTTTCATCCCTCCTACGGGACGGTATTCGGTCAGCCATATGTAGCGACTTATAAGAAAAGACTTGCTAGTTTTCGTTAATCTGAATTTGGGTATTACAATTTCGTGCTTACTGCGTGTATTTAAATTATGGAAGTCACTTCTAGTTTTGAAAAGCCCTCGATTTTTGCGGACATACAAAATACATTCCAAAATATAAAGTGAAGGTAGAGTCAGTATATCGATCTCTTTAAATTTTTCTCTGAGGGACTCGCGAGGACCCATTTTATAGATCGCACGGATTGCCCTCTTTTGTAAGATAAAAATTGAGTCAACGTCTGCTGCTGACCCCCACAGCAGAATGCCATAAGACATAATACTGTGGAAATAAGCATAGTATACTAGTCTAGCTGTGGCTACATCGGTTAACTGCCTTATCTTCCTTACTGCATAGGCAGCCGAACTTAACCTGCCCGAAAGAGTTCTAATGTGCGCGCCCCACTGCAATTTTGAATCGATAGTAATCCCCAAGAATACAGTTTCCGTTATTATTTCAAGATTTTTGCCGTCAAGATTTAGATTTAGGTCACGTTGAGGTACATTTGGTAAAGAGAACTTTAGACATTTTGTTTTTTTCGCATTCAGTAAAAGATTGTTAGCTGCGAACCATTCCGAGAGAACAATTAGACTTTCATTGACATGTAAGACATTCGTATCTTTCCTATCTATTTTAAAAATTAGCGAAGTATCATCAGCAAATAGAATTATATCCGATAATTTGGCCATCATAAAAGGGAGATCATTAATGTAAACAAGAAAAAGGAAAGGGCCGAGAATTGAACCTTGGGGCACGCCCATTTTGACTAGAGACCCGGAGGACGTCGCCCCATTAACATTTACTTTTTGCTGTCTGTTTGATAAATAGGAAAGCACAAGATCAGCAGCTTGTCCTCGAATTCCGTAGTGTTGTAATTTACAGATCAGTGTGTTGTGGTCGACGCAGTCGAACGCTTTTGACAGATCACAGAAAATGCCAATGGCATCCTGGGATTTCTCCCAAGATTCCAAGATGTGGCTGATGAGTTTTACTCCCGCGTCCGTTGTCGACCTACCTTTCGTGAAACCAAACTGCTGACTATGCAGGATCCCATTTGAATTGAAATGAGACAACATCTGGTGTTTGTTCCTGTGGTGCCGAAACAACAGATTAGACCACGAAGCCACCGTCTTTTGGCACTACTATTGGCATGTACTGTATCCCGAGCTAATTCGCCTCTAGTTCGGGCGCTCACAATGTTAAATACTGTTCTGACATCAGCACCGGAGTGTGACCAGTTTGCCAGGAGATGGATAGATGTGTGTCGTAAATGTTTAAATTTATGTGAGAAGATTGATGAAAGTTAGATTTAGTGAATAATTTTACAGGTACAAAACAAATCCACGTGATCACACATAATCAGACGGATATCGGACACCGAGTCAATATGCGCACAGCGTATCCTTACTCAGTTGCGAGAGCTACTCAGTTAGCCAGGTGGACTGAGAGACAAGATCGAGCCGAACGGCATGAAGGGACCAAGTGCAAAGATAGCCAGGAACGGGTTGAACAGCCCAAGTGAACGGAGGGGCCCGTACTGCCAGCGGCACGCCCGCATCCTCCGCCGGCCACCTTGTCGCATCATCAATACGCTCAGCAAGCATAACTTAACCTCAACCCACACCAGTGGCTACCCACTAAAATGGGTCATACTAGGCGGACCCTCAAAGAAGGTCCAATGCTATTATGACTGGCCTGGATTATGACTGGCCTTTTTATAGTGATGAGGATAAACGAAAAGTCAAGAGTCGGTAACTTCTAATCCTATCCCCACCGCTAAGCAGCGTTTCGGCAAAGTCTCGCCCACTAGGCGCTTTTCCCAGTGCCGGCAAGCGGCCAAGCTCCGCAGCCGGGCTATTTAACCTGCCAGCTGGGGTTCCCAGCAGGGTCACCACCGCGGCCGCCAGCATGACCGTGCTGCCCAACGAGCCTCCGCACAAGAAGCGGCGCATGTCGCAATAACGCCGCCCCTACTTGCCTTCCTCAGGATACGCCACTACCTCCTCTAGCGAGCGACATGCCGAAGATATCCAAATTAGTCCTGTCAATATGAAGACGGTAGACTCAGACGTCATAAAAAAAATGCGTTGCGAAAATTGTTTGGATCGCGATTAAAAATATGTTGAGGTATTACTACTTCCAAATAAAAGGCTCATTTAAGGGCCGCATATACTTTAATATTATTATTTCTTTAATGGATTTGTCTCGAAACTTACAACTTAACACTGAGCTGTTTACTTACCTACAGGGGTACTGGGAGCCTACCACCTTTTACAAAACAACCTTGTTGCGAGAACACTTTGTTGCAGGCTTATAATAAGAATGCTCGTTTTCATCCTACTTTGTTACACAATATAAATTAATTACTTTAAAGTTTCGTAGTGCTAGTAAAGTAATTATGTTTTTTTTTATGATTATTGCTGTTTGTAAGGAACCCTCGACGCGAGTCCGACTCACACTTGATTTTATCAGTCCAAATTGTCTGCTCTCAACCGTCTCACAATTATATCCATAGTGCAGGCAAATACATGCAATTATAGGCAAATCTGATGAAAAATTATAGTTAAGAAGAACCTAAGGCCTAGAACTTGGACACTTAGGTTTTGTAAGTTAAAGTTAATTTTAATATTTCTACACCGGCAATGGTAGTGTATGTGAAACTGTTTAATATTAAGATCTTAATGCTATAAAACTAGCAAGTCTTTTCTTATAAACAGTATATGCTTTTATAACAAGTTGCCTAAGTCAGTTATAGAACTGACCGATGGAATGTTCAAAAACTACATCAAACGTGTCCTTGTTAAAAAAGCATATTATAAAATCAAGGACTACGTTGAAGATAAAAAAATTGGCTTTGACACCCTCTGCGCATGCGGCTTCCCTGGTATCTCATAAACGGCACATAAATATGGATATCTCTAACTATTCTCAATCTCATTTTTTTAACTCTTTTAATTAGACTTTTTACAATATTTTTCAATCATCCTTATAGCCCTTTGCTAAGAATAGTTACAGCACTGATTACAGTATTTGTGCCACATGTTAAATTAAGTGTTGTGTTTTTTTTTTTACCTTAGTATAGATTCTTTTACCTATTGTGAATGTGTGAACATTGTAGGCTTTCTAGATTTCTAGATGATTGTTAACATTTGTTAACTTTTTATTTCGTGCATTATATTTTTTGTGTTTGTTTTTTTTTTTCAATTTCGTACGACTTATTGTCGGGCCTACGTTGCCCCCCCATATCCTAGTACTAATGCTGTAACATGGAAATATTGTAAACAAAACAATTTAAAAGAGTTACCATGGAGTTTCTTGCCGGTTCTTCTCCATAGGAAACGACTAACCCGAACCGTGCACCTTTTGTCGACGTTTTATAAGTGCCCATGTAGGCCTATGTAAAATAAAAATATTTGATTTTGATTTTTGATTTTGAATGTACCTACCATTTATACTCAGAAATAAATATATCTTATCTTAAGTACTTTCACCGGAATTAGTTCATTATGGTAGCAGTAAAGTTGTCTGAAAAGTCCATAAAAATCAAAGAGGGGCAAAAACAGGGCCCCAAGATCAGTCTTTTGCCTAATTATCGAGCAGATTTTTTGTGTTTATTATATTTATATTATATTAATATTTTATTTTACTCTCAATCGATTTTAATGGGATTTTAGACAAAATTACTACTAGCAAATTAAACATAATTCTGGTGAAAATACTGCTAGCAGAAGTGTAATAAAAAAATCTTATCTTTTGTTAAATAACCTTTCTATTTTATCTATTGGTAAATAAGGGCAAAAATAGAGCACGTAATGAAAACTCGAATAAAAAGACATCAACGATTGCAACAATGCGTTGATGTCTTTTGTATGAGTTTTACTTAACATAAAATCAGGAAAAGTGTTCGTTAATTATTTTTTATACTCACATTAATCTATACTAATATTATAAATATAATATAAATATAAATATAATATTATAAAGAGGTAAAATTTGTAAGTTTGTATGTAGGGGGTAATCTCTGGAACTAATGATCCAATTCAAAAAAAAATTTTACTGTTAGAAATCTACATTATTCCTGAGTGCTATAGGCTATATAACATCACGCTACGACTAATAGGAGCGGAGCATAAATGAAAAACGTTGCAAAAACGGGCAAGAATATTACTTTTTGAGGGCTTCCGTTGCGTACGCTGCGTAAACGGTTTCAGTTATGCAATCATGTATGTAGGGTAGGATAGGGTAGGTACGTAGCCAGTTGACGGGAGCGAAGCCGCGTGGGACAGCTAGTGGATAGACAATTTGATAACGAACATTTTGTAGGTTTTATTTTTTTCAAAAGACCAATATTCTAAAATCTGGGCGTATTCACTACCGTAATTCATGCGCCACCAGTGCCGCTAGGCCAATAGGAATGCTCATATCTCATGCTGATTTTTTGGTCAGGGTACGACCTTAACATAAAATCACGAATGTAGTGCCTGAAAAAAAAGGGGTGCACCTATAGTACAACCTCATTTTGCCAGTTATGTTTTAGTCCCAGGAAATATGGGGCAAGCCTATTGCTATAAATCGGGCGCAAGTCCAGACTCCATGTCACTACTGATAAATTCCAAATGAGCAAATCCAATAAAATTATTAACAGCTGCTAAAACTTTTTACAACAAAATATAACCCACTTTCAAAAATACTTTTACACAAAATATAAACCGACTTCTAACGCAAAACACATAAATTGCAAACATAACTTTTGTTACGGTAGTCGGTGTTTATTTACATTTGCATTTGCATGACCTAACTTTGACTCAGCGAATTAGGTGATCGGCGAATGACAGGATTGCAACCCTTGAGATAGGGTGCTATGGTCCCAGTCTCATACCGCGGCCACCAAGGAGTGAGAGGAGCGATGTATGGCGGAGCGAGCGGTGGCTGAGCAGCAGCTCTTCATAGTGCCGGCTAGCAGGGCGCACGCCGCATAGAACTTGGCGTTTGCACCGCACCAGCGGGCCAGGTGGAACACCTCATGCCACGCGTCGTTGTGTTGCACTTGCATATCATTTAGTACGAAAAAAGAAAAGTAGAAAATAGATTTAACAGATTATAGTAGACCACTAGGCCCCCATCATCATCATCAGCCTTTTGTAACGTTCCCACTGCTGGGACACAGACCTCCTCTCATTGTGAGAGGGAATGGGCCATAATCCACCACACTAACATAACTTGTTCTCTTGTGCTACAAACTCGAATGAAGTTGCAGCCTTGGAATACAGGACACACTCCTCGAAAGCACTGATACAGATGTCAGAATCAGGTGCTTTCCTAGCAAGAGACGACATGAAATCACACCATACTCTAGTTACTATTACGTGCTGGACTTTCCACTCTTTTTCAACGCGTTTTTTTTGTATATCCCTAACTTTCAGAAGGCAAAACTTTAATTCTTTTGGATATATCGTTGAGATACATTCACAGTCATCAACTAAAAATGTGTTTAGACTTCTTAAGTCAAGAGCAAAATCTTGGTGTATTAGTCGAACTAGCATGGAAGGGGTGCAGATTAAGATATCGCAGCCGTTCAAAAGTGTCGTTGTAATATGCAAGTCACACATACCAAAGTAGCAAGCAAAGATTTTTGCGCTGTGCAAGAACATTTTACACCGGTTTTCGACGGAGGCCACAGAATCAGATGTTGCACAAACTATTATACAGCTAAGACCAAACTTATCCGGAGTATTGTTAAAATCACCGACCAAACGGCAAACTGCTGGAAGATACCCCATTGTGTTACCACTTTTGCTTGGACCCACGAGGAAGACGCTGTGGCCCCGCAGGATTGTAGGCCAGGAAACTGTTTGAGGCCTCATCGGATCATGCACGCCCATATTTCTTAAAGCTACATGAATATCTTTACCGAATGGAATATCTCTCATATTGGTTACCGGTACTATACGGTTGTCTTTCTTCGTATGAACCATAAGGACGGGGGTGACTAGCTTGTCAACAAATACAGATATAGCACCGTTAATATTCTTGAACGGATTCACATTATTCCTTTTTACATCTTCTTCAAAAGCATCAGATTGAGGTTTTAAGGTAACATCTTTTTTAATTCTACGTAAATCCAGTTTTTCTGCTATTCCAGTATTTTTTAAATATCCAAGTCACATATAGCACTATCCGTGTCCGATATTGAAGAAAGAGTATCATTAATCTTGAGCTGATTCTCCTCAAGATATATTTTACGAGTACTTAGTGCTTTCCCCGTAGCATTCAATTCATTTGTAACGGAGTTATTTTGCTTTGAACTAATTGATATTATCCGCTTTAGTAACGCCAAGTTAGTTATCTCTAGGTTCACGTCGGAATCTGTGTCTGCATACACATCTTGAGATTTCTGTAATTCATATTCTGGTTCCAGCTGTGGGTTTCTTTTTTCTTCTATGATGGTATCTTCTTTTTCTTCTTTAGTTGACCATGGACCCGCTGGACCATAGGCGACGAGCTGTGTTGTCTTATCGACAGGATTGTGCATTTTTTTAACTTTTGTGATATTATCATTTTTGTTATATACAGTCAAATGATTATTGTGTTTACGAGACGGCGTATTACTATTCTGTTCATAAGCATCATCGTTGGTTTTCATTGGTTCAGAATGGATTGCATTGGTTTTCTTGTCTTCATGCATGTTTTCAGAATAAATATCTTCTCCTGGATTGCTGGCTTTTTGTTTATTTAGAGATTCGTACACTCCAACTTCTTTTTTAAAGTCAAACTTTCTACACCTCGGGTTTTTGGAGGTTAAAGAGCTTTTTGCCCGACAGACTCCCACGGAGACCTCATCGTCATCTTTACAAAGTTTCATAACATTTTGAAGATTGTTTTTGAGCAACGTATCCACACTATCGCGGTCACAAACTGCCCGCCTTTGAGACATAACTGAAGATTCCATATGTTTATAAGCCACGGGTAGCTTCGTCTCGCCAGAGCAGTTTTGGTGGTGACAGGTGGGCATACAGGATCTTTACGTCGCTTATTTTGCTCCAGTAACCTTGGGTCATAGGTCAATGATGATTGTACACGTAAAGTGATGTTAAGTGCACAGAGCTGTCGGACAGTGAGTACAGATACGTCTTTATAGAGCTGGGTAGTCAGGTACCGATAAGGTTTGTGAAGCATGACTTTCAAGACAGCTCTTTGTGCCCTCTCAAGGCGAAGTAAATACGTTTTATGTGCACCACCCCAGACAGATATGCAATAGGTAAGAAGTGACTGTGCCAAGGCAAAATAAATAGTTTTTAACAGTCGGTCGGCAACTACTCCTCTTAGTTTTTTCATAGGGAACATGAGCTTACGAACACGCGCAACTGTCACACTGATATGCTTATGCCAACTCAATGTGTTATCGATGTACACCCCCAAGTATTTAACACAAGAGCTTCTCTGTATAGTAGGACAGCTGCAAATGACAGCCCATAAAAACCTTTTGTTATCCGTGCCAAAATTATATTCTTTATTGTTGTGACTAAACAATGGCGAAAGGATTACTTTAACCACCGTTGATGGCAACTCCGACGGCCAGCAGCACATGTAAAAGGGGCATGCGTGTCCATTCATACATCCATGCTAATAATAATAATACCAACCTGTTACTGTCCAACTGTATGTAATACATCTGGTTTTGGTCAGCCAGCTCGCGAATACGTATCCTCCGACTGCGCAGCATGGTTTTCTTCTTGTTTACGGCTTTTTAGTTCGCTTTTTAAGCAGTCGGGTTTTTTAGACTTTTTGTATTAACTATTTTTAAATAATGCACATAAAGTTTTCGAACCGTCAGAACATCAGAATTTAGGTATAGAGTTTCAGTTGAGCACCTAAAGGGCTTAAATAGCATAACTTTTAATAATTATCACTGAGCTCTTTCTAGTTCTAAGTATTTAATTTTAGTTGCTCCACCCCAAACTGGTAAACAATACGCTAGTACCGACTGTGCCAGTGATGTGTAAATTTGTAACAGGTTTTTAGTAGTCACGTAACGCAATGTTTCAAATGTCCAGATAAGTTTTCGACTTATTTTCATTATCAATTCAGTATGTAAATGCCAAGATAAACGTTGGTCGATTGGATTATACCTAGATATTTGGTATGTTAGAGTTTTTCTATTTGTATGCAAAGGCAAGCAAAGCTAGAGTTTGAGTTTGAATTACATAGATAAATATATACCAAGCTAATGAAGTGTTAAAAATCTTGTAAACTAGTGTTATTTTTATTGGTTATGTTTCCAGGTCCTGTTCGCAGCATGCGGTGACATCCACGGCGTGGTTTCATGCAAGGAGCCAATCCCTAAGCTGCCTCGACCATCGTCAGCCTGCCGCTACCACACCAACCCGCCTGTGCATACAGTGTTTACACAGAAGGTATGTGTCATTAGATCATCCTATTGTCTTTCTTTATTTAGACCGAGATATCCTTATAAGTTACTAGCGGACTGCTCGCAGTTTCACCCCTGTAGTTCCCGTTGAAATACAGGGATAAAAAAATAGGCTATGTTACCCGGAGATAGAGTAGCTTCCCAACGGTGAAAGAATTTTGGTAGTTTTTAAGTATATTCGTTACATACAAAAACACAAATCTTTCCTCTTTATAACATTAGTAAAGATACCCAACTAGTATCTGCCAGCGGCTTCACCCGCGTGAAAAGTTTTTTCTTATCCCAAGGGAATAATTTCCCTGGATGAAAAGTGGTATATGAGCTATTCCAGACTAAAATCTATCTCTGTGCCAAATTTTATTCATCATTCATCAAATCATACATCATCATTCAATCTTAAGACGTCCACTGTTGCACTTAGAGACCTTCCCCGCGCATCGCCTTAGATACCCCTAAACAAGCCATCCAGTCTTAGGTCTGCTGAATTAATTCTGCTTTATTTATTTATTTAGACTTCATGCACAAAAGGTACAAAGGCGGACTTAATGCCTTAGGCATTCTCTACCAGTCAACCAAGGGTGGTGAAGAGATAACATGGCAGGTGCATTGTTTAAAAACATAGAAATCCATTATAATAATAATACGATGGACTCAGCGATAATTGTACCGATAGTCGTGTCAGCCAATGGCTTAATAGTCTCGAGACTCGATTTTAGGAGGCTCTCTTCAGGCGGCTGTTTCAAGGCCTTGATTCTGAACGCAGTACTTCTGGACACGGCTCGTATAATTAGAAGGTTCCTCTCTCGGAGCCCTGATTAGGCCTGATAGCTTGAACCCATTTCCTGATACCAGTGGGTTTTTTAATAAAATTGTATGAAAATGTAGTTACTTAGAAAATTAAATGGGTAGTATTTAAACGCAAATCAAAAAATATCCTTTTTCTATGCAATAAAATTCCGAATTCTCATCAAAATTACTGATTGCGCAGCAAAATATTCAACGCAAAATATCACTAAACACACTACAATTTATTTTCGCAGCGTACAGCGATTTTTCCTAAAGCAAAAGCTTTTTTAACACGCTTTTATTAGCTTGGTATGTATGTATCTATGTATCTATGTATCAATGTATCAATGTATCAATGTAACGGAATCTTTGAACGTGATTTTCACCCACTTCAAAACGTTGGATTGATTTGAAACTTTGCACACTTATCAAGGACCGATGACAATGCAATAATTTTAACAGTTTGTCCCATTATCCTTACCAATAAAGCGTGTTTTTTAGTTTTTAGAACTACAATTTATTATTAATGCACAGCTAATAATCTTAATGCACATCATACATGTTAACTCTTTTTCTTTTAAATATAGCTTCTATTTTAATATTATTTACAGCAGTTTTTCTAAATAAAACAGCATTTTATTAGTCACAGTAGGGGGGAGGGGCGGAAACCCCCCTGTACCATCCCCACAACTCGGAGCCCCATGGTTATGGAGATATCCATGGTTAAAGTTTTTACAATTACTATTTAACGACAATGTCGACGGAGCTCCTATTTCTGTCTAAAGGGTCTAAAGTAACCTAACACGAAGAAGATGACGGGAGCTGAGTTCGCTCGCTTTGCTCGCTCACTTCAGCTGCCGTCATCTTTTCGAACCTAACCTGTCCGTGTCGGGGTACCCTAAGTTCCCGAGCTCGCTTCGCTCGCTCTTGGACTAATTCATAAAGACCACATGGAAAGTGGGTACTCTATATATCTCTAAATATGTAAAATTTGCTGTGCAGTTAGTATTTCTGCTATGTATGTAGTATTTTTGTACAAAAATAAATTTTACTGTATTGCATTATGAGGAAAAAAGTAATGTCATATTGATGTATAATTTCGAATTATCTGCAGTTTGAGTTTTGCTAAACATTTTGTTTATTTGTAGTGAAGTAAGTTATTTGATGTAAAAAAGAATATAAATGATGAGTATGTATTGATAGACGATTATTTTATTTGATATGCAATTTATAATATCCCAAATTAAATGAATAAAACAATAAAAAAATATAACATCAGAATTGAGAACCTCCTCCTTTTTGGAAAGTCGTTTTAAAAGACATAATACGACAGTAGTAGCACGTGTCTACGTACCGCAGTCAACCGCCTTTTTCAAAGTATAATTAGGTAGCCTAGCGATAAGAACTCTATTGTACCTATTGTTATTGTTCCTAAAATACTTACAAAGGATAAATGGTGGTAAACGAGTCTAAACCTCTTTAACTAATATCGTTAGGAATTCATTGTTTGTAACAGATAATGATCCCTGGAACTACTAATCCTATAACAATAGTTCTCTCACTGATAAAAATACACATTCCGACAGGTTTATGAAATGTTTTATGGTTATGTTCAGTATTTTTTTTTGTATTGCAAATGTAATAATTAACGAACAGATCTTGGCGAAACTTTGCAGTAATATAGATAAACATTAGAATAACACATTGGCTATAATTAATTAAGATTCCTCGCGGGTGGCAGCTAAGTTTTTGTCATAGGGAAATGATGAACACGTGAATCTTCTACTAACACAATTTTTTTTAGTGAATGTGACTTAATAATAGTTACTAGTGATATTTTTTTGATTAAATTGGTTTGTGTTGTTAATGTACGCGTTGGAGTGGTAATACTCGTATCACCGGATTATTGCAAACATCGTAAGTTTATAATAAATCGCGTGAAATTAAACAAACCGATTTGGATGGCATTATTATATTTGGAATGATCTGTTCATAATATATCGAGGATTTATAATCTCGAAAGATTCCTACCAGATTCGAAAAAAAATCTTTTTGTTTTTTTACAATATAATTAAATGTTATTTTGTAAGGTAATCCATGCTGACTATGTAGTGGTTTTTACGAAAAGAATAGTAAAATAATAATTTAATAAAGCTAGATAATGTAAGTACTACAATTACAGAATATTGAAAATACAATTGAAAATTAAAATAATGATAACTGATATGATTGAAGTAAATAATAATAATATTTATTATACGCTTACTTAAAAAAATGTTAGAAGTACGCATGTACATAAATTGAATAAAGGACTTAAATTATTAATAGTATTAAACTAATAATAATTACGTTATATAAAAACTACAATAATATAAAATGGAGTAGGTAATAATGTCATAATATACATATAAGAAATAAAGGCTATTCGAATTTGAATATACAATAAGAAAATAGAAAACAAAAAACCATTTGTGATAAATTAATTACAAACTTATGGTAATCTTAGCAAAATATAGAGAAAAAAGGTTAGAATGAAAGAAAGGAGGCTTGGCCTACACTGGTCACGCCCACAATAATTATGGTCGGACAGTTACGGTAAGTATATCAGGCGACAGGGTAGTATTGGGCGAGACCTGGAGCTGGCTCTTTTCGTGTTTGTGCAAACAGTGTGGTCCGAGGCACGCGTGCGAAAGGTCGTGTTTGTTTTGCTCCCACGCACAACCAAATTTGATTTCGCAAATTTTATTCATCTTAGTGAATCGCAGAACTGTTGGTGTAAGTGCTTGTGCGTCAGTTGCGTCAAACACATAGTGCAACCAAATTCAACTATTATATTTTAATTTCTGTGAGACAGTGTGAAAAAGAAAGAAATGGCGCCCTTGCTGCCACGTGTTCAGTATGGGTTATCATCCGAGTCTTATAAAGACAATAAAGAACAAATTTTTGTGAAATTAACGGCTTCAGCGCTGAAAGCAATTGAAGCGTTCTTAAAAAATAAAAGGAATGAATCGGCCATACCTAAAATACAGTTCCTACCCGGCAATGAAGGGAAAATCTCCATTCCTTCGCCAGCAAGTGGCGATGCCACTTTTAAATTTTACATGAATACCAATGCAGAAATGGAGGGCGCGCAGAGTTTGCTTGAATGTGTCACGAGCGTCGGTGCTCGACGGTTGGAAACGTGCGGGCCGCTACCAAGCAAAATGTGTGTCCACGCTAATGACGACACGTACGCCGCCGCCTGGAAACGCATGGCGAGCGCTGTTGCTGCGGCTGAGCGTGCTGAACGGGTCCAGCGGCCTAAAAGACCAGAACGGCAAGAAAGGCTCCAGCGAGGGCAGCGGCCCGTACCGCCAGCGGTGCGTCTGCAACCCCTGCCGGCCGCCCCTTCGCATCAACAATACGCCCAGCATCAACAGAACCCGCTCAACCCGCACCATGGGACCGCCGCGGCCGTCAGTGTGACGGTGCTGCCCGATGAGCCCCTGCACAAGAAGCGGCGCATCTCGCACTACCGCCGCCTCTCCCCGCCCTCCTCAAGCTACGCCACCACCTCCTCTAGTTAGCGACAGGCTGAGGATCTCCGACCCAGTCCAGTCGATCTGAAGACGGTTAGAATAGATGACATAAAAAAAATCGCGTTGCAAAAAGTATTTGGAGGGCGAAAAAAAATAAATTGAGGTATTACTACTTCTTAAAAAAGGCCCTTTTCAGGGCCGCATATGTTTCAATATTATGATTTATTTAATGGATTTGTCTAAAAACGATCTTACTTACCGACGATTACGTGGATTACCCGTTCCCGTGGGTCCTTCACCGAATGATATTTTCTGAATGCAAATGCTTGCCATGTTGATGAAAATACCAAAATTGCTATATGTATACCTATAAAATTTAAGGAGTTGCCTTGATTTTCTTGGGATCCCAACATCAGATTTTAACCTGATGACCATTGGAAAACCTGGCAAATATAATTAATTTGGATCCAAAATTGATGGGTTAGTACAACGTGAATTTCCTTATCCGAAAATGTGAAAGGACTATTTCTACTTTAAAAGCTTTAGCTGGTGTTTGGCGGGGTGCTCACCCCTACACCATGAAGCTAGTTTACAACGCCTTAATTCGCAGCGTTTTGAATTATGGAACTTGCCACCTGATCCCTTGCAACAAAGGTTCTTTGGCAGGGCTAGATGGGATCCAGTCCAAATGCCTTCGGATCATCTCAGGTTGTATGAAGTCCTCTCCCATTAACGCTTTGCAGGTCGAATGCGCTGAATCTCCCCTTGCCTTGAGACGGCAATATTTTGCCACCAGTTTTCTTTCTAGGGTAATCTCTAGATAGTCCCATCCATTTTTAGCAAGATTGAATGAGTTAGATGCCTTATGCAGAAGCTCAAGTTTCTGGAGAAACAAACAAATTCCTTTAACCCTTAAAGCCTGCCGAATTATGCAAAATTTTATATGTCCAATTTTTCAGTATCGTGTCCTTTTTAACTTCGCTTATGAAGTTATATTATTTATTTATTTATTTATGTAGTCGACATCGGCTTTGCTTGCCATATAAAAATATAGAATAGAATAGACATTGTTTTGAAATTGTGACTTTTTTTTCCTATATGTGTGTGCTCTTAGTTACATTAAGATTTAAAATATAAAATACTATTATTTAATGAAATAAACTAATCCATTTAATTTGAAACCACCTCACACACGCTATCTATTGCTATCAAGTTTGTAGCACTGAGATACAAATAGAATAATTAAAGTAATACCCGGTCACACTCAATATTACTACATAGACTCTAAACTTACTACCAGCCTCGAGGACCTTGAGAAGTTATTTGGATCAAGAATGCAGCATTATGAAGCAAAATTGCAGAGGGCTGTCTCTGGTACTCCATCGGCTTCACCTGACATTTCATCAATTGCAAGTGAGTTCTCAGACTTCAAGCAGTTTGTGTATTAAGCACTATCTAAATTAAAATATCTAATTGAGCTGCTTGCTGTTGGGTTTTACCGGCATGAGACTGCGAAGAGAAGGAAAGTCCTGTTATTCCATGGTGTTCCAGAGAGGGATAGTGAAAAGTTAAGTGTAGTGGTCCACAACATCTTATCCAACTAAATTAAACTGACAGAGTTGGCTAAGGACAAGAATGTTATCTTTGTCCGTCATAGACTCGGATCCTCACAGCAGAAGGCCCGTCCCATACTGGTACGATTTTTTTAAATGTAGAGCCGGCATCTAGTGTGGGATAGCAAGAAAGCACTCAAGGGCACCGGAATAACCATCTCCAACTTTTTAACGCAAGCGAGGCACCGTTTGTTTGTGATGGCTCGCAAGCATTTTGGCTTGCTCAATTGTTGGTCTATGGAGGGAAATATTGTTCTTATTTGCCCAGACAAATCCCGACGAAAGATCGATACGGCAGGCGAACTTCAAGATCTGATGGTCAAATTTCCGTCCTGCTAAGTCGACTCGAAACTGTGGGACCTGGATCTTCTGGGGTTGCAACATTGGCTGCGACCGCTAAGAATTTGAGGAAGACGCGTCTGCGCAAGTAACATTATTTATTTTTGTTTTTAATTCACGTCACTCCCTGATTTGGCCATTTAGCACGAGCGACTCAATATTTCTATTCCTAGGCCACCGGTAGTTCATAAAGTATTTTTTAGCTGTCGCGCCGTTTCTATTATATACCATGATTTAGATTGTTTTGACAGAATGATCTGACACTGACAGTAGGCATCTGTCGATCTGTCAGTTATCATCTGTCAGTTGGTCATATTGCGTTTTGTTTCTGCATAAAATGTGACTTGTAAATCGATTGTTAATTGAACTCGTTTGTTCTTCTAGTTGTTGTTTAAATTTAATTTAGTATTTCTTTTTATAGTTACGGTTGTAAAATTTCTGCTAATATACCAGCAAGTTGTGGTGGTTTTCTAATTGCAAGAAAACTTAATTTTTAGTAATAACATAAATTTTACTTATGGAAAACAATAATAGTACAAATTATGTTATGGAAAACAAGACAATACCGTTCGAACTGTTTCATTTCTTTACTACTGTCAATGAAAAACACTGCAATAAGGTATATTTCGGAACCGTTAACTTTCTTTAATTCGGTATTTTAAGTACCCGAAATTGATAATATTGCTGTCAAAACATGAAACATACCAGAAAAACGTAATTTCAAAAGGTAAATGGCTCTCTTGCGCATAAAAACATAATTTGACTAACCATACGCACAGATTAAGTCCAAAAAATAATAACAAAATAAAAATATTTTGGCTCATATCTCGAAAACTAATGACAATGAGTGAATCTTGTATTTATAATATATATATTCTTGCACAACTAAACAACAAATAAACTCCCCCATGGCATAAATTTCTGTAAAATCAAAACATTTTCAGCAAAAAACTGACTGTGGGCCCTATGACAACCCATGTTTTTTGCTTCTGTGTGATTTTAATGGACTTTGTGGTGAAAATTTTTAACTTGGATTTTTATCGCAGCAGATGTCTTTTATTTCCTGGACTATACAGTTTAACTTTTGAAATCTAATTCCAAATTCGGATGAAACTTTAAATATCAGTCTATACCGTTTATTTTCCATATTTGAAGCCGTAAAAACCTCATATCACTACGGATAAAGCCATTCCAAGCGCCATAAGTCCTCAAACGTTCTTATAAAAGATAAAAGCGTCATTTGGTTCCATTAAAAATATAATCCACTTAACCTTAAGGAAAAATCGCGCTCTGGAAGGATGAAACAAGAAAATCCAGGTCAAACCTCGGACCGCCGAATATTGTAAAATATACCAACTTTCATATAACCTGCCCTTTATTCATAAGTTTGAAAGGCACGTAGAATATATCTTAGTAAACATGCTTGTTATCTAGTACCGATATTATAAGTAAGTACTATGACTGGTGTGATTTCATCACACATGAATTAGACAAGCCCACCTTGAAGACTTACTTCGCATTTACTGTTCCCCTCATGAGGAATTTTAAAATGAAGTTAGGTTTGGTACATCATATTTTTGTCAAGCGTATCGGTTTACGAGGTATATTCCGTCAAAGTCTTGAAAACCGACTACGGTGTCGCAGAGTTTTTTGATCGGTATGTAATTATATATGCATGTATGCTAACATGATATTTCAACAACATAACAACAAGGGACTACTAAAAAGTGAAAAATAAAAAAACTTTTTTACAAAAAAATACTACCGACTTAAAACTGTATCATCCGCTTTTTTTAAGGGGATTTATTATATATATTATTTTCGCGCCAAGGTCACCTCATATGTCATAATCCGTCAAGCCGTTTGGGCTGTAAAGCGTGCTATAGAAATGGACACACATATATACATACTTACTAACTACATACATAAACATACGCTCGAAAAACGTTAAACTGCCGCAGTCGGGTAAAAAAACGGAACTGATTCATCCTCTTGTCCGTACTAGTATAAACAGTACTGCGATCATTATTATTTTAGCAAATACAAAGGACAAACAAATTACAGCAGAAGTAAAATTTAGGGTAAGCGTAGAGGGTCGCAGATAAATTTGAAAAAGAGTTACTGCGGCCCTGTTCAAACAACTGAAGGAACACAGATGGGTTTAAGTCAGTAAAAGTCTGACACCCTCCCGCTTCGTCCAGAGTGGGAGAAGGCATTGGATGTTTTCGAACCCAAAAAAAGAACGTGTAAATGTACAAATTGTGGCATTGATTTTATTTCTGTCTTCGTAGGTAGTTCGGATTTTGGGCGCCGTAATTGTGGGGGCCCATTTTTTTTTCTTTCAAACCCATCGTGTGGGGCACAGGTGTGGAGTATCAAAATAAAGGGTTTTAGGAGGTGATTTCAAATATATAGACCACTTAGAGTTTAAACGGTCGAAAAAAACGAAAAAAAGTTAACTAAGACGTTATAAATAAAAAAAGTTAATTAAAAGAATACATCTGGTCTTGTTCAGCCAGCTCGGGAATATATCCTCCGACTGCACAGCATGATTTTCTTCTTGTTTACGTATTTTACGCTTCTAAAGCAGTCAAATTTTTTGAAACCACCACATTGACCACCTTTTTTGATACCCCGTACGATGGGTCTGGAAGAAAAAAATTTGAGCCTATACAATATGGCGCCCAAAAGCCGCCATTTTTCTATTTTCCAATTTTAATGTAGCCAGTGACACTCGAAAGGTTAAGGTGAAGCAATTGACGTAAGAATCATCAAAATCGGCCAACGCGTTTGGTCTCTAGAACGCCACATAGGAACAAACAAACATCCATACATACACACTCCCACACGCAGAGATACTAAAACCAGCTCCCGCTTACTCATTCAGTACTCTCAATATGCCCGCATCTCACATGTTGACAATCTATATAATGTTATGAAATAGGAGGCCTGGAGATCTATAGTACAGGTCACGGCTTAGTTTAGACTCCAGATCTCCCACAAATTACAAACTTGTAAAAAATGCATAATGTCAGCTGTATAATGTATGTATAAAATAAACATTTTTTTAATTTTTTTTATGATTATACATACATACATAGACTGATAAACACATTCCCCTCCTTCGGCAGTTGGCTAAAAATAAATATGACTAAAGAGTTATAAATATCATTTTGGGTGCATTAATGCGGGGGTCCCATTTTTTTTTCCAAGCCCATCGAGAGGGCTATCAAAATGAAGTATTTTAAGAGGTGGTTACAAATTTATAACATATTATGTTTAAACGTAATTCAAAACAAAATGATAACTAATAGGTTGTTAATTCAAACCGACTGCATTTAAACGCGAACTAAAAAGATGTAAAAAATATCACGCTCTAAAAATTTTAAAACATGAAAGTATGCCCGTAATTTACATTGGTCGTATGCTACATATCGTAACAAAACAATTCATTCTGCAAAGTATCATATAAGATCACAGTAAATTTGCAGACTGTGCACAGTGTTTGCGGCAGTGTTTTACATGGAGCGACTGCCTATCTGACCTCCACAACCCAGTAACTGATTAACACGATACCTCAACATCACAGCAACAAGGTACAACTAAAAAGTAAAAAAAAAAAATTGCAAAAAAATACTACCGACATCCAAATAAATATACTACAATGTGAAAAATAACTTTCTTTTTGGAAGTCGGCATCCTCAACGAAAAAAATTGGTACGTACACTGACATCCAAAAAGAAAGTTATTTTTCACTTTGTTTTTTCTTGAAAGTCGGTAGTATTTTTTTTGTGTAAAAGTTTTTTTTTATTGATTCTACTTTTTTTGCTTTAAGTACTAATACTATTGTAAAGGGTTAAGCTTAAGCATATATTTTATATATATGTTCTTATGTTGGTTTATGAGAAATAAACATTTTTTTTCTTTCTTCTCTCCCGTTAAACCGTCAATATGTGTCGTCGCCAATTTTTGTTAATACGTTGCCGAAATATTGCAAAGTGTTGTATTTCATATCTAACGCAATCTTATCCATAACTATCTGATAGTAATTTCGCTGACTATAATAGGGACGTACTAAAAATAATTTCTAGTCCGTCAGGTAGATTAATAAAAAAATATTGGACACGTATTTTTTCTTTTGTCACTTAAACATAAACAACGTCGATACAGTGAGTAGATTTAACGTGGCGTCACGTTTTAGTACACATTTTATACAAATGTTACGTAACAAGCCCTCGCGCCGCAACTTTGATAAATTGTTATCTTTACCTTTATATTTTTTTATTGATTTGCAAAAGCAAAAAATACGTGTCTTATATTTTTTGGAAATCTAACTGACGGACTAAATAGAACATTTTTTTTTTGATCCAGTAGTCATCCTTATAAAGATCGCGTTTTAACACAGTATGACACTGTTTTTGTTCCTCGCCTACAGGCCCGTTGGTTGGGCAACCGGTCTGGTCCTACAGAGCAAGTGATCGTCGCGAAGCGGCATATTTATTCGTAACGCAATCGTTCCATTCTGGTACTTTATTATTCTTTCTTCATTTTAGTTTTGCTCGTCGGTGATGTAAAGCAGTAGGTAGCACATCCTGGCATTATCTTAACTAACGATTTGTACAGATGTTCAAGCGATCGTGTAATCTCAATATTTCCAGATAACAGATGATAAAGTTTCATAAATTTTTATTTATCGTAATTTTTTTAACCAAACTCACTTATCATTAAACAATAGAATAGAGATCGCTTTATGAGGCTACAAAAACCATCTTACAAAATATACTAATTTATTTTATGGAACCGATTACATCTTAAAGTTTCAAGAACATTAAGTAATATCGTTACTAAGTACTTGCATGTATGAAAAAATGAATTTATGTAAAGTATCAAATTATTAATTGCATCAGTGACTAACAAAGTATAGCCCTCTATAGGTATTAGACGAGTGTACTTCCCAGGTCCGCAGTGGTCTTGCTTGTAATTTTATATTAGTGCAGATCGTCAAGTCTTTAGTTTGTAGTTTATCCGTCAGCGGTCTGTGATCTGTCTAATCCGTTGTTTCATCTATGACAACGTCCTTTACCGCGCCACACCACGCTGTACGCGTTCTCAGTGGGCAAGCAGTGAGCGAGCCAGCTTGTTGTGTTATATTGAGTTCCGTAATCTAAGTTGTCCACATACTTATATTGATCGAATTAAGTGTGATTTTGGGGTCTGCGTTCAAGTCGTCGATAACCAATCAGTCGGTAATCTCGCTGTCCTATCGAATGTATTTTGTCAAAAATCTCACGATATTCCGGACAATTGTTGGTGCTAGCAGCAGACATCATGAACACGTCTATAGGTGAAATAGTGCTCATAATAGTCCTGCTCATTTATGGCGTACTTATATTGTCTTGCATTTTTACTTGTATTTATTACATATTGCGACAGCAGCGCCGTAAGGTCTACCCACGAACATAACATTTATGATGTCGACAGCTGACGTTCCAGTTATTTCAAATCTATTATGGATGGTGTTAAGAAAGTCTCGATCAGAGTACCAGGGGCTCTAGACAATGTGTCGTTCTATCAGCCAGCTACCATCGCCATGCTCAAAATGCCAAAATGTAAGGGATTGATCACGTGACATTTCGATAATGTTTGACATTCCCATACATTTTTGACTATTCTGAATCACTATGGCGAAGCTTTCGTTGATAGAATGTTACTTGTCTATAGCCTCGGGTTTCTTGGAGTAGGATAATATCGTTTTTAGCACAAAAGTCCTGAATAAACTGTGAAACTGTGGTGATCTGCGCACAGATCTACTGATAACGGACGTAATTGTTGAGGTTTGAAAACCTTTTATGGCCATAAGAATACAATAATGTACTTACATGAAAATATTAAGAAAAAATATTAGTTATTGTTAGAGGTATTACAGAAATGTTAGGGCAATGTATTTTAATTTTGAGGGTAGACCAAGTATATAGACAATATTTTAGTTCGATAGTTCAAACATCGAAAAATTAATAGTTAGAACATGGACAAGCGTAGCTGGATGTGGCTCGAAACTATTGTAAGCAATGTGCGGTTTTAATGAATTTTTTGAGTATTTTTTTAAAAGTGGTCATTGATTTGTCTCTTGGTAATTTATTAAATAGTTTGAATCATACAAATTAGTTATTCTTCCATAGTTTTTGCGGGTAGGGTATAGTTGTAGAAAGTCTTGTTCACGTCTTAATGTCATTTTGTGATTTTTTATCCGACCTTCCAAAAGGAGGAGGTTCTTTGTTCGGTCGATTTCTCTGTCAATTGTGACAACGACCGATTTTGAAAAACCTTTTTTTTTTGGAAAAAAATTTTTGTCAAGATCTGTTGAAGAATTTCGGAGATATACAACAGAACTCTTCAATAAACGACGGCAAATCTTTTGGGATTACTGCAATCGCATGTGTGTATATTGTTTACATAAATTCATCATAATATCACACAAGTATGTTCTAAAGAGGTATGCAGAAGTGCACAGTTCATCCGGGTACACTGTCATTTCAACAGTTATGTTCGTGTTTCATGTTATTCGTGTTGTTTATTTTGGCATAATTTGAGTATTATATAGCATATACTTTACTTGTGAAATTGCACACAACAAAAAGTGAAAAATAAAAAAAACGTTTTGATAATGGAATATAACTTCAATGTCGGAAGTCAGTGACACAAAACGAAGAAACAATCACTGACTTCCGAAATTGAAGTTATTTACTTTTTGTGGAGGTAATGTTCGTGTGTAATTTTTTAACCGACTTCAAAAAGGAGGAGGTTATCAATTCGACTGTTTTTTATGTTTGTCACCTCAAAACTTTTTACTAGGTTAACCGATTTTGATATTCTTTTTTATTTGAGATCTGGTGCTTCTCATGTGGTCCCATTAAAATTTGGTAAAGATCTGATAAAGAACTTCGGCGATTTATAACATAATTCTTCAATAAATGACGGCAAGATTTGGCTTGCAGCAATCGCATGTCTGTTTATTTTTTACACCATTTTATAACATACCATCACGCCAGTACGCTCTAAACGTGAACGCAGATGGGTACAGTACACCCTGGTACACTCTCATTCCAACGGTTATGCTCAAGCTACTTGTTATTCGGGTAATCTATTCTGGTATGACTGTAGGCATAACAGGAACCTTACTATTTATCTAGTCCATTATGTTCCACAGAAAAAGGTGAAATATAAAAAACCTTTTTACAAAGAAATACGACCGACTACCGAATAAGAAAACTACAATGTGAAAAATAACTACAATTTCGGAAGTCAGTGTCAAAAAACGAAGAAATAAAAACAGGAACACTGACTTTCGAAATTGAAGTTTACTTTTCGTGAAGATAATGTTAGTGTGTATATTTTTATTGTTATTTTTAGAATCAGTAAAAATGTATTGAAAATGAATGTTTGTGTAATGTTCATTAGTTTAGCTTCTTTGTGAAGAGTTTCCGTTGCGTTTGTGAGTCCTTGCGAGTAGTGACCAACAATAACCAATACAATACCAATACGATACCTTTTTGGTATCTGAGGGTAGGCTGGACCAGGTAATAGTTACTTTATATTCGTTATAGGTGACCTTCCTTTTATCAGGTAGCTTCTCAACTTTGATTGCAGGTTCACCTATACCCTGCATGTGGTCAGCTAGGTGCTGAGTTGTGTCGGAGCTGTCTAGATACACAACGTTACTCCCATACATTTTGACATTTTTCCAATCGCTATCGCGACGCTTTCGTTATTACAATGTCATTTGTCTAGAGCCTTAATTTGTATAAAGTTAAAATAAATTAATATTTATTCCCCATAAAGATATTTAAATTGAAATATTATAAATTACATATCAAATAAAATAATCGTCTATCAATACATACTCATCATTTATATTCTGTTTTACATCAAATAACACTAAATGTTTAGCAAAACTCAAACTGCAGATAATTCGAAATTATACATCAATATGACATTACTTTTTTCCTCATAATGCAATACAGTTAAATTTATTTTTGTACAAAAATACTGCATACATAGCAGAAATACTAACTGCACAGCAAATTTTCCATATTTCGTAGCAAAATAACTATCTCAGTCGCATATTAACCAGTAAGTACAACAAAACCTGTTCATCACATTTGTCCTAATTTTCAAGAAGTCATTAGTCCAAGAGCGAGCGAAGCGAGCTCGGGAACTTAGGGCACCCCGACACGGACAGGTTAGGTTCGAAAAGATGACGGCAGCTGAAGTGAGCGAGCAAAGCGAGCGAACTCAGCTCCCGTCATCTTCTTCGTGTTAGGTTACTTTAGACCCTTTAGACAGAAATAGGAGCCCCGCGCAGCGGGGCTCCGTCGACATTGTCGTTAAATAGTAATTGTAAAAACTTTAACCATGGATTTAAAAGAAAAAGAGTTAACATGTATGATGTGCATTAAGATTATTAGCTGTGCATTAATAAAAAAGCTTTTGCTTTAGGAAAAATCGCTGTACGCTGCGAAAATAAATTGTAGTGTGTTTAGTGATATTTTGCGTTGAATATTTTGCTGCGCAATCAGTAATTTTGATGAGAATTCGGCATTTTATTGCATAGAAAAAGGATATTTTTTGATTTGCGTTTAAATACTACCCATTTAAATTTCACTTAAATGAGAATCATAATTAAATGTTAGCGTAAACTTATCGTAAAATATCGTTATAATTCGACATTCGGACATAAAATGATCTAATTGACTTTTTTAGTGGGTATTCCTAAACATACGATGAACATACGAACGTTACGATGTTTAGCAAACTTACCTCGCTTGGAAATAAAGGGTGTGATCCTGTTGTCACAATGCAGAAACACAACTCATGTTTGTGTAGGTCAGTTTCAAGTTTTATACATCCTAATAGAATCAATAAAAAAATAAAAATATTTATTGCATACTTTATTGTACACCACAAAATATGATATCGAATAATAATCGTATCGCTCGCGGCAATCTCTTACAGACTACATTTGGATGGTCTGAACGAGAGGTAATAAACACGTTCAAATCAAACTGAAGCGTGATCCTCGTGTCTTCTGTCAACATATACACAGCTTCAAAGCCAGAGATGGCTTTGAGCCCAGGGTGAATTATAATGGAAAAGAATAAGCTGGCAGTAATGCTACACATGCTTTTGCCGAATATTTTTCCAGTGTTTTCTTACCCGACACCCCTATTTTTGATTATAAAACAAACAGTAACATTCAGAAAAACCATGCTTACTTTGTTCATATTGATGCAATAAAATCGAGCAATGTAGAAACAGCTATAGATAAACTCAAAACAAACTCTGCCGTAGGACCAGATAACATGCCCGCATACATTTTTAAAGGATGTAAAGATTATCTAATATTACCTGCACTTCATATATTTAATCTGTCATTATCTACCGGAAAGCATCCGCAGCGTTGGAAGGTATCGTGAGTCCAACCTTATCATCACATCACACATCATCAGCCTATTAAAGTTCCCACTGCTGGGACACAGGCCTCCTCTTTGTGAGAGAGAATGGGCCGTAATCCACCACGCGGGCCCAGTGCGGGTTGGTGGATGGCACATATGTCTTCGAATTTTTGGTTCTAGGACATGCCGGTTTCCTCACGATGTTTTCCTTCACCGGTCGAGTGTGATATGGTGTGGACACAAAGCAACCGTGTCGAACATACTGCTGACGATCTCGTAAGTAACGTGCGACGAATTAAAGTAATTTCGGGGAAATGCCTATGTTATAGCTTGGTGAGCAATACGTCGTTATCTACTCGTTCAAATGCTTTTTTAAAACAAAATATAGATATAATAAGCCTGTGTAATATTGATTAGAATAGTTTTGGGAATACGGAGAGTATAGCTATGGGCCGATAATTTTCTACGTCAGAAGTTAGATTAGATTTAGGTACCTATCCCCCCCGGTGGGTTCCCGCTTTGTCGAGGCGGGGGGGCTCAGTAACCGTGGCTTGGTCACCCACGGTGAAGCGAAGAGGAACCCGAGGAGGGGCCGCTCGTCAGGGCTTTTGCCGATTAAGCCGACGACGTAGCGGCCAACTAGTAGGTTGCGGTGCCGCTTGGTAACAGGCGACATCGCAACTGAGGCGGGCCGCGATGTCTTATGGAGATTCCCAGGTCCCATACGATATCGCGGCTGAGGGTTGGAGGCCGCGGCGGGAGAGGAGTGCCGGTATTGCGGTGCACCGCTCTCCCTACCTTCCGCGGCCTAGACGGGGTCGCCACCGTCTGATGGCGGACGCGGTGGGGCAGCAGGGGAAGAGGAGTGTCGGTATTGCGTTAGCCGCTCTCCCTATCCCCTGCGGCCGCAAAATGGTAGGTGGCGGGGCCATTGACCTCGACCCGTCACAGTGGGACCAAGGGTGCCATACACGGGGTCGTCTGGCACCCATGAGCTGAATTGGTCCCTGGGGTGGTCACGGCGTACAGTGTGTTCTGGTGCGCCGGTGATGGGGGTACCCCCCCGAGGAGGGTCCGGTGACGGACAGCCGCGGCGGGTTCGCGGTGAGTGCTAACGCGTGCCCGTGTTCCCGCCATAAGCGGCACTGGAGGACACCGTGGAGTTTTAGTGGGTTAGAGTCCCACATAACTGCACTATCTCCCCGTGGTAGTGCAGTATGCATGAGCATTTCTCCACGCAAAAAAAAAAAAAAAAAAAAAAGAAAGATTTAGGTACCTATAGGTTGGACTCGGAGAGCAGTGGTGGCCCAGTGGTATCGGCCGCGACTTACAAGTTGTAGGTCGTGGGTTCGAGCCCAGGAAGGCGCTTTACTTTGTGTAAATTATTTCATCACCACTGCTCACAAAACGGTGAAGGAAAACATCGTGAGGAAACCGGCATGTCCAAGAACCAAAAATTCGGACACATGTGACATCCACCAACCCGCACTGGGCCCGCGTGGTGGATAACGGCCCATTCCCTCTCGCAGAGAGGAGGCCTGTGTCCCAGCAGTAGGAACATTAATAGGCTGATGATGTGCCGCTGAGTCATATCGAAGACTAGGATTTGTCCTTCGAAATCTGCGAGAGTTTACCAGTCCACATGCCATCAAACTTGTATACATGGCCTTAGTCAGGAGTAAACTCGAATCAGCAGCAGTGATCTAGAGAGAGTTCTTACGCCTTACTTCTTGAAAAAATCCAAAAAGCCTTACTTTGTTTTCTATATAAAAACTCTTCGGATATTTCCCCTTCCTATAACCTACCAAATTCCTACTGTGTGGTTTAAATTTTAATTCTCTCGAAGTAAAGCGTGACTACTTCTTACTTATCTCTGCCTGCCGTATTATGCGGGCTTCTTTTAAGTACCTAGTTAAAAACCATTTCCTTTCTCTCTAACGCTTTTATATTTGGATCTAATTTATTTCATCATTATTCAAAATATATTTTCTTTTGTCCCTTCTTTCCTTGAATTTGTTAACATGTAATATTTTGTATGTGTATATCTAAGTATATATATATATATATATGTAAGTATATGTGTATTTAAGTTTATGGATAGTATTTACTATAACAATATAGTTTTGTATATATTTATGATTCAATGTAATAGCAGTACACTACAGACTACCCCCTTTTTTGATTCTAAGTTCTCTCAGTCCATCCAAAGGTTGTCTAGTAGATATCGCTGTCAGCGATAAGACCGCCTTTGTACCCGTATAATTAAGATTTCTTATAAAATAGATGTGTAATTTTTATGGTGTACAATAAAGTATATTCTATTCTATTCTATGCGGGGTGAGTCCGATTGCC
The DNA here is from genome assembly GCA_948252205.1 of Orthosia incerta. Lineage (NCBI taxonomy): Eukaryota > Metazoa > Arthropoda > Insecta > Lepidoptera > Noctuidae > Orthosia > Orthosia incerta. The sequence continues at coordinate 15,848,921 of OX411765.1, forward strand.
AGCAGCTTCTGGCGCAGTTGTTGAGGCTGTTTGTTCCTGTGGTGCCGAAACAACAGCTTAGACCACGAAGCCACCGTCTTTCGGCACTACTATTGGCATGTACGGTGTCCCGAGCTAATTCACCTCTAGTTCGGGCGCTCACAATGTTAAATGCTGTTCTGACATCAGCACCGGAGTGTGACCAGTTTTCTAGGAGATGGATAGATGTGTGTCGTAAATGTTTAAATTTTTGTAAGAAGATTGATGAAAGTTAGATTTAGGGAATAATTTTACAGGTACAAAACAAATCCACGTGATCACACATAATCAGACGGACATCGGACACCGAGTCAATGTGCGCACAGCGCATCCTTACTCAGTTGCGAGATCTACTCAGTTAGCCAGGTGGACTGAGAGACAAGATCGAGCCAAACGGCATGAAGGGACCAAGCGCAAAGATAGCCAGGAACGGGTTGAACAGCCCAAGTGAACGGAGGGGCCCGTACTGCCAGCAGCGCGCCCGCATCCTCCGCCGGCCGCCTTGTCGCATCAGCAATACGCCCAGCAACCATAACTTAACCCCAACCCACACCAGTCGCAGTGGCTACCCACTAAAATGGGTCATACTAGGCGGACCCTCAAAGAAGGTCCAATGCTATTATGACTGGCCTGGATTATGACTGGCCTTTTTATAGTGATGAGGATAAACGAAAAGTCAAGAGTCGGTAACTTCTAATCCTATCCCCACCGCTAAGCAGCGTTTCGGCAAAGTCTCGCCCACTAGGCGCTTTTCCCAGTGCCGGCAAGCGGCCAAGCTCCGCAGCCGGGCTATTTAGCCTGCCAGCTGGGGTTCCCAGCAGGGTCACCACCGCGGCCGCCAGCATGACCGTGCTGCCCAACGAGCCTCCGCACAAGAAGCGGCGCATGTCGCAATAACGCCGCCCCTACTTGCCTTCCTCAGGATACGCCACTACCTCCTCTAGCGAGCGACATGCCGAAGATATCCAAATTAGTCCTGTCAATATGAAGAAGGTAGACTCAGACGTCATAAAAAATATGCATTGCGAAAATTGTTTGGATCGCGATTAAAAATATGTTGAGGTATTACTACTTCCAAATAAAAGGCTCATTTAAGGGCCGCATATACTTCAATATTATTATTTCTTTAATTGATTTGTCTCGAAACTTACAACTTAACACTGAACTGTTTACTTACCTACAGGGGTACTACCACCTTTTACAAAACAACCTTGTTGCGAGAACACTTTGTTGCAGGCTTATAATAAGAATGCTCGTTTTCATCCTACTTTGTTACACAATATAAATTAATTACTTTAAAGTTTCGTAGTGCTAGTAAAGTAATTATGTTTTTTTTTATGATTATTGCTGTTTGTAAGGAACCCTCGACGCGAGTCCGACTCACACTTGATTTTATCAGTCCAAATTGTCTGCTCTCAACCGTCTCACAATTATATCCATAGTGCAGGAAAATACATGCAATTATAGGCAAATCTGATGAAAAATAATAGTTAAGAAGAACCTAAGGCCTAGAACTTGGACACTTTGGTTTTGTAAGTTAAAGTTAATTTAAATATTTCTACACCGGCAATGGTAGTGTATGTGAAACTGTTTAATATTAAGATCTTAATGTACCTACCATTTATACTCAGAAATAAATATATCTTATCTTAAGTACTTTCACCGGAATTAGTTCATTATGGTAGCAGTAAATTTGTCTGAAAAGTCCATAAAAATCAAAGAGGAGCAAAAACAGGGCCCCAAGATCAGTCTTTTGCCTAATTATCGAGCAGATTTTTTGTGTTAATATTTTATTTTACTCTCAATCAATTTTAATGGGATTTTAGACAAAATTACTACTAGCAAATTAAACATAATTCTGGTGAAAATGCTGCTAGCAGAAGTTTAATAAAAAAATCTCATCTTTTGTTAAATAACCTTTCTATTTTATCTATTGGTAAATAAGGGCAAAAATAGAGCACGTAATGAAAACTCGAATAAAAAGACATCAACGATTGCAACAATGCGTTGATGTCTTTTGTATGAGTTTTACTTAACATAAAATCACGAAAAGTGTTCGTTAATTATTTTTTATACTAACACAAATGGATAGACAATTTGATAACGAACATTTTGTAAGTTTTATATTTTTCAAAAGACCAATATTCGATTTTATAAAGATTTTATTCTAAAATCTGGGCGTATTCACTACCGTAATTCATGCGCCAACAGTGCCGCTAGGCCAATAGGAATGCTCATATCTCATGCTGATTTTTTGGTCAGGGTACGACCTTAACATAAAATCACGAATGTAGTGCCTGAAAAAAAGGGGTGCACCTATAGTACAACCTCATTTTGCCAGTTATGTTTTAGTCCCAGGAAATATGGGGCAAGCCTATTGCTATAAATCGGGCGCAAGTCCAGACTCCATGCCACTACTGATAAATTCCAAATGAGCAAATCCAATAAAATTATTAACAGCTGCTAAAACTTTTTACACAAAATATAACCCACTTTCAAAAATACTTTTACACAAAATATAAATCGACTTCTAACGCAAAACACATAAATTGCAAACATAACTTTTGTTTCGGTAGTCGGTGTTTATTTACATTTGCATGACTTTGACTCAGCGAATTAGGTGATCGCCGAATGACAGGATTGCAACCCTTGAGATAGGGTGCTATGGTCCCAGTCTCATACCGCGGCCACCAAGGAGTGAGAGGAGCGATGTATGGCGGAGCGTGCGGTGGCTGAGCAGCAGCTCTTCATAGTGCCGGCTAGCAGGGCGCACGCCGCATAGAACTTGGCGTTTGCACCGCACCAGCGGGCCAGGTGGAACACCTCATGCCACGCGTCGTTGTGTTGCACTTGCATATCACTCAGTACGAAAAAAGAAAAGTAGAAAATAGATTTAACAGATTATAGTAGACCACTAAGCCCCCATCATCATCATCAGCCTTTTGTAACGTTCCCACTGCTGGGACACAGACCTCCTCTCATTGTGAGAGGGAATGGGCCATAATCCACCACACTAACATAACTTGTTCTCTTGTGCTACAAACTCGAATGAAGTTGCAGCCTTGGAATACAGGACACACTCCTCGAAAGCACTGATACAGATGATAGAATCAGGTGCTTTCCTAGCAAGATACGACATGAAATCACACCATACTCTAGTTACTATTACGTGCTGGACTTTCCACTCTTTTTCAACGCGTTTTTTTTGCATATCCCTAACTTTCAGAAGGCAAAACTTTAATTCTTTTGGATATATCGTTGAGATACATTCACAGTCATCAACTAAAAATGTGTTTAAACTTCTTAAGTCAAGAGCAAAATCTTGGTGTATTAGTCGAACTAGCATGGAAGGGGTGCAGATTAAGATATAGCAGCCGTTCAAAAGTGTCGTTGTAATATGCAAGTCACACATACCAAAGTAGCAAGCAAAGATTTTTGCGCTGTGCAAGAACATTTTACACCGGTTTTCGACGGAGGCCACAGAATCAGATGTTGCACAAACTATTATACAGTTAAGACCAAACTTATCCGGAGTATTTTTTAAATCACCGACCAAACGGCAAACTGCTGGAAGATACCCCATTGTGTTACCACTTTTGCTTGGACCCACGAGGAAGACGCTGTGGCCCCGCAGGATTGTAGGCCAGGAAACTATTTGAGGCCTCATCGGATCATGCACGCCCATATTTCTTAAAGCTACATGAATATCTTTACCGAATGGAATATCTCTCATATTGGTTACCGGTACTATACGGTTGTCTTTCTTCGTATGAACCATAAGGACGGGGGTGACTAGCTTGTCAACAAATACAGATATAGCACCGTTAATATTCTTGAACGGATTCACATTATTCCTTTTTACATCTTCTTCAAAAGCATCAGATTGAGGTTTTAAGGTAACATCTTTTTTAATTCTACGTAAATCTAGTTTTTCTACCATACCAGTATTTTTTTTAATATCCAAGTCACATATAGCACTATCCGTGTCCGATATTGAAGAAAGAGTATCATTAATCGTGAGGTGATTCTCCTCAAGATATATTTTACGAGTACTTAGTGCTTTCCCCGTAGCATTCAATTCATTTGTAACGGAGTTATTTTGCTTTGAACTAATTGATATTATCCGCTTTAGTAACGCTAAGTTAGTTATCTCTAGGTTTACGTCGGAATCTGTGTCTGCATACACATCTTGAGATTTCTTTAATTCATGTTCTGGTTCCAGCTGTGGGTTTCTTTTTTCTTCTATGATGGTATCTTCTTTTTCTTCTTTAGTTGACCATGGACCCGCTGGACCATAGGCGACGAGCTGTGTTGTCTTATCGACAGGATTGTGCATTTTTTAACTTTTGTGATATTATCATTTTTGTTATATCCAGTCAAATGATTATTGTGTTTACGAGACGGCGTATTACTATTCTGTTCATAAGCATCATCGTTGGTTTTCATTGGTTCAGAATGGATTGCATTGGTTTTCTTGTCTTCATGCATGTTTTCAGAATAAATATCTTCTCCTGGATTGCTGGCTTTTTGTTTATTTAGAGATTCGTACAACTCCAACTTCTTTTTTAAAGTCAAACTTTCTACACCGGGGTTTTTGGAGGTTAAAGAGCTTTTTGCCCGACAGACTCCCACGGAGACCTCATCGTCATCTTTACAAAGCTTCATAACATTTTGAAGATTGTTTTTGAGTAACGTATCCACACAATCTCGGTCACAAACTGCCCACCTTTGAGACATAACTGAAGATTCCATATGTTTACTCTTCTGATAAACCGATGTTTTCTTTTCTTCGTCTAAATGTGAAGATCTGGGAAAAGAGAAATTGTTTTTAGTAGAGCAAAAGAATTTCATAGGTGTTTTATTTTCTAGGCAAGTATGTTCCATCTACGATATCGCTTACCATTCGCTTGTAAGGCAGCATTTCCTTACCCAAACGGCTAACTCGTGGGTAGCAAGTAGCTTGAGACAATTGCAGGGATTAACTCACATGAAGCTGACTGAAGTAAAACACACTTAAGTTTGGTCAACTAATTTAATTCTTCAAGCACACATTCCATCAATACAATAACTTGAGGTTACAAGTATGAACCACTCACTTTCTGAAGGGATATAGATTACCCACAATATTCAATGCTGGAGATATGATTCCTCAAACAGCATCGTTCTCTGTGTAGCTGTCCGTAAGCTTGCTGGATACCAGGTGATAACTATAATGCTCGGAACCTTTTGCAGGAGGAGACTGCTGTAGCTTGAACAGCTAGTTGACCATTAGCTTTCTTAAGTATATGAAAATTATAGCTAAAGATAGCATTTGGAGCCCTGCCAAGGAGAAGAAAATTGCATGTTAAGATCAAACGCACATGTGTCATGAAAATGGGCATTCAGACAAATTCAAACTAATACTCACAGCGCCTACATCATTGATTATGATGAGCTTTTCATCTTGACGCTAGCCAGCCTTGCGCCATATAACATCACGTATTTTTTTGGATCCTTGCCTTTGAGGTTATTTTTGGACACCGTCCTCTCAACGCAAGTTCACTCGTAGTAAAGGCTCAAGTCATTGCAACTACCGACCTTGAACACTTTGCTTTTAAGCCATAGGCCTTTTACTAAATTATCATTTTTTTTGTAGCTAATGTGAAAAGACTTTACAATTAATTATTATATGTATTGAATTTGTGTGTTTGTTGTATTAAATGATTTCACACAAATAAGATATATATTTTATTATTAACATTTTAAATAGTGTCAAACATACATCAACGCCAGATGTTGCTAATATATGCACTGGCAATTTTTACCCGTTACAGTATCTCCTTTCCCTGTTAAAAAAATTGAGAAACAATTTTTTAATATAGTTACCATCAATGCACACTTTGAAACCAACATACTCCTTGACAGGTATTGAGGCAGTCCAAAAAAAATTATAAGAACTACCTACATTAAGTTTTATAAAAATAAAGTTCAAAACTTATTTATCAAATTATTAAGTTTTTAATTAGGTACAAAATGTACTAAACATTAAGACCAATAGAGGTAGTCCATTAACTACCGGATACGAACCTTGATTGCTCTTATCTAAACCTAATCAAACATACTTGGTAATTGTCCTGCAACAAACTAGTAATGCATAACATCTATTTATCACAGCACAACCGCCAAGTAATCTAAGTCTAAGTTCATTAAAATCAATGTATGATTCATTGTAAAATAAGTATTTTAAATGTTTAAGAGTCGGGTTATAATCCAAAAGATTAACCCATATTTTATTCAAGTGTAGACAAATGTCTAATCAAGTTAAGTTTTTACAACAACAGGGAACACTGCCATTGAAACAAAGCAAGTGCTATATTAAGTACCAAGTTGTTGATCAAATGTAAACAAACAAATGTAGGCAAGTACCACATCAAGTTAAGATTCATAATGAAGAGCAACGTTGCTTTTTAAAATAGCAAACGTCACATTAAGTACCCATCCGTTGTATAGATATAGGAACATACCCAATCAAGTTAAGATTCGCAACAGAAAGTAACCACTCCACAACAATATGGAGTGCATTACATTGAGCACCCATTCATTGTATAGATGTGGGTTAATGTCTATTTAAGTTGAATTTCATAAAAAGAAAACTACCAAGTTTTTGCTCATATATGACAAATACCTAATCAAGTTAAGATTCATAGCAAAAAGTAACATTGCTTTCTAAAATAGCAAATGTTACATTAAGTACCCATCCGTTGTATAGATAGGACAATACCTAATCAAGTTAAGATTCGCAACAGAAAGTAAATACCCCCATAACAATAAGGAAAGCATTACATTGAGCACCTATTCGCTGTATAGATTTCAGTAAATGTCTATTTAAGTTAAGATTATAATGAGAACACTACTAAGTTTTTTTGCATCATTGTGTTACCTTTCATCCTTCATATACATACATAATTATTAAGTGATCGACGTCGAAAAATCCTTATACCCTACCAGCATTCATTCATCCCTTTCTTAATTAAATATTTGCACCTCCATTATTGAATTGGTGCAAATATTAAACCATTAACACAACAATGATTACAACTAGGAGTCTCCATGCTTTAAATTAATGTATGTAAATCAATTGAGGACCATTATTGACATGGACAGCTTCAGGCATTCCATGTACAAGAAACACTTATCTTTTATTATGGCATTGTTTGTTGCATTCCGTATAGGAAACAACATAACATATCTACCACAATGATCAGAGTATAATAATACCACATTGTGTTTCTTTTAGTTGACACCGGAAAAAATAACCTAATAAGCTTAAGCATTGTTCACATGTATAAATTTAGGTATTCTGTGTACAAGAAACACTAGTATGTTAACCATAGTAGTGCTTGTTGCATTCCGTATAGGAAGAAATCAACATAACATAGCTACTATGATAATTAGAATTTACTATTTAATTGTGTTTCTTATAATTGACACAGTAAAAAACCTCTTAATAAGTCACTACAAATTGTTAGAAATATTTTATTTTATTTATTTTAAGATTGGGCGCCAGTGAGATCATCATTAAATAGAAATATAGATGTCCCACAACTTCTCTTAGCATCAGTATCTTCCAAGAGAATTTAGAAATTAAGTTTTATTTATTTTCAGTTTGAATGATTTAGTTTGTAAAAATAATCATTTGAGAAATTCTCATAGAGTGATTTTAAAAGCTAGCTACGATACATATAATTGTAAAAGTACCTCCTGAATTTACTTTTACTTAAATGAAACAGCTCAGCAACAGGTTTCCGAACACATGTGTACCTTATCCGACAACGTATGTGCGGGTTAGTCCATTAGTTTGATGCTTCAAATCCACTACAGACTACACAGGAACGACACTGCTTGCAAACCATGTCTCCAGTTGATTTATGATCTGTTGAAATATAAAACATTTAAGTACATGTTTATTAAGTTCTTCTTTATGAAGATATACAAACAAAGTTGCTTTATGCATGTTGAACAAAAAACACTTTTTGTTCTAAATATTCAAAATTAATTATCAGTAAAACAAAACATTCATTAGTGAAAAGGTATATAGTTTAATCTAAAATATGTGACTATAACCCCACTTTTAAACTTTTATATAATGCAGGTGTTTTGTTTTTTTTTATTTTTAGTTTAAATAAATGCTTTATGCATGTTGAACAAAACAATTGTTTGTTCCTTAAATATATATCTAATTAACAGTTATAATAACTATGTTAAATTAGAGTAATTAATATCAAGTCTAACAAAACATTCATTAGTGAAAAGGTTAGTTTTTAAGTAAAAATGTGACTATAACCGCACTTTGAAATTTTATACAAAGTTAATGTTTTGTTATTTTAAGATTGAAATTAAACAATATTGAAGTTAACCAACAGTTTGGTAAAGTTCTTAAGTAAGTATTAAAGTTATTCTAGACACAAAATAAAAAGTTAAGTACTTCAGTAAAACTTCATGCGACACGTTGGGCGTACAATTGTAAGGCAGCATTTCCTTACCCAACCGGCTAACTCGTGGGTAGCAAGTAGCTTGAGACAATTGCAGGGATTAACTCAAATGAAGCTGACTGAAGTAAAACACACTTAAGTTTGGTCAACTAATTTAATTCTTCAAGCACACATTCCATCAATACAATAACTTGAGGTTACAAAGTATGAACCACTCACTTTCTGAAGGGATATAGATTACCCACAATATTCAATGCTGGAGATATGATTCCTCAAACAGCATCGTTCTCTGTGTAGCTGTCCGTAAGCTTGCTGGATACCAGGTGATAACTATAATGCTCGGAACCTTTTGCAGGAGGAGACTGCTGTAGCTTGAACAGCTAGTTGACCATTAGCTTTCTTAAGTATATGAAAATTATAGCTAAAGATAGCATTTGGAGCCCTGCCAAGGAGAAGAAAATTGCATGTTAAGATCAAACGCACATGTGTCATGAAAATGGGCATTCAGACAAATTCAAACTAATACTCACAGCGCCTACATCATTGATTATGATGAGCTTTTCATCTTGACGCTAGCCAGCCTTGCCCCATATAACATCACGTATTTTTTTGGATCCTTGCCTTTGAGGTTATTTTTGGACACCGTCCTCTCAACGCAAGTTCACTCGTAGTAAAGGCTCAAGTCATTGCAACTACCGACCTTGAACACTTTGCTTTTAAGCCATAGGCCTTTTACTAAATTATCATTTTTTTTGTAACTAATGTGAAAAGACTTTACAATTAATTATTATATGTATTGAATTTGTGTGTTTGTTGTATTAAATGATTTCACACAAATAAGATATATATTTTATTATTAACATTTTAAATAGTGTCAAACATACATCAACGCCAGATGTTGCTAATATATGCACTGGCAATTTTTACCCGTTACACGCTGAGATAGTGGTCAAAAGAAAGCCTATATATTATATATATATATAATGGTAAAGAAAACCAGAAAATATTTTTCAAAAAGAATAATGTACCAAAGGTTTTCTGTGGTATCCGCACTAAGCTCACTTGTGATGCAGAAACCAACAATATGTGACACACTGTATACTTAATTTCCAACAAATATATAACATGTATACTAATAATAATAAGGGCTCATTCAAACATAAACACGTGACGTTTTATTTAAACGACACGAAATGTTAATGGCAAATGTGGAATCTATTTATTAAATGAAAATCGACATTTACAAATTCCTCAAAAACATCGTGGTCGCAAGAAGACTAACGAGTACGAGAAGATGCGCGACGTGAATTTGTTCCTTGTTTAATGTTTTTTTGCTCTTTTAATTGAAATCTTAAATGTCATCATCTTAAATGTGTAAATAAATAAAGCATATTTTGCTGTACCTAATAACGTGACTTCCGGGTAGGTATTCGAGTTCGTTCGCGTGGCAGCCATGTCGATGGAATTCATTCAGAAAGCGCCCTTAAGGTTGTCGCACACATACCAACTATAACTAGAAATTTTAGAAGAGAAAGATATTTTGAGACATGGTTATATTTGATTTTTGATATAAGATTATTTGACAAACGTTTCACGGGCTAGTAACACTCAAACAGTCACACACACTCAATCACAATAAGCCAAAGCCCAACTGTAACAGTACGAAGATTAGCAAACCCATTCTATCTCGAATCTGTAAACTTTATGGAAATATACAAAACAATAATGTACTTACAAAATACAATATCGACTGGCTAGGACAAATCACTATAAAAATGTTGGTACAAAACGCTCTAACTATTACATGGTGCAACGCACTACTACAAGGGTAACACATATTACCAATCTATATATATGATAAATAAGCTTAAATGTTTGGTGATCAAACCTATTCACAAAAAGAGGTCTAAAACTGAGTCAGTAATAGCCAAATTACTTTATTTTTAATATTTTGTAAGATATTTGAGAAGGTTATGAGTGGTTTTTATAGAGAAATGAAGTTATAACTGAAGAACAATACGGTTTAATTAATAAAAAGTCAATTATACTAACATGTTTTAAATTAGTGAATCCCGGTAGTAATATTTTTGGACATGAGCAAAGCTTCCATTATGGTATGTCACAAAAATCTATTATCAAAACTAGATCAATATGGTATTTTGAGCGAACCTGCATTCAATTAGGTTCGAAAGAATACTGAGAAGTCGACAGCAATGCATGGATATAAAAAAAATGTGCATCAAAAGTGAAATGCAATGAAAATTTTAGCTCAAAGTAAATCAGCAAATCAGTTCGGAGTGCCCCAAGGTAGTCTTTGGCCCCTTAATATGTATCATCTTTATTAACGAATTACCAAACTTAACATGATACATTATATTGTTATATTTTATATATGACATTGTAGTTTTAATATTAAACTATTCATAAACTACTACTAACATAATGTATTATTAAGATATTGTTATTTACTATGTTTGTAATATGACTTTGTTTGTAGAAAAACTACTGATAATGCGACAACTGTTTCAAACTAAGCACTAATTGATAAAATTGACTAGCTGGATGATAATAATAAAAAAATATACACGAGTAAAACTAAATTTATAAAATGCACGACATATTATAAAAAATAGGGACAACGTGAATTCATCGAATATTTATTGATAAATTCTGTAATTGGAAAGCTCAAGTTGATTGGTGTTTAAACATAAACATAACTAGTCCATAATTGTGTTAACTGTACTGAATGTCAATTATAGTTGGCAGGTAAAAATCTTTATTGAGGTGCCACGTGTTCCACTTAAACTAGTTGTCTGGAAATCATATTGTTAAAGCAAAATACGCTCTATTTTTTACTGCTAAGATTATAATTAAAAGAGCAAAGCAACAACACACAATAAACATGCAATTCGCGGAGCTGTTAAAGATTTTTTGGTATATTGTGTATCTAAATAATTTATTAACGACCGGTTTTTATTTGTAGCTTGTTTTAAAATCATAATTGGTGAAAATATACGGGGATGGCAAATGGATATCATTTATGGCTAGTATGTAGTAGTTATGTAGTACATAGTATTTTGTGTATCAAATAAAAAAAACAAAAAAACTTTTTTAAACCAAGTAATAAATCATACTGAAAAAAATATTGGGAGTCGCGAACAATATATTTTTTTAAATTAAAATCTAGGCAACTTAATAATTAATTTAATAGGTTACTTCTAGGCGTGCTTCACCACCGCTTACCATCAGGCGAGAAAGTGGTCAAACGCAAGCTTATAGTAAAAAAATATTCTAATACACATCTAAAGTTTGCTCAAATTAAAAGTTACAAAATCTATTCGCAATTAAAAAAAAAAATTGAGTCAACCTTATTTATTGGACAATTAACTTTAGTAAAGTAATACAAAACTAGTTTTCTTGCTAGTAAGAAAAACGTTCACAAGTCTCAATTTTTTTTTACAGTGATAATCCTCGATTAAATACGGTTTATTTACTTACCAGTTATGATTCAAAAAAAACACAATTCACTTTCACAAAATGTCTTCTATTTTCCAAGTCTTTAAACTAAACTTCATATAGTTCGAGCTCAGTAGGTGACCACGTTATCCTCAAGTGTCCTAACACTGCACTGTAGAAGACTTGGCAAATTCACGAAACAAACGCGAAGCACAAGAGCAACGAGCTGCTAGCACGCGTACTCAGACTTGGCAATTTTGAGCAAACGCAAGGTACAAAGGCAACTTGCCACTAAGACGCGTAAGCGATTACTAAAGCCGACGACTGTGACCACAACGACAACGCGACGGCCCGCATGAATGAATAGACCAATCAACAACCACCTACCAATTGACCAACCGGAGCAACGAACTCCCTCCACAAAACCATCACTTAGCAGTGTTGCAAATCGTACAAAAAAAAATTGGTTATGAGAGAAAAACGATTTTTAACAATAGTGTGTTAAAAACGGTTTTCAGTCAAAGATTAGGCAAAAATATATACATTAAATAATACATTTGGTATGGTTACAAAATTCTTACTTAATAGCTTATATTTAATCAATAGAAAACGATGTGGATGTGCAAACTGTGAATTGATTATTCCCATTTTTTTGAGAAGCGTTATGTGGGTAAGTCCGGTTGAAGCAACATTTGCCTTATAATAAGCTTTTATTTAACTTGCCTTGTTAGTTAGTTATACAGTTATAGCATGCCACCACGAATGTTTATACAGTTATCCCCACCCTCTGATTGAGCTGGAATTTTGCATAAACGTTTGGTTTGGATAACAATGCACGAAGTAATATTCAGTAATAGCTAAACTAAATCTGAACTATTTATTTCAGTCAGGTTAACAGCTTTTTTGAATGTCAAAAAAGGAAAGTTTACAAATAGTAACAATAATTATGGATGCAAGCCCTTATTAGACACTGATGGTCGTTGGTGGTAAAAATACATGTTCGCTTCGCTATTGTTTGTTCACTAATGTAAGAAAATGCATTCGGCACGCATAACAAAAGATAAGCCTGTAAAATATTCTAAACAAATACTCATTGTTATCAATAAAAACCAATTATAAAGAAAGAAAGATTATTTATTGGAGAGCCACAAAGATGACAAGAGAGATAAAAATCTAACAAAAAACAAAACTAATTGAATTTGAATTCTAGTTAAGCTCAACTTTGTCCATCAGATAAGAATCAATTGTTTCCTAATATACCTTTGTACTAATAATTTGTGCCGATGGGGTCGAAAGGCCGATGGGGTCGAAAAGTTCTGGAATGGCGACCGCGAACCGGAAGACGATACGTTGGAAGGCCTCCCACCAGGTGGACCGATGACCTGGTTAAGGTTGCGGGCAGGCGCTGGAAGCGAGACGCACGGGATCGGGCAATGTGGCGACGCCTGGGGGAGGCCTATGTCCAGCAGTGGACGTCTTTCGGCTGAAATGATGGCTAATAAAAAACTTTAAAAATGATATGAGGAATAGGTTTGAAGATAATAAATACAGCTAAGGGGACAAAGTGGTAGGTCTTAGTTACACAATGAGAGAATCTCCAAGTTAACATTTAGACAGTTTATAGTCGGAAAGATGTGACAGTTCCAAGGGAAAGCGGCTACGATTTAAAAGTAAGTATTTATTTATTTATTACCTACTATCTGTTGCGTGGCTTTCGTATTTTCTTCTACAAAAGCTAAGATTGGAATAATAACCACAACAGATTTACTTTTCATGTGCAGTTAGGATTTAATAAGATAATCAAAAACATAATATTATTGAGCAATCATAAAACCATGGGGTTTTGTTGATACGTGTATTAAGGTTTAAGTGGTCGGGTGAACATTTATTTGCACCGAAACAACTGCATGCCACAGAAGCAACTGCATGCCACAGAAAACAAGTTGACCGTCGGTTTAGGCTGTCATTTTACGACGAGAGAAGCTCCTATGCCTGATGAGCAGTCATTCTAAGAGGTTTATCGTGTTACCCAGGGACTGCGTTGTAGAAGTCTGATAGGCAGCCACTCCACGTTATTTCTGGTATTCAGATGCATCCGTTCAGACTGGTGAAGAAGTTAGAAGTTAAGCAGATATCTGTATTTTATATGTATAATATCTGGATTCCGTAATCTGTACTTAGACTGCCTTTTGGTCCGTTGTTGGGGATTCCTAATTATTTATTTAAAACTTTTTGCACAAATATGCAATGTCGGAGTTAATTTTATAGGCATTCTCTACCAGTCAACCAAGGGTGGTGAAGAGATAACATGGCAGGTGCATTGTTTAAAATGTGGCAAGCAAAATATAATTATAATAAGTATACCAAGGAATATCTCATGTGACTTTCAATCTGTAAGGTATGCATAATTATGTCAATCGATACAATATTGACAAGGAACCATCATCATCATCTGCCTAGCCTTTTCCCAACTATATTGGGGTCGGCTTCCAGTCTTACCGGATTCAGCTGAGTACCAGTGTTTTACATTGAGCGACTGCCTATCTGACCTCCACAACCCAGTAACTAGGTAACTCGGTACCTCACGAACCACCATGATGCTAATATCCATGATGTCTTTCGAGGACAAGCGAAGACACCGAAGTCGGAGTGAAACCGATACATGCGGATGAATCCACCACCGCGTTTTAACTTGTTAAACAGTTCCCTTAGAGAATCGCGCCTGCGGAGGTGATAGGTGGGTCTGATAGATCTTTTCTCTACAGTACAAAAAATACAACCAACATCCAAAAACAGCACTACAAAGTGAAAAATAACGTCGTTTTTTGACACCACTCCATTATGCACCGCTTTATTTGAGACGAGCTATTGCCCGCGGCTTCGGTCCCGTGGACCACCCCCCAGGAACCATTTTCGGGATTAAAAATTAGCTTTTGTAACTGAGGAATAATGTAGCTTTCTATTGGTGAAATAATTTTTCAAATCGGTCCAGTAGTTTCGGAGCCTATTCAGTACAAACAAACAATAAAATCTTTCATCTTTTTAATGTTAGTATAGATTGAGTTATGGATAAAATATTATTATATCAACTGACATTGACACTGAATTTAAAAAAAGGACTGTAGTACTCTAGGGAAGTCATTTAATTTTCGTAAAAAAAAATGTTCATTGAAAATTTGTACTAAAACAATCGCCTGTACTGACATTGTTACTATATCATTCAAAAATGTCCTGACTGCAACATATCAAGATCACTATATTCTTTTCAAATTTTATACGAATTATCAGATGAATGGGTCGGTAATCAATTAGTCTGACTGTACCGCGTCCCGGTCATTAGGAGGATATTTAGGCAATTTACATTTTCTAGTCATAAACAAAATCATTAGCAACCCTGTCTCGATCCTGATCGATTAAACAATGAGTAATCTATAATTAACTCAGTTTGTAGTTAGTAATTAGGCTCAAGATTAAATTAACATTTGTAATGTCGTAGATCATAAAAAACAGCTTCACGGCGATCTACAGCTTACTAACTCTGTGCTACGGCGTAGCACACAAAGCTACGGCGTAGCGCTCAGAGGCCGTTCTGCGAGTTTTTGATCGTACTTTATCGCGTAGACGTAAATGCTTTCTTCAATCTGTAAATACGTTTACAAAAAGTAAGTTGCCCTTTACTGTCACCAGACGGCGCTTATACAGTTTAAATAGAAATTGACGTTTACGTTAGCGATCGAGAACGAGTAAAAACTCGGAATAATCCCTCATTGCTACGGCGTAACAAATAGAGCTACGGCGTATATATAGGTATTACATATTTAAAAAAAATCCCCTTGATCAGGGGGCCACTTTTCGATCTTCAAAAAGGAGACGAAGCAAGGTCGTTTATTTTCATTATATAAGAAGTAGTTTGACACAAAATGACATAAATAGGCAGACGACTTTTTTAATAAAACTTTTACAAAAACGATTACAGAACCGATACACAGGTATTGGAAACAGGGTCCAAGCTACTTTTTTATTGTATTATCAGAGAGATCTTATCTGAACAGAGAAATGGGTTCACGGGGGGCAGAGAGACAACGATTGTAATTATTGACAGAAACTCTTCCTACAAAGAATTTGGTTTATCATGCCGTGCATAATTGACAAGTATATTGTTATATTTTCTTTATCACCTTGAGTGCGTGAGCGAATTTCCGCAGCAAGCTTGTAATCGTTATCACTGCTACTGAAATCCTCCTTAAGCAATTGACGCAACTCATCCCACGTATTTATCCTACTAGCGTTACAACGATACCAGTGCAAGGCATCATCTTAAAAAATTTCGTACGCTAACGTTAGAATTTTTCCATATGAGATTCCACGAGATTGGACGAACTTCTCAACTTTCTGTATAAAAGAGCGTACGCATGTCTTGCCTGAAAATTTTAATTTGCCTATATCCGCATGTAGGTTGCGCTCACATGTAACAGTGACAGTACCAAGCTCTGTAGCAGTATCAGAATTTGAAGTCGATGACTTATTTCCGGTATTTGATGTTTGTGGTTGTAGACCACATAACTCCATGTATTGTGAATTAAAATTCGAATAATAGATTTTATAGACTTCAGCAACTTCTGGACTTTTATTTATTCTGTGATAGACGTGGTGTAATAAGGTTTCCGTTCGACTAATTAAATTGTTATCGGATTTTGATTTCAGAATAGTCAAATTGCCTTGAGATTTGAGAAGTGATTCCTTCACACCTTTAAGGTCGTCACTTGGCTCAAGATGTGATTCAAGGATGTCTTCCGATGGTAATGCTTGAGAAAATTTGAGAATTTGTTTGCGCAACTCTTGAACGGATTCCCCTCCACCACCACGGAGTTCTACTTTATACTCCAGTTCAGACTTTTGAAGTGATAGGAACTTAATCACATAAGCCATTGTGGTTTAAAAATTGGGTGAGTGTTCAAAATGAAAAAAAAATATTAAAAATTTGATCAGCTTAATACACCACTAATCAACTTAACTAACAGAATACAGCTAGTTACACATATAAGAATTTTACAATAGAATCAACCACATTAGAACATTGACCTAAAGTCAACTTGTTTTTAAAACTAAACTATGATTAAAAATGACAGCCCATAAAAACCTTTTGTTTTCCGTGCCACAATTATATTCTTTATTTTTGTGACTAAACAATGGCGAAAGGATTACTTTAACCACCGTTAATGGCAACTCCGACGGCCGGCAGCACATGTAAAAGGGGCATGCGGGTCCATTCATACATCCATGCTAATAATAATAATACCAACCTGTTACTGTCCAACTGTATGTAATACATCTGGTTTTGGTCAGCCAGCTCGCGAATACGTATCCTCCGACTGCGCAGCATGGTTTTCTTCTTGTTTACGGCTTTTTAGTTCGCTTGTTAAGCAGTCGGGTTTTTTGATTTTTTGTATTAACTTTTTTTAAATAATGCACATAAAGTTTTCGAACCGTCAGAACATCAGAATTTAGGTATAGAGTTTCAGTTGAGCACCTAAAGGGCTTAAATAGCATAACTTTTAATAGTTATCACTGAGCTCTTTCTAGTTCTAAGTATTTAATTTTAGTTGCTCCACCCCGAACTGGTAAACAATACGCTAGTACCGACTGTGCCAGTGATGTGTAAATTTGTAACAGGTTTTTAGTAGTCACGTAACGCAATGTTTCAAATGTCCAGATAAGTTTTCGACTTATTTTCATTATCAATTCAGTATGTAAATGCCAAGATAAACGTTGGTCGATTGGATTATACCTAGATATTTGGTATGTTAGACTTTTTCTATTTGTATGCAAAGGCAAGCAAAGCTAGAGTTTGAGTTTGAATTACATAGATAAATAAAAGCTAATGAAAGCGTGTTAAAAATCTTGTAAACTAGTGTTATTTTTATTGGTTATGTTTCCAGGTCCTGTTCGCAGCATGCGGTGACATCCACGGCGTGGTTTCATGCAAGGAGCCAATCCCTAAGCTGCCTCGACCATCGTCAGCCTGCCGCTACCACACCGACCCGCCTGTGCATACAGTGTTTACACAGAAGGTATGTGTCATTAGATCATCCTATTGTCTTTCTTTATTTAGACCGAGATATCCTTATAAGTTACTAGCGGACTGCTCGCAGTTTCACCCCTGTAGTTCCCATTCCCGTTGAAATACAGGGATAAAAATAGGCTATGTCACCCGGAGATAGAGTAGCTTCCCAACGGTGAAAGAATTTTTGTAGTTTTTAAGTATATTCGGTAGTATTTAAATGCAAATCAAAAAATATCCTTTTTCTATGCAATAAAATTCCGAATTCTCATCAAAATTACTGATTGCGCAGCAAAATATTCAACGCAAAATATCACTAAACACACTACAATTTATTTTCGCAGCGTACAGCGATTTTTCCTAAAGCAAAAGCTTTTTTATTAATGCACAGCTAATAATCTTAATGCACATCATACATGTTTAACTCTTTTTCTTTTAAATATAGCTTCTATTTTTATATTATTTACAGCAGTTTTTCTAAATAAAACAGCATTTTATTAGTCACAGTAGGGGGGGGAGGGGCGGAAACCCCCCTGTACCATCCCCACAACTCGGAGCCCCATGGTTATGGAGATATCCATGGTTAAAGTTTTTACAATTACTATTTAACGACAATGTCGACGGAGCCGGGACGGAGACGGATTTCTGTCTAAAGGGTCTAAAGTAACCTAACACGAAGAAGATGACGGGAGCTGAGTTCGCTCGCTTTGCTCGCTCACTTCAGCTGCCGTCATCTTTTCGAACCTAACCTGTCCGTGTCGGGGTGCCCTAAGTTCCCGAGCTCGCTTCGCTCGCTCTTGGACTAATTCATAAAGACCACATGGAAAGTGGGTGCTCTATATATCTCTAAATATGGAAAATTTGCTGTGCAGTTAGTATTTCTGCTATGTATGTAGTATTTTTGTACAAAAATAAATTTAACTGTATTGCATTATGAGGAAAAAAGTAATGTCATATTGATGTATAATTTCGAATTATCTGCAGTTTGAGTTTTGCTAAACATTTAGTTTATTTGTAGTGAAGTAAGTTATTATTTTGATGTAAAAAAGAATATAAATGATGAGTATGTATTGATAGACGGTTATTTTATTTGATATGCAATTTATAATATCCCAAATTGAATGAATAAAACAATAAAAAAAAATAACATCAGAATTGAGAACCTCCTCCTTTTTGGGAAGTCGTTTTAAAAGACATAATACGACAGTAGTAGCACGTGTCTACCTACCGCAGTCAACCGCCTTTTTCAAAGTATAATTAGGTAGCCTAGCGATAAGAACTCTATTGTACCTATTGTTATTGTTCCTAAAATACTTACAAAGGATAAATGGTGGTAAACGAGTCTAAACCTCTTTAACTAATATCGTTAGGAATTCATTGTTTGTAACAGATAATGATCCCTGGAACTACTTATCCTATAACAATAGTTCTCACACTGATAGAAAATACACATTCCGACAGGTTTATGAAATGTTTTATGGTTATGTTCAGTATTTTTTTTTGTATTGCAAATGTAATAATTAACGAACAGATCTTGGCGAAACTTTGCAGTAATATAGATAAACATTAGAATAACACATTGGCTATAATTAATTAAGATTCCTCGTGGGCGGCAGCTAAGTTTTTGTCATAGGGAAATGATGAACACGTGAATCTTCTACTAACACAATTTTTTTAGTGAATGTGACTTAATAATAGTTAATAGTGATATTTTTTTGATTAAATTGGTTTGTGTTGTTAATGTACGCGTTGGAGTGGTAATACTCGTATCACCGGATTATTGCAAACATCGTAAGTTTATAATAAATCGCGTGATATTAAACAAACAGATTTGGATGGCATTATTATATTTGGAATGATCTGTTCACAATATATCGAGGATTTATAATCTCGAAAGATTTCTACCAGATTCGAAAAAAAATCTTTTTGTTTTTTTACAATATAATTAAATGTTATTTTGTAAGGTAATCCATGCTGACTATGTAGTGGTTTTTTCGAAAAGAATAGAAAAATAATAATTTAATAAAGCTAGATAATGTAAGTACTACAATTACAGAATATTGAAAATACAATTGAAAATTAAAATAATGATAACTGATATGATTGAAGTAAATAATAATAATATTTATTATACGCTTAATTTAAAAAATTTTAGAAGTATGCATGTACATAAATTGAATAAAGGACTTAAATTATTAATAGTATTAAACTAATAATAATTACGTTATATAAAAACTACAATAATATAAAATGGAGTAGGTAATAATGTCATAATATACATATAAGAAAATAAAGGCTATTCGAATTTGAATATACAATAAGAAAATAGAAAACAAAAAACCATTTGTGATAAATTAATTACAAACTTATGGTAATCTTAGCAAAATATAGAGAAAAAAGGTAAGAATGAAAGAAAGGAGGCTTGGCTTACACTGGTCACGCCCACAATAATTATGGTCGGACAGTTACGGTAAAGTGCCTAAAGTAATAATGTGGAACTAGTGATATCTGCAAATTCAACATTAGTTCCATTATTTTCATATTTTTTTAAAAATGGAATTGGTGATAACAAATTCAACATTAGTTCCATTATTTTCAGATTCTTTAAAAATGGAACTAGTGATAAAAAAAAACAGTCAGTAGTTCCATCATGGAACTGTTAATGGTACTAGTGACAACGAACGAGTATATCAGGCGACAGGGTAGTATTGGGCGAGACCTGGAGCTGGCTCTTTTCGTGTTTGTGCAAACAGTGTGGTCCGAGGCACGCGTGCGAAAGGTCGTGTTTGTTTTGCTCCCGCGCACAACCAAATTTGATTTCGCAAATTTTATTAATCTTAGTGAATCGCAGAACTGTTGGTGTAAGTGCTTGTGCGTCAGTTGCGTCAAACACATAGTGCAACCAAATTCAACTATTATATTTTAATTTCTGTGACACAGTGCGAAAAAGAAAGAAATGGCGCCCTTGCTGGCACGTGTTCAGTATGGGTTATCATCGGAAAGACTCCGATGATAACCCATACTAAAGACAATAAAGAACTATTTTTTGTGAAATTAACGGATTCAGCGCTGAAAGCAATTGAAGCGTTCTTAAAAAATAAAAGGAATGTATCGGCCATACCTAAAATACAGTTCCTACCCGGCAATGAAGGGAAAATCTCCATTCCTTCGCCAGCAAGTGGCGATGCCACTTTTAAATTTAACATTAATACCAATGCAGAAATGGAGGGCGCGCAGAGTTCGCTTGAATGTGTCACGAGCGTCGCCGCTACCAAGCAAAATGTGTGTCCACGCTAATGACGACACGTACGCCGCCGCCTGGAAACGCATGGCGAGCGCTGTTGCTGCGGCTGAGCGTGCTGAACGGGTCCAGCGGCCTAAAAGACCAGAACGGCAAGAAAGGCTTCAACGAGGGCAGCGGCCCGTACCGCCAGCGGTGCGTCTGCAACCCCTGCCAGCCACCCCTTCGCATCAACAATACGCCCAGCATCAACAGAACCCGCTCAACCCGCACCATGAGATCGCCGCGGCCGTCAGTGTGACGGTGCTGCCCGATGAGCCCCAGCACAAGAAGCGGCGCATCTCGCACTACCGCCGCCTCTCCCCGCCCTCCTCAAGCTACGCCACCACTTCCTCTAGTAAGCGACAGGCTGAGCATCTCCGACCCAGTCCAGTCGATCTGAAGACGGTTAGAATAGACGACATAAAAAAAATCGCGTTGCAAAAAGTATTTGGAGGGCGAAAAAAAATAAGTTGAGGTATTACTACTTCTTAAAAAAGGCCCTTTTCAGGGCCGCATATGTTTCAATATTATTATTTATTTAATGGATTTGTCTAAAAACGATCTAACTTACCGACGATTACGTGGATTACCCGTTCCCGTGGGTCCTTCACCGAATGATATTTTCTGAATGCAAATGCTTGCCATGTTGATGAAAATACCAAAATTGCTATATGTATACCTATAAAATTTAAGGAGTTGCCTTGATTTTCTTGGGATCCCAACACCAGATTTTAACCTGATGACCATTGGAAAACCTGGCAAATATAATCAATTTGGATCCAAAATTGATGGGTTAGTACCACGTGAATTTCCTTATCCGAAAATGTGAAAGGACTATTTATACTTTAAAAGTTTTAGCTGGTGTTTGGCGGGGTGCTCACCCCTACACCATGAAGCTACTTTACAACGCCTTAATTCGCAGCGTTTTGAATTATAGAACTTGCCACCTGATCCCTTGCAACAAAGGTTCTTTGGCAGGGCTAGATGGGATCCAGTCCAAATGCCTTCGGATCATCTCAGGTTGTATGAAGTCCTCTCCAATTAACGCTTTGCAGGTCGAATGCGCTGAATCTCCCCTTGCCTTGAGACGGCAATATTTTGCCTCCCGTTTTCTTTCTAGGGTAATCTCTAGATAGTCCCATCCATTTTTAGCAAGATTGAATGAGTTAGATGCCTTATGCAGAAGCTCAAGTTTCTGGAGAAACAAAGAAATTCCTTTAACCCTTAAAGCCTGCCGAATTATGCAAAATTTTACGTGTCCAATTTTTCAGTATCGTAGACTTCCCCTTTTTAACTTCGCTTATGAAGTTATATTATTTATTTATTTATTTATATAGTCGACATCGGCTTTGCTTGCCATATAAAAATATAGAATAGAATAGACATTGTTTTGAAATTGTGACTTTTTTTTCCTATATGTGTGTGCTCTTAGTTACATTATCATTATAAAATACTATTATTTAATGAAATAAACTAATCCATTTAATTTGAAACCACCTCACACACGCTATCTATTGCTATTAAGTTTGTAGCACTGAGATACAAATAGAATAATTAAAGTAATACCCGGTCACACTCAATATTACTACATAGACTCTAAACTTATTACCAGCCTCAAAGACCTTGAGAAGTTATTTGGATCAAGAATGCAGCATTATGAAGCAAAATTGCAGAGGGCTGTCTCTGGTACTCCACCGGCTTCACCTGACATTTCATCAATTGCAAGAGAGTTCTCAGACTTCAAGCAGTTTGTGTATTAAGCACTATCTAAATTAAAATTTCAAATTGAGCTGCTTGTTTTACCGGCATGAGACTGCGATGAGAAGGAAAGTCCTGTTATTCCATGGTGTTCCAGAGAGGAATAATGAAAAGTTAAGTGTAGTGGTCCACAACATCTTATCCAACTAAATTAAACTGACAGAGTTGGCTAAGGACAAGAATGTTACCTTTGTTTGTCATAGACTCGGATCCTCACAGCAGAAGGCCCGTCCCATACTGGTACGATTTTTTTTAAATGGAGAGCCGTCAGCTAGTGTGGGATAGCATGAAAGCACTCAAGGGCACCGGAATAACCATCTCCAACTATAAACGCAAGCGAGGCACCGTTTGTTTGTGATGGATCGCAAGCATTTTGGCTTGCTCAATTGTTGGTCTATGGAGGGAAATATTGTTCTTATTTGCCCAGACAAATCCCGACGAAAGATCGATACGGCAGGCAAACTTCAAGATCTGATGGTCAAATTTCCGTCCTGCTAAGTCGACTCTGGAGGCTCTGCGCAAACTGTGGGACCTGGATCTTCTGGGGTTGCAACATCGGCTGCGACCGCTAAGAATTTAAGGAAGACGCATCTGCGCAAGGAACATTAATTTGGCCATTTAGCACGAGCGACTCAATATTTCTATTCCTAGGCCACCGGTAGTTCATAAAGTATTTTTTAGCTGTCGCGCCGTTTCTATTATTTACCATGATTTAGATTGTTTTGACAGAATGACCTGACACTGACAGTAGGCATCTGTTGATCTGTCAGTTATCATCTGCCAGTTGGTCATATTGCGTTTTGTTTCTGCATAAAATGTGACTTGTAAATCGATTGTTAATTGAACTCGTTTGTTCTTCTAGTTTATAGTTACAGTTGTAAAAATTCTGCTTATATACCAGCAAGTTGTGGTGGTTTTTTAATAGCAAGAAAACTTTATTTTTAGTAATAACATAAATTTTACTTATGGAAAACAATAATAGTACAAATTATGTTATGGAAAACAAGACAATACCGTTCGAACTGTTTCATTTCTTTACTACTGTCAATGAAAAACACTGCAATAAGGTATATTTCGGAACCGTTAACTTTCTCTAATTCGGTATTTTAAGTACTCGAAATCGATAATATTGCTGTCAAAACATGAAACATACCAGAAAAACGTAATTTCAAAAGGTAAATGGCTCTCTTGCGAATCAAAACATAATTTGACTAACCATACGCACAGATTAAGTCCAAAAAATACTAACAAAATAAAAATATTTTGGCTCATATCTCGAAAACTAATGACAATGAGTGAATCTTATATTTATAATATATATTTTGTTGCACAACTAAACAACAAATAAACTCCCCCATGGCATAAATTTCTGTAAAATCAAAACATTTTCAGCAAAAAACTGATTTGTGGGCCCTATGACAACCCATGTTTTTTGCTTCTGTGTGATTTTAATGGACTTTTTGGTAAACATTTTTAACTAGGATTTTTATCGCAGCAGATGTCTTTTATTTCCTGGACTATACAGTTTAACTTTTGAAATCTAATTCCAAATTCGGATGAAACTTTAAATATCAGTCTATACCGTTTATTTCCCATATTTGAAGCCGTAAAAACCTCATATCACTACGGATAAAGCCATTCCAAGCGCCATAATACCACAAACGTTCTTATAATAGCGGCATTTGGTGCCATTAAAAATATAATCCACTTAATCTTAAGGAAAAATCGCGCTCTGGAAGGATGAAACAAGAAAATCCAGGTCATACCTCGGACCGCCGAATGTTGTAAAATATACCAACTTTCATATAACTAGCCCTATATTCATACGTTTGAAAGCCACGTAGTAATATATCTTAGTAAATATTCTTGTTACCTAGTACCGATATTATAAGTAAGTACTATGACTGGTGTGATTTCATCACACATGAATTACACAAGCCCACCTTGAAGACTTACTTCAAATTTACTGTTCATGACGAATTTTAAAATGAAGTTAGGTTTGGTACATCATATTTTTGTCAAGCGTACCGGTTTACGAGGTATATTCCGTCAAAGTCTTGAAAACCGACTACGGTGTTGCAGAGTTTTTTGATCGGTATGTAATTATATATGTATGTATGCTAATATGATATTTCAACAACACAACAACAAGGCACCACTAAAAAGTGAAAAATAAAAAAAACTTTTTTACAAAAAATTGACCGACTTCAATTGTATCATCCGCTTTTTTTTAGGGGATTTATTATATATATTATTTTCGCGCCAAGGTCACCTCATATGTCATAATCCGTCAAGCCGTTTGGGCTGTAAAGCGTGCTATAGAAATGGACACACATACATACATACTTACTAACTACATACATAAACATACGCTCGAAAAACGTTAAACTTCCGCAGTCGGGTAAAAAAACGGAACTGATTCATCCTCTTGTCCGTACTAGTATAAACAGTACTGCGATCATTATTATTTTAGCAAATACAGAGGACAAACAAATTACAGCAGAAGTCAAATTTAGGGTAAGCGTAGAAGGTCGCAGATAAATTTGAAAAAGAGTTACTGCGGCCCTGTTCAAGCAACTGAAGGAACACAGATGGGTTTAAGTCAGTAAAAGTCTGACACCCTCCCGCTTCGTCCAGAGTGGGAGAAGGCATTGGATGTTTTCAAACCCAAAAAAAGAACGTGTAAACGTACAAATTGTGGCATTGATTTTATTTCTGTCTTCGTAGGTAGTTCGGATTTTGGGCGCCGTAATTGTGGGGGCCCATTTTTTTTTTTCTTTCAAACCCATCGTGTGGGGCACAGGTGTGGGGTATCAAAATAAAGGGTTTTAGGAGGTGATTTCAAATATATAGACCACTTAGAGTTTAAACGGTCGAAAAAAACGAAAAAAAAGTTAACTAAGACGTTATAAATAAAAAAAGTTAATTAAAAGAATACATCTGGTTTTGTTCAGCCAGCTCGGGAATATATCCTCCGACTGCACAGCATGATTTTCTTCTTGTTTACGTATTTTACGTTTCTTAAGCAGTCAAATTTTTTGAAACCACCACATAGAACACTTTTTTTTGATACCCCGTACGATGGGTCTGGAAGAAAAAAATTTGAGCCTATACAATATGGCGCCCAAAAGCCGCCATTTTTCTATTTTCCAATTTTAATGTAGCCAGTGACACTCGAAAGGTTAAGGTGAAGCGATTGACGTAAGAATCATCAAAATCGGTCAACGCGTTTGGTCTCTAGAACGCCACATAGGAACAAACAAACATCCATACATACACACTCCCACACGCAGAGATACTAAAACCAGCTCCCGCTTACTCATTCAGTACACTCAATATGTCCGCATCTCACATGTTGACAATCTATATAATGTTATGAAATAGGAGGCCTGGAGATCTATAGTACAGGTCACGGCTTGGTTTAGACTCCAGATCTCCCACAAATTACAAACTTGTAAAAAATGCATAATGTCAGCTGTATAATGTATGTACTTGATGTAATTTGTGGAGATAAAATAAACATTTTTTTATTTTTTTTTTGATAATACATACATACATAGACTGATAAACACATTACCCTCCTTCGGCAGTCGGATAAAAAATAAATATAACTAAAGAGTTATAAATATCATTTTGGGTGCATTAATGCGGGAGTCCCAATTTTTTTATTCCAAGCCCATCGAGAGGGCTATCAAAATGAAGTATTTTAAGAGGTAGTTACAAATTTATAACATATTATGTTTAAACGTAATTCAAAACAAAATGATAACTAATAGGTTGTTAATTCAAACCGACTGCATTTAAACGCGAACTAAAAAGATGTAAAAAAAATATCACGCTCTAAAAATTTTAAAACATGAAAATATGCCCGTAAATTTACATTGGTCGTATGCTACATATCGTAACAAAACAATTCATTCTGCAAAGTATCATATAAGATCACAGTAAATTTGCAGACTGTGCACAGTGTTTGCGGCAGTGTTTTACATGGAGCGACTGCCTATCTGACCTCCACAACCCAGTAACTGATTAACACGATATCTCAACATCACAGCAACAAGGTACAACTAAAAAGTAAAAAAAAAAATTTGCAAAAAAATACTACCGACATCCAAATAAAAATACTACAATGTGAAAAATTACTTTCTTTTTGGAAGTCAGCATCCTCAACGAAAAAAATTGGTACGTACACTGACATCCAAAGAGAAAGTTATTTTTCAATTTTTTTTTTTTTTTTTTTTTTTAATCATTTATTTAATGAGGCCTTTTGCGCTGATGCGCCAAGCCAGCCTCGTAAGGTTATACATTATGTGTATTGTACAACAAATAATTAAATTAAAAATAAAACCTATAAAATAAACCTACCTAACATTTCGATGAAATGCAGCGCTCCCAACAATCCAAAGCCACCGAAAAAAAAAGAAAAATCAATTACTTCGTCTCAAAAACACTTCCCTAACAAATTCATAAATTTTAATACTTTGTTCCGAAAGAGGCCTCCCAAGCAATACATTAACTCCACCACCGTACACATCACCGCCAACCGCCTCAAACAACAAAGACCTTAAATCATCGAAAGCACTACATTCCAGCAAAATGTGGTACAAATCATCCAATTTCTGTAAGCAAATGTTACAAAAGGGGGATGGTTTTACACGCATCAAATTTAAAAAGCTATTGGTAGGTATATGACCAGACCTTACTCTAAACGCTAAAATTAAAGGTTCTCTTGAAAGATTACCAACATCAAACCAAGGAATCCGAGGCAGTTCCTGTTGGATAGTTCTATACCACAAACCCTTTCCCGCAGTTATAATATTAAAGTGGTTCTCCCACAAACTAAAACAAAACTTTTTCACACTAGGGATAAGCTCCGTAATATAGGGATTACTGGGTATAATTATGCCGTCCGTAATAGCTTCTGCAGCAAGCTTGTTAGCTATTTCATTTCCAGAAATCCCTACATGGGAAGTTATCCACTGAATTTTTATATTAACTAAATTCATCTGCAAAATATGTATAATCCTAAGCGCTTCATAAGCTATCGGCATGCCTCGAATTCCTGACACACAGCGAATCAGGTGTTGAAGAGCACTTTTCGAGTCTGACAATATCACCACGTTTTTGTAAGACAGAGATTGAATGTATGATAAAGCCTCAACAATAGCCATCAACTCAGCTCTCATTATACAAGCATCATTACATAACTTACATTTAATGCCAGTATTAGTCTGAACATCAAAAAATGCTGCTCCAACACCATGAGCATCTTTAGACCCATCGGTAAAAACATAATAATAATTATTGTACTTAATATCTAACATATTCGAAATTAACACCCTCAAATTAATCGCACTTGTTGTACGTTTTGGTACATTAAAATGATCAATATTACAATTTATACAATCTCTAACGTTAATATTTGAGACCCAAGTACCCATACTATACATATCCAATATAGGAGATTTATGAACAACATTGTTTTTAAACTTATTGTAAATGTCAATCAAAATCGGTTTTTTCTTCTTTTGCAAATAGATATTCACACATAACTTAAAGTTATTTTTCACTTTGTAGTGTTTTTCTTGAAAGTCGGTAGTATTTTGTTTGTGTAAAAGTTTTTTTTTATTGATTCTACTTTTTTTGCTTTAAGTACTAATACTATTGTAAAGGGTTAAGCTTAAGCATATATTTTATATATATGTTCTTATGTTGGTTTATGAGAAATAAACATTTTTTTTTCTTTCTTCTCTCCCGTTAAACCGTCAATATGTGTCGTCGTCAATTTTTGGTAATACGTTGCCGAAATATTGCAAAGTGTTGTATTTCATATCTAACGCAATCTTATCCATAACTATTTGATAGTAATTTCGCTGACTATAATAGGGACGGACTAAAAATAATTTCTAGTCCGTCAGGTAGATTAATAAAAAAATATTGGACACGTATTTTTCTTTTGTCACTTAAATAAAAACAACGTCGATACAGTGAGTAGATTTAACGTGGCGACACGTTTTAGTACACATTTTATACAAATGTTACGTAACAAGCCCTCGCGCCGCAACTTTGATATCTTTACCTTTATAATTTTTTATTGATTTGCAAAAGCAAAAAATACGTGTCTTATATTTTTTGGAAATCTAACTAACGGACTAAATAGAACATTATTTTTTTATCCAGTAGTAATCCTTATAAAGATCGCGTTTTAACACAGTATGACACTGTTTTTGTTCCTCGCCTACAGGCCCGTTGGTTGGGCAACCGGTCTGGTTCTACAGAGCAAGTGATCGTCGCGAAGCGGCATATTTATTCGCAACGCAATCGTGCCAATCTGGTACTTTATTATTTTTTCTACATTTTAGTTTTGCTCGTCGGTGATGTAATGCAGTAGATAGCACATCCCGGCATTCTCTTAACTAACGATTTGTACAGATGTTCAAGCGATCGTGTAATCTCAATATTTCCAGATAACAGATGATAAAGTTTCATAAATTTTTATTTATCATAATTTTTTTAACAAAACTCACTTATCATTAAACAATAGAACAGAGATCACTTTATGAGGCTACAAAAAAATCATCTTACAAAATATACTAATTTATTTTATGGAACCGATTACATCTTAAAGTCTTAAGAACATTAAGTAATATCGTTACTAAGTACTTGCATGTATGAAAAAATTAATTTAAGTAAAGTATCAAATTATTAATTTCATCAGTGACTAACAAAGTATAGCCCTCTATAGGTATTAGACGAGTGTACTTCCCAGGTCCGCAGTGGTCTTGCTTGTAATTTTATATTAGTGCAGATCGTCAAGTCTTTAGTTTGCAGTTAACCGCCAGCGGTCTGTGATCTGTCTAATCCGTTGTTTCATCTATGACAACGTCCTTTACCGCGCCACACCACGCTGTACGCGTTCTCAGTGGGCAGGCAGTGAGCGAGCCAGCTTGTTGTGTTATATTGAGTTCCGTAATCTAAGTTGTCCACATACTTATATTGATCTAATTAAGTGTGATTTTGGGGTCTGCGTTCAAGTCGTCGATAACCAATCAGTCAGTAATCTCGCTGTCCTATCGAATGTATTTTGTCAAAAATCTCACGATATTCCGGACAATTGTTGGTGCTAGCAGCAGACATCATGAACACGTCTATAGGTGAAATAGTGCTCATAATAGTCCTGCTCATTTATGGCGTACTTATATTGTCTTGCATTTTTACTTGTATTTATTACATATTGCGACAGCAGCGCCGTAAGGTCTACCCACAAACATAACATTTATGATGTCGACAGCTGACGTTCCAGTTATTTCAAATCTATTATGGATGGTGTTAAGAAAGTCTCGATCAGTAGTACCAGGGGCTCTAGACAATGTGTCGTTCTATCAGCCAGCTACCATCGCCATGCTCAAAATGCCAAAATGTAAGGGATTGATTACGTGACATTTCGATAATGTTTGACATTCCCATACATTTTTGACTATTTTGAATCACTATGGCGAAGCTTTCGTTGATAGAATGTTACTTGTCTATAGCCTCGGGTTTCTTGGAGTAGGATAATATCGTTTTTAGCACAAAAGTCCTAAAGAAACTGTGAAACTGTGGTGATCTGCGCACAGATCTACTGATAACGGACGTAATTTTTGAGGTTTGAAAAACTTTTATGGACATAAGAATACAATAATTTACTTACATGAAAATATTAAGAAAAAATATTAGTTATTGTTAGAGGTATTACAGAACTATTAGGGCAATGTATTTTAATTTTGAGGGTAGACCAAGTATATAGACAATATTTTAGTTCGATAGTTCAAACATCGAAAAATTAATAGTTAGAACATGGACAAGCGTAGCTGGATGTGGCTCGAAACAATTGTAAGCAATGTGCGGTTTTATTGAATTTTTTGAGTATTTTTTTAAAAGTGGTCATTGATTTGTCTCTTGGTAATTTATTAATTAGTTTGGATCATACAAATTAGTTATTCTTCCATAGTTTTTGTGGGTAGGGTATAGTTGTAGAAAGTCTTGTTCACGTCTTAATGTAATTTTGTAATTTTTTATCCGACCTTCTAAAAGGAGGAGGTTCTTTGTTCGGTCGATTTCTCTGTCAATTGTGACAACGACCGATTTTGAAAACCCTTTTTTTTGTTGGAAAAAAATGTTTGGTCAAGATCTGATGAAGAATTTCGGAGATATACAACAGAACTCTTCAATAAACGACGGCAAATCTTTTGAGATTACTGCAATCACATGTGTGTATATTGTTTACATAAATTCATAACATAATATCACACAAGTATGTTCTAAAGAGGTATGCAGAAGTGCACAGTTCATCCGGGTACACTGTCATTTCAACAGTTATTTTCGTGTTTCATGTTATTCGTGTAGTTTATTTTGGCATAATTTGAGTATTATAGCATATACTTTACTTGTGAAATTGCACACAACAAAAAGTGAAAAATAAAAAAAAACGTTTTGATAATATAAATGGAATATAACTTCAATTTCGGAAGTCAGTGACACAAAACGAAGAAACTAACACTGACTTCCGAAATTGAAGTTATTTACTTTTTGTGGAGGTAATGTTCGTGTGTAAATTTTTAACCGACTTCAAAAAGGAGGAGGTTATCAATTCGACTGTTTTTTATGTTTGTCACCTCAAAACTTTTTACTAGGTGAACCGATTTTGATATTCTTTTTTATTTGAGATCTGGTGCTTCTCATGTGGTCCCATTAAAATTTTGGTAAAGATCTGATAAAGAACTTCGGCGATTTATAACAGAATTCTTCAATAAATGACGGCAAGATTTGGCTTGCAGCAATCGCATGTCTGTTTATTTTTTACACCATCTCATAACATACCATCACGCCAGTATGCTCTAAACGGTAACGCAGATGGGTACAGTACACCCTGGTACACTCTTATTCCAACGGTTATGTTCAAGCTACTTGTTATTCGGGTAATCTATTCTGGCATGACTTGAATGATCTAGTCCATTATGTTCCACATAAAAAGGTGAAAAAATAAATACGACCGACTTCCGATTAAGAAAACTACAATGTGAAAAATAACTACAATTTTGGAAGTCGGCGTCAAAAAACGAAGAAATAAAAACAGGAACACTGACTTCCGAAATTGAAGTTTTTTACTTTTCGTGAAGATAATGTTTGTGTGTATATTTTTATTTGTTATTTTTAGAATCAGTATAAATGTATGTAAATGAATGTTTGTGTAATGTTCATTAGTTTAGCTTCTTTGTGAAGAGTTTCCGTTGCGTTTGTGAGTCCTTGCGAGTAGTGACCAACAATAACCAATACAATACCAATACGACACCTTTTTGGTAACTGAGGGTAGGCTGGACCAGGTAATAGTTACTTTATATTCGTTATAGGTGACCTTCCTTTTATCAGGTAGCTTCTCAACTTTGATTGCAGGTTCACCTATACCCTGCATGTGGTCAGCTAGGTGCTGATTTGTGTCGGAGCTGTCTAGATACACAACGTTACTCCCATACATTTTGACATTTTTCCAATCGCTATCGTGACGCTTTCGTTATTACAATGGCATTTGTCTAGAGCCTTAATTTTTATAAAGTTAAAATAAATTAATATTTATTCCCCATAAAGATATTTAAATTTCACTTAAATGAGAATCATAATTAAATATTAGCGTAAACTTATCGTAAAATGTCGTTATAATTCGACATTCGGACATAAAATGATGCATACGAAGATAGTTATATTAATATTCTATACAGTCTAATTGACTTTTTTAGTGGGTATTCCTAAACACCTTGTTACGATGTTTAGCAAACTTACCTCGCTTGGAAATAAAGGGTGTGATCCTGTTGTCACAATGCAGAAACACTACTCATGTTTGTGTAGGTCAGTTTCAAGTTTTATACACCCTAATAGAATCAATAAAAAAATAAAAATATTTATTGCATACTTTATTGTACACCACAAAATATGATATTGAATAATAATCGTATCGCTCGCGGCAATCTCTAACAGACTACATTTGGATGGTCTGAACGAGAGGTAATAAACACGTTCAAATCAAACTGAAGCGTGATCCTCTTGTCTTCTGTCAACATATACACAGCTTCAAAGCCAGAGATGGCTTTGAGCCCAGGGTGAATTATAATGGAAAAGAATAAGCTGGCAGTAATGCTACACATGCTTTTTTCCGAATATTTTTCCAGTGTTTTCTTACCCGACACCCCTATTTTAGATTATAAAACAAACAGTAACATTCAGAAAAACCATGCTTACTTCGTTCATATTGATGCAATAAAATCGAGCGATGTAGAAACAGCTATAGATAAACTCAAACCAAACTCTGCCGTAGGACCAGATAACATGCCCGCATACATTATTAAATTATTAAATAGTCTTCGAATTTTTGGTTCTAGGACATGCCGGTTTCCTCACGATGTTTTCCTTCACCGTTTTAAGAGCAGTGGTGATGAAATAATTTACACAAAGTAAAGCGCCTACCTGGGCTCGAACCCACGACCTACAACTTGTAAGTCGCGGCCGATACCATTGGGCCACCACTGCTCTCAGAGTCCAACCTATAGGTACCTAAATCTAATCTTACTTCTGACGTAGAAAATTATCGGCCCATAGCTATACTCTTTGTATTCCCAAAACTATTCTAATCAATATTACACAGGCTTATTATATCTATATTTTGTTTTAACAAAGCATTTCACCGACTAGATAACGACGTGCTTACCAAGCTATAACATAGGCATTTCCCTGAAGTTACTTTAATTCTTCGCACGTTACTTACGAGATCGTCAGCAGTATGTTCGACACGGTTGCTTTGTGTCCACACCATATCACACTCGACCTGGAGTTAGTCAGGGTTCCATATTGGGATCCTTGCTATTTATCATTATTGTGATTAGGTCCTCAAACATGCCAAATGTTTACTTTACGCTGATGATCTTCAGTTAATATTTGGCTTTGAAAAAGTACCAGACTCAACTACTCTGCAGGATGACATTGACGCGATTTATCAGTCATTATCATCATCATCAGCTTTATAATGTTCCCACTGCTGGGACACAGGCATCCTCTCTATGAGAGAGGTAATAAGCACTATTATGGTTTCTTCTGTCCACCGACCTCTGCCTGAACAAATGCCAAGCACTCCCTAACAAACTGCAACAGTTCTACGCAGCTCGTCTGGAAGGAGCAACCGTGGAGAATTTGAGGGAAGTGAGATACGGCTGTTCAATAAAAGCCCCGGAAAGGACGGAACAAATACCAGCGAAATAATGGAGCAAGTCAGCCAGAATCTGTCGCAAATTAATTTGAACAAGCCTGTCAATGAAGATGCTAATCCGAAGCACAGGGCGATTGTAGGCGCAGGGGCTGGGTTGTGTCGCACCTTTGAAAATTGTACACAATCTTGATGTCTATTAAAAACTTATTGTTGTTTGAATATTAAACAAATAAACTCAATGCAGTGTCTCGCCATTGTATATTATATACTAGCTGTTGCCCACCCATTGTTGTATTCAAAAAAATATATATCAATGATCGCGCCATAATATTGTAGGTGTGTGGGCCACCTTACTTGAGAAATTATTAATTCACCATCATTTTATTTATTTAAGTAAACATGTATAACTTTACAGTTCACACCTCAGGCGTTATACAATGAGAATAAGAAAAACTACTAAAAAGAAACACAAGAATTAGGCAAAATTATATATATCTAAAAAACACATAAAATAAAGTAACAGAAAAAAAACTGGATAATAAGTTACCCTTAAATATTGCTAAATGCCGCTGAGTCATATCGAAGTCTAGGAAATATGCGAGAGTTTATCAGTCCACATGCCATCAAACTTGTATACATGGCCTTAGTCAGGAGTAAACTCGAATCAGCAGCAGTGATCTAGAGAGAGTTCTTACGCCTTACTTCTTGAAAAAATCCAAAAAGCCTTACTTTGTTTTCTATATAAAAACTCTTCGGATATTTCCCCTTCCTATAACCTACTAAATTCCTACTTGGTGGTTTAAATTTTAATTCTCAT
The DNA here is from genome assembly GCA_948252205.1 of Orthosia incerta. Classification (NCBI taxonomy): domain Eukaryota; kingdom Metazoa; phylum Arthropoda; class Insecta; order Lepidoptera; family Noctuidae; genus Orthosia; species Orthosia incerta. The sequence goes on from OX411765.1 coordinate 15,884,018, forward strand.
GAAGTAAAGCGTAACTACTTCTTGCTTATCTCTGCCTGCCGTATTATGCGGGGTGAGTCCGATTGCCAGAAGCTTCTGGCGTAGTTGTAGAGGCTGTTTGTTCCTGTGGTGCCGAAACAACAGCTTAGACCACGAAGCCACCGTCTTTCGGCACTACTATTGGCATGTACGGTGTCCCGAGCTATATTCACCTCTAGTTCGGGCGCTCACAATGTTAAATGCTGTTCTGACATCAGCACCGGAGTGTGACCAGTTTTCTAGGAGATGGATAGATGTGTGTCGTAAATGTTTAAATTTTTCTAAGAAGATTGATGAAAGTTGGATTTAGTGAATAATTTTACAGGTACAAAACAAATCCACGTGATCACACATAATCAGACGGACATCGGACACCGAGTCAATGTGCGCACAGCGCATCCTTACTCAGTTGCGAGATCTACTCAGTTAGCCAGGTGGACTGAGAGACAAGATCGAGCCGAACGGCATGAAGGGACCAAGCGCAAAGATAGCCAGGAACGGGTTGAACAGCCCAAGTGAACGGAGGGGCCCGTACTGCCAGCGGCGCGCCCGCATCCTCCGCCGGCCACCTTGTCGCATCAGCAATACGCCCAGCAACCATAACTTAACCTCAACCCTCACCAGTCGCAGTGGCTACCCACTAAAATGGGTCATACTAGGCGGACCCTCAAAGAAGGTCCAATGCTATTATGACTGGCCTGGATTATGACTGGCCTTTTTATAGTGATGAGGATAAACGAAAAGTCAAGAGTCGGTAACTTCTAATCCTATCCCCACCGCTAAGCAGCGTTTCGGCAAAGTCTCGCCCACTAGGCGCTTTTCCCAGTGCCGGCAAGCGGCCAAGCTCCGCAGCCGGGCTATTTAGCCTGCCAGCTGGGGTTCCCAGCAGGGTAACCACCGCGGCCGCCAGCATGACCGTGCTGCCCAACGAACCTCCGCACAAGAAGCGGCGCATGTCGCAATAACGCCGCCCCTACTTGCCTTCCTCAGGATACGCCACTACCACCTCTAGCGAGCGACATGCCGAAGATATCCAAATTAGTCCTGTCAATATTAAGACGGTAGACTCAGACGTCATAAAAAAAATGCGTTGCGAAAATTGTTTGGATCGCGATTAAAAATATGTTGAGGTATTACTACTTCCAAATAAAAGGCTCATTTAAGGGCCGCATATACTTCAATATTATTATTTCTTTAATTGATTTGTCTCGAAACTTACAACTTAACACTGAGCTGTTTACTTACCTACAGGGGTACTGGGAGCCTACCACCTTTTACAAAACAACCTTGTTGCGAGAACACTTTGTTGCAGGCTTATAATAAGAATGCTCGTTTTCATCCTACTTTGTTACACAATATAAATTAATTACTTTAAAGTTTCGTTGTGCTAGTAAAGTAATTATGTTTTTTTTATGATTATTGCTGTTTGTAAGGAACCCTCGACGCGAGTCTGACTCACACTTGATTTTATCAGTCCAAATTGTCTGCTCTCAACCGTCTCACAATTATATCCATAGTGCAGGAAAATACATGCAATTATAGGCAAATCTGATGAAAAATAATAGTTAAGAAGAACCTAAGGCCTAGAACTTGGACACTTTGGTTTTGTAAGTTAAAGTTAATTTTAATATTTCTACACCGGCAATGGTAGTGTATGTGAAAATGGTAGTGTGGTGTGTCTGTTTAATATTAAGATCTTAATGTACCTACCATTTATACTCAGAAATAAATATATCTTATCTTAAGTACTTTCACCGGAATTAGTTCATTATGGTAGCTGTAAAGTTGTCTGAAAAGTCCATAAAAATCAAAGAGGAGCAAAAAAAGGGCCCAAAGATCAGTCTTTTGCCTAATTATCGAGCAGATTTTTTGTGTTAATATTTTATTTAACTCTCAATCGATTTAAATGGCATTTTAGACAAAATTACTACTAGCAAATTAAACATAATGTTGGTGAAAATACTGCTAGCAGAAGTTTAATAAAAAAATCTTATCTTTTTTAAATAACCTTTCTATTTTATCTATTGGTAAATAAGGGCAAAAATAGAGCACGTAATGAAAACTCGAATAAAAAGACATCAACGATTGCAACAATGCGTTGATGTCTTTTGTATGAGTTTTACTTAACATAAAATCACGAAAAGTGTTCGTTAATTATTTTTTATACTAACAGTAATGGATAGACAATTTGATAACGAACATTTTGTAAGTTTTATTTTTTTCAAAAGACCAATATTCGATTTTATAAAGATTTTATTCTAAAATCTGGACGTATTCACTACCGTAATTCATGCGCCAACAGTGCCGCTAGGCCAATAGTGAAGGTTTTTAGCAAATAATAAATTGGTAATTTAGTATTAAGTATGTTTTATTTCCACAACACGTGATGATGTTACAGATTTTATAACACACCTAGCGCCACAGAAGTAAGCGGATAAAACTAAAAGTAATTAGAGTGCGTTCCATTTCTATCACCCACCCCAGAACGCAATCCCATATTAATTACACAAAACAGATGTTTATCTATAGTTACACCTTTAGTTAACACGTCAGAAACATTATCTTTACCTTTTACATAGCAAAATTTTAATCTTAAATTATTTACATGTTCCTTTAAAAAATGATGTCTAATGTCTATATGTTTAGACCTCGGTAGGTAACAATCATTAACAGTGAGTTTTATAGCACTCTGGTTGTCACTGTATATGACCAGAGTGTGGTCCTGCTGTCCGCCAAGCTCCCTTTGCAGTTGCTGCAGCCACAGCGCCTCCTGCGCCGCCGCTGACATGGCCATGTACTCTGCCTCTGCTGTGGATAACGCCACGGTCTGTTGTTTCCGGGAACCCCATGAGACTGCGCCACCCTGTAAAATAAAAATATATCCCGTGCAGGATTTACGGTCACGGGTGTCACTTGCCCAATCTGCATCACAATACCCTGTGACGTTATCTTGACCATCCTTGGTACAAGTAAGTTTATAATGTTTAGTCCCTTGTAAATATCTCATTACCCTTTTCACGGCAGCCCAATGCTCACTTGTAGGTTCTTTATTATATCGACTGAGGGCATTCACTGCATATGAGATGTCCGGTCTTGTTCCTTGAGCTATATATAATAAGCAGCCTATGGCATGCTGATAAGGGCAATCATATGGAACTTCATTGCTGTTATCAAATTTCAAACCAACTTCTATGGGTGTTTTTGCAGGTTTACAATTTGCCATGTTGAATCTTACCAGTATTTCATTCATATACTTTTCCTGGTCTAGTGTAATTGCATCCTTTTCTCTATTTATGTTTAAGCCCACACATTGTTTTGCTTGACCAAGATCTTTCATATTTAATTTTAGATATAATTTTTTCTTTAATTCTTCAGTTATTTCTAATTGTGAGCTGAAAATTATTATATCATCTACCCAAACTGCAATATAAATTCCTTTATTGACATCATAATAAATACAGGGATCAGTCTTTGATTGCTCAATGCCCATTTCTTTTAAGACATTGCTTAACTTAGCATTCCACAATCTGCTTGCCTGTTTAAGCCCATAAATGGACTTAAGTAAGTGACATACTTGGCTTCCTATCTTATACATCTCTGGCTGTGTCATGTATATGTCTGTATCTATTTTTCCTTGAAGAAATGGTGATACAGCATCCATTTGTTCAATGTGTAAATTGCTCTGTGCTGCTAGAGCAAACAAGTAACGAATAGAGGTGTATCTTACCACTGGAGAAAAGACTTCTTGGTAATCAATCCCTTTCCTTTGAGCGTATCCTTTTATGACTAGCCTTGCCTTGTATCGAATTATATTTCCCTGTTGGTCGGTTTTTGTTTTAAATATCCATTTGCTTGGTAAAACCTTTTTATTACTGGGAAGGTCAACAAGATGCCAAGTATTATTTTCCATTAGAGATTTATATTCCTCATCCATTGCTTTCTTCCACTCACTAGCATGTGAGGACGACAGGGCCTCCTCCACACTTTGTGGATCTGATACACTTGTGTATAGACAAAGCAATCCCATTTTGTCTTCATTAATCTTATTGCGTGGCCTCAATGTCACATTACTTGCCTGTTGGTTCTGTAGTGATAATGATTTTGGGGGCTGATAACTATCATCCAGGTCAGCTGAGTCAGTTTCATACTCACTAGAATTTTCATCCTCGGATCCTTTCAAAATAGGTTCAATAATTGATCCACTTGACTGAGGAATGATGACAGATTCTTTCAGTTGCTTATTTTGTTCTGAAAAAGCATGGTCCTGTGACTCAACTGACTCATCTTCAATTGGTCTGGCTGAAATGGAACACTCGTTAGATTGATTAATATGTTCAAAGAAAATAACATCCCTGCTCTTCATGACTTGATGAGTTATGGGATCCAAAATGCGATACCCTTTGGTGGTTTCACAATAGCCGACAAATATCATCTCCTTTGATTTCTTGTCCCATTTTAGACGTTTTTCCTTCGGTATATGAACCATTACCTTTGAACCAAATATCCTTACATGGTTCAGTCTGGGTTCCTTTCCTGTCCACATTTTATATGGAGTAGTATTTCCCAGTACTTTAGTTGGTGATCTGTTGACAATATAAGCAGCTGTGGCTACAGCTTCAGCCCAAACTGGTTTCTCTAAATTTGCATTAAATATCATGCACCTTGCCTTTTCTACTAGCGTACGATTCATACGTTCTGCAAGGCCATTTTGCTGTGGGGTATATGGGGTGGAAGTCTGATGAATAATGCCACATCTAGCCAAATATGAATCAAAATTGGAGTTGCAATACTCTTTGCCATTATCAGTTCTTATAGCTTTAATTGTATGATTCAATTGATTCTCTACTTTCCTCTTATAGTCCTTGAAAATGTCTAATATATTCTGTTTATCTTTAAGAAAATAAATATAAACCATTCTCGAGTAGTCGTCGATGAAAGAAATAAAATATTTCATACCTCCATAAGATTTACTTTTCATTGGACCGCATAAGTCAGAGTGAATCATTTCCAGTGGCTTTGTTGCTCTGGTTCCAGCATGCTTGAAAGGTAACCTTGTTTGTTTGCCTTCGCAACAGGTGGAACATTTAATATCCTCTTGTGTATCCAGCGACAAAATAACCCCATCAGCACAATCAGGCAATTTCTTAAGAGCTGAAACATTTAAATGTGCCATCCGAAAATGCCATAAATTTATATCATTCGGATTAATTTTATTAGACACCAAATGTGCACTTTCACCACCATTTACATAGGTGTCTAAAACATATAATTTATTCATTAAGGTAGCTGAGCACAATAATTTTCCATCTGCATTTAGTATATTACAACCATTCTCATTGAATGACACCATAAATCCATTTTTTGTGATTGTGCTCACTGACAATAAATTTACTGCTAATCCAGGTACATGGAGAACATTTTTAGTTGAATTTTGTTTTGTTCAGAAATTTGAAGACTGATGTCCCCAACACAGTTCACAGACAATGGCTCCTTGTTGGCAACAGTGATGGTTTTAATTGATGGTTCTCTTATATTATACATTAAATCTTTGTTGCTAACCATGTGCGCAGAGCACCCGCTGTCAATATACCATTTCTCACTTTGTTTACCTGAAAAAACTGAAAAAGCAGCAACAAAACTTTCTTGTTTATAATTGTCTTTGGTCACTGTTTTCTTTGCATGTTTACAGAACTTTCCTTAGTGTCCATAGCCATTGCAATTATAACATCGGGGACCCTTATTTTTTTCAGATGATTTTGGCTTCTGTTGGCTACGACTATTCTTATGATATGTTTTTTTATGATTGGAATATAATGCACTGCTCGAATCTTCATTTCTCACTTCTTGAAGTAATTTCGTTTTTATAAAGTCAGCACTAATTTTCGCACCCGAGTTTTCCAACCCCATAATCATTGGTTTATACTCATCAGATAAACCTGCCAGCATTAATGTGCCAAGCCATTCGTCATTCACCTCGAAACCTATATTTCTAAGTTTGTGAGCAGCACTCATGATCCTGTTAACATAATCTTCTATACTGGCGCTTGATTCCAGTGAAGTATTGATCAATTCCTTCAACAAGCCCACTTTTCTAGTTAGCCCATTGTCGTCAAAGGCCTTATGAAGATTGTCCTAGACCTCTTTGGCAGTTTTACACTCCTGAACATGAACATAGTTTTGAGTGTTTATCAGTAAAATAAGTTTGGATTTGGCCTTGACGTCCTTCGCTGGGTCGACTATTTTTCCAGCACTATATTCGATGCAGTCCCACAAGTCCTCGTGCTCCAGATATGTTTTAATACAGAATCTCCATGTCGAAAAATTCTCTCGTCCATTCATCTTCTCGATATTGAACATACTTGAGCTCATCTTTACAGATTTTCAACAGACGCTGTGCGGGAAGACGCCGGCTATATAACCTCACTTTTAAGTACTCGGTAATACTTCGGAATTACACCGGATTTATTATTTGCATATACGGAACCAACCACGCTCTGCTACCATGAAGGTTTTTAGCAAATAATAAATTGGTAATTTAGTATTAAGTATGTTTTATTTCAACAACACGTGATGATGTTACAGATTTTATAACACACCTAGCGCCACAGAAGTAAGCGGATAAAACCAAAAGTGTAACACACCTCATTACTATATAATATGTATTACCAGTATAACGTATATTACAAATAGCGCCATCTGCGTATAGAACTCCAAACTATCATTGATTACGATTCTTTTGAGGAACGTAAGTCACTTAGTCAACTTCATTGACTAAGTTGCAAGTGGTTCGCAGTAATGACCACTAGATGTCACTTTTTATTGATGTTGGAATCCTGAGTCGCGGTGTTAAGATTTACTCCCAAAGAATGACTACGACAGAGCATCGTCGTTCGTCTATACAAATCCCAGCTAGCAGAACGGTGCATCAGCGGATCCTCGTCCTAGTTGGAAAGGGTCACGCAGGACATCCCTGTCAGCTGGTCTTTTTGGATTAGAGGACTAAGTACCCCGCCTTCGTCCAACCGGACTTGGTTGTGTGTACTACGTCCTATACTGTATAGTGTTAACAGTCTGTAACTTTGCCTACTAAAATAAATACCAACAAGTTCACAAGTGTTTTCCTTTGGATCTGTGACGTCAAGACGACCTACCCCTACAAACTGGCGCCCAACGTGGGGCAAGACTACAAAACCCCTACAATCTGGCGACCATTGGTGAAGCAAGAAGACGACCCTAAGTACGTCACACGTTCTGGACGAATCACGACAGCAAGTGTCTGTAGGAAAGCAGAGATGCCTATTCTACAATGATAACTCGGTTATCTACCAAGACTGTGTTGCGGCAAGCAGACGAAACAAAGCCCTATACCCTCAAGACCGATGCCAGTAGCTACGCACCTGGAGCAGTTCTGGTCCAGGGGGAGAAGGAAGATGAGTATCCTATTAGCAAGGGAGCTCAGGAACTTGTGCAACTAGCGGAGGCCTTAATCAAGGCAAGAGAAGTGCGTAAAGCATACGTCGATAAGCATAGATGTAAACATCCACAGTATCAACAAGGAGACTTGGTACTTGTCAACCTACATCCATCCATTATATACATCCAACCTACATCCATTATCATACATCCGCTTTGACCCCATACAGAGTCAAAAGCCATGAAACTGTTCCAGAACCCGTGCAACCACTTCGAAGAAGAGGACGCCCCCGAAAGAAGATTGTTGTCGACAAGCCTTTACCTGGAGACAAGAGAGGACGCGGACGTCCTAAGAAACAATAACGCCCCATCATTCAGTCCTTCACGCCGAGACGTCTTTGAGGACTGAGGGGGAGATTGTAACACACCTCATTACTATATAATATGTATTACCAGTATAACGTATATTACAAATAGCGCCATCTGCGTATAGAACTCCAAACTATCATTGATTACGATTCTTTTGAGGAACGTAAGTCACTTAGTCAACTTCATTGACTAAGTTGCAAGTGGTTCGCAGTAATGACCACTAGATGTCACTTTTTATTGATGTTGGAATCCTGAGTCGCGGTGTTAAGATTTACTCCCAAAGAATGACTACGACAGAGCATCGTCGTTCGTCAATACAAATCCCAGCTAGCAGAACGGTGCATCAGCGGATCCTCGTCCTAGTTGGAAAGGGTCACGCAGGACATCCCTGTCAGCTGGTCTTTTTGGATTAGAGGACTAAGTACCCCGCCTTCGTCCAAGCGGACTTGGTTGTGTGTACTACGTCCTATACTGTATAGTGTTAACAACTTCTGTAACTTCGCTACAAAATAAATACCTACAAGTGCACAAGTGTTTTCCTTTGGATCTGTGACGTCAGCACGACCTACACCTACAAAAGTAATTAGAGTGCGTTCCATTTCTATCAAATAGGAATGCTCATATCTCATGCTGATTTTTTGGTCGGGGTACGACCTTAACATAAAATCACGAATGTAGTGCCTGAAAAAAAAGGGGTGCACCTATAGTACAACCTCATTTTGCCAGTTATGTTTTAGTCCCAGAAAATATGGGGCAAGCCTATTGCTATAAATCGGGCGCAAGTCCAGACTCCATGTCACTACCGATAAATTCCAAATGAGCAAATCAAATAAAATTATTAACAGCTGCTAAAACTTTTTACAACAAAATATAACCCACTTTCAAAAATACTTTTACACAAAATATAAACCGACTTCTAACGCAAAACACATAAATTGCAAACATAACTTTTGTTTCGGTAGTCGGTGTTTATTTACATTTGCATGACCTAACTTTGACTCAGCGAATTAGGTGATCGGCGAATGACAGGACTGCAACCCTTGAGATAGGGTGCTATGGTCCCAGTCTCATACCGCGGCCACCAAGGAGTGAGAGGAGCGATGTATGGCGGAGCGTGCGGTGGCTGAGCAGCAGCTCTTCATAGTGCCGGCTAGCAGGGCGCACGCCGCATAGAACTTGGCGTTTGCACCGCACCAGCGGGCCAGGTGGAACACCTCATGCCACGCGTCGTTGTGTTGCACTTGCATATCACTCAGTACGAAAAAAGAAAAGTAGAAAATAGATTTAACAGATTATAGTAGACCATTAGGCCCCCATCATCATCATCAGCCTTTTGTAACGTTCCCACTGCTGGGACACAGACCTCCTCTCATTGTGAGAGGGAATGGGCCATAATCCACCACACTAACATAACTTGTTCTCTTGTGCTACAAACTCGAATGAAGTTGCAGCCTTGGAATACAGGACACACTCCTCGAAAGCACTGATACAGATGACAGAACCAGGTGCTTTCCTAGCAAGAGACGACATGAAATCACACCATACTCTAGATACTATTACGTGCTGGACTTTCCACTCTTTTTCAACGCGTTTTTTTTGTATATCCCTACCTTTCAGAAGGCAAAACTTTAATTCTTTTGGATATATCGTTGAGATACGTTCACAGTCATCAACTACAAATGTTTTTAGACTTCTTAAGTCAAGAGCAAAATCTTGGTGTATTAGTCGAACTAGCATGGCAGGGGTGCAGATTAAGATATCGCAGCCGTTCAAAAGTGTCGTTGTAATATGCAAGTCACACATACCAAAGTAGCAAGCAAAGATTTTTGCGCTGTGCAAGAACATTTTACACCGGTTTTCGACGGATGCCACAGAATCAGATGTTGCACAAACTATTATACAGCTAAGACCAAACTTATCCGGAGTATTTTTAAAATCACCGACCAAACGGCAAACTGCTGGAAGATACCCCATTGTGTTACCACTTTTGCTTGGACCCACGAGGAAGACGCTGTGGCCCCGCAGGATTGTAGGCCAGGAAACTGTTTGAGGCCTCATCGGATCATGCACACCCATATTTCTTAAAGCTACATGAATATCTTTACCGAATGGAATATCTCTCATATTGGTTACCGGTACTATACGGTTGTCTTTCTTCGTATGAACCATAAGGACGGGGGTGACTAGCTTGTCAACAAATACAGATATAGCACCGTTAATATTCTTGAACGGATTCACATTATTCCTTTTTACATCTACTTCAAAAGCATCAGATTGAGGTTTTAAGGTAAAATCTTTTTTAATTCTACGTAAATCCAGTTTTTCTTCCATTCCAGTATTTTTTTTAATATCCAAGTCACATATAGCACTATCCGTGTCCGATATTGAAGAAAGAGTATCATTAATCTTGAGCTGATTCTCCTCAAGATATATTTTACGAGTACTTAGTGCTTTCCCCGTAGCATTCAATTCATTTCTAACGGAGTTATTTTGCTTTGAACTAATTGATATTATCCGCTTTAGTAACGCTAAGTTAGTTATCTCTAGGTTTACGTCGGAATCTGTGTCTGCATACACATCTTGAGATTTCTTTAATTCATATTCTGGTTCCAGCTGTGGGTTTCTTTTTTCTTCCATGATGGTATCTTCTTTTTCTTCTTTAGTTGACCATGGACCCGCTGGACCATAGGCGACGAGCTGTGTTGTCTTATCGACAGGATTGTGCATTTTTTTAACTTTTGTGATATTATCATTTTTGTTATATCCAGTCAAATGATTATTGTGTTTACGAGACGGCGTATTACTATTCTGTTCATAAGCATCATCGTTGGTTTTCATTGGTTCAGAATGGATTGCATTGGTTTTCTTGTCTTCATGCATGTTTTCAGAATAAATATCTTCTCCTGGATTGCTGGCTTTTTGTTTATTTAGAGATTCGTACAACTCCAACTTCTTTTTTAAAGTCAAACTTTCTACACCGGGGTTTTTGGAGGTTAAAGAGCTTTTTGCCCGACAGACTCCCACGGAGACCTCATCGTCATCTTTACAAAGCTTCATAACATTTTGAAGATTGTTTTTGAGCAACGTCTCCACACTATCTCGGTCACAAACTGCCCACCTTTGAGACATAACTGAAGATTCCATGTTTACTCTTCTGATAAACCGATGTTTGCTTTTCTTCGTCGAAATGTGAAGATCTGGGAAAAGAGAAATTGTTTTTAGTAGAGCAAAAGAATTTCATAGGTGTTTTATTTTCTAGGCAAGTATGTTCCATCTACGACATCGCTTACCATTCGCTGAGATAGTGGTCAAAAGAAAGCCTATATATATATATATATAATGGTAAAGAAATCTAGAAAATATTTTTCAAAAAGAATAATGTACCAAAGGTTTTCTGTGGTATCCGCACTAAGCTCACTTGTGATGCAGAAACCAACAATATGTGGCACACTGTATACTTAATTTCCAACAAATATATAACATGTATACTAATAATAATAAGGCCTCATTCAAACATAAACACGTGACGTTTTATTTAAACGACACGAAATGTTAATGGCAAATGTGGAATCTATTTATTAAATGAAAATCGATATTTACAAATTCCTCAAAAACATCGTGGTCGCAAGAAGACTAACGAGTACGAGAAGATGCGCGACGTGAATTTGTTCCTTGTTTAATGTTTTGTTGCTCTTTTAATTGAAATCTTAAATGTCATCTTCAATGTCATCATCTTAAATGTGTAAATAAATAAAGCATATTTTGCTGTACCTAATAACGTGACTTCCGGGTAGGTATTCGAGTTCGTTCGCGTGGCAGCCATGTCGATGGAATTCGTTCAGAAAGCGCCCTTAAGGTTGTCGCACACATACCAACTATAACTAGAAATTTTAGAAGAGAAAGATATTTTGAGACATGGTTATATTTGATTTTTGATATAAGATTATTTGACAAACGTTTCACGGGCTAGTAACACTCAAACAGTCACACACACTCAATCACAATAAGCCAAAGCCCAACAGTAACAGTACGAAGATTAGCAAACCCATTCTATCTCGAATCTGTAAACTTTATGGAAATATACAAAACAATAATGTACTTACAAAATACAATATCGACTGGCTATGACAAATCACTATAAAAATGTTGGTACAAACCGCTCTAACTATTACATGGTGCAACGCACTACTACAAGGGTAACACATATTACCAATCTATATATATGATAAATAAACTTAAATATTTGGTGATCAAACCTATTCACAAAAAGAGGTCTAAAACTGAGTCAGTAATAGCCAAATTACTTTATTTTTAATATTTTGGAAGATATTTGAGAAGGTTATGAGTGGTTTTTATAGAGAAATGAAGTTATAACTGAAGAACAATACGGTTTAATTACTAAAAAGTCAATTATACTAACATGTTTGAAATTAGTGAATCCCGGTAGCAATATTTTTGGACATGAGCAAAGCTTCCATTATGGTATGTCACAAAAATCTATTATCAAAACTAGATCAATATGGTGTTTTGAGCGAACCTGCATTCAATTAGGTTCGAAAGAATACTGAGAAGTCGACAGCAATGCATGGATATAAAAAAATGTGCATCAAAAGTGAAATGCAAAGAAAATTTTAGCTCAAAGTAAATCAGCAAATCAGTACGGAGGGGCACTCCTCAAGGTAGTCTTTGGCCCCTTAATATGTATCATCTTTATTAACGAATTACCAAACTTAACATGATACATTATATTGTTATATTTTATATATGACATTGTAGTTTTAATATTAAACTATTCATAAACTACTACTAACATAATGTATTATTAAAATATTGTTATTTACTATGTTTGTAATATGACTTTGTTTGTAGAAAAACTACTGATAATGCGACAACTGTTTCAAACTAAGCACTAATTGATAAAATTGACTAGCTGGATGAAAAAAATATACACGAGTAAAACTAAATTTATAAAATGCACGACATATTATAAAAAATAGGGACAACGTGAATTCATCGAATATTTATTGATAAATTCTGTAATTGGAAAGCTCAAGTTGATTGGTGTTTAAAAATAAACATAACTAGTCCATAATTGTCTTAACTGTACTGAATGTCAATTATAGTTGGCAGGTAAAAATCTTTATTGAGGTGCCTAGTGTTCCACTTAAACTTGTTGTCTGGAAATCATAATGTTAAAGCAAAATACGCTCTATTTTTTACTGTTAAGATAATAATTAAAAGAGCAAAGCAACAACACATAATAAACATGCAATTCGCGCATCTTCGTACCGTCTCAAGAATTTGAATTTTATTACCTAGTAAATATAATCCTCATTGGCTATTAACATGTAAAGTCTCAAGAAAACTGTCGTGTCGTCTAACTGAAGCCTAAGTTTACTGTTGAATTCCGAAAAAAAAATACCTAGACTGCATTAGTATAGTGACAGTCTACAGTGGAAAAGTATTAGAAAATACTTTTAACTAAATTTTGCTTGTCTACTAAAGCTAAATACGAGTTGTTAACAATAACGCGTATTTCTTTCCTTTTCGTTTTGCTGATGTTTGTATAATTTGAACGCCTAATAAGCTTTTTCGTATTTTATTAGCATGTGATTGTTAACAAAAAATACTTGTTTGATTTGACAATACTTTTTCAAAGTAAAAAATTGTAGACCAGCGTATTTTATACTATAGCTTAGTCTACATACTAATCACGGACAAAGTTTAAGTTGTAAGAAGTGTTTTTTTTACCAAATTCTAAACGTAACAAGAAAGAATTGAAAATGCTTTCTTACAGCGTCGAAAATTCTAGTAAAATATAAAATATTATTGTATGCTATTTAACGTCATGTTTTTATAATTAAATATATGGAGCTGTAAAAGATTTTTTGGTATATTGTGTATCTCAATAATTTATTAACGACCGGTTTTTATTTGTAGCTTGTTTTAAAATCATAATTGGTGAAAATTTACGGGAATGGCAAATGGATATCATTTATGGCTAGTATTTAGTAGTTAAGTAGTACATAGTATTTTGTGTATCAAATAAAAAAAACTAAAAAACTTTTTTAAACCAAGTAATAAATCATACTGAAAAAAATATTGGGAGTCGCGAACAATATAGTTTTTTTTATTAAAATCTAGGCAACTTAATAATTAATTTAATAGGCGTGCTTCACCACCGCTTACCATCAGGCGAGATAGTGGTCAAACGCAAGCTTATAGTAAAAAAATATTCTAATACACATCTAAACATTGCTCAAATTAAAAGTTACAAAAACTATTCGTATTAAAAAAAATTGAGTCAACCTTATTTATTGGACAATTAACTTTAATAAAGTAATACAAAACTAGTTTTCTTGCTAGTAAGAAAAACGTTCGCAAGTCTTAACTTTTTTTTACAGTGATAATCCTCGATTAAATACGGTTTATTTACTTACCAGTTATGATTCAAAAATAACACAATTCACTTTCACAAAATGTCTTCCATTTTCCAAGTCTTTAAACTAAACTTCATATAGTTCGAGCTCAGTAGGTGACCACGTTATCCTCAAGTGTCCTTACACTGCACTGTAGAAGACTTGGCAAATTCACGAAACAAACGCGAAGCACAAGAGCAACGAGCTGCTAGCACGCGTACTCAGACTTGGCAATTTTGAGCAAACGCAAGGTACAAAGGCAACTTGCTACTAAGACGCGTATGCGATTACTAAAGCCGACGACTGCGACCACAACGACAACGCGACGGCCTGCATGAATGAATAGACCAATCAACAACCACCTACCAATTGACCAACCGGAGCAACGAACTCCCTCCACAAAACCATTACTTGTGTTGCAAATCGTACAAAAAAAAATTGGTTATGAGAGAAAAACTATTTTTAACAATAGTGTGTTAAAAACGGTTTTCAGTCAAAGATTAGGCAAAAATATATACATTTGGTATGGTTACAAAATTCTTACTGAATAGCTTATATTTAATCAATAGAAAACGATGTGGATGTGCAAACTGTGAATTGATTATTCCCATTTTTTTGAGTAGCGTTATGTGGTTAAGTGCGGTTGAAGCAACATTTGCCTTATAATAAGCTTTTATTTAACTTGCCTTGTTAGTTAGTTATACAGTTATAGCATGCCACCACGAATGTTAATACAGTTATCCCCACCCTCTGATTGAGCTGGAATTTTGCATAAACGTTTGGTTTGGATTACAATGCACGAAGTAATATTCAGTAATAGCTAAACTAAATCTGAACTATTTATTTCAGTCAGGTTAACAGCTTTTTTGAATGTCAAAAAAGGAAAGTTAACAAATAGTAACAATAATTATGGATGCAAGCCCTTATTAGACACTGATGGTCGTTGGTGGTAAAAATACCTATTCGCTTCGCTATTGTTTGT
Source organism: Orthosia incerta (assembly GCA_948252205.1). Lineage (NCBI taxonomy): Eukaryota > Metazoa > Arthropoda > Insecta > Lepidoptera > Noctuidae > Orthosia > Orthosia incerta. The sequence goes on from OX411765.1 coordinate 15,899,219, forward strand.
TCACTAATGTAAGAAAATGCATTCGGCACGCATAACAAAAGATAAGCCTGTAAAATATTCTAAACAAATACTCATTGTTATCAATAAAAACCAATTATAAAGAAAGAAAGATTATTTATTAGAGAGCCACAAAGATGACAAGAGAGATAAAAATCTAACAAAAAACAAAACTAATTGAATTTGAATTCTAGTTAAGCTCAACTTTGTCCATCAGATAAGAATCAATTGTTTCCTAATATACATTTGTACTAATAAAAAACATTAAAAATGATATGAGGAATAGGTTTGAAGATAATAAATACAGCTAAGGAGACAAAGTGGTGGTCTTAGTTACACAATGAGAGACTGTCCAACTTAACATTTAGGCAGTTTATGGTCGCAAAGATGTGACAGTTCCAAGGGAAAGCGGCTACGATTTAAAAGTAAGTATTTATTTATTTATTACCTACTATCTGTTGCGTGGCTTTCGTATTTTCTTCTACAAAAGCTAAGATTGGAATAATAACCACAACAGATTTACTTTTCATGTGCAGTTAGGATTTAATAAGATAATCAAAAACATAATATTATTGTGCAATCATAAAACCATGGGGTTTTGTTGATACGTGTATTAGGGTTTAAGTGGTCGGGTGAACATTTATTTGCACCGAAACAACTGCATGCCACAGAAACAACTGCATGCCACAGAAACAACTGCATGCCACAGAAAACAAGTTGACCGTCGGTTTAGGCTGTCAATTTACGACGAGAGAAGCTCCTATGCCTGATGAGCAGTCATTCTAAGAGGTTTATCGTGTTACCCAGGGACTGCGTTGTAGAAGTCTGATAGGCAGCCACTCCACGTTATTTCTGGTATTCAGATGCATCCGTTCAGACTGGTGAAGAAGTTAGAAGTTAAGCAGATATCTGTATTTTATATGTATAATATCTGGATTCCGTAATCTGTACTTAGACTGCCTTTTGGTCCGTTGTTGGGGATTCCTAGTTATTTATTTAAAACTTTTTGCACAAATATGCAATGTCGGAGTTAATTTTATAGGCATTCTCTACCAGTCAACCAAGGGTGGTGAAGAGATAACATGGCAGGTGCATTGTTTAAAATGTGGCAAGCAAAATATAATTATAATAAGTATAGCGAGGAATATCTCATGTGACTTTTAATCTGTAAGGTATGCATAATTATGTCAATCGATACAATATTGACAAGGAACCATCATCTGCCTAGCCTTTTCCCAACTATATTGGGGTCGGCTTCCAGTCTTACCGGATTCAGCTGAGTACCAGTGTTTTACATTGAGCGACTGCCTATCTGACCTCCACAACCCAGTAACTAGGTAACTCGGTACCTCACGAACCACCATGATGCTAATATCCATGATGTCTTTCGAGGACAAGCGAAGACACCGAAGTCGGAGTGAAACCGATACATGCGGATGAATCCACCACCGCGTTTTAACTTGTTAAACAGTTCCCTTAGAGAATCGCGCCTGCGGAGGTGATAGGTGGGTCTGATAGCTCTTTTTTTACAGTACAAAAATACAACCAACTTCCAAAAACAGCACTACAAAGTGAAAAATAACGTCGTTTTTTGTGACACCACTCCATTATGCACCGCTTTATTTGAGACTACTATTGCCCGCGGCTTCGCTCCCGTGGACCACCCCCCAGGAACCATTTTCGGGATTAAAAATTAGCTTTTGTAGAGCTAGAACTCAAGAATAATGTAGCTTTCTATTGGTGAAATAATTTTTCAAATCGGTCCAGTAATTTCGGAGCCTATTCAGTACAAACAAACAAAAAAATCTTTCATCTTTATAATGTTAGTATAGATTGAGTTATGGTTAAAATATTATTATATCAACTGACATTGACACTGAATTTTAAAAAAAGGACTATAGTACTCTAGGGAAGTCATTTACTTTTCGTAAAAAAAAAATGTTCATTGAAAATTTGTACTAAAACAATCGCCTGTACTGACATTGTTACTATATCATTCAAAAATGTCCTGACTGCAACATATCAAGATCACTATATTCTTTTCAAATTTTGTACGAATAATCAGATGAATGGGTCGGTAATCAATTAGTCTGACTGTACCGCGTCCCGGTCATTAGGAGGATATTTAGGCAATTTACATTTTCTAGTCATAAACAAAATCATTAGCAACCCTGTCTCGATCCTGATCGATTAAACGATGAGTAATCTATAATTAACTCAGTTTGTAGTGAGTAATTAGGCTCATAGATTAAATTAACATTTGTAATGTCGTAGATCATAAAAAACAGCTTCACGGCGATCTACAGCTTACTAACTCTGTGCTACGGCGTAGCACACAAAGCTACGGCGTAGCGCTCAGAGGCCGTTCTGCGAGTTTTTGATCGTACTTTATCGCGTAACCGTAAATGCTTTCTTCAATCTGTAAATACGTTTACAAAAAGTAAGTTGCCCTTTACTGTCACCAGACGGCGCTTATACAGTTTAAATAGAAATTGACGTTTACGTTAGCGATCGAGAACGAGTAAAAACTCGGAATAATCCCTCAGTGCTACGGCGTAACAAATAGAGCTACGGCGTATATATAGGTATTACATATTTAAAAAATACCCCTTGGTCAGGGGGCCACTTTCCGATCTTCAAAAAGGAGACGAAGCAAGGTCGTTTATTTTCATTATATAAGAAGTAGTTTCACTTCGACTTTTTTAATAAAACTTTTACAAAAACGATTACAGAACCGATGCACAGGTATTGGAAACAGGGTCCAAGCTACTTTTTTATTGTATTATCAGAGAGATCTTATCTGAACAGAGAAATGGGTTCACGGGGGGCAGAGAGACAACGATTGTAATTATTGACATAAACTCTTCCTACAAAGAATTTGGTTTATCATGCCGTGCATAATTGACAAGTATATTGTTATATTTTCTTTATCACCTTGAGTGCGTGAGCGAACTTCCGCAGCAAGCTTGTAATCGTTATCACTGCTACTGAAATCCTCCTTAAGCAATTGACGCAACTCATCCCACGTATTTATCCTACTAGCGTTACAACGATACCAGTGCAAGGCATCATCTTAAAAAATTTCGTACGCTAACGTTAGAATTTTTCCATATGAGATTCCACGAGATTGGACGAACTACTCAACTTTCTGTATAAAAGAGCGTACGCATGTCTTGCCTGAAAATTTTAATTTGCCTATATCCGCATGTAGGTTGCGCTCACATGTAACAGTGACAGTACCAAGCTCTGTAGCAGTATCAGTATTTGAAGTCGATGACTTATTTCCGGTATTTGATGTTTGTGGTTGTAGACCACATAACTCCATGTATTGTGAATTAAAATTCGAATAATAGATTTTATAGACTTCAGCAACTTCTGGACTTTTATTTATTCTGTGATAGACGTGGTGTAATAAGGTTTCCGTTCGACTAATTAAATTGTTATCGGATTTTGATTTCAGAATAGTCAAATTGCCTTGAGATTTGAGAAGTGATTCCTTCACACCTTTAAGGTCGTCACTTGGCTCAAGATGTGATTCAAGGATGTCTTCCGATGGTAATGCTTGAGACAATTTGAGAATTTGTTTGCGCAACTCTTGAACGGATTCCCCTACACCACCACGGAGTTCTACTTCATACTCCAGTTCAGACTTTTGAAGTGATAGGAACTTAATCACATAAGCCATTGTGGTTTAAGAATTGGGTGAGTGTTCAAAATGAAAAAAAAATATTAAAAATTTGATCAGCTTAATACACCACTAATCAACTTAACTAACAGAATACAGCTAGTTACAGATATAAGAATTTTACAATAGAATCAATCACATTAGAACATTGACCTAAAGTCAACTTGTTTTTAAAACTAAACTATGATTAAAAATGACAGCCCATAAAAACCTTTTGTTATCCGTGCCAAAATTATATTCTTTATTTTTGTGACTAAACAATGGCGAAAGGATTACTTTAACCACCGTTGATGGCAACTCCGACGGCCGGCAGCGCATGTAAAAGGGTATGCGGGTCCATTCATACATCCATGCTAATAATAATAATAGCAACCTGTTACTGTCCAACTGTATGTAATACATCTGGTTTTGGTCAGCCAGCTCGCGAATACGTATCCTCCGACTGCGCAGCATGGTTTTCTTCTTGTTTACGGCTTTTTAGTTCGCTTTTTAAGCAGTTGGTTTTTTTGATTTTTTGTATGAACTTTTTTTAAATAATGCACATAAAGTTTTCGAACCGTCAGAACATCAGAATTTAGGTTTCAGTTGGGCACCTAAAGGGCTTTAATAGCATAACTTTTAATAGTTATCACTGAGCTCTTTCTAGTTCTAAGTATTTAATTTTAGTTGCTCCACCCCAAACCGGTAAACAATACGCTAGTACCGACTGTGCCAGTGATGTGTAAATTTGTAACAGGTTTTTAGTAGTCACGTAACGCAATGTTTCAAATGTCCAGATAAGTTTTTGACTTATTTTCATTATCAATTCAGTATGTTAATGCCAAGATAAACGTTGGTCGATTGGATTATACCTAGATATTTGGTATGTTAGAGTTTTTCTATTTGTATGCAAAGGCAAGCAAAGCTAGAGTTTGAGTTTGAATTACATAGATAAATAAAAGCTAATGAAAGCGTGTTAAAAATCTTGTAAACTAGTGTTATTTTTATTGGTTATGTTTCCAGGTCCTGTTCGCAGCATGCATCCACGGCGTGGTTTCATGCAAGGAGCCAATCCCTAAGCTTCCTCCACCATCGTCAGCCTGCCGCTACCACACCGACCCGCCTGTGCATACAGTGTTTACACTGAAGGTATGTGTCATTAGATCATCCTATTGTCTATCTTTATTTAGATCGAGATATCCTTATAAGTTACTAGCGGACTGCTCGCAGTTTCACCCCTGTAGTTCCCGTTCCCGTTGAAATACAGGGATAAAAATAGGCTATGTCACCCGGAGATGGAGTAGCTTCACAACGGTGAAAGAATTTTTGAAATCGTTCCAGTAGTTTTTTAAGTTTATTCGTTACATATTTTAAGTTTATTCGTTACATACAAAAACACAAATCTTTCCTCTTTATAAACATTAGTAAAGATATCCAACTAGTATCTGCCAGCGGCTTCGCCTGCGTGAAAAGTTTTTTCTTATCCCAAGGGAACAATTTACCTGGATGAAAAGTAGCATATGAGCTATTCCAGACTATAATCTATCTCTGTGCCAAATTTTATCGAGATTCATTATTCATCAAATCATACATCATCATTCAATCTTAAGACGTCCACTTAGAGACCTTCCCCACGCATCGCCTTAGATACCCCTAAACAAGCCATCCAGTCTTAGGTCTGCTGAATTAATTCTGCTTTGTTTTAAAAACATAGAAATCCATTATAATAATAATACGATGGACTCAGTGATAATTGTAGCGATAGTCGTGTCAGCCAATGGCTTAAAAGTCTCGAGACTCGACCTTAGGAGGCTCTCTTCAGGCGGCTGTTTCAAGACCTTGATTTTGAAAGCAGTACTTCTGGACACGGCTCGTATAATTAGGAGGTTCCTCTCTCAGAGCCCTGATTAGGACCAGTGGGCCTATATTTTTTATATAAATATTTTTTTAATAAAATTGTATGAAAATGTAGTTAATAAAAAAAAAATGAATAAAACAATAAAAAAATATAACATCAGAATTGAGAACCTCCTCCTTTTTGGGAAGTCGTTTAAAAAGACATAATACGACAGTAGTAGCACGTGTCTACCTACCGCGGTCAACCACCTTTTTCAAATTATAATTAGGTAGCCTAGCGATAAGAACTCTATTGTACCTATTGTTATTGTGCCTAAAATACTTATAAAGGATAAAATGGTGGTAAACGAGTCTAAACCTCTTTAACTAATATCGTAAGGAATTCATTGTTTGTAACAGATAATGATCCCTGGAACTACTAATCCTATAACAATAGTTCTCACACTGATAGAAAATACACAGCCCGACAGGTTTATGAAATGTTTTATGGTTAAGTTTATTATGATTTATAATCTCAAAAGATTCCTACCAGGATCGAAAAAAAATCTTTTTGTTTTTACAATATAATTAAATGTTATTTTGTAAGGTAATCCATGCTGACTATGTAGTGGTTTTTTCGAATAGAAAAGAAAAATAATAATTTAATAAAGCTAGATAATGTAAGTACTACAATTACAGAATATTGAAAATACAATTGAAAATTAAAATAATGATAATTAATATGATTGAAGTAAATAATAATAACATTTATTATACGCTTAATTAAAAAAATGTAAAAAGTATGCATGTACATAAATTGAATAAAAGACATAAATTATTTATTGTATTAAACTTATAATAATTGCATTATATAAAAACTACAATAATATAAAATGGAGTACGTAATAATGTAATAATTCTATACATATAAGAAATAAAGGCTATTCGAATTTGAATATACAATAAGAAAATAGAAAACAAAAAACCATTTGTTATAAATTAATTACAAACTTATGGTATCTATATCTTAGCAAAAGATAGAGAAAAAAGGTTAGAATGAAAGATAGGAGGCTTGACCTACAGTGGTCACGCCCACAATAATTATGGTCGGACAGTTACGGTAAGTATATCAGGCGACAGGGTAGTATTGGGCGAGACCTGGAGCTGGCCCTTTTCGTGTTTGTGCAAACAGTGTGGTCCGAGGCACGCGTGCGAAAGGTCGTGTTTGTTTTGCTCCCGCGCACAACCAAGTTTGATTTCGCAAATTTTATTAATTTAGTGTTAACTTAGTGAATCGCAGAACTGTTGGTGTAAGTGCTTGTGCGTCAGTTGCATCAAACACATAGTGCAACCAAATTCAACTGTTATATTTTAATTTATGTGAGAAAGTGCGAAAAATAAAGAAATGGAGCCCTTGCCGGCAAGTGTTCAGTATGGGTTATCATCGGAGTCTTATAAAGACAATAAAGAACTAATTTTTGTGAAATTAACGGATTCAGCGCTGAAAGCAATTGAAGCGTTCTTAAAAAATAAAAGGAATGAATCGGCCATACCTAAAATACAGTTCCTACCCGGCAATGAAGGGAAAATCTCCATTCCTTCGCCAGCAAGTGGCGATGCCACTTTTAAATTTAACATTAATACCAATGCAGAAATGGAGGGCGCGCAGAGTTCGCTTGAATGTGTCACGAGCGTCGGTGCGCGACGGTTGGAAACGTGCGGGCCGCTACCAAGCAGAATGTGTGTCCACGCTAATGACGACACGTACGCCGCTGCCTGGAAACACATGGCGAGCGCTGTTGCCGCGGCTGAGCGGGCTGAACGGGACCAGCCGCTTGAGAGATCCAAGCCGCAATGTAGGCCGGCACGGGTGGAAAAGCCCAAGCTAACAGAGTGGCCCGTACCGCCAGCGGTGCGTCCGCAACCCCTGCTGGCCGCCCCGTCGCATCAACAATACGCCCAGCATCAACAGCACCCGCTCAACCGACACCATGAGACCGCCGCGGCCGTCAGTATGACGGTGCTGCCCGATGAGCCCCCGCACAAGAAGCGGCGCATCTCGCGCTACCGCCGCCTCTCCCCGCCCTCCTCAAGCTACGCCACCACCTCCTCTAGAAAGCGACAGGCCGAGGATCTCCGATCCGATCCAGTCGATCTGAAGACGGTTAGAATAGACGACATAAAAAAAATCGCATTGCAAAAAGTATTTGGACGGCGAAAAAAAATAAGTTGAGGTATTACTACTTCTAAAAAAAGGCCCTTTTCAGGGCCGCATATGTTTCAATATTATTATTTATTTAATGGATTTGTCTAAAAACGATCTAACTTATCGACGATTACGTGGATTACCCGTACCCGTGGGTCCTTCACCGAATGATATTTTCTGAATGCTTGCCATGTTGATGAAAATACCAAAATTGCTATATGTATACCTATAAAATTTAAGGAGTTGCCTTGATTTTCTTGGGATCCCAACATCAGATTTTAACCTGATGACCATTGGAAAACCTGCCAAGTAAAACATTTCAAGCAAAAGAAGAATTTTCTAAAACGGTCAAGACATCTTTGAGTAGTCGGTATTCCTGTTTTCCTTTCTTCGTTTTTTGACACCAACTTCCGAAATTGAAGTTTTCTTTCACTTTAACTTCCAAAATGATGCTAGAATAGATTAACCCAGTAACATGAAACTTGAACGAAACCGGTGGAATAAGAGTATACCAGGCTGAACTTTATACCTGCGTTCCCCTTTAGAGCGTACCAGAATGGATGAAAAGTGGCATATGAGCTATTCCAGACTATAATCTATCTCTGTGCCAAATTTCTTCGAAATTCATCAAATCATATACATCACCATTCAAACGCAAGACGTCCACTGCTGGACATGGAGACCTTCCCCACGCATAGCCTTAGATACCCCTAAACAAGCCATTCATCTTAGCTGTCAGCAGTCCTAATGCTGAATTTATTAATCTTTCTTTTAAAAACATACAAATCCATTATTAAAATAATACGATGGACTCAGCGATCATTGTACCTGTAGTCGTGTCAGCCAATGGCTTAATAGCCACGAGCCTCGACCTTAGAAGGCTCTCTTCAGGTTGCTGAGTCAACGCCTTGATTCTGAAAGCAGTACTTCTGGACACGGCTCGTATAGTTAGGAGGTTCCTCTCTCGGAGCCCTGATTTGGCCTGGTAGCTTGAACCCTGTTCCTGATATCGGTGGACCAATTTTTTTTACAAAAAATGTAGTTAGTAAGAAAACTGTATGAATAAAAGACATAATACGACAGTAGTAACACTTGTCTACCTACCGCCTTTTTCAAATTATAATGAGGTTGGTAGCCTAGCGATAAGACTTCTATTATACCTGTTGTTATTGTTCCTAAAATACTAAGACAGGGTAAAATGATCGTTAACGAGTCGAAACCTCTTTAACTAATATTGTAAGGAATTCATTGTTTGTAACAGATAATGACGCCTGGAACTTCTAATCCTATAACAATAATTGTTCTGGCACTGGCACAATCCTTATTTAATATCCGATACAGATCGAATAGTTTGTGCATACTGATTTTGTATGCAAAATTTGCAACAGCTGAGTCTCCCGGCTAAGACGATACAATGCATAATTGGACTCCTTAGGTCCTGTTCACTGGTTCAGGAGAGTTCAGGGAGAGGAATTTGATAAGAAACAGACATGGAAGGGTCTCCCTTAGGGCTCTGTCCTTAGTCCCCTTCTATATAATTTATATACGGCTGACATTGGGCCAACAATGACTGTCAAATTCTGCAATACGCCGATGACATTGCTTTGTACGTGACAGATCATTCTATAGCCGATGCTGCTTCATCCTTGTGCTTGTCTTTGGATTCTTTAAACCAGTGGCTTTTAAGACATGGCCTTTCCCTTTCGGCACCTTAAAGCTCGGCAATAATTTTCTCTCGCAAAAGACAGATCCCTCAGGTCTCAGTGAATATTCCTGGTCATAATATTCCCGTAGTTCAAAGGCTAAATTCTTAGGCGTTTTTTTGGATCCAAAATTAACGGGTTAGTACCACGTGAATTTCCTTACCCAAAAATGTGAAAGGACTATTTCTACTTTAAAAGTTTTAGCTGGTGTTTGGTGGGGTTCTCACCCCTACCCCATGAAGCTAGTTTACAACGCCTTAATTCGCAGCGTTTTATATTATGGAACTTTCCACCTGATCCCTTGCTACAAAGGCGCTTTGGCAAGGCTAGATGGGATCCAGTCCAAATGCCTTCGGATCATCTCAGGTTGTATGAAGTCCTCTCCCATTAACGCTTTGCAGGTCGAATGCGCTGAACCTCCCCTTGCCTTGAGACGGCAATACTTTGCCTCCCGTTTTCTTTCTAGGGTAATCTCTAGATAGTCCTAACCATTTTTAGGAAGATTGAATGAGTTAGATGCCTTATGCAGAAGCTCAAGTTTCTGGAGAAACAAAGAAATTCCTTTAAACCTTAAAGCCTGCCGAATTATGCAAAATTTTACGTGTCCAATTTTTCAGTATCGTAGACTTCCCCATTTTAACTTCGCTTCGCTTTTCGCTTCGCTTATGTTTTATCCCCAAAATTTTATATGATATTAGTATATCTAAAAATCCCCATCAGCAAATTCGGCCTTTAATGCGGTGGTGGGCGAGCGATGGGACGGTTTTCAACTATTTTTTACGGACGCTTCAAACGTTAAACGGTATGGAAAACACCGGTGCCGCAGTGTACTACCAAAGCTCCAGAAATGCTCCACAAATGCCCTAAAGTGTCGTCTGTATTCACCGGTGAGTGTGTGGCGATATTCGAAGCTTGTCTTTTTATAGAGTCACACACTAACATTGCGAAAGCCGTGATTTTTACAGTCTCGCTTAGCTGTTTGCAGGCTTTAGCACAAAATCCGTTCAAAAGTAGATTACATCAGCTGATCTATCGAATAATACTCACCTAAGCTATGACTTGTTGTCCCTTCCCAATTTGAAGCTCCAGGGTTCATGGCAGGAGCATCGGAACATGTCCAACAGGAAAAACGTCATGTTTTTCCATTCCAACGGATCATAAATCCAAAACCATGGTTCTTTGGTTTCTTAAAGGTTTCCAAAACTGCTATATCTGTCATTTGTAGAATCCGCTTAGGTTTTTGCTGCACCCCCATCTTTCTTCATAAAATCCATAAACGCGATTCCTCTCTTTGCGAGTGAAGATTAGCGAAGGTACCTTGAATCCCATTTTTTTTAATGTCCCAATAAACTTGCCCTCTCTTCTGAATTTTTCTTCTCCTGAACTCCTTGTGGCTCTGATGATTTTCATCCGTCACAATAATATAAAATTATGAGCCTTGCTAAACTCCAAACCAATCGTCTATTTGTATGTGGTATACAACGTATCTTTAGTGTGTTTAACAATTATATTATATATGTATTTTTATTTATTTATTTATTTGTTTCAGTAACGTACTAACCCAACAAGTGGGACAAGGTACACAAATTGGGACTCATACAGGAGGGACCTCAAAGTAAATTTAGGGAGCCCTAAAGGTAAGCTCAATTCCATACTGGATATAGAATTTGAAGCGGACAGAATCAAGGCAGGAATCATCGGTGCATGGGAAGATAACTGCCCAGAGAAGAAGGCCTTTGGCAAAAAGGTACCATGGTGGACTCCTGAAATAGCCAAAATACGTCAGGAAACACGACAGGCCTTTAATGATGCAAAAGCCAGGAAGGATTTTTCTGGCTATCATAGCATGCTAACAAGGTATAACACGGCGGTACGCAAGGCCAGAAGAACTAATTGGCGGCAGCATTGCACTTCCATCGAAACTCTGCCAAATGGGATGAGGTTGTGCAAAGCAATGTCCATGACCAAGACAAACCCACTAGCATCTGTAAGGGATGAGAATGGGCAACTCACGGAAACTGGACAGGTCACTCTGGGCGTGATGTTTAGGACCCACTTCCCAGAATGTATACTGCGCGATAGCGATGAAGAGGAACCAGTCACAAGGGACGAGCTTACAAGGCACACGTCCAAAAATAACTGGCTCACGGCAAAGAAAGTGGTAGATGAAAATAAATTGAAACTGGCCATAGCGGGCTTCCAGCCACTCAAATCACCTGGTCCTGATGGCATCTACCCAATACTATTGCAAGAAGGGGCATCTGTTTTGATACCCCATTTGAGTAAGCTCTACAGAGCCTGCATAGCCTTTGGGTACGTACCCAAAGCATGGAGGGAGGTCAAAGTCACCTTTATACCGAAGGTGGGCAGACCGACTTATGAAGAAGCTAAAGCTTACAGGCCCATTAGTCTATCATCCTTTCTCTTGAAAACTCTGGAGAAAATGGTAGACAGGTACTTAAGAGAGGGTCCTCTGAAAGTATTCCCTCTACATAAACTACAATGCGCCTACAGGCCCGGCAAATCTACGGAAACGGCATTGCACTATGTTGCGAGTCGAGCCGAGGCTGCGCTAGAGGGACAAGAAATATGTGTCGGGGCTTTCCTCGACATAGAGGGAGCCTTTGACAAGACAACATTTGAGTCCATACGCACTGCTGCAAAGGAACATGGCATCAATGATACCACGTGCAATTGGATTGACTATATGCTGAGAAGCAGAACAGTCAGATCGGAACTAATGGGAGACAGACTCAGTGCAAAAACAACAAGAGGTTGTCCGCAAGGCGGAGTGCTGTCACCATTATTGTGGTGCTTGGTAGTAGACTCGCTACTAACCAAACTCAATACCGGACCATTCTACACAGTAGGCTATGCGGATGACATAGCTATAATGGTCAATGGTAAATTCCCGAACATAGTGTCTGGATTATTACAACAGGCATTGAGGATGACAGAGGAATGGTGTACAGTGAACCACCTCTCTATCAACCCAAGCAAAGCAGTCATTATTCCCTTCACGAGGAAGAGACAACTAGGAAACCTAGGAGAGCTCTCCCTCAATGGAATAAAACTGCCCTGGTCCACCGAAGTTAAATATCTGGGTGTAACGCTTGATAAAGAACTCAGGTGGAAAACTCATGTGGAAAATATTACGACAAAGGCCTTACGAGTGTTCGGCATGTGTCGTTCTACCTACGGTAAAACTTGGGGGCTAAAGCCCAAAGTGATACGATGGCTGTACCGGACAATGATAATACCTATTATCACATACGGCAGCATAGTGTGGTGGCCAAGAACAAAGCTTGCCTCGTGCAAAGCGCCACTCACCAGGTTACAAAGAACAGTGTGTCTCGGCATCACGGGTGCTTTCAGGACAACACCTACGGCAGCGATTGAGAGATACCTCAATATCCCTCCTCTGCATATGATGGTAGAATTCGAGGCAAGGAAGACATTACATCGTCTCGCTGTCGCTGGACTATGGGATGCCTCTAAGCCAAAGACTAACCATACAAAGTTCGATGAGAATGAAGACCTGGATCGGGTAACAAGCATGTTATCCGATAAAATGCAAACTATGTTTGTGTTTGAGAGGTCTTTCAAGGTCCAAATCCCTACAATAGAGGACTGGACGAAGGGACTTGATCCACCAGAACAAGACAGTCTGGTGTGGTACACTGATGGATCCAAAATGGAATCAGGTACAGGAGCGGGAATATACGCAAAAGGCTACAAATGTAGCAAAAGCCTAGGGAAGATGGCAACTGTATTCCAAGCGGAAACATATGCCATTATAACCTGTGCTCAAGAGAATATAGATAGAGGGACCAAAGGTAAATCCATATATATTCTTAGTGAAAGTCAGGCTGCAATCAAAGCCATGGCATCCTACAAAGTGGACTCCGGACTTATTCTGGATGCTATCCAGGCCCTAAACAGGCTTGGGAAGCACAACAGGGTAAGACTGATGTGGGTCCCTGGGCATAAAGGATTCCATGGCAACGAAGTGGCTGATGAACTGGCAAGGGAGGGCTCAGCGAATGATTTTGTGGGTCCAGAACCATGTGTAGGCATATCGACGTGTCTCGTAAAAGCCGCATTTAGGGAGTTTGCAGATCACAGACAACGAACTTGTTGGCTGTCTACTACCGGTCTACAACACTCCAAGAGATTCCTGGGCTCCACTTTCAAAGCCCGGGATTGCATTTGGAACATGAGCAGGGGGCAAATCCGCTACCTGCTTGGGGCCTTTACTGGGCACTTTGGAACCAACGACATGCTCATGAAGATGGGTCTAACCGCGACACCCATGTGCAGGTTGTGTGGGGAACATACGGAACGCATGGAGCACCTACTGTGCACATGCGATGCACTGGCTGGTAAGCGAATGAGTCTCCTAGGGGTTGGATACCCAAAACCAGAAGATTATAGGCTCATATCTCTTAGTCTCGTTGTAAAACTCATGAAAACGGTTTTCAACGAGAGTGAGGAGGAGTAAGTTATCTAGGGGACCACAAAAGATCCCAATGGGTCGAAGTGTCCGAGGTATTTCTCGGCCCCTCCATAAGATAAGAACCCAACAAGTGTCAACAGTATAAAGCGAATAATTTAGTTTTTGTCTACAGTTCCTGGTTTATTTTATTTTTTTAATTAATAAAAAATACTTGCCCTTCCATTTATTTTTAGAAATTGGCAGAATAGTTGACATCGGCTTTGCTTGCCATTTAAAAATATAGAATAGAATAGACATTGTTTTGAAATTGTGACTTTTTTTTCCTATGTGGGTAGACAAAGCATCAACATATTTTTTATGTGTGCTCTTAGTTACATTAAGATTTAAAATATAAAATACTATTATTTAATTAAATAAACTAATCCATTTAATTTGAAACCACCTCACACACGCTATCTATTGCTATCAAGTTTGTAGCACTGAGATACAAATAGAATAATTAAAGTAATACCCGGTCACACTCAATATTACAACATAGAACTTACTACCAGCCTCGAGGACCTTGAGAAGTTATTTGGATCAAGAATGCAGCATTATGAAGCAAAATTGCAGAGGGCTGTCTCTGGTCCTCAATCGGCTTCACCTGACATTTCATCAATTGCAAGTGATTTCTTAGACTTCAAGCAGTTTGTGTATTAGGCACTATCTAAATTAAAATCTCTAATTGAGCTGCTTGCTGTTGGGTTTGACCGGCATGAGACTGCGATGAGAAGGAAAGTCCTGTTATTCCATGGTGTTCCAGAAAGGGATAATGAAAAGTTAAGTGTAGTGGTCCACAACATCCTATCCAACTAAATTAAACTGACAGAGTTGGCTAAGGACAAGAATGTTATCCATGTCTGTCATAGACTCGGATCCTCACAGCAGAAGGCCCGTCCCATACTGGTACGATTTTTTTTAAAATGGAGAGCCGTCAGCTAGTGTGGGATAGCAAGAAAGCACTCAAGGGCACCGGGATAACCATCTGCAACATTTTAACGCAAGCGAGGCACCGTTGTTTATGATGGCTCGCAAGCATTTTGGCTTGCTCAATTGTTGGTCTATGGAGGGAAATATTGTTCTTATTTGCCCAGATAAATCCCGACGAAAGATCGATACGGCAGGCGAACTTCAAGATCTGATGGTCAAATTTCCGTACTGCTAAGTCGACTCTGGAGGCTCTGCGCAAACTGTGGGACCTGGATCTTCTGGGGTTGCAACATCGGCTGCGACCGCTAAGAAATTGAGGAAGACGCGTCTGCGCAAGTAACATTATTTATTTTTGTTTTTAATTCACGTCACTCCCTGATTTGGCCATTTAGCACGAGCGACTCAATATTTCTATTCCTAGGCCACCGGTAGTTCATAAAGTATTTTTTAGCTGTCGCGCCGTTTCTATTATTTGCCATGATTTACATTGTTTTGACAGAATGACCTGACACTGACAGTAGGCATCTTTTGATCTGTCAGTTATCATCTGTCAGCTGGTCATATTGCGGTTTGTTTCTGCATAAAATGCGACTTGTAAATCGATTGTTAATTGAACTCGTTTGTTCTTCTAGTTGTTGTTTAAATTTATTTTAGTGTTTCTTTTTATAGTTACAGTTGTAAAATTTCTGCTAATATACCAGCAAGTTGTGGTGGTTTTCTAATTGCAAGAAAACTTTATTTTTAGTAATAAAATAAATTTGACTTATGGAAAACAATAATAGTACAAATTATGTTATGGAAAACAAAACAATACCGTTCGAACTGTTTCATTTCTTTACTACTGTCAATGAAAAACACTGCAATAAGGTATATTTCGGAACCGTTAACTTTCTCTAATTCGGTATTTTAAGAACCCAAAATTGATAATATTACTGTCAAAACATGAAACATACCAGAAAAACGTAATTTTAAAAGGTAAATTGCTCTCTTGCGCATAAAAACATAATTTGACTAACCTAAATCTGTGCGTATATTAAGTACAAAAAATAATAACAAAATAAAAATATTTTGGCTCATATCTCGAAAACTAATGACAATGAGTGAATCTTATATTTATAATATATATTTTGTTGCACAACTAAACAACAAATAAACTCCCCCATGGCATAAATTTCTGTAAAATCAAAACATTTTCAGCAAAAAACTGATTTGTGGGCCCTATGACACCCCCATGTTTTTTGCTTCTGTGTGATTTTCCCTTTTTTTTTTTTTTTTTTTTTTTTTAAACTTTGCCCCACACTAGGAATTTTTCCTGTATCGTGGGTGCGTTTACAAACATATAAACTCACATACACAAACACCCAGAGCCGGAACAACTATTTGTAGATCATACAAATATTTGTTCCGTGCGGGAATCGAACCCGCGACACACAGCGCAGCAGTCAATCGCTCAACCACTGCGCCAACCGTGCGCCCTTAATGCGTCATTTTAATGGACTTTGTGGTGAAAATTTTAAACTAGGATTTTTATCGCAGCAGATGTCTTTTATTTCCTGGACTATACAGTTTAACTTTTGAAATCTAATTCCAAATTCGGATGAAACTTTAAATATCAGTCTATACCGTTTATTTCCCATATTTGAAGCCGTAAAAACCTCATATCACTACGGATAAAGCCATTCCAAGCGCCATAAGTCCTCAAACGTTCTTATAAAAGATAAAAGCGTCATTTGGTTCCATTAAAATATAATCCACTTAACCTTAAGGAAAAATCGCGCTCTGGAAGGATGAAACAAGAAAATCCAGGTCAAACCTCGGACCGCCGAATATTGTAAAATATACCAACTTTCATATAACTAGTCCTATAATCATAAGTTTGAAAGGCACGTAGAACATATCTTAGTAAACATTATTGTTATCTAGTACCGATATTATAAGTAAGTTCTATGACTGGTGTGATTTCATCACACATGAATTAGACAAGCCCACCTTGAAGACTTACTTCGCATTTACTGTTCCCCTCATGAGGAATTTTAACATCATACTTCATACATCATATTTTTGTCAAGCGTACCGGTTTACGAGGTATATTCCATCAAAGTCTTGAAAACCGACTACGGTGTCGCAGAGTTTTTTGATCGGTATGTAATTATATATGCATGTATGCTAACATGATATTTCAACAACACAACAACAAGGGACTACTAAAAAGTGAAAAATAAAAAACTGTTTTACAAAAAAATACTACCGACTTAAAATTGTATCATCCGCTTTTTTTCAGGGGATTTATTATATATATTATTTTCGCGCCAAGGTCACCTCATATGTCATAATCCGTCAAGCTGTTTGGGCTGTAAAGCGTGCTATAGAAATGGACATACATACATACATACTTACTAACTACATACATACATAAACATACGCTCGAAAAACGTTAAACTTCCGCAGTCGGGTAAAAAAACGGAACTGATTCATCCTCTTGTCCGTACTAGTATAAACAGTACTGCGATCATTATTATTTTAGCAAATACAGAGGACAAACAAATTACAGCAGAAGTCAAATTTAGGGTAAGCGTAGAAGGTCGCAGATAAATTTGAAAAAGAGTTACTGCGGCCCTGTTCAAGCAACTGAAGGAACACATGGGTTTAAGTCAGTAAAAGTCTGACACCCTCCCGCTTCGTCCAGAGTGGGAGAAGGCATTGGATGTTTTCAAACCCAAAAAAAGAACGTGTAAACGTACAAATTGTGGCATTGATTTTATTTCTGTCTTCGTAGGTAGTTCGGATTTTGGGCGCCGTAATTGTGGGGGCCCATTTTTTTTTTCTTTCAAACCCATCGTGTGGGACTGTGGGGCACAGGTGTGGGGTATCAAAATAAAGGGTTTTAGGAGGTGATTTCAAATAAATAGACCAATTAGAGTTTAAACGGTCGAAAAAAACGAAAAAAAAGTTAACTAAGACGTTATAAATAAAAAAGTTAATTAAAAGAATACATCTGGTTTTGTTCAGCCAGCTCGGGAATATATCCTCCGACTGCACAGCATGATTTTCTTCTTGTTTACGTATTTTACGCTTCTTAAGCAGTCAATTTTTTTGAAACCACCACATAGAACACTTTTTTTTGATACCCCGTACGATGGGTCTGGAAGAAAAAAATTTGAGCCTATACAATATGGCACCCAAAAGCCGCCATTTTTCTATTTTCCAATTTTAATGTAGCCAGTTACACTCGAAAGGTTAAGGTGAAGCGATTGACGTAAGAATCATCAAAATCGGCCAACGCGTTTGGTCTCTAGAACGCCACATAGGAACAAACAAACATCCATACATACACACTCCCACACGCAGAGATACTAAAACCAGCTCCCGCTTACTCATTCAGTACACTCAATATGTCCGCATCTCACATGTTGACAATCTAGATAATGTTATGAAATAGGAGGCCTGGAGATCTATAGTACAGGTCACGGCTTAGTTTAGACTCCAGATCACCCACAAATTACAAACTTGTAAAAAATGCATAATGTCAGCTGAATAATGTATGTATAAAATAAACATTTTTTTAATTTTTTTATGATTATACATACAAACATAGACTGATAAACACATTCCCCTCCTTCGGCAGTTGGTTAAAAATAAATATGACTAAAGAGTTATAAATATCATTTTGGGTGCATTAATGCGGGGGTCCCATTTTTTTTTCCAAGCCCATCGAGAGGGCTATCAAAATGAAGTATTTTAAGAGGTGGTTACAAATTTATAACATATTATGTTTAAATGTAATTCAAAACAAAATGATAACTAATAGGTTGTTAATTCAAACCGACTGCATTTAAACGCGAACTAAAAAGATGTAAAAAAAATATCACGCTCTAAAAATGTTAAAACATGAAAATATGCCCGTAAATTTACATTGGTCGTATGCTACATATCGTAACAAAACAATTCATTCTGCAAAGTATCATATAAGATCACAGTAAATTTGCAGACTGTGCACAGTGTTTGCGGCAGTGTTTTACATGGAGCGACTGCCTATCTGACCTCCACAACCCAGTAACTGATTAACACGATACCTCAACATCACAGCAACAAGGTACAACTAAAAAGTAAAAAAAAAAATTGCAAAAAAATACTACCGACATCCAAATAAATATACTACAATGTGAAAAATAACTTTCTGTTTGGAAGTCAGCATCCTCAACGAAAAAAATTGGTACGTACACTGACATCCAAAGAGAAAGTTATTTTTCACTTTGTTGTAGTGTTTTTCTTGAAAGTCGGTAGTATTTTTTTTGTGTAAAAGTTTTTTTTATTGATTCTACTTTTTTGCTTTAAGTACTAATACTATTTTAAAGGGTTAAGCTAAAGCATATATTATATATATATGTTCTTATGTTGGTTTATGAGAAATAAACATATTTTTTCTTTCTTCTCTCGCGTTAAACCGTCAATATGTGTCGTCGTCAATTTTTTTAATACTTTGCCGAAATATTGCAAAGTATTGTATTTTATATCTAACGCAATCTTATCCATAACTATCTGATAGTAATTTCGCTGACTATAATAGGGACGGACTAAAAAATAATTTCTAGTCCGTCAGGTAGATAATAAAAAAATATTGGACACGTATTTTTCTTTTGTCACTTAAACATAAACAACGTCGATACAGTGAGTAGATTTAACGTGGCGTCACGTTTTAGTACACATTTTATACAAATATTACGTAACAAGCCCTCGCGCCGCAACTTTGATAAATTGTTATCTTTACCTTTATAATTTTTTATTGATTTGCAAAAGCAAAAAATACGTGTCTTATATTTTTTGGAAATCTAACTGACGGACTAAATAGAACATTTTTTTTTTGATCCAGTAGTCATCCTTATAAAGATCGCGTTTTAACACAGTATGACACTGTTTGTGTTCCTCGCCTACAGGCCCGTTGGTTGGGCAACCGGTCTGGTCCTACAGAGCAAGTGATCGTCGCGAAGCGGCATATTTATTCGTAACGCAATCGTTCCATTCTGGTACTTTATTATTCTTTCTTCATTTTAGTTTTGCTCGTCGGTGATGTAAAGCAGTAGGTAGCACATCCTGGCATTATCTTAACTAACAATTTGTACAGATGTTCAAGCGATCGTGTAATCTCAATATTTCCAGATAACAGATGGTAAAGTTTCATAAATTTTTATTTATCATAATTTTTTTAACCAAACTCACTTATCATTAAACAATAGAACAGAGATCGCTTTAATGAAAAAATAATTTAAGTAAAGTATCAAATTATTAATTTCATCAGTGACTAACAAAGTATAGCCCTCTATAGGTATTAGACGAGTGTACTTCCCAGGTCCGCAGTGGTCTTGCTTGTAATTTTATATTAGTGCAGATCGTCAAGTCTTTAGTTTGCAGCTTATCCGCCAGCGGTCTGTGATCTGTCTAATCCGTTGTTTCATCTATGACAACGTCCTTTACCGCGCCACACCACGCTGTACGAGTTCTCAGTGGGCAGGCAGTGAGCGAGCCAGCTTGTTGTGTTATATTGAGTTCCGTAATCTAAGTTGTCCACATACTTATATTGATCTAATTCAGTGTGATTTTGGGGTCTGCGTTCAAGTCGTCGATAACCAATCAGTCGGTAATCTCGCTGTCCTATCGAATGTATTTTGTCAAAAATCTCACGATATTCCGGACAATTGTCGGTGCTAGCAGCAGACATCATGAACATGTCTATGGAAGAAATAGTGCTCATAGTAGTCCTGCTTACTTATGGCGTACTTACATTGTCTTGCATTTTAACTTGTATTTTTCTCATATTGCGACAGGAGCAAAAGGTCTACCCACAAACATAACATTTATGATGTCGACAGCTGACGTTCCAGTTATTTCAAATGTATTATGGATGGTGTTAAGAAAGTCTCGATCAGTAGTACCAGAGGCTCTAGACAATGTGTCGTTCTATCAGCCAGCTACCATCGCCATGCTCAAAATGCCAAAATGTAAGGGATTGCTCACGTGACATTTCGATAATGTTTGACATTCCCATACATTTTTGACTATTTTGAATCACTATGGCGAAGCTTTCGTTGATAGAATGTTACTTGTCTATAGCCTCGGGTTTCTTGGAGTAGGATAATATCGTTTTTAGCACAAAAGTCCTAAAGAAACTGTGAAACTGTGGTGATCTGCGCACAGATCTACTGATAACGGACGTAATTGTTGAGGTTTGAAAAACTTTTATGGCCATATATAAGAATACAATAATTTACTTACATGAAAATATTAAGAAAAAATATTAGTTATTGTTAGAGGTATTACAGAAATATTAGGGCAATGTATTTTAATTTTGAGGGTAGACCAAGTATATAGACAATATTTTATTTCGATAGTTCAAACATCGAAAAATTAATAGTTAGAACATGGACAAGCGTAGCTGGATGTGGCTCGAAACTATTGTAAGCAATGTGCGGTTTTAATGAATTTTTTGAGTATTTTTTTAAAAGTGGTCATTGATTTGTCTCTTGGTAATTTATAAAATAGTTTGGATCATACAAATTAGTTATTCTTCCATAGTTTTTGCGGGTAGAGTATAGTTGTAGAAATTCTTGTTCACGTCTTAATGTCATTTTGTGATTTTTTATCCGACCTTCCAAAAGGAGGAGGTTCTTTGTTCGGTCGATTTCTCTGTCAATTGCGACAACGACCGATTTTGAAAACCCTTTTTTTTTTGTTGGAAAAAAATGTTTGGTCAAGATCTGATGAAGAATTTCGGAGATATACAACAGAACTCTTCAATACACGACGGCAAATCTTTTGGTATTACTGCAATCGCATGTGTGTATATTGTTTACATAAATTCATAACATAATATCACACAAGTATGTTCTAAAGAGGTATGCAGAAGTGCACAGTTCATCCGGGTACACTGTCATTTCAACAGTTATGTTCGTGTTTCATGTTATTCGTGTAGTTTATTTTGGCATAATTTGAGTATTATAGCATATACTTTACTTGTGAAATTGCACACAACAAAAAGTGAAAAATAAAAAAAACGTTTTGATATTATAAATGGAATATAACTTCAATTTCGGAAGTCAGTGACACAAAACGAAGAAACAAACACTGACTTCCGAAATTGTAGTTATTTTTCACATTGTAGTTTTCTTATTCGGTAGTCGGTCGTATTTATTTGTAAAAAGGTTTTTTATATTTCACCTTTTTCTGTGGAACATAATGGACTAGATAAATAGTAAGGTACCTGTTATGCCTACAGAAAAACAGGAACACTGACTTCCGAAATTGAAGTTTACTTTTCGTGAAGATAATGTTAGTGTGTATAATTTTATTGTTATTTTTAGCATCAGTATAAATGTATTGTAAATGAATGTTTGTGTAATGTTCATTAGTTTAGCTTCTTTGTGAAGAGTTTCCGTTGCGTTTGTGAGTCCTTGCGAGTAGTGACCAACAATAACCAATACAATACCAATACGATACCTTTTTGGTATCTGAGGGTAGGCTGGAGCAGGTAATAGTTACTTTATATTCGTTATAGGTGACCTTCCTATTATCAGGTAGCTTCTCAACTTTGATTGCAGGTTCACCTATACCCTGCATGTGGTCAGCTAGGTGCTGAGTTGTGTCGGAGCTGTCTAGATACACAACGTTACTCCCATACATTTTGACATTTTTCCAATCACTATCGTGACGCTTTCGTTGTTACAATGGCATTTGTCTAGAGCCTTAATTTTTATAAAGTTAAAATAAATTTATATTTATTCCCCATAAAGATATTTAAATTTCACTTAAATGAGAATCATAATTAAATATTAGCGTAAACTTATCGTAAACTATCGTTATACTTCGACATTCGGACATAAAATGATGCATACGAAGATAGTAATATTAATATTCTATACAGTCTAATTGACTTGTTTAGTGGGTATTCCTAAATACCTTGTTACGATGTTAAGCAAACTTACCTCGCTTGGAAATAAAGGGTGTGATCCTGTTGTCACAATGCAGAAACACAACTCATGTTTGTGTAAGTCAGTTTCAAGTTTTATACATCCTAATAGAATCAATAAAAACATAAAAATATTTATTGCATACTTTATTGTACACCACAAAATATGATATCGAATAATAATCTTATCGCTCGCGGCAATCTCTTACAGACTACATTTGGATGGTCTGAACGAGAGGTAATAAACACGTTCAAACCAAACTGAAGCGTGATCCTCGTGTCTTCTGTCAACATATACACAGCTTCAAAGCCAGAGATGGCTTTGAGCCCAGGGTGAATTATAATGGAAAAGAATGAGCTGGCAGTAATGCTACACATGCATTTTCCGAATATTTTTCCAGTGTTTTCTTACCCGACACCCCTATTTTAGATTATAAAACAAACAGTAACATTCAGAAAAACCATGCTTACTTTGTTCATATTGATGCAATAAAATCGAGCAATGTAGAAACAGCTATAGATAAACTCAAAACAAAATCTGCCGTAGGACCAGATAACATGCCCGCATACATTTTTAAAGGATGTAAAGATTATCTAATATTACTTGCACTTCATATATTTAATCTGTCATTATCTACCGGAAAGCATCCGCAGCGTTGGAAGGTATCGTGAGTCCAACCTTATCATCACATCACACATCATCAGCCTATTAAAGTTCCCACTGCTGGGACACAGGCCTCCTCTTTGTGAGAGAGAATGGGCCGTAATCCACCACGCGGGCCCAGTGCGGGTTGGTGGATGGCACATATGTCTTCGAATTTTTGGTTCTAGGACATGCCGGTTTCCTCACGATGTTTTCCTTCACCGTTTTAAGAGCAGTGGTGATGAAATAATTTACACAAAGTAAAGCGCCTACCTGAGCTCGAACCTACGACCTACAACTTGTAAGTCGCGGCCGATACCATTGGGCCACCACTGCTCTCCGAGTCCAACCTATAGGTACCTAAATCTAATCTAACTTCTGACGTAGAAAATTATCGGCCCATAGCTATACTCTCCGTATTCCCAAAACTATTCTAATCAATATTACACAGGCTTATTATATCTATATTTTGTTTTAAAAAAGCATTTGAACGAGTAGATAACGACGTATTGCTCACCAAGCTATAACATAGGCATTTCCCCGAAATTACTTTAATTCGTCGCACGTTACTTACGAGATCGTCAGCAGTATGTTCGACACGGTTGCTTTGTGTCCACACCATATCACACTCGACCTGGAGTTAGTCAGGGTTCCATATTGGGATCCTTGCTATTTATCATTATTGTGATTAGGTCCTCAAACATGCCAAATGTTTACTTAACGCTGATGATCTTAAGTTAATATTTGGCTTGGAAAAAGTAGCAGACTCAACTACTCTGCAGGATGACATTGACGCGGTTTATCAGTCATTATCATCATCATCAGCTTTATAATGTTTCCACTGCTGGGACACAGGCATCCTCTCTATGAGAGAGGTAATAAGCACTATTATGGTTTCTCCTGTCCACCGACCTCTGCCTGAACAAATGCCAAGCACTCCCTAACATACTGCAACAGTTCTACGCAGCTCGTCTGGAAGAAGCAACCGTGGAGAATTTGAGGGAAGTGAGATACGGCTGTTCAATAAAAGCCCCGGAAAGGACGGCACAAATACCAGCGAAATAATGGAGCAAGTCAGCCAGAATCTGCCGTAAATTAATTTGAACAAGCCTGTCAATGAAGATGCTAATCCGAAGCACAGGGCGATTGTAGGCGCAGGGGCTAGGTTGTGTCGCACCTTTGAAACTTGTACACAATCTTGATGTCTATTAAAAACTTATTGTTGTTTGAATATTAAACAAATAAACTCAATGCAGTATCTCGCCATTGTATATTATATAATAGCTGTTGCCCACCCATTGATGTATTCAAAAAAATATATATCAATGATCGAGCCATAATATTGTAGGTGTGTGGGCCGCCTTACTTGAGAAATTATTAATTCACCATCATTTTATTTATTTAAGTAAACATGTATAACTTTACAGTTCACACCTCAGGCGTTATACAAGGAGAATAAAAAAAAAATACTAAAAAGAAACACAAGAATTAGGCAAAATTAAATATATCTAAAAAACACATAGAACAAAAAACAGAAGAAAAAAATACAAGAAAAGAAAAAAAATAACAGAAAAAAAAACTGCATAATAAGTTACTCTTCAATATTGCTAAATGCCGCTGAGTCATATCGAAGACAAGGATTTGTCCTTCGAAATATGCGAGAGCTTACCAGTCCACATGCCATCAAACTTGTATACATGGCCTTAGTCAGGCGTAAACTCGAATCAGCAGCAGTGATCTAGAGAGAGTTCTTACGCCTTACTCCTTGAAAAAATCCAAAAAGCATTACTCGGTTTTCTATATAAAAACTCTTCGGATATTGCCCCTTCCTATAACCTACCAAATTCCTACTTGGTGGTTTAAATTTTAATTCTCATGAAGTAAAGCATAACTACTTCTTGCTTATCTCTACCTGCCGTATTATGCGGGGTGAGTCCGATTGCCAGAAGCTTCTGTCGCAGTTGTTGAGGCTGTTTGTTCCTGTGGTGCCGAAACAACAGCTTAGACCACGAAGCCACCGTCTTTCGGCACTACTATTGGCATGTACTGTGTCCCGAGCTAATTCGCCTCTAGTTCGGGTGCTCACAATGTTAAATGCTGTTCTGACATCAGCACCGGAGTGTGACCAGTTTGCCAGGAGATGGATAGATGTGTGTCGTAAATGTTTAAATTTTTGTGAGAAGATTGATGAAAGTTAGATTTAGTGAATAATTTTACAGGTACAAAACAAATCCACGTGATCACACATAATCAGACGGACATCGGACACCGAGTCAATGTGCGCACAGCGCATCCTTACTCAGTTGCGAGAGCTACTCAGTTAGCCAGGTGGACTGAGAGACAAGATCGAGCCGAACGGCATGAAGGGACCAAGTGCAAAGATAGCCAGGAACGGGTTGAACAGCCCAAGTGAACGGAGGGGCCTGTACTGCCAGCGGCGCGCCCGCATCCTCCGCCGGCCACCTTGTCGCATCAGCAATACGCTCAGCAAGCATAACTTAACCTCAACCCACACCAGTCGCAGTGGCTATCCACTTAAATGGGTCATACTAGGCGGACCCTCAAAGAAGGTCCAATGCTATTATGACTGGCCTGGATTATGACTGGCCTTTTTATAGTGATGAGGATAAACGAAAAGTCAAGAGTCGGTAACTTCTAATCCTATCCCCACCGCTAAGCAGCGTTTCGGCAAAGTCTCGCCCACTAGGCGCTTTTCCCAGTGCCGGCAAGCGGCCAAGCTCCGCAGCCGGGCTATTTAGCCTGCCAGCTGGGGTTCCCAGCAGGGTCACCACCGCGGCCGCCAGCATGACCGTGCTGCCTAACGAGCCTCCGCACAAGAAGCGGCGCATGTCGCAATAACGCCGCCCCTACTTGCCTTCCTCAGGATACGCCACTACCACCTCTAGCGAGCGACATGCCGAAGATATCCAAATTAGTCCTGTCAATATGAAGACGGTAGACTCGAGACGTCATAAAAAAAATGCGTTGCGAAAATTGTTTGGATCGCGATTAAAAATATGTTGAGGTATTACTCCTTCCAAATAAAAGGCTCATTTAAGGGCCGCATATACTTCAATATTATTATTTCTTTAATGGATTTGTCTCGAAACTTACAACTTAACACTGAGCTGTTTACTTACCTACAGGGGTACTGGGAGCCTACCACCTTTTACAAAACAACCTTGTTGCGAGAACACTTTGTTGCAGGCTTAACAAAGTAGGATGAAAACGAGCATTCTTATTATAAATAAGAATGCTCGTTTTCATCCTACTTTGTTACACAATATAAATTAATTACTTTAAAGTTTCGTAGTGCTAGTAAAGTAATTATGTTTATTTTATGATTATTGCTGTTTGTAAGGAACCCTCGACGCGAGTCCGACTCACACTTGATTTTATCAGTCCAAATTGTCTGCTCTCAACCGTCTCACAATTATATCCATAGTGCAGGAAAATACATGCAATTATAGGCAAATCTGATGAAAAATAATAGTTAAGAAGAAACTAAGGCCTAGAACTTGGACACTTTGGTTTTGTAAGTTAAAGTTAATTTTAATATTTCTACACCGGCAATGGAAGTGTATGTGAAACTGTTTAATATTAAGATCTTAATGCTATAAAACTAGCACGTCTTTTCTTATAAACAGTATACGCTTTTATAACAAGTTGCCTAAGTCAGTTATAGAACTGACCGATGGAATGTTCAAAAACTACATCAAACGTGTCCTTGTTAAAAAAGCATATTATAAAATCAAGGACTACGTTGAAGATAAAAAAATTGGCTTTGACACCCTCTGCGCATGCGGCTTCCCTGGTAACTCATAAACGGCACAAATATATGGATATCTCTAACTATTCTCAATCTCATTTTTTTTCTCTCTTTTAATTAGACTTTTTACGATATTTTTCAATCATCATTATAGCCCTTTGCTAAGAATAGTTACAGCACTGATTACAGTATTTGTGCCACATGTTAAATTAAGTGTTGTGTTTTTTTTTTTACCTTTGTATAGATTCTTTTACCTATTGTGAATGTGTGAACATTGTAGGCTTTCTAGTTTTCTAGATGATTGTTAACATTTGTTAACTTTTTATTTCGTGCTGTTTTTTTTATTTTTTGCTTGTTTTTTTTTTTCAATTTCGTACGACTTATTGTCGGGCCTACGTTGCCCCCCCATATCACCAAGTACTAATGCTGTAACATGGAAAGATTGTAAACAAAACAATTTAAAAGAGTAACCATGGAGTTTCTTGCCGGTTCTTCTCCATAGGAAACGACTAACCCGAACCGTGCACCTTTTGTCGACGTTTTATAAGTGCCCATGTAGGCCTATGTAAAATAAAAATATTTGATTTTGATTTTTGATTTTGAATGTACCTACCATTTATACTCAGAAATAAATATATCTTATCTTAAGTACTTTCACCGGAATTAGTTCATTATGGTAGCAGTAAAGTTGTCTGAAAAGTCCATAAAAATCAAAGAGGAGCAAAAACAGGGCCCCAAGATCAGTCTTTTGCCTAATTATCGAGCAGATTTTTTGTGTTAATATTTTATTTTACTCTCAATCGATTTTAATGGGATTTTAGACAAAATTACTACTAGCAAATTAAACATAACTCTGGTGAAAATACTGCTAGCAGAAGTTTAATAAAAAAATCTTATCTTTTGTTAAATAACCTTTCTATTTTATCTATTGGTAAATAAGGGCAAAAGTAGAGCGCGTAATGAAAACTCGAATAAAAAGACATCAACGATTGCAACAATGCGTTGATGTCTTTTGTATGAGTTTTACTTAACATAAAATCACGAAAAGTGTTCGTTAATTATTTTTATACTAACGCTAATCTATACTAATATTATAAATATATAAATATAATATAAATATAAATTATAAATATAAATAATATTATAAAGAGGTAAAATTTGTAAGTTTGTAAGTTTGTATGTAGGGGGTAATCTCTGGAACTAATGATCCAATTCTAAAAAAAATTTCACTGGTAGAAAGCTACATTATTCTTGAGTGCTACAGGCTATATAACATTACGCTACGACTAATAGGAGCGGAGCATAAATGAAAAACGTTGCAAAAACGGGCAAGAATATTACTTTTTGAGGGCTTCCGTTGCGTACGCTGCGTAAACGGTTTCAGTTATGCAATCATGTATGTAGGGTAGGATAGGGTAGGTACGTAGCCAGTTGACGGGAGCGAAGCCGCGTGGGACAGCTAGTGGATAGACAATTTGATAACGAACATTTTGAAAGTTTTATTTTTTTCAAAAGACCAATATTCGATTTTATAAAGATTTTATTCTAAAATCTGGGCGTATTCACTACCGTAATTCATGCGCCAACAGTGCCGCTAGGCCAATAGGAATGCTCATATCTCATGCTGATTGTTTGGTCAGGGTACGACCTTAACATAAAATCACGAATGTAGTGCCTGAAAAAAAAGGGGAGCACCTATAGTACAACCTCATTTTGCCAGTTATGTTTTAGTCCCAGGAAATATGGGGCAAGCCTATTGCTATAAATCGGGCGCAAGTCCAGACTCCATGTCACTACTGATAAATTCCAAATGAGCAAATCCAATAAAATTATTAACAGCTGCTAAAACTTTTTACAACAAAATATAACCCACTTTCAAAAATACTTTTACACAAAATATAAACCGACTTCTAACGCAAAACACTTAAATTGCAAACATAACTTTCGTTTCGGTAGTCGGTGTTTATTTACATTTGCATGACCTAACTTTGACTCAGCGAATTAGGTGATCGGCGAATGACAGGATTGCAACCCTTAAGATAGAGTGCTATGGTCCCAGTCCCATACCGCGGCCACCAAGGAGTGAGAGGAGCGATGTATGGCGGAGCGTGCGGTGGCTGAGCAGCAGCTCTTCATAGTGCCGGCTAGCAGGGCGCACGCCGCATAGAACTTGGCGTTTGCACCGCACCAGCGGGCCAGGTGGAACACCTCATGCCACGCGTCGTTGTGTTGCACTTGCATATCACTCAGTAGTAAATAAAAAGAAAAGTAGAAAATAGATTTAACAGATCATAGTAGACCACTAGGCCCCCATCATCATCATCAGCCTTTTGTAACGTTCCCACTGCTGGGACACAGACCTCCTCTCATTGTGAGGGGGAATGGGCCATAATCCACCACACGGGCCCAGTGCGGATTGGTAGATGTCACATGTCTTCGAATTTTTAGTTCTAGGACATGTCGGTTCCCTAGCCTCCATAGCGCATAATAATGTGTTGTATGGTTAGACTATCTAACCCGGCCGGGGTTACTTACCATGGCTTTTTGTCTCACCACGTCCGCTATGTTTTAAAAAACAGAATAGAAAACCTTATTTTCCGAAACAATAAATAGCCTTGTACAATTCCATCAGTTTCATAGGAAGACAGTACATAAGGTTGCAACCTTACACAGTTCTAGTTAGTAGTAGGCACTAAAAAGGATGGAAAAACAAATTAATATAAAAACAAAAAACCCGACTGCTAAAAATGTATTAACTGAAAAGAGAAAAACAAGAACTAGATATAATTTATATATTATGAGGTGCTGTCAGCGGTGTCAAACGAAGTTTTGGTCGATTTTTCAATTTTTTTTGATTGTGGGGTATCTATCTACCTGCAAATTTTTAGCAGTAGAGTTTTTGTTTTTATAAAAATTTGTTTTATTTTAGTTTTAGTAATGAACGAGTTTCCCAAATAAGTTATATGGTAAAGGATTATTCATTTTGCTATCAAAGATACGCTTATCTTGAACTTGTGCCAAAATAGGAACGCACAAAAAAAATTGTATCACCCGCTTTTTTTGGGATGGCCGCTATTTTCGCGCCATGGACACCTCATATGTCACAATCCGTCAAGCTGTTTGGACTATAGAGAGTGCTATAGAAATGGACATATATACATAAATGGTATCAAAGTAAAGTGTTATAAGTATAAATGATAAAAAAAAATGTTAACAAAAAAGTTATAAATAAATAAACTCGGTTTACGGACGATAGTTTAACGTGACAACGTCAAAACAAAACATTGATGAATTGACAACAACCAGAAATTTACAGACAACCAAATTTTTATTCTTTCTTTTCTGTTTTTGACGTGACAACGTCTAATAAATCGATGAACGCCGGCTGCACGTACGAAAAAGGATGACTCAATGTAACGTTACGCTAATTGTAACGTTATAATCGTAACGTTACAATGACATTAATTGTATCGTTATGTATGTGACGTTAAACTATCGTCCGTAAACCGATTTTACAGACAACCAATTTTTTACCTCAAATGTAGGTAGTTAGTTAGTCAGTATTTAATAAGCCTAGAACACTATTTACGTGATGAATTTAAAGTTCCTATTGAAAATAAATATAATACAAGAAGTGTAAGGGAGAAAAGACTAGTGCAACCGAAAATAAATAATTATTATGGAGAAAGAATTTCAAGGTATCTAGTGCCAAAAGTACTGAATAAAATAGATATGCTAAGATGCAGCCCTAAATTAAGCAAAGGTATATTAAAATCAAGATTGAGTAGTTTGTTTCTCGGTAACGAGGATTTAGCCGCTGCCGAGAAATGAATTCATATCTTGTATCCTAAAGTGGTAACAGTTGCTCGGTAGTTTTAAGGTCAGTTGTTATTAGTATAATTGTAACATTTGTATTTAAAAACAAGCGCCTCTCGCCATCAAACTTAAAAGTTTGGCGAGTAAATTGTAAATTATAAAAATATGTAAGTTTATGAAAAACAATAAAAAAAAAAAAAAGTTTATATAATTTTATATTATTTGTTTCCGTCTTTAATGTATAACATTAAGATCCCGCTGTATGGTTAATTTTTTCGCACGTATCTTGTATGTATATAATATTCTTTATTACGTCATATCATCCAAACTGCTAGATTTATGTATATAGTTAAGACATCGTTAGATACGTCTCGATAGCCCATTTGTTCTTAGTTAAGTGACGTTAAAAAAAACATACCTGACGGATTTTGGGTGCCATATTGTGGGCGTCCCAAATTATTTTGTGTTCCAAATCCATCGAGTGGGGTATCTAAATGTAGGGTTTTAAGAGGTGGTAACAAAAATATAAACAATTAATATGTTTAATAATAATTAAAAAAACAACTAAAAAAAGAGTTGTAAAATTTAATTTTGGGTTGCAAAAAAAATATATTCTCACCCCACCCCGTCATGTCTGATATCATTGTACGGTGATTTTAAAATGAAGTAAGGGTTTGGTACATTACATTTTTGTCAAGCGTACCGTTTACGAGATATATTCCGTCAAAGTTATGAAAACAGTTTTTTTACCCGACTACGGCGTCGCAGAGTTTTTTGATCGGTTTGTAATTATGTATGCTTCAACTATACAACAACAAGTTACAACTAAAAAGTGAAAAATAAAAAATAAACTTTTTTACAACAAAATCTACCGACATCCAAATAAAAACATTACAAAGTGAAAAATAACTTTCGTTCTGGAAGTCAGTGTCCTTACCGAAAAAAAATGGTACCTTTCAAAGACACCGACTTCCAAAAAGAAGATTATTTTTCACTTTGTAGTGTTTATCTTTGGAAGTCGGTAGTAATTTTTTTGTTTTTTTTTATTGAATTATCTTTTTTTATTTTAAGTACTTTGCCAAAATTTGGCAAAGTTTTGTATTTCATGTCTAACGCAATCTTACCCATAACTATCTAATAGTAATTTCGCTGACGAATTTTATAGTCCGTCAGGTAGATCAATAAAAAAATATCAGACATGTATTTTTTTTTTGACACGGAAACAAAAATAACGACGATACAGAGCGTAGATTTATCGTGGCGTCACTTTTAACTTTACATTTCACACAAATGTTACGTAATAAGACCTCGCACCTGAACTTTGATAAATTGTTATCATTAACTTTAGATTTTTTTATAACTTTGCTTATTAAGCAATAAATATGTGCGCAATATTTTTTGAATATCTAACTGACGGACTTTTTTTTATCCAGCAGTCATCTCTTTACAGATCGCGTATTAACCACAGGACACTGTATATGTTCCTCGCCTACAGGTCCGCTGCTTGGGCAACCGGTTGGGTCCTACAGAGCTAGTGATCGTCGCGATGTGGCATATTTATTCGCGATGCATCTTAGTACTTTATTATTCTTTCTTCTTTTTAGTTTTGCTGCGTCGTCGTGTGTCCGTGATGTAAAGCAGTATCTCTGCATAAATTAAGATTAATTTAATGATTTGTACAGATGTTCAGGCGATAGTTTCGTTAATCCCAATATTGTCAGTTGACAGATGATAAATTTTCATAGATTTTTTTATTATATTTTTTTATCAAAACTCACTTACCACATTATAACAATAGAATAAATAAAGAATACTTTACGAAGCTTAAAAAAATCGTCCTACAAAGTAAACAAATTAATTTTAAAGATGTAATATCTTAAAGCTTTAAGGACATTAAGTAATATCGTAACGTATTAACATTTTTGCAAATTATTTAGAAAAATTATAACTTTGCTAAGTACTTACATGTACAAAAAAATTTTTGAGTAAAGTATCTGATTATTAATTTCATCAGTTACTAATAAAGTATAGTCCTCTATAGGTATTAGACGAGTGGTGTGCTTCCCAGGTCCGCAGTGGTCTTGCTTGTAATGTCATATTAGTGCAGATCGTTAAGTTTGCAGTTTATCCGCCAGCAGTCTGTGATCTGTCTAGTCCATTGTTACGTCTATGACAATGTCCTTTAACGCGCCACACCGCACTGTATGCGTCCTCAGTGGGCAGGCAGTGAGCGAGCCAGCTTGTTGTGTTATGTGCTTCACTGACGTATTGTATGTTGAGTTCCGTAATCCAAGTTGTCCACATACATAGTGTGAAAACGATTTTATGGTTTGCATTGATGTCGCCAATTACCAAACAGTCGGTAATCTCACTATTGAATGAATTTTGTCAAAAATCTCACGACATTCCGGACAGTTGTCGGTGCTAGCTGTATACATCATGTTCACAAGTGAAAAAGTGCTCATAGCATTCATACTTATTTATATAATATTTGTAATTGGTATCATTTTAAGTTGTATTTATGATATATTTCGAAACCGCCGTGTAGTCCACCCACAAATTTATGATGACGACAGCTGACGTTCCAGTTATTTCAAATCTATTATGGATGGTGTTAAGAAAGTGTCGATCAGCAGTACCAGAGGCTCTAGACAATGTGTCGTTCTATCAACCAGCTACCATCGCCATGCTCGAAATGCCAAAATGTAAGGGATTGATCACGTGACATTTCGATACCGTTTGACATTCCCATACATTTTCGATTATTTTTCAATAGCTATGGCGACGCTTTCGTTGATAGAATGTTACTTGTCTACAGCCTCGGGTTTCTTGGAGTAGGATAATATCGTTTGTAGCACAAAAAAATATTTTATATTATTATTATTTTATATTTATTCTATTTTTTATTCCTTTATTTTGAAGGAACTGTGCCGATTTTCACACAGATCTACTAATAATTGTCGTAATTGTTGAGCTTTGAAAAACTTTTATTCCCATAAGAATATAATAATTTTATTACATGAAAATATAAAGAAATATAGATTAGCTATTTTTGTCAGTATTAAAAAATCAGGCAATGTTATTTAATTTTGAGGGTAGACCAAACATTTTGACAATATTTTCGTTCGATACCTTCTAACATCGATGGAAACAAGTTACCGTTGGAACATGGACAAGCGTAGCTGGATATGGCCCGAAACTATTACAATAGTTTCGGAAGGAATGTGCGTTTTAAATGACTTGTTTGAGTAGTTTTTAAAAGAGGTTGTTGGTCATTGATTTGTCTATTGGTAATTTATTAAATAGTTTGGATCCTTCATACAAAATAGTTTTGCTTCCATAGTTTTTGCGGATTGGGTATAGTTGTAGAAAGTCTTGTTCACGTCTCAATGTCATTTTATGGTTATTACCGGACCTTCCAAAAACGAGGAGATTCTTTGTTCGGTCGATTTCTCCGTCAATTGTGACTACGACCGATTTTGAAAACCCCTTTTTTGTTTGAAGGAATATGTTTCCGAATTGGTCTCTTTTAAATTTTGTGAAATACAACATAACTCTTCAATAAACGACGCGACGGCACATCTCTTGGGATTGCTGCAATTGCATGTCTGTTTATTGTTAACACCAATGGCTAAGCAATAAACAGACCACACCGGTTCTAAAGGGGTACGCAGACACTCCAACGGTTATGTTCATGTTTCATGATATTCGGGTAAAGTATTTTGGCATTACTTTGGTTATTATATCATATACCTTACTTGTGAAATAGCCCATTATGTACCACAATAAAAACATTTTTTACAAAAACATACGACCGACTTCCGAATAAAAATACTACAAAATGAAAAATAACTTCAATTTCGGCAGTCCGTGTCAAACGAAGTGAAGGTAATGTTTGTGTGTATATTTTTATTTAGTATTTTTCCAATCAGTATACCCCCTTTTGGAACGAAGTTCCTTATCGCGCGTTGCGAAAGGGGGCTAGACGGAAAAAAATCTCACGAAAAGTTGTTACGACACTTTTTGCTTTAGTTGTGTGCGTGCGGCGTGCGCGTATTTCGTGCGTGTTTTAACCTATACGTTGTTGTGTTTACGAAGTCGAGAGAGTATGTATACATATATATATGTATATATGTGTGTGTATATATATGTATATATATATGTATGTATATATATACATATATAACGCCAGACGTACAAAACCCTCCACCACAGGCCGACTCGAGACACCACTACTCGAAAACTGACCCCGAGCCGCCACTACTTGGAGTTAGCTCAATTCTGAGTAAAAATTTGCCCCCCTGCCTCTCGCGCTTCTGGCCGGAGAACAAGATAGGATAACCGTTACGGGGGGGGGGGGGCTTAACTGTTCACCTTCCCCCCCACCCATTCTAAAATATCAATATGAAAAGTCTATAACATCGTGCAACAAACCCCTCCCCACTCCCCCTCCCCCCCTCACCCCTCCCCCGCTCACATTTACTCGAAATCATTTTCATAAAATAATTTTAAACATTTTTTAGGTGAGATCGAAAATATACGAACGACCGAACCAACTATTTAAATAGTAAAATCCACAATTGTTAACCGTCACCTAGCGCCATCTGTCGCCATCAGCTGGAATTAAAAAACATTAATTTAAGAAATAAAATTGTATCTATCTCGGAAACGGGAGGAGATAGGCCAAATCTGACAAAACAGATTAGAATACACTATGTAATAAATATAGCATATTCTTATAAATATATGTGTATATATATGTATACACATATGTATATATACCAAAGGAACTTCGTTCCATCCGGGTGTCCCTTGACACCTCTCAAGTTTTTTTATTCAAAGTTTTTTCAGTTTTTCCAAAGGTTGTCTGGTAGATATCGCTGTCAGCGATAAGCCTTTGTACCCGAATAAAAAAGTTTTTATTGTAAATGTGTATAACTTTTATGGTGTATAATAAAGTATATTCTATTCTATAAATGTTTTGTAAATTATTGTTTCTGTAATTTTCATTACTGTAGTTTCTTTGTGGTGAGTTTCCATTGCAGTTAAGTGTAAATAAATAGACTTTAATCCATGTTGTTACTTGTCTCATGTTGTTTTTCTTTCTTTTCCTTGCGAGTATTTTTTTCGTAGTAGTAGTATCAAAAAGGAAAGCTGGTCACCAGCTTTCCTGGCTGAACCAGGGAATAGTTACTATATATTCGTTATAGGGGATTGCGGGCTCATCTATAACCTGCATGTGGTCAGCTAGGTGCTGAGTTGTGTTGGAGCTGTCTAGATTCACAACGCAAACATACGCCATGCCGCTTTAATTTGAATGGTACAGGTGTTTGTAGCGTTACCGATAACGATAACATTTCGGCTTTTGTGACAGTGTTTTATTCTTTCAACTAATTGAAAACTAATGTCTAACAGATGTTTCAGTTTCTGTTTCGGCCGGCTTCGGTAAAAAAACTTGTTTCAGCAGGAGTTTTTGAAATAGATAAACGGACTGCATCGTTCGTCTAGAGCCTCAGGCCAGTAATCGACCTGAAAGTAGCGAGTTTGTAGAAAAACTGGTTAAAAATATTTATTACTCATAAAGGTGATAGCTTTTTTTGGCCCGGTATTATGTAATGTCAATTGTTCATATTATGATTACCAAAAAATAAAGTAGGTAGGCAATTTTCTATTGAAATTACATATTGTTTATAGAAAGTCTAACAAATTCGCAAAATCTTAATAAAAAGTAGTGTTTTGATATTTATTTAATACTTCACCTCCAGTTAAGGACGTCAATGTCGTAAAAATACCTGTATTGAAGTGTTTTTAACGTTTATTTGAGGAATACAAAAAAATATTATCCAGCAACAGTTCGTGTAGGTAATCTTATAAGCTCGTATTAGGTAAAAATATATAAGTATTTTTAATTTGACATTTAATTGATAAATAACATAGATTTATTTATTCATAATTGCTCTTTTTATAATTTGTGTGATTGAAAGATCAAATCATTCATCATCTATTATAATAAAAAAAATATATAACAAAATAGGAATCGTTGTCTTCTACCCACATGCCATTGTATTCTGTGTGATGTTGAGTTACAGTGTTACGTTATTTCAATATTTCTTCCACCTGAAAGTTATCCAGCCCCTCAAGAAACCCACCTCCTCAAGAATACTTTCATAGTGCGTACAGCTAAACAAATAACATAAAATATGGAATGGAATGGATAGGAATGTCCTGCTGGAGTCTATGTTTTATCATTACTATGTTTAGCATTACTCTGTGCTAGTTATACATACCCAAATCAGTAGTAAAGGCAGCGAGCGGCAGGCGGTGAGAAGCACGAGTCTCAGGGTACTTGTCGACAAACCATCAGCTTCAATTGCGCTAACTTTTCGTGCAAGTAGTGATACCTTGCCCTGTCCTTCTCGTATCTAGGGTCGTTCTTTATGCGCCGGTACTCTTCCCTGATGCGCTGTTCTATGCTGGCAATGACCAGAGGTTCCGCGCTATTAAGCTCATCTTCTAGTCGAGTGAATAGGGCAGCCACTTCCACCAGACGAGTGTTAAGTCGCATATGTTCAAGATGTAAGTCCGTGCAATTGTTTATGTACTGCAGGCGGATTTGATCACTAGTGATCGGCGGATATTATATTTGAATGCATGATGACCTTTCAATGGAACTGAAAGCTTTGGTCCGCTCGTCATCACTATCCTCAGCCTGTCGCTCGCTGAAGGAGGTGGTGGCGTACCCTGAGGAGGATGAGTAGGCGCGGAGGTCCCGATAAGTTCTCTGCATCTTCTGTGGGGGCTCGTCGGGAGTCTCAGGGTACTTGTCGACAAACCATCAGCTTCAATTGCGCTAACTTTTCGGGCAAGTAGTGATACCTTGCCCTGTCCTTCTCGTATCTAGGGTCGTTCTTTATGCGCCGGTACTCTTCCCTGATGCGCTGTTCTATGCTGGCAATGACCAGAGGTTCCGCGCTATTAAGCTCATCTTCTAGTCGAGTGAACAGGGCAGCCACTTCCGCCAGACGAGTGTAAAGTCGCATATGTTCAAGATGTAAATCCGTGCAATCGTTTATGTACTGCAGGCGGATTTGATCACTAGTGATCGGCGGATATTATATTTGAATGCATGATGGCCTTTCAATGGAACTGAGAACTTTGGTCCGCTCGTCATCACTATCCTCAGCCTGTCGCTCGCTGGAAGAGGTGGTGGCGTACCCTGAGGAGAATGAGTAGGCGCGGAGGTCCCGATAAGTTCTCTGCTTCTTCTGTGGGGGCTCGTCGGGAGTCTCAGGGTACTTGTCGACAAACCATCAGCTTCAATTGCGCTAACTTTTCGTGCAAGTAGTGATACCTTGCCCTGTCCTTCTCGTATCTAGGGTCGTTCTTTATAAGCCGGTACTCTTCTCTGATGCGCTGTTCTATGCTGGCAATGGCCAGAGATTCCGCGCTATTAAGCTCATCTTCTAGTCGAGTGAACAGGGCAGCCATTTCCACCAGACGAGTGTAAAGTCGCATATGTTCAAGATGTAAGTCCGTGCAATCGTTTATGTACTGCAGGCGGATTTGATCACTAGTGATCGGCCGATATTATATTTGAATGCATGATGACCTTTCAATGGAACTGAGAGCATTGGTCCGCCCGTCATCACTATCCTCAGCCTGTCGCTCGCTGGAGGAGGTGGTGGCGTACCCTCAGGAGGATGAGTAGGCGCGGAGGTCCCGATAAGTTCTCTGCATCTTCTGTGGGGGCTCGTCGGGAGTCTCATGGTACTTGTCGACAAACCATCAGCTTCAATTGCGCTAACTTTTCGTGCAAGTAGTGATACCTTGCCCTGTCCTTCTCGTATCTAGGGTCGTTCTTTATGCGCCGGTACTCTTCCCTGATGCGCTGTTCTATGCTGGCAATGACCAGAGGTTCCGCGCTATTAAGCTCATCTTCTAGTCGAGTGAACAGGGCAGCCACTTCCACCAGACGAGTGTAAAGTCGCATATGTTCAAGATGTAAGTCCGTGCAATCGTTTTATGTACTGCAGGCGGATTTGATCACTAGTGATCGGCGGATACTATATTTGAATGCATGATGACCTTTCAATGGAACTGAGAGCTTTGGTCCGCTCGTCATCACTATCCTCAGCCTGTCGCTCGCTGGAGGAGGTGGTGGCGTACCCTGAGGAGGATGAGTAGGCGCGGAGGTCCCGATAAGTTCTCTGCATTTTCTGTGGGGGCTCGTCGGGAGTCTCAGGGTACTTGTCGACAAACCATCAGCTTCAATTGCGCTAACTTTTCGTGCAAGTAGTGATAACTTGCCCTGTCCTTCTCGTATCTAGGGTCGTTCTTTATGCGCCGGTACTCTTCCCTGATGCGCTGTTCTATGCTGGCAATGACCAGAGGTTCCGCGCTATTAAGCTCATTTTCTAGTCGAGTAAACAGGGCAGCCACTTCCGCCAGACGAGTGTAAAGTCGCATATGTTCAAGACGTAAGTCCGTGCAATCGTTTATGTACTGCAGGTGGATTTGATCACTAGTGATCGGCGGATATTATATTTGAATGCATGATGACCTTTCAATGGAACTGAGAGCTTTGCTCCGCTCGTCATCTCTATCCTCAGCCTATCGCTCGCTGGAGGAGGTGGTGGCGTACCCTGAGGAGAATGAGTAGGCGCGGAGGTCCCGATAAGTTCTCTGCATCTTCTGTGGGTGCTCGTCGGGTGTCTCAGGGTACTTGTCGACAAATCATCAGCTTCAATTGCGCTTAATTTTCAGGCAAGTAGTGATACCTTGCCCTGTCCTTCTCGTATCTAGGGTCGTTCTTTATGCGCCGGTTCTCTTCCCTGATGCGCTGTTCTATGCTGGCAATGACCAGAGGTTCCGCGCAATTAAGCTCATCTTCTAGTCGAGTGAACAGGGTAGCCACTTCCGCCAGACGAGTGTAAAGTCGCCTATGTTCAAGATGTAAGTCCGTGCAATCGTTTATGTACTGCAGGCGGATTTGATCACTAGTGATCGGCGGATATTATATTTGAATGCATGATGAACTTTCAATGGAACTGAGAGCATTGGTCCGCTCGTCATCACTATCCTCAGCCTGTTGCTCGCTGGAGGAGGTGGTGGCGTACCCTGAGAAGGATGAGTAGGCGCGGAGGTCCCGATAAGTTCTCTGCATCTTCTGTGGGGGCTCGTCGGGAGTCTCAGGGTACTTGTCGACAAACCATCAGCTTCAATTGCGCTTAATTTTCAGGCAAGTAGTGATACCTTGCCCTGTCCTTCTCGTATCTAGGGTCGTTCTTTATGCGCCGGTACTCTTCCCTGATGCGCTGTTCTATGCTGGCAATGACCAGAGGTTCCGCGCAATTAAGCTCATCTTCTAGTCGAGTGAACAGGGCAGCCACTTCCGCCAGACGAGTGTAAAGTCGCCTATGTTCAAGATGTAAGTCCGTGCAATCGTTTATGTACTGCAGGCGGATTTGATCACTAGTGATCGGCCGATATTATATTTGAATGCATGATGACCTTTCAATGGAACTGAGAGCATTGGTCCGCTCGTCATCACTATCCTCAGCCTGTTGCTCGCTGGAGGAGGTGGTGGCGTACCCTGAGGAGGATGAGTAGGCGCGGAGGTCCCGATAAGTTCTCTGCATCTTCTGTGGGGGCTCGTCGGGAGTCTCAGGGTACTTGTCGACAAACCATCAGCTTCAATTGCGCTTAATTTTCAGGCAAGTAGTGATACCTTGCCCTGTCCTTCTCGTATCTAGGGTCGTTCTTTATGCGCCGGTACTCTTCCCTGATGCGCTGTTCTATGCTGGCAATGACCAGAGGTTCCGCGCTATTAAGCTCATCTTCTAGTCGAGTGAACAGGGCAGCCACTTCCACCAGACGAGTATAAAGTCGCATTTGTTCAAGATGTAAGTCCGTGCAATCGTTTATGTACTGCAGGCGGATTTGATCACTAGTGATCGGCCGATATTATATTTGAATGCATGATGACCTTTCAATGGAACTGAGAGCATTGGTCCGCTCGTCATCGCTATCCTCAGCCTGTCGCTCGCTGGAGGAGGTGGTGGCATACCCTGAGGAGGATGAGTAGGCGCGGAGGTCCCGATAAGTTCTCTGCATCTTCTGTGGGGGCTCGTCGGGAGTCTCAGGGTACTTGTCGACAAACCATCAGCTTCAATTGCGCTAACTTTTCATGCAAGTAGTGATACCTTGCCCTGTCCTTCTCGTATCTAGGGTCGTTCTTTATGCGCCGGTACTCTTCCCTGATGCGCTGTTCTATGCTGGCAATGACCAGAGGTTCCGCGCTATTAAGCTCATCTTCTAGTCGAGTGAACAGGGCAGCCACTTCCACCAGACGAGTGTAAAGTCGCATATGTTCAAGATGTAAGTCCGTGCAATCGTTTATGTACTGCAGGCGGATTTGATCACTAGTGATCGGCGGATATTATATTTGAATGCATGATGAACTTTCAATGGAACTGAGAGCTTTGGTCCGCTCGTCATCTCTATCCTCAGCCTGTCGCTCGCTGGAGGAGGTGGTGGCGTACCTTGAGGAGGATGAGTAGGCGCGGAGGTCCCGAGAGGTTATAAAATCTTTCGAGATTATAAATTCTTGATACATTGTGAACAGATCATGCCAAATATGATAAATACCATCCAAATTTGTTTGTTTTAATATCATGCGATTTATTTTAAACTTATAATCCAACGCACACATATGGTGATATTACCACTCCAACGCCCAAACACATTTAATAAAAATAAATTAATTTTTAGTCACATTCACTAAAAATTATTAAAAATTCACTTTAAAATCGTGTTTGTGTTAGTAGAAGATACACGTTTTAATAATTTCCCTGTGACATATACATGACTAGCTGCCACCCGCGAGGAATCTTAATTAATTATAGCATATGAGTCATTCTGATGTATAATCTATATTACTGCAAAGTTTCCCCAAAATCCGTTCGTTAACCGGTAAACCATACGCAAAAACTTTTACTTTTATAATATTAGTAGAAAAACACATAAGTCAAAATTTTTTATTTTCTGTTTTACCCGACTACGGTGAAGCAAAAGGGAGCTTTTTCTTTTTGCCAGTATGTGTGTATGTTCATCTGTTCCCTCATAACTTCTAAACTACTTATAATAATTTGACAAATGATGTGTCGTTGCAAGCGTGTTGTTTGTCCGCTGGTTTTAGGCAATTTTTTTTTACCAGCCAGCCCAACTCCCTCCAGAAGTTAATTAGTTTCCTGAAGCCTTAGTGCGAGTTCTTACTCACACTCAATCGCGTAAACGTTAACGCCAATTTGTATTGAAACTGGAGAAGCGCCGTCTAGTGATGGCAAGGCAAAACCTCTTTTTTTGTGTACATTTTGACATAAGAGATCGTTTACGTTATCATGAGTGAGTACGTTAAAAAACTCGCACTAAGCACACTGGTAATCTCAGAACATCTGTGTAAGATCTGGGTGACCCGAGGGTTTGTTTTCTTATCTGGGTGACATCTGTGCATTCAAAGAGCACGTGCGCAACGGTTTCCTCATCCTCCATGCACACCCTGCACAGAGGACTGTTCGTTATGCTTATTGTGTGGAAGTGTTTGTTAAGTGAGCAGTGTCCCGCGATGGTCCCGTCACCAGGCGCATGCCATTCCTGTTTATTATCCAAGGATAGCAAAGCTTCTTTGGACTGCCTGCAGCCCGGTGCCGAGGTCCACCTGTTCTCCCCGCGCGTATCTTGTATATATGTATGTTTGTATGTATGTAATATTCTTTATTACCTCATATCTTGCAAATCGCTAGACGGATTTATGTAATTAAGACATCAAGCGAACTAAAAATATGTAAACAATTAGAAAATCATACTATGCAGTTGGATGATCAGGTGGTCAGCCAGCTTGCGAATTTATTAATTTATTAAACTAAAAATTCCGAAATAAAATAATTATAAAAACAAAACACATAATTTTTTTTTTTTTTTCTTTAGAACTTGACTGGCAAATTGAAATTTTCTCATATATTTACATTAGAATATGTAAGAAGTAATATAACATTAGATTATAAATGTAGGTAATCGTATCTGCTAGAGACAAAACATAGGCAAGAACGAGACAAATTGGAAATCCGAAAATGTTCTTCCTAACATTTTTCATCCTAACAATCACAATTCCTAACTACTCTGTCACTAACGTTCATAATTCCGAAGCATTTAACTTCATAATGTCAGTAGCAATAAACATTTATTATACTTTTATTTGTTTGCCTATATTTTCTCAACATAACCATCTTTAACACTACTATTCAAAGTCATATCTTTTTTGTTTAGATTTCTTTTTATTCATAATAATCAGTATTATGTACATACATTTTTCGTAACTTTATTTTCACATAACATGTATAACATATAAGAATAATAGTTTTTGGTCTCGCACGGGGTTTTTATTTTTAATTTTGTTTAATTTTAAGCTGATTTCTCGTGTCTCCTGTGCGGGTCGCAAATAAATACTTTTTCTTTCTTTCTTTCTTTACCTGCAAAGATATCCAAAGGTTAGGTTAGGTTAGAACTACGCGCGAGCCGAGCTAGCGAAGCGAGCGGTGCCGCGGCAGCGGCCGGTGAGCGCTACCTCATATAAATTTCTGACAACATCATCCGCAGACTTTGTTGTTAATTGTGCCCACTGTTGAGACACAGGACTCCTCTCTATGAGACGGAATGGGCTTTAATCCACCACGCGAGCCCTGTGTGGATTTTTTATTCTCACATGTCTTCGAATTATTAGTTCTAGGACATGCCGGTTTCCTCACGATATTTTCCTTTACCGTTTTGAGAGTTGAGGTGATGAAATAATTTACACAAAGTACGTAAAGTGCATAATTTACACAATTTTGACAACAATTTAGTAAAATTCATTATTTAATGACTCCAATATTCAGTGCATGTTGTTCATATGAATTTCATTTTTTTTTATTGTTTAGTTGATATTTAATTGACAACGGATAAAAGTATTTTTTTATATATAGGGCTTAGCGCTGAACATGTTAATTGATAAGTAGTATACTTAGCAAGCTATTGTTTAATTTGTAATGTATTTGGCTTGTCATACTGAGTTTTGAAAATTTGTAATAAAAGAAGTAAAGAATATTTGCAATAATATACTTTATAAACGTTATTTTGTAAAAATCAATAGGTTGTATACAAGTGCTGCTGAGTCGACTCGACACGCCTTTTCGGCAAAATACTCATTTCGACACCATCATGAGGTAGAGTAAGCGACGCATTTTT
The DNA here is from genome assembly GCA_948252205.1 of Orthosia incerta. Lineage (NCBI taxonomy): Eukaryota > Metazoa > Arthropoda > Insecta > Lepidoptera > Noctuidae > Orthosia > Orthosia incerta. The sequence continues at coordinate 15,943,519 of OX411765.1, forward strand.
TTTATCGTGGTATCCCCAGTAGGCCTAATTCACATGTAATGCACTTCTTTGAGCCCTTCTGGTATCAGTTCCAAAAAAAATCTTCTTCGGAGTCTCTAAGTGCGTATAAGAAATGATGTGGGTTATCTATGTATGTGCCGAGGGTTATTCATATCACCGTTGTAACTTCTATTGCTGCGCACTGGCAGTTGTACGGGGAGAAACCACCGCGGAAGGAGCCCAGCATGGCGCGTAGCGGCTGGGTCTCATCGGTGTGCTTGGGCATCATCTTAATTTGACGGCTCTTTAACAATGAATCGTCCATTGCTAAAACGGTTTGCACACTGTGTTTATTATCAAACTCTATGAAGTTAAATGCCTTTGGTTGGCGGAATTTATTGCATAGTATAGTTACTCTTTTAATGTATCCACATCCGTAGAAGTGATTTTTCAGATCCTCTTTTGTGGTGCCGTAGTCCTTTTCCGACGTACACTGATCTATTGCCTGCCTCGATCATTTCGTCGTTCGACGTGTTTAGTGGACCCATACCCATTCACTGGAAAGCTTCATCGTGCATCTTATGCACTTTTTCAACCCCTTCTCTTTCTCGAACTCTAGACCTGCTTGTTGCCCTGATGTCTGCTAAGTGTGGCAGTTTACCGCCAACAGCTTCATCACCACCTCCATGACTATTGTCAGTCATGCTTAGATATTCTTTAGTACCGTCTAAATAATTGTTGTCAATCTTAGTGGTTGTGACTGCCATGGCCACAACTATTACTAATCCCATAATTAATTCAACAATAGCAACTTTCCACTTCAGAAAAATCCGCAGGCTTGTTACGTATCTTTTGCAAGAACAAAACGATACTCTCTACTTTTCTCACAGATATAGTCCGGGATACCTCCCGTATATTAAATATTTTTAACTTTTACTGCGTCAGCTGACGGTCTTTCTACCGCTACTTACGCAGCTGATTGTTGTTTTCGTACTTTTGATAATTTTAACAATCACTTAGTTAAATTTCATCCGGCGTACTATAACTTAATTTTACGTGTTTCTTTTACAAGTTCATGCGAGCGGCTGACAATTTTTTTTTCGCTTAGTATGATGTAAAATATGTATGAAAAAAGTTTCAGCCAGCGTACTATGCCTTAATTTTTTTTTTCTACCTCTTCCGTAACCTTTCAAGACTACACCCACCGCGGGTACGTCAGCTGACGCTTGGTTCACTTATCAGTCATTCGAGATCTATAGAACAAGATGGCAACCGATCGGCGTAAAAGACTACCTAAAATGCAACGCTACCTCCCGGACTAATATACGTACGGAACGTGTGGTAGTTTCAAAACGTGTACACTACTTGGCAGCCACCGACTCACTGAATTTAATTTCGCCGTGTGCCATGTTCTCTAACCTATCGAGCGCTACCAGGTGGAGAGGGAAACAAAAAGGGCCATTATTTAGCGAGGAGCTATGCTCCCTGCCTGCGGGAGCAAAACCGGGGCTCACAACAATGAGCCCGTTCCTGTGTTGTCCTCTGGACACAGCTTCGTGCGAGCGCGAGTCTAAACTCGCGCTCACTATGTTTGGCTTGCTGTATGTGACTCGCCGCTTTTCCTCGACACCCTAGGCATAGTGAGTTGTGGTTTAGAGCCGCTCATGTATTGTACCAAAAGTGAGTAAAGTACTCGCTGCGTTATTCGATGCGTGTGTACTCGCGAGTGTGGAGTAGTGATTGGCCGTTTGCGACGTGAAGTGTGTCTATATTAACTTAGAACAAACTTCACGCCGGGATGTAGTGTGGGGTGAGCAGTATTATTGTATGAGTAAATCGTGTGTGATTGGTGCGATTTACTCAAGCGTCAAATCCGGGAGGTGGATGGGGTTGCATTAAATGTGAGTAGGTCCCTGGGGAGGCTCTTCTTGTCGGCGGGTGCGCGTGCCATGGCGTCGGCCCACGTGAACGTTGAAGTTGCGAGGCGCCCCACAAGTTCATTCAGGCTCTCAATCCCGGTGTCCCGCTGTATGACGTCGTTCCTCACGTAGCGAGGAGAGTTCATAATGTGGCACAGCGAGATGTTCTGCTGCGCGCGGAGTTTATTTTTATTCAACGCGCTCGTGAGGGCGAACCAAGCTGGGGCAGCGTATGTTAATATGCATCGGAGAAACTTGGTGCAGGCGGGAGTTGGGACGAGAGCACTGCTTACTTTTTTCATGCAATGGTTTTGATTTGTTAATTAATGTATATTAATTGCTTGTATATTCTATGTAATTTGTAGTGCTTAATATAAGAAAAACTGCCTGAACAAAATACTTTGATTGCATTAAGCAGACCAGATTGTTCGCTGAACAGATAGATAGCCTATGGGACTGAAAGGTCCTGGAGTGGCAAAGTCGTATTGGAAGATGCAACATTGCTTGTTGGACTGATGTGTCTGGCTGCAAGTCTGCTGAATCCGAAGAGCAGAAGACTGGTCGCGATTTTTGAGTCGCAAAATTTCGGCTGGAGCAATAATAACTTTAGTATGAAAACGAATGCTGCGTAAATTACTCGACATTAAAACGTCACTCACAACTCATAAAATTACCTGAGTTTGTTTGGCCTTACACTTTTTGTTGACTTTTGGTTGTGTTCTGTTTTTGTTTGTTTGGCCTGAGACAAACGGTCCAGTTCGGTAGTTCCAAATCAAGGTAAAGGTCGTCTTAGTGCCAATAAAATTCTTCAAAAAACCGTTGACACACCTAAATCATCTTCTGAGGATAATTCTGAAAAACTAATGATGGAAATTTATTATTTGCCCAAGGAGAATGATTTTTCATACAAATAAAGGTCTCCCTTTTAACCTCTTTAAAGGTTGAGTTTCCAAAAATCCCTCTCTAGTTCTCCCCAACATCACAAAAAGAAGCTATATGCAGTAAAATACTACAAAAGTATTGTGTAACGGTTCGGGGCCAGGCAGGTAAATTAAAGTCTCGAAGAGAGGGTAGATATAACAATTTATTAAAAAAATATATTATATAAAATTAACCAGAAACCCAGCCGGAGACTGGTGTGAGTTCTTAATATCGAGCGCGTGTTAGGTTCAAGACCGCCGTAAGAAAACCACTATCCTGGCAGTTTCCAGAACGTAGGTGACTGGTGGCAGCCAGGTAGGTAGGTCGATCTTCCTGTCGGTGAGTAGCACGCAGGTTGTCCAGCCACAGCCTTGTAGCAACACCGAAAGGTGTCCGGTATAGGTGAACCCTGGAATATCCCGAATTAGGCATTTAAGAAAATGACCGAATTCGTACCACTGACTGCAACATCCTGACAACCGTCGAACATGGAATCTACGGTGGAAAGCGGTGATCTAGCATCAATTAGCCATCAAGATGAAGCAGTCTAAGCAGCGTGGTACAATTTAAAAGCATGATGAAACATAATTATAACATCTAGTAATGTGAGGTAGATGAAAAAAATAACACAATGATTTTAAGAATTTTTCAAAACAATTATTTCCATTGACTTACTACCACTCACCAATACTACATTGAACAATGAAAATAATGAAGGAAAGGAATGAAGATCATTTAAAAGTAACCGTCATGACCCGTTACACCTATGTTACGGTCATTCGGTGAAACATAAAAGTTAAAATATGGTTTAAATTTAACAATCACCGTTGATACACAAACGCAATTATGTGAATCAACGGTTCAAGTGTCCAAAGTAGACATTATTACAAAACTTACAAATAGCGAGATTTTAACAAGTCATGCAATGATCACTTAATTCTAGATAATATAAGTTTTGCAACACTCACCCAATCTGGGGTTACACTGAGTCTAAATTTATTGTTCACGGTAGCGTGTAGTTAATAAAAGTAGTTATAATAAAATGTGTCGTACAAGGTCACTATGTGAAGGTGACAGAGGTACATGTCACACTATGCAGACACTGTCTCTCCGCTGCTACGTAGTGCCAAGTGACTGCCGGTCGAGACTGTTCCACGAACCGCAGGAAGTCCGCGAGCGTTAGTCATACCGTACTCAGAGGGAAATCAACTACCAACATTCAACCAACTAGTTCCGTGCGCGGAGTTTGCGACAGTATTTGCTTGTTCATTATAGTATTGCCAGTTTAAAATATCAGCCGCAAGCGTAAATAGGTTTCAATTATTTTTCTATTAATGCTACCCAGGTTCTGATGTGTTAGCAACCACGTACAACGTTACAATTGATTTGGGGATCGTTCCGAAAACCTTATAACTAATAACAACCTACAATATTGATTAAGGTTAGTATTTGTAACAAATTTCAAGTTTATTAACCAAATTTTCAACACCCCCCAAATCATCTTTAAGTGGTATCTAGTTTCGAAAAAATAATTATGACATCCTTTATTATTTACTTAGGTTATTTGTGCCAAGTTTATTAACCCAAGAAATAAGATTTTCCATAAAAACTTTGACACTACTTAAATCGTCTTTTAGGGATAGTTCCCAAGACTTTTCATTCAAACAAATATCTCTAGTTTGTTCCCCTACTTCATAAAAGGAAGCCTTTTACAGTAAATTTCTTCAAAAATCTTGAACACACCCTAAATCTTATTTTAGGAGTAGTTTTGAAATATTTGTAATGACAACCTTTACTATTTGCAATTAGTATTTATGCCTATTTTCAAATATATAAGCCCAACAAATTGCCACTGCAGACTAATCAATAAACTCATTGTTTTTTTTATTGATCAAGAGCGTAAACCGACGATTTCAGATGTTTTACCTTCCAAATCAAAGAAATTTCATGTAAAATTTCAACCCCTTTTTTATTTTGTAGAATTTCCAAAAAACAATAAATAAATAAATTATTTTTATCAACCAAGACGAGCGAGCTCGGGAGCTTAGGGCACCCCGATACGGATAGGTTATATTCGAAGGAGATGACGGGAGCTGCAGTGAGCGAACTCAGCTCCCTTCATCTCCTCATGTTAGGTTACTTAAAACCTGCAGACATAATAGGAGCCAGCGCAGAGGAGCTCCGTCAACTTTGTTGCTTAAACAGTAATCGTACTTACACATTGTAACTATATTTGTATATTCTGTGCAACTGACATATAGATGCAAATTTTGTGTCATTGACTAAGCAATTGACTGAATAGAAAAACTGACGATACTAATTATTTGGCTTATTTTATTTTACGTAAAATGTGTTATTTCAACTGAAATATTAATCGCACGCTTAATAATAAAATCGGGAAATCGCGGTCAAAGTTTTGAGTCTCTAACTTGTTGAAAACATTTTGATGGTCTTCACGTGTTTATGGTGTTATTTTTATTTTATTGGTCTTAAATTGTAGAGAGATGTATAACGAATATAGCTGGCATAATAGTTTAATTATATTATTTATATCAAATGAATAAATGAAGTTTATTTTCTAAAGTTTTGACTTAGGTCAGTTTAGTATAAAAATTTATGATCCATTTTCTAAATTTATACAAACTAATATTTAATCATTCAGTTTAGTATTAATAAATAATATAATATATTTAAATATATAATACTTATTACACTTTAAAAGTAAAAAGGAAATAAAATACTGAAATGTTTCGCAAAAAACCTTTATATTTGTTAATGTAAAATAACAGTTTATATTTTAAGTTCTATCGTAACTACTTTATTACCCTAATAACAACAGTGGTAATTAAAGTTAGTCATTACAAAATGCTTAAGAGATCTAGCTTTACGTAATTATGCTAAAGAACATTAAACATTGTAATACAAAAGAATAAAAACTGTCCAGCGTTGACCAGCCATGGTTTAGCGCCGAATGTCATCGTGCCAATGCGCTTCAGCATGAGGCGTACCTGGCATGGGCCGACGATCGATCGCGCAAAGCGAGTGACGTGGATTAGAAGAAGAAGGACTTCAACAGGGCTGCCAAGTCCTGCAAGATGGTTTTGCGAAGGGTTCGTTTCGACCACATTGGCTGAATAGGGAACAAACTTGCTCTTACCCAGCAGATAGTAAATCGTTTGGTCCCTGGCTAAGTCGGTTGAGTCGAACTTCTGCCATCCCTCACTACCACCACTGCTGAAACCCGACGAGTCGCTGGCCCACTCCGCTGAGGGGAAGGCAAATTTATTTGCCTCTCTTTTTACGAAATCTTCACGTATGAATCCTGGTGACACGCGGCCCCCTCCTTCACTTGATGGATGCGAGAAGAGATTGTCGGATATTCGCATCCATCAAAAATACCTCCATAAGGTGCTGCGCTACCTCGACGTAAACAAGGCTAGCGGGCCTGACGGAATACCAGCTTCTTAGAACCTGTGCGCCTGAACTGTCTCCGATCTTGACACGCCTATTCTACCTTTCGTATGAGACTTGAAAAGTGCCGAATGTTTGGAATCAAGCTAACGCACAGCCCGGGCCCAAGAAGGGTAGTCGAGCTGACCCGGCCAACTACAGACCCATTTCAGTAACGTACATACTCCGTAAGAGTATGGAGCGTGTACTTATACAAAGCTCCTGGCATACCTAGAAACTAACGATATCCTTAGTGACCGTCAAAACGGTTGCGGCCAAAATCTGTCTACTGGGGATCTTCTAGCGTATGCCATTCACATTAAGGAGTGAGGCTATCGAGAGGCATTTTCACCCGGCTCTAACTTTCCGAGATGTGACCGTGCCAATAACGGACCATCTTGAGCCGTTTGGCGGAACTTTGACATCGACTCTCAATTTTGGGCCATACATTGAGGCAAAGGCTCTGCTGGCTGCCAAAAAGTTGGGGATCCTTGCAAAAAAAATAATTCACGCCGGAACAGCTGCTCAACTTGTATCAAGCGCAAGTTCGATCATGCATGGAGTATTGTTCTCATCTCTGGGACGAATCTGCCGAATACCAGATTGATGCACTAGAGCCGATCAAAAAGCGGGCTAAGATGCTAATCGGCGATGAAGCGCTGGTCAACAAAGCTCCTCCTTGAACATCGTCGCCGAGTTGCCAGCTTGTCGGTTTTTTATCGTTTACATTTCGGCGAGTGTGCGATGGAATTGCATGATCTAATTCCACCTAGCCCGTTTCATCATCGGAGTACCAGACGTACGGCGATGCGCCATCGGTACATGGTGGACATTCCACCCATATGCACAAAAGGTTTTGGGAATACTTTAGTTGTGCGTACAGCTAAGGAGTGGAATTCCCTGCCGGATTCTGTGTTTCCCAACAGCTACAATCTAGGGGTATTTAAGTCAAGAGTGAATAGGTTTTATCTAGGCAAGCGTGATTTACAGTCGACCGCATCATCGCTTACCATCAGGTGAGATAGTGGCCAAGCGCGAGCAAGAGTATAAAAAAAACCACTTGGACATTGTAAAACAGCTTGCAAGTTTTAAATTACGATTTTGTTATTTTCAGTAATATTTTTTCACTCTAGCTTTTTTCATCTGTACTCTGTATCTTTTCCTCATGATGTTGGTCATATTTTACTTACGCCAATCAATAATCCAATCATCAAAACATTTTTCGCCGGAATCGAGTTCAGCCAAGTGATTATTTAAAATGGTACGGACCGACTCGTGAGACACAGAAAGTTCGGTGGCTATCTCTCTCAAACCTGAATGAGGATTTTCATCCCCCTGGACATTCTGAACGATGTATTACGTGGTGACCTTGATTTCCTGCATGGTGAGCTGGGGACCTTGTCTTCCTGTATGCTGTGCTGGACTTCATCGTCTGTTTCATTGAACAAACTATAAAATAAATAATACACAACATTAAATAAAAAGGTAAAGCCCTCAATTAATTCAGAGAATATTACGTAAAATGTATTATAGATACTGTACCCCAAGTGTAAGTTTGGAAGAGAGTAAACGTAACTATTTCGTTTGCGTTAAAATTTGACTGTTATATCATAATGATAAGAATATAAGGATGAGAATAATAATCTTAACGCAAACGCTATAGTTACGTTTACTCACTTGCAAATTTACAGTTGGCTTACTGCACTTGTAACTACGTAAACACGACGTTTTTTACTTACTTTTATTTCGACTAGCTTACAATTATCCGTATCAGTACATCCAGCATTATTACTCATCATAAGAAGTTTAAGGCACCGCTGCTTCCTATTTGCAGACGTCATCTGCAGGTTTAAAACTATGGCATTAGAAATTTAATACTTTTTATTAATGAGTATTTAAAATAAATTGAAAGGACGTTTTGTAATAAACTGCAGCAATTGCTAGAGCAATTTTAGACTTTAGGATCATTTAAAACGTAAACTGAAATAAACACAAGTATTATTTAAATGTACCGATAGTGTTGGTAATAAACTGATTTAAAATGAATTGCTTCTCGAAAAAAAATAAAAAAAATATACTAAAACGCACTAATACGCAATTTTTCTCATCTATACAATTATAATTTAATGATAAACTGTAACAAGTCTAAATAGTACATGCTGTATTATAACACTGTTTTCAACTAAAATGAAGTAAATCGAAACATGCTTGTTTAGAAAATAAAAATAAGAGAATATTCTCACCTGCGTTTGAAAATAAACTGAATTATTTCACCTTACTCCACCGTAGTCGCAAAACAACGACACCTATCTCACATCACGGTCGCCGCATCACTGAATAATACTTTATTGCATGAAATGCATTTTCGCGCGCTTTTGTAGAAAAGAGAAGGGTGAACTAACAATCAGCCATTTTGGTTTGTTTCGAATAGCGGGATCGTACCTATATATTCTTCAATCGGAGTTAGTTCGTTTTATTAACAAAAGTGGGAATCCTTAATTTTTTACATATTCCGGTTTATTATTAAGCGTGCGAATTTTGACTACATAAAAATTGGTAAAAGTACTAGTTGGTAAACAAGTATTGTTTAAACGTTCACTTGCCAAAAATTAGGTTTGCGTTACAATTATTTGTAAAAAGATTTTTTGCTTATTAATAATTTGGCAAATTAAATCATGCGGAAAATTGTTTGGCAAGTGATAATTTGTCAATTTCTTATCGATGAAACAAGGGTAATCCTCGTAATGGTAGGAAAGTAAGGTTGGCTGTAGACAAATCCATTAAAGAAATAATAATATATGCGGCCCTGAAAAGGGCATTTTATTGAAAGTAGTTATACCTCAACATATTTTTAATCGCCGTCCAAACACTTTTCGCAACGCGATTTTTTTGGTGTTGTCTATTGCTACCGTCTTCAGATTGACAGGATTGGGTCGGAGATCCTCGGCATGTAGCTTGCTAGAGGAGGTCGTGGCATTGCCTGAGGAGAGCGGCGAGAGGCTGCGATAGTGCGAGATGCGCCGCTTCTTGTACGGGAGCTCGTTGGGCAGCACCGTCAGTGCCATGGTGCGGGTTGAGTGGGTGCCGTTGGAGGACCACTGTTGGAAGAACACGGTACCCCTTGGCAAGACTGGAGTCAGATCTCAAGCTTCTGGCTACCCGTAACGACTGTCAAAGATCTTGAAATGACAGCCGGGGCCAACGGCTTAACGTGCTTTCCGAGGCACGGAGGAAACTCGATATGTTGAAATGGTCCTACCCATCCACGGACAGACCTCGTCAAGCGTTGCTTAACCTTGATTATCGACCAGTGCGGCTGTTATTATTTAGCCACGAGCTCCTCAAACATAAATAAACATTTGTCACCAGGACAAACTATTCGTCCGAATTAATTTTTTTAAGCAGGTCAACACGTTCTTTTCTGAGTGGAATATTTTTAAAGAAAAGTATGTATTGTTTCCTGTACTAGGTATAATTTTTAATTATTTTATAAAATGTTGCATACTTTTTCAGTTTTTTTATGACTAACTTTATACCTATTTGTCTCATTTAATAAGGAATCTTCAGTCAGGTCATTAGTAGCTATGGAATGAGGTTTACAATTTGATTTTGTTAACTCACTATATAAATGGCATGTTTCCTGTACATGACTGTACTGACTTACGCCAGACGACTGGAAAGTGTCATGTAATCCGGATACAAGTCCGCGTAATCATTCATGTATTCCAGGCGCATGATCACTAGTGATTGACGGATATTGCATTCGAATGCATGATGACCTTTCAATGCTCTTTAAATAATTCAAGTCATCATACGACATAGCTATACTACTGCAGTGGTAGGTTGTTTTTGTTCCACAGTACTGGAACTGAGAACATTAAATAATAATAATAATAAAAATCTTTTATTTCAGACAAAGTCCATAGGATTAGTAACAATTTACTTAAAAAACTAGTGTTAGTAGGTACATATATAAAACTACAATTCAGCGTGGAGCTGCATCCACATTGGTCCGCTCGTCGTCGTTATCCTCAGCTTGTCGCTCACTGGAAGTGGTGGTGGTATACCCTCAGGAGAGGGAGGAGGTAGTGGCGTACCTTGAGAGGTCGCAAAAGGTTCCATTAAAGAAACGAACGGTATCATAGGCGGCCCTGAAAAGGGGCTATTTTATGTGCGCGTCACAGTTTGTAGCGCGCCCCTAAATATAAATACCTTGTTTGTTGTCATATTGAGTCACGCGCAGTTTGATGTGAGCTAGTTTCGAATGAAGGTGGTTAAAGCACCGCTTCTCCTATTTATAGCTGGTGTCGTTCTTAACGTGCGCGTGTACTCGCCCTCGATGCGCCGTTTTTCACTCTCTACTGATAGAGGATGCACGCTTCGATACTCAACTTCCAGGCAAGTAAAATGGGCAACCGCTTGCCAAAGACACCTGTATTCCGGATTCAACTGTTTGAACTCGTCCTTATACGCCGGGCAGATTTTTAACTTTTGATAGGCGGATGTTGCGTTTGTGTCCATGACGATCGTTCAATAGTTTTCAGATAATGTAAACTCTCATCAGGGACAGGTCTGGGTCCTAAATCTTTTACAGTGCTGCTGCAATTGAGGGTATAGCCATTGCCCTTTTTAACATTGGTCCGCTCTTCTTCTTTATCCTCAGCCTGTTGCTCGCTGGAGGAGGTCGGTTGAGCGGCTGCCGTTGATGCAATGGAGCTGGCGTGTGTTGAGAGTGTGACGCGGGCGGGTGTTGCAGGCGCGACGCTGCCGTACTGGTGGTACGGGCCGCTACGCTCGCTCGTGCCTTTCCATCCGTTTGGACCTTTCTTGCCGCTCGTGCCTCTCAGGCCACTGGGCTCGTTCAGCCCGCTCAACTAACTGGGTAGCCCCACAAATGAGTGCCATTTCTTACTTTTCCGCACTGTGTCTCACAGAAATGAATACATTATAATTATGTGTGAACGTTTTTATAATTTATTAGTCCACACACAAAATTTTACTTTCTGCAGTTTAAGTAGTCGGATTTGGTTGCACTGCGTGTTTCACGCAACTGACGCACAAGCACTACCATGAACAGCTTTGAGATTCACTAGTAACAGTCACTGGATTATTGCAGATACACGTGCAATTCATTAATTAGTTTCTAATATTTTTCACTATAAAGATAATTTATGTCTACAATTTGCGGAATCACATGTGGTTGTGTGCGGGTCATATGTCTTCGAATGTTTGGTTCTATGACATGCTGGTTTCTTCACGATGTTTTCCGTTACCGTTTTGAGAGCAGAGGTGATGAAATAATTTACACAAAGTACTTAAAGCGTATAATTTACACATTTTTGCCAACAATTTAGTAATTACTCCAATGTTAAGTGTATGTTGTTCAGATTAATTTCTTTTTTTTTATTATTTAGTCGATATCTAATTGACAACGGACAAAAGTAATTTTTGATGTATAGGGCTTAGCGCTGAGCATTTTAATTAATAAGTAGTATACTTAGAAAAGTATTTTTTTATTTTTGTTATGTGTTTGGCTTGGCATACTGAGTTTAAAAATTTGTAATAAAAGAAGTAATGAAAATATCCAATAATATACGTTATAAATGTTTTTTTTGTAATAATAAATTGGTTGCATATAAGTGCTGCCAAGTCGACTCGACAAGAGTTTTCGGCAAAATACTCATTGCCACACCACCATGAGGTAGAGTTTTTTTTATCGTGGTATCCCCAGTAAGCCTAATCCACATGCAATGCACTACTTTGAGCCCTTCTGGTATCAGTTCCAAAAAATATACTCTTCGGACCTTCTAAGTGCGTTAAGCAAAGCCGTGGGTTATTATGTCGTGGTGGCCCAGTGGCTAAGTCCTCGCCTGTCGTGCTAGAGGTCGTGGATTCAAATCCGGGCAAGTACCAATGTGACTTTTGCAAATTCATATGTACTTTCTAAGTCTATCTTGGACAGAACAGGCAACGGTGAAGGAAAACATCGTGAGGAAACCTGGACTTGTATAGTTAACGTAAGTCTGAAATAGCCAAGTCAGAGGCCTGTGGGGTTTCCCAGAGGCGGCTCAATTAACTCTGACACCAGAGGTGGCCACACCTGACACGAAAAGAAGATCTACGTACGGAGGGTTATTCATATCACGGCTGTAGCTTCTGGTGCTGCGCACTTGCCTGTAGCCAGAGTTGTACGAGGAGAAACCACCGCGGAACGAGCCCAGCATGGCGCATGGCGGCTGAGTCGTCTTTGCCAACCCCGGCTTATTGGTACGCTTGGGCATCACCTCAATTTGACGGCCCTTAAACAATGAATCGTACATTGCTAAAACGGTTTGCCCACTGTGTTTATTACCAAACTCTATGAAGGCAAATCCAGTAAAGTAAATAAGTTGGCGGCATTTATTGCATAGTATAGTTACTCTTTTAATGTATCCACATCCGTGGAAGTAACTTTTCAGATCCTCTTTGGTACTTTGGCATCGTTGTCCACTTTTACGACGTACACTGATCTATTGTCTGCCTCGATCATTTCGTCGATCGACGTGTTTAGCGGACCCATACCCATTCACTGGAAGGCTTCATCGTGCATCTTATGCAGTTTTTCAACCTCTTCTTCTCTTTCTCGAACTCTAGACCTGCTTGTTGCCCTGATGTCTGCCAAGTGTGGCAGTTTACCGCCAACAGCTTCATCACCACCTCCATGACTATTGTCAGTTATATTTAGATATTCTTTAGTACCGTCTAAATGATTGTTGTCAATCTTAGTGGTTGTGATTGCCATGGCCACAACTATTACTAATCCCATAATTAATTCAACAATAGCAACTTTCCACTTCAGAAAAACCCGCAGGCTTATTATGTTTCTTTTGCAAGGGCAAAACGATATTCTCTACTTTTCTTACAGATATAGTCCGGGAGGTAGCGATGCAAATGAAAAAGTCATGGTAAGCCGGCTGATAGTGTCATCGATGGCTGATCTCAAATGACCAATAAGTGAACCAACCGTCAGCTGCTCAAGTAGCGGTGGGGTAGTTCCGGAAGTGGCAAAAAATAATAAAAAATAAGTCATAGTACGCCTGATAAAAACACTTGTGCCACATGTTAAATTTAGTCTTGTTTTACATTTTTTTTTTTTAACTTTGTATAGATTGCTGTTATATTATGTTACTGAATATTTAAGTAACAAATTTTGAATTAAACTAATTTTAATCTACTAAATACATATATACTTTGTCAAATAAAAGCCCTCTTCCTCTCTCCTACTTTTGCAGTGCCCGACAGGGTCCACAATGCTCTAAATTTGTACCTACCATCTAAGTTCACATGTGGAAGCAATATAAATGTATTGAGTATTGAGATTAATTTACAATTGTTTTGTGAATGTGTGAACATTGTAGGCCTTCTCGATTTCTAGATGCTTCTTAACATTTGTTATCTTTTTATCTCGTTTTACTTTTTTTTTAGTTTCATACGACTTATTGTCGGCCCTACTTTGTCTCCCCATATCTAAGTAATGCTGTAACATGGAAATATTGTAAAACCAAATCATTATTTTAAAAGAGTAGCCATGGAGTTTCTTGCCGTTTCTTCTCCATAGGACACGACCAAACCGAACCGTGCGCCTTTTGTCGACGTTTTATAAGTGTCCATGTAGGCCTATGTAAAATAAAAAAAGTATGATTTTGATTTTAGAACCCGAAAGTCGTGTTATGGGCTCAGGCAGCTCCAAAATCTAAATACGTGTTTAAAAGGAGACAACGTAGTAGAAATGCTCCAATATTTTTAACTTTTACTGCGTCAGCTGACGGTCTTTCCACCTCTACCCACGCAGCTGATTATTGTTTTCATACTTTTGATAATTTAAACAATCACTTAGCTAAATTTCATTCGGCGTTTTATAACTTTATTTTACGTGTATCTTTTACAAGTTCATGCGAGCGGCTGCCGATTTTTTTTTAGCTTAGTATGATGTAAAATATTTATGAAAAAAGTTTCGGCCGGCGCGGCGTACTATGACTTCATTTTTTTTTTTCTACCTCTTCCGTAACCTTTCAATCCTACACCCACCGCGGGTACGTCAGCCGACGCTTGGTTCACTTATCAGTCATTCGAGATCTATTGAACAAGATTCGTTTTGTTTTCAATCTCAAAAAGTATGATCATGTTTCAGGCTTTCGTAAAATGCTCAAGTGGCTCCCTATTCGACTTCGCAGGAACTCTCGGATTTTGTGTCTGCTATATAACGTCCTTCACAACCCTAAAACGCCTTCCTACCTCCGCGAACGCTTCTCCTACTCCCGTCCTTCCGATGCACTTTGCAGGTCGCATCTCAAGCATCTCCTTGAAACACCTTCCCACACTACCGACTTTTACTCCTACTCCTTTACTGTGCACGCGGTGCGGTTGTGGAACTCGTTGCCGCCTGATATTAGGGACTGCCAAACTCTTTCAGTTTTTAAAAAGAGAGTGAAAGAGCATTATCTTTCCATTCCGTCTTAGTTGCATATAATTATGTATTATTATTTAAGTATTTGTGATATTAGTTAGTATTTATTATTGTAATATTTATTTTATTGATATGCATGTATATAAGAGTATATATTATTATATATACAGTATTCTTCTTTATTGTGAATTGTTTAATATATTTTTCATTTTATTCCCCTCTACACACGTTGTCTACATATCTTTTTTTTCAACTCTCCTCTCGCAGGTATGCTGGAAGAGATTTCGTTAGAAATAAGCATACCTTTGTACCTATTTTCTGTTCCTTCTTCTTGTCTGTGTATTATGTGTGTGTACATTAATGGTTAAATAAATAAATAAAAAAAAAGTTTTCACAAACCTCACCGCTGCTGCTACAAAACGAGAATTGTCAAGTCTCCCTCCTACACGAATGAGACCATCTTTGTTGACAAAGGGACTTAAAGAAACAAGTCTATTTTTACGAGACAAAGTCTTGCTAGATTTAAGAATGACACATTCCTTAGGAAACATCTCCATTTGAGCTTGACGTAAAATGAAATTTAGAGAATCTTGGAGTTCTTGATTTGACAGTGCATTTTGTAACATGGGTTTATTTTTTAAATTATACAGGAATCTAAGTATGTAGGCCACCACTCTTTGTAAACGATTTAGATTTGAATATTTATGGAGTAATCTATAAATGAATGATGGATTTATTAGAGAGGAATGTACGTGATTTTGTTAATTTGTGAGAAACGAGTGATCTGTGAAGTTAGATGTAATGACTTCTGCTAGATCTCGTTTCACAGTTTTATTAGACATATCTGGCCAGTCTTTTTCATCATTTAACAAAAAATTTGGGCCTGACCACCATAAAGAACACTCGCTGATAAGGTCAGCCTTCAGCCCACGAGAAACAAGATCTGCCGGATTGTCTCTAGACGGCACGTAACTCCACGTATGATCTGTAGTGCTCTCCTGTATCTCGTTGACTCGATTACGCACGAAAGGGAGATTGATTCGGTGAAATAGCTAGCCAACTCAACACTATTGTTGAATCGCACCAAAACCGGCAACTATGCACAGGCAAAGTAATAGAGTTCTGAACCTTAACACACAGCCTTGCGCCTAACAACGCCCCACAGAGCTCGAGACGTAGAATGGTAGTGGGCTTTATTGGTGCTACACGATTTTTCGATGCAAGAAATTGTACCTTAACTGAGCCTTGCCTGTTCACCGACCGTAGATACATAACAACCATAAGCTCTCTCTGAAGCATCTGTAAATACATGAATTTCATGCGATATAGCATTGTCACATACAACCCATCTTGGAATTTTTAGATTGTTTAAACATGGAAGAGTGTTAACAAAATTGTACCAAAAATTTCATATAGACTCTGGCACCTGCTCATCCCAGTCACACTTGGCTAACCATAATTTCTGCATTACGATTTTCGCCTCGACTACACATGGACCGGCCAAGCCTAATGGGTCAAATATTTGACTGATGACTGACAATTTTGGCGTTTAGACACCTGTTTCTCAGCACCAATACAAATAGAAAATGATATGTAATCTGTCTCGCACATCCAACGTAAACCTAATGTTTTCAAGGCCGCGTTCTTAACTTCAGACAATTTTAGACAATCTAAAACTGCTGAGCTGTTGCAAACCTGATCTAAAATTGACGAATTATTAGATTGCCATTTTCTTATATGAAAATTCGCTGATGCTAAGACAGATATAACCTCCTTGACCATTTCTACTAATACTAATAGTAATTTATTTAAAACACAGTAAATAATCACTAACAATAAAACAAATACAACAAATAACTACAAAATAACATAAGTATTAATCAAACTAAATTACCACTAAAATTAAATTAAATACTAATTAAATTAAAAAAGAACTCCACTCCTCTAGAGCCCCACGCGTAGCTGCTCCATCCGTCACCGCCTGATACGTACGCGCCACAGATGTAGTATCTATGGTGCATACGTATACATGCAGTGCAGCAACCACACTTTTCTCTTTTCTGGTGTTGACATTATCCGATATCTGATCGATATCGACAATCCCAACACCACATCTCCTAGGACGGAGAGGAGCTCTACATAATTTTGATGAAGCTGGAAGAGAATTGGGTAAAATTAGCTATATTTAATTTTGATACATCGGTCTAGAAAACTACAAGATGTGATACCCTAATAAATGTGGAGCGCAACCTAAGTGGTGCGCGTCGGGCAATCTTACTCAAGTAGTTGTTGTCTACTAACTAACTTGTAAGCTGTGGTTGCCTGTAATTGGGTGTGCATTGCAGGAAAATTATAAATTGTATGATTTTTTCATGTTTTGTATAAGATGTATTGTGGCACTCGTTGGTGATCCTTAAATAAATAAATAAACTAAGTTGTTGTCTACTAAGTTGTTTATTTATACTTTATTGTACACCACAAAAGTTGTTGTCTGCTAACTAAGTTGTTTTTTACTAACTGATAATGGTTTTACTATAAACCCCAAACCCTGACTAGTGATTCTAGTGAACTGTTTATTATTTCTGAAATAGAGTTGCAATTTGCGCGATAGCGATGAGCCTACCTATGCTAATAACTAAATTTTGCGATTATTAATCCATCCGACAAAATTTAGGTTAGGTTAGTTTGTAAATGTTCAGTGCTTAAAAGATTGTCTGTCAAATTGACTGTAATACTCATTTCATTTCTTAATTCTACACTCCATTAATCATTACAGAAAAAAACCGGCCCTATAATTATCTACTCAACGAGTTCTAAACAACGATATCCCGCTTTTGCTGTATCGGAAATTGATAATTTGAAAACTGTAGCTCCAACCGTTTGGCTGTAAAGCTTGTGTGACAGACGACGGACAGACAGACGGACAGACACGTGAGTAATAGGGCTCCGTTTGGACCCTTCAAATTTAGTTATACATATAAGACGGATTTTGGCACGTACCTGTGCGGACAGACATCTGTGTGCCCTGGAGTCATGACTGCGCAGCAATGCGCGCATATACTCTAGAAGAGGCGCGGCTAACGTGTGGCGATTAGTTCACTTGTACGCCGGGCTCTTTCGCACTTCTGAAATGAAACAGATAAGATTTGTAAGAAAGATTTTAAATTGAACAGGCGTATAAAAAGTCTGTCTTACTTATTTAGAAAGATTAAATTGTACAATGCTACATGCTGCAAAGCTATAATCGATATAAATCACGACACTCTTAACTCTTTTATAAATAAATTGTATTACCACTTACAGGTGGAGGACTTTTGATTTATTACTTTAAACCAAAATAATTTATTCCTTCTATTTTTTTTATTTATACTAATGTTATAAAGAGGAAAGATTTTTTTGTTTGTTTGTTTGTACTGAATAGGCTCCGATACTACTGGACCGATTTAAAAAATTTCCCCCTCCAATAGAAAGCTATTATTCCTGAGTGACATAGGGTATTTTTTAATCCCGAAAACGGGTCCTGTGGGGTTGTCCACGGTAGCGAAGCCGCGGGGAACATTTTTTTTATATAATATGGCTAAGGTCTTGAATCTAGTCTAGGTCAGAGGTGACAGAGGCATAGTCGTCGATGGATTGAGCTCACCCAGAGGAAGCTCGTTTACTCTTACTTTGAAGAGATATTATAACATTATTTAATTTAGTCTTTAATATAACGCTGATTTGAATAATATTATGATCAAATTTGTCATTTTATGTGTTATATGATTTGTGTTTCCGTTCTTCTTAAGTATCATAATTTGTTTTTCTTCCAACTATGCTTTAATTTCATCACAATCACACTAAAAATTCAGTACAAAGCGAGTCTTTATTGCTCTAGAGCAATAAAAATGTATGAAATTTCATTATTGCACAGTTTTTTTTTTAATCGCACCAAAAGGTGCCAATCTCAATGGATTAGCTCTTTTCAGCCAGCCGATATCAATACTTTTTTTTTTACGTACGTATTATTCGTTTCTATCCTACTTGTTCCAAATTTAAAAAATGATTGCTGCTAACTCTGATTTAAAAATGAAAGAAATTTAAAAAAGTGATTTTCGACATCGCCGCGCCCGTGGCCGCGCCCATCTACTTCCCGTGATAACGACTTCATTGTAACAAATCAGCCAGGCCCATCTAACTCGTCTGATAATATTATTCAGTCCCAAGTTAAACAAACAAATATAAATTTGCCCAACAAAACTTAACCTTACGTTTAATAATTGCTCAAGTATAACTTTTAATTTCAATAATTAAACTTCTATTTGAACTGTTTGATATGAGTTTCTTTTATCTACTATTCCTATAGGTAATAGTTGAAAGAAAAGCAGATTATTCACCTCGCCTTAAGTAATTTATATTGCCCTCGTGCCTGTTAGATTAGAGCCCTCGCTGACGCTCGGGTTCTAAATCAGGCACTCGGTGCAATAATAAATTACTTTGTGCTCGATGCAATAATCTACTATTATACCATTCTCCCTCTAAAAAGCTTATTTTATACACTGAAAACAGTGAATAAAAAGCACTTTTACTCACTGTTTTGGTGTTTGAATTTAGAACACACCAATATATATTCGACGTCGATCTCAATGCTATACAACCTCCATGCGCATAAAATACTCTATACGAACTCCTTGTGCAAAGAACATTCGACTTTCAAACTCCTTTATCGATTTGATTTTCAGTTTGTTAATGTTTAGGATTTTAATAATGATTTTGATTTTAGTCTGGGATGTTTAGTGAATACTTATTTGGATTGTAATTCTAATATTAATTGCATTGGTGTTAATTAATTATAATTATGTAACGTAACGGAGGTGGTCACTGGCCCCTGAAACACAGTTGCTGTTACCTAGCTCTGCTTTAATTTAGAAAAAATGTGAAACCCTGAGTTTTCACATATTTTTTTTAAGTTTTGAAGGTAATAAAACTTTAATTTAGTATTTTTCCTTGTGATTTTCGCTTAAATCTTCCTTTTGCTCGTAGTCATGGTATAAAATATAGTATGCAACTCTTGAATAAATGGATTTATATCGAGGGCCATGAATCACTCGCGTCGCTCAGGATCACACTCCCTACGGTCGTGATTCAGATGTTAGAATCCTTCACTTGCTCGTGGTTCATCTATGGCCCTCGCTTTAAAACCGTCCTTTATTCACTAGTTGCATAATATACTATTATCTACACTCACAACGTAATGTTCCAAATATGAATTCAAAAAATATTGTATAAACATGTACTTTATATTCGTCGATAGGTAAAATTTAAAAAGAAACCCATTATACAGTGCAACATTTTCCTTCGATTTTCAAACAACTGCATAATAAAATAACTTTTTAATTTTTATAGCACTCTTATACTTTTTAATTAATTGGCGTTTATGGGCTCCGTGACTTACTGTCGAAAAGTAGTGTCATGTCTATGGCCATACTGCTTATTTTTCCGTTTCTACTTTTGTTTTATTTCAAATTTAAGAGTGAAGATAAAGTAGTGTTTGCAACGGCATATAATTAGGTACCTCTTTTTTTTTGTTAAATTTTTAATTATGTTTTTAATTATCAACTTCCGCTGTTTATTTTATGTAATTTCAACTGTTATTATACTATATTATAAGGTTCTTCTAATAACAAATAATGGACCTTGTTGTTAGAATGATTAAATTAATTATAAAATATATTCTGAAAAAATTATATAGAGCTGTGTATTCACATAAATGTATAAGCTGTGGTTACCTGTTATTATTGAGTGTGCATTACAGGAAAATGATATGCCGTTGAAAAAATATATATTTAAAGTTTTACAGTTTTGTAACCCTCCTTGGTAATTCTTAATAAATAAATAAAGACAGGTATTTTAAATGAATTACCTGCAAAATAGTCTCCAAATAGGTTAGCCGCGTTAATCAAGTACTCCAGGTCTGCAGTCCACTCCAAGACGTCCAGTTCTGTAAGCAACAATAATCGAAATGTTAGCAATGTAACTTAAATGATTATTATTTTGTTAAGTTGATTTGCAAGAGAATGATGATTTTATTGCAAAGTGTAACAGATAGGCAGATGCTCCATTTGATTCAGCTGCTTGCGAAGAACAAACATTATGAGGATGATCAGATGATGATCGTCGCCCAGTAGGTAGCTACTCCAATTGATTGATGTATGGGTACTTCGGACACTCTAAGAAATGCAACACTATATAAAACACTTAAAATCATAAACTCACTTGCAAAAGTCTCGAGCATGACCTCGAGTAGGGCTCCAGTCATCTTATGTCGATGCTGTCGAGTGCAGGCCGCTCCTACTGCAGCAAGCTTGCGAGCTGTGGCTGCGCTTAGCAGGGCGGCGGGCCGGAAGGCTTTGCTGCAAAAAATAGAGGGTGAATTTTAGTCATAAATCACCAAGGCCTGTTACATGAACATCACACATCACATCACATCATCAGCCTATTAATGTTCCCACTGCTGGGACACAGGCCTCCTCTCTATGAGAGGGGATGGGCCGTAATCCACCACGCGGGCCCAGTGCGGGTTGGTGGATGTCACATGTCTTCGAATTTTTGGTTCTAGGACATGCCGGTTTCCTCACGATGTTTTCCTTCACCGTTTTTGAGAGCAGTGGTGATAAAATAATTTACAAAAAGTTAAGCGCCTGTCTGGGTTCGAACTCACGACCTACAACTTGTACGTCGCGGCCGATACCACTGGGCCACCTCTGCTCTGTTACTGGAACATTGTGACAAATTGTCAAACGCGCGTGAATTACAGTGATTGATTTAGTGAATTAACAAAAACTGTCAATAATCATATCACTTGCGTTCAGTTTCTGACGCGTCGATAATATTTTTCCAGAAGCTGAAGAATACTAATTTAAAGGAAATACAGTAACTATGCTGTTTCAGGAATTTGGTGACGTGGCGGGAATAAACTTTTATAACTACGGATAAATAACAACTAGAAGTAGTAAATAAGGTTACTCTCTGCAAACTTGCTTCATCGGGGCACATTGAAGACACGGAAGTCTCAAAGTGTAGCAGTTCCCTGTTAAATTCTAATATGTTTTCCCCCAGGGGAAACTGTTCTAGCTGAAAACAAAGATAATACTTTATGTGGGCGTTGGATGCGAGAAGCACAGGACCGGTACTTATTAGGGCCGTCTTTTGGCTGAAATTATGTAGATGATGAAATGACGAAGCTTGAGGATTCACCTATTTTGATGCAAGATGTACATGGGCAATATTCGTCAGACAATAACAGTACAGTCAAGGTAATCTAAACCTTGCTAATGTTGGTTATTATGGAAAACCTTTTCTATAACATCGTATTGATGTATACAATTGCTTACCAGTGTCAACAGCGGCACGTAAAGCTCGTCGACTCGCAATAACTCTTTGAGAGTGGGGTCCTCATTGACAGATGGCGCTCTGTCTGTTAAATCTTCTACTTTCTCCACGGAGCCTAAGAACTGTAACTCACTCTCGCTTTCCACGTCTATTCCAGTTGAATTTGAAAAGGAAGGTAACTTTAGTTATTATCAAAATGGTGTTAAGGAGTGTATGCTAGATACATGAACGTTAATGAAGTAAGATGATTAAGTTTCGTAGCAGTTCTGTAGTTCTATCTACTACCATGAAGGTGAACAGTTATATAGGTATGTCATACAGTTATAGTTAAGTCATAAACGTAGACACTAGGCCGCTGCTTAAAAAAATTTGATGGAATATCTTAACATTGCCAAAATGAAAAAAAAATCTTCGATCACACTTAAGCATAATATTATTATATTTACAAAAGAGAATTAGTTAAATACAATATATGTAAATAATATTAAAATTTCACTCACCGGCTTCTTCTACCAACTCTTCACTAAGAGGCTCCACTGTCTGCCACTCCTTCTCGCAAATAATTTTGACGATGATTGGGCCTAAAAAAATTAGATTTTTATTATTTTAAAGATGGAATAATAAAAATAAACTAAAGGCATGCATGTATGACCAGCGAGTAATTGCGTAACACACAATGAAAGGGCATGGCGTTGACAGTCTTTGCGAGGATGCCAGCAATATTGATTGGTCTCCTTTGTTTGCCTCCACGTCGGTCGATGAGCAGGTTAATGTCTTTACTGCTAAACTCATCGAGCTTTATGATGTTCACGCACCTGTACGAGCTGTTAAAGTTAGGCATTTGCCGGCGCCGTGGCTGACAGATGAGATCAAAAAGTTAATGCACAAAAAAGTTGCGGCGAAGGCCAAATATAAGCGACGACCTACTGATGCGAATTGGGACAAATATGCCTCTATCCGCAAACTCTGCAACAAGGTGTGTAGGAATGCTAATCGCCAACACATTCACAACTCTGTCCAAAACGGAGACGCATCCAAAGTTTGGAATTTTCTAAGATCATTGGGGGTCGGTAAAACGCGACAAGAGTCAATCCCTAAAGATTTAGATATCGATGCATTGAATAATCATTTCACAGCTTCGTCCAATTTCGATAGGACAGTAAAATTGAATACATTGGATTATCTTTCATCTCTTCCGACTCCCAGTTATGCTCCATTTGTTTTTAGTCAATTCACCGCAAGTGATGTTAAGAAGAGCATACTATCAATTACTTCCAATGTGATAGGAAGTGACTGTATCAGCCGTAAAATGTTACTCCCGGTGCTGGACGTTATCCTACCTGTCATTTGCCACATCCTTAACTTTTCTGCGTCTAGCGGTGTCTTTCCATTGTCATGGAAAGATGCACAGATAATTCCTTTACCAAAAAAGTCCAATCCCACATCCTTTTCTGAATACCGTCCAATATCTGTCTTACCATTCCTGTCCAAAGTCCTAGAACGGTTAATCCATAATCAAATAAGCACTTTCCTATCCAAAAATAATCTCCTTAATCCCTTCCAGTCCGGCTTCCGTCCTGGTCACAGCACCTCCACAGCTCTTCTCAACATTACGGATGATATTCGGTCAGCCATGGAAAGCAGTAATCTCACGGTCTTGGCATTGCTAGATTTCAGTAATGCTTTTAATACTGTTGATTTCGATGTTTTGCTTGGCATTCTATGCTCTCTTAATATATCTCCATCGGTGGTTGACTGGTTTCGTAGTTACCTGTTCGGGCGCCGGCAACGTATTAACATCGGAGAGAAGTTGTCTTCCTGGTGTAGTACTTCTGCCGGGGTACCACAGGGTGGCGTTTTATCCCCTTTACTTTTCGCAGTTTTTATAAACTCAATCTCCAATGAACTAATTTCTTCCTACCATCTTTATGCAGACGATCTGCAATTATACTCGCGAGCTCCTCTCGGAAAGCTGTCTGAGGCTATAGCTACCATTAATCTTGATCTGGCTCGCATTTGCGATTGGAGCAAGAGGTATGGGCTTATGGTCAACCCTGTAAAGACGCAGGTAATTGTAGTGGGCAGTTCTAGAATGGTTTCTAGGATTGACTGGACGTGTGTTCCCCAAGTTCTCTTTGACAATTCAGTAATTCCCTTCAGTGAGAAAGTTAAAAACTTGGGGATACTCATCGACAAGAACTTCTCTTGGACTGCTCAACTGCAAGAAGTCAGCCGCAAGTTGTTTTCTTCTGCTGCAACTTTGAGGCGACTGCGTAACTTTCTTCCGACTGCCACTAAGATTGCGCTTGCACAATCTCTTCTTCTTCCCATCCTTGATTATGCTGATGCCAGCTATCTTGACCTTACTCAAGAACAACTCGATAAACTTGAGCGGCTTCAAAATTTTTGTATAAGGTTCATATTTGGATTGCGCAAATATGACCACGTTTCCGAATTTCGTGTAAAGCTCAAGTGGTTGCCAATTCGCCTTCGCCGGAATGCTCATATTCTTTCTCTTTTGTTTAATGTGCTCTTTACTCCTTCCACCCCTCTTTACCTGAAGGATCGTTTTCAATTTATCTGCGATTCCCACACAAAATCTCTAAGGTCATCAGATAACTTGCGACTTAAAATGCCAGTGCATTCCACAACTTTCATGGATAAATCTTTTACTGTCCAGGCTGCTCGTCTGTGGAATGCATTGCCTGACTCAATAAAACGTGCTCAGTCGTTGCCTGTATTTAAAAAACTTGTCAAAGAATATTACCTGTCTCTGTGATTGTATATATTAAGTATGTATGTATTTATGTATCTATTATTTAGCATATGTATGTATTTTTATTTTTGTTTTTAGTAAGTACTATTGTATAAATATTATGTTTATGGTATTGTCGCACCACTGACAACCCCATGTCATGTCCAGGTAATCTCTGTCCATTCCAGGTTGCCTGGAAGAGATCGCGGAATGCGATAAGGCCGCCCATTGTATGTTTTTAGTATTAAGTTTCTTTTTTTTCTTGTTTATTATGGTGTACAATAAAGTGTATATAAATAAATAAATGGAGCTTCAGCTATGCAGCCAAAAATTATTTCCGTGAAAAATAGGAAATACCTCAGAAAGGCCCAGAAAAATATAGCATGTCAATAATATTTCACTCACCTGCTTCATCTTCGATTTCTGTCTCATTTCTAACTATCTGTTCCTCTCTCTCACGAGGTGCTTCCACTACGGCTGGCTCTATGAAAATAGAATAATATTTGATTATTCTTAAATTGGTGTTTAGGAGAGCTTGTATGACCTTGAGTGGGGTAATTGCGTCACACATAAATCGCAATGCGATTGATTTTGACAACTCAACAGTATCAGGAGAGCAGTGGTGGCCCATTGGTATTGGCCGCGACTAACAAGTTATAGGTCGTGGGTTCGAGCCTAGGCAGGCGCCTTACTTTGTGTTAATTATTTCATCACCCCTGCTCTCAATACGGTGAAGGAAAACATAGAGAGGAAACCGGCATGTCTTAGGACCAAAAAATTCGAAGACATGTGACATCCACCAACCCGCACTGGGCCCGCGTGGTGGATTACGGCCCATATTCTCTCACAGAGAGGAGGCCTGTGTCCCAGCAGTGGGAACATTAATAGGCTGATGATGTGAACAGTATCAGTTTTTACGTTGACGAGCAGAAGAATTTTCAAACAATGTATCATGAATATCCTTCAGGTGTGAAGGAATCTGATAAAGTGTGTTATGCAATTAGGGTGCAGATGTATTAACGTATTGACACGAACACGATAGTACAACAAGGGAAAAGATTTGACTTTATGATAGTTTAGCTTTAGCAACATAACTAGCTTCTGCCAGCAGCTTCGCTCACGCGAAAAGTGTTTTCTTATCCCCAGGGAATATTATACCGGTATAAAAAGTGTAGCCTATGTTCAATTTCAGACTATAATTTATCTCTGTGCCAAATTTTATCCAGATCCGTTCAGTAGTTGTTGCATGAAAGAGTAACAAACATCCATCCATACTCACAAACTTTTACGTTTATAATAGTAAGTAGGATATCACATACTCGTAAACCAGCTAGTACCAGCTAGCACGAGGTAAGCACCCCAAGAATAGTTTTTTTAAGTAAGAATTGATACATTCCAAATGAAATTAGATATACAAAGCTTAGAAAAAGAACTACAACAAGCAGAAAGTAGAATAGCAGCAATTAAAACCAATAGAGACAAAGTGGGCGAAAAAGCAAAATATATAATACTAAAAGGCCAAACCCTACAACAACGTTTACCAAGAGACAGAAAGGAGATAGCTTGCATAAGCAAAAGGATTAAAGAATGTATAAGGAAACACAGACAAGATACAAGAACAGAGAGAATAATGTTCCATATGAAAACCACAGGAGGACTGGAAAAAGCTTGGAAAGAATTGCAAGAAAGTACAGATTGGATACCAAAATTACATAATCACAGAATTAAGAAGGACAAGACAAAGAGAATTGACATACTAAAGGTAGCAACTAACTTCTGCAGAGACCTCTACAGCGAGAATAATGAAAACCCACCTCGAACACCAACCCTAATAGACAACTATGGCGAAGAAGAAGTCCCTCAAATCTTAGATTCCGAAATAGACAAAGCGATACAATCTCAAAAGAGCGGAAAATCACCTGGCGAAGATGGTATCTCAAACGAACTTTTGAAAGACTCAGCTCACGTCGTATTGGAAAATCTGCGGGACCTGTTCAACAAAATATTGGATAAGGAAGAAATACCTCCTCAGTGGTCAACTTCAACGATTATCTTAATACACAAAAAAGGTAGTAGGGTCGGCATCGGTAACTACCGCCCGATAAGCTTGATGTCGAACTTGTATAAGATATTCGCTAAGATAATTTTGGACCGAATTACAAAGGTACTAGATGAAAACCAACCGAAAGAACAAGCAGGATTCCGCAGTGGATTCTCTACGGTAGACCACATTTATACGATAAAACAGGTTATTGAGAAATATAACGAGTACCGAATGACGTATTACCTTGCATTCGTAGATTACAACAAGGCTAGGATTCGCTAAAACATCCGTGTATATGGGAAGCTCTTCTGAATCAAGGTGTACACAAGAAGTATATAAGACTAATTAAACAAATCTACACAAATATGACAGCTAGGGTAAAGACAGAAAGAGTGGGAGAAAACTTTGAAATAAAGAAGGGTGTGAGACAAGGAGACCCACTGTCGCCAAAACTCTTTTCTGCCACTCTGGAACAAGCATTCAGAAATCTAGACTGGGACGGCTATGGGATTAAAATAAACGGAGCAACATTTAACCATCTGCGCTTGGCTGATGATCTCATTCTGATTGCCAGTGACCACAAACATCTACAGGAAATGCTTGAACAGCTAGTAAGAGAAAGTAACAAAGTTGGACTCCAGATGAACACATCGAAAACGAAGTTAATGACCAACAGAATAAAAGTACCGATCTCGATTAACAACGGAAGCATCGAATATGTCGAAGAATATCCATACCTCGGACAAATTATCTCCCCAACACAACTCACTGCCAAAGAAATCCAAAACAGGATTAACTCGTCATGGAAAAGGTACTGGTCATTAAAAGAGATTCTTAAAAACCAATCAATACCTCTCAAACTAAAAAGCCAAACATTCAACTCCTGCATTCTTCCTGTTATGACGTATGGCTGCCAAACATGGCCTCTTATAAAAAAGTTAGAAACATGCCAACATTATTGTGAGTGTCACGTTACTTTGCCAACATAGTAACGTGACACTCACAATAAAAAAACTTAAATGGCAGTGGACAGGCCACAAAATCAGAAGCCGAATAGAGAAGTGGACCAAAGACGTCATTGAATGGTACCCGAGAGAAGGGATGAGAAAGAGAGGGAGACCGATGCGAAGGTGGGAGGACGACCTGCGATCGACAGCAGGAGCGTCATGGAGGAGAAAAGCACACGATCGTGTACTGTAGAAGGGTCTGGGGGAGGTCTATGCTGAAAAGCAAAACAAACTGTTTAACTGTACAAAAGTTTATTTATTTATTTATTTTTTATTTATTCATTTACACATACAATTATTTTTACAGGTAGAACCCAAGGTAATAAAAGTAGTCGTACAATGCGACACCCAGAGACGCCTCTTGAAATCTGATCACACACCTACTCGCGTCTATGATAGACCAGTCCCAAGAAACGGCTCCTTGTGCCGGCACAAATTACATGGAGGACAACACACTAACGGTCACCCTCTCCTCAATGACCTCCGGGAGATCATTGACCATGATAATAAATTCTAAGGGTCCTAAATTCGTCCCCTGGCTTACCCCCGTAAGGGTGCAATACGGGTCAGAGGTGTAGCCTGCGTATTCCACCACTTGCTTGCGATTGCCCAAGTAGCTCGAAAAGAACTTTAAAAGGGCTGGGGTAAAACCGGCCCTCGCAAATTTACTTAAAAGAATATCATTGTCCACACTATCGAATGCCTTCCTAAAGTCAAAGTAAGCGACGTCTAGTTGGGCACCTGCCTCAGAATCCAGTACTGTGGAGGCCTGGTTTAGGAAACACATTAAATTCGAATTCGTGCTGCGGCCCGCACGGAAACCATGCTGTACGTCATTGAGCTGTAAGGCTACTTGCGAGTGGATAGATGAACATAATGCAGACTCAAAGATTTTAGCAAATGGTGACAGTACTGCTACAGGTCTATATCCACTAACGTCTGAGCTCGGGGCCCCTTTCGGTACCGGAGTAACCCTGGTCAACTTCCAGCCTTCCGGGTACGAGCATTCCCGTAAAAAACTATTGAACAGATGCATGAGCGGCCGGGCTAGTACACTTCGACAATCCCTAACAATAAAGGGGGGCACCCCGTCTGGTCCAACCGAACGCTTGGGCTTGAGGCGCGTGAGCGCGGCACCCACCTCGCCGTAAGACAGCTGCCCCACGTGAACGCGGGTGCCGCGCTCGGGCCCTACCTGCCCGGCTGCAGCCGCATCCAGCCTCGGCACCATCGCCCCATAAACCGAATGGAAGTAATCCGCGAACGCCTGGGCACACTCATGCTCTGGCATCGGCCCACCATTATCACCTATCTTCACTTTGCTACGTTTCGAACGCTTGCTCCCAATGAAACCCCAAAAAGACCTCGGTTCTTTTACAAATTGTTGCTCAATACGGTTTTGATATTCTCGGTATGCGGTACTGATCATAACTTTGACAACAGAACGAAAGTAAGAGAAGTTAGTATAATCGCTGTCCGACCTAGTCTTCTTAAAAGATTTATGCCAAAAAGCCTTCTGTTTAATATGACTAATTATGTCAGCAGTGAACCAGTCTGGGTAGAGATAACGAGAGCAAACACGCTTGGAGCTCTTTCTTGGAGTGCTACCATCTAAAACCCTGTAAAATATGTTATAAAAAATCTTATATGCTTCGTTGGCATTACTCGTTTCATACAGGGCGCTCCAGTCTACCCCTGCAAGTGCTAAGTATAAGGAATGGAAATCCGTCTTGCTATAATTCCATCGCGGTAGGGAGGCAGAAGCCTGCGGTACCGGGCCGCCATGGTTAGCAGGGACTCGCGCACGATCTACACTTATTCGCAATGGCGGATGCTGTGGGTCTATACATGATAAACATTCCCTACGTTCCTCGCTTACTACAATATTGTCTTCGGGCAAAGTAGTTAGGACTACATCGAGAGTACGATTGTTACAATTAAGAATGTTATTACATTGGCGGAACCCACAAAAGGTGACAAAGTATTCGTAATAACACTGTACATCTTGGCCCGTTGAGTACATATTCAAATCAGCAACTAAAACAACTTTGTCATAGTTAACACATAACTTCTCCAGTAAATGGAACATATACATGTATTCCCTTTCAATCGTTCTTGGCGGAATGTACGCAACACAACACAAAAAGAGAAAAATATTTTTTCTAAATACCGTCGCACATACGATTTCGAACGGGTGGTGGTTTAAGCTAGCTTTATCAGGTAACGGTACTCTGCGTAAGTCAAGAGCGCCGCGCGGGGAGGCGGCCAGCCTGACCCCTCCGTGTTTACGGCCATCCGCGCGGTCACATCTAAGTATTATGTACCCACTCGGAGCCAGTTCACCATCATGTATTGAGTCATTTAATCCAGTCTCGGTTATGGCTACCAAGTCAGCCAGAGACCCTACAATATTACTATAAAATGTTTTTAATTTAGTACGTAATCCTCTAACATTTTGGTAGAACAGATCTAATGAACATTTCTTATTACTAGCTTGCACCACATTCACATCGTTCGAGCACACCTTTCTCAACGTTTGTGAGTGGGAAGTATTTAAACTATTAGCAATAGCATAACGACACTGAAAGTCATTCACGTTTGGTCGTTCCGTACCGTGTTCACTGAGAGGAGCGGTCGAAGTTAATAATATGTAAATAATTAGTCATAAGTTTGTAAATAAAGGCTACTTGAATTTGAATTTGATGCAAAACTTAAAATATTCAATTGCAAGAATAATTAATTAAACTGTCAAACAAATAGTAAAATAAATAAATAAATAGTAAATAATTAGTCATAAGTTTGTAAATAAAGGCTATTTGAATTTGATGCAAAGCTTAAAATATTCAATTGCAAGAATAATTAATTAAACTGTCAAACACTACTTTTAATGAAAATATGCCACGGAAGTGAAGCCGCGAGCAAAGTACTAGTTTATTTTTTTCTAAATATTTTTTTGTTCTTTAATGTTCAATGGACTTGGGGGTGCCCAGCAATGGCTAGACAAAATAAAATGTTAAATGATATCCTAGCGCAAAAGTTAAATGTTGCGTGGGCAAGTTTACAGACACAAATCACAATCACTTCGTCGAAAAACACCATTAAAAATTAACACTTTTATGGGATCTAAGTTGAGAAGATAATTTATTCAGGACAAAGAAGAAATTTACTTAATTATTTAAACACAACATTCAGAAAAAAAAATATTTACCTTTGCCGGCGAAAAGTTTTTTTGCGAGTATTTCACAACCCCGCGTCACAACCACTTGGATGATAAAACACAAGATTGACATTTAATAAAAATTAAATTTACACAATTATATTCCCAAACCAAATGTAGGAGCGGCAATGTTGTGTGTTACACCGCCCATGAACCAATAGCGTGCGAGGCGATCGCAACGCTATTCGGTGCAAGTGTACTGGCGCATGTATAGTAATGATTGGCTGTTTTACGACGCGAAGTATGTCTATATTAACTTAGTACAAACTTCACGCTGTGGGTGTCGTGTGGGGTGAGCAGTGTTATTGTTTGAGTAAGCAGCGTGTAGACTGTTGCTGCTTACTCAGGCGTCAAGTCCGGCAGGTGGAAGGGGTTGCATCGTCATTTGTAATGTCTCTGGGGAGGCGCTTTCTGTCGGGCGGGCGCGCGTGCCATGGCGCGATATCAGCGATATGGGGCCAGGCAGAAGCGTCGGCCCGCGCGAACAGAGTTGTGGCGAGTCGCTCAATAAACTCGTCCAGGCTCTCTATTCCAGTGTCGCGTAGTATTACGTAATTTCTTACAAATTGAGGGGCGTCAAGTATGCGTCTTAATGTAAGGTTTTGCTGTGCTCGGAGCTGGTTTTTCGTCGACTCACTCGTGAGGGCGTACCAAGCTGGGGCTGCGTAGGTGAGAATGGCGCGTATGTATGTCTTATATATACCCAGCTTGGTGCGGGTGGGGAGGCGGGATTAGAGCACTGGATAGAGGAGGTTACGAGCGACCCTGCTCTGCGCCACCACCTTCTTGACGTGCAACCTCATCGAGAGTCGGCGATCGATGGTCACACCCAGGTACATGGCATGGGGTGATCACTCGATATCGACTCCCTGTAATTTCAGTAATGGTGGTAGAGTACCTTGTCCTGTAACAAGTGCCTGCGTCTTACTCACGTTGACGGATAGTCGCCACTTCGCTAGCCACTCGGGGATGAGATCGAGGGCGCGCTGCATCTTCTTCGCTACGTGCTTGGCGTTCATGGATGTTGTTACATATGCAGCATCGTCAGCGTACAGCGCTAGCTTTGCCTCTGGTGTTGTGGGGATATCGTCTGTATAGCGTAACACGCAGGCGATAATACGGCGCCCTGCGGCACTCCCGCCTTTATTGGGCGGGGGGCGGATAGCTCGCCTTCTAACACCACTCTGAAGGTCCTGTTGGTCAGAAAAGCAAATATAGTTCGCTAGAGCTTGTGCATAATATACGGGCGTGGGGAGTGGTGGTTGTCTCTTTCTATCATATAACGCTTTCTCACTTTTACACAAAACCGTCATTATTTTTAAATTAGATAAATACAGGTAAATTGGCAATTCTTTTTGTAGTTTTGTCTCTGAGTATTTACCTGTTACATAGCTCTGTCTTGCTCTCTCACCATTGTTTTTGATTCTGTTTGCCCCGTAATAGATAATGCAGTAGGTAATCGTATTTTTTATGAATTTTACGTTTTTGTTAAAAATACATCTAGGGACTTTCAGCTACATTTGGCATTTTTGAACATTTTATATTTCTTGAACCTGGAAAAAATTTAAAGAAATATGCAGCATACTTTCACATGTCTTAAACTTTACTTACTGGTCCGCTGAATTAAGGGTTGGGGGAGGGGGGAGGGAGACGAGGGGGGTGGTTGGTTGTTTTTTTTTTGTACATTTACAGGCACAATTTCGAATCGCAATAGCTCCAGCGCTGCGGGATGTGCAGCCCCTACACCCTTGCGTGACAATCCACGGGCACCCTCCTCATTGCCACAGCGGGCGGGGGCTGCCCTCCCTCCGCGCCTCCGAATTTGCGACAGAAAAGACTGCTTGGAGTCGGGATCAGCAGATTTGGATCTGTGACAGACTTTTAAACTAAACTATTAGAATATTTATTATTAAATAATTAATTAAGATCAAAAGAAATGAAAAAAAAACTTATGTCGCAATTGACATCGATTTTTCAGGATTTTAAGTTTATCCGAAAAGATAGTTATTATTTGCTTTGTAGTTTTTTGTTCTGGAAGTCGGTTAGATTTTTTGTTAAAAAGTTTTTTATTTATATATTTTATTTATTTATTTATTATCACTGAACAGGCTTTAGGATGAATTCCCTAGTCCCTTCCTTTCCTTTATCTTCAAATTTCGAATTCGCCGCCAAAACGCACTCTTACATCTGCAAGTGCGGCAAAGACCTCCACTGCGCCATCTGACGGCGGGCGGTAAAACAATTCAGTTCGAACTCAAAATCAACGCCAGCCGGCTCAAATTCACGTTCGCGAAGGAAACTATCGTGAAATAAGTCTAAATAGACAAGTGTGGTGATCACCCAACTCCAAGCAGTGTTCCAAGTATCCTATAAGAACCTTAATACCTCATGTTTGTAGAAAATAATTACCTCAAGCCACGTCCTTGGTTAGACGTAAGCACATTCAATCACCAATTATAACATCTTTACAGTTTGATCCAATATGATGCTACAAGTCACAAACACACAAAATTACATAACAGTAAAGTATCCTAGCAACAAAATTACACCCAATAAAATAAAATTAAGTATTAATATTACATCAGTAAATTAAATTAAATTAAACGTGCCAAAGTTTAAAGCTCCAGGCCTCTTTCAATAATTATTTCAGCCCTTTGAAGAAATCTCGACAGGTTTTGCCCAAATATGTCTTCCGACATTGTAACAACATGTAAAATATTGTTGTTCGTCTATATATATATATGATTTAGTGTAGTTAAGGTTATTTATTAGAGGTGGGTAAAGTACTTATTGAGTGGCTTATTATGATAAGTGCTGTACTGTTATCTTGGGGTGGGCTTTAAATCAACGTTGACCAGCGTGGTAGCCATGCTGCACACTGCTCAGCATCTGCTGAGCCCGCTCCTTTTGCCATGCTGTGTTTGCATGCTTTTGCTTTAAAACAATCTTGTGATTTATTTATGTTGTAACATGTTTCAGGGGCAATAAATGTTTTCTTTCTTTCTTTTTTTCATTTAAAGTAACATAGAAAGTTTCTCAATATTTATGCGTATGAATTTCATTTGCAGTTGTAATAATACTATGTTACAACTAATTTGCTTCGAATAGAATGATACCTACTTATTTTGCATGTAGCTGTTTGTACCCTCGTAACCTTTTGTAACCCTCGAGTCGGACTGGTTTTTTTAATACTTTAACATGAATATGGGCATTGTCATTTTCAAATACATATTCTGCCTCTTAAACTATGTGTATGTGTCTGCTTCTTAGGATTCGGTATATTTACCACTTTTTTACTTACATGACGTATGGAACACACTAGAGTTGGGCCAACTTTTCATCTCTTGCAATGTTATACGCAGCAGTCTGATGTGGATTTCAGCCGGTTCTAATTGAATGTTTTTCTTCAAACCTCTTCACCCAACGACTAACGGCATTTCTATAAAAAATAAAGAACACCTTATTACATTCATGAAACTAGCAATTTATTTGCTGAATACCACAACAGAATATCATAACCTAATCTACCTATTCTTTCTACAACTTAGTTGGGGTCGGCTTCAGTCTCGAGTTAGACTTTAGTTTTAGTTCAGCTAATGACCATTTTTTTATATGGAGCCACTGCCTATCTGAACTTCACAACCCTGTTACTGGGTAACACGATACTCTTAGGCAAGAATGTAGTCAGATTTCAGGCGTCTGACTACCCGTTACGACTGTCAAAGATCTTCAAATGACAGCCGGGACCAACGGCCTGACGTGCTTGCCGAAGCATGGATGAATCTCGCTATGTAAAGATGGTCATCCATCCTCAGACCGACCTCGGCAAGCGTTGATTAACAATGAAGATCAAACCGTGCAGCTGTTATTATATAGCCACACACTTAAGTATATCCTTGAATAATGTTTAGATAATAACTTACAAATAATCATGAATCACTAGAACAGGTATAAATTCCAATGCGATGCAAGGCCATAATGGTTACCCTTTATTCACAAATTTGTAGACACACAATATAAAGATATACAGGTCATTCTTCTTCTTTTTCCCTGGTTACATTATTTGGAGTCCACCAGATTAATGTCGGGCGGCCTTAACTTATCTTTTATCCATACCAACGAAGGGGTTTTCGGTCATTTTATTGGTGTTATGTGTGTCTTTGAAGCTTCCTCGTATCTGTTCATTTTGCACTTTGTCAAGCCGAATTACGCTGCCCCGCTATCTTAGCTTGGTATGGACATAGCAGAAATCCAGATATTTAAAAAATATACACCACTAATAACTATTATACCGTAACTGATCAATACTTTACAACTCGAACTAATATGGCCAAGCACACAGCGAGCACTAAAACGAAAACATGTGGGTAGATTTAAAATTAAATTAATTATTTTGTTTCAATTTGAAAACTACCCTCAACTTTAGCGATTTTACCAAAGATAAGATTTTGTTTAAGGAATTTCACGACCTGGTTACCGAGGCCTATAAGTCAAGTCCTTCGTGTTTTAAGTAAATATTTTAATCCATCTACAACACAAATGATTAACGATATGGTAAAGAGAAAGAGCGTCTAAAGCGCTTAAAACATTTACTTTGGTAGGCTTGGTATAGTAAAAAAGTATTTAGTTTTGTAGCAAAAAATATTTTGCGTAATGCAAAACACCAAAATGGGTTCACAAAAGATTTTAATAATTATTATATAATAAAAGACCCATACGAATATAGGTCGTGATAATCACAACCATCAGAGCCATATATAAACTGCGCCGATGCGATTCTCTAAGGTCATCATAAAGTCATATCATGACGGTACCTTGTCAATATATCTATGAAAACATCATGAACATCACAGCTATCCCAAGAAGTGTCAACTGTATTAATCGAAGAATTTAGTTTTGTTTACAGTTCCGATTTTTTTAATTATCTACTATTAAAACGTACTGGCTCATCCATTTAACTTTAGACATTGGCATAATATTCGACATCGGCTTTGCTTGCTATATTAAAATACAGAATAGAATAGAACACGGTCAAAATAATTGCACATCGACCCCCTCTCTAAGGTATATAAGTTCTGTGACATCGACTGTCATCGACCTCACTCTGGCCTATCCGTGCGGCGCCCCGCGTTCACCTCGTGCACCTATACCGAGACAGAACGTCAAAGTTAAATTGACAGCTCCACTTGCACAGTTATTTTGTCCGTGTATAGTTGATCTATCTCACGATGACGGGTTACGTGACATTTATGACGCCGAAATAAGATTCATCCGTCATCGTGAGATAGAACAACTATAGTATGTTTGCTCATGTATGTTGTGTTTTGAGTGAAAGAGGCGACAGAATAATGTTACTAGAAATAGGAATCTTCCTCTATAGACACATCACATCCACAAACACCTGTAGGTATATCAAACTCTTTCATCATAACCAAGGAGAAAGAACGAGGGATAGAATATAAGGCGGGCCTATAATAAGGTTGAGGTGAACGTTTAGGCAGGCCGCATACGTACGTTTTCCGCGTTCGATTTCCGAATTCGTTTTCCGCATTCGGAAACCCGGATGCACCGTACGCTAATAAAATACATTGACTGCCGCACACTTCCGCTTTTTTTGGAACGGAACACTTTCCGTACGTATCAAATGCCAGCTCGCGCGTTCGTGTAAATTCCGAACAGGAAAAAACTAACGTCTGCGCTTGGTTCACGTACGTATGTGGCCAGCCTTACAATGTGGTTTACTATTGTCTTGTCTTTGGTAAAATCATAAAATTTGAGGGTAGATTCGAAACATATAATTAACTACCTTCAGCCAGCGGTTTCGCCCGCGTGAAAATAATCCCTAGGGAACATATTCCCCGGATAAAAGTAACCTATATTTTAATTCAGGACATGGGAAACCTGTCTCCCAAGTTTCATCCAAATCCGTTCTGCCGTTAATACGTAAAAAAATAGGCAGACAGAGATACTTTCGTCATGATAATATTAGTATGGATTTTGTTTCCAATCTACCCACAAATTTTGTAATTTTAATAAATAGGGTGGCGTTGCTGCTTAGTCCACATACGCACGAGAGTTAAGAAAGCATTGCGTTAAAACCTTGCGTTAGCGCTTTTTTAACGTTCTCGATATAATTATTCATACGAACGCTTTTAAATCACTCTTGTCTCTTGCTTCGAAAGACATGGAAATGGTTACTGCTAAATTAATTAGCAATAGCAATTTGTATTGCTAGAAGACGAAAAAGAATGTATTTGTTCTGTTTAAACACATTTTTAACGCGCGTTGAAAAAGCGCTCTTGCGTATTAAGCCAGTGTTTGACGATTTTAGTACGAAAGCGTTGGGGAGTTGTAAAGTATTGACTTACAAGAGTGGTTCTTTGTCTTGATATCTGCATATATTTGTGCCGAAGGCCAAATAAAAGATGGATCGACTGTGTGTTGTGAGGAGTGATATGAAGGAAAAGGGAGTCAGTGATAGCATGTCGATTGACAGGACGAAATGGAAGAAGAAAACGTGTTGCGCCGACCACAAGTAACATGGGACAAGGGTAGGCAGTGAATCTATGGCAATTATGCCTTGCATCGCGTTGGAATGAGTTTTATATATTAATTCATATACCTGTTCCAGTGATTATCTGTAAGTTATTTTCTAAATATTATGTAATGATATTCTTAGGGGGCTCGCGGCTATTTAATAATAACCGCAAGGGGCGATCTTCAAGGTTAAGTAAGGTTGCCGAGGAGGTGTTCCGCAGATGGATGACCATCTTTATATAGCGAGATTCTTCCAGGCCTTGCAAAGCAGGTCATTTGAAGATCTTGACAGTCGTTACAGGTAGTCAGAAGCCTAAATCTGACACCATTCTTGCTAAGGGATATCGTGTTACTCCCTGGGTACTGAAGGTCAGATAGGCAGACAGCTAGGCTCAGCTGGGTCGTTGGGTCGTCTTGGGGGCGGAATTGTAGGAGTTGGAGTATACCCTTAGGGGCACTATGATAAACAAAACAAACCATGCGGTCCTAAAAAGGGCTAAAATTTCCTTTAAGGACCGCCGATTTGGAAGTTCATATTTTATATGTAGATTTGAAGTGTTGTTTGACTGTTTGAAATAATTTTTGAAATTGAATATTTTTAGCCTTGATGTGAATATCTATTGTAATTTGGGATCTATTAATTCTTACTTGAAACACTATTCATGGGGTGCTTGTCTGGATTGTATGTGATATCCTTCTTACTATTATCAACGTAAAAGTTTTTAAGTATGGGTGGATGTTTGTTACTCTTTCATGCAAAAACTACCAAACGGATTTTGATAAAACTTTACAGAAATATTTCTTATACATCAGAATAAAACATTGGCTATAATTTATAAAGATATTGATAAAAGCACTAATATCACGTGGCTGAAGCCGCGGGTGGCAGTAAGTATTATAAATGCGAAAGTTTGGATGTATGTTTGTTACTCAATCAGGCCAGAACGGATCTGGGTGAAATTTGGCATAGAGATAGATTGTAGTCTGAAATAGTACATAGGCTACCTTTTTATCCCGGTTTAATATTCCCTGGAGATATGCAAACACTTTTCACGCGAGCAAATCCTCTGAAGCCGCTGAAGTTATGTTGTTAAAGCTAAAATATCATAAAGTCAAACCTTTTTCCCTTGTTGTACCATCGTGTTCGTGTCAATACGTTAATACATGTGCACCCGCTCTGGGAGAAGTGGGAGGGCGTGTCAGACTTTTACTGACTAAAACCCACCCGTGTTCCTTCAGTTGCTTGAGCCGGGGCCGCGGTAAATACTATTTTCAAATTTATCCGCGACCCAGACAGGCATCGGCCCTAGCGGACCCCGTCAATTTTGCTGACATCTCTTTGAGGCGCGCGTGGAACACTACGCGCCGTCGACTCGGGCCTGGTCCTTATCGGGCGGCGAGCTACCCGTTACTCGCCGTCCGCAAGCCCGCGCCTACGCTGGCCGGGCATCGGCATGCGACCCCCGACGCCCAGGCGTCTCCTGTGGTGGCTTGGGGCGTGAGGGCGCCTCCGTTGCCTCTCCCTCACGCGTTCTGCCTCCTCCTTCGCGAGCATTACTGCTTCGCGGAAGGAGGTGACAGCTTCCCATGCCCTCTCGCTCCGTACCATGACCTGAACCAGGGCCGGACGCGAGAGGTCGCCACCGCCGATCGCCTCCACGAGGAGGTGCACCCTAATTGCATAAAACGCTTTGTCGGATTCCTTCACATTCACATCTGTAGGATATTCGTGATTCATTACTTCATATGTTTGAAAATTCATCATCTCGTCAATGTAAAAACGCAATTGATAGGGACTGTTGAGTTGTAAAAATCAAACGCTTTATAGTGTGATTTATGTGTGACGCAATTACCCAACTCAAGGTCATACAAGCTCTCCTAAACACCAATTAAAAAATAATCAAATATTATTATATTTTCATAGAGCCAGCCATAGCGGAAGTAACTCGCGAGAGCGAGGAACAAATACTAAAAAATGAGAGAGAAATCGAAGAAGAAGCAGGTGAGTGAAATATTCTTCACATGCTATATTTTCTAAGTTTTTTTGAGGTTTTCCTATTTTGCTCGGCAATATTTTTGGCTGCAAAACTTTCTGCAATCTTTTCTTTAATCGTTGGTCATACATGCATGTCTTGAGTTTATTTTTATAATTCCAACTTTAAAATAATAAAAAATCTTCATTTTTTTAGGTCCATTCATCAAAATTACATGCGAGAAGGAGTGGTGGATAGTGGAGCCTCTTAGAGAGGAGTTGGTAGAAGATGCTGGTGAGTAACATTTTAATGTTATTTGCATGTATTGTACTTTTATATTCTTGAGATATTTTAACATTTTTACGGCA
Source organism: Orthosia incerta (assembly GCA_948252205.1). Taxonomy (NCBI): domain Eukaryota; kingdom Metazoa; phylum Arthropoda; class Insecta; order Lepidoptera; family Noctuidae; genus Orthosia; species Orthosia incerta. The sequence continues at coordinate 15,983,506 of OX411765.1, forward strand.
ACATTTTTCTGGATGGTATATTAAAAAAACCGGCCAAGTGCGTGTCGAGCTACGCGCAGTAATAGGGTTCCGAAGTTACATAACAATGCGGACTAAGAAGAGGGTTTTTTTGTTGTTACATGAACACTAAAACGGTTTCAGCGACACAACGTCTTAAAACGGGTCCACATAGGATGATGTTTTTTTTTAATCTACATGCTCGCGTTTGACCACTATATCGCCGGATGGTAAGCGATGATGTGGTCTACGGTGAAGCACGCTTGCCTAGAAGTAACCTATCACTCTTGACTTAAACTAAAGAAGGACTGACTGGTAACTGAAGAAGGAGTTATAAAAACCAACTTTGCAACTGAAGTTAGAAAAATATTATCTATTTGAGTACCACCGCGGGTGCGAATTGCGAAAGGAGCCGCAACGAGCGCGCGTTAGAGCCACTGGAAATGGTATGGTTCGTTCCTGGATACCTGCGCGCACGCTCCCTGTTTATTTTTCTTTTTCTTATGTATTCACCTCTAATCTGCGGTATTCACTATTTTGGCCGGAAAGTTTTACGCTACTCAATTACTGATGTAGTCGGGTAGCCTACCCCGCGTGTATACGCCGTATGGACTACGGACCGGTACTGCCAACGACTCCGGCCACCATTGGGGTGGCCGGAGTCGTTGGCGGAGTTCGTGGCGTTATTCGAGCTTAAACATTATTAATTTAGAAATCATTATTATTAGGGATCTTATGATTTTATTTTTGTATATTTTTAATTGGTTCATAAGCATATATTTACTATCTGTTTTACATAACGTTATGTAAGTAATTTTTCAATGGCATTTGTACAAAAATTTTACTGTGCCAAGTACATTTTATAAGTTGGTCGATTATTACTCGTAAACTTGTAAAGCCTGTTATGATTTTATTTTTGTAAATTTTCACATGGTTCATAAGCATATATTTGCTCAGTTTTACATAGCTAACAAAGTTATTTAAGTAATTTTTCAATGGCATTTGTACAAAATTTTTTCAAGTACTTTTCATAAGTTGGTCGACTATTACTCGAAAACTTGTAAAGCCTACTTATCTGTGATAGTTTTCCTTTCAATTTCGTTATATTTACTACTGCTGTGAATTTTTTCACATAGCCAAGAGCAACCATTTCTTTTTCATCATTTTATTTTACCACTTTATCGGAATTATTAATAAGTATATCCATGCAAAATTACAACTTTCTTGTACTTAGATTCTCTTAGCTAAGCTGCGGACTGACAGACGGATAAAGCGAAACTATAAGGGTTGGGTTCCTTGTTGACTTCGGAACCCTAAAAATAACTACTACTAATAACTCTTTTGTAAATATAATGTGATTGAAGAAAATATTTCTTTTCATTTTGGCAAAGTAGTGTTAGGATATTCCATCAGGAATTTTCAGCAGCGGCCCAAGTCTACATTAATGGCTTAAATATAACTGTATGAAATACTTATATAAATGTACAACTTCACGGAAGTAGATAGAACTACAGAACTGCAACGATCCGTAATCCTTTTGCTACATTTTAAATATCTAGTTATACCGTCACTTCTTAACACCAACTTGATAATAACTAAAGTTCATTTTTATATCCAACCGCAATAGACGTAGAAAGCGAGAGCAAACAGACCACGGAGCCGGAGAAAGAGGCAGAGCTGACAGAACCCCACAAGGAGGACCCCACTCTCAAAGAGTTGTTGCGAGTCGACGAGCAGTACGTGCCGCTGTTGACACTGGTAAGCAATTTTATATATTAAGACGATGTAATAGAAAAGGTTTTCCGTATTAACCAACATTAGCAAAGGTTTACCTTACCTTGACTGTACTCGTATTGTCTGACGAATATTGCCCTTACATCATCATCATCATATCAGCAGAAAGACGTCCACTGCTGGACATAGGCCTCCCCCAAGCGTCGCCACATTGACCGGTCCCGTGCGTCCCGCAACCAGCGGATTCCTGCAACCTTCACCAGGTCATCGGTCCACCTGGTGGGAGGCATTCCAACGCAACGTCTTCCGGTTTGCGGTCGCCACTCCAGAACCTTTCTGTCCCATCGGCCATCCGTTCTGCTCTTGCATATCTTGCATCAAAAAAGGGGATCCCACAAGCTTCGTCATTTCATCATCAACATAGTTTCAGCGAAAACACGCCCTGCTCGACATATGTCCAAGCATCACTAATAAATACCGGTCCTGTGCTTCTTACATCCAGTGCCCTCATATATTATTATCTTTGTTTACAGCTAGAGCAGTTTTGCGAGGGGGAAAACATCTTAGAATTTAACAAGCAACTGCTACACTTTGAGACTACCGTGTCTTCAATGTGCCCCGATGAAGCAAGTTTGCAGTGAGTAACCTTATTCACTACTTATAGTTGTTATTGATTAATAGTTATAAAAGTTTCTTCCCGCCACGCAACCATATTCTTGGCACGGCATAGTTACTGTATTTCCTCTAAATTAGTATATTATTATAGTATACTTCAGTTTCTGTATTCATCACATGTTTCGGTATTTCAATCACTGTAATTTACATACGTTTGATAAATTCTTACAATGATTTTGTTCCATTAACAGGCCTTGGTGATTTATGATTAAAATTCAACCTCTATTTTCAGCCAAGCCTTCGCCACATTTCGGGCCGCCGCCCTGCTAAGCGCAGCCACAGCTCGCTAGCTTGCTGCCGTAGGAGCGGCCTGCACTTGACAGCATTGCAATAGGATGACTGGAGCCCTAATCGAAGTCATGCTCGAGACTTTTGAGTTTATGATTTTAAGTGTTTGATATAGATCATATTTGAAACTGCTAGAATCATATTTGAGTGACCGAACTCAATGTACAGAAATCACTAGAATTTGTCCTATTACTAAATTGGAGATAAAATATTTATCTAAACCAAGGCATGTAAAATCTGGTGTACCTCAAGGTAGCGTACTGGGGCCACCCCTTTTCTTAATATACATTAATGATCTTCCAAAAACTATAGATCATAAAATGGTACTGTTTGCAGATGACAGCACGACTATTGTGGAATATACAAATCCTAATAATTACCAAAATGACATAAATAATTCTCTGAGTGACATTATAAATTGGCTTGACAAAAATAATCTTGTAATTAATTTAAATAAAACAAAAGTTATGCATTTCCACCAGCGCCGTAAGAATCCACTAGTTAATGTTGCCTATAATGACTGTAGAATAGAAGAAGTTACAAATGCAAAATTCTTGGGTATAACTATAGATAATAAACTAACCTGGAAACCTCACTTAGAGAAAATCTGCAAGCGTGTGAGTAAATCTGCATATTTATTATTCCAATTATCAAAGAAAGTAAATACCGACACACTTTTAGGAGCCTATCATGGATTGGTCGCTTCTATTTTGAGGTATGGTGTTGTTTTTTGGGGACAGTCAACTAATAGAGAACTTATATTCAGGATGCAAAAAAGGTGTATACGATCAATGTGTGGTCTAAGAACAACGGATAGTTGCGTTCCTTACTTTAAAAAAATTAATATACTGACTTTTCCATCTTTGTATGTATTGGAAACTGCATTATTTGTAAAATCTAATCAACAATTATTTCAAAAATTTGCAGCAGTTAAGAAAACCCCAATTCGTGCCCAATATGAGAATTTGCTATGTCAATACAAGTGTAAAACTGCTTTATTGAAAAAGAGTTTATTTGGTATTGCTCCAGATATTTATAATAAAATACCTGATAATATTAAATGCATGCCTATAAACAAATTTAAAAAGTCCCTTCAGGGTATATTATTGGAGAAGTGCTATTACAGTGTAGATGAATTTTTAAACGATATTTCGCTTGTATAAAATTCAATCTCAAGCTCAAGAATTCTTAATGTGGGTTTTTTTTTTTCTGTCTTTCTTACGTGAATTGAATAAAACACTTTGACATAGTGTTTTTAATGGAATTTTAAATTGTGACAGTGATTTTTATTGAATTCTAATTGTGACATAGTGTTTTTTATTGAATTTAAATCTTGACATTGTAATTTCAATTTAATTTAAATTTTGACATCGTGATTTTTTTTGAATCTAAATTTTGACATTGTAATTTAAATTTTGATATTGTATTTTTTTTTATTTTTTGTATTGTTTGTCTAGTGCAACTAATTTTGTACGCCATAAATGGCAAAACATGTAGCCACCTCATATTAATATAAGACCTTCATACTGTACTCATGTTTTACAAAATAAATATATCTTATCTTATCTTATCTTATCTTATAGGTAGTTTTCCATTTGTTAGCGTCCGAAGTATCCATACACTCTCTCTTGTAAAGACCTAGAACTCCATGGATGCCGCAATTGGAATATCTATCTACTCGGCTCAACGATCATCATCTGAGCATCCTCATAACGTTTGTTCTTTGGATGCAGCTAAATCAACTGCCTATCTGTTACTGAATACACTTTGCATTAAAATCATCATTCTCTTGCAACTAACTCGACAACACAAAATAATAATTATTTAGCAGCATTACATTGCTAACATTTTGTTCATTGTCACTTTCAGAACTGGACGTCTTGGAGTGGACTGCAGACCTGCAGTGTTTAATTAATGCGGCTAATCTATTAGGAGACTATTGTGCAGGTAATTTTTTTAAAATACCTGTTTTTATTTATTTATTTATTAAGGATTACCAAGGAGGGTTATAAAACTAAAACACTTTAATTATATTAAAAAAATAACGTCATATCATTTTCTTGTAATGCACACTCTCATTCAAACAACATGGTCCATTATTTGTTATTAGAAGAATCTCATAATGTTAGTAACACTTGACAATACAAATAAACAAACAATTAAAAATAAACAGGGGCAGATGATTATTAAAAATACTATCGACAATAGATAAAAATTTAAATTTTTATTAAGATATATTTAAACAAAAACATATAATTTTTTAATAATAGATTAAAAATGTCAAAAAGAGCAATAAAAAATTTCAAATATACTGAGAAATTAATAAATATAATAGACAACATAACAAAAGTAAACAATACAATTTTGTATTAACTGGCATTCAAATAATAATATCAAGAATTTTAGTGGGCAAATTATTGTATGTCAACTCTTAAATTTTGTCAAATTTAACATATCAACATTTAAAATTAGTCGGATTAAACATGCCAACATTGAAAACAAACTACTAATAAGAAAATACTTAAGAAGAAAGGAAAAGAGAAACACAAATCATAATATATGAAATGGCTAATCATGATATTAAGCCTGCATCATCGCGGCATCATCTATCACTGATCATGAAAGTGTTGGCATTGCTACTAACCTGGATACAAAACTTTACCAGCCCTACACGTTGAAACGAATAAACTATCCAGAATTAGATAATGCTATTAATGAAATTTTATTTTGTACCGATACTTGAGTGTAATGATGCCAACGCTGCCAACAATCAGCAATTTTGTTTACCAGGTAAGGCCATACAGAATAACTCTCTTGTAGTCAAAGTGTCTTATAGGAAAAGAATAAACAAACCGTGGATTACTACTGGTTTATTGCGATGTATGCGTAATAGAGACAACCTATACAAAAAGCTTAAAAAAATCCCACCGATGAAGCAGTTGAGTTAACGTACAAAATATATAGGAGCTTCTGCAATGCTTTGCTAAAGAAGCAGAAAAGATTGTATGAGAGACAGGAAATTGAAAAATCAAAAAGTAACACAAAAAAGTTGTGGGAAATTGTATGAAATGTATGCAGCTCAAACAAAAAGGAAAAAGTAGAATATTCCTCGGCCCTGATCAAAACTGATAATCCCAAAAACAGTGTTGATGACGCCAACAAATACTTTACTGGTGTGGGACAGGGACTGGCAGAAAAAAATGTTGGTAACGTCCATCAGCCTAATATCCACCAGACCTCTATTCCTTCATCACCCAACTCTTTTGTCTTACTTCCTACTGATGAAGAAGAGGTGGAACAACTCATATTTGACCTGAGAGAAGATGCATCAGTGGGAGTGGGTCAGATATCTGGCAAAATATTAAAGCACTACGCTAAAAAACTTACCCTTCGGTTCGGTCAGTTACTAATCTTGACAGTAAAAATAAGTGTCCTACGGTGTTCCTAGACTTGGCCAAAGCCTTTGACACGGTTCCTATTCTATCGCTTGTACACAAATTGGAAAGAATAGGTGTCAGAGGGATCCCTTTGCAATTGCTTGGAGATTACTTAAGGCATAGGAAGCAGCGTGTGAAAACTGATAACTGGATTAGCGACGAACTCTTTGTCCACTACGGTGTCCCTCAGGGCAGTGTCTTAGGTCTTAGCCTCTTCCTGGTCTATATAAATGACTTGTGTCAACTCGAAACTTATCACGGAAAGTTACTATCCTTTGCGGATGACACAGCGCTCTTCTATAGTGGAGAAACCTGGGAAGACGTTTTTGAAAGTGCTCAACATAGTTTTGATAGGGTCTGCCTATGGCTGAAAAATAATGTGTTGACATTTGTGATGAGTAATAAATTTTACTATTTATTTATTTATGATTCTAATATTATTAAAAGCAACATTATATTAAAGACTAAATTATGTAATGTGTTATAATATCTCCTCAAAGTTAGAGTGAAAAGGCTTCCTCTGTGTAAGCTCACTGCATCGACGATTTTACCTTTGTCACTCCTCCTAAAAGTCCTCCACCTGAAAGTGGTCATACAATTTTTTAATAAAAGTGTGTCGTGATTTATATCGATGTCAGTTTTTTGGAATTTAGCATTGTCCAATTGAATCTTTCTGAATAAGTAATTGACAGAATTATTATATGCCTGTTCAATTTAAAATCATTCTTATAGATTTTTCTCTGATCTGATTCATTTCAGAAATGCGAAAGAGCCCGGCGTACAAATGGACTAATCGCCACAAGCTAGCCGGGCCTCTTCTAGAGTATATGCGCGCATTGCTGCGCAGTCATGACTCCAGGGCACACAGATGTCTGTCCGCACAGGTACGTGCCAAAATCCGTCTTAAATATGTATAACTAAATTCGAAGGGTCCAAACGGAGCCCTATTACTCACGTGTCTGTCCGTCTGTCTGTCCGTCATATGTCACACAAGTTTTACAGCCAAACGGTTGGAGCTACAGTTTCCGAATTTTCAATCTCCGATACAGAAAGGGGAGATATCGTTGTTTAGAACTCGTTGAGTAGATAATTAAAGGGCCGGTGTTTTTCTGTAATCAATTAATAAAGTGTAGAATTAAGAAATGAAATGAGTATTACAGTCAATTTGACAGACAATCTTATAAACACTGAACATTTACAAACTAACCTAACCTAAAGTTAGTCGGATGGATTAATGATTGCAAAATGTTGTTATTAGCATGCGTAGGCTCACCACAGGGAAATAATTATCTGATTGTAAATTATGACGCAAATTGCAACACTATTTCAGAAGTAATAAACAGTTCACTAAAATCACTAGTAACGGTTTGGGGTTTATAATAAGAAAACCAATATCATTTAGTAGGCAACAACAAGGTTAGTAGACAACAACTTAGGCTAGAGTAAGACTGCCCGACGCGCATCACGTTGGTTGCGCTCTACATAATAGGATAACACATCTTGTGTGTTACACAGTTTGTGTTTTCTTGATCGATGTATAAAAAATAAATATCGCTAATTTTACCCAATTCTCTTCCAGCTTTACCAGAATTATGAAGAACTCCACTCCATCCTAGGAGATGTGGTGTTGGGGTTGTCGATATCGATCAGATATCAGCTTCGATCAACACCAGAAAAGAGAAACGTGTGGTTGCTGCACTGCATGTATACGTATGCATTATAGATATATTATATCTGTGGCGCTTACGTATCAGGCAGTGACGGTTGGAGCAGCTACGCGTGGGGAGCTCTTATTTAATTTTATTATTGATTTAGTTTTTAATTTAATTCGTTTTTTTTTATTTAATTACTTTTTTGGTTTTTAATTTTATTTTAGTGGTAATTTAATTTGATTAATTCTTGTATAATGTTGTAGTGTTTTGTTTATTTTTTGTATTTGTTTTATTATTTATGAGTATTTGCTGTGTTTTAAATAAGACAACAGAAGTTACCCCTGTAAATAATCAGTTATTATTAGTACATAACAAAAAGGCATCTTCTGGCAATCCATTTAGTGGTACAAAGCAGAGGGTAGAGCATAACTCATTAAAATTATTAAATCAGAACTTTCAAGGTTGCTGCTCTTCCAAATTATTAGAAATTGTATTATTTAAAAAAAAACAAGTTTGATACTATTTGTGTAACTGAACATTGGTTAAAAGATGACCAAGTAAAGTCCATTAATTATGAAAATTATTGTGTAGTTAGCCATTTCAGCAAACAACATATGTTACATGGCGGATCATTAATACTTATTAAAAACTCTATTAAATCTAAAGAAAGAAAATACATTGCTAGACTATCGGTTGAATTGTCCTGGGTTGAGCTTGATAAGCATGTTCTAGTATGCGTCTACAGACCTCCAAGTAACCAGAATCTATCTGTGTTTGACTCTGTAATGGAAGATGTGTTAAAAAAAGTTAGTACTAGTAGTAAATCAAACATACATATGTGGCGATTTTAACATTAACTTATTAGAGAATAACTGTAACAGTATCAGGTTGTTGGGTCTTTTAAAATCATTTATTCTGTAAAATATGTTTATGGAGCTAACCAGAGTGACAACTTCTTCTGCGACTTGTATAGATAACGTTTTTTGCTATTGTGATTGATGACAAACAATAACGTATAGCACGTACATACCTTTACAAATATACAAATAAAATATAGGCCATTTACTTGTAAAAATTTATAAAAAAATTATAATACCATGAATAGTAAGTTATGTGTTCAAAACTTTAATAATATAGATAATCCAAATGAGTTCTATGCCGAATTTTCTAAATTACTAAACACGTAATTTAATGAGATTTTTTTCAAATTTTTTTGAAAGCGAAAAGTATTTACACCAAGTTCGTATTCGTAAAAGCACGGAAAAGCTTTATAAACATTATGGCCTAAAGCAACATATGAATAATACAAGCTTTGATAAATATGTTGCGAATCATTCAAATACCTTTAAAATAGTTAAAACGCTGTATATAAGCAATAAAATAAAATCAGACAACAGACCAGCAGAGATCAGCAGACGATAAAATAAAAACTACCTCGAAAATAATGAAACAGGTAAAAAAAAACAGCGTAATACTGAAATTAATTTAGTGACTGCACATGGTCCCATACAATCAGATGTCCTCTACATCTTAGCTTAGGAATTTGAAAACTTATTTGTTAATATTCCTCTTAAAACTACAGCAGCTTTAAACTCCTCACCCGCGCTATCTGCTGCCTTACTTAGAAATAATGTAAATGCGTGCCCTTCGGAGTTTAAGTTTCAACATACAAACCCCCATGCTATTTTAAAAGCTTTTAAAGATCTTAAAACTAAATCAACAGAAGATCTTTGGGGACTATCTGTAAAAGTATGTAAATCAATCATTGAAACTATCGCGCCCTATTTAGCTTTCATATTTAACACTAGTGTCGTTCAAGGAGTTTTTCCAGACCTTATGAAACACAGTAAAGTAGTTCAATTGTTTTAATCCGGGGATAGCAAAGAAGCTAATAATTATAGGCCAGTGTCAATTCTGCCGGTTCTAAGTGAAGTTTTCGAAAAGTTAATGCTCAACCAATTGTTACGTCATTTTAACAAACATTCCATCTTTCGTGATCAACAGTACGGTTTCACCAAAGTGCGTTGCACAACTGACGCTGGCGTCACCCTAATAAAGAACATCTTTAACGCCTGAGAAGAAGCACAAGACGCCATTGGAATCTTTTGCAACCGTTGGAAAGCATTCGATTGCGTTAACCCTGAGACACTTGTTGAAACTCGAGCGCTATGGAATTAGACACACAGCCCTTGGTGTACTTAGATCATATTTGAAAGCCAGAAAACTAAAAGTTCAGGTAAATGGCGTAAACTCACTAGGGTCTGAAATGAAAATGGACGTTCCTCAGGACTCTATATTGGGTCCATTCCTCTTTTTAGTTTACATTAACGATTTGCCCCAATTATTACAAATTCAACCGAATATCGTGTTATTTGCTGATGACACATCTTTGATATTTAAAATAGATCGGCGGTCACAAAATCTTGATGATGTGAATAAGTCTATTCATCAGGTCCAAACTTGGTTAACGCCAAACAATTTGGTACTAAATTAAAAAAAAAACAAATGTATTCACATTGCCGAATGTCAGAAGTAGTGTTTTTTATTTTTTTATATATTAAAGTACAAGTTTATACAATCTTAGGCTAAAATTTCCATTATGGGCCGCTGATTTAAGGCGTGGGGAGGGGGGAAGGAGGGGTGGGGGGAGGCGGGATAACCCCCTGTACCATCCCCACCACTCGGAGCCCCATGGTTAAGGAGATATCCATGGTTAAAGTTTTGAGGTTAGAATAAAAATGTCATCAATTTCCATCGATTTTTGGGGCAGGAAGGGGGGTAGGGATGTGGGGGGGTAGGGGAGCTACCCCTCTGTACCATCCCCACCACTCGGAGCCCCATGGTTATGGAAATATCCATGGTTAAAGTTTTTACAATTACTATTTAACAAGAATGTCGACGGAGCCCCGCTGTGCGGGGCTCCTATTTCTGTCTAAAGGGTCTAAAGTAACCTAACACGAAGAAGATGACGGGAGCTGAGTTCCCTCGCTTTGCTCGCTCACATCAGAACCATCTCTTCGAACCTAACCTGTCCGTGTCGGGGTGCCCTAAGTTCCCGAGCTCGCTTCGCTCGCTCTTGGACTATAGGCCGCGTTTCCACTGACGCGGAGCTGGGCGGAGAGGAGCGGAGAAGAGCGGTGAAAAGTGGTCAGTGTTTCCACTGAAGCGGAGCTGGGCGGAGAGGAGCGAAGCTGGGCGGAGAGGAGCGGAGTGGAGCATACTTTTGGAATCGCGCATTTTTGCACTTAGTTACACTCAATCTCTCGGAAAGACCATACGTCATGTTGTCGCTTAAAAAGAAAAAAGCAATCATTTTATATCTTTCTCTACTTGAAGACGAAGATAACGAATCAGATGAAGTAGCATTGACTGTTGCGACTTTTTTGGATTCGAAGAGAAAACATAGATTCTGGATTCGACAACATATAAAGTACCATTCTGTGCATGGAGAATTTTCAACTTTTTTTCAGACGTGTTATGACGAAATGTTACCGCCCCGCTGTCCTCCGCTCTGCACCCCAATGCTCGCTGTCCTCCGCACTGCACCGCCTCGATGTATGAATATCCGCTCAGCTCTGCTCCACCCCGCTCGTACTGTTTCCATTGAAGCGGAGCGGAGATTTCAAGCATAGTCATTGGTCAATTTGTGCACCGCTAAGCTCCTCTCCGCCCAGCTCCGCGTCAGTGGAAACGCGGCCTTCATAAAGACCACATGGAAAGTGGGTGCTCTGATTCGGTTTTGGGTATTTCGGATATTCACATAGTAAATAAAACACGATGACTAACACTGACAGTTAACACAAAGAAGCGTGGCGTCGCTTCACGTTCCGTTCCACAGTGTAAACAAAATTCGGTATTTTTTGTGTAAAAAAGTCAATGTAATTGCATAATACACCATGGTTATTGTGCACATTAATTTCACACCAAATAATATATGTGAGTAAGTGAAAACAAAATTATATTTAAATAAAAAATATGACTTCAAATTTAATAAAATACACCTCTATCAACGGAACGTGAAATGTGAACTTTGACGTTTACCATGACAATTTATCTAACCTTAAAATTTGCACAAAACAAAATTTATATGGGAATTTTTAACTTTTTTGTCTTGAAAACCGTGATGCTCCGAGTTTTGAAACTTTGGAAAAAGCTTTCTATTTATGAGTACTATCTATAAAAAAAATGGACTTCCAAATCAGCGGCCCATAAAGGAAAGTTTATCCCATACTTCAGAACTATGCCCCACAAAACCGTTTTCACGGTTTGTCTGTTTGAAGGGAACAAAGAATATTAAAATAAAGTTTATTAGTGGGGACACTTAATTTTAACTTAATGAAATTATAACCAATAATAACTAACAACAATATATCTGAAATGTTCAGAGATCATTTACAATCGCCTTAACAAGAACTGCTTCAGTGATGAGAATGGAGAAAAACTGGACTATGTAAATCATAAAGCTTTCCCAGGAATCACTCTAGGTGACAAATTACAATGGGGGGCTCACATAACATCTCTCGCGGGTCGGCTGAGCTCGGCCGCTTATGGTGTTAGAAAGATAAGTCAGTTAACGGATGTGGAGATCGCGCGTTTAGTATATTTTATTTACTTTCACAGCATAATGTAATACGGTATTTTACTGTTGGGTCGGACGGTTGACATTGAATCGATATTTATATTGTACTAGCTGTTCCCCGCGGCTTCGCTCCCGTGGACGACCCCACAGGACCCGTTTTTGGGATAAAAAAAATAGCCTGACATAGGCTATTTTTTTAACCCTCAGGAATAATGTAGCTTTCTATTGGTGAAATTTTTTTTAAATCGGTGCAGTAGTTTTGGAGCCTATTCGGTACAATCAAACAAACAAAGAAAAATCTTTCCTCTTTATAATATTAGTCACCGAGAATCTCTTGGGAAAAATCTAGATTAATATTATGACAGTTTGTTGCCAATTCATTTATGAAAATATTATGTATGTAAAGGAAAATATAAATCTCTTCAGTAATGGTAGACACAATTGTAATACTAGAAATAAAGATCTAAAGTAAACACATCTTTCATGGGGTGTTAAATTCTATAACAAAATACCTTGTGAGTTATTAAACTAAATTTAAAACAATAGTTAAAAGCACACTTTGTAAACAAGCATATTACAAATTAGATGATTATATTCAAGACAAGAATGCTTGTAAACATGCTGTTCCTGCTCTTTAGTATAGACAAAACCATATATTCATAGTTATAGTAACGCTAAATTATTCTTTATCTTCTCTTTTTGTTTAAAAAAATTGACTCTGTTCCGTTGTTGTTGAATTAGGTAATTTACCTATGTTTGCAATATTACCTATGTTTGCAATATTTGTAAGTATGTGAGAACCATGTTCCTATTTATCAAGTGAAGGAATTTACCTGTAAGTGCTTGTAATACTTTATACCTTTATGTAGAATAGTAGTACTGGATGCATCGTCCTCACATATAAGAATTTATTAATGTTTAATGTACTTATATAAATATTTTAAAAAACATTATTTTTTTAAAAGAGTAAGTATGGAGTTACTTGTGCGTTCTTCTCCATAACAAGCTACTTTTCCGAATGCACGGTAGTATCAATTTTTATTACTTGTAAATTTTAATTGTTAACGATCAAAGGTGCCGCTTAATAGCGTAGTTGAAATAAATACATTTGACTTTTACTTTGACTTTTTGTTTTAAGTTTCCTAATTCAATCGCTCATCCAATCACTTTTCAAAAATATACATTTTTAAAGTTTAGAAATGCGTAGCTCTGCAACCTACATTGAATAAATAAATATTAAATTTATCTGACAGGCTATTCTCCACATATTTCAGTCCCAAGAAATCTTTGATCGATAGTAAATTGATAAAAAATGCTTAATTTTACAATTCAAGTTTGTATCAGATAAGTTGGGTAAACATTAGTAGTTAATTGTGTTACAAGGGGACAAAGTAATATTTTGTTCTTGCAGGGCGTTATTTTAAATTCAGAGCCAAGCGAAGGATTCTATAGTAGAATCACGAGCGTAGCGAGGGATTCTAACGTAGAATCCTAAGCTTAGCGAGGAATTCAATATACGCAGCCCGAGAACAAAATATTTTGTCCCCGAGTGATACACACTATTTTTCATCACTACCTAAGAGAAAAATAAAAAGCTACGAGTACCTACCTACTCGAAACTAGTAATATCACCATAGAGAATTGAATGTTAGTTAGTGAATTTTTTTATTACATTAAACCTTCACGCGAGCGCCTCCAACCCAACTACGCAAATCTATCAGAAGCACGAAGCGGACCAATCAGAAGAGAGAAAGCTCAAACTCCTACGGGCGCAAAATTGGATTTGGCTTCCGCTATCCTCTATAGACAATTGTCGTTTTTCGAATAGGTGTGATGAAAAAAAACTTCTAACAAAAAAATTAAACCGAATTCCAAAACAACACTCCAAAGTCGATATCTTTGGACCCTATTTTTTTCGTTATTGACACCGACTTCCGAAAAGGAAGTTATTAGTTGTAGCGTTGTGGGGATTCTCAACTGGAAATAGTCGAGTGATACTAAAAATCACATTTAGTAACTTAGTACTGTTCATAGTCACATCACTAAAAACGCGGTACAACTCTAACTTCCTGAGACGCTAACTCTCTGTCATTTCAATTTTCAGTATATTAAAATGTACTCTGTGATTTCAATTTCGCTGGCTGAGCTGACAAAACCTATATCCTGATTCTATATCAGGACTAATTGTTCCCCGATCTAGGGTGAGTTCGACATTAGTTAAGTGATTGTACCTGATTATCTGTGCTGGATGACCAATATCAATTCCATCACTTATTTAGTATCTGATTTGGCACTGTCATTGTTGGACGCGTGGCTAAGGGTCATCCAGGACGTAGGCGATAGTAATGAGTATGTATTTCTACTGCATCGGGGTGTGCCGCCGTGTTTTATTGTAAGTGATCACGTTTACTTTATGTTAATAAATGCTAGCGCCTTCATACTTAACCTAATTTTGCATCTGTCAATGTGCTTGCTATGTTTGCAAGTTTCTTACCTGTAAACCGCTGCGTTGTGCTGAGCTTTCACCTACAATGCTTCCCAAACCGTTCCTTGGCTTAAAAATGGGAAGAAGCTGGTACATCTCATGCGGCTTGCTGCTTATTGCACCGCATCTAACATGCGGTGTTGTGGTTCCTGACCCGACCACGACATGGAACGGAGATTTTACTATGGCACAAAATGGTTATTTTAATTGTGTTTTATTGTGCCACTTATGCCAGGAATTTGTGCCTTGTACTTTTTGAGTAATAAGAGTACGATTGTGGTCGGGCTGGGGATCACGGTTCCTGACCCGACCACAACAAGATCTAATAAAATATCAATAGTGGGAAGTTACTGATTATGCCAAAAATATGTGTCAAATTGTGCCTATGGCATACGAAATTCTTTTACTATTCATATCACAGAATATATCTTGATTCGGGTAAAATTGAATAATCAAGAAATAAAGTGTGTCAATCACACGATATGCAATTTTACTACGACTTTGCAAGCAGTTTTACTCTGTGAAATTATGCTATATATAAAGCACTTCATTATTTTATTTTACTGGATGTGTTCACGACTTCCTACGCGTATATATGTATTTATAAAAAAATACAACCACTATGTTTTGTAGCATTATATTATTGTGTTAAGCTTGTATAAAAAACCGGTCAAATGCGAGTCGGGTTCGTATCCTGAGGGTTAAATTTAAAAATAAATTAACTTGTTTAAACAGTACCAGTACAAGCTGAACCCTTGCTGCATACTTTTACTATTAATACAGGGTTCAAAAAGTTAATAGTTAAGAATTAAACTTTTAAAATATAAAGCATAGTTTTCAGACTTTTTCCTTTACTTGTGATGTACGATCTTGTATCTTGCCAAATTGCATGATTCTTGGTCAACGGTAAGTACCCTATCCTTATCCTACCCTAGTGTTTTGATTCCCGAGCGATTTCCATCGAAATTGACCAAATAAGCGACATAAATGGTCAACATCTTTTAATTGCGTTGACATAGAAATTTGTTTTTTTTTGCCGCAAGGGACTGCATAATTCATTGTTAATTTCAACTTGATATGACGACCAAAAAATTTAATTTTTAAGACACAAAGTACTTTTTACCAGTAAGAATAATTTGCCACCAAATAAAAATCATGTTGACAAAGAAATCAGTAAGTCTTTGTCGGAGCGCATGACGCCAAAAAAAACTTTTTTGCAAAAAAATCCTAACGACTTCCAAATTAAAAACTACAAAGTGAAAAATAGGGTACTTACCGTTGACCAAGAATCATGCAATTTGGCAAGATACAAGATCGTACATCACAAGTAAAGGAAAAAGTCTGAAAACTATGTTTTTATATTTTAAAAGGTTAATTCTTAACTATTAACTTTTTGAATCCTGTATTAATAGTAAAAGTATGCAGCAAGGGTTCAGCTTGTACTGGTACTGTTTAAACAAGTTAATTTATTTTTAAATTTAACCCTCAGGATACGAACCCGACTCGCATTTGACCGGTTTTTTATACAAGCTTAACACACTAATATAATGCTACAAAACATAGTGGTTGTATTTTTTTTATAAATACATATATACGCGTAGGAAGTCGTGAACACATCCAGTAAAATAAAATAATGAAGTGCTTTATATATAGCATAATTTCACAGAGTAAAACTGCTTGCAAAGTCGTAGTAAAATTGCATATCGTGTGATTGACACACTTTATTTCTTGATTATTCAATTTTACCCGAATCAAGATATATTCTGTGATATGAATAGTAAAAGAATTTCGTGTGCCATAGGCACAATTTGACACATATTTTTGGCATAATCAGTAACTTCCCACTATTGATATTTTATTAGATCTTGTTGTGGTCGGGTCAGGAACCGTGATCCCCAGCCCGACCACAATCGTACTCTTATTACTCAAAAAGTACAAGGCACAAATTCCTGGCATAAGTGGCACAATAAAACAATTAAAATAACCTTTTGTGCCATAGTAAAATCTCCGTTCCATGTCGTGGTCGGGTCAGGAACCACAACACAACATGCGCACCCAATGGTGCTTTCTGGGCTCTTTGTACGGGCTGAGGGCTGGACCCCTTGCCTACTGCTGCACGTTACCTACGCACGCTGCCCAGGTCTTGGCCTGCCTAACTGCGGCCTACCGCCACGCTAGCCGGTGCCTGCGCCGCCTACCCTGCGCAACCGAGCAACTACAGTTCCGGTGGTCTATCGTTGAGCCTGTGCTGGCAGGCCCCCGCGTCTGTCACATGCTGCCAAGGGACGGTACCCATCTTACATTTTTAGGGTGTGTTAGTGATCGGTGAAGAACAGTGACTCCTTACCCACGACCTAGCTGTAGTACTTTAGCTTATAATTATATGTCGCATCAAGGCTGGCCGATAGATGCAAACCATCGAGAAGTCAGGATGTATTCCCTTAGGTTAAGACATCGTGTGTGGGCAGGTAGATGGGTCAATCGTGAAAATGAAATCACACAAAATATTTGATACACAGTATATTCAAATAGACACAAGTTACATTCTTGCTTACTAATATGCCGGATCTTCATTGATTCTACGTCTTCGCTCTAAGGCCTGTCAGCACTCAACTGCTCTATTTCGCACCACGCAAGTGCTTATAAAAGCGCGCCAATGCATAGTTGCTCTTGATTGCCACTAGGGGCGTGCTTGTGATTTGTTTTGATAGTACGGACGCTATTGACTAAACCCGACATATTTATATAAATATTATTATGTCGGTTTGTGAGAAATAATAGTAGATTAGTAGCCAAGGGCTGTAAGGTACCAATTGCAGCCCGAGATATTTAGGCGCACGAGCGCAGCGAGGTCGCCTATAGTTTGAGGCTGCAATTGGTGCTTACACCCGAGCTAACTATTCTGCTTTACATCTCGATTGTGAGGTAAGTAGAAAAAAACCGGCATTACAAGAATAAAACATTTTATTTGTTGAAATTTATAGTGAAATGAGAACAATTTTCAAATTTTAAGGACAGGTGTTTTTTGGGTATGTTAATAGTTTGAGATTGTGATATTTGTTGGTCATGGACAAAATCTGACGGCTGAATAGTTTTCGTTATTTTGTTGGTAATTTTACTTTTATTTTGTATGGAATCTTCAATGTAACCTTCAACCACCTTGCTGGATTTCCACCCACCGTGCCTTTTTATAGTGGTTAAGTTAGCCCCAGCATCGGCTTAAAGTATAGCCGATGTTCTCCGGAAGCAATGACCTGTGTACAATTCCGGGTTTGCTAACTTTAAATAACTTGCGATTTGCTTCGGCATACTTCTGATCATATTTTTTCCAATAACTTGTTTGTAGCACTTGCCTTGGTGGTACTTCAAAAAAAATCGGTTGGTGTTTACATTTTCAGGACGAAGATTTCTGTATTTTTGTACGAATTCAGAGAATTCTTGAGGAACTACAAATGTTCGGTCAATTTTAGTTTTTGTGTTCGGTAGTTTAATTACTAACAACTGACCCTGTTGTTCTATGTTCTCTATTGTTATAGTTGTCAATTCAATACCTCGGCATGCGCCAGTTATACCGAATTTAAGAACCACCTAAAACAAGCGAAATATAAAAATAAGTATGTTTTATAGGATTGTAAGAGTATAAAAAATTAATTATGAAGTATTAGTGCCCAGCAGATTGTCTTTTTAGAAAAGATGATAATTTTGAATAGTTCTTGATATTGATGTCGTGTTTAGTACTCATATTTGCTTTTAACATTGAATAAATGCACAACAAACTAGATGGCTGCAGCTTTTTTGATAGCTCACTAAAGTATGTTAAGAATACAGTCTCGGATAAAGACTTTACTCGTTTTTCTGTTCGCCACTTTATGAACTGGTCGTAAGTTTTCAAATATATCTCTCTTTAGAAGTTTCAGGCAAAATATGGTTAATTGCTGCTTCAGCTTCCATTTTCATTGAATCGGGAGTGCAGCTTATATCTTCATCACTTGAAGAACTCATGTTTTTTCCTAATTAGCACGTAATTATAAAAAAATCCCAAAATAAACAATATTTAAAGTAAAAGTTTTCTATTCCCGCCTATTTTCATTAAAAAGAATCAAGTAAAGAACTTTTTTTTTTTTAAGAACGAAATTGAGCTTCGCCGTTCGACATTTAAAATTGATGACTATTATACTCACACGAAGACAAGGCTGAATAGCAAAGCGACCTATTTGGTCATTGGGCTGAATGCATAATGTCTATTGCCAGTATGATGGTTTATTGCCAGTATGGATGGTACGCGAACTTTTTGAAAGAAAGAAGTGTTTTTTTTTTTATTACTTACCGCCGCCCTAGGGCTTTTCTAGCTACATTATTACCCTAGAGCGCTAATTAGTCACCTAAAAGCCCCATTTGAAAGTAATAAGAACCTACTTACTGAACATGATCGTGATGATGTCGAACGGATAGACAATTATGTTAATACTTTGCCAAAATTTAGTAAAGTATTGTATTTCATATCTAACGCAATCTTATCCATAACTATCTGATAGTAATTTCGCTGACTATAATAGGGATGGACTAAAAAATAATTTCTAGTCCGTCAGGTAGATTAATAAAAATATTGGACACGTATTTTTTCTTTTGTCACGTAAACAAAATTAACGACGATACCAAAAGATACAGTGCGTTGATTTCTCGTGGCGTCACGTTTTAGTACACATTTTACACAAATGTTACGTAACAAGCCCTCGCGGCTGAACTTTGATATATATATAGATAGAACTTTGTAATTTTTTATGGATTTGCTAAAGCAAAAAAGACGTGTCAATTTTTTTTTTTAAATCTAATTGACGGACTAGAGATGGTTTTTTTTTTATCCATGAGTCATCCCTATAACACAGTATGACACTGTTTATGTTCCTCGCCTGCTGGTTGGGCAACCGGTTTTGTCCTACAGAGTTAATGATCGTCGCGAAGCGGCATATTTATTCGCAACGCAATCGTTCCATCCTGGTACTTTATTATTATTTCTTCATTTTAGTTTTTCTCGTCGGTGATGTAAAGCAGTAGGTAGCACATCGCTGCATTATCTTAAATAACGATTGGTACAGATTTTCAAGCGATAGTGTCGTTAATCTCCATATTTCCAGATAGCAGATGATTCAGTTTCATAGATTTTTTAACAATGTTCACTTACCACATATAATTTAAACAATAGAACAGAGAACACTTTATGAGGCTAAAAAAATCGCCTTACAAAGTAAACAAATTAATTCTAACGAACCAAGTACATCTTAAAGTTTTAAGAACATTAAGTAATATTGTAACTTATTATCATTTTTGCAAATTATTTAGAAAAATATATGTTTACTAACATGCAAGTATGAAAAAATAAATTAAGGTAAAGTATCAGATTATTCATTTCATCAGTCACTAACAAAGTATGGTCATCTATAGGTATTAGACGAGTATGCCTCCCAGGTCCGCAATAATAGTGCAGATCGTCAAGTCTTTAGTTTGCAGTTTACCCGAAAGCAGTCTGTGATCTGTCTAATACATTGTTACGTCTATGAAAACGTCCTTTACCGCGCCACACCGCGCTGTACGCGTTCTCAGTGGGCAGACAGTGAGTCTCTAGTATATAATAGTAGTCTATGGCAGTGAGCGAGCCAGCTTGTTGTGTTATGTGCGACACAGACGTATTGTATATTGAGTTCCGTAATCTAAGTTGTGCACATACTCATATTGGGTGCAAAATTGTTCTAATTCAGTGTGATAACCATTTTTGGGGTCTTCGTTGAAGTCGCCGATTACCAAACAGTCGGTAATCTCGCTGTCCTCCACTATCGAGTGTATTTTGTCTAAAATCTCACGATATTCCGGACAGTTGTCAGTGCTAGTAGTAGACATCATGTGCACGTTTACAAGTGAAATAGTGCTAACAGCATTACTGCTTATTTATGGCTTATTTATAGTGTCTTGCATTTTAGGTTTTATTTTTGTGATATTGCGACGACGCCGTATCTACCCAATAATGTTGCATTTGTGATGTCGACAGCTGACGTTCCAGTTATTAGCCCATGAGAATATAATAATTTACTAACATCAAATTATAAAGAAAAATAGATTATTTATTGTTGGCAGTATTGCGGAAATGTGGCAATGAAATTTGATTTTGAGGGTAGACCAGAAATATTGACAACTAGCTTCTGCCAGTGGCTTCGCCCGCGTGAATGTCGAAGATTATCCCAAGGGAACATATTCCCGGTATAATTTTTTTTTATCCATATCCGTTCAGCCGTTTGAGAGTGAAGAAGTAACATACATACTCACAGACTTTCGCCTTTATAATAATAGTGTGATATTTTAGTTCGATACCTTCAAACATCGAAATAAAGTTACCGTTAGAACATGGACAAGCGTAGCTGGATGGGGTCGAAAACGATTGTAAGGAATGTGCGTTTTTTATATGAATTGTTTTTAAAAGTGGTCACTGATTTGTCTCCAGGTAATTTATTAAATAGTTTGGATCCTTCATACAAAATAGTTTTTCTGCCGTAGTTTTTGTGGGTTGGGTATAGTTGAAGAAAGTCTTGTTCACGTCTCAATGTCTTTTGTGTTTTTAACCGACCTTCCAAAAAGGAGGAGGTTCTTTGTTCGGTCGATTTTTTCGTCAATTGTGTCTACGACCGATTTTGAAAACCCTTTTTTGTCTGAAAGAATATGTTTCCGAATTGGTCCCATAAAAATTTGGTGTTTTTTTTTTTTTTTTTTATCAATATTTACATCTGTGGGTATTATACATATCTTCTGCCAAACTGCAGGACAGTTTGTCGGCAGTGTTCTCGTGAATACAGCTCTTACAGTTACAACAAAATTATTATATCATAAATTTGATGAAGAACTTCGGAGATATACCACAGAACTCTTCAATAAACGATCGCAAATCACTCGGGATTGCTGCAACTGCATTTGCAAGTGTATTGTTTACACCAATTCATAACATAATATCACACCGGTACTCTCTAAAGGGCACATACGTAGACGCAGTAGGCAGACGTGTACAGTTCACCCGGGTACACTCTCATTATTATGTTAAGGTTATGTTCATGGTTCATGTTATTCGGGGAATCTATTTTGGCATAATGTTGGTTATTTTAGCAAATACCTTACTTGTGAAATTGCCCATTATGTACCGCAACAAAATGTGAACAATAAAAATCTTTTTTAACCAAAAAATACGACCTACTTCGGAATAAAAACACTACAATGTGAAGAATAACTACAATTTCAGAAGTCGGTGTCAAAAAACGAACGCCGCCGCATGAAAACGCATGGCGAGCGCTGTTGCCGTGGCTAGGCGAAACGGGTCCAGCGGCCTGAGAGACCAGAGCGCCAAGAAAGGCCCAAACGGTTGGAAAGGCGAACGCAGCGGCCCGTACCGCCAGCGTCGCGCTCTCAACAAGCGTCCGCCAGCGTGTCGCTGCTACCCGACGAACCCCCACTGAAGAAGCGGAGAACCTCTCGGGACCGCCGCGCCTGCTCACCCTCCTCAGGGTACGCCACCACCTCCTCCAGCGAGCGACAGACTGAGGATAATGACGACGAGCGGAGCAATGCCCTAAGGTCCATTGAAAGGTCATCAACTAGTGATGTAATCCGCCAGCAGTACATTAACGATTCCGCGAAATTGTATTCAGAATACATGAGCCTTTACGCTGGTCTGGCGCAAGTGGCTGCCCTGTTCTCACGTCTAGAAGTTGAGCTTCATAGCGCGGAACCTCTGGCTGTTGCGAGTGTAGAACGGCAGATCAGGGAAGAGTACCGGCACATGAAGAACGACCCCAGATACGTGGAGGACAGGGCAAGGTATAATTACCTGCACGCAAAGTTAGCGCAAATGATGCTAATGGTTTGTCGTTACGACACCATATCATCACGACGTGTACCCTGAGACTCGAGTTTCTGATTTAGGTATGTATAACTTACACAGAGCAATGCTCTGAGAGCATCTCAACAGCTTATACGCATTAGTATAATAAGACCTATACATTTTTTACAGAGAAGTGGTGGCCAAGTGGTATCGGCCGCAACTTACAAGTTGTAGGTCTCATGTTGTACCACCGTGTTAGTGTCAATACTTTAATACATCTGCACCTTAATTATATCAATAAAATATATGTCAATACTTTAATACAGGGCGCACGGTTGGCGCAGTGGTTGAGCGATTGACTGCTGAGCTGCGTGTCGTGGGTTCGATTCCCGCACGGAACAAATATTTGTATAACCTACAGATAGTTGTTCCGTCTCTGGGTGTTTGTGTATGTAAATTTTTATGTTTGTAAACGCACCCACGATACAGGAATAAATTCCTTTATTTTTTTTATCCTAACGTATAAAAAAAATAAAAAACAAAAAAAAAAATTGCATAACAAATTTTATCAGATTCCTTCATATCTGTAGGATATTCATGATTCATCGCTTCATATGTTTGAAAATTGATCTGCTCGTCAACTTATAAACGCAATTGATACTGTTGAATTGTCAAAATCAAATGCATTGCGATTTATTGTGTTATTTATGTGTGACGCAATTACCCCACTTAAGGTCAAACAAGCACTCCTAAACACCAATTTAAAAATAATAAAAACTAATTTTATTTTCTTAGCACCAGCCATATTGAAAGTAACTCGCGAAAGCGAGGAGCAAATGATAAAAGCTGAACAAATCGAAGAAGGTGAGTGAAATATTATTTGCATGCTATATTTATGCTTTTTGAGGTTTTCCTATTTTTCTCGGAAATAATTTTTGGCTGTAAATCTGAATATTTTTTTTTTGCCTATCGTAATTCCCTCCCATTGTATTTGATTGTATGTTACGTAATTACTCGCTGGTCATACAAGCATGTCTTGAGTTTATTTTTAATATTCCAACTTTGAAATAATAAAAATGTTAATTTTTTAGGCCCAACCATCATAATTACATGCGAGAAAGAGTGGCAGATAGTGGAGCCTCTTAGAGAGGAGTTGGTAGAAGATGCTGGTGAGTAAAATTTTAATGTATTTTCTTTTTTTTTTTTCGTGATATATTTTACGGCAACATTTTTCACGAACAAATATAAAAAAATACCAAATACCGATAACTCTTTTGTAAATATAATAATATTATTTACTTAATTGTGATCGAAGAAAAGATTTATTTTCATTTTGGCAAAGTAGTGTTAGGATATTCCATCAGAAAATTTTCAGCAGCGGCCCTAGTCTACGTTAATGACTTAAATATAACTGTATGAAATACCTATATAAATGAACAACTTCACGGAAGTAGATAGTGTTGCCTTTGGGCTTGCCTGGGTTCTGTTGTGTGGAGTGATATTATTTTTTATTTACAGCTAAAGAGTGGAATTCCCCGCCGGAATCTGTGTTTCCCGATAGCTACAATCTACGGGTCTTTAAGTCAAGAGTGAATGGGTTTCTCTAGCCAAGCATGCTCCATCGTCGACCACATCATCGCTTACCATCAGGTGAGATAGTGGTCAAGCGCAAGCCTAAAGAAAAAAACAAAAAAAAAAGAAAACTAAAAAACTTTAATTATATTAAAAAAAATTACGTCATATCTAATAATAACAGGTAACCACATCTTATACATTGATTATAACAAACAGCTCTATGTAATTTTTCAGAATATTTTTTTATAATTTATTTAATCATTCAAACAACATGGTCCATTATTTGTTTTTAGAAGAATCTTATAATGTTAGTAACACTTGTCAATACACATAAACAAAAAAAAAATAAACACTGACAGTTGATAATTAAAATACAATTAACAATAAAATTAAACAAAAAACATATCAAAACTTTTAATAATTTAGATTATAAATGTCAAAAAGAGCAATAACAAATTTCAAATATACAGAAAAATAAATAAATATAATAGACAACATAACAAAAATAAACAATAAAATGTTGTATTACCTGGAATTCAAATAATAATATCACGATTTTAAGTAGGCAAATTGTTATGTCAACTATGTCAACTCTTAAATTTAGTCAAATTAAACATATCAACATTTAAAACTAGGCGAATTGAACATTGAAAACAAACTATAACACTTAAGAAGAACGAAAAAAAAGGTAATAAAATCAAAAAACCCGACTGCTTAGAAAGCGAACTAAAAAGATGTAAACAAGAAGAAAATCTTGCTGTGCAGTTGGAGGATACATCTGGTTTTGGTCAGTCAGCTCACGAATATGTATCCTCCGACTGCACAGCAAGATTTTTCAGTCGGGTTTTTTGATTTTATTAACTGTTTTATTGACTTTTTTTATTGACAACTTTTTAGTTATACTTTTCTTTCCAAATGACTTTAAACATATAAGTGGTATATATTTTTGTAATCACCTCAAAAAACCCTTCATTTTGATACCCCAATCGATGGGATTCGAAAAAAAAAATTGCAATCTCTACAATATGGCGCCCAAAATCCGCCATGTTTTTTTTAACGTCACTTTTCTAAGAACACTTGGGCGGCCAAGACCTATCTAACAATGTCATAATTATAAAAATCCGTCGAGTGGTTTGAAAGATACCGAGGTCATAAAGAATATTACATACATACAAGATACGTGCGATAAACATAACCCTTTCCTTGCAGCCGGGTAAAAAAAACACAAATCATAATACATGAAATGACTAATCATGATTCTAATATTATTTAAATCAACATTATATTACAGACTAAATTATATAATGTGTTATATCTCTTCAAAGTTAGAGTGAACTGTGTGCTTAGTGCGAGTTTTTTAACGTACTCACTCGTGATATCGTAAACGATCTCTTATGTCAAAATGAATACAAAAAAAGAGGTTTTGCCTTGCCGTCACCAGACGGCGCTTATCCGGTTTCAATACAAATTGGCGTTAACGTTAACGCGATTGAGCGTGAGAAAAAACTCGCACTAAGCACACTGGCTTCCTCCGTGTAAGCTCACTCCATCGACGACTTTGCCTCTGTCACCTCTGACCTAGACTAGAGTCAAGAGCTAACTAAAATAAAAACATAAAAAAATATTAAATTATACATTTATTTTGATTTAAAGTGAAAAATCAAAAGTCCTCTACCTGAAAGTGGTCATACAATTTCTTAATAAAAGTTTGTCGTGATTTATATCGATGTCAGCTTTTTGGAATTGGGATTTAGCATTGTACAATTTAATCTTTCTGACTAATTTATTAAATGCTTATCTGTTTCATTTCAGAGGTGAGGAAGAGCCCGGCGTACAAGTGGAATAACCACCACACATTAGCCGAGCCTCTTCCACAGTAATATATGCGCGCATTGCTGCGCAGTCATGACTCCAGGGCACACAGATGTCTGTCCGCACAGGTACGTGCCAAAGTCTATCCTTAATCTATACTATATATATATATAATATTATAAAGAAGAAAGATTTTTTTGTTTGTTTGTACCGAATAGGCTCCGAAACTACTGGACCGATTTAAAAAATTCTTTCAACAATAGAAAGCTACATTATTCCTGAGTGACATAGGCTATATTTCTATCCCGAAAACGGGTCCTGTGGTGTGGCCCACGGGAGCGAAGCCACGGGCAACAGCTAGTGTATAAAGAAAGTGAATATATAGAAAGTGTAGAATTAAGAAAATAATTGAGTATTACAGTCAACATGGCACACAATCCTATAATTACTGAATATTTACAAACTAACCTAACCTAAAGTTTGTCTGATGAATTAATGATGGCAATATATTGTTATTATTACACGTAGGCTCACCAGAGGGCAATAATTATCAGATTTTAAATTATCACGCAAATCGTAACTCTATTTCAGAAATAAAAAACAGTTCACTAGAATCACTAGTTAGGTTTTGGGTTTATAGTAAAACAACATTATCAGTTAGTAGACAGCAACTTAGTTAATAGACAACAACTTAGTTAGTAGACAAAAACCTAGTTAGCAGACAACAAGTTAGGCTTGAGTAAGACTGCCCGACGCGCACCACTTAGGTTGCGCTCTACATTTATTAGGATATCACATCTTGTAGTTTTCTAGAACGATGTATCAAAAATAAATATCGCTAATTTTACCCCATTCTCTTCCAGCTTCAGCAAAATTATGATGAGCTCCTCTCCGTATTAGGAGATGTGGTGTTTGGTATCTCGATATCAATCAGATATCGACTGTTATCAATACCAGAGAAGAGAAACGTGTGGTTGCTGTAAAACGTGTGGTTGCTGCACTGTATGTATGCGTACGCGCCATAGATACTACGTCTGTGGCGCTTAAGTATCAGGCGGTGACGGATGGAGCAGCTACACGTGGGGAGGAGCTCTCATTTAATTTAATTTTAATTTGATTAATCCTTGTGTAATTTTGTGGTAATTTGTTTTTTTATTGTTTGTTATAATTTGCTGTTTTAAATAATTTTTTATTTCTATCTAACGCTATCTTATTTTTTGTTTCACCTTTCACTCATTTATTCACTCATCCAAACACTCGTTTAGAAATATACGTTTTTATAGTTTAGAAATGCTTAGCTATGCAACGTATATTAAAAAAATTAATCTTAAATGTATCTTACAGGTTTGGCTATTCTCCACATATTTCTGTCCGTAGAAATCTTTGATCAACAATATAATGATAAAAATTGCTTAATTTTACAATTAAAATTATTGGATAAGTTGGGTATACAAATATTAAATAAACTTAACAAAAAAAATAAACCGACTTCCAAAAAAAACACTACAAAGCGAAACTTAACTTTCTCTTTGGAAGTCGGTGTCAATAATCGAAAAGAAAGTTCCTTCTCGTTTTGTAGTGTTTTGTTTTGGAAATGTTGTTTTTTTTTATTATTTTTTTACTTTTCAGTTTTAGTACTTTATATATTATCTACTATGAAAATCATTTATAGCCAAAAGGCTTCTCATGACTATTCCAACAAGCCTTAACACGACTGGGATACATTGTTTTGATACGGAGTTCCGGTGCCTACCTTCCGGCTTCATCACAAGATCAGTTCAATGGTGCCATTTTCATTATAACTATTTATTTATATTTGATTCATCATAGTCATTTAACTCTTCGAGATATATTATACCTAAAACATACTTGTCATTGAGAAGTTCCAGTGGCCATTTGTGGTCTTCTTTATCAGTTCCACTTCAGCAACTGATAATTTCTGAATGCAAATGCTTGCAATGTTGATGAAAATACCAAAAATTATATACGTATCCCTATAAAATTTGACGAGTGCCCTCTATTGCCATAGGATTCCCTCATCAGATCGTGACTTGGTGACAGTGGGACTACCTCGAAAGTATACCACTTCAAACAAAAAAAGTTTTTCAAGATCAGTCGTAATCATACATAAAAAAACATACAGTCGAACATAGAACCTCCTCCTTTTTGGAAAACTGAATAGAAATAATAGAGTACCCACTTATTAGTAAATCGCTATTGGAATACAAACTTATAATTATAAAACAGCATAAGTAAACAAGTTTGTTTACTGAATGCAAATAAAAAAAAAATATGGTGTTCACCTCCAGCAGTGTCACTGTGATCGTGGTTTGAGTCGCGTAAAATGCGTCATTCAATTGCGCTCGAGGTGAAGGAGAGGAGCGAGGCAAGTGTCAGCGCCCCGTACAAACGTAGAATAGCAACTAAAATTACGTCCGTCCGTCTGGCAGCCTAACCGAATTTCAGTTGAACGTACATTTCACGATTCATTTTACGCGACTCACAACTCACAAAATTACGATCGTTTGGCCTCACCCGAAAACACCGACTAAGTAACTTAACAAAACAATCAATCTGCCTAGCTTTTTCCCAACTATGTTGGGGTCGGCTTCCAGTCTTACCGGATTCAGCTGAGTACCAGTGTTTTATATGGAGCGACTGCCTATCTGACCTCCACAACCCAGTAACTGGGTAACACGGGTACCTATAGAAAAAGCCTAAATTTCTTAACATTTAACTGTATATATTTTGTTTATTACACCTAATATACATCACCAATTCCTCTCTTTTCTTAAACCATCTTCTAAACAGATATGTTTTGAAATAAAATTATGATAAACACATAATAATGACAAGCAATAACTAAGAGTGACCATTTTTTTGTTGCAATAAGTTCATTAAGCACGTACTTGCCAAAATCTTTCCAAGTTATGTGCCGCGGACTGTACCTATGTCCTTACTTATCTACCACGGAAGTATTAACTTATCTTTCGTTAATGGTCACGGTTCCATGCGTACTTGATAAGTCCTTTAGTTCTAGACTGGCTGTACCACGCGGCTTCACTCCCGTCAACTGGCTACCTACCCTACCATACACACATGAATGTTGCGTAACTTTAACCGCTTATGGTGCGCACGTAACGGAAACTCTCAAAAAGGAATAATTTCGCCTGTTTTTGAAACATTTTTCATTTATGCTTCGCTCCTATTGGTCGTAGCGTGATGTTATATAGCCTCGATAAAGTGATACAACACAAATTTCAATTCCATCCAGTAGTTCCTGAGATTAGCCCGTACAAACAAACAAACAAACTCTTCAGCTTTATAATATTATATTAGTATAGATTTGGCATCAGTGACAATGTGATTAATCCATTGAACGCTAATTAGCAGACACAATAGAAAAAAAATTGTTTTAATTATCTATGTACCTTTTAGCGCTCAAGCGCTTTTAGTTTCGTTGTTTTATTTTACCGACCTCAAAAAAAATATTGTTTGTATTTATGTTTGGCCACACATTTCTCCGAAATTACATATCGGATCGTGATCATTCTTTTTCTGTTGGAATGATCATCTCTCAACTTAGGGAATAATGCAAGTTTTATCAAAATCGATCCAGCATTTTTCAAGAAATGGAGCAAACAACCGAACTCCTTAGCGACAAACAGCACGAATGTGTAAATGTGGTTATTATGGGTATTTTGTCAATCCTTTAGGTACAGTACTATAGAAATTGAATATTTAGTAATGGTGTACTAAAACTAAAAAGAAAGAAATAAAAACTTATGCACAAAAAATAAACCGACCACAAAAGCAAAACACAAAAAGTGCAAAATTCGACACCAACTTCTGAAACGAAAGTTTCGTTTCAGAAGTTGGTGTCGAAAAATTATAAAAACAAGAGGTACTAAAGACACCGACTGCTTGACGAGTGTTTTGCTTTTAAAGTCAGTTTATTTTTTGTAAAAAGGTTTTTTTTCAGAAAAAAGTTTAATAGATGTTTCTTTATAGAATTGCATAAGAGCATAAAAGGCTTTGACGACTTTTCTGCAGAATAAAAAAAACTTTTTACAATAAAATACTACAAAGTGAAAAATTATTTTCTTTTTGGATGTCGATGTCTTTGGTAGGTACCAAAATTTTGCGTTATGGACACCGACTTCCAAAAAGAAAGTTATTTTTCACTTTATAGTTTTTTTTTATTTGGAAGTCAGTTGTACTTTTTTGTAAAAAGTTTTTTTTTTCACTTTTTAGTTGTACCCACCTAATGTGGTTTAGTAAGGTACCCTGTGCCATAAAGCCAGAAAATATTACCCGAATATCATTAAACTTGAACATAACCGGTGCAATGAGAGTGTACTAAGTTAAACTATACACATCTCCGTACCCCTTTCGAGCGTACTGGCGTGATTTTATGTTATGAAATGGCATAAACAATAAACAGACATGCGAATGGAGCAATTCCGAGAGATTTGCCGTTACTTATTGAAGAGTTATGTTGTATATCTCCGAAGTTCTTCATCTGATCTTCACCAAATTAAAATGGGACCAATTTCGGAAAATATACTTTCACTAACAAAAAGAGAATGTTTTCAAAATCTCTCCTCAATTGACGGCGATATCGGTGAACAAAAAAAAATAAATAAAAAAACAAACATGAAGTCTAACATAGAACACCTCTCCTTTTTGGTAAGTCAGTTAAAAATTGATGTGATATCTGCAACCCATCCCCATTGTAGAATAACGTAAGAAATGATACTATGAAGATAACTAAACCTTGTGCAACGATTTATTTAACGCTTGGCAGCTCAAATACTAATATCGGCATTTCGTTTAATTTGTGATTGTTTTGTTTGTGTAATATGTTTCGACATTACTAAATGAAAAGTCTTTGGCCTCTCACCTACAGATAACTGTGTATTGTATTGCAGCAATAGACAAAAATTGGCAAACTTTTATAATTTTTTGTTTTAAATACGAGGCTTTTGGCTAATTTGTACCTTTAGTGAATGCCACTCTTTATTTTGTATTGTGCGTTTAGTTTGTGCAGAATAAACAATTTTTCTTTCATCTTTCTAATAATTTTGTAATATTCTAATAATTAAAAAATCTGATTAATAAAATCAGATTTTTTATAACAATCGACTTTATTTACCTATGAAGAATTTTTTATTGATTTAACACATTTATTAGGATATCACATCTTGTAGTTTTCTAGACCAATGTATCTAAAATAAATATCGCTAATTTTACCCAATTCCCTTCCAGTTTCAACAAAATTATGAGGAACTCTTCTCCGTCCTAGGAGATATGGTGTTTGGTCCCTTGATATCAACCAGATACCGCCTGCTATCAACGCCGCAGAAGTACAACGTTTGATTGCTGCACTGTATGTATGCGTACATGCACATTTGGGGATATACGAAGCAGGGTTTTAAGTCCCACACAGTCCATTGAAAAGGGAGGATCCTCCGACCAGACGGGTGTTGTACTGGTCTGGGCAACTGCCCGACGGTTTATGTTGGTCTGTTGTATACATTCAAAACTTTGATTGCGCGATGCATTATTTGTGGGACGTCATGTCATTAGTTTGTAGGTGGCGGCGTTGATGCTGCTTCATACATATCATTACCTCGAAAACAAATATCTTACATATATTATTTTTTTAACTACATCGACATATTTAGCAATAGGGTATTTCATAATATTGTTTTTCAAAAATCGTTATTTTCATGTAAATGTTTTTTGCTTTCTAACTCAAACATAGGAACTTTGATGTTGCATTTTTCACTTTTAATAATGTTATTTTTAAATCCAAAAGAAACACCCAATTCAATGGTTCAGTGGCAGTTTTTTGTCGTCGTTTATTATTGTTTTTAATATTTACTTATAAGGGGCAAGAAAACATAATTAAGGCCAAAAACTATTGTGATTTTTTTAATTTTCATCAAGCAGGTACTTCGCTCCACGAAAAATTCGTCTTTATACAGCATTACACTTTTTGCTTTAATTCGTGGGTAGGTTTTAAAAAAAAATATTTTTGAAGGTATTCGTAATAAAATGTTCTTTTTTCCACGCCATATTGCTACTCTTCCATTTCGTCTCAATCTTCGCAACGGACATTACTCACAGAAATAGTATTTCCTTAAAATAGTTTAATTCTGTTGGAATATCGATCGACTAGTGTAAAAAAACATCGCACATCAAACACAAACAATATTGAACTCGTTATGGGTAAGTTAATTATTCAAATGTATAAAACTGTTGTAAATTACGATTATTGTTGGAAATAAGAAACGTGTTCTATGGTGACGCCATTTTCACTGTAGTCTAGTCGTATGGAATAAACATGGTTTACAATACTCAACCTCTTCATGCAATTGATGGAAGTGGGTGAATTGTTATTTACCATGTTGTCGAGGTCAGCCCGGGGATGGATCTTAAGGCGTATATTTTCCCCAATGTTATCGCAGTACTGACCGTGCGCCCGCCGGAGCCGGAATATCAATATTGAAACTCCTTTTGGACAGTTTTGTTTGCAAAATATTCTTTGATTTACAATGCTACTTCAGTTATGAAGAAATTCTAGCCATCAATTTTTCTGTGTAAAAAAAATATTTAAAAACATGCAAGTCGTTTTGGAGGCGTATTCAAAAGTAGCGAAATAATATCGTGTAGTTAATTCTTTTTTAAAGCAAGACAATGAGTTACACGAAAAAAAACATATTTCACGAATAATGTAGGATGTGATGTGACATGAACCAATATTTTTTATTTTTTTTTATTTACTTCGGACCCCACTGTGAAAAAAAAATACTCTACCGAAAAGTGACCCTGTATTACAAGTTTTGGCGCATTTAATAGGGATTCTGAAAAGGTATTACACATGGCTATGCGTGGCTTTGATATCTTTCAAAAAAAAAGAATAGCAGAAATGTGGCTGCAACATGACGGCGCCCCGCCTCACTACGCTCGAGCAGTTAGAGATCATTTGAACGAGCGCTTCCCCAACCGGTGGATTGGTCGAGGCGGACATATTGCGTGGCCACCCCGGTCACCCGATTTAAATCCATTAGATTTTTAATATCAAAGCCACGCATAGCCATGTGTAATACCTTTTCAGAATCCCTATTAAATGCGCCAAAACTTGTAATACAGGGTCACTTTTCGGTAGAGTATTTTTTTTTCACAGTGGGGTCCGAAGTAAATAAAAAGTTATGATTTGAGAAAAAAAAAAATCGTAAAACTTAATATTATCTTCAACACACCCAATAAACAACCATAAATAGCATGTCTAACGCAAGTACTCATCAGTACCAATCTATTGAAAATTATAAAAAAGATACAGGATGTAGATTTTTCCGAATTTTAGTAAGAATTAGTTAAAAAAAGTCAATTTTCTCATAAAAACACAAAATAAATTATAACTCTGCAGGGGTTGACCTTAAGGACCTCCCGTACAACAACTTTTTGCAGCTGATGACCCCATCTAACCCCTAGCAGCGTTTGATCCACGACTTTTGGGCCACCCTGTATTTCCAAAATGGTAGCTCGGATGAAAATATTTTCAGGAAATAAATTGTTGCTCTAGTTGATAACCATGAGATGATGTAAGAAAACAAGCGCAAAAAATTTGATTTTTTTATAAGTGTAGGTCGATCTTTTTCACCTTGCGTAGCCATAGGAGCAGAAAAAGGTCTTAGTCAAATTTTCGAAGATTTTTACGGAACCTTCTCGGACCCTAAATGGTGTTTATAGTTAAGGTTAACTCGAAACTGCAATAAAATAGGAAAATTTTCGAAAATAAAAAACAAAAAATAGATTTAAAAAAATGAAGTCCACACTCCACTCCAACCCCTAGCCGTTACTAAGGAGTATGCTTTAGAACGACGTAACTGTTTTAAGGCACTAAAGCGGTGGAAGGCCCTTAAGATAGGTACCGAGATTCTTCCATGCCTCTAAATGCACGTCAAGCAGTTCGTCATCATTTGTACATGTTTGGAATTCAGAAACCAGGAAGACTGACACTAGTCTTCCCAAAGGCGTGTCGTATTACCCAGTTACTGAATTATAAATTCAAATAAACTGTACAACTGAGCCACGTCATTCTGTTTTCAAAATCAAACTAACAAACAAACCTCAAACCAAACTATTTTTCTCTTTTTTTCTTTCTTTTAATTTCGATATTTATTTGTTCCTGTGGGTTTTGATTTTTCGGTAAGATTGCCATATTTATTACTATGATTTATGTTAATTTATATTTTTATAATATGCTTTTCAAACGGCACTATTTTGCATACCTACATAATTAGGGCTTGTCCCTTGACGTGCTAATGCACGGTACGGCAACGTCACATCGACAGTTTTTGTTTTATTGAATGGTGCAAGAAGTTGAAGCGTGCTGGGCCCATAACCTAGAGTAAACGCTTTGGTTATTCAGCGCAAACTGATTTTATTCTTCTACCAACATTTATAGTGTAACTGTAGGACTATAAGTTGGCCCATCTGCGTAAAAAACTTAATTGAGTTAGCTGCTAACACGAGGTTGAATTATTATATGTTAGACATAACTTGGAGTTAGTAAGATAACCCGGGGTGGCGCAAGCGGGTGTAAGTATAATAATTCATAAGGAAAATAGTTTTTCATTTTATAATTGTATCTTTGCGATATACAGAGTGAATAAAGTAATTTTATAACATAATTTTGGACATTAGTGTGTTACAAATTTAACTTTATAAAACTGGAGTTTTCTGTGGATGAAGTCTATCAAAAGTTCCTTTTCATTTCATATTTGAAACTTTACGGTAGGAGAATTATAGATAAAACATTTTTGTTTTTATGAACAGGGTGGGCCAAAAAATTTTGCACTTTTGGAACATGAATAGAAATAAAACTACAGATGCTATTTTGTTGAAAATTTATTTAACGCAATAATCATTTAATGTTTTTTTTTTTAATTAAGTCGTCCAAATGTTCGCGTCTTGTTGTTGGCACTCCTGCAATCGACTACGCAAACTTTAGAAAACTCGCTGACACATGCTGCGGGGGACCGCGGCTATCTCCTCGTGGATGTTTTGTTTTAATTGGGATATTGTCGTCGGTTAATTAAGGTACACTCGACTTTTTAGGTAACCCCACAAATAAAAATTGCATTGTCAGGTCCGGGCGTACAGTAACGTAGGAATCATTGTTTTTGTAAAATTGTTTTACATAAAAAGCACGCTGTTGTCCCGTGAAGCGCTCCATCGTGACTAAAATTGCTTGAAGTGACGCATAGTTTACCGCCACCCGCGCGCCCATCCCTCGCACGGTTTTCTAAAAAATCTAGTGTTGCTGTTTGCAAAAATGTTTGGTCCATTCTGTATAATACATAAAATCGGTAATTATCGAAACCAAACATAATTAAGATAAATTTTATCAAATCAATAAAAAAATAAATCACATGCTTGGTTTGCTGATACACATTTCATAAAAATATTTATTTTTAGAATATGAAATATATAATGAAGATGTGGACCTTTGGTGTTAAACAAATTTGGTCTTTTCATTTCTCAGAAGAATGAGATCTAACATGGGGATAAGAGAAATACCTAAGAGTTAACCAAGCTTAAGGCGCCTCCCCGAGCAAAACGCCGCGCTAGTCGTTTTTGTGCAGTTTTTAAGAGCTTGAAATTAATTAATTAATTAATTTTTATTAATTGATATTTCTTTATTTGAAAAGAAATATCAATTAATAAAAATACATTAAATTTCTACATAATGTTGATTCTAAAGTAGTACACTATTTATTTGAAGAGGTATATGTATCACTAATCTCCTTCCAACAAAAACATTAAAATGAGAAATAATTATTGATAACATGCATCTACTCGTAAAGTGTTCATTAATTATTTTTTGTACTAATACTAATGGATAGACAATTTGATAACGAACATTTTGAAAGTTTTATTTTTTTCAAAAGACCAATATTCGATTTTATAAAGATTTTCCTCGCATCGGCTGTAATTTTCAACTTACCGCACTTATATCATAATGTAGTATTGCTACATTTTTGATATCGTATTATTTTTGTAACATTTTGTCCTGGTGAATGTTTAATGTTAGGTATTATCGTTAATCTTCAATTGTTTCAGATACCTACTTTCGTACGATATGAATTTCGTTTTTTATCTTGCTGAAGGTGGAACGCTCGATGAAAGTGTTTCGGAGGAGCTATATTGCGGGAACGGGACGCCACTCATGCCGTGACATTAAAGCGTACGTTTAACGCAATATTCATGGCCACGGGCACTACGCCCGGTGACATGGAACCAGCAACCGAAACCGAAGCCGAACCTGCACCGCACGAACGATGATGTGCCCATCCAATAAAAGGCCCTTTTCAGGGCCGCATATCATTCGATATTATGTTTCTATAATGGAATATTGTCTAAAAACGAACTTACTTACTTACCCTCTGGAGGAATACTTAAGAGGGGTCTCTATTGGTCCTTTCTCCATACAAAAACATTCCGCTGTTTTCTTCGTGGATACTGCCTCCAGAGCAATGATTTTTTCCCATAAAATCAAGGTCTAATTTATACGTGCCCCTATCATTTCCTTTTTTCGAAAACATAATGACTAAAAGAAATATGACAATCCAAAAACCAGAAAAAAATGCCCGTTTTTACCGCCATGTTCAGAAGACTTTCAGACAAAATTGATAAGTTTTTGACAAAAATGAAAATGATACAAGCATAGATATACTTTTCCTCTAAATGTTGATATCATAATTTTTAAGATCAGGCCAGTTTTGAAGAAGAAAACAGCGGAATACGAAACGCCTTTTGGTCAAGGTTTTTGTAGGTAAAATCAGCCTGAGCTGCAGTTGTCCCTTTCGCACTTTACGGGGGGAGGTTGGAGGTGAGGGAGGGTAAGGCTTACACGTACACTAATAGGGAAGTGGTAGTTGGCGATATTTTTATCGATACTCTAGTGATATACACCGATGTCGATATTTACACTATACAATGATTTTATTTAATAAATCGTGTGATTGTGAGTATTACTTATTATTGTTGAAGGCACTTGTCGAATTAACTTAGGTATGCATAAGATCTGGAAAGTGCACTTGCAAATACACGATCAAAAGTTGTTAAGAAAATTAAGCCAAGATCCAAAATAATGCTCGGTACAGACCAACCGAACGAACTAACAAATGTTGTTGAAAAGAAATCGCTGATTTTTGTTATTATAGATAGGCTCGCTCTTGACCACTATCTCACCTGATGGTAAGCGATGATGTGATCTACGGTGTAGCAAACTTGCCCAGAAATAACTTCACTCTTGACTTAAAGACCCCGAGGTTGAAGCTATCGGGCAACACAGACGCAAGGCATTCCACTCCTTGCTGTACGCAAAATTAAAGTATTTCCAAAATGTTTAGTGCCTATGGGCGGGATGACCACCTTGTACCGATGGCGCATCGCCGTACGTCTTGTAGTCCGATGATGAAACGGGCTATATGGAATTAGATCATGCAATTCCATCGCAAAAATCCCCGAAATGCAATCGATAAAAAACCGACAAGCTGGCAACTCTGCGACGATGTTCAAAATTCTGGAGCTTTGACTCGACCTCGTTGCCGATGAGCCTGCTGACCCGTTTTTTGATCAAATCTAGTGCATCAAGCTGGTATTTGGCAGATCCGTCCCAGAGATGAGAACAGTACTTCATGCAAGATCGAACTTGCGCTTGATACAACTTAAGCACCTGTTCTGGCGTGAAGTACCGTCTCAACTTCTTAGCAGCATGTTGAGGCATTCCTCAATATAATGGTAAAAAATTTATTATCGATGTTGACATCGACACTCAATTTTTGACCATATCGGCACGGTTACACCACGGAAAGATGGAGCCGGATGAAATTGGCTCTTTTTAGTGAACAAAAGACGCTCGCTGTATAATATAAATATAATAAATTTATTTTTTCCAAAGGTTCCCTTCTAGAAATAGTATTTGACCTTTTCCGGTGCAATAACTTGCAAATAAAATGTTACTTTAAAATTGCAATATAAAATTACAAATTCATAATACGAATGGTATATTGCATCTTATTTTTTAAAATGGCTGCGTACGTGCTCACTGCCCTCTGCGACCAGTCTCCCGATACATCCATAACAGCGTGAGTCTGGCCGGCCAGCCATCAGTGGAACAGCTATCTCAACCCAACTCCTCTAATGGCTGCACCGGGCATCGTAACCGGATCACGGCTAGGCCACGTGGCGGTATGTCTTTGCCCGCTATGTGGTCACAAGCCCTTCGGTCGAAACCTACCACCAGTATGTTACATGATTAGCACCATCCGGGGACCACGTATAGGGATTCAAAACGTTTATTTGCCTACGGACGCGGGTGACCCGGCCCTCAAAATGATGGCTCTCATGAACTGAATCGTTCGCTCACCTTACGTCCTGTCTGCTGATTTGCATTCTTTCGGTTGGTCTTACACCCAGTATCATGCAAACTAAATTTTGATTATTATAAAGCAGATAGGTACTTATAAAAATGTTTTATGAAATTTGGAGAAGTAGGGTTTGTGGATATTTAAATTAAAATATAGAATTTAATTAAATCTTAATAAAAAAAAACACGCTTATTAATTAAAAGCACTTTTTGACAAGGTAGCTTGTCGAAAAGTGAATGAAAAATTAAAAACAAGCGACATTATTTTTGTGTTGAATGGGCTCAACTAAAAACCAACCTTTTCAACGAAGTCGGGGGACCTGTAAAAACTGATCCAAGGAACCGTCCCCCGACTGCAAGGCAGGCCTGTTTTAAATTATTTTTAATGATTTATTTTTTATATCATACCTCTTTTAGTAATAAAACGAATTTTTTGCAAAAACAAATTATTTTATAAGTTTTCTATGGGATAATGAATAGTACCTACTCTTATATTTATTTAATTTCCTTTGGTATGTTATTAGGGAACGAATGATTATTTAATACTACTGTTATATATTATTATATATACACTAAGTAAGCTCTAGACTAGCTAGACGATGATAGAATAGGTAGTATCATTTTTATGTTTTTTGTTGCCCATTAGATTTTTTAAAATTTTTAATAACGTTAAGCTTCTAAAGATAGCACATAAATTGATACCGGTTAAGCCGTTTAGAAGTTATGGTGGGATAAAAAAACTCACAAACATACATGAGCCCTATAAACATAATAACACTCCGTTTTTGGGCAGTAATGTAAAAATGTGGATTATCTATCGTAATTTCAATCCTTTCACTTGCCGGTAAATTTCGTAGTATACGACTATCAATTATTTCTGGCGGAAAGCTTTTAAAAAAAAACAACATTTCTCCAAAATACATCGTCTCTTGAAATTTTTTCGTAAAGTGTACAGCGGCTCGGAACTCGCGGTGAGGGCGCGTGCACCGGAGTCGATCGGCCGCTGCGGCGCGATCTTACACACACAAATACACTACTCGTTCACACATTGATAGCTCGCTTGGTCGGGCGCAGCGCGACGGCAATAGTTTCTTCAAATACCTATTTTTCAAATTCTTGTTGACTAGAGTCCGCTCTTAACTATGGAGGACCTCAGTACAATGCTCGATGACCTCAGTAGAGCTTCCGAAACTATAATACGTACAGGCATAAAGTAATAAAAGTACTCACACACACTCGATTACGTTACAATTCCGATTAGTGTGCGTTGCAGTAGGGAGTTTTATACAAATAATACTGTATGGCTTGAGTTGATGCGGTGACGATCCCTTTCCGAGTTGACAAGTGTGCTATGACCTATATAATCATCAGATGTCATAAACTAATAGACATTACTGAAAACATTAAAAATTCACAAAAAGTTAAATAAATAAAATCGGTAATAATTAGTACACAGAAATGTCATAAAATCTAAATTAATAAAGAAATGTCATTAAATTGGCATTCACGGCATTTTTAATTAAACATTATATATTTTATCTACACTCACAACGTAATGTTCCAATTATGAATTCAAAAAATATTGCATAAACACGTACTTTATATTCGTGGATAGGAAAAATTAAAAAAAAAACCATTATAGTTCAACATTTTCCTTCGATTTTCAAACAACTGCATCACAAAATAGCTTTTTTTCTATTATGATACAGGACAAATCCAAGAAGTTAATCACTAAGGAGATTCCATCAATTATTTATATTTTTTGAAATGCCATTTTTATAGTACCTGATAAAAAAAAATGATTCCAATTTTAACTTGTCTGTAACAATGCCCGCTTTAGGCTTATTACGCACTGCCATTTTTATTTGCGCGAACTTTTGTCTCTTTCCAACTGTTCATAGAGCTCAAAATATTCGCGGGAAATATTATTCGCGCTGCGATGCGGTGGATTCTGTTGCAAAACACGGATTTCATGCGGTATTATTGCCGCACGATTTTTTTACCGCAATTTAATGCGGTGATGTGCTGGGTTTTGGCGCCATTCATACGTTTTGCAGGTTTCGTTGTACTGAATTTCATGACTTTTTAAAATTCTTGCTTGAAATGTCTGATATTAGTGAATGTGAAGAAAAATTGACGCCGCCAAATATTTATATGCGGCGAAGGAAATTACTCATAATCTCTTACCAGCAAAGTCGAGATTATTATATGATGCATTTATCACGACTTTATGGCATGGAAAATGCAAAAAATAAGATTAAGTAGGTTCAATCCCAAAATGTATGAGTGTAGAAAGATAAAGTAGTGTATGAAACTGCACATAACTAGGTATTAAAACATTCGTGTGAATACTATTAAAAACCTCGCCTACGGCTCGGTTTTTAAACTCACACTCATGTTTTAATACCCCTTATTATGCAACAGTATCATAAACTACTATTATATTATTGGAATTGCAAAATATTCACATATTACTTTATGTAGGTTTTTACACAGGTGTGCTAAATTTCACAAGTGTGACGTTGTGAGTATGACGTTTGTAAGCAAAAGGAGTATGTAAGTATCGTAGCAGGAGGTATTCTATTATGGTTTCTGCCTAGCTCCGTGGGAAAACGGCGTGAGTTTATGAGTTCGTTCGATGTATGACGTGACATAAACAACAGAGCTCTCGTCTTGACCTTGCGCAGCAGTGTTACCACGTAACTACACATTACCCGTATCTACGGTACAACATTTTTCTCCTTTTGACTAAAGACAGATGTAATATGTCTAGGTAATCTAAGTTCATAAGACCTAATTTTTCTTTTCCTTTTTTATATAACTAAAACGCCACTCGCTGTGATCTTTACATACCTACTCTTTTTGTTTTGCTCTCTCTCTCTTTTTACTTAATGTTTAGTTTCGTCTTGTTTTGTTCAACTGCAGGGCAAAGTAACTTAAGGTTACACTAGTCGACGGCACGAACTATTTTGTGCGCGAGGTTAAAATGTATTTTATATCAACCGACAACACGTGCGGAAGAGATAGATGCTGTGATGAGCAGTAGGTAAGCTAGTTCGCGTACGAATACACTCTTGCAAATTTGTAGCAAAATGGATAATGATTTAGGACGAAACCGAGCTTGCGAAATTTTATAAACAGACCTTTGGCAGTCTAGATATCATGAAAAAACGACTAAATCTATCGGTTCAAAATAAAATTATATGCATTGTTGAACTACTAATCTATCCCTGTATAGAGGCCATTTTGCAATTTTCCGTCTTCTTATGGTATTTACTTGAGCCCAAAAATGCGTTAAATATTAGTGTCGAAATGTGGAACTTTCGACGCTCATAACTTTCAAATATTTTCTTTTTTTAATTTTTCGCTTCCATACAGGGCTAGATAATGATGAGACAAATTGTTGTTTTATTTTGAACGTACATCGTCAAACAGTGGTATAATCCTTAGACTACGTTTGTATGGAAGAATTTTCGACTAGTGTAACCTTAAGTAAGAATAATGATAAGTTTAAAGACAATTTAAGATTGTAGAATACATATGTGTTACGCTAGCATGATTGGATTTCTTTAAAAAATCAATAGGTATATATAACAGAACTTTCTAAGACTTCTTGCACTAGGCTAGGCTTGTTTCGCAGGAAGCCTAAGAATAAAATATCATAGCTGATTCTTTATTAGCTATGATATCATCATATTTTTAAAAACCGGCCAAGTGCGAGTCAGACTCGCGCACGAAGGGTTCCGTACCATTATCGCAAAAAACGACAAAAAAATCACGTTTGTTGTATGGGAGCCCCACTCAAATATTTATTTATTCTGTTTTTAGTATTTGTTGTTATAGCGGCAACAGAAATACATCAGCTGTGAAAATTTCAGCTGTCTTGCTATCACGGTTCATGAGATACAGCCTGGTGACAGACGGACAGACAGACAGACAGACGGATCGCGAGAAGTCTTAGTAATAGGGTCCCGTTTTTACCCTTAGGGTACGGAACCCTAAAAACTGCTTCTGCCAATGTAAAAAATTTGACTGTTTATGACAGAGCTAGATGCATTTATTACCTACTGTTTAAGTTTCTGGGTTCTTCAGGGTAAAAATAAGGCGATTCTTCCTGGTGTACAATATTATTATCTTTAAAAATGCTTCTAATTACAAATGACTAAATGTTGGAAAACCGTTATGAATTCAAATACAATATCAATTAAATGTTAGCGCTAACGACGGGAAGTTTTTCTAGTCTCTTCGTCTGGCTGCGTGACTTCGGTTTTATACAGGCGGAGCAGCGCCATCTCGTCCGTTGGTCCGGAACTAGCGAGGATTGATGGAAGCAAATCGATGCATCGCTCGCCG
This sequence comes from Orthosia incerta, assembly GCA_948252205.1. Classification (NCBI taxonomy): domain Eukaryota; kingdom Metazoa; phylum Arthropoda; class Insecta; order Lepidoptera; family Noctuidae; genus Orthosia; species Orthosia incerta. Next base: position 16,026,396 of record OX411765.1, read on the forward strand.
CGCGGCGCCGTTGCGTCACTTAGTCACCAGGTGGCGGTAAATGTCGTAAACACCTACTATTAATTAAAAACAGAGAGCGGGGCATTGTCTTTCACAATTACTATCTTAAAACATATTTGCTTAGTAAAAATATAAGGCAGTCAATCGGTTTTAACAGGCAACACTCGTGCAGTTTTGCCACACGACTATTAATATTATTCGTAATCTTATCATTCAGTGTCGGTGACTCAGTCTAGCGTCCACTGGCGTCTGACGTAATGTTTTGCAAGTGAGTGAGCTCAGTGAGCCCATGCGATTCCGGCCGGCCGTGTGATAACTAAATCAAATTGTAAATCAAAATCAACAACATTAAAGTAATACCTAATAATATTCTGTACATTAAGTACACACACATTTCAGCAAAATATCCTAAGTGTAGATCTCTTTAGAACTTTTATACACTGGTAAGTTTTTGAAACTTTTTCTTTTGTTGGCTTGTTGTATTCAAATCAAATATATGTTACGATTTGTAATGTGAATCTGTGTCCTGTCACAGTAGTTGTCATACAAATATTAAATAAATTTCAATGCTACTAATAATAATAGAATCTCGGTTAGGTTAAGTAAGGTTTTTAATATTTGTATGACTGAGTAGTGAGTACCTAATTTAGTACCTAAATATACGACTCGCATTTTTAAATACTTATTTATTGTAAGTACATACGATACCTGAATATTATAAGAATACTTAAGAATAACTAGAATTTACATATAATAATAAATTGCTATTTTTAACCGACTTCATAAAAAGGAGGAGGTTCTCAATTCGTCGGAATCTTTTTTTAATTATTTTTATGTATGTTCCCCGATTACTCAAAGACGCCTGGACCGATTTCAAAATTTTTTCTTTTGTGTTGAAGGGTATACTTTCTAGTTGGTCCCATAGTCATCAGGTCAGGATCTGATGATGGGATCCTAGAGAAATCGAGGGAACTCCTAAAATATTATAGGCATACATATAGAGATTTTGGTATTTTCATCACCAATGCAATCATTTGCACTCAGAAAATATCATTTGGTGAAGTGGAACTGATGAAGAAGACCACAGATGGCCACTGGAACTCCTATGCTATTATGTCACGGGTATTAGATATCTCGTATAGTTAACCGACTATGATGAAGCAAATACTTATAAATAAATGGTACTGATGAAAATGGCTCCATCGAACTGATCTGATGATGAAGCCGGAAGGTAGGCACTGGAACTCTGATATAAAACAGTGTATCCTAGTCGTGTTTGGACTTATTAGAATCGTCATGATATTTACTTTGGCTATAAATTATTATCATGTTAATTGGAGATACCTACCAAAACTAAAAAAAGAAAAATAAAAAACTACCACTGACTTCCAAAACAAAAAAAAACTACAAAGCAAAAAATTACTTTCTTTTCCGAAGTCGGTGTCGAAAAACGGTAAACTATGGGTACAAAAGACACCGACTTCGGAAAAGAAATTTATTTTTTGCTTTGTAGTTTTATGTTTTGGAAGCCGATTTGATTTTTTTAATACTACTACTTATTGTCTAGACAAAACTATGTATTTATTTACGAAACAATTGCATTGTATTGCCATCATTATTATGTAAGATATTTAAATATTTTATTAAATTACAGCGTCGAACTTCGTATATGTTTAATTTAGTGATTTTTGTAGTCATTTAACTAAGTTCCTGAACCTTAGAGGTAAGCATGAGGAATAGACGGAGACTAAGTACAAAATAATAATGAAATACTTTTCTGTATAACTCAGGAAACATGGTGAAGTGAACTTGACGTCAGCAATCCATCCAAACAAGCTGGAATGACAGTTCACTACAAGCAGTGTCCACCTAAGTTTTCACGGCGTGATTTTTACTGAGTAGATAGAAATTTAATTTATTTATTCAATTCAATTAATTAACTAAGGTGTATACATTTTGATACAATTTTTATGATCTTAAGCTAACCAAAATTCCACAAGACGTCCGAGTCTGAACTAGATAACTTAATATCTGTATCCCAGACAACAGGCTCTTCCGTTATACATTTAAAAGATTACAAGTTCAAACCTGCTTATATTAAATTATACACAAATTAGAAGCAGATAAAAATTTATTAAAAAACCGGCCAAGTGCGAGTTGGACTCGCGCATGAAGGGTTCCGTACCATTATCGCAAAAAACGGCAAAAAAAATCACGTTTGTTGTATGGGAGCCCCCCTCAATTTATTTTATTTTAATTTAATAATTATTATTTTTTGAAGTGCATATACAACTAAATATTCCGTGAATATTTCAAGCGTCTAACTGTTGCCGTTATTAATATCGAGCAAAAAACGGCAAAAAAATCACGTTTGTTGTATGGGAGCCCCCCTTAAACATGTATTTTCTTCTGTTTTTAGTATTTGTTGTTATAGCGGCAACAGAAATACATCATCTCTGAAAATTTCAACTGTCTAGCTATCACGGTTCACGAGATACAGCCTGGTGACAGACGGACAGACAGACAGACAGACAGACAGACGGATCGCGGAGTCTTAGTAATAGAGTCCCGTTTTTACCCTTTGGGTACGGAACCCTAAAAACAATAAAAGTAAAGTGGTGACCTCCTTTTGTGTAGAGTGTAGATGAGTGAGTGTATGTAGGAGGGTGAGTATGTGACCTTAATGTGGTACAATTATGAGGTTTTCAGTTTCGTCATAGGTCAGTTTATGAATGTACTCAAAGACTTTATTCTTACGACTTTCTTCTTGTATTCAAAGCAAGTATGTCGATAAACTTATCAATCCTGTCATAAAGGTACGGACCTAAGAAACAGAAATACTTATTAACGAACGGGTGTTTAAACATGGATCTGTCAGTGCTGGCTATAGGTACTCGTCGCCTGGATGCTGTGGTTGGTTTTTTGAAGGTTGTTTTCTTATGTTGCATCAAGACAGTGTACAGTATGAACAATTGACGTATAGAGAGGACCTCACAAGTCTGGTACAGCTGATAAGTCGAAAACACATATGGACGGAAAGTGCTTACCTTGAGAATAGCTCTCTGGGCTACCTCAAGTGGTTTAAGTATGGTTTTTGGTGCACCACCCCAAACAGAAATACAGTATGACAGAATGGATTGACCGAGCGCCAGATACACTTGCTTCATCAATTTGGAACTAGCCACATTTCTCAGATTTTTGAACACGTATATCAGCTTTCTTAGTCGAACAGTTACTAACTCTATATGCGGTCGAAAAGAGAGGTTGTTATCTATTGTTATTCCTAGATATTTTATGAAGTTAGTCTTGACCAGTGTTGGACATAGACAGATTCCACTGTTACAGCAGCTGTGTGCAGTTAAAGAGAGTGATGTAGGAGGTGAGTTAGAGTTGCGCATTGAAAACGTTATATATTATTATGTGTGTGTTTTATCAGCATTCAGTGTCAGCATGTTACTCCCCAACCAGTGGCACACGATATCCAAACCACGTTGAGCATCTTCATAGACCCGTTCCCAAGTATCAGCTGAAAACAGGAGAACAGTGTCATCTACATAAGAAATTATTTTTCCACCTACAGAGGTAAGTCCACAGAGTCCATTCAAGTACACAAGGAATAGACTGGGTCCCAAAATACTACCCTGTGGAACACCAAAAGTGACCGGTAAGTCATTACTAACAAGCTTATCAATTTTAACACATTGATAGCGACCCGAGAGATAATCCTCAAACAATTTTAGTTGTTTGCCTCTTACACCCAACCCTTCCAACTTACTGAGGAGCAGTGGCACAGAGACCGTGTCAAAGGCTTTTGCCAGGTCCGAGAATATGCCAACAGTTTTTTTACCGGAATCAATTTTCCTAACCACGTAATCTACAAGCTCGTGGACAGCATCACAAGTTGACTTGCCTGCTCTGAAACCATACTGGTTATTTGAAAGAAGGTTGTTTGTTTCCATGTACTTGACAAATCTACTGTTGATGATGCGTTCCAAGAGCTTGGAGACCGCTGGGAGGATAGAGATGGGCCTGTAGTTGGTGACACGGCCTCTATCACCGGATTTATGGATTGGATGAAAAACTGACTTTTTCAAAACAAAGGAGAATGTTCTTTCTTCTAAACACATGTTAAAAATATGGGTCAGAGCAGGGATAACCACATTTCTGTTTTCTTTAAGGATTTGGTATAGAGTCCCACCCAGTGCAACAGACATTTTTAAGATTCAAAATCAGGTGCTCTACTTCTGACTCGTCTGTATCGAGTATTACAAAAGAGTTTAATGAACTATTCGATTTTGGATTCAAGGCAACGGAGTGGAGAGGATTTTGGCAACTGAAAGTCTTGCTAGCTAAAGATTTGCCAACCGTGGCAAAGAATTCGTTCACACCTTAGAAATAGTACATTACTGCAGAATCCAGTAAGTAAGCCTTCCTGGCCAAGTATGAGTTAACCGGACCGAATCGCAGGTGAGATCCGGTTATACACGAGGCCAGGATGGCTTTCTTTCTGGTTGAGGCTAGTATAATGCTTTTCTCAAAAATTAAAGAAAGTCTAACAACGAATTCGTTTAATTAATATTGAAGGTTACATTCATATTAGGGCAATTACTGATAGATATTGTGATCGATTTACCGGGGACATTTATATTTGTTTGTTGTACATCTTGATTAACAGTCTTGGTTATCGCTTACCATCAGGTGAGATAGTGGTCAAGCACAAGACTATTGATAATTTAAACAAAACGGACTCAAAAATATATCTATCTCATAAAATGTCATACCATAAAGAGAGATAGATATATATTTGGAGCCTCCCTCCTATAACCATGTTATAATGGCTTAACTCTAATCTGTGTCTGGTACTATGTTTTTTTTCTAAGCAGATCTAAAGAGGATGACCTACTGCTAAGAGATCGGCGTTTTCGGTTTTTTGCGCAAACGGTTATGTAACCGATATACAGATTACATATCGATATCGAAAACGGTTTTCAGATATCGATATCAGTAGTACAGTTTTCAAAAGTTAAAATGTTACTTATATGAGCAAACTAACAACGAACGCGAAATAATACTTAGAAAGAGAGGTAGCGCATATAGTTCCTATCGTTTGTGAAGTTTGCGTTTTGTTCGTAATTCATACGTTTTCGCATTATTACGGTTTTAAATTTTTACTTATTCGTTCTCTCATCGATACAGTTTTTGTAATATCGGTTATTTTGATATAGATATCGATATGATATGATATCTAACACATATCCGATATAAGTTGCGTTTTGATATATCGGAACAATCCCAACTACTGTCCAGTAAGTAAATTACATACTTACTTACTGTACAGTAGGAGATTCCAAATTTAAAATCTCGCTTCTTACTGGACAGATGTGAATAAGTCTCCGGTAGAGTTCAATTTTTGGATACTTTTTAGAGATGTTATGGCGACATTACATACCATTTTTGAGAAAAACTAATTATTCAAATTGCATTTAATTTACTTGCACGTATAGTGCTCGCCAACCTTCTGGGCCGCCCTGAAGTTGGCTTTCCGATACGCAATGCACAAAACGGTGTGGTTTTTGCAAGAGATTTACTACTGCGCAGTCATTGTAGCCAACGACTGATAGAAAATTGCTAAGGCATTAAATCTGTCTTTGTTCATGTGCATAAAGATACTACCAATATTCTTCTATTACCCACTTCCTACTACTATTAAACACACGAAAGTTTGTGAGGATGGATGGAATAATGTGTGTTACTCTTTCACACAAAAATTACACAGCGAATTTTGATGAAACTACAGTAATTTAGCTTATACATCAGAATCACATCCATACTCATATAATATTATAAATTATACGAAAGTAACTATATATATATATATATAACGATTTCGATAATATGGAAATAGTTTGAGACCCTGCGAAGGACATACAATAGTTTTTATTCCAAAAATCAACCTTAAGTGGGGGGAAAAGGCGTGGATGTTTTTATGGTGAACTATACTTCGTAAAAGATAGCTTGATCTCTGCGACATATGTCAAACTGACGTATACGTTGTTGTTAGCCTGTCAAACGATATTGTTACTGTATTGATACTGTCAGCTGTCGCAGAGATCAAGCTAGTAGTATAATAATTTCTCAAGTAAGGCCCACACCTACAATATTATTACACGATATAAAAAATTGGCTATTCGAAGTACTAATGCTACGCAGACGAAGTCGCGGGCAACAGTTAGCAGGCAATTATACCTAAAGCTATTGGGGGAAATCTGAGTCGCGGGCAGAGCCGCGGGCGGAAGCTTGTTAATGAATAATGGAATTTGTACGAAAACCATTTCAGGTGCTTGTGGAATCCTAATGGAATCGTAATTCAAGATTTTCTCGCGAGGAGCTGCCTGATGGTGATAATCACGTAACCAATATTGAGCTTGATGGGATTACAGATAAGCAGATTTATGGTAAGTCGCTGAACGTTGTCATAATTATGTTGTATTCGTTTTTGAGCCTCTGGGACTGTCTGTCTGTGAAGTTGACATAAAATTAAAGGCCCGTTTTTACAGCTATAATAGTAGATTATGCACTAAGGGGATAAAGTAGTGTCTTATGTAGCGGGCGCCGTATTGAATTCCGAGCAAAACGAAGGATTCTAGAGATAACTCCCAAGCGGAGCGAGAGTATCAGCGTTTTTTCATCTGATTATATTTTTCATACTGATTATTTTTTGTACATCGAACGCGTTCGGTTCCGTTTCATGGACATTGCTTTGGAATGCCTCTTTCTAGGTAGACCGATGACCTGATTAAGGTGACGGGAATCCGATGAATGAAAGATGCACAAAAAAAAAAGAAGTTACCACTACCGCTACCTACCACTATTTGTCTCTGCATCACCCAAAAGTTGACTGGTAGACTAGCATCTAGCCTTACAAATAAACGTGGTATAACAGATATACTCGAGAATTAACTAAGAATAAGTAAAATGTCAACAAATAAAAAATAAAGAATAGCTATACCAAGTAGAAGATTGGTATGGGCGAGAGCTATGATCACGGAACTGGAGAGACCGCCAAAATTGCAAAACAAGTACTCTTTTTTTATAATTGATAGGCTCACGCTTGACCACTATCTCACCTCTCTCTCTGTAAGCGATGATGTGGTCGACGATGTATCACGCTTACCTAGAAGAAACCTATTCACTCTTGACTTAAAGACGCCCAGGTTGTAGCTATCAGGAAATACAGATACAGTACTCAGTTTTGCTACTGCTCAATATCAGGGCAACACTCTTCAGTCTGTGCTTCCACACCTACAATCTGATCTGGACCTCTAGGCCACTCTCGGCAACCAGCATAATGTCACTACGGTAGCGGTCGAGGCAAAGGCATGGCAAGGGGTGCTAAGAATCCCCGGAAAGGACCTGGCTACCCCAATAAACACCGACGACTGGACCTGGCAACGTATAACACGCGAACACTCCAGACCGACGAGAAGATAGCCGAACTAGAGGAAGTGTTGAAGGGTACGATGGAGTATTATAGGGTTATCTGAAGTCCGAAGAGAGGGGGAGGAATCGATAATCCTGATCCGGTAACCTGCTCTATTTCCGAGAGGGTGACCGGCAGTCACAGGGTGGTGTTGGGTTTATCGTCCACAAGTCCCTTGTAAACAACGTAGTGAAGATCGAGAGTGTGTCGACCAGGGTGGCGTACATTATACTATATATCCTAGAGATATTCGCTGAAGGTCATACAGGTCTACGCCCCGACCTCGGCACACGACGATGTCGACGAGGTCAAGCCCATGTATGAGGATATTTCTAGAGCCATGCATGGTTTCAAAACTCACTTCACCGTTGTCATGGGGGACTTCAACGCGAAACTGGGCAAACGAGACGAGGATGAGCTGCAAGTTGGGCAATTTGGAGTTGGACGTCGGAACCACCGGGATCACCTACTGGCCAGTTTTATGGAGAAGGAGGGCCTATATATGATGAACTCCTTCATCAGAAAGTGTGAGCACAGGAAGTGGACCTGGCAAAGTCCAGAAGGTGCAACTAAAAACGAGATCGACTTCATCATGTCAACCAAGAAGTAAATGTTCAATGATGTCTCTGTGATCAATACGGTGAAAACCGGGAGCGATCGCCGCATGGTAAGAGGCAAATTGAACATTAATATCAAGCTTGAAAGGTCTCGACTGATGAAGTCTACGCTCCGTCCAGCACAGATCCAGATCCAAAACCCCGAGAGCTTTCAGCTCGAACTTCAGAATCGATTCGAGTGCCTCGGGAGCTCCGTGGACCTGTCCATACGGTTGGGTCTAAGTTTTTCAAGACCCTTACATATATAAACAAAAACTCTCTGATCCTACTCTCAAGCTCATGAAGGAGAGGCGTGAGATGATCCTGCAGTCTTCAGACGATGCTTTGAAATACCGGCAGCTAAATGGAAGGATCATAAAGTCCATGAAAAGCGATCTCCGCCGCTTTAATACCAAGCGTATTAAATACGCGATTGAGCGGAATAAGGGCTCCAAAGTCTTTGTAAGAGATCTGACTATTGGGCAGAGCCAACTCACGAAACTGAAGACCGATGATGGCAGGATCGTATCCGCCAAACCGGAGCTTCTGAGAGAGATCGAGAGATTCTATGGGCAGTTGTCAACCAGTAAACCCGTCGTGAATCTAGCAAAAGACCCAAGAGCTAGATTGACCCGACACTATACCGAAGACATTTCGGACGTCAGCTTGTATGAGATTAGGAAGGCTCTTAAACAGCTTAAAAACAACAAGGCGGCGGTTGATGATGGCATTACAGCCGAACTCCTGAAGGCGGATGGAAAACCAATACATAAGGCCCTTCAGAAGCTGTTTGATTCCGTTACACTTGAGGGGAAAACGTCACAGGCATGGTGCGGGGGTGTGGTGGTACTCTTCTGTAAGAAAGGGCAACAGTGCCCTAATGAAGAACTATAGGCCCATCTCACTTCTTAGCCATGTCTACTAGCTGTTTTCATCATCAGAAGGTGAGTGATGTACTCGCCATTGACGTTGATGCCTAGCCCTCTCCAGTCCAGAACCTTAAAGACATCCTCCAGTGCAGCGGTAAACAGCTTCGGAGATATGACGTCTCCCTGTCTCACACCTCGCTGCAGAAGGACTGGTTCCGAGGTCTGATCCTGAAGTCGAATTGACATGGTGGCGTTTTTGTACAAACACTTCAACACTTCGATGTACCGGTAGTCAATTTGGCACCGTTGTAGAGACTGTAGTACAGCCCAAGTCTCGATCGAATCGAAGGCTTTCTCGTTGTCCACAAACGCTAAACACAGAGGCAGGTTGTACTCTTCAGATTTCTTATGCCGCAGCGTATGTATGTGGTCTACGGTGCTGAAGCCTTTACGAAATCCGGCTTGTTCGGGAGGCTTGTTCGGGTGGCATTTCATTTAGTTGCACCTACGATGTTTTGTCTCTGCACCACCCTAAGGTTGACTGGTAGAAAATACCTCAGGCATTAAGCTCGCCTTTGTTTTTGTAGGTACATGAAATTTTAATACTTTAATAAATAATAGAAATTTTACGAATAATTTTTCAGGTGCTTTTGGAATCGTAACGCAATCATAATGCAAGTTTTCGTCGTGAGATGCTGCCTGGTGATAAACACGTTAGCAGTATTGTGGTTTCTGGGATTAAAGTTAAGCAGATCTTTGGTAAGTTGCTGAACGTTTTCTTATGTTCTATTTGATTTTGAGTCGCTGAGAATCGCTAGACAGAGAGAGAATGAAAACATTTATTGCCAACTGTAACAAAATGTACACAAACACAAAACACAATATTTTTACAGTATGGCAAACGGAGCGGTTTCAGCACATGTTGAACAGTGTGCAGCTTGCCTACTACGCTGGTCAACTCTGATTTACAGACCACTCCCTCCGCTCCGCCGATAGTGAGATAACTGTATGCAATCAATCCATTTATGGTTGACATAATGTTTCAGAAATAGCATAAAGGAGATGTTTCATTTTTGTATGGGACTCCGGCCATAACCTGTACCTTTTAGGAAAGCTGGTAAACTAACCCCTGAATAGAATAAAGTATTTTTAACACGCTTTTATTAGCTTGGTATGTATGTATCTATGTATCAATGTAACAATGTATCAATGTAACGGAATCTTTGAACGTGATTTTCACCCACTTCAAAACGTTGGATTGATTTGAAACTTTGCACACTTATCAAAGACCGATGACAATGCAATAATTTAAACAGTTTGTCCCATTATCCTTACCATTAAAGCGTGTTTTTTAGTTTTTAGAACTACAATTTTTAGTTATTTCCATATAATTTTAAGTACAGTAATAAAAATAAAAATGTTTGACGTTTATCATGACAGCTAATTGTCTTGACAGCCATGAGAGGTTTTAGTTTTGACGTATATGTAACCTAGAAAGTAACATGATACTCAGTAGCAAAGAGTAAAAAAAAAAAATTACGTTGAAATCGTCACAATTGCTTTTATATTAGTCGTAAAAGATGTTTATGAGAATAATAGTAATTTTTACTAGTACTAGAACACATACCTTTCATATTTAACATCTACGTTATTTATGCTTTGATGTGACATGATTTCAGAATGAAATCGAAATGACAACAGAACTGTGAGAGACGCCATGTTGAATAGATTATGGCAATAACTGAAAACTATTACTTTTTGTATGCAACAAATCAGGCTTAAATTCATGAAAGAATATTTTTCCTGAATTCGCGGGATTTTTTCCACTTTTTTGATAAATGTACATCTTATAGCCGAAAATGATACATCTCCTTTGACATTTCGATAAAATCTACCGCTGATTCAATGGCAAAATGTGTGGGAGAGAGTAGTGTTGGTATGTACATATTATTTACAAACGCACTCTTACTAGCTACTTTGGGCCAATTTACAGGTACCAGGTGTGGGAAAAGTAGTACGTAAAAACATTACTTATTACCTGCGTTTCTTAAAAGTAGTGCTGATTTTTATGGACATAGGTTTTAGAAAACTTTTTTTTTTTTAATCATGAAATGATTCTGATATAGGATATAGGTGAGCAGTGGTGGCCCAGTGGTATCGGCCGTGACTTACAAATTGTGGGTCGTCGGTTCGAACCCAGGCTGGCGCTTTACTTTGTGTAAATTATTTCATCACCACTGCTCTCAAAACGGTGAAGGAAAACATCGTGAGGAAACCGGCATGTTCTAGAAACAAAACTTCGAAGACATGTGACATCCACCAACCCGCACTGGGCCCGCGTGGCGGTTAAGGCCCATTCCCTGTCACAGAGAGGAGGCCTGTGTCCCAGAAGTGGGCACATTAATTGGCTGATGATGATGATAATGATAAAGGTATCACACGATATAGTTTCAAATAAATTCTTTTAATTTTCTAACTTGTCCCCCAAAAGTGACCCCATATTCAGAATTTGTTTATTTACACTTTCTTGCTTAGGACTCTCATAAATGTATACCTTTAAACTAAATAAGCTAGCTTAAATGCACGACGGTAGAAACAATAGCCGACTGGGTTTTGCACTAATTTATTTTATTGCTTTGTCAGGGTTACAACAAAGGAATTCGATAACTAATCAAATTAATAAAATTTTAGACTTGATCTTAACAAACGAAAACTGTACAATTTCAAAGACTGACGCCATCAGTAAAGTCGACCCCTATCATCCTCCGCTTGAAATCATGTTGGAAGTCAAACCTCAGTCGGCACTTAAATATGCACCTCGCGTGGACTATAACTTCTACAAAGCCAACTACAGTGCCATCTTTTCCGAACTGGGTAGGGTGGAGTGGTCTGAATGTTTTGATGGTTCTATGAACGTTGACCAAATGGTCGGTAAATTCTATAATAAATTAAATTCCATTATCAGCGAACAAGTACCTAAACGCAGGCCTCGCAGTGACCGACATCCCACCTGGTTCACGCGTGATCTGGTACGTGTTTTGAGGGAGAAAGACAAGTTGCGGCATAAATATCGTAAATATAAAAATCCCCGGGATAAGCTCGAATACGAAACCGTTAGACAACAATGTGATAAAATATTGCGTGACTCTTATGCTAACTATCTGGATACCGTTGAAAGCAGCCTTAAAAAGGGTCCCAAGGCATTCTGGACCTTTATTAAAAATAAAAGATCGTTATCAAATACGTTACCTTCAGTAATGCACAACAATAACGAACACCATTCCTCGAGTGGTCCTGGTATCGCCAATTTGTTCGCATCTCACTTCAGCTCAGTTTACTCTGGTCCGTCTTCCGCAGCCTTCCTCTGTGGCACTTGCCCATCCGTTGGTTCGTACAATAGCAAACTTTCATGCCTCAGCATAACTGAGAGGGATATCCTTTCAAAATTGAAGACGTTGGTTCCTAATAAAGGAGCAGGGCCAGATGAGATTCCCCCACTCTTCATTCAAAGATGTGCCTCACTCTTATCGTACCCATTAAAAGAAATTTTCAACAAATCTCTCATAAGCGGCACGTTCCCGCACGTTGAGTGGAAGCGGGTGCGGATAGTTCCGGTCCTAAAGAAAGGAGGCAATGAAAATGTGAGAAATTATAGACCCATTTCAATATTATCGTGCTTTTTAAAGGTGTTTGAAAGTATCGTCTGCCCAGTTTTAACAAGGCATACTAAGTCCCTGATACGCGTGGAACAGTACGGCTTTCAGGAAAATATATCCGTTTTGACCAATCTTGTCGCATACGTCACGCCTATCATGGAAGGAATCGATGGGAACCAGCAGGTTGACTCGGTCTATACTGATTTTGCTAGCGCCTTTGACTGTGTGGATCACACACTTCTTATTAATAAGCTGCAAATTCAGTGTGGTATTTGTGGATCGATGTTGAGTTGGTTTAAATCATACCTCGAAAACCTTGAGCAGGTGGTGGTTTCGGCAGGACATGAGTCTGAAAAATATATTGCCTCATCCGGAGTACCGCAAGGGTCCCATCTGGGCCCAACACTATTCTTACTCTTTGTTAACGACATCGTGACTGAAATCCACCATTGTCAATGCTCTCTTTTTGCAGACGATATGAAAATATCGCGACAAATCAGCTCAGTAGATGACGCCGACTTGTTACAGGCTGACCTGGACCGGGTTTATGCGTGGTATTGCGTCAACAAAATGAAACTTAATGCCTCAAAATGTCAGCATATTCGTTTTACACAAAAGAGAAAAGTGACCGCGACAGGTTTCCACATAAACAATGTGGCAATCGCTGTTGTAACGGAAATTAGGGACTTGGGTGTGATTCTTGACTCCAAATTGAGCTTTATCCCTCATTATAACAGCATGGTAAAGAAGGGCGCAAAAATGTTGGGTTTCATCAGACGCAATACCAAAGACTTCAGGCACACTGCCTCTAAGATAACATTATTTAATGCCTTAGTGCGTAGTGTGCTTGAATTCGGCAGTGTCGTCTGGAATCCACATTATGCCGTCCACTCTGACCGTATAGAGTCCCTTTAGCGGTCGTTTACTAGGCATCTTGCATTTGTTACCCCTGGTGTCAGCATGAGATGTTCGTACGAGGAGAGACTGTCTCGTTTCGGACTAAGCACCCTTCTGCATCGCAGACGCATGCTGGACTTGCTGTTTCTTCAAAAAATTGTGCGGAGTCCCACGTCATGCGACGGACTTTTGGAACGTATCACGTTATGCGTTCCTAAAATAAATGCGCGGAGAAAATGTAGCAAAGTGTTTAGTGTCCCTCGATACAAATCGAATCTCGGATTGAATTCCCCAATAGCAAGGCTGCCTGCAATATATAATGCTTGGTGTAAGCTTTTAGACCTAGACATTTTTCATGACCGCCCCGCTCGGCTCAAACGGAAGTTGTTGGAAAAGAAAGCAAAACATATTTGCTATCTATGATTTATTTTATTTTTTAAGTTAATACAATTTTATTTTGCCTATTGTTTTCATTTAATTGATCTAAATTATTATTATTTTAAAATTCATTAATTTTGACATCTATTTATATTATATTGTAATTTTGCCTATAATTCATTCATCCTCTGTGTAAATTAGAATTTTTATTGATTTTTTCTATTAAGTGATATTATTTTTGTGAAGGTTGTGCACGTCTGTTATTGACATAAATACTAGTATAAGACCTCATGAAATGTAATAAGTCCATGTTTGTATTTGTGTTGTTGATGTGCCTTAAATAAATAAATAAATCGGTACAGTAGACCCAGCGTAAATTTGCTGTGATAGACGGACAGACAGACACACGAGCTATTCTATCAGTTATTTTTTTTATTCGGTCGTACGGAACCCTAATAAACCTCAATGATTTTAGAACATTTTACAACCATTTTCAGAAACAGTCTGAAGAAATGGATCCGGAAAGAGACAAATTAAAAAAACAATTAAAAAAATTACAACATGCTGTCGGCAAAGGAAATAAAAATAACACCAAGGAAATAATTGATTGGTTCCATCAAGGTCTGGCGAGAAACAAACAAATTTTAACAGAACTGTACACAAGTGGCAGCCAGTGTACAACGCAGACAGATTTAATCCTTGCAGCATGTGAGAGCAGGCAATCGGATATCCTCTACTACATCTTATACGAGACGGATATTCTGGTGCACCTGACCGATGACAGCTTCGATGACACAGAAGTTAACAAGCAGAGAACGGAAGCGTTCAGACACGTGCTGCGTTTTGGAGCTATTGATATGATCGAAGTGCTATACGACTACTGGTGTGGAAACTTGCACTGGATCGGGCATGACATGAATAGTATAGAAATGGTCGGGACCGTGCTTAAAGATGCTTTTGATGCGGTACCTCCAGATGCTGACTTATCGCGAAATATCTGTATTTCTCTCGCCAAGCTTAACATTTTTCAACGTGAAGTTTATGGCTTGATAGCCAAGCTTAAACCATGCGAAATCACCCCCGAAAAAATAGCAGCCAAGATACGGGCAATTTTAGGCACTCATGAGAAATATTCGAATGTACTAGCGTTTTGCAATTCATCTGCACCTGTACAAGAAGAATGTAAGAAAGTACTAGCTGGATACGTAGACGACAGTAGCATCTTCTGGAGAGCTATTCATTATACGGCGTCCGAAGTCTACTTTCGTAAGCTGGACTTTAATATTTCCTTGCTCATATTAGATAATTTGAATATTCTTAGAAAGCATTTAAAAAAACGTTTCAACAAAACTGAAAGTTTTTTCAGGGATAACCCTGATTTAAAGCTCTCTTACAAAGATGCAGCAGAATCGTACAAAGACATTGAATCAAAGATCTATTATTTTATTTATCGGACTAGTGAAGATTGGCGTTTATACTCACTTGGAAAACACATGGTGACAGTAACTTTCGGACAGGAAAATGAAGGAGTAAAAAGTCCTTCCAGAGTAACATTTGACTTGAATAGGGTTGATAGTGGACTAGTTATATACATTGAACGAGAGGATTTCAGACAAAGTCTTAAAAATTTAGAAGAAATATTAAGAATACATTTTATAGAACCAGCTTTAGCTGGGAGCGGAACGCAAATTCAGCCTAAAAACATCGACAATACAAAAGTAGTGCCTTTGTTAGATGATAACTACCTGCAAACGATTACATACATGAACGATCATTATTCACTTCTAAAGATGACTTATTATATAGAAGCTATCGAGAATACTTATGACGTCGATGTTCTCATGATTGAAAGAGCCCTGCATGTAATTGGAGAAATGTTAAAAAGTACCGATGATTCTTATCATCTATCTCGATCTACAAAAGCATTGCTACAGATAGCAATATCTGTGGAGACTGTCAGGCATCTCCATGACATAAGAGATTTCTTATCAAAAGCCAATAAAGGACAACTGAGCGCAAGAATCGGTATGACAAACACGCAAGACCAAACATTATTTTATAAAATTAAGGAAGACCTGATCATAATTAAAAATACTATAAACTCTGTTCTTGATATTCCTAAATGTATCCTTGATAAGTCGTTACTTGAAAAAGGTTATCATCTCCTAGAACGGCGAATTAATGATTTACCTGAAGAAGCTCGACGACACATTGATGAATTATCTCGACTTAAATTCAATACTAATTTAGAATTGGAGTCGGAAGAATCCCTCCAGTTCCTTGAAGAAGTTTGGAAACCCACCGGTTTAAGCGACCCACTGATGATTGAAGTCCCTTGGACTACGCAAAACAAAAATATAATATCTTCAAAGTTACAGAAGGCTAAAAAACGCCTTAGTGATTACGTTGTCAACACATTACCTTTATTTATACAAAATGTAAAACACATGCTTAATCTAATAACAATTAATAATAAATACGTTGAGAAAATTAACATAGAGTTATCCAAATATAACGAAATTAAAAACATGTGTGACTATCCTGATGGCAACGAAATATGTCGAATACAAAATCAAGCAGCAAGATTACTTAAGAATAAAAACATCAAAATAGATCTAAATCATCTAAAAAAAATAAAGAATTATAACCATCATTGGGATTCTATAAAAGGAATGCTAGCATTTTGCTTCAAAGAATGCGAAATGTTTGCTTCAATCAGTCATTTAAATTTGAGTGAAGACAGTCTACCCGACACGCAGACAGTTACAAAAGTAACTGACGTATTGTTACCAGAATTGGAAGCTATATGTAAAATCCACAGATCAACTCTCACTTGTTGGCAAACAATTTACCGATGGTATAAAGACTGGAAAGTGTTGAAACAGGTTGGTAAGTTTGATTTTATTGGCATAGAAGAGCTACATAAATTCACTGAAGCCAATCAAAAAAAACCAGATGATCTGAGAACTGCTCGGGGGGAAGTAATATCATGTCTAATAAAAAGACTGGATCTGCTGAAAAAGACGTTATTGTATCCGCAGCCGATAGGCCTCAATCAACAAGTCCGAAGATTTAACCGCGATGAAAAGTTTCGCATTACGCTAGAAATTATACTGGCCGATATAGCCAATGTTTTGGCGATGTGTAAGATAAGATTAATGAACAAGTCTTCCAAGTTACTGCGAGAGATTGACTTGGGTAACGTGCTAGATCACGGCAATCCGTTTCTCGAAGTGATAGGTAATATCTTTAATTCTCACGACTTCGCCGCGGAATTGCTAGATAAAGCAATGATGTTTGCTGAAGACCAGGAATCAATCGAAGCTCTCTATGAATTATTTAAAGGTAATGTTACCTATGAAACGATCATAGCGGGTGACCAACTGAAAATGGATGCAACACAACTGAGACTCTATGAACAATTTAAAAAGTCGCCTAACTGGAAGGCGTATGCGAAACTTACTTGTTACCCTAAGCCTAAATCATCAAAATGAGCCCATAACTTAATTACACTGGGCAAAATTTTTAAAAATCCGGGCGAAATTATAGCTATTTCGTAGACATCATGAAGAAAAATCAGCCACAAAACTTCTTTGAGTATCGCTATTCCTCATAGTTTCGGATTTACCCATCCACGCCCACTTTAAAAATTCACACACAAACAAACAGTGATAATAATTATTTTATTATGTACAAGCGAGTATAAAAACGTGAGAAGAGAAGAACTTGTTGGTTACCAAATTCATCTACATCGCTGTCAAATGGAAAATGACTCGAACACAGGCTTCATTGCCATGTCGAATGGCAATAACGATTCTTTGGCTGTAAAAATAGCCCGCCCTCTGGTCACGTGACGAGTCGACTAACTGTTTGCAAATCGCTCGAAAAATTCGACGAGCTTGTATTTATTTAAACATTTTCTATGTATCAACTTTTCATATAATAAACAAATTTATTTTATTACTTCGTATTTTTTTTATAAAATTCTCATTAATAAAAGAGCTTAGTCAAAGGCCGGTTTATTGCTGAAATTGATCATCCTCATGCAAACACAATTTAGCAAAATGGGGTTTATAGACCCGTCTGATACCCAGTGTGAGTGCGGTGCCCCTTTGCAAGATATGGCACACATGCTGGAGTGTCCCAAGTGCCCATACTCCTGCACTTTGGAAGACCTTATGCTCGCCACTGACGCCGCAATCGGGGTGGCCACCTACTGGGCCCAAAAATTATGAAGAGTTGCCCATCGACTCGAAAAGAAGAAAAAGATCATCCTCACCGGCACATGATAACCTCCGATTTGTGATTTATGAATTCCAGAGATTCAAGCCCGCAGACGTTACTTATTAACCACTGCCGAAGAAAGGTAATGTGTTTATCAGTCTATGTATGTAAGTATGTTTGTTCCTAATGTGGCGTTCTAGAGACCAAACGCGTTGGCCGATGTTGATGATTCTTACGTCAATCGATTCGTCTTAACCCTGCGAGTGTCACATTAAAGTAACTACATTAAAATTGCTACATTCAAATTGAAAAAGAAAAAAATGGCGGATTTTGGGCGCAAAATTTTTTCTTCCAAACCCATCGTGTGGGGTATCAAAATAAAGGGTTTTAAGAGGTGGTTGCAAAAATATATAACACTTACATGTTTAAATTTCACCATGATACGCTTTTGCGTAAACTACGCCATTACGGTGTTCAAAACGAAGCCCTAAATGTAATTGAGTCATATTTACTTAATAGATACCAATGCGTAGACGTTAATGGCGCTAAATCTTCCAGGTTACCTGTTGAGCTGGGTGTACCTCAAGGCTCAATACTGGGTCCGTTTTTATTCCTGGTTTATATTAACGATCTGCCATTCTATTTAAAGGATATTTGCGACGTTGTACTGTTTGCAGATGATACTTCTCTGATCTTTAAAGTAGATAGGAATAGACAAGTTTTTGATGACGTGAATAACGCACTATCAATGGTCACAGATTGGTTCACAACAAATAATCTTGTTCTTAATGCCAAGAAGACTAAATGCATAAAGTTCGCTTTGCCCAATGTTAGAAATCTGGGTCCCAACATTGTGCTCGGCAATGAGAAGCTCGAAACTGTTGATTCAGCTGTGTTTCTGGGTATAACAGTACAGTTGCTTAAAATTTGGTACATAGTATCTATTATTCGTAGTAACTTGTTAAATTTGAATTCATTTTCAGCTAGTTTTTCTATGCCATTAGTGTGTGAGCCTAATCTTTTAATATTTGAATTTATGATTTCTGAGTCATTTACTAATTTATCGAAAGCTTTTTGCATTGATGACACTTTACGTTCGACTGCATGTTCTCTATTCTGTAGTAAAACGATTTCCTTATTATATTTAATTGCATCGTCTTCATCTAAATTACCAGATATAGCTTTTACAAATGAGCCTTAAGGGTTGAACAAAGCTCGTTTGTTTCTATGATTAAGGGGTAAAATTTGATAATATTTATCTTTAGTAAGTCTAATTAAATACTCAATTTGGTTTTCTATACCTAAAGTTTCATTACTTAATTTGCTTTCTATAATTTTCGCTTTCATATTGCTAAAATCGCGAATATTATTATCTATTTGTAAGCTTAAGGATTCTAAATCTAAAATCTTAAATATAGTCCAATAATTATTCTTCTTCACTGCTACTCCCATCTTCAACGACGCTATCCCCGGATTCCGAGTGAAGTTCTGGAGGTCCAGCGTGAATCCTGACATCACTAGTACCAGAAGTACTAGGCATGACCTGTGGAGGACGTTTTACATTTTTTATCGCCACTCTAGTTGGTCTTTTATTTAATTCTACAGGCACTATATTACGTTCAGTTTCACCAGTGATTTCGGCTTTTTCATAGCGAGGTTTTTCCTTAGCTTTCCTAGTCCTAGTATTCTTCATGTAAATAGTATCTCCTGTCTTAAGGACTGGTGTTTCTTCACCTCCTTTCTTATCTCTTACCTTAAGTTTATCTGTGTTTAATTTATCTGTTACAAATTCGTATAGTACTTTGAGACGTTTCCTATGATCTAATAATAATTTCTGAGTTAAATTTTTCTCCCTATCGACATTAAATACATTTCCGGCATCGGTATGCCCAAATACTAGTTCAAAAGGCGTAAAATCTGTCGCTGAGTGTATAGTGTTATTATATGCCATAATAGCATACGTCATAACGGAAGCTGCATCTAAATCGTTTTTGTCATATTTTGCTAATCGGTAAATCTCGATGATAGTAGAATGGAATCTCTCGACTATTGCCATAGAACTGGGATTGTTTGGAGTGCCTATGTGCAATTCTATTTTGTATAGACTTAACATTTCTTTAATTAACATGTTATTAAATTCTGTTCCTGAATCACAACTTATTCTACTGGGCAATCCATAAATACTAAAATATTTAATTAATGCTCTAACTATCTCTGGTGTACTCCTATTAGGTACCTCTATTGCCTGTGCTAATTTACTAAAAGCATCTACAATAGTTAAATAATATTTTCCTTCAATGTATAATAGATCCATAAAAGCTTCTTGGAATGGACTATTCTGAGTTTGGGTTAACTGAATTTGAGGTTTAATGGGCTTTCTATCGTACTTCATTTTTCTACACATTTCGCAGCTGTTAATAACTGTTGTAACTATTTCTTTCATGTTTGGCCACCAATAATATCTCTTAAGTTTAGCTAAAGTTTCCCTAATGCCTCTATGACAGGTTTTCCCGTCGTGGTATTTCATAATAACTTCTTTCTGATCCTCTTCTGACTCTGTCAAATTGATCACTCTTTCTGTACATTCTGTTAACTTAACTGAACCCTTTTTAAACAAGTTAATAACCATGTTTGAAAAAGATTTTCTAAACGATGGATGTTCAAAATAAATATGGTATTTATGTTTAGGATCTATATATTCTTTTAGAAAGTCTTTAACTAATTTGTCATTATTTGTTGGTAAGTGAACTTCAAAAATTTTCTGTTTATTATTAGAAATATCCTTTACTGTCAATTTATCTTTAAACCATGAGTGAACTAAAATTTGTCTAGCTTTAGTATCTACAGCTTCATTTAAAATAGGAATACCTTCATGTTCCCTATTTGAAACTGAATTAGCTGTGACGCCATCATCAGAATCCGAAAGTTCTATCGTTTCTATGGGCGTTTCGTCAAATTGCAGCTCTTCATCTATAATTTTTTGTATTCGCTCTTTCCTATCACCTACGTTAACAAATATCGAATCTAAATCGTCGTTAATTGCATTAATTTTAATCCTGGATAAGGCATCTGCATTTGTATTTTGAGGTCCTTTCTTGTACTTAACCTCGTAGTCATATTCCTCTAAGCGTAAACGCCAACGCGTTAGCTTACTGTTGAGTTCTTTTAATGAATACAGCCATGCTAATGGTCTATGGTCTGTAAAGATAATAAATTTATTGCCATATAGATAAGGCCTAAAATGCTTAACTGCCCATATTATGGCTAAAAGCTCCTTCTCAATAGTACTGTATTTTACTTCTGTGTCACTCAGAGTCCTGCTAGCATATGCTACTGGCTTGTCTGAGCCTATTGATCCTTGTGACAATACAGCCCCAATTGCAAAATTCGATGCGTCGGTAGTTAAAATAAAACTTTTACTAAAATCGGGATACTGTAATAAAGGTGCGTTTGTTAAAAGTTTTTTACATGTTTCAAAACATTCCCTATACTCATCATTAATAATTATTTTACGACCTTTCTTTAAACAAGCTGTTAAAGGTCTAGTTATTTTTGCAAAATCTTTGATGAATTTCCTATAATAACCAATGAGTCCTAAAAAGCTTTTTATTTGTGTAACTGTTTCTGGAATAGGATATCTTAAGATTGCATCAATTTTATCGTTATTTGGCTTCAATCCTTCACTTGTAATAGTGTGCCCTAAGTAAAGAACTTCCTTTCTAAGAAAATGTGATTTGTCGAGTTGTATTTTTAAATTTGTCGCCCGAAAACGATCAAAAACTGCTCTAAGTTTTTCTACATGCTGAGTCAGCGATTTAGAAAAAATTATGACGTCATCAAGGTATACCAGGCAATGTAAGCCCTGGATACCTCTTAGAACGTTATCCAGAGCCCTCTGAAATGTTGCAGGTGCTGTTTTTAACCCGAACGGCATCCTGTTAAATACATAATGTCCTGAAGGTGTACTGAAAGCTGATTTCGCCCTATCTTCCTCCTGGACCTCGATTTGATGGTACCCACTAGCTAAATCTAAGGTAGTAAAATAGGTTCTATTGCCTAGCATATCAAATAAATCATTTATGTTGGGCAAGGGGTATTTGTCATCGGTAGTAATTTCATTGAGACGTCTATAATCAACTACCATCCTCCATTTTTGCTGTCCTGATGAATCTAATTTTTTTGGCACTAAATGTACGGGAGCACTCCAGGGGGGGTGTGATTCCTGGATGATATTGTCCCTTAACATTTTATCTACCTGATTCCTAATTTCTTTCGATTGAATGGGAGGTAACCTATGTGCTTTAATATTTATAGGATCTTCATTCCTTGTTCTAATTCTATGTTTTACTTGATTTGTAAACGTTAATGGAATATTCTCACAGTAAAATATGTCCTTATACTCATTACATAACCCTTCGATGGTTTTACGTTCCTCAGAATTCATGTGGTCTAACTGTAATTTTTTTAAATTATCTGTTAGCATCCTATCTATTTCTATGTTATTTTCTGTAAAATTAATGTTAACAGATGTGTTCTGTCTGAAAGGTTCGACCATAAAAGGTCCTGTTACCACTAAGGTTCTGGTTTCATCCGTATAATTCTGAATAACGGTTGATGCGTAACCTTTAATACACTTAACTAATGCGGTGGGCATTCGAATCCCTTCCGAAAATTGTTTAAATTGTAGTATAGCTTCCCCGTCTAGTAAGTTGACTGGCAATCTAACTCTTAATTCACTACGAGATGGTAATTGATATACCTCTCTCATAGGTGGTGCGTATATTATTGGAATATTCGCATTTTTTAAATGCAAAACTTGACTTCCCATGTTTATTTTTGCCTGTAACTGTTTAAGTAGGTTACTACCTATTAACCCATCATACCTATCATCAACACTGTAAACATAAAATTTATGAAATTCCTTACTGCAAAACGTAGCTGGTAAAGGAATAAATGCCGTTTCGCTATGAACACTCGATGCGTGAGTACTAACAACTTCGAAGGGTTCATATTGCAACCGATCCTTAAAGTACTTGTTTGCAATGTGTGGGCTTATGAAAGACCTAACACTGCCTGTATCTATCATAAACACTGCATTTAATTCTGGTACAACTATGTGTGGTAAGTTAAGACGTTTATTGCAATTAATTTTTATTCGCTCTCTAGGGTAGAGGCGGTTATACAAAAATTTCCCTGTCTGGGATCTTCAGGAATTTCCTGGAACTCATTATTTGAATTGTCAAAACTTGGTTCGTTATAGCTATGATTATTAGTGTAATTAACACGGCGTGAACTTGCAGTGCGCATAGTAACGTCAGTGTTCGACTTTGAACCCGGCGGAGATGCTTGCGCTGCAAAAGGTGACGTTCGCGGTGCATATGCCGTGGACTGTTGGCTTTGTTGCGCCATCGGAAACTGTGACCTACTTGTACTATTGTTATGATCATTATTATTTGTCCGATTGAAATTATTTTGATTATAATGTTGCCTATAATTCCTAAACTGCTGCGAATTGTTCATCGTAATTGAACTACTCGTGGCGTTATTCGGTGCAACTGCACTGGATAGGCTCTGCGAATTATACTTCGCACTATTGAAATCGGAAAAAATATTTTTATTAGATCTATTATAATTTCGGTGATCGTTTGTTTTAGAATTATAGACTGATTGAAAGTTCTGTTCTTCTAAAACAATTTTCAACGCGTCTTCTAATGTCGAAACGTCGCGTAAACGAACTAACCTAACTAGGAATGGCGGTAAATTGAATAGAAAAACATTCATCGCCCTATTACTGTAGATTATCTGCTTAGCCTTCCGTAAAGAGTCATCAGCAATAGTCTCTGATATTTTGGAAAATAAAATGCTTCTCATATGCTGTATCCTATGACACAAATCTAAGTAACTTTCACCTTTGTTAATTTTACAGGATTCTAACTCCATTGCTAGACAATCTTCAGTACGTGGGTCGCCAAAGTGTTGATTTAACAGCATTTTTAGCTCATCCCACGTATTTATAGAGTCCCTTTCGCCTACCAAACTAGCTGCTTCTCCTGTTAATCTACTTGTTACTACATGAAATAAATAATTGTTTTGTACAACGCTCCCTTGGAATGTTGTTAAAATGTATTCACATTTTTTAATAAATAAGGGTAACGCTCTAACATCGCCATTAAATACTGGAATGATGTTTACCATCTCTTGCGGAACACGGTTTATACCTTCCATTATGAAGTGAAATAACGAAGCTTCACAAAAAGTAAGCACAAAAATTAATAAATTATCCCTAACTATTTACTACAACTAACAATCTATTAAATATTATTACGGCGTTGTCCAATCCCTAATAATACACACAACATAGATTAATACAAGGTTAGGATGCAAATGGAAGAGCTGAGAGGAAGGTGAAAAGATTTACTCACAATTCCGCAGCTATCTTCATGATCCCTGAATTACTGCTTGGCTCCTGGTCCTCTCCTGGCTTGATGTGGCTTCTTAATGTATTTGTTTGTTCGGTGATCTCTGCTGAACCGTTGAAACGGACGTCGGCTGCTTCCCGTAGATGTGGATACGTGACAGACTGACTACAGAGATCCTACCGGCTGCGCCAATTAAGTAAGCGACAACGGAAGAGTTTAAAAATAAACTTTATTTGATCCCAGTTACAGCAAGACAGTAATTACTTAATTCTACAAAATGTTGATCTTATATACTAATCTTATTGCTAACCAATCATCTCTGCTAATGACGCATGTCCTAGATATTATATGCTGACATATAGCTGTTATTCTAATATAATATAATTATTGGCTGATGAAGCTAATATTGGGGAATTGGGGTTCCTTAACGCACGCATACCTACTTGCTAGCTTGGGCCAACCGCAAATTTGCAGGTGCTAAGGGTACGCACAAACATTATTCACTTTGCTAGTCCCGAGTGATAACGGCCTAACGTCTACGGGCGTGCGCCTGCTCAAAAGTTCATAACACGCGCCCTATTTATGTGAGGCAATACGTATTATCTATAGGCGCCGCCTCTTCACGAATGACATACACTGGCAAAATTAGCGGAACAAGAAATTTTTTTACTGTTACTGCTGGTTTTCTTTTATCTATATACTAATATTATCAAGAGGTTAAGTTTGTGACGTTGTAAGGGGTAATCTCTGGATCTACTGAACCGATTTTGAAAATTCCAGCAGTAAAGTAAAGTAAAGTTTATTTTATTTGCATAGATTGTAGGTACATAACATAAGATATAAAGGAAAGAAAGCTAGATTATTCTTGAGTGTCATAGGCTATAATATATTTAAAAAACATTAGAGATCCTTATGAAAATGCAATAATGTAACCCAAAGTAGCAAAAAACCTATTGATGATAGATACAAATTATTAGGTAGGTAGGGTAGGCAGGGCAGGAAGGCCAGGCAGGCCAGCAGGGCAGGTAGGGTAGGGTAAGTAGGTAGGTAGCCAGTTCACGGGAGTGAAGCTGCGGGGGTCAGATAGATTATAATAAATTCAATTATGCCTAATTGATAAAACAATGGAGCATCTTTCATGTGATTGTTTTAACTTTATTTTAACTTACTACATTTTGAGAGAATTTCGCTTATTGCCACTTAATTGACGTTTTAAAATTGCGATTCATTAACATACTGAAAAATTTGATTTATTTTTAACGTTTCGAAGTTAAGGACGACAGTGTGCCAACTTAATCCAAACTGAGAGGGCCAGAGCACTTAAGATGAGGAGAAATGATTAAACCTACAGATGATATGCATAATTATCATTTACCCTTTTCAAGCATTTATTACAGTTTTCAATGGTTCAAAGAGACTAATGTTTTTGAGAGAAAATCAGGACAAGGCAGAATACTCGCAGCCGAATTGCGTAAGTTAATACGGCAACGCAAAGAGTTTGACCGCTATCCAATCGACCAATCAGATGCGAGATGAATGACGCGATGTGGATTTCCGTCTGTCTGAATGGTCGATTATATAGCGGTCAAAGTCTTTGCGTTGCAGTATTCACTTACGCAATACGGCTGCCGTACTTCTAACAGGAATAATCTTTTCATTCAACTTCGCGTTCACAAAAACCTGCGTTTAAAGGCCGTTCGATCCAGAAATGAGCTGGAGGAAGTTCGAGGTGTAAGTGAGCTTAGGGTATGAAGGAGGTTGAAGGAAGCTTATTTTGGTTCGTTCGTGCTCGCCAAAGGATCATAACATGAGGCACACTCCTTAGAAACAGTATAACTTTTGCTAGAAAACAACGACTTTGGTCAACGGACTAATGGAGTAAAATATTGTTTAGTGATGAGTGTGGTAGTCATTTAAATGGAATTGATGGACTGCATCAAATATTTTATCATGAACAAGAACAACATAATCTTAAAAAAAAAAAAACTACTGTGGCATATGGTATAGGAACATTATTGGGTTCAGGTAGGATATCTTTTGGAGATCGTACGTACTTGGTGGTAATCGATAGATAAGATCTTATTGAAGATCGCTGTAGAAGTGTTATTTAAGAATAAAATGTGATATTATTTGCCCTTTTATCAAGGGTCACTTCGTTTTGATCCAGGATAATGCTCGGCCACATAACACTTTTTCAACTTCGGTCTATGTAAAAATTTTAATATCGCATTTTTGGAATAGCCGATGATAACACTAGTGATGCATCCTTGTTATATATTTTTTATTTATTTAACACATATACAGACAATAAGGAGGAACAGAAAAGTATTTACATAGGTGATGCTTATTACTAATGAAATTTCTTCCAGCATACCTGCGAAACGAAAGAAGAAAAAAGAGATGTAGACATCGTGTGTACTCATAGAAGGGAAACATAAACACATAAAACAATTCAGAGCTAAATAATATAAAATAATGATTAGATACAAATAAAATATACTGTCATATACATACATACAAATAAAATAAATATTATAGCAATAACTACCTACCTACTAATATATATGAAAAAGATAATAATACAGAACTATATGCAACTATAATGGAATGGAAAGGTAGTGTATTTCCACTTCTCTTTTAAAAACTGAAAGAGTTTGGCAATCCCTTATGTCAGGCGGAAGAGAGTTCCACAAACGCACGGCCTTTACAGTGAAGGAGTAGGAATAGAAGTGTGTGTTAAACAGTGTGCTTATAGCTGTCAGTGGTTTCACTTGTCCCTACGATCCTACATAACATTGGCGACGAGTTACTCACAATTAAAAATATAAAAAATCCTTTGTTGAAACGACACAGTGATTCTTCGGAATTTTATCAACTTTCGATCCTAATTTCAATGATAGGAAGACTTATAAAGGTCGTATCTCGCAGTGTTTCATCGCGAATAACATCGATGCAGTAGGAACAAGGAGACGAGCCGTACTACTCAGCGCACTCAATGATGGTACCTTTAAGTTGGCAGCAGACTTAGCCCTGCCCAAAGACGTACAAGAGGTGCCATATGAGGATCTAGTGACATTATTGGATAACAACTTCACTCCAAAACGTTGCGGGTTCAGCGAGCGACACAACTTTTACCCAGCTAGGCAGCAGCCGGGCGAGACATACACGCAATGGGCAGCAAGATTACGTGGACTAACGCCACATTGCGGATTCAGCAATGTCGAATGTTGCGTGATCGATTTGTGATGGGGATGGTAGCGGGTCCTGAACGGGCGAAACTGTTTGCGCAGGACTTGGAGACCTTAACCTTGGCGAAGGCGGTGGAGCTAGCAGAGAGCTAAGATGCGCGCGTGCGGGCGCTGCTGCTACTGTTTCTACATTAACAGATCAAGTACAGGTGTTCAAGATCGCGAAAGGTCAAAAAAGTAAAAAAAAAAAAAATTAATAAGTAAATAGTTGTTCCGGCTCTGGGTGTTTGTGTATGTAAGTTTATATGTTTGTAAGCGCACCCACGATACAGGAGAAATTCCTAGTGTGGGCCAAAGAAAAAAGAAGCAAGAAAGAAAGTGCCAACCCAAATGATAGTGCTGCGAAATTTTTATTTTTATTAAATTAGGACAAGCCATAGAAATTCCATCTCGTTCAATACCCGAAGTGGTAATAAAATACATATTTTTCTTTTTACGGTACACCACAGAAAATAAGTTCTGACCCTGGAACTGTATTCAACAACGAATTACTAAGAGAACTGACAGAATTACATAAAACCTAATAATCCAAACTCTATGGGTCTCATAGAACGTTTTCATTCTACAATTATAGAAAAATACAGAATGGCCAAATATGAAAAGAAATGTACAGATGCAGCGTCTATAATGACCTATGCTGTCATAGCTTATAATAATACTATTCATAGTAACTTAGATTTAACCCCGTTTAAAGTTGCGTTCGGCCATACTGAATTAAACTCTACATTTAACTCTGAATTTGATAAAGCATACAAACAACAGCTGATTAGGGATCATAAGAAGAGAACACAGACACTTTATTAGTATATTTCGGAAAATGTTAAAGTTCGAAAAAACTGATTTTAACGAAGCGAGGAGGTGAATTAGAACCAAATTTAGAAATAGGAAAATCGATTTTCGCTAAAGCCGTAAATTAAAGACAAGCAAAAGATAAACCTATGTATCAAAAGGCCGTTGTCACAGGTCAGATAGAACACAATGTTATGCCAATTAAATTTAAAAATAGGGATTCCAAAGTTCCTCTTAAAAATATAAAACGTCCTCCGCAGGTGGTGTTTGATCCTGGTGAGATAGACAACGAGCAATTGGGATCTCCCAACCCGGTCTGGGTCTCCAAGCAATAAAGATTAATCAAAATCCTGGTATTTTTCCGGTCAAGATTGGTTAAGCATTTATTAAATACGATAAGTGGTCTATTGTTAAAACAATCAAACTTCAGGGATTGAGTATTCGAAGTTCAGCCAAATGTTACAACCAAATAAATCCTACACAGACGAATTTATGGGACTTAAAACCAAAGTGGAGTATATTCGGCATCAGTCTATAGAAAAATTACAGCAATTAATTCCATCTAAAAGATTTAAACGTAGTATTGTAAATCCTTCAGGCTCTATCATCAAAATTATAACTGGTAACCTTGACCATGATGATGCGTTTAGATATGATAAGTTAATTAATAATATTCAGACTAAAGAACAGGCAATATCCAACAAATTCACTGTGACTTCTAAAATGTTGGATCACTTTCTGTGAACTCTACTGAAATAATGAACGAAAACTCAATTAAAATTAACATGCGCATTAAGTTACTCGAAGACCGTATTGCTAATCTTAGTACAAAAGATAATCAATTAATTTATATGACGTATGTATTTGGATTACTCAATGAAGTTATTGTAATGTTTAGGACCATCTATTTTAAACTTAGTGAATTAGAAACCGCTGCGAAGCTGCGTTGCATTTAGTTAAGCATCTATTTTACACAAATCCATAATAAATTCCGATGAATTGTAAAATTTGCTAAAAGATATTAACAAACATGATAACTTAATGAATCCCGTAAATTATAGAAATTTAATGAATATAGAAGAGTACCATAAAAATGAAGAAATCACCTTCATTATTGCAGTTCCGCTTATTTTAAATGCTACTTATAATTATTATTATAAACTGTATTCCGTTCCTATGGATTCCTTGAACCAAACTTTTGTTGTTATTCTTGAATTTCCTTACCTTGTGGTAGAAGGGTCGAAATATCGTCCGAATGATCAACCATTCCAAGAGATAACAGTCAAAGAATACCTCTGCTCTAAAAATAAATTCGTCCAATATGTGGATGAAACATGCATCGAACAATTAATGAAGTATCATATATTGATAAAGTCTGAATCCCTGATACTTCAAATGACGGACGTGATCGCCTGAACTATTTGGAGGTTGTAAGGCTCCTGCTCAAAGCGCGTTGACGCCCCTGCACCTATAGTTCTTTCTTGCTGGAAAATCAGGAGCCCTGGAGTCTGTTGTGGTCCGCTATGTGTTTGTAGGTGAAAGTCTGATGTCCAGGAAATGAAACACTTTATTATTCTTAATGCTGTGCGATGTTCTTTGAGGTTTTCGTTAGGTAAAGTTGCGTGGATATTGACTTGTTAGAAATATGGCTACTAGAAAAATGGCTACGAAATGAAAGCCGCGCATGCGTCCTATTTTTTTTTTTTTTTTTTTTTTTTTTTTCTTAATACTAATCCCCGCCCACGAAGCAGGCGCCTATTCTGCTCAAACACATATATACAAATTCCCTCTCTCGTGCCTCTCGTAAGTTCATTCTTCATACTGTATCTTGCTCGCATTCATCTCCTTTCATACTGTGGGTGGGAATCCCACTTTATTTAACTTATCTAATTGCAGTTTTATTTATTAAATACAGATTTAAAAGACAAAATAAATATACAAAAAAGTGCTGATCGTCTTATACAATATACAGAGGTAAAATATAATAGAAAATATACAATGGTGCTTATCATTATGCAGATTAAAATATGAAATGTGCGGTTTATCACAGGTTTAAAAACGGTGCTGTTATCACAGATATTATTAATATTATTTTAGGGACATAAACACTAAAACATTTTAGGTACTATCTTAGCATACTAGTCAACGCAGTTTTGTGCGTCGACTCTATGCTTCTAAGCTGATATTATCATAATACAAGTGAAGCATAGCGACGCTTCAACTTTTGTTTCGTGCGATGACTTTTGTGGCCACATGTACGCAGTATGCCAAAAACTTTTCCCTATTTTTCTTTGTCATGAACCCACAGATACTTTCGTTCGGTAGTCTCATGTCCAGCTCACACTCAAGTTGGTAGCGCTCCCTGGTAAATAACGGGCATGCGTCCTATTAAACCACCAAACTTGACCGTAACGAGCGCCTTGAATTCGCGCACGCGCCGATCTTTATTTACAAAATTTTTAAACCTAGATCTCAGCCAATAATCGACAGAACCTCCCCTTTCCCTGAAGGGATCACGCAGTGTGATACCTGGTTGGAAGCGCCCCGGAATGGCCTTTCCAATGAACCCTTGACCAGGTTCCCATCTGGTACCCCTGAAGAGATTCTCCAGGAATAATGAGGAATGAGAGGAATTTCCGTCGATTCCGGGACTTATCGGCTATTATTTTCTAGACTATACAACTTAGTGCTAGAAACCTATGTGGGTCCTGTAGCCCTTCTAAGAGGCTGTAGAGTGACACCACTTCTATGCCTATATTTACATCTTCCAGGCGCTCAGCCGTCTGGAAGTGCTAGACTCAACGAAAAGTACTAACTTTCCACATAAAAGGCTGTGTACTACTTAAACTATCCGAGGGATCCTCACCGATTTAGTACCATCCGGTAGCTCTCGCGACAAGCTACCCCATGACACCACGCCGGTGGGTGTAACCCTAACCCTCGAAGTAGAATTCACCCTTATGTGGTTGCTGCTACACGAAAGCTGTGGAACCTTGTAATCTTTCAACAAGGTTATCTCCCCAACCGCCAAAGTAGCCATCATATGATGGTACCTTGATGGGTATACCACCAGCCCTTCTGGTACTTAAGGTGCCGGGAAGCGGCCGAAACAGGAAAACGTGTGCGTCTTCCACAGCTTTAATAAGCCTATGTCATCAAGCGAGCCACATATTGGCTGCGTGTGATGAATAGATCCAGGCGCCTGTCTGCAGGCTGCCACAGGTAATACCTCTGATGGCATATCAGCTACCCTTCAGGCACCAGGTGTGTCTGAAGGCGGTGAGCCTGCCGACGGGCGCATAGAAATGTCTTTCATTGTTTATACAAGCACATTATCTCAAGTAAACAGTGTCTATGTACTAGAATTACATAAGCGCCACTCAATTATAGGGCTTAGGCAGAAGTCTAGGCTATCTGAAAGCACTAGATTGGCAAGAAAGCAGTTTTCTTATTGTTTACTTGAGGGAAATGTGTGTGTATTCACCTTTCTAGGGTGAAGTTCTAATAACCCTGGCTATGTACCGTTATTGTGTATAGTTTCCCAGTCATAGCCCCAGGGTAGGACACCTAGGTTATGTGTCCTGACAGACTAATGTGTGTTAGGTAAATAATACAATTTGACGCGTGTATGCATCGTACACGGCCCTACAAACGACCCTGCTTTTTTGAGGGTTTCATGAAGATAATTAAACAATTTAATTTATCTTAGCTACTACATAGGTTACCTAAACATTTAACACATAACGTTAGTACATAGCCTGCTATCAAATTCCTTCTAGCGCGCATTTCGTATAAATAACCGCTGCTGCCACCAGCGGGCCATTTGGAACTAAAATGTCGTGCCAGACGCACGTCTCTGTTGATTTTGAATTTAGGTTTTTACTGTGATAACCGCAATCAATCTTTTTGTTGATGCTTTTAAACTATTAAGGTTGCTTTATAGCACCCTGTCACCCACTAATAAACCTTAAAATCATTATCTGAGTTCCCTAAAAATGTGAATGAAAATCTAATATTCACGAATCTATAAATATGACCGCGCCATCCGAAATTTGTTTAGTACGCGATGGCGCGTTGAGGCAGGCAGACGTATGTAAACACGTAATGTATTACATTAGTACATAAGCTATAACGTTCCTATATACGTTATCGTATGCGGCGTGATGCACCGTCGCGAACAAAATAGTTGGATAGTGTATGCGAAATACAACGAAATTATATCAAAAACTTGTGGCAATGATAACACAAAGGAACGCATACAAGGAGCATACATCGTCACCATAGAACCACAATGTGATGTTTTTTTAGAAAATATCCATCTCCACGGACAACGTTCTTACTTTCTGCAGACGGAGTACAAGCCTGTTCCTGTGATAAACTTACCTGATTTACGAGAACTTACCTCTGACGCTACGAAGATTGAACCTGTAAACCTGAAAGGAGTTAACCTGGATGACATACGCCATCTAAACTACCTTTTGAAGAATAGTGTGAATAGTGTCAAAAGTGAAACCAGTGAAACCAATGGTTACAGTGTCAGTGTCGCTCTTTAATTTCTGTACGCGATCGTCTTTTTATTGTTAGCAGTAATTATGCATAAGTATGTTATAAGGAAAATATGTAAAAGGCAGGATCGTCGTTCGAATGGTGTTGAAGGCAATCCTGTTCAACTGGAGGAAAATAGAGTCATTCAGGGATCTGTGTTATTAGTGTCTCAACTTTATTATTTTCATTTTATGATTAATCCTCTTATTAGGTAATAGATATAACATCTTATACTTTTTGTTAATTTTATATTGCGAAGTTTTCAGAAAAGCCTAGATTTTCCGATAACTTCGGTCAAAAGGGGGAGGGGGAGTTATATTCTCAGAACCCACCACGTCGCTGTGGTACAGCTATAGTCTCAGATGCAGCACTTTTGCCCTTATTAGCCAGATATGGCGGATATGCTGTCGCCAATGACCACCAGCTTAGTTCTAAGACCTAAGCATATAATTAGAATTAGATAGAATAAGTAGTCTTACATCGAACTCTGTAAGCGCGGGTCGTTTATTCTAATAAACTCTTAGTTAAACGTTTCCCAAGGTTTTATTTTTAACCGTCGCGTCGCGCGTCGCTTCGCGCCCGAAATCTAACTACCTACCTACCAACATTTGTTTTTGTTCCATAATATAGCCTATGTCCTTCCTCAGGATGCCATCTATCTCCTTGCCAAATTGAATTGAATTCCGTTCAGTGGTTTAGGCGTGAAAAGGTAACAGACAGACAGACAGTGTTACTTTCGAATGTATAATATTAGTAAGGATTAGACATAATACTGATTAAGAACAAACGTGATATAGGTAACTTATTTAATTATGAATCTATACTAATATTAAAAAGAGGAAAGACTTTTTTGTTTGTTTGTTTGTACCGAATAGGCTCCGAAACTTCTAGATGGATTTGAAAAATTCTATCACCAATAGAAAGCTACATTATTCCTGAGTGACATAGGCAATTTTCCCGAAAATGGGTCCTGTGGGGTGTTACACGGGAGCGAAGCCGCGGGCAACAGCTAGTTAGGTATAAAATTAATAAAAACATTTGACAATAAAATAGATTTATAGGCACATTTGATTGTAAATTATGAATTCGATACAAATGTAAATATAGGTATTTTAATAATAAGGTAGTTGAGAGTGATACTTTTTTTATTAGGTTAATTAAAGCACAATCTTCGGTGGTTTTGTGTAAACTTCTCGACCACTTGGTTATGATTTGTAAGCGACATCGCAACTGAGGCGGGCCACGATGTCGTATGGTGCGTCTCAGGTCCCATATGATATCGCGAGTGAGGGTTGGAATCCGCGGCGGGAGAGGAGTGGCGGTATTGCGGTGCGCCGCTCTCCCTACCTTCCGCGGCCTGGACAGGGTCGCTACCGTCTGATGGAGGACGCGGCTCCACCGCGAAAAGTGTCAGTTGGCCGGGCTACATTATGGAGTTGTCTGGCGCCCATGTGCTTAATTGGTCCCTGGGGTAGTCACGGCGTGCAATGTGTTATGGTGCGCCGGTGATGGGGGGTACACCCCAAAGGGGAGTCCGGTGATGGACAACCGCGACAGGTTCCCATGTGCCCGTCATAAGCTGCACAGGAGGACACCGTGGAGTTTTAGTGGGTTGGAGTCCCACATAACAGCGCTATCTCCTCGTGGTAGCGCAGTATGCATGAGCATTTCTCTTTAAAAAAATAAAAAGGGGCGGCAATTGCCTCTAACTGCCCCCTCTTGGTGACGCCCATGATTTAGCCCATGAATCGTTACACATATTGTGGCCAACTTGGCCGGCCCGGTCCCATTTAAGCTTTGCTGCTCTTGGTCTAATCTTTCTTTAAACTCAAATATTTATTTGTAAAACATAGGTGCAAATATCTAGTAATAATATAACATTACGTAATTATGTAACATAATTCGTTGTTGGACATAAATAACAACTATAAAAACCAAAAGAAAAACCAAAAGCTAAAAATAAAAAACTAAGTCTAAAAATAAAAACCAAAAGTATATTAACATCTCAGTATAGACTTGGGTAGGTAATATGTCCTTAGTTTTTTAGAGACAGATATTGTAACTGTCTACATTTAACCTAGGTAAGTAACTAACTAATATTGTTTAGCACTTGAGTGCCCGATACGTGGATCCACTCGAGACACAGTCGGTCAGTCCACAACATAGATGTAGCGGGAAGGTCTCTATGGATAATAACGTGCAAGAAATTCCGCGGACATTCTTTTCAATCAGTAATAATTATTACAAAGTATTTGGTTACATAAACACATCATATTTAAAAACAATGTAAAAGACGTGGACTTAGAAGCGTCTAGACTAAAACAATTCAAAAATAGTTACAACCTGGGTTTCCCTGACCTTAAGATAACAAAAAATATGACTTTTAAATATCAAATCTTACAAATAAATTAAATTGAGGAGCCAGTTTGTAATGTCAAAATAACAGTTTTATAATAAAACTAGTATTTGCTTGGTGCGCGAGCTGCAAGCAGCTCGCGTGTTGTTGTCCCTACACCTACCCTACACCTGCCCTACACCTACCCTACACCTACCCTACACCTACCCTACACCTACCCTACACCTACCCTACACCTACCCTACACCTACCCTACACCTACCCTACACCTACCCTACACCTACCCTACACCTACCCTACACCTACCCTACACCTACCCTACACCTACCCTACACCTACCCTACACCTACCCTACACCTACCCTACACCTACCCTACACCTACCCTACACCTACCCTACACCTACCCTACACCTACCCTACACCTACCCTACACCTACCCTACACCTGCCCTACACCTGCCCTACACCTGCCCTACACCTACCCTACACCTACCCTACACCTACCCTACACCTACCCTACACCTACCCTACACCTACCCTACACCTACCCTACACCTACCCTACACCTACCCTACACCTACCCTACACCTACCCTACACCTACCCTACACCTACCCTACACCTACCCTACACCTACCCTACACCTACCCTACACCTACCCTACACCTACCCTACACCTACCCTACACCTACCCTACACCTACCCTACACCTACCCTACACCTACCCTACACCTACCCTACACCTACCCTACACCTACCCTACACCTACCCTACACCTACCCTACACCTACCCTACACCTACCCTACACCTACCCTACACCTACCCTACACCTACCCTACACCTACCCTACACCTACCCTACACCTACCCTACACCTACCCTACACCTACCCTACACCTACCCTACACCTACCCTACACCTACCCTACACCTACCCTACACCTACCCTACACCTACCCTACACCTACCCTACACCTACCCTACACCTACCCTACACCTACCCTACACCTACCCTACACCTACCCTACACCTACCCTACACCTACCCTACACCTACCCTACACCTACCCTACACCTACCCTACACCTACCCTACACCTACCCTACACCTACCCTACACCTACCCTACACCTACCCTACACCTACCCTACACCTACCCTACACCTACCCTACACCTACCCTACACCTACCCTACACCTACCCTACACATACCCTACACCTACCCTACACCTACCCTACACCTACCCTACACCTACCCTACACCTACCCTACACCTACCCTACACCTACCCTACACCTACCCTACACCTACCCTACAGCTACCCTACACCTACTCTACACCTACCCTACACCTACCCTACACCTACCCTACACCTACCCTACACCTACCCTACACCTACCCTACACCTACCCTACACCTACCCTACACCTACCCTACACCTACCCTACACCTACCCTACACCTACCCTACACCTACCCTACACCTACCCTACACCTACCCTACACCTACCCTACACGTACCCTACACCTACCCTACACCTACCCTACACCTACCCTACACCTACCCTACACCTACCCTACACCTACCCTACACCTACCCTACACCTACCCTACACCTACCCTACACCTACCCTACACCTACCCTACACCTACCCTACACCTACCCTACACCTACCCTACACCTACCCTACACCTACCCTACACCTACCCTACACCTACCCTACACCTACCCTACACCTACCCTACACCTACCCTACACCTACCCTACACCTACCCTACACCTACCCTACACCTACCCTACACCTACCCTACACCTACCCTACACCTACCCTACACCTACCCTACACCTACCCTACACCTACCCTACACCTACCCTACACCTACCCTACACCTACCCTACACCTACCCTACACCTACCCTACACCTACCCTACACCTACCCTACACCTACCCTACACCTACCCTAAACTTTGATCCAAAAAACATAACCCTAATGTTTGCTTGTCGTCGCCAGGCACTGAGTTTCGCTTCACCCACTCAACCTTCGTTACGCTACGGAGGTCGCCGGCTCGCTTCGCTCGCCACCTCCCCCCTGCGCTGCACTCGGTCTCGTAGGTTCGCTCCACTCGGGATCCCTACGCTGAATCCGTAAAAAAAACAAAAAAAAAAGATTCGCCAAAACGGGGGGGGAGGGGGGAGAAGGGGGGCAAGGGGGTCAACTTAGAAAACTGGTTCGTTTGTGACTATAGCATTGCCTCTTTATATGAATCTGAAAAAAGAAATGTTCCAAATGTTCCAACTTTCGAGATCCGCTTAAAGGGGGGGAGAAGGGGGGCGAGGGGGTCAATTTTGAAAAATGCTTTTTACTTTTCCGAGCCTCCTCTATACGAATCCGTAAAAAAAACTGAAAAAAAAAGATTCGCCAAAACGGGGGGGTGGGGGGAGAAGGGGGGCAAGGGGGTCAACTTTGAAAAATGGTTTGTTTGCGACTATAGCATTGCCCCTTTATATGAATCTGAAAAAAGAAATGTTTCAAATGTTCCAACTTTCGAGATCCGCTTAAAGGGGGGGAGAAGGGGGGCGAGGGGGTCAACTTTGAAAAATGGTTTTTACTTTTCCGAGCCTCCTCTAAACGAATCCGTAAAAAACAAAAAATACGGGTACCTTAGTTTCCGAGATACGATAGAGGGGGGGAGGAGGGGGGGGGGAAAAGGGGAGGTTTGGCACTTTTCCCATACTCACGGGAGTTACTTGTTTACGAATCTGTCAAAATATACCCACCTCCCCCTCCACCATCTGGGAGAACAATTATGTCAATCAGTCAGTCAGTGAGTGGTAATGCAGTTTTATATAATATAACTAGTATTTGCTTGGTGCGCGAGCTGCAAGCAGCTCGCGTGTTGTTGTCCCTACACCGACCCTACACCTACATTACACCTACCCTACACCTACCCTACACCTACCCTACACCTACCCTACACCTACCCTACAGCTACCCTACACCTACCCTACACCTACCCTACACCTACCCTACACCTACCCTACACCTACACTACACCTACCCTACACCTACCCTACACCTACCCTACACCTACCCTACACCTACCCTACACCTACCCTAAACTTTGTTCCAAAAAACATAACCCTAATGTTTGCTTGTCGTCGCCAGGCACTGAGTTTCGCTTCACCAACTCAACCTTCGTTACGCTACGGAGGTCGCCGGCTCGCTTCGCTCGCCACCTCCCCCCTGCGCTGCACTCGGTCTCGTAGGTTCGCTCCACTCGGGATCCCTACGCTGAATCCGTAAAAAAAACAAAATAAAAAGATTCGCCAAAACGGGGGGGGAAGGGGGGAGAAGGGGGACAAGGGGGTCAACTTTGAAAAATAGTTTGTTTGTGACTATAGCATTGCCCCTTTATATGAATCTGAAAAAAGAAATGTTCCAAGTCTCTCAACTTCCGAGATCCGCTTAAAGGGGGGGAGAAGGGGGGCGAGGGGTTCAACTTTGAAAAATGTTCTTTACTTTTCCGAGCCTCCTCTAAACGATTCCGTAAAAAAAACAAAAAAAAAGGATTAGCCAAAACGGGGGGGAAGGGGGGAGAAGGGGGGCAAGGGGGTCAACTTTGAAAAATGGCTTGTTTGTGACTAAAGCATTGCCCCTTTATATGAACCTGAAAAAAGAAATGTTCCAAATGTTCCAACTTTCGAGATCCGCTTAAAGGGGGGGAGAAGGGGGGCGAGGGGGTCAACTTTGAAAAATGGTTTTTACTTTTCCGAACCTCCTCTAAACGATAACGTAAAAAAAACAAAAAAAAAAGATTAGCCAAAACGGGGGGGGAGGGGGGAGAAGGGAGGCAAGGGGGTCAACTTTGAAAAATGGTTTGTTTTTGACTAAAGCATTGCCCCTTTATATGAATCTGAAAAAAGAAATGTTCCAAGTCTCTCAACTTTCGAGATCTCCTTAAAGGGGGGGAGAAGGGGGGCGAGGGGGTCAACTTTGAAAAATGCTTTTTACTTTTCCGAGCCTCCTCTAAACGAATCCGTAAAAAACAAAAAATACGGGTACCTTAGTTTCCGAGAAACGATAGAGGGGGGGAGGAGGAGGGGGGGAAAGGGGAGGTTTGGCACTTTTCCCATACTCACGGGAGTTACTTGTTTACGAATCTGTCAAAATATACCCACCTCCCCCTCCACCATCTGGGAGAACAATTATGTCAATGAGTGAGTCAGTGAGTGGTAATGCAGTTTTATATAATATAACTAGTATTTGCTTGGTGCGCGAGCTGCAAGCAGCTCGCGGCTTTTTCGTGTTTTTGAGAAGTATTCCTTAACCTACCCTACACCTACCCTACACCTACCCTACACCTACCCTACACCTACCCTACACCTACCCTACACCTACCCTACACCTACCCTACACCTACCCTACACCTACCCTACACCTACCCTACACCTACCCTACACCTACCCTACACCTACCCTACACCTACCCTACACCTACCCTACACCTACCCTACACCTACCCCACACCTACCCTACACCTACCCTACACCTACCCTACAC
The DNA here is from genome assembly GCA_948252205.1 of Orthosia incerta. NCBI lineage: Eukaryota > Metazoa > Arthropoda > Insecta > Lepidoptera > Noctuidae > Orthosia > Orthosia incerta. The sequence continues at coordinate 16,066,410 of OX411765.1, forward strand.
CTACCCTACACCTACCCTACACCTACCCTACACCTATCCTACACCTACCCTACACCTACCCTACACCTACCCTACACCTACCCTACACCTACCCTACACCTACCCTACACCTACCCTACACCTACCCTACACCTACCCTACACCTACCCTACACCTACCCTACACCTACCCTACACCTACCCTACACCTACCCTACACGTACCCTACACGTACCCTACACGTACCCTACACGTACCCTACACGTACCTTACACGTATCCTACACGTACCCTACACGTACCCTACACGTACCCTACACTTACCCTACACGTACCCTACACGTACCCTACACGTACCCTACACGTACCCTACACGTACCTTACACGTACCCTACACGTACCCTACACGTACCCTACACGTACCCTACACGTACCCTACACGTACCCTACACCTACCCTACACCTACCCTACACCTACCCTACACCTACCCTACACCTACCCTACACCTACCCTACACCTACCCTACACCTACCCTACACCTACCCTACACCTACCCTACACCTACCCTACACCTACCCTACACCTACCCTACACCTACCCTACACCTACCCTACACCTACCCTACACCTACCCTACACCTACCCTACACCTACCCTACACCTACCCTACACCTACCCTACACCTACCCTACACCTACCCTACACCTACCCTACACCTACCCTACACCTACCCTACACCTACCCTACACCTACCCTACACCTACCCTACACCTACCCTACACCTACCCTACACCTACCCTACACCTACCCTACACCTACCCTACACCTACCCTACACCTACCCTACACCTACTCTACACCTACCCTACACCTACCCTACATCTACCCTACACCTACCCTACACCTATCCTACACCTACCCTACACCTACCCTACACTTTGTTCCAAAAAACATAACCCTAATGTTTGCTTGTCGTCGCCAGGCACTGAGTTTCGCTTCACCCACTCAACCTTCGTTACGCTACGGAGGTCGCCGGCTCGCTTCGCTCGCCACCTCCCCCCTGCGCTGCACTCGGTCTCGTAGGTTCGCTCCACTCGGGATCCCTACGCTGAATCCGTAAAAAAAACAAAAAAAAAAGATTCGCCAAAACGGGGGGGAAAGGGGGGCGAGGAGGTCAACTTTGAAAAATGGTTTGTTAGTGACTTAAGCATTGCCCCTTTATATGAATCTGAAAAAAGAAATGTTCCAAGTCTCTCAACTTCCGAGATCCGCTTAAAGGGGGGGGAAAGGGGGGCGAGAGGGTCAACTTTGAAAAATGGTTTTTACTTTTCCGAGCCTCCTCTAAACGATTCCGTAAAAAAAAACAAAAAAAAAAGATTTGCCAAAACGGGGGGGAGGGGGGAGAAGGGGAGCAAGGGGGTCAACTTTGAAAAATGGTATGTTTGTGACTAAAGCATTGCCCCTTTACATGAATCTGAAAAAAGAAATGTTCCAAGTCTCTCAACTTCCGAGATCCGCTTAAAGGGGGGAGAAGGGGGGCGAGGGGGTCAACTTTGAAAAATGGTTTTTACTTTTCCGAGCCTCCTCTAAACGAATCCGTAAAAAAAACAAAAAAAAAAAGATTCGCCAAAACGGGGGGGGAGAGGGGAGAAGGGGGGCAAGGGGGTCAACTTTGAAAAATGGTTTGTTTGTGACTATAGCATTGCCCCTTTATATGAATCTGAAAACAGAAATGTTCCAAATGTTCCAACTTTCGAGATCCGCTTAAAGGGGGGGCGAAGGGGGGGCGAGGGGGTCAACTTTGAAAAATGGTTTTTGCTTTTCCGAGCCTCCTCTAAACGAATCCGTAAAAAAAACACGAAAAAAAGATTCGCCGAAAGGGGGGGGGGAGGGGGAGAAGGGGGGCAAGGGTATCAACTATAAAAAATGGTTTGTTTGTGACTAAAGCATTGCCCCTTTATATGAATCTGAAAAAAGAAATGTTCCAAATGTTCCAACTTTCGAGATCCGCTTAAAGGGGGGGAGAAGGGGGGCGAGGGGGTCAACTTTGAAAAATGGTTTTTACTTTTCCGAGCCTCCTCTAAACGAATCCGTAAAAAACAAAAAATACGGGTACATTAGTTTTCGAGATACGATAGAGGGGGGGAGGAGGGGGGGGGAAAAAGGGGAGGTTTGGCACTTTTCCCATACTCACGGGAGTTACTTGTTTACGAATCTGTCAAAATATACCCACCTCCCCCTCCACCATCTGGGAGAACAATTATGTCAATCAGTCAGTCAGTGAGTGGTAATGCAGTTTTATATATTATAACTAGTATTTGCTTGGTGCGCGAGCTGCAAGCAGCTCGCGTGTTGTTGTCCCTACACCTACCCTACACCTACCCTACACCTACCCTACACCTACCCTACACCTACCCTACACCTACCCTACACCTACCCTACACCTACCCTACACCTACCCTACACCTACCCTACACCTACCCTACACCTACCCTACACCTACCCTACACCTACCCTACACCTACCCTACACCTACCCTACACCTACCCTACACCTACCCTACACCTACCCTACACCTACCCTACACCTACCCTACACCTACCCTACACCTACCCTACACCTACCCTACACCTACCCTACACCTACCCTACACCTACCCTACACCTACCCTACACCTACCCTACACCTACCCTACACCTACCCTACACCTACCCTACACCTACCCTACACCTACCCTACACCTACCCTACACCTACCCTACACCTACCCTACACCTACCCTACACCTACCCTACACCTACCCTACACCTACCCTACACCTACCCTACACCTACCCTACACCTACCCTACACCTACCCTACACCTACCCTACACCTACCCTACACCTACCCTACACCTACCCTACACCTACCCTACACCTACCCTACACCTACCCTACACCTACCCTACACCTACCCTACACCTACCCTACACCTACCCTACACCTACCCTACACCTACCCTACACCTACCCTACACCTACCCGACACCTACCCTACACCTACCCTACACCTACCCTACACCTACCCGACACCTACCCTACACCTACCCTACACTTTGTTCCAAAAAACATAACCCTAATGTTTGCATTCGTCGCCAGGCACTGAGTTTCGCTTCACCCACTCAACCTTCGTTACGCTACGGAGGTCGCCGGCTCGCTTCGCTCGCCACCTCCCCCCGTTGCTGCACTCGGTCTCGTAGGTTCGCTCCATTCGGGGTCCCTACGCTGCCTGGTCCACTCCCACCGGACAGGTTTCGACGACCGATATTAGGTAGGGGAGGTTGGGGAGAGGAGGGATGAAGGGAGGAAGAGTGGGGAGTTTTGAAAAATGATTCCGACTCAAGCATTGCCCCTTTATATGAATCTGAAAAAAGAAATGTTCCAAGTCTCTCAACTTTCGAGATCCGCTTAAAGGGGGGGAGAAGGGGGGCGAGGGGGTCAACTTTGAAAAATGGTTTTTACTTTTCCGAGCCTCCTCTGAACGAATCTGTAAAAAAAACACGAAAAAAAAATTCGCCAAAACGGGGGGGGGGAGAGGGAGAAGGGGGGCAAGGGGGTCAACTTTGAAAAATGGTTTGTTTGCGACTATTGCATTGCCCCTTTATATGAATCTGAAAACAGAAATGTTCCAAGTCTCTCAACTTTCGAGATCCGCTTAAAGGGGGGGAGATGGGGGGCGAGGGGGTCAACTTTGAAAAATGGTTTTTACTTTTACGAGCCTCCTCTAAACGAATCCGTAAAAAAAACCAAAAAAAAAATATTAGCCAAAACGGGGGGGGAGGGGGGAGAAGGGGGGCAAGGGGGTCAACTTGAAAACTGGTTCGTTTGTGACTAAAGCATTGCCCCTTTATATGAATCTGAAAAAATAAATGTTCCAAGTCTCTCAACTTTCGAGATCCGCTTAAAGGGGGGTAGAAGGGGGGCGAGGGGGTCATTTTTGAAAAATGGTCTTTACTTTTCCGAGCCTCCTCTAAACGAATCCGGAAAAAACAAAAAATACGGATATCTTAGTTTCCGAGAAACGATAGAGGGGGGGAGGAGGGGGGGGGAAAAGGGGAGGTTTGGCACTTTTCCCATACTCACGGGAGTTACTTGTTTACGAATCTGTCAAAATATACCCACCTCCCCATCCACCATCTGGGAGAACAATTATGTCAATGAGTGAGTGAGTGAGTGGTAATGCAGTTTTATATATTATAACTAGTATTTGCTTGGTGCGCGAGCTGCAAGCAGCTCGCGTGTTGTTGTCCCTACACCTACCCTACACCTAACCTACACCTACCCTACACCTAACCTACACCTACCCTACACCTAACCTACACCTACCCTACACTTAACCTACACCTACCCTACACCTACCCTACACCTACCCTACACCTAATGTTTGCTTGTCGTCGAAAGGCACTGAGTTTCGCTTCACCCACTCAACCTTCGTTACGCTACGGAGGTCGCCGGCTCGCTTCGCTCGCCACCTCCCCCCTGCGCTGCACTCGGTCTCGTAGGTTCGCTCCACTCGGGATCCCTACGCTGAATCCGTAAAAAAAACAAAAAAAAAAGATTCGCCAAAACGGGGGGGGAAGGGGGGAGAAGGGGGGCAAGGGGGTCAACTTTGAAAATTGGTTCGTTTGTGACTATAGCATTGCCCCTTTATATGAATCTGAAAAAAGAAGTGTTCCAAGTCTCTCAACGTCCGAGATCCGCTTAAAGGGGGGGAGAAGGGGGGCGAGGGGGTCAACTTTGAAAAATGCTTTTTACTTTTCCGAGCCTCTTCTAAACGAATCCGTAAAAAAAACTGAAAAAAAAAGATTCGCCAAAACGGGGGGGGGGGGGGGGGAGAAGGGGGGCAAGGGGGTCAACTTTGAAAACTGGTTCATTTGTGACTAAAGCATTGCCCCTTTATATGAATCTGAAAAAAGAAATGTTCCAAGTCTCTCAACTTCCGAGATCCGCTTAAAGGGGGGGAGAAGGGGGGCGAGGGGGTCAACTTTGAAAAATGGTCTTTACTTTTCCGAGCCTCCTCTAAACGAATCCGTAAAAAAAACATACTACGGGTACCTCAGTTTCAGAGATACGATAGAGGGGGGGAGGAGGGGGGAGGAAAAGGGGAGGTTTGGGACTTTTCCCATACTCACGGGAGTTACTTGTTTACGAATCTGTCAAAATATACCCACCTCCCCATCCACCATCTGGGAGAACAATTATGTCAATGAGTGAGTCAGTGAGTGAGTCAGTGGTAATGCAGTTTTATATAGTATAATAACTAGTATTTGCTTGGTGCGCGAGCTGCAAGCAGCTCGCGTGTTGTTGTCCCTACACCCGCGTGTTGTTATCCCTACACCTACCCTACACCTACCCTACACCTACCCAACACCTACCCTACACCTACCCTACACCTACCCTACACCTACCCTACACCTACCCTACACCTACCCTACACCTACCCTACACCTACCCTACACCTACCCTACACCTACCCTACACCTACCCTACACCTACCCTACACCTACACTACACCTACCCTACACCTACCCTACACCTACCCTACACCTACCCTACACCTACCCTACACCTACCCTACACCTACCCTACACCTACCCTACACCTACCCTACACCTACCCTACACCTACCCTACACCTACCCTACACCTACCCTACACCTACCCTACACCTACCCTACACCTACCCTACACCTACCCTACACCTACCCTACACCTACCCTACACCTACCCTACACCTACCCTACACCTACCCAACACCTACCCTACACCTACCCTACACCTACCCTACACCTACCCTACACCTACCCTACACCTACCCTACACCTACCCTACACCTACCCTACACCTACCCTACACCTACCCTACACCTACCCTACACCTACCCTACACCTACCCTACACCTACCCTACACCTACCCAACACTTACCCTACACCTACCCTACACCTACCCTACACCTACCCTACACCTACCCTACACCTACCCTACACCTACCCTACACCTACCCTACACCTACCCTACACCTACCCTACACCTACCCTACACCTACCCTACACCTACCCTACACCTACCCTACACCTACCCTACACCTACCCTACACCTACCCTACACCTACCCTACACCTACCCTACACCTACCCTACACCTACCCTACACCTACCCTACACCTACCCTACACCTACCCTACACCTACCCTACACCTACCCTACACCTACCCTACACCTACCCTACACCTACCCTACACCTACCCTACACCTACCCTACACCTACCCTACACCTACCCTACACCTACCCTACACCTACCCTACACCTACCCTACACCTACCCTACACCTACCCTACACCTACCCTACACCTACCCTACACCTACCCTACACCTACCCTACACCTACCCTACACCTACCCTACACCTACCCTACACCTACCCTACACCTACCCTACACCTACCCTACACCTACCCTACACCTACCCTACACCTACCCTACACCTACCCTACACCTACCCTACACCTACCCTACACCTACCCTACACCTACCCTACACCTACCCTACACCTACCCTACACCTACCCTACACCTACCCTACACCTACCCTACACCTACCCTACACCTACCCTACACCTACCCTACACCTACCCTACACCTACCCTAAAAACATAACCCTAATGTTTGCTTGTCGTCTCCAGGGACTGAGTTTCGCTTCACCCACTCAACCTTCGTTACGCTACGGAGGTCGCCGGCTCGCTTCGCTCGCCACCTCCCCCCTGCGCTGCACTCGGTCTCGTAGGTTCGCTCCACTCGGGATCCCTACGCTGAATCCGTAAAAAAAACAAAAAAAAGATTCGCCAAAACGGGGGGGGGGGAAGGGAGAGAAGGGGGGCAAGGGGGTCAACTTTGAAAACTGGTTCGTTTGTGACTATAGCATTGCCCCTTTATATGAATCTGAAAAAAGAAATGTTCCAAGTCTCTCAACTTCCGAGATCCGCTTAAAGGGGGGGAAAGGGGGGCGAGGGGGTCAACTTTGAAAAATGGTTTTTACTTTTCCGAGCCTCCTCTAAACGATTCCGTAAAAAAAAACAAAAAAAAAAGATTTGCCAAAACGGGGGGGAGGGGGGAGAAGGGGAGCAAGGGGGTCAACTTTGATAAATGGTATGTTTGTGACTAAAGCATTGCCCCTTTATATGAATCTGAAAAAAGAAATGTTCCAAGTCTCTCAAATTCCGAGATCCGCTTAAAGGGGGGGAGAAGGGGGGCGAGGGGGTCAAATTTGAAAAATGGTTTTTGCTTTTCCGAGCCTCCTCTAAACGAATCCGTAAAAAAAACATACTACGGGTACCTTAGTTTCCGAGATACGATAGAGGGGGGGAGGAGGGGGGAGGAAAAGGGGAGGTTTGGGACTTTTCCCAAACTCGCGAGAGTCACTTGTTTACGAATCTGTCAAAATATACCCACCTCCCCATCCACCATCTGGGAGAACAATTATGTCAGTCAGTCAGTGGTAATGCAGTTTTATATATTATAACTAGTATTTGCTTGGTGCGCGAGCTGCAAGCAGCTCGCGTGGTGTTGTCCCTACACCTACCCTACACCTACCCTACACCTACCCTACACCTACCCTACACCTACCCTACACCTACCCTACACCTACCCTACACCTACCCTACACGTACCCTACACCTACCCTACACCTACCCTACACCTACCCTACACCTACCCTACACCTACCCTACACCTACCCTACACCTACCCTACACCTACCCTACACCTACCCTACACCTACCCTACACCTACCCTACACCTACCCTACACCTACCCTACACCTACCCTACACCTACCCTACACCTACCCTACACCTACCCTACACCTACCCTACACCTACCCTACACCTACCCTACACCTACCCTACACCTACCCTACACCTACCCTACACCTACCCTACACCTACCCTACACCTACCCTACACCTACCCTACACCTACCCTACACCTACCCTACACCTACCCTACACCTACCCTACACCTACCCTACACCTACCCTACACCTACCCTACACCTACCCTACACCTACCCTACACCTACCCTACACCTACCCTACACCTACCCTACACCTACCCTACACCTACCCTACACATACCCTACACCTACCCTACACTTTGTTCCAAAAAACATAACCCTAATGTTTGCTTGTCGTCGCCAGGCACTGAGTTTCGCTTCACCCACTCAACCTTCGTAACGCTACGGAGGTCGCCGGCTCGCTTCGCTCGCCACCTCCCCCCTGAGCTGCACTCGGTCTCGTAGGTTCGCTCCACTCGGGATCCCTACGCTGAATCCGTAAAAAATACAAAAAAAAGATTCGCCAAAACGGGGGGGAGGAGGGGGTAGATGGGGGGCGAGGGGGTCAACTTTGAAAAATGGTTTGTTTGTGACTATAGCATTGCCTCTTTATATGAATCTGAAAAAAGAAATGTTCCAAGTCTCTCAACTTCTCAGATCCGCTTAAAGGGGGGGAGAAGGGGGGCGAGGGGGTCAACTTTGAAATATGTTTTTTACTTTTCCGAGCCTTCTCTAGACGAATCCGTAAAAAAAACTGAAAAAAAAAGATTCGCCAAAACGTGGGGGGGGGGGGAAAGGGGGCAAGGGGGTCAACTTTGAAAAATGGTTCGTTTGTGACTATAGCATTGCCCCTTTATATGAATCTGAAAAAAAAAAGGTTCCAATTGTTCCAACTTTCGAGATCCGCTTAAAGGGGGGGAGAAGGGGGGCGAGGAAGTCAACTTTGAAAAATGCTTTTTACTTTTCCGAGCCTCCTCTAAACTAATCCGTAAAAAAAACATGAAAAAAAGATTCGCCAACACGGGGGGGGGAGGGGGGAGAAGGGGGGCAAGGGGGTAACTTTGAAAAATGGTTTGTTTGTGACTATAGCATTGCCCTTTTATATGAATCTGAAAAAAGAAATGTTCCAAGTCTCTCAACTTCCGAGATCCGCTTAAAGGGGGGGAGAAGGGGGGCGAGGGGTCAACTTTGAAAAATGGCTTTTACTTTTCCGAGCCTCCTCTAAACGAATCCGTAAAAAAAACTAAAAAAAAAAAATCGCCAAAACGGGGGGGGGGGGGGGGAGGAGGGGGGCAAGGGGGTCAACTTTGAAAACTGGTTCGTTTGTGACTAAAGCATTGCCCCTTTATATGAATCTGAAAAAAGAAATGTTCCAAATGTTCCAACTTTCGAGATCCGCTTAAAGGGGGGGAGAAGGGGGGCGAGGGGGTCAACTTTGAAAAATGCTTTTTACTTTTCCGAGCCTCCTCTAAACGAATCCGTAAAAAAAACATTCTACGGGTACCTTAGTTTCCGAGATACGATAGAGGGGGGGAGGAGGGGGGAGGAAAAGGGGAGGTTTGGGACTTTTCCCATACTCACGGGAGTTACTTGTTTACGAATCTGTCAAAATATACCCACCTCCCCATCCACCATCTGGGAGAACAATTATGTCAATGAGTGAGTCAGTGAGTGAGTGGTAATGCAGTTTTATATAGTATAATAACTAGTATTTGCTTGGTGCGCGAGCTGCAAGCAGCTCGCGTGTTGTTGTCCCTACACCTACCCTACACCCACCCTACACCTACCCTATACCTACCCTACACCTACCCTACACCTACCCTACACCTACCCTACACCTACCCTACACCTACCCTACACCTACCCTACACCTACCCTACACCTACCCTACACCTACCCTACACCTACCCTACAATATATAGCCATAAACCATTTTTCAAAGTTGACTCCCTTGCCCCCCGCAAGGGAGTCAACTTTGAAAAATGGTTTGTTTGTGACTATAGCATTGCCCCTTTATATGAATCTGAAAAAATAAATGTTCCAAGTCTCTCAACTTTCGAGATCCACTTAAAGGGGGGGAGAAGGGGGGCGAGGGGGTCAACTTTGAAAAATGGTTTTTACTTTTCCGAGCCGCCTCTAAACGAGACCGTAAAAAAAACACGAAAAAAAGATTCGCCAAAACGGGGGGGGGAGGGGGTGAAAGGGGGCAAGGGGGTCAACTTTAAAAAATGGTTTGTTTGTGACTATAGCTTTGCCCCTTTATATGAATCTGAAAAAAGAAATGTTCCAAGTCTCTCAACTTTCGAGATCCACTTAAAGGGGGGGAGAAGGGGGGCGAGGGGGTCAACTTTGAAAAATGGTTTTTACTTTTCCGAGCCGCCTCTAAACGAGACCGTAAAAAAAACAAAAAAAAAAGTTTTGCCAAAACGGGGGGGGAGGGGGGAGAAGGGGGGCAAGGGGGTCAACTTTGAAAACTGGTTCGTTTGTGACTAAAGCATTGCCCCTTTATATGAATCTGAAAAAAGAAATGTTCCAAATGTTCCAACTTTCGAGATCCGCTTAAAGGGGGGGAGAAGGGGGGCGAGGGGGTCAACTTTGAAAAATGGTTTTTACTTTTCCGAGCCTCCTCTAAACGAATCCGTAAAAAACAAAAAATACGGGTACCTTAGTTTCCGAGATACGATAGAGGGGGGGAGGAGGGGGGGGGAAAAGGGGAGGTTTGGCACTTTTCCCATACTCACGGGAGTTACTTGTTTACGAATCTGTCAAAATATACCCACCTCCCCCTCCACCATCTGGGAGAACAATTATGTCAATCAGTGAGTCAGTCAGTGGTAATGCAGTTTTATATATTATAACTAGTATTTGCTTGGTGCGCGAGCTGCAAGCAGCTCGCGTGTTGTTGTTCCTACACCTACCCTACACCTACCCTACACCTACCCTACACCTACCCTACACCTACCCTACACCTACCCTACACCTACCCTACACCTACCCTACACCTACCCTACACCTACCCTACACCTACCCTACACCTACCCTACACCTACCCTACACCTACCCTACACCTACCCTACACCTACCCTACACCTACCCTACACCTACCCTACACCTACCCTACACCTACCCTACACCTACCCTACACCTACCCTAAACTTTGTTCCAAAAAACATAACCCTAATGCTTGCTTGTCGTCGCCAGGCACTGAGTTTCGCTTCACCCACTCAACCTTCGTTACGCTACGGAGGTCGCCGGCTCGCTTCGCTCGCCACCTCCCCCCTGCGCTGCAATCGGTCTCGTAGGTTCGCTCCACTCGGGATCCCTACGCTGAATCCGTAAAAAAACCAAAAAAAAAAGATTCGCCGAAACGGGGGGGGGGGGGGAGAAGGGGGGCAAGGGGGTCAACTTAGAAAACTGGTTCGTTTGTGACTATAGCATTGCCCCTTTATATGAATCTGAAAAAAGAAATGTTCCAAATGTTCCAACTTTCGAGATCCGCTTAAAGGGGGGGAGAAGGGGGGCAAGGGGGTCAACTTTGAAAACTGGTTTTTACTTTACCGAGCCTCCTCTAAACGATTCCGTAAAAAAAACAAAAAAAAAGATTAGCCAAAACGGGGGGGGAGGGGGGAGAAGGGGGGCAAGGGGGTCAACTTTGAAAAATGGTTCGTTTGTGACTATAGCATTGCCCCTTTCTATGAATCTGAAAAAATAAATGTTCCAAATGTTCCAACTTTCGAGATCCGCTTAAAGGGGGGGAGAAGGGGGGCGAGGGGGTCAACTTTGAAAAATGCTTTTTACTTTTCCGAGCCTCCTCTAAACGAATCCGTAAAAAAAACATTCTACGGGTACCTTAGTTTCCGAGATACGATAGAGGGGGGGAGGAGGAGGGAGGAAAAGGGGAGGTTTGGGACTTTTCCCATACTCACGGGAGTTACTTGTTTACGAATCTGTCAAAATATACCCACCTCCCCATCCACCATCTGGGAGAACAATTATGTCAATGAGTGAGTCAGTGAGTGAGTGGTAATGCAGTTTTATATAGTATAACTAGTATTTGCTTGGTGCGCGAGCTGCAAGCAGCTCGCGTGTTGTTGTCCCTACACCTACCCTAAACCTACCCTACACCTACCCTACACCTACCCTACACCTACCCTACACCTACCCTACACCTACCCTACACCTACCCTACACCTACCCTACACCTACCCTACACCTACCCTACACCTACCCTACACCTACCCTACACCTACCCTACACCTACCCTACACCTACCCTACACCTACCCTACACCTACCCTACACCTACCCTACACCTACCCTACACCTACCCTACACCTACCCTACACCTACCCTACACCTACCCTACACCTACCCTACACCTACCCTACACCTACCCTACACCTACCCTACACCTACCCTACACCTACCCTACACCTACCCTACACCTACCCTACACCTACCCTACACCTACCCTACACCTACCCTACACCTACCCTACACCTACCCTACACCTACCCTACACCTACCCTACACCTACCCTACACCTACCCTACACCTACCCTACACCTACCCTACACCTACCCTACACCTACCCTACACCTACCCTACACCTACCCTACACCTACCCTACACCTACCCTACACCTACCCTACACCTACCCTACACCTACCCTACACCTACCCTACACCTACCCTACACCTACCCTACACCTACCCTACACCTACCCTACACCTACCCTACACCTACCCTACACCTACCCTACACCTACCCTACACCTACCCTAAACTTTGTTCCAAAAAACATAACCCTAATGCTTGCTTGTCGTCGCCAGGCACTGAGTTTCGCTTCACCCACTCAACCTTCGTTACGCTACGGAGGTCGCCGGCTCGCTTCGCTCGCCACCTCCCCCCTGCGCTGCACTCGGTCTCGTAGGTTCGCTCCACTCGGGATCCCTACGCTGAATCCGTAAAAAAAACAAAAAAAAAAGATTCGCCAAAACGGGGGGGGAGGGGGGAGAAGGGGGGCAAGGGGGTCAACTTAGAAAACTGGTTCGTTTGTGACTATAGCATTGCCCCTTTATATGAATCTGAAAAAAGAAATGTTCCAAATGTTCCAACTTTCGAGATCCGCTTAAAGGGGGGGAGAAGGGGGGCAAGGGGGTCAACTTTGAAAACTGGTTTTTACTTTACCGAGCCTCCTCTAAACGATTCCGTAAAAAAAACAAAAAAAAAAGATTAGCCAAAACGGGGGGGGAGGGGGGAGAAGGGGGGCAAGGGGGTCAACTTTGAAAAATGGTTTGTTTGTGACTTTAGCATTGCCCCTTTATATGAATCTGAAAAAAGAAATGTTCCAAGTCTCTCAACTTCCGAGATCCGCTTAAAGGGGGGGGAGAAGGGGGGCGAGGGGGTCAACTTTGAAAAATGGTTTTTACTTTTCCGAGCCACCTCTAAACGAATTCGTAAAAAAACTGAAAAAAAAAGATTCGCCAAAACGGGAGGGGGGGGGGGGGAGAAGGGGGACAAGGGGGTCAACTTTAAAAAATGGTTTGTTTGTGACTATAGCATTGCCCCTTTATATGAATCTGAAAAAAGAAATGTTCCAAGTCTCTCAACTTCCGAGATCCGCTTAAAGGGGGGGAGAAGGGGGGCGAGGGGGTCAACTTTGAAAAATGGTTTTTACTTTTGCGAGCCTCCTCTAAACGAATCCGTAAAAAAAACATTCTACGGGTACCTTAGTTTCCGAGATACGATAGAGGGGGGGAGGAGGGGGGAGGAAAAGGGGAGGTTTGGGACTTTTCCCATACTCGCTAAAGTTACTTGTTTACGAATCTTGCAAAATATACCCACCTTCCCCTCCACCATCTGGGAGAACAATTATGTCAATGAGTCAGTCAGTCAGTCAGTCAGTGGTAATGCAGTTTTATATATTATAACTAGTATTTGCTTGGTGCGCGAGCTGCAAGCAGCTCGCGTTGTTGTCCCTACACCTACCCTACACCTACCCTACACCTACCCTACACCTACCCTACACCTACCCTACACCTTCCCTACACCTACCCTACACCTACCCTACACCTACCCTACACCTACCCTACACCTACCCTACACCTACCCTACACCTACCCTACACCTACCCTACACCTACCCTACACCTACCCTACACCTACCCTACACCTACCCTACACCTACCCTACACCTACCCTACACCTACCCTACACCTACCCTACACCTACCCTACACCTACACTACACCTACCCTACACCTACCCTACACCTACCCTACACCTACCCTACACCTACCCTACACCTACCCTACACCTACCCTACACCTACCCTACACCTACCCTACACCTACCCTACACCTACCCTACACCTACCCTACACCTACCCTACACCTACCCTACACCTACCCTACACCTACCCTACACCTACCCTACACCTACCCTACACCTACCCTACACCTACCCTACACCTACCCTACACCTACCCTACACCTACCCTACACCTACCCTACACCTACCCTACACCTACCCTACACCTACCCTACACCTACCCTACACCTACCCTACACCTACCCTACACCTACCCTACACCTACCCTAAACTTTGTTCCAAAAAACATAACCCTAATGTTTGATTGTCGTCGCCAGGCACTGAGTTTCGCTTCACCCACTCAACCTTCGTTACGCTACGGAGGTCGCCGGCTCGCTTCGCTCGCCACCTCCCCCCTGCGCTGCACTCGGTCTCGTAGGTTCGCTCCACTCGGGATCCCTACGCTGAATCCGTAAAAAAAAGAAAAAAAAAAGATTCGTCAAAACGGGGGGGGAGGGGGGAGAAGGGGGGCAAGGGGGTCAACTTTGAAAACTGGTTCGTTTGTGACTATAGCATTGCCCCTTTATATGAATCTGAAAAAAGAAATGTTCCAAGTCTCTCAACTTCCGAGATCCGCTTAAAGGGGGGGAGAAGGGGGGCGAGGGGGCCAACTTTGAAAAATGGTTTTTACTTTTCCGAGCCTCCTCTAAACGAATCCGTAATAAAAACAAAAAAAAATGATTCGCCAAAACGGGGAGGGAGGGGGGAGAAGGGGGGCAAGGGGGTCAACTTTGAAAACTGGTTCGTTTGTGACTATAGCATTGCCCCTTTATATGAATCTGAAAAAAGAAATGTTCCAAGTCTCTCAACTTTCGAGATCCGCTCAAAGGGGGGGAGAAGGGGGGCGAGGGGGTCAACTTTGAAAAATGGCTTTTACTTTTCCGAGCCTCCTCTAAACGAATCCGTAAAAAAAATATACTACGGGTACCTTAGTTTCCGAGATATGATAGAGGGGGGGAGGAGGGGGGAGGAAAAGGGGAGGTTTGGGACTTTTCCCATACTCACGGGAGTTACTTGTTTACGAATCTGTCAAAATATACCCACCTCCCCATCCACCATCTGGGAGAACAATTATGTCAATGAGTCAGTGAGTGGTAATGCAGTTTTATATAGTATAATAATAATATGTTTAAATGTACCTAGTTCGAAAAAAGAAATGTTAACTAAGTGGTTTTGGTCAGCCAGCTCGCAATAATGTATCCTCCGACTGCACAGCATGATGTTATTCTTGTTAACGTCTTTTTAGTTCGCTTCTTAAGCAGTCGGGTTTTTTTTTTTTATTAACTTTCTTTAATTTAGAGAAGGATTATAATCAGTTAACTTGATCAGTCTGTTTTAGCGATTTTAAGGCCAGGGTTTTCTCACGATTCTTCACTACACCATCAGTACACCATCACCTACCCAACACCTACCCTACACCAACCCTACACCTACCCTACACCTACCCTACACCTACCCTACACCTACCCTACACCTACCCTACACCTACCCTACACCTACCCTACACCTACCCTACACCTACCCTACACCTACCCTACACCTACCCTACACCTACCCTACACCAACCCTACACCTACCCTACACCTACCCTACACCTACCCTACACCTACCCTACACCTACCCTACACCTACCCTACACCTACCCTACACCTACCCTACACCTACCCTACACTTTGTTCCAAAATACATAACCCTAATGTTTGCTTGTCGTCGCCAGGCACTGAGTTTCGCTTCACCCACTCAACCTTCGTTACGCTACGGAGGTCGCCGGCTCGCTTCGCTCGCCACCTCCCCCCTGCGCTGCACTCGGTCTCGTAGGTTCGCTCCATCCAGGTTTCGACGACCGATATTAGGTAGGGGAGGTTGGGGAGAGGAGGGATGAAGGGAGGGAGAGTGGGGAGTTCTGAATAAGGATTCCGACTCAAGCTTTGCCCCTTTATATGAATCTGAAAAAAGAAATGTTCCAAGTCTCTCAACTTCCGAGATCCGCTTAAAGGGGGGGAAAAGGGGGGCGAGGGGGTCAACTTTGAAAAATGCTTTTTACTTTTCCGAGCCTCCTCTAAACGAATCCGTAAAAAAAACAAAAAAAAAAGATTAGCCAAAACGGGGGGGGAGGGGGGAGAAGGGGGGCAAGGGGGTCAACTTTGAAAAATGGTTTGTTTGTGAATAAAGCATTGCCCCTTTATATGAATCTGAAAAAAGTAATGTTCCAAGTCTCTCAACTTCACAGATCCGCTTAAAGGGGGGGAGAAGGGGGGCGAGGGGGTCAACTTTGAAAAATGGTTTGTTTGTGACAATAGCATTGCCCCTTTATATGAATCTGAAAAAAGAAATGTTCCAAGTCTCAACTTCCGAGATCCGCTTAAAGGGGGGGAGATGGGGGGCGAGGGGGTCAACTTTGAAAAATGGTTTTTATATTTCCGAGCCTCCTCTAAACGAATCCGTGAAAAAAACCAAAAAAAAAAGATTAGCCAAAACGGGGGGGGAGGGGGGAGAAGGGGGCAAGCGGGTCAACTTTAAAAACTGGTTCGTTTGTGACTATAGCATTGCCCCTTTATATGAATCTGAAAAAAGAAATGTTCCAAGTCTCTCAACTTCTGAGATCCGCTTAAAGGGGGGGAGAAGGGGGGCGAGGGGGTCAACTTTGAAAAATGGTTTTTACTTTTGCGAGCCTCCTCTAAACGAATCCGTAAAAAAAAACAAAAAAAAAAGATTAGCCAAAACGGGGGGGGAGGGGGGACAAGGGGGGCAAGGGGGTCAACTTTGAAAACTGGTTCGTTTGTGACTATAGCATTGCCCCTTTATATGAATCTGAAAACAGAAATGTTCTAAATGTTCCAACTTTCGAGATCCGCTTAAAGGGGGGGAGAAGGGGGGGCGAGGGGGTCAACTTTGAAAAAAAATGCTTTTTACTTTTCCGAGCCTCCTCTAAACGAATCCGTAAAAAACAAAAAATACGGGTACCTTAGTTTCCGAGATACGATAGAGGGGGGGAGGAGGGGGGGGGAAAAGGGGAGGTTTGGCACTTTTCCCATACTCACGGGAGTTACTTGTTTACGAATCTGTGAAAATATACCCACCTCCCCATCCACCATCTGGGAGAACAATTATGTCAATGAGTCAGTCAGTGAGTGGTAATGCAGTTTTATATAATATAACTAGTATTTGCTTGGTGCGCGAGCTGCAAGCAGCTCGCGGCTTTGTCGTGTTATTGAGAAAAAATCCTCAACCTACCCTACACCTACCCTTTACCTACCCTACACCTACCCTACACCTACCCTACACCTACCCTACACCTACCCTACACCTACCCTACACCTACCCTACACCTACCCTACACCTACCCTACACCTACCCTACACCTACCCTACACCTACCCTACACCTACCCTACACCTACCCTACACCTACCCTACACCTACCCTACACCTACCCTACACCTACCCTACACCTACCCTACACCTACCCTACACCTACCCTACACCTACCCTACACCTACCCTACACCTACCCTACACCTACCCTACACCTACCCTACACCTACCCTACACCTACCCTACACCTACCCTACACCTACCCTACACCTACCCTACACCTACCCTACACCTACCCTACACCTACCCTACACCTACCCTACACCTACCCTACACCTACCCTACACCTACCCTACACCTACCCTACACCTACCCTACACCTACCCTACACCTACCCTACACCTACCCTACACCTACCCTACACCTACCCTACACCTACCCTACACCTACCCTACACCTACCCTACACCTACCCTACACCTACCCTACACCTACCCTACACCTACCCTACACCTACCCTACACCTACCCTACACCTACCCTACACCTACCCTACACCTACCCTACACCTACCCTACACCTACCCTACACCTACCCTACACCTACCCTACACCTACCCTACACCTACCCTACACCTACCCTACACCTACCCTACACCTACCCTACACCTACCCTACACCTACCCTACACCTACCCTACACCTACCCTACACCTACCCTACACCTACCCTACACCTACCCTACACCTACCCTACACCTACCCTACACCTACCCTACACCTACCCTACACCTACCCTACACCTACCCTACACCTACCCTACACCTACCCTACACCTACCCTACACCTACCCTACACCTACCCTACACCTACCCTACACCTACCCTACACCTACCCTACACCTACCCTACACCTACCCTACACCTACCCTACACCTACCCTACACCTACCCTACACCTACCCTACACCTACCCTACACCTACCCTACACCTACCCTACACCTACATGATTGCTTGTCGTCGCCAGGCACTGAGTTTTGCTTCACCCACTCAACCTTCGTTACGCTAAGGAGGTCGCCGGCTCGCTTCGCTCGCCACCTCCCCCCTGCGCTGCACTCGGTCTCGTAGGTTCGCTCCACTCGGGATCCCTACGCTGAATCCGTAAAAAAAACAAATAAAAGATTCGCCAAAACGGGGGTGGGAGGGGGGAGAAGGGGGGCAAGGGGGTCAACTTTGAAAAATGGTTTGTTTGTGACTATAGCATTGCCCCTTTATATGAATCTGAAAAAAGAAATGTTCCAAGTCTCTCAACTTCCGAGATCCACTTAAAGGGGGGGAGAAGGGGGGCGAGGGGGTCAACTTTGAAAAATGGTTTTTACTTTACCGAGCCTCCTCTAAACGATTCCGTAAAAAAAACAAAAAAAAAAGATTAGCCAAAACGGGGGGGTGGAGGAGGGAGAAGGGGGGCAAGGGGGTCAACTTTGAAAAATGGTTCGTTTGTGACTATAGCATTGCCCCTTTCTATGAATCTGAAAAAATAAATGTTCCAAATGTTCCAACTTTCGAGATCCGCTTAAAGGGGGGGCGAAGGGGGGCGAGGGGGTCAACTTTGAAAAATGCTTTTTACTTTTCCGAACCTCCTCTAAACGAATCCGTAAAAAACAAAAAATACGGGTACCTTAGTTTCCGAGAAACGATAGAGGGGGGGAGGAGGGGGGGGGGAAAGGGGAGGTTTGGCACTTTTCCCATACTCACGGGAGTTACTTGTTTACGAATCTGTCAAAATATACCCACCTCCCCCTCCACCATCTGGGAGAACAATTATGTCAATGAGTGAGTCAGTCAGTGGTAATGCAGTTTATATAATATAATAACTAGTATTTGCTTGGTGCGCGAGCTGCAAGCAGCTCGCGGCTTTGTCGTGTTTTTGAGAAGTATTCCTTAACCTACCCTACACCTACCCTACACCTACCCTTCACCTACCCTACACCTACCCTACACCTACCCTACACCTACCCTACACCTACCCTACACCTACCCTACACCTACCCTACACCTACCCTACACCTACCCTACACCTACCCTACACCTACCCTACACCTACCCTACACCTACCCTACACCTACCCTACACCTACCCTACACCTACCCTACACCTACCCTACACCTACCCTACACCTACCCTACACCTACCCTACACCTACCCTACACCTACCCTACACCTACCCTACACCTACCCTACACCTACCCTACACCTACCCTACACCTACCCTACACCTACCCTACACCTACCCTACACCTACCCTACACCTACCCTACACCTACCCTACACCTACCCTACACCTACCCTACACCTACCCTACACCTACCCTACACCTACCCTACACCTACCCTACACCTACCCTACACCTACCCTACACCTACCCTACACCTACCCTACACCTACCCTACACCTACCCTACACCTACCCTACACCTACCCTACACCTACCCTACACCTACCCTACACCTACCCTACACCTACCCTACACCTACCCTACACCTACCCTACACCTACCCTACACCTACCCTACACCTACCCTACACCTACCCTACACCTACCCTACACCTACCCTACACCTACCCTACACCTACCCTACACCTACCCTACACCTACCCTACACCTACCCTACACCTACCCTACACCTACCCTACACCTACCCTACACCTACCCTACACCTACCCTACACCTACCCTACACCTACCCTACACCTACCCTACACCTACCCTACACCTACCCTACACCTACCCTACACCTACCCTACACCTACCCTACACCTACCCTACACCTACCCTACACCTACCCTACACCTACCCTACACCTACCCTACACCTACCCTACACCTACCCTACTCCTACCCTACACCTACCCTACACCTACCCTACACCTACCCTACACCTACCCTACACCTACCCTACACCTACCCTACACCTACCCTACACCTACCCTACACCTACCCTACACCTACCCTAC
Organism: Orthosia incerta; assembly: GCA_948252205.1. Lineage (NCBI taxonomy): Eukaryota > Metazoa > Arthropoda > Insecta > Lepidoptera > Noctuidae > Orthosia > Orthosia incerta. Next base: position 16,086,933 of record OX411765.1, read on the forward strand.
ACCTACCCTACACCTACCCTACACCTACCCTACACCTACCCTACACCTACCCTACACCTACCCTACACCTACCCTACACCTACCCTACACCTACCCTACACCTACCCTACACCTACCCTACTCGTCGCCAGGCACTGAGTTTCGCTTCACCCACTCAACCTTCGTTACGCTACGGAGGTCGCCGGCTCGCTTCGCTCGCCACCTCCCCCCTGCGCTGCACTCGGTCTCGTAGGTTCGCTCCACTCGGGATCCCTACGCTAAATCCGTAAAAAAAACAAAAAAAAAAGATTCGCCAAAACGGGGGGGGGGGAGGGGGGAGAAGGGGGGCAAGGGGGACAACTTTGAAAAATGGTTTGTTTGTGACTATAGCATTGCCCCTTTATATGAATCTGAAAAAAGAAATGTTCCAATTGTTCCAACTTTCGAGATCCGCTTAAAGGGGGGGAGAAGGGGGGGCGAGGGGGTCAACTTTGAAAAATGGTTTTTACTTTTCCGAGCCTCCTCTAAACGAATCCGTAAAAAAAACACGAAAAAAAGATTCGCCGAAAGGGGGGGGGGGAGGGGGAGAAGGGGGGCAAGGGGGTCAACTATGAAAAATGGTTTGTTTGTGACTATAGCATTGCCCCTTTATATGAATCTGAAAAAAGAAATGTTCCAATTGTTCCAACTTTCGAGATCCGCTTAAAGGGGGGGAGAAGGGGGGGCGAGGGGGTCAACTTTGAAAAATGGTTTTTACTTTTCCGAGCCTCCTCTAAACGAATCCGTAAAAAAAACACGAAAAAAAGATTCGCCGAAAGGGGGGGGGGAGGGGGAGAAGGGGGGCAAGGGGGTCAACTATGAAAAATGGTTTGTTTGTGACTATAGCATTGCCCCTTTATATGAATCTGAAAAAAGAAATGTTCCAAGTCTCTCAACTTCCGAGATCCGCTTAAAGGGGGGGCGAAGGGGGGCGAGGGGGTCAAATTTGAAAAATGGTTTTTACTTTTCCGAGCCTCCTCTAAACGAATCCGTAAAAAAAACATACTACGGGTACCTTAGTTTCCGAGATACGATAGAGGGGGGGAGGAGGGGGGAGGAAAAGGGGAGGTTTGGGACTTTTCCCAAACTCGCGAGAGTCACTTGTTTACGAATCTGTCAAAATATACCCACCTCCCCATCCACCATCTGGGAGAACAATTATGTCAATGAGTGAGTCAGTCAGTCAGTCAGTGGTAATGCAGTTTTATATAGTATAACTAGTATTTGCTTGGTGCGCGAGCTGCAAGCAGCTCGCGTGTTGTTTTGTTGTCCCTACACCTACCCTACACCTATCCTACACCTACCCTACACCTACCCTAAACTTTGTTCCAAAAAACATAACCCTAATGTTTGCTTGTCGTCGCCAGGCACTGAGTTTCGCTTCACCCACTCAACCTTCGTTACGCTACGGAGGTCGCCGGCTCGCTTCGCTCGCCACCTCCCCCCTGCGCTGCACTCGGTCTCGTAGGTTCGCTCCATTCGGGGTCCCTACGCTGCCTGGTCCACTCCCACCGGACAGGTTTCGACGACCGATATTAGGTAGGGGAGGTTGGGGAGAGGAGGGATGAAGGGAGGGAGAGTGGGGAGTTTTGAAAAATGATTCCGACTCAAGCATTGCCCCTTTATATGAATCTGAAAAAAGAAATGTTCCAAGTCTCTCAACTTCCGAGATCCACTTAAAGGGGGGGAGAAGGGGGGCGAGGGTGTCAACTTTGAAAAATGGTTTTTACTTTTCCGAGCCTCCTCTAAACGAATCCGTAAAAAAACTGAAAAAAAAAGATACGCCGAAACGGAGGGGGGGGGGAGAAGGGGGGCAAGGGGGTCAACATTGAAAAATGGTTTGTTTGTGACTAAAGCATTGCCCCTTTATATGAATCTGAAAAAAGAAATGTTCCAAGTCTCTCAACTTCCGAGATCCACTTAAAGGGGGGGAGAAGGGGGGCGAGGGGGTCAACTTTGAAAAATGGTTTTTACTTTTCCGAGCCTCCTCTAAACGAATCCGTAAAAAAAACTGAAAAAAAAAGATTCGCCGAAACGGAGGGGAAGGGGGGAGAAGGGGGGCAAGGGGGTCAACTATGAAAAATGGTTTGTTTGTGACTATAGCATTGCCCCTTTATATGAACCTGAAAAAATAAATGTTCCAAATGTTCCAACTTTCGAGATCCGCTTAAAGGGGGGGAGAAGGGGGGCGAGGGGGTCAACTTTGAAAAATGGTTTTTACTTTTGCGAGCCTCCTCTAAACGAATCCGTAAAAAAAACATTCTACGGGTACCTTAGTTTCCGAGATACGAAAGAGGGGGGGAGGAGGGGGGGGAAAAGGGGAGGTTTGGCACTTTTCCCATACTCGCGGGAGTTACTTGTTTACGAATCTGTCAAAATATACCCACCTCCCCCTCCACCATCTGGGAGAACAATTATGTCAATGAGTGAGTCAGTCAGTGAGTCAGTGGTAATGCAGTTTTATATAGTATAATAACTAGTATTTGCTTGGTGCGCGAGCTGCAAGCAGCTCGCGTGTTGTTGTCCCTACACCCGCGTGTTGTTGTCCCTACACCTACCCTACACCTACCCTACACCTACACTACACCTACCCTACACCTACACTACACCTACCCTACACCTACCCTACACCTACCCTACACCTACCCTACACCTACCCTACACCTACCCTACACCTACCCTACACCTACCCTACACCTACCCTACACCTACCCTACACCTACCCTACACCTACCCTACACCTACCCTACACCTACCCTACACCTACCCTACACCTACCCTACACCTACCCTACACCTACCCTACACCTACCCTACACCTACCCTACACCTACCCTACACCTACCCTACACCTACCCTACACCTACCCTACACCTACCCTACACCTACCCTACACCTACCCTACACCTACCCTACACCTACCCTACACCTACCCTACACCTACCCTACACCTACCCCTACACCTACCCTACACCTACCCTACACCTACCCTACACCTACCCTACACCTACCCTACACCTACCCTACACCTACCATAGACCTACCCTACACCTACCCTACACTTTGTTCCAAAAAACATAACCCTAATGTTTGCTTGTCGTCGCCAGGCACTGAGTTTCGCTTCACCCACTCAACCTTCGTTACGCTACGGAGGTCGCCGGCTCGCTTCGCTCGCCACCTCCCCCCTGCGCTGCACTCGGTCTCGTAGGTTCGCTCCACTCGGGATCCCTACGCTGAATCATTCGCCAAAACGGGGGGGGGGGGGAGAAGGGGGGCAAGGGGGTCAACTTTGAAAACTGGTTCGTTTGTGACTATAGCATTGCCCCTTTATATGAATCTGAAAAAAGAAATGTTCCAAGTCTCTCAACTTCCGAGATCCGCTTAAAGGGGGGGAGAAGGGGGGCGAGGGGGTCAACTTTGAAAAATGGTTTTTACTTTTCCGGGCCTCCTCTAAACGAATCCGTAAAAAACAAAAAATACGGGTACCTTAGTTTCCGAGAAACGATAGAGGGGGGGGGGGAGGGGGGGGGAAAAGGGGAGGTTTGGCACTTTTCCCATACTCACGGGAGTTACTTGTTTATGAATCTGTCAAAATATACCCACCTCCCCCTCCACCATCTGGGAGAACAATTATGTCAATGAGTCAGTCAGTGAGTCAGTGGTAATGCAGTTTTATTATATAAAAAAAATAATATATAATTAATATATTTAATAATAGCGACCCGTCCCGGATGTGCACAGGTACATGTTTGTGTTTAAAAACCGGCCAAGTGCGAGTCGTACTCGCGCACGAATGGTTCCGTACCATTATCGCAAAAAACGACCAAAAAAACACGTTTGTTGTATGGGAGCCCCACTTAAAGATTTATATTATTCTGTTTTACTACACTAAAAACAATGTTTGATTCATTTAAAGTTTTTCACTTTGATGGTAATCCCCTTTTCTGCCATTCAATGCTAAATTATGTAAGCCTTTGTAGTACCGCAGAATTATTGGGTGTCGCGAGTTATTTTAATTTTGTGATATGTTCTTAGATATTCATCAAAATTAAATGGTCAGCAATTTTAACCCAAATTAAACAATCAAAATGATTAAAATATTTATTTAGATAAGGAGATATACTATATTGGTGTAAACACCTTTTGCAAATAAAACGGACAAACTTTAATATCATTTATTTATTTGCTATCGAGGATTTATTTTTGGAATTTTTTGGGGGATTTTTTTTCCGCCACACATTGTTTTATTATATCTCAAAGTGCATAAGTAGCGTTTTCAATGCAAGCTCCCAGGCGGCTTGACTTTTGCCGAAATTATCAACAATTTTCTCCATATTTCAACTAATTTACACAAGGCCTTAACAAATTATACTATAAATAATTATATAACCTTCCTCATTAATCACTCTGTATATTGGTGAAAACCGCATGTAAATCCGTTCGGTAACTTTTGAGTTTATCGCGAACAGACAGACGCGGCCGGGGACTTTGTTTTATTATAATACGTAAAAGTAGGTACACAAAACCGACTTGTCCATTGCAATCAAATACGACAAAAAACAGTATCAAAGAACTATGACAATGTAACACACATATATGATTCTAGAGCTCATATATTTAGGATAAGAGATAGGATCCTATCTAAATGAGACAAAAATATCAAAGACGAAATGATTCATATGTAAAATATTTTTCTAGGGAATTAGTAACCTTCTTTAGCCAACATTCAGAAGAAACACACGTCAGAATCACAGTTTTACCAACATTATATTATTAAAACGTAGTGGTTATCTGTGCACACCTGTGGTGCCTTCTAGATTTCGGAATATAACATACCAGAATACCCTCACATAGTTTTATCGAGATATTGACTCTTTTAGTGTAAGTGATCCGAGTTGCCAACAGTCTCTGTGTGAGTGTCGGCGTGTCAGCGTGACACGAAGACCTCTTCCAGCATTTTCCACTACTCTCTAATTTAGTTCGGTGCCATAGTGGACCCGCTATGCCTTTTATGTCATCAGACCAGCGCTTTCTTTGTCTTCCTCTTTTCCGCTTTGTTATGTATCTAGGAGTCCATTCTGTTATGTTCTTTGTCCACTTGTTCTTGTTTTCACGGAGCATATGACCCACCCAACCCCACTTGAGCTTTCTAGTTTTTGTAACAGCGTCTTCTATTTTTGTTTTGAGTCGTATGTCAGTGGCCCTTTTCCTGTCTCTTTTAGTAAACCCTGGCATGCTCCTTTCCATGGCTCTTTGGCATGTTGTCAACTTTTGGTCTTGCTTTTTTGTATTTGACCATGTAGGGCATCCGTAAGTGAGTATAGGTTATATACATGTGTTGTATATTCTTCTTTTAATTGCAATGTTGTATTGTTTGCTTTTCATTACCCCTTTAAGAGTCCAGAACCTTTTCCATGAATTGGCAACCCGTCTCTTTATCTCCAAATCCATTTGGTCTTTGAAGGATATTAACTGGCCCAAGTAAATATAGGAATCTACATATGCTATTTCCTCCTCTTCTAGTTTTATGGCTTCTTGGGATCTGTTTGTAATCATTTTTGTCTTAGATTTGTTCATTGTTAGGCCCACCTTTTTGCTTTCTTGTGCCAGGTCCTGGAGCATGGTTTTCACACGAGGTATTAAGAAGCAAATATTATCAGGCTTAATTGTTCCCCTCATATTAACAGTCATGTTCCTCATGTTCCAAGATATTTGAGCAAAAAGCGCGAATCTTGTGGGAAGGATCCCCGATCACAAAGTTCCTTGAGAATTAGACGTCATAGTTGATTACAGTGGTAGTGAAACCAAATCTGATTAACATGTCTACTCATACTCGAAACTCTGGACCGCACCTCATGAGTAACATGTGGCGATGGATCTACAAGGAATCGTTGGTGCGATTTTTGTGTGTGTTGGTGCACGAGAGTGTTGTACGAGTAGCATATGTGGTGGCAGATATATAAGCAATCGTTGGTGCAATTCTGGCTTGTTGGTGCACAATTAAAATTCATGAGTTGAGTATGCATTGCTTATGAATTATTGTAAAGAGTAACAGGAATGTTACAATTACTTTGTTTATTTGTTGAACTTTTTGATCGTTGGATCTTTCTCTAATGGAGTGTTGTGTGGGAAACTCTGATACGAAAACTAAATAAGCCCATAGTCCGCGATAGATGATTATGACAGGACGGTAATCGTTATACACCGAAAGCTTTAAATAGGTACGCTTAGAACCTACAAGTATGCACACGATATAATAAGGAAGATGCCTTCGGGTCACGTACCAGTTGATGTTGAAAATGATTTTGATGAAGATGAGCAAGCTTAAGTTTTCGAGTAATTGAGTCTACCGGCCGAATTTTGTTTGACCGTACTAGTGGATTCTGGTGGAGATTGGGGTCTAGAGAGACCGTTGTGTGAGAGAAATACAATTGCTGGTCGGCTAGAGAGTCGTGGCGTTAGAGGTTTTACTCGAGGGTTTCTGTAAGCTTGGCAGTTTTTACTGCAGCAGAAGTTTTCAAGTTTGTTTGGAATTACTGTGGTACATGGTAATGATTTAGTTAAAGAGTAGAGTTCTAAAAATTCCCTATTTTCACGAATCTAATAATCTAGATTGGTCAGGACTAGCCGAGCGTTGTGTGTTGGCATGTGTGGCAACTGTTGACCTTTATGGCAATTGTAGGCCTGTATGGCAGCTGGTGGTCTTTATGGCAACGGTAGGCCTGTGTGGCACCTGTAAGTCTGTGTGATATTATGTCTGGTGTGAAAATTCATGTTTGTGTTTATGAGGTTAAAAGAAAGTAAACTCACATAGTCACGCGAGAGGTGAGGTCACCATATTAATGTTGATGACTCAGTAGACTAAGAGGACGTTTGGTGCAAGTGGTGCAACACGACATGAGGTGGCATGGAGCAAGGACAAGATGGTGATGCCTGCGGGTGATAGATTTGGGGAGTCTGCCACCTGAGAGAGGCCCGAAAAGGTAACGTGCTGTGTTCCACGCTCGCCTCTCAAGAGGAACTAAGGCCTATAGAACACCATGTGGTTTAAGTCAGTAGAACCCCACCAGCCGCCCACCAGTGACGCTGCTTCTCTGCACCACCAGCTGCTGCCGGCTCCTTCCGGTGTAACCTCCAGGTACCTCTCACCTGGTACCTCAGTGAAGGGGATGCTCTGGAACAGCGATCCACTGCCCAGTAATAACGCAAAGGGTGGTTCTTTACCACCACTGGATACCGCCACACCACAAACACTTCCGGCCAATCCGACTCCGAAGAACCATGAACGAGGGTCGACATGGAGAGGGTTGGAAATCAAACACTGGACTTGAATTACTAAGCGCGTATAATAATCAATCATAGTACTTGATTTGCTGCTCATACAAACAAAAATTGGCCTCCTGGCCCTAAACTGGCCCTTTTTTTTTTTTTTTGTTTTTTGTTTCGTTGTGAAAAATGCATTACGCATCATCCTCCCTCCGGGGGAAGGGAGGGGTATGTGGGACTCCCCGGCCTGCTTCCGGTTTACCCACTAAAAAACCCAACGGCACTCCCGCATCGTCTTAGTGGAGGAGGACTAGACAAGTAGATAGGAATAGACAAGTTTTTGATGACGTGAATAACGCACTATCAATGGTCACAGATTGGTTCACAACAAATAATCTTGTTCTTAATGCCAAGAAGACTAAATGCATAAAGTTCGCTTTGCCCAATGTTGGAAATCTGGGTCCCAACATTGTGCTCGGCAATGAGAAGCTCGAAACTGTTGATTCAGCTGTGTTTCTGGGTATAACAGTAGACTCAAAAATTCAATGGGGGCCACATATATCAAGCCTAGCGGGTAGGCTTAGCTCGGCCGCCTACGCCGTTAGAAAGGTTAGACAGTACACTGACGTTGATACAGCAAGGTTGGTCTACTTTAGTTATTTTCACAGTATCATGTCCTACGGTATTCTACTGTGGGGCAGAGCCGCTGATATTCAAAATATATTTGTGCTTCAAAAACGAGCTGTTCGTGCCATTTACCAATTAGGTGCGCGTGTTTCTCTAAGAGATTTTTTTAAAGAGATTGGTATTCTCACAGCGGCTTCACAGTACATATTCGCCAACATTTTATATATTAGGCAGAACATTCATTTGTACAGTAACAATAGTGATATTCACAACTTTAACACCAGAAACAAGGACAAATTACGAGCTCCCTTTCATCGACTTCATAAGGTGCATAGTTCATTCGTTGGGGTTGGTATAACTTTTTACAACAAGTTACCGTCTTCTTTTCTAGATTTGCCATTTAACGCATTTAAAGCAAAGGTAAAAGCTAATCTCTGTTCTAAGGCATACTATTCTATTAATGATTATTTAGATGATAAGCATAGTTGGTCGCTGTGTTGAACTCAAGACAATGTTCGTGTTCTTTTACCAAAATTAGCTTGCTGTCAGGTTAAATATTATTATTTTTAATTTCGTTTTTATGTGTATTTTTTAAATTTTATTTTTTGGTAAGACTGTCGTAGGTATCGTTTACTGTTATTGTCGGAGCTGATGAAGATTGCTACTATCTTTGCATTATATAAAGTTAATCTTTCTAGTATTATATAGCAGCATAGCCAGCATTGTGTGAGTACCATGTACTTCAGAGCTATCATTGTCTAGATACCTACGTCTTCTATTGACTTGAATGACTCCGGTGGTTGAGAGTATGTCATGCCCACTCAAATGTCTCGCCGATGGTGGCGCGTGTGTCGGATCATTTAGCTCCCTTCAAAATGGTTGAGCTGAATGGTGCTGATACATGTGTCATGTTCGTGAACGGGCGCTGTCGGTTGGGACTGGTCATCTCTTAGCTGCCATGGTTTATTTTAATTGATTCTAATTTTATTTCTGAATTGTCTTTTTATATTTACTATGGACACTTTTAACTTTCTACATCGTTCTCACATAATGTGTAATCTCAACATGAATGATGTAACAAATGATTTGTAATAATTACTGAAAAAGAGTGTCCATGGAGTTTCTTGCCCGTTCTTCTCCATAGAGATCTACGCCTTGGAATGGGCATCTACGGTACTTTCACAGTTATTATGTCTTGTGACTGGGACTGTAGCACCATAATTTTGTAATATTTTATTTTGTCTTTTGACAATTCAAAAGTGCCTGTAACTGGCCTACTTGAAATAAAGTGCTTTGACTTTGACTTTGGACTGGGAAACCGGCAGAGCCTTTACCTCCAGTCCCTAGCCGACGACTGCCCACTGTCTCACAGCGGGCCCCTCATGCCCCTCTCAACGGCGGGGCCCGGGAATGACCGCGAGTGCTCGGCCATTCCCTCCCGCGGGTGGTGATGTGCAATGCGGGCGAAGGGGCCCCCGCACCTGTCGCCCGCGTATCACCACCTTCGCCTCCTTTTGCGATTTACCACCCTCGCAAATGGAGGCGGCCGCTGCCCAGACCCGTCGCCTTCCAACATGGCGCTACCCACGCCAGGAAGCGAGGGGTCCAGGCCCTCCGACGCGCCGCAGTCATGGCACGCCGGAGCTCCCCCTGTGACGGGTCGGGTCTGTGGTCCCGTCACCTACCACCTTTCGGCCGCAGGGGACAGGGACAGCGGCAACGATACACCGACAGTCCTCTTCCCCTGCGGCCCCACCGCGTCCGCCATCTGACGGTGGCAGCCCCGTTGAGGCCGCGGAAGGTAGGGAGAATGGCCGAAGCCACACTGACATTCCCCTCCCCGCCGCGGCCCCCCGCACTCCGCCGCGATGCCCCCCCCCATCAGAGGGGGGGGGCATCGCAGCCCGCTCAGTTGCGATGCCGCTACAGGCGGCACCGCAACTATTGGGCCACTCGTCGTCGGCCGCCAAAAGCCTAGACGAGCGGCCCCCGCCTAGGTTCCTCTTGGCTTCACCGTGGGTTTCCGCCACCACGGCTACTGAGCCCCCCCGCCACGACAAGGCGGGAACCAATTCGGGGGGGGGAACCTAGCCCTAACCTAACCACCGGTAACAAAACGTTAGCGCGATTTATAGCAACGCCAACGCCATCTATCGAGATTGAATGGTACTAAAAATCTAACACAACGATAGCGCGATCTATCTCTACGCCAACGCCATCTATCGAGCTTACAGGTACTAAACATTAAACTTACTGTACTAAATTAATAATCTGACTTATATTTACGTGAACAGGGCATTTGCATGATCTATACAAGGCTCTTATACAAGGATCTTCACATTATTTACTTCGACAGATACTTCTTTACAATGTTCACCTCCAGCTTTTTCACTGTAAGATCGCGGTTTGATTCGTGTAAAATGCGTTGCGGAATTTACGCTGCATTCGGTTTCATACTTAAGTCCTGTTTGTGCCACACGGCGACGCAAAATGAGTTGTTTGCTAACTCACACACATTATTTCAACAGAATTGCGCTCGAGGTGACGGAGGGGAGCGAGGCAAGCGTCAGCGCCCCGTTCAAATGTAGCAACTGAATTTACATCCATCGGTCTGGCAGTCTAACCGAATTTCAGTTGAACGTAAATTCCGCGACGGATTTTACGCGACTCACAACTCACAAAATTACATTCGTTTGGCCTCACCCTAAAACACCGACTAAATATAAATTTAACAAAAAAATTTGAAGAAAAACTAAATACCTATAACTGCAAAGTTATTTACAAACCGAAAACAAATATTTGTGTATGTGTTTGAAACCAAATCGTTTTGTTGCAACACTGAGTCAACAGAGTGTAATTGATTTTTGACAGTTGTGAGCTGACGTTTGACAGCTGTCAATAGTCTAGAAAAAAGAGGGACAACGAGCTCGTGCGTCACGATACCGTCCTAGCTGGATAATATTTGAATTGTGAATTAATCCAAACATCTTTGTTGAAAAGAGCGCTCGCCATTCGTGATTGGATTTTTAAACGACCTTCTTAACCAACAAAAGGTAAAATCAAATTATTCAATGATAGGAACAAACAACCAACGTATATAAGCTGCAACAAATCTGTATGAAGGACGTCAATTGTGAAAGGAGCCGATACGACCGCCCCACATAGGAGTATTTGGCTAATAAAACCGGTCAAAAATATCTGAGGCGTTTTTTTATATGAATTCGATTTAAACATTATTTTTTATTACAAATAAGTGTGCATTAACAATTAATCTCATTAAAACTCTTCATTTTCAACTTCTTCGTCTTCATTTTCTTCATCTTTGTCTTCATCTTCTTCACCGTCTATATTTTCACCGTAATCTTCTTCATGAGGAGTACTTGCAATCATCAGACTGACTGCCTCTTGCGAAAACGGCTGAGTTCTTTTGTGCTGCCTTGGTCGATTACTACTCAGATATGGGTCGGAACTTAGTAACAGTCTATGTAATATGTCTCTATTACAATCCACCCGTGAAAATTTTCGTGCAAAATTCAATCTGTATTGCCGGAAGTGCTTGTTACGCGCCTCAGCTGCCTCCTCTGATAACTGGCCAATAGGAAGGATTGCATGAGATATGACTTCAGCTCCATGCATTAACACTTTGTGAATTGTTGGTGACATAGGGTGCCAACCATACAAATTTGTGTACATTTTCGCAGTTTCATGTGCATAGGCTTCAAACTTATCAACATCAACGCTGTGTCCACTTGAAATCACTTCTAAGATGACTTTAAATCTTTTTATTAAATGCACATTGACGCCAGTGATTCGAGATGCACATTCTGGGTCGGCAAAAAATCTCCTTGACGTGTTACCATCATTTGTGTTCCCAAATCCTGCTTTGGGAACATCTACTAGTAGTCCTAATTCTTCTTTGAAATCTTTTTGAAGTTTTTCTTTTCTTTCTTTCACAACTTTTTTTTCTTCAGCTGAACGCGCTTGCCACTTTTCCAATGGTAATTTGTAGGCCAAATGTAGTAATGATTCGAAAAAGCGTATTCTTGCATGAAGAACTGAGAGTCCAAACTTAAGCGTTTCTACATTTACCTCTTTTTTAATTAATTTATTGAAATCTTTCGATGTCTGTCCACAAATATAGCATCTCATTGTGGATGCAGTATCAGTGGCAGCATTGCAGACTTTGCCGTCAATCATTGTAAGTATAAGCTTATGTTTTATTTTGCCTGCTCCGTCCACTGCTGTTTTCTTAAGCTGATCGGTTTGGTTCTCGATGTGTAGGATTTCTTCCTTTGTTACATCTTTTGATTCTTGTATGAACCGTATTCTTATAGGTCTACAGTATCTTACTGAGGATGGGACTGGGTTTTGCCACAATATTTTTTTCTGTTCTTCCTCAATAATAACTACCAGTCTTAAAGGCACAAGTGAGCTCTGAAAAATGTTAGCGTCACTGTCAGTGTTGTTCTCAAATTTTTGTTTATACTGAGTTTGCTGTGACCCATCACATCCCCATTTAGTTATTAAAACCATGTTCTGCTTTTCTTGCTCTGAACACGTTTCTACAACCTCTGCTACATATTTGTGCAGGCGCAATGCAGTGTGGTCAAGTAATGCTTGAATTCGAATCTCAGAGCATGTCTCAGTCACGAGCATGGATTCTTTATCAGGATAACATTCCGTTTTGGCCTTTTGAATGAGCGAATAGCAGGGGTAGATGTTTTTATTAGACTTGTGTATTATTTCCCACTGTCTCCTAGTAAAGTCACCTTCAACGAAGATGGCCAGTGCTTCTTCTGGTGTATGTTTCTTCACAATTGTTTGCTTTCTGGACCTAGTAATAACTTTGCGGATTTTTGTAGCTCTCGTTGGTGAAGCAATAATTTCTTTAATTATTTTTGATGCGTCCGTATTTCCTGAAATACGCTGACTCACGCCAGCTGCATACGTCAACTCCTCCACAGGTACTTGCTCCCGTAGTTCTTTAGTTTTTCGTCGTTTGCTGCGATCGCAAAGCTCTTCGAATGTTTTTGATGGTCGTCCTGGTTTTTGAGTAGGTATTTCCGTCCAGTAAGGCAATTCAATAGAAGATGTGAGCCAGCCTTCATTAGCTTTCAAGAAACGTTCTTCTTTGTAAGTAGCATCTTTCCATTTTTTCTTGAATGTGGTCTTGAAACACCTCAAAGAACGGATAAAATTTGATTTTTCATTATTTGGACAATTAGCCAGTTTCAGAAGTCTCTCTTCTAATAATAAAAACTTTTCTTCCATTTTCTTTCCTTTAAATTCATTCAGGATGTTATACAATGCTCTTCTGGTAAATTTCTTGACAGTTCCCGAAGAATCTGTAGAAAAAAAACATAAAAAATAATGATTTAAAATAATTCACATTTTTCACTCATTAACTTTGAAGTAATACAAAACAAAATGGCGGACGTGGGCGGACTGTTTAACTACGGTGTGCAATTGTCGGAAGACCGGTTATTATGACCATGTATAAATGATAGCGGGACAAGACAGGACACATAAACAAAAACACTGTTTTCTGATAAATTTAAGTAAAAAAATATATACAAATTATGCCTGTTATCATACCCTTTTTAAACATAAAATTTAAGCAGCAGATCAACTAATTGATATTTTAAAATACAGTACATACCTTCATCTTCCATATTCAAAAGTTTTTCTTTTAAAACTCCACAACACGAGAACACAATAACAAAACAAAGTAATACTGCAACCGAGAGCGTCGAAAACAAAGACATGCGATTCTGCGAACGAATGAGTTTCGACTGACCTACGTAAACAAGTTTGAAGCTTGCGGGGATTGAATGGCTGTCATTTGATGGACCGGTTACCTAGCTAGATGAACAATAGATTCAGTGAGACTTTTGACTAATTTACTGATTCCGACTTTTGTCCGGTTTTATTAGCCAAATACTCCTATCGCGCCCGTTAGAGCCACGGGGAATGGTATGGTAGTGTTACATACTGTTTGATGTTATGATTCGTTCCTGGATCCACACAAGCCACTGACCTCTAATATACAAGTACGCTGGACTTAATATTATCGATGACAAAATTAAGACATTTGATTTTCGCCATTTTGGCGCTGATAGCAACGTGACTTAACGTGAGATTCCATGGAACTAATATTAGAGATGGGACATAGCCTTCGGTATAAAAATACGAGAGAATAATTTAATACTTAGGAGAACCAGAAAATCCCAATTATTTTAATTGAGATTCATTTCTAAGTAATAGAAAACTTGCTGTAAAGGTTAACTGAAAAATACTTTCAATCAGATTGCAAGCTATAAACTAGTGGATAGCGTGCTACTAAAGTTATAGCGCATTACTGTCAGATCAGTGAGATTTAAATATGGGGATAGGCTAACAACTTATCCTTAAAACTAGTATATTTGAGCAAGTATCTGCTCGCTCAAGTATACTAGTTAGTTAATATTTACATTTACAATAGTTTGGATTCACTCGGTTGGAACATCATTCAAACAAATATTTGCGTACGAATGAGATGGATAATAATTTACAACGGCCATATTTCTTGCTCTCATCGCTGAGATCCTGTCTTTGTAGTGTTAAGGTGCAAATAAGAGTGACATCGCATTCCAGCGACGTGAAGACTTATATCAGTTTTCAACTCTGTTTCAGATGCAGACATAAATTGTTTGACTTAATAACATTTGTTAATACAATTATAATTATCATGATATTATTCCAGAATTAATTCCAGACAGGAACGGGGTGATTGATACAAGAAGAGAGAGGCCTGTGCTCAGCAGTGGGCGAAGTCGGACTGTGGATGATCATGATGATGATTCCAGAATTTAGTATTACACATTGCTTTTTAACATATTGTTACTGATTATTAGGCATTCATATAACATTCATCACTAATACCAATATGAGATATTTAGTTGCAACATATTATGAGAAGTCAATATAGTAGATGAGTGATACGCCTTGCCAAGTCTACTATTTTGATATTAGTGTAATTTAAAAATATTACTAATACTCATATACTCGTATTAGTTAAAATAATATAATATTTCCAGGCGAATATATTAATATTACCTAATCTTGAGAAATATCGGTATTAACCTATCTCTAAATGTGTCAATTTTAGTTCCTGAGAACCTCGAGTGGGGCGCTTAGATTCGGCACAAAAATCAACTGTCATTTCATCTAATATATGTAGTCCAGCGTACTTGTATGATAGAGGTCAGTGACACAAGCACGCTCCTTGTTTCTTTCTCTTTCGGAATTTGAAAAATTCTGAATGTATTCACTATTTCATTCTCGTAAGTTTTCTGCTACTCAATTAGTGATGCAGTTGGATCGTATATTGACTTTATAGATGGATATCGACAAAAGTAATTTAATATTTCTATAATATAATATTATAAAGAGGGCCACCCGCCTCAATTAGTATAATTAAATTAGTACATAATTTCAAATTGATTTGATTTATAAAATATATATATGGACTTTATGGAAGAAGAAAACGTGTTGCGCCGACCCCAAGTATCCCATATGAGCAGGAAGATGATGATTATTTATACATACAAATATCGAAAAAAAAATACCACGCAAATGTCAACCTTATGGCAAACGCAACTAAGCCTATAGCACTGAGAATAATGCCATCTATGGTCGGGTACCGAAATTTTCTTGGCTATCAAATCTAGTCTGGCTTTAGATTACCTAATATTGAAAATACCAATACTTACTGAACTGCACTAACACAACAAAATAGACTCCCCCGCGCGCATGCACCGTACGCACCGGTACTTAAATTGTTCATAAACTTATATTTACTATCTGTTTTACCCAACTAACAAGGTATTTTAGTAATTGTTCAATGGCATTTGTATATATTTTTTTTACTTTTCCAAGTTCATTTTAAAAGTTTGTCGAGTTTTACTTGTAAATTTGTAAGCCTACTTAGCTGTGATAGTTTTCCTTTTAATTTCGTTATATTAACTACTGCTATGAACTTTTTCATATATCCAAAAGCAACCATTTAGGTGGCAGACGGGGGTGACACTTGACTTTAACAAAAATTTGCAATTTAAAGCTTAATTTTACGCAAACGGATCCCTGAATCGTAAAATGGTTTTACAGACCCGTAATATTTTTTAAAGGCCTATCCAACGATACCCCACACCATGGGAGAGACGAGAAAAACAAAAACCATCCCCACTTTACGTCTACAGAAGGTATAACCGTTGGTAATAAAATATTTTTTCGTGATTTTATTTAACCACTTTGTCGGAGTGATTAATAAGTTGAATATACTGTTAAATTATAGCTTTCTGGTACTAAAAGTCTCTGAGCTAAGCCTGCGGACGGACCCTTGACGGTTCCTTGTTGACTACGGAACCCTAAAAACTACGATAATTTTGATAAACAAGAAATTCCAAGAGCATCAAACAAGTTTGTAATGCATTAGTCCTCCACACCCAATTTTGGCGCCAGTCAATATAAGCGGCGACTAGACATCGGCGCGGGACATACTCATGTAATAGGTCTAAGATTTTACTCGCGCATAATATGCTCTTGCCATCACAATCCAAAAAGTAATATTTCTGTATGAATAAATAAATATATGGGGTGGTGCGTCAACAACCTCCATGCTTCGAATTGAACGCGCACAAGGGCCCGTTTTAAAAGTAAGTAATTTTCTGCCATTATTATTGCCCACCAAACAATTATATGAGCAATGCGGAGTGTTAACCGAGCGCCAACTTTTCGTTTTGAATACGATTTTGCATAAACACTTTCTACTTACTCATAATCCTACCTTAGTTAAAGGTACGCGAAGTAAACATGCAGCCTGTCCCACAATTCGCGTCCATACAGCAAAATTAAGTAAATACGAGTCTTGTCTATTTATGCCCTTCCCAAACAACTAAGCAAAAACAAAGCTCTCAGTCTGGTTAAAAAAGTTGAACAGCTGCTCATTGTTACCTCGTAGGATGTATGTACCTTACCATCATGCCTATACTAGCCACCCTACCTACACACGCACATTCACACTATCGCCATCACTTACCTACAATATTTTCCTTTTTTACGTGATTTTAGTTGGATTTTTTGTTTGAATATTTTAATTTTTAGGGTTCCGTACTCAAAGGGTAAAAACGGGACCCTATTACTGAGACTTTACGATCCGTCTGTCTGTCTGTCCGTCTGTCACCAGGCTGTATCTCATGAACCGTGACAGCTAGACAGTTCAAATTTTCACAGATGATGTATTTCTATTACCGCTATAACAACAAATACTAAAAACAGAATAAAATTAATTTTTAAGGGGGGCTCCCATACAACAAACGTGATTTTTTTGCCGTTTTTTGCTCGATATTAATAACGGCAACAGGTAGAAGCTTGAAATATTCACAGAATATTTAGTTGTATATTCACTTCAAAAATTAATAATTATTAAATTAAAATAAAATAAAACAAATTAAGGGGGGCTCCCATACAACAAACGTGATATTTTTGCAGTTTTTTGTGATAATGGTGCGGAACCCTTCGTGCACGAGTCCGACTCGCACTTGGCCAGTTTTTTAGGGTTCCGTACCCAAAGGGTAAAAACGGGACTCTTTTACTCCCCGATCCGTCTGTCTGTCTGCTACTCAGTCAGTCTGTTTGTCTGTATGTCTGTCTTTCTATCTGTCCTTCTGTCACCAGGCTGCTGTATCTCATGAACCGTGATACCTAGATAGTTAAAATATTCACAGATGATGTATTTCTGTTACCGCTATAACAACAACTAAAAACAGATATAAAAAAAATATTTAAGTGGGGCTCTCATGCAATAAACGTGTTTTTTTTGCCATTTTTTGCGATAATGGTACGGAACCCTTCGTGCGCGAGTCCGACTCGCACTTGGCCGGATTAATAATAATTATATAATTTGTATTTCGATTTTCTCTATTTTACCACAATTTTGTTTGGTTGTCGTTATAATACGTCTCTTCCTGATGTATGTAAGTAGTAAGATAATAATAAGCCATTGTGGCAAGTTTGGTCCTGGTGATCTATCACATAGGGTATCCTAGTATACCAGTCTATCACAAGGTACCATATTTAAAGTATATTTCTTTGTTATTTTATTGTTTATATCTCTTATGTAAGTTTTATGTGATCCTTTGTGAAGAGTGAAATAAGAATCATTATTATTATAGGTCACAAGAGCGTGTGTGTTACCAAACACAGGTGCACTCTCTGCTCCCACACTGTCATAGTCCAAGGACGACTATTCGACACCCCGCTTCCCGCTTGAGCTGAGAGAGATCTGCGCAGGACAAACGGCAGTCTTGGAGTGTTCGGTGAAAACTATAAGGCTATTGATCCATCTGCATACGCAGTTTTTGATAAAACGCTTCAGTGCTTAGTGTCTAGCTGTTTACAAAATAAAAGTGCAATAACTCTCCCATTAATATGGCAGTAACTTTGGAGTTAGCTCTAGACTGCATCTATTATCCGGTGGGAATAGCTTCGTTAATATACGGAGTGTTATCGTGGTGCATGATAAAGGGCTTTAGTAATTACCGAAACTACGTGTGCCTTAACTTAATATTGGGTCAGTTGTTGGACGCCATTATACGTCATATATTTTATTTTATTGTGAACAAAGGTCTTTTAGATGGTTATGAAAAAGAATATATGATGAAAGAAATTATGTTTTATGTAACGGTGTATTTGTTCATGGTGCGGAGCTACTGGTTGGTAGTTATGAGCCACTTGTTTTACGTAGATTTCGTAAAAGTATTTAATGGGCAGATCCAAAGGAGATATTTGAAATGTTCTATCTTTGGCTGGGGCGTACCATTAGTAGCAACCCTCATTAGAGTTTTTATAATTAGGTATAATAGTAACAATTTTTTTATTTATTTTTTAGCTCCGATACTCAACACTATTCTTTTTATAATAACAGTAGTTGTACTCTATCGCAGCTCTAACGCGAATGCACCTACCGCTGCTACTAAATGTCGTCGGTTCTACTACGCAACTTTAATTTTTATATTGAGTGACGTCACATTGTTGTCTACTTTTGTTTTAATGTATGCGAAGTTCGGTTCCATATATTATCACACGTTTTTTATTTTTTCCTATTACTTACAACCAATGTTGGTATCAGTATTTCTGGTCTTTGTGAAAAGCAACAGGAAATTTTGGCACCAATTTTATATAAATAAGTTAAGAGAAAGGTCCACGGCAAGGCAAGTGGATCGCGACATCAATATGCAGGTAACAGCTTGCTGATAGTCGGCCACAGGCCCTTTTTTTTTAAAGTTACTGGCATTCGCAAATATCCCAATCCAATTTCTTTTTTTTTTTCTTTCTATGAAATTGTGTAACATGTATGTATGTTTAAATAGAAGTTTATGTGTAGTTTTTTATATAGCTATATTATTTATCTATACTAATAATATAATATGATAAAGTTTGTGAGGTTGCAAGGGGTAATCTGTGGATCTACAGAACCGATTTAAATGAAATTTGTCATGGAGATAGGTTGAACCCTGGGAAGGACATAAATGATAGTTGTTTTTTCCCTTGGGATACACTGTTTACTCGGGCAAAGCCGCGGGCAGAAGGCAGTTTTTAGGGTTCCGTACCTCGAAAGGAAAAAACGGAACCCTTATAGAATCACTTTGTTGTCCGTCCGTCTGTCTGTCAAGACCCTTTTTCTCAGGAACGCGTCGAAGTATTAAGCTGAAATCTACTAGTCTACTGTCCCTTAAAGCTGTGAAAAAATCAAACTTCTAAGCCAACGCAATCAAAAGATACAGCCGTTTAATCCGCAAATTGCCGCAAATTTTCAACACTCGCAAGGGAATTAAAACCTACAGGGTACTGCCCGTGAACTCAGTATCTTGAAATTTGGTACGAAGCAACGTCTTATAGCACAGATTAAGGAACAATTGCGAAAATTGTAAATTTTTAATTCAATTCAATTCATTTATTGCATCAAATATGGTAGGTACATAAAGTTCTTATATAAAATATTTAGCAACACGCATTTGGCCAATATATAGCATGCAATAGTACAAGTTTTTACACTTAAGATATTAATTAGGTAACTACATTATGTCAATTTATGTGTCTACTTAAAAATTAAATATATCTGTGCTTTAGTGTATAAAATTTACAGGGACACTTTTGAAAGAACTCATCTATCGAATAAAAACACTCTTGTAACAACCACTTCCGCAACGCAACACAAAACTTGTTGAAGGGTAGTTGAGAAATTGACCCAGGCAAAGCATTGTAAATTAGGGGAACCATGTAAACGCAGCTCCGCCGAAAAAGTTCTAGCTTTGGAACGGGCATTTCAAAATCTAAATGTGTAGGTTTCCTTTTATTTGTGTTATTTTTCCGTTCGATTAGTTCAAGATTGGACCTCACAAACCTGGCAACTTCGTAAATATAAATGCATGGGACTGTCAATAGATTGTGCGACTTGAACATAGCCTGCATGAGTCAGACCACTGCATATTGAATATCGCACGTATACATTTTTTTTGGGCGATGAAGATCTTCGCCATTTCGGAAGAGTTTCCCCACACAACTATGCCGTATCGTATTAATGAGCAGACGTATGCGTGGTACACCATTATGGTGGTACGCAAAGATGTAATATTTTTAATTCTTCTTAAAGCAAATACGAATTGATTAATTTTTTTTGAAATTATTTCGATGTGATTCTTCCAGGTAAAATGCTCATCTAGTGTTACACCCAGGAATTTTGCATTACGTATCTGTTTTATATTATTATTGTTAAGTGCAACATTAAGGCGTACAGGTTTACTTTTAAATGTTTTGCAAAGAAGCACATTAGTTTTAGAAATATTTACTTTTAATTTATTAAATTCTAACCATTTTATAATGTCATTTAATGTTTGCTTAATTTCAATGACAAAATTTTGATTTTTTTTTACTTTTAATAATAACGGTGGTGTCATCGGCGAACAATACACACTGATGTTTTATTGACTCAGGCAAATCATTTATGTAAAGAAGAAACAATAATGGTCCCAAGATACTACCTTGTGGTACACCACAGCAATTAGTGCGTGGTTCAGAATCAAAATCTTCTAAATTATTATTTGATTTGTTAAAATTTGTTAAGCTCGTTACCTGTTTTCTGTCAGTTAGATAAGATTGAAACCATTCCTTTGCCGGACCTCTGATACCGTATCTATCAAGTTTTTCTAGAAGCCGCGCATGATCAACACGATCGAATGCCTTACTTAAGTCTAAGAGCAGTGCACAATTAGGTATTATATCATTAATATTCGTCATCATTGCTTTCAATAGCGTAAATATTGCCAAAGTCGTCGATTTATTTTGTCTAAACCCGTATTGCTGATCGTCAAGAATGTTGTGTTTAATAAGAAATTTCATCACTCGCCTGTACATAATTTTTTTCAAAATTTTTTGATATAATGGGAGTGAGAGCGATAGGTCAGTTATTGTCAACGTCTGATTTTGACCCTTTTTTGTATAGTGGCTTTATCAGAGACAGTTTTAGCCTATCAGGAAAGCCGCCCTGTTCCAAGGATAAATTGACAATGTAAGCCAACGGCGATGCTATATGTTTAGCTATTTTTTTTACCAGCTCGGTTGTGATGTTATCATACCCAGCCGATTTCGTGTTTTTTAAAGACATTATAATAAGATATATTTCAGAATCGTTAGTAGGTTCTATAAATATACTTTTGTCATTTGATTCTATTTTATGTATGTCAGTTTTATTATTTTTATACGTAGAGCAATTATCATTATCATTAGAAATGTCAACAAAGTGATTATTAAATTTATTAGCAATGTCAGATCCAGATGTCAACGTAGTACTACCATCAATAATATTACTGATATATTCCCTAAACGGTTCGTTACCCATGTTGCGCTTTACAACATCCCACGTGGCCTTAATTTTATTACGAGATAAAGAAATGTGTCTTTCATTACACAAGGACTGTAGATTATTCATGCATTTCCTTAATAATTTAGAATACGCTTTGAACTTACTCTTATTTTCATTACTTTTATTTAAGTAATACTTGTACCTTAATGACCGCTTAGTATTACAACATTTCCTTATACCTTTTGTTATCCATTTAGGTTTACCACTATTGTGTTTCATTTTAACTCTAATACAAGAGAAACATAGCTTATAATTTAATTACATCATATACTAAAATATTTTTAATAATTTTAAACTTGGGTAGTAAGTTTCTTTTTCTTTCTTCATGAACGCGTAGAGGTAGTAAATTGAAATTCATATCAAATACTCAAGTCTATAATACCTTTAAGCTGTAACAAAATCAATATTCTATGTCAATGCAATCAAAAGCAACTCGCAAGGGAATCAAAACCTAAAGGGTAATACCAGTCGACCTAGTATCTTGAAATTTGGCATGAAGCAATGTTTTATAGCACACATAAAGTAAAAGATCCGAAAACCTTAAATTTTTAGTTACATCACATTTTTTTTTGTCGTGAATTAAGGTATGTTTAAACCTCCCTCTGAAATATTAGAATCGAGTGCTGTACGTATAGAAATAACAAGACTAGATCAAAACAAATTGGTACCATATTTTAAATTTTTGCAAACACCTGAAGATAATGCAGTTCAAATTGTATTTCATATCGTGCAATCATTGTGCAAACATTTTTCAGACGTCATCATAGATCCTATTATTCATTCCTCCCATGCAGCATTGTTTGTTGAAACCTTCTTGGCGTAGAGGCACTTTTGAACTTGATGGGTTTTATAAGGTGTGCGGAGTAGATGGTCCTGCTATATCTAATCCAAATCCAGGTTGGGGATCTGTCGCGTATGTACGTCGCAATCTTAAGGATGCCGTGGCAGATGGATCATGTAAAAGATATTATTTAAATAACCCAGGCACTGCAAACGGCCATTGTGAATGCTTGCATTTTGAAATGTTTAATGTCAGAGTGATTACTGTATATAGGTCAGCATAATGTCCAATTAATGTCGCAATAGAATGCATAAATATATCAATATACGACAGCAACCTCAATAGGTATACTTCATGTTCTCTTCTGATTGTTGTGGGATACTTCAATATCGATTTTTTAATGAATCCCCAAAATATAATTGCCACATATTTTTCATCCATAAACATGTTTCCGCTTTTTACTTTTAGCTATTGATAACGTTTTTTAGAAATTCAATGTTCAATGCTACTATTCATACCTTTTTGAGTCACCATTTACAGATCTGGTTCAAATTTAATACCTAATTAGTATTTTTGTACCAGATTTCTAAATAGTGACTAAGAAACTTTGTAAATAAATAACTTTGGTAATAAAACTTGCCATCATTCATCAGCAGACTTTTGCAAGGCTGCTGCAAGGCTAGTGTAGGTATTTCAGTTATATTATAAAATAAATGATATGTGTTAATATAAAATAAAGGATTACTGAAACGATAAAGAGACCTTTGTCTTTAATTTATTCTCCTCCAGCTTTCCATGTTGTCATGTTATGGATTTCATTTTGCAATAAAAATACCATAACTATGACTCGATTGTAGACTTTTACTTATATACCTACAGGTTTGTACGGAACCCTCGGTGTGCGAGTCCGACTCGCACTTGGCCGGTTTTTTAATGTAGCAGCACCACGTAGAATAAACTATTGGCGCCCTCCTCCCAACCCCCCCGTCTAGCCCCTCAGAGGGCTTCACCATGGGGAAAACTGAACTACCAAAACGTGGCTCCTCAGTTAAGCTCACAGCCCATTCCTGCACTGAAGGATCATCACATCCTAGTGCCCAGCCCACTCCCGGCCGCAACGGCCCCAGCGCAAACCAACAAGGTGGCTCCCACCACCGTCGTTGCTACGCGCTCATTCCCTGCGTCCCAACCCACCCAATCTTCGTATCGTAGTGTCGCTGGAACTATTTTCAGCGCATACGCGATCCCCGCGAGGCCCGCGCCCTCCACGCCGAGTTAATAAATCCAGCGTTAACCCTTAACCCCATATCTTGCCTCCAATAACGCGCTCTCGTTTTTAGAAACGGAGAATGGGTACGCAATTAAGGGCGAATTGCACTAACCCTTGCCCTTAGGTTAGGGTTCTTCAATGCCAATGGCATTTCTAACCAGCGTGATGAGATCGCCGCGTTTATTCGCGACCATCAGCTGGACATCTTCCTCATTCAGAAAACCTATTTAAAACCCCATCAGCGTGATCCCAAAATTGACAACTTTCGTTTAGTTCGCACCGTGGTGGCACTCTCATTTACTACAAAAATGAGCTCCACTGTAGCGTAGTTACCCCTCCCGACCCCACTTCGTGCCTCGAGTACTCAGCCTGCCGGCTAGGAATGACTGGTCATCAAACGATTACTATCATCTCCGCCTATTGCCCCCCAAACTCGGCGTCATCGCCCGACAACCCGGAAGGTCTCAAAAAAGACCTTACTGCCCTCTTCAGCATAAGTGACTCCATTATCCTAGCGGGTGATCTCAATGCTAAACACCCAGCCTGGAACAGTGCCGTTACCAACCCTAGGGGAAAGTTGGTGCTGAACCTAAGCTCATCCCTTCACTACGACGTCATAGCCCCAATGAGCTTCACTCATTTCCCGCATGATCCCACACATAGACCGGATATCCTTGATGAAGCGCTATTTAAGAACGTGAACCTTCGGTTACGCTCGATAGATACGCTAGACGAGCTCCACTCCGACCACCGCCCTGTGATCATGGACCGCTCAGGCCTCCCAGATCTAGGACAGCCACCCCATACTAGAAAGGTCACCGACTGGAGGAAAGTAAGTGAAAAACTGAAATCCACCACGTCTCCCCAGCTAGACTCAATCCCCTCCGACATAAACTCAGTCGCTGACGCGACGGCAGCGATCGTCTCTGTTACAAACCACGTACAATCTGTCCTGAATGAATGTTCAAGGGAGGTTCCAGTGCTGGACTTCCAGCAAGGGAAACTACCGGACGATATACGGAGGTTGATAACCAAGAAGAACGCAGCTGTCCGTGCTAGCAGGAACTTTCCCTGTGCCGCAAGCGTAGCTCACATGAGGAAATTACAGCAAGCTGTAAAAGAACGCACTGATGAGCACCGTTCTGCGACATGGAATAAGTTGCTGAGTGAACTTGAGCCCAATAACCATGCCTTCTGGCACCTTCAGAGGAGATTACGCTCCACTGAAGACTCAGCCATACCCCCGCTTATTCGCCCTGATAAGAGTGTAGCATTTGAAAACACTGAGAAAGCCGAATGCTTGGCTGACAGTCTGGAACTTCAATGCTCACCCAGCTCCCAACCAGTAGACCAAGCTCACCTTGACGTGGTAGACGCTGAAGTCGAACGCAGGACCTCCCTCCCACCCGTCGAAGACCCTGATGATCCGCTACCTCCCGTTACCCCAGACGAAGTAGAGGAGGTCATCAAAAGGCTTCACCCCAACAAAGCCCCGGGCTCAGATGGCATCACCAATAAGGTGTTGAAACTCCTCCCTGCCCAAATAATATTGCTAATGACGGCCAAGATATTTTTGCTTAATGCAGCGTTGAACGCTGCATTAAGCAAAAATATCTTCCCGCAAGCTTGGAAACAAGCCACTGTGATCTTCTTCTTCTTTTCGAGTCGATGGGAAACTCTTCATAATTTTTGGGCCCAGTAGGTGGCCACCCCGATTGCGGCGTCAGTGGCGAGCATAAGGTCTTCCAAAGTGCAGGAGTATGGGCACTTGGGACACTCCAGCATGTGTGCCATATCTTGCAAAGGGGCACCGCACTCACACTGGGTATCAGACGGGTCTATAAAACCCCATTTTGCTAAATTGTGTTTGCAGCGGCCTACTTGGGTGCGCAAACGATTGAGTGCTTTCCATAAAGGCCACTGCAGTTCACGTCCAGGTGGCAGGTGTTCCTGGGGTTTCACGAAATCGGGTGGTGGTAGGTGAGCTTGTCTCCACAACCTGCTTCTCACTAGGTGCGGTGGGTCTTGGATGACCCGTGTGCATCGAAGAAAACTCTTCCGACTCTTAAGTCTACCCGGGGTTGTAGTGTGATCGTAGAGTGGGTGTCGGGCATCGGATTCCTGGTACTTTTTCTGAAGCGCACATGCGACATCCCTTCGTACTATAGGAGGTGCAATACCAGCCAACGGGTATAGTTTGTTGAGCGGAGTCGGTTTGAGGCAACCCGATATTATACGGCACGTCTCTTTTAGGGCGATATCAACTTGCTTAGCATGTGCGGATCGGTGCCACACAGGACACGCGAATTCACCAGCTGAGAGGCAGAGGGACATGCCAGTTGTCCGAAGAACATCGGGTGCCACTCCCCAGTTGGTAGAGACAAAAGGCGACGCAACAGGTTGTTCCGGGCACTGACCTTCCGCTTCGTACTGTGGCAGTGCACGTTGAAAGTTAACGATCTATCCAATGCAACACCAAGGTATCTAGGACTTTTGCAGTGAACTACTTGAGTTCCTCGCCATGTGATATTTAGTTCCCTGTTTAAAGATCTGTTGCGAAGATGAAAAGCGCAAGATTGAGTTTTGGACGGGTTCGGACGAAGGGAATTACTATCTTAGTACCATCCAAGTGACTCGAGTGCTAGAGTAAGATTAAATTCAACCTCTGTGAAGCTAGATGATTGCGCCGCCAAGGCTAGGTCATCCGCATACAAGAAGCGTTCAGTGTGCTGCGTCGTAGGCTGGTCGTTGGTGTATAATATTAAAAAGCGTGGGTGCCAGCACACTGCCTTAAGGGAGGCCATTTTTTTGTCGGCGCCATCTGCTTTTTTCCGATTGGAAGCACACTTGGAAGCGACGGTTCTGCAATAGTTCGCTGAGTATATGAATGAAACCCTGATCATTAGTTAGAGACCGAGTACCGACCTTAACTAGAAGTTTTTTAATATTAATAGTATCGTGTGCCGCTGATAAGTCCACAAATACTCGTAACCGTCCTCTATAAACTGAGTTAGTCTGAGTACTTGACCGGAACAAGACTTACCCGGTCTAAACCCAGCCTGCTCAGGGATAAGCTTTGGCTCCACTACTTCAGTAAGACGATTCAGCAACAACCGTTCGAACAACTTATAGGTGTGGCATAGCAAGGATATTGGCCGGTAGCCTTTTGGGTAACTAAAAGGTTTACCTGGTTTCGGCAGCGCTATGACTTTCGTCCTTCTCCATACCTTGGGAATTTTCGCAGTTTCCAAGCAAGTATTAAAAAAAGCGAGGAGCCACGACACGGCCACAGGTCCCAGGTGTTTTAACTGTTCCACTGTCAAATCATCAACAACCTTACCGTTTTTCAGCGCTCTTAAAGCTAGTATTATGTCAGTGAGAGTGAAAGGCTTGCTGATGTCAGTGGAATCACTGGGATTGCTGATGGTTCTCCGTATTTTTGGCAGCCTGTTTGAAGGTTTACCGTTGAGGAGCAGCTGATGAGCTATTTGGTTTGCTGTGACGTAACCTTGGTTAACGGGCTCCGGTGGGTCTCCAGTTAGTTTGCGGATTGTTGACCAGGCTTTCTTGCTGTTATGGGTCATGTTGGTATTGGTAACTGTTGTAATCCATTTTTATTTGCGATTATTACCAACTAGTGACAAAAGCGACTGTGATAGGCATCCCTAAACCGGATAAACCCAAATCGGAGCCAACCAGTTATCATCCCATTAGTCTGGTAAATTCTCTCGGAAAAGTCTATGAACGGCTTATTTATAAGCGGCTCAAAGACTTTGCCGAGCGAAAGAGCCTCATCCCCAACGAGCAATTCGGCTTTCGTTCCGAACATAATTGCGTCCAACAAGTTCACCGCATCGTTGAACACACTAGTGCTGGTTTCCAGCGTGGTCTGATGACGGAAAAAAGCTACCTAGGCAGATACTTAGTTTTAGTGAAAACGAGCATTTACTTTACGTCCCTATAAGTTCAGTACGTTTGGGAATTTGAAAGCTACTTAGTTAAAGGCTTATAGTAGTCACAGCAGATCTTTATGTCTCTCAAGTTGGCTTAAGGAAACATTGCGCAAGAAACAGTTTGTAATCGAGTGTGCATAGAGTGAGCGAGATAGGACGATGCGAAAAACGTAAGCGAGTAAAAGAGGCAGTTATACAATGCTATCTTCTAGTTCAACATTGACATATTAATAGCAACTGCGCAGGGTCTTGCAGCCGACTTCCGAGACACAAAGATCCACTGTGATCATAAGTTGCAGATAGGAGCCCTTTGTCCACTTTCAGTATTTCAAAGAGGATCCTAAACGTGCAGGGTCGTCCATAGTCATTAAAATCGAAACCGGCTTGACGCAAAGTGACATAAATAGGCAAATCTGACGAAGAAGTTATGGGCTGTCTCTGATCAGAAAACTTTTTTCTCAATTTTTCTACAAATTTAACGCCGATCCACAGGTGCAAGATGATGTTTTGCTAGATTTATTATGGATCTATTGTTTACACTACACATACTTTATAAACACAATACCGAAATTTAAAAATAGAATCTCATTATTACACTATTTCTCTAACAAAATAATGCTATAAAACAATTTTTTTCTATTACGATACAGGACAAATCCAAGAAGTTAATCACTAAGGAGTTTCCAGTAATAATTTTTTTGTAATGCCATTTTAGTACCTATTATAAAAATATTTGATTCCAATTTTAAATTGTCTGTGACAATGCCCGCTTTAGGCTTAGCACGCACTGCGATTTTATTCGCGCCAATTTCGTCTCTCTCTACCTGTTCATAGAGCTCATAATATTCGCGCGAATTAAATTCGCGCCGCGGTGCGGTGGATTCTGTTGCAAAACACGGATTTCATGCACTATTATTGCTGCACGATTTTTTTACCGCAATGCGAGCAGCTTCATACAATTCCATAGGTCGCAGAATGGGCGGAAAAAAAACTCGCGCGAATAAATATCGCAGTGCGTGTGCTAAGCCTTAGCGCATGCGCAGATAATGCGGTGATGTGCTGGGTTTTGGCGCCATTCATACGTTTTGCAGGTTTCGCTGTACTGAATTTCATGAGTTTTTTACTTTCATGCTTAAAATGTCTGATATTAGTGAATGTGAAGAAAATTTGACTTCGCCAAACATTTTATATGCGGCGAAGGTAATTACTCATAATCTGTTAACAGCAAAGTCGAGATTATTATATGATGCATTTATCACGACTTTATAGCATGGAAAATGCAAAACTAAAGATATTAAGTAGATTCAATCCCAAAATGTATGAGTGTAAATAAAGTAGTGTATGAAACTGCACATAACTAGGTATTAAAACATTCGTGTGAATATTATTACAAACCTCGCCTACGGCTCGGTTTTTAAACACACACTCATATTTTAATACCCCTTATTATGCAACAGTATCATAAACTACTATTTTTTTCTATTACGATACAGGGCAAAGCCAAGAAATTAGTATCACCAAGTTTTGATTCCAATTATACTTGTCTGTGGCAACGCCCGTTTTAGCGCATGCACGGTTATTGCGGTAATGTACTGAATTTTTCTTACTTTTTTGACTTTTTTCTTTTATTTAGTAAGTCCCAAATATGAGTCCCAATGTATGAGTGTAGATAAAGTAGTGTATGAAACTGCATATACCTAGGTATTAAAACATTGATACTTTTAAAAACCTTGCCTTTGGCTCGGTTTTTAAACACACACTCATGTTTTAATACCCCTTATTATGCAACAGTTTCATAAACTACTATTATTAAAGACTATATTGCTATTAGATACGGTACCTACTGCTATATATTGGGGTTATCTATTCATGCACACCTTTTTAGGGTTCCGTACCCAAAGGGTAAAAACGGGACCCTATTACTAAGACTTCACGATCCATCTGTCTGTCTGTCTGTCTGTCTGTCCGTCTGTCACCATCTCATGAACCGTGATAACTAGACAGTTGAAATTTTCACAGATGATGTATTTCTATTGCCGCTATAACAACAAATACTAAAAACAGAATAAAATTAATATTTAAGGGGGGCTCCCATACAACAAACGTGATTGTTTTGCCGTTTTTTGCTCGATATTAATAACGACAACAGGTAGACGCTTGAAATATTCACAGAATATTTAGTTGTATATTCACTTTAGAAAATAATAATTATTAAATTAAAATAAAATAAATTAAGGGGGGCTCCTATACAAAAAACGTGTTTTTTTTGCCGTTTTTGCGATAATGGTGCGGAACCCTTCGTGCGCGAGTCCGACTCGCACTTGGCCAGTTTTTTGTATATGAACCGATCTTGATGATTCTTTTTGCGTTTATACGTTGTCGTCGCGTGAAACACCCAGCCAGCTCACCCTCAATTGCTAAAGTTCTTACCGTATATCTACTTTTGAAATAAATTCATTAGCTCATAATTTGTATAATAATAAGTTCATCAAATAAAAGACTTACGTTTAATTAAAATTAAAATGTTATTAGGACAATTTTTACTTTCAGACAGAAACAGCTATGGTAACAGTGTAGCTCGTAGTTACGCCGTAGCTTTGTGTGCTACGCCGTATATTCAGTGTGCTACGCCGTAGCTCTGTGTGCTACGCCACAGCGCATAGCAAACTACGCCTAAATTGCATTGAAACTAGTTTTTTATAAACAACGTCTTTGCGAATATTGATTTAATCTTACCAACCACAAACTATGTCCACAATGATCATTTCATTATAGACTCATTGTTTAATTCCATCTGGATCGAGATTAAGTTACTAATGAATTTGTTTATTACTAGAAAATATATATTACCGAAGTATTCTAACTTCCAATGAGAAATGATCATGACCCAATTTTTCTTAAATAGATTCTAAGTACAGACAGCGCCGAATTACAATTTTAATTAATGTAATGTACTCGTATAGTAGATGTTAAAACTGAAATCATTCCTTGCTACTTATCATCATCATCTGCCTAGCTTTTTCCCAACTATATTGGGGTCGGCTTCCAATCTTACCGGATTCAGCTGAGTACAAGTGTTTTACATGTAGCGACTGCCTATCTGACCGCCACAACCCAGTAACTGGATAACACGGTACCCCTTGGCAAGACTGGTGTCAGATCTCAAGCTTCTGACTACTTGTAACGACTGTCAAAGATCTTCAAATGACAGCCGGGACCAACGGCTTAACGTGCTTTCCGAGGCACGGAGGAAACTCGGGATGTTGAAATGGTCACCCATCCACGGACCGACCTCGTCAAACGTTGCTTAACCTTGATGATCATTCCTTGCTACTAATGCTCCTATAAATTGTTATCTTCTCTTATATATAAAAATGAATCGCAAAATGTGTTGGTAAGCGCATAACTCAACAACGCCTGGACCAATTCGGCCAATTCTTTTTTTTAAATGTTCGTTGAAGTTCAAAGATGGTTTTTACGTTTTTTTTTTTTTTTTTTTTTTTTTTTTTTTTTTTTTTTTTTTTTTTTTTTTAAATGTAGGGTAGGTGTAGGGTAGGTGTAGGGTAGGTGTAGGGTAGGTGTAGGGTAGGTGTAGGGTAGGTGTAGGGTAGGTGTAGGGTAGGTGTAGGGTAGGTGTAGGGTAGGTGTAGGGTAGGTGTAGGGTAGGTGTAGGGTAGGTGTAGGGTAGGTGTAGGGTAGGTGTAGGGTAGGTGTAGGGTAGGTGTAGGGTAGGTGTAGGGTAGGTGTAGGGTAGGTGTAGGGTAGGTGTAGGGTAGGTGTAGGGTAGGTGTAGGGTAGGTGTAGGGTAGGTGTAGGGTAGGTGTAGGGTAGGTGTAGGGTAGGTGTAGGGTAGGTGTAGGGTAGGTGTAGGGTAGGTGTAGGGTAGGTGTAGGGTAGGTGTAGGGTAGGTGTAGGGTAGGTGTAGGGTAGGTGTAGGGTAGGTGTAGGGTAGGTGTAGGGTAGGTGTAGGGTAGGGGTAGGGTAGGTGTAGGGTAGGTGTAGGGTAGGTGTAGGGTAGGTGTAGGGTAGGTGTAGGGTAGGTGTAGGGTAGGTGTAGGGTAGGTGTAGGGTAGGTGTAGGGTAGGTGTAGGGTAGGTGTAGGGTAGGTGTAGGGTAGGTGTAGGGTAGGTGTAGGGTAGGTGTAGGGTAGGTGTAGGGTAGGTGTAGGGTAGGTGTAGAATAGAATAGAATAGAATAGAATATATTTATTTGCTTAAAACATGGTATAAAAGGATGGTACAGAAAAGAAATGACAAGAGCATACATGTTTTGCTTAACAGTAAGCATGCAAATTTTGGCATTTAACTTATGATTTGTAATCAAAGAAATCCTTAACGCTATAAAAACTATTTACTGATAGCCATTCATGCAATTTAATTTTAAACAATCTTGTATTTAAGACTTTAAAGTCACTAGGTATTTTGTTAAAAATTCTTACACACAAACAGATACAGCTTTTATTATACTTAGCTAGTCTTGGGCATGAATCGAAAACGAGCTTGTGGGGGTCACGCCGGGATCTACAGCTCACATCACTCTCTTTAGTGAAAAGTTCCTTGTGATTCCATACAAACATGCAAGTTTCGTAAATATAAAGAGACGGTAGCGGCAACAAACCAAGTCTTTTAAATATCGGCCTGCAGGATTCGTCAGATCGAAGACCGTATATGGCCCTAAGGCATTTTTTTTGCGCAACAAACGCTCTGTTATGGTCAGTACTATTACCCCATACAATCAGGCCGTAGCGTAATACAGATTCCACATATGCGTGATATGAAGTGACTGCAGTTTTAATGTCTGTTACATTTCTAATTTGTTTAAGTGCATAAACAAACTTATTTACTCGTTTGGAGACAGTATCAACGTGTATTTTCCAGTTTAGATCATGATCTAATGTTACGCCTAGAAATTTAGTTTGCGTTACTTCATCAATTTTATGTATATTCATTTTATCTAAATTGTATCTAGTATTATTTGAACGATTAAATTGTAAATAAACGGATTTTTTTAGATTAATTGATAAATTATTTATGTTTAACCAATCAATCAGTCTTTCAATTGTGTTATTAATATCAGTCTCATGGTCAGTGATTGTGTTATTCTTTTTATCAGTGGTCACAATAATTGAAATGTCATCGGCAAATAATATACATTTATGAATAGTCATGTCAATTATAGAATTTATATATAATAAGAATAGAATTGGACCCAAAACACTTCCTTGAGGCACGCCATATTTGATGCATTTTGGTTCGGATAAGTGTAATACTTTTATCCACTTTTGCAATGGCAACACGCTGTTGTCTGTTATTTAAATACGACGATATCCATTGAAGGGCGATTCCTCTAATTCCAATTGCCTCCAACTTCTGTAGTAATATTTCATGAGAAACTAGGTCAAAGGCTTTAGTTAGGTCAAAGAACAATCCAGTAGTAAGACAGTTCTGATTAAGGTTAGTCAATATAGTTAGGGTAGGTTGTAAGGCAGCTTTTCCTTACCCAACCGGCTAACTCGTGGGTAGTAAGTAGCATGAGACAATTGCAGGGAATAACTCACATGAAGCTGACTGAAGTAAAACACATTTAAGTTTGGTCAACTAATTTAATTCTTCAAGCACACATTCCATCAATACAATAACTTGAGGTTACAAAGTAGGAACCACTCACGTTCTGAAGGGATATAGATTACCCACAATATTCAATGCTGGAGATATGAGTCCTCAAACAGCATCGTTCTCTGTGTAGCTGTCCGTAAGCTTGCTGTATATCAGATGATGACAATTATGCTCGGAACCTTTTGCAAGAGGAGACTGCTGTAGCTTGAACAGCTAGTTGACCATTAGCTTTATTACTTAGATTTAAATTATAGCTAAAGAGGCATTTGGAGCCCTGCCAAGGAGAAGAAAATTGCATGTTAAGATCAAACGCACATGTGTCATGAAAATGGGCATTCAGACAAATTCAAACTAATACTCACAGCGCCTACATCATTGATTATGATGAGCTTTTCATCTTGACGCTAGCCAGCCTTGCCCCATATAACATCACGTATCTTTTTGGATCCTTGCCTTTGAGGTTATTTTTGACACCGTCCTCTCAACGCAAGTTCACTCGTAGTAAAGGCTCAAGTCATTGCAACTACCGACCTTGGACACTTTACTTTTAAGCCATAGGCCTTTTACTAAATTATATTTTTTTTTGTGACCAATGTGAAAAGACTTTACAATTAATTATCATATGTATTGAATTTGTGTGTTTGTTGTATTAAATGATTTCACACAAATAAGATACATATTTTATTTAAACTTTCACCTATGTCATACATATGTCAACGCCAGATGTTGCTAATATATGCACTGGCAATTTTTACCCGTTACAAGGTGTAGGGTAGGTGTAGGGTAGGTGTAGGGTAGGTGTAGGGTAGGTGTAGGGTAGGTGTAGGGTAGGTGTAGGGTAGGTGTAGGGTAGGTGTAGGGTAGGTGTAGGGTAGGTGTAGGGTAGGTGTAGGGTAGGTGTAGGGTAGGTGTAGGGTAGGTGTAGGGTAGGTGTAGGGTAGGTGTAGGGTAGGTGTAGGGTAGGTGTAGGGTAGGTGTAGGGTAGGTGTAGGGTAGGTGTAGGGTAGGTGTAGGGTAGGTGTAGGGTAGGTGTAGGGTAGGTGTAGGGTAGGTGTAGGGTAGGTGTAGAGTAGGTGTAGGGTAGGTGTAGGGTAGGTGTAGGGTAGGTGTAGGGTAGGTGTAGGGTAGGTGTAGGGTAGGTGTAGGGTAGGTGTAGGGTAGGTGTAGGGTAGGTGTAGGGTAGGTGTAGGGTAGGTGTAGGGTAGGTGTAGGGTAGGTGTAGGGTAGGTGTAGGGTAGGTGTAGGGTAGGTGTAGGGTAGGTGTAGGGTAGGTGTAGGGTAGGTGTAGGGTAGGTGTAGGGTAGGTGTAGGGTAGGTGTAGGGTAGGTGTAGGGTAGGTGTAGGGTAGGTGTAGGGTAGGTGTAGGGTAGGTGTAGGGTAGGTGTAGGGTAGGTGTAGGGTAGGTGTAGGGTAGGTGTAGGGTAGGTGTAGGGTAGGTGTAGGGTAGGTGTAGGGTAGGTGTAGGGTAGGTGTAGGGTAGGTGTAGGGTAGGTGTAGGGTAGGTGTAGGGTAGGTGTAGGGTAGGTGTAGGGTAGGTGTAGGGTAGGTGTAGGGTAGGTGTAGGGTAGGTGTAGGGTAGGTGTAGGGTAGGTGTAGGGTAGGTGTAGGGTAGGTGTAGGGTAGGTGTAGGGTAGGTGTAGGGTAGGTGTAGGGTAGGTGTAGGGTAGGTGTAGGGTAGGTGTAGGGTAGGTGTAGGGTAGGTGTAGGGTAGGTGTAGGGTAGGTGTAGGGTAGGTGTAGGGTAGGTGTAGGGTAGGTGTAGGGTAGGTGTAGGGTAGGTGTAGGGTAGGTGTAGGGTAGGTGTAGGGTAGGTGTAGGGTAGGTGTAGGGTAGGTGTAGGGTAGGTGTAGGGTAGGTGTAGGGTAGGTGTAGGGTAGGTGTAGGGTAGGTGTAGGGTAGGTGTAGGGTAGGTGTAGGGTAGGTGTAGGGTAGGTGTAGGGTAGGTGTAGGGTAGGTGTAGGGTAGGTGTAGGGTAGGTGTAGGGTAGGTGTAGGGTAGGTGTAGGGTAGGTGTAGGGTAGGTGTAGGGTAGGTGTAGGGTAGGTGTAGGGTAGGTGTAGGGTAGGTGTAGGGTAGGTGTAGGGTAGGTGTAGGGTAGGTGTAGGGTAGGTGTAGGGTACGTCCCCACCGAGGGTGTCTCCACGTTGACGTCGTGGTGGGGCTTGCGCGTCTCAATGATCTTGGGGGCTGTGCCGGTAGAGTCACTCATGCCGGAAGGTCCCAAGTGAGAGACCAGACTAAGAGAGACACGGGGCGGAGTCCATAACATCGGACTGCCGCGGTGGGTCTGAAGATTTCAACTGTTGCTGTTGTTATTGGAAGGCGTGCAGAGAGGGTTTTTGTCGTGTACCGTGCGATAACTCACGTAGCGGGCCTATCGGATGGTAGATAGATAGACAGATAAATCACGGAGCGGGTCATTGGACGGTACGTGATGGAGATCTGGTTGGAGTATCGGTCGCGCATCGTTGAAGGAGTTGGTTCACTTCTCGTATGCGTCTGCTCATCAGACGTGACGGTGTAAGTGAACGAGTAGTTATAATACGAGTGTGGGGCGAAAAGTCCCTGGAAAAAAAAAAAAAAAGAACTGGGGACCCCACCCCATAAAAAAGGCAAAGCTGTGTTCAGCAAAAAATATGAAAGCGAATCAAAAAAAAAAACTACCTCAGGAGGGTACCTGCTGCTCAGCAGTAGGAGAGTCCCTCACCGAGCAGAGCTCGGTCAGTCCCACGTATTCTGAGGGGGACATTGATCGCTCAAAATCCCAATTGGATTTTTACCCGTCCTTTAAGGGCGCTTTGAGCCAGGGTGGCTCACTTACTGGTGTTGAAGTTTCGCTAGGTTCTACTCCCAGCACATCTGCCGCACCAGAACCTAAGACACAAAGAGTGCTAAAAGGGGCTCGCGCACAATTTGTGCGCCCGCCAACCCCAGTTGCTGACGAGATGGCGAGTGACACGAGCGAGTCTTCTTTCTCGCAAATGTCATACGCCTCGGAAACGTCAACGAAATCGTCTCGGACACATGCCCGCAAGCGTAGGCAGAAACCGGGCAGTGACAAGCCGACTGCAACAAAGAAGATCGCTGCTAAAGCACTTAGCCTTAGCATCGAACCGCTGATTGATGGAGGAGGGGAGAAAAGCCAAGACTCGGAACTAGCAAGTCCACCGACTAAGCAGGCAAAGACTCGAGCATCGGTAGAGCAGAGCCTGCCTGAACTGTCGACGTTGACAAAAACGATGCAGGCGCAACCAACGTCGCAATTAAGTAACTGCATCAATGACAGTCTTAAGAGCATAGAAGAGGTTGCAAATGGGTCCCGCAACCTTAAAACTTCTTTTGCCCACAGCCTCAGATTAGCGGCGGTGACTGTGCAGGCTGCGGTGGCTGAGTTGGCAGCGCGGTCGGCCGTTGAGGTCAACGTGGAGAAGCTGGAGACCGAAAACGCTGAATTGAAGGTTCGCCTTACCAGCCTCTCAGCACAAGTTGAGAAGCTAACAGCGCAAGTCAGCCACCTTAGCCGCAAGGAAGAACTATTGGTGAACCCGATTGTGGCAGCCTCTTTAGCTGGGCCGCCTAGTCACTTCACTGCAGCGGGCGGACTATTTCAGTCTGAGGAGTCGGAGGCCCAGTTTCGGCGTTCTATTGCTCTGGAGATTGGGGGCATGATGGATGCCAAACTGGCAGCTCTTGAGATGCGGTTGCCTCGCGAGAAGCCCTTGCGTCCGCCACTCGCTGCTGATACGAGGAAAGCTTCAGCACCGGTTGCCGAAACGCAGGCAATTGTCGATCCGTGCCGGGTCCCTAATTCTACAAAGAAGAAGGGAAAGGGAAAAGGCAAAGCGGTGGCTCCGGTGGTGGAACTGCCTCCTGTGTCTGCGGTGCCCACTCAGGCTTCACAGGCTTCCAAGACTGAGACGGAGACTTGGTCTACGATAGTGGGAAGAAAGGCAGGGAAGGCAAAGACTCCTCAATCGAGTGCGAAGCAGGGTGCCCCGTCTGAGACATTCACATCGTCCACTCCTGCAAAGGGGAAAAAGGTGCCAGTAAAGCTGCCTAGGGTTCCCACCACGGCAGCTATTACGGTCTCGGTAAGAGATGGGTCGTCGGCCAAACTTGGAGAGATCATGTCTGCATTAAGACAGCGAATCCGTTTGGCTGATGTTGGCATCGAGACCGTCGGCCAAAAGAGGGCTGCTGATGGTGGGATGATCCTTACCATCGCTGGTGCCGAGTCTTCCAACAAGGCTGACAGGCTGGCCAACCGTATGCGAGAGGTCCTTGACGAGTTCGACGTGAAGATTTCACGTCCAACAAAAAGAGCTGAGGCAAGGATCTTGGATCTGGACGATGCAGTTACGTCAGAAGAAGTTGCAGCTGCTATTGCCGAGGCTGGCAGCTGTTCTACCGAAGACGTGAAAGTGGGTGAAATACGTCGTCCACCTGCTTCTCTTGGACACGTCTGGGTCCGTGCTCCACTGGTGGCGATAAAGAAGCTGGCGTCCGACAAGCGCATGCGCTTAGGTTGGACATCGGTACGGGTTCAGGTTTTGGGGTCGCGTCGTTTGATGTGCTTCCGTTGCCTAGAGCCTGGGCACGTCCGCAGCCAGTGTACTAGTGTGGTTGACCGGAGCACCCTGTGCTATGCTTGTGGGGGAGCTCACAAAGCGAGGGAGTGCACGTCGCCGACCTTGCGGTGTTCGGTATGTGCGGACCAGGGCCTGCAGTCAGATCATCGGCTTGGAGGCAAAAAATGCGATCCACGCAAGAACCGAGCTCTGCTCGCCCCTACTACATCGCAAAGGTCGGAACCGGCACTACGGAGTGCGGGCCCTGCGGAAGACATGGACACGTCGCCTTCTCAGCCCTAAAGGTTCTCCAATGCAACCTGAATCACTGCCGCAATGCGCAGAATCTTTTTCTGCAGACCATTGCGGAGTGGTCGGTTGCCCTGGCGGTGGTGGCGGAGCCCTACAGACTTCGGGACCATCCTCGCTGGTTCCAGGACACAATGGACTCTGTCGCCATATACTGGGCTGGTGGTTCACTGCTGCTTATTGGATAAAGGGCATGGTTTTGTTGCGGTGGAATGGGGATCTCTGGCCGTAGTGGGCTGCTACGTGTCTCCTAACATTTCCCTCGCTGAATTCGAGGGATATCTGGACGGGGTTGCAAACTGCATTCGATACAAATGCTCACCCCGTCCGGTACTTGTCTTGGGTGACTTCAATGCTCACTCCAGAGCTTGGGGGAACACTCGGGACACACCAAGGGGACGCGTAGTACAAGACTGGGCGGCGTCACTTGACCTCCGACTTCTAAATCGGGGGTCCGTGCCTACATGCGTTCGGTGGCAGGGGGAGTCAATTGTGGATCTCTCATGGGCGACTCCTTCTGTTGCCCGCATGGTGTCGGAATGGAGGGTGGCGGAGGAGATGGTCACGCTTTCCGACCATCGCCACATCGTTTTTGATGTAAAGCTACGCCATTCCGACAACTCAAGCCGTCCAAATTCTAGGCCACCAGCGCGACGTTGGGCCCTCAAGCGGCTCAATCGAGACATGCTCATTGCAGCTGCTAACGTCGTGGCGTGGCCGGATGATCCTCATTCCCAGGGGATCACGCCCGATCCAGAAGACGAGGCGGCCTGGTTTCGGGACAGGATGACGTCGATTTGTGACGCTTCCATGCCCCGAATCAGGTGCGCCCAGCGTCCGGGTGCGGTTTACTGGTGGTCGGAAGACATCGCGCAGTTGCGCATTTTTTGTCTTCGGTCTCGTCGCCAGTATCAACGCGCCCGACGCAGAAGGCAGCCAAGAGCTCCAGAAGCAGAAATTGCCAGAACCTATAGAGCGTACAGGGATGCCACTATGGCACTCCAACACGCCATCTCGGATGCCAGGTCAAAGTCTTGGAAGGAGCTTCTCGAGGGTCTTGACAGGGATCCATGGGGGCGACCATATAAGGTAGTTATGACCAAACTACGTCCATGGGTCCCTCCCATCACGGAAACCATGGATCCGGAGCTGCTGGAGAGAGTAGTAAACACGCTCTTTCCAGTAGCAATGGAAGGTCACTCGTCGCTCCTGAGCCCTTCGGACTGGACTGACGAGTTGGGGGTGACTGAAGGCGAACTAGATCGGGCTGTTAGGCGCATGGGAGCTCGAAACACTGCGCCAGGCCCGGATGGTATCCCTGGCCGAGCGTGGGTTCTGGCTATGGCTGCTCTAGGGGACCGCCTAAGGCAGCTGTTTAACTGCTGCCTCCGTGCGGGCGTGTTCCCCACCGACTGGAAGGAGGCTGGATTGGTCTTGTTAAGGAAAGTAGGCAGGGACTCGGCGTCTCCCTCTGCATACCGTCCCATTTGCCTGCTCAGCGAGGTTTCCAAGATATTCGAAAGAATAATTGCTGAGAGACTCGTTGGGCACCTGTCGCGGGTTGGTCCCGACCTTGCTGATTGCCAGTATGGCTTCCGGCAGCGGCGTTCGACAGTGGATGCAATCCTACGCGTCCGCTCGCTGTCAGAACGGGTAGTGTCCCGGGGTGGGGTGGCGTTGGCGGTAAGTTTGGATATCGTCAACGCCTTTAACTCTCTGCCCTGGGATGCGATTAGGGCGGCACTAGTACATCATAGAGTGCCCCCTTACCTGCAGTGCATTGTCAGGGCTTACCTACCCGACCGGCACATTCGATATGTGGGTCGGGATGGTAGCGTACATCGGAGGGAGATTACGTGTGGGGTTCCGCAGGGGTCGGTTTTAGGCCCTCCCCTGTGGGATCTCGCATATGATGCGGTCCTGCGTGTTGACCTCCCCGTCGGCGTTAATATTGTTTGTTACGCAGATGATACACTGGTGCTGGCCGGCGGGGACACTTTCAACGAGACCATCCAGCTTGCCGAGCTCGGAGTGGCAAAAGTCGTGGCGTCGATCCGCGAGCTGGGTTTGGAGATAGCGCCTCATAAAACTGAGGCGCTATGGTTCCATAAACTGCCGAGAGGCAGAGAACCGCCCAGCTCGTTAGTGACAGTTGGAGATGCACAAGTCCAGGTAGGTCGATACATTAAGTATCTTGGCCTAACCCTGGACGGTCGGTGGGGCTTCGAAGAGCACTTCGAGCGCCTGGTCCCCCGCGTTGAAAAGGCAGTGAGTGCTTTGCATAGACTGCTGCCCAACCTCGGGGGACCACGGGAAGAAGTTCGCCGCCTATACGCGGGTGTCGTGCGATCGATGGTCCTTTATGGGGCGCCTGTTTGGTCAAGCAGACTATCAGGCGTCCGACGCTGCAGGACAAAAATTAATAGCCTGCAGCGGAGAATGGCCATTCGTATCGCACGAGGTTACCGGACGGTATCATTTGAGGCGGCAACTCTCCTGGCACGCTTTCCTCCGCTGGACATTCTGGCGGACATGGACGCGAGGGTTTATAACCGAATCCGCGAAATCCGCCAGAATGGTGATAGCGTGCCAGGAATCGCTTTAGTAAGACTGAGGCGGCAGGAACAGCGACACGCGCTCGAGCGGTGGCGCGAGCGGCTACAGCAGCCGCAATTTTCGCGCAAGCGTGTTGTCGAAGCCGTCTTGCCGCACTTCGAAGCCTGGCTGAAGAGAGAGGAGCGCATCTCCTACAGGCTCACTCAGGTACTCACCGGGCACGGTTGCTTCGGTGAGTACCTTAATAGGATAGGGCGAGAGGCCACGGCTAATTGCCACCACTGCGGAGGCGACCTTGACTCAGCCCAGCACACGCTCGAGGAGTGCCCTGCGTGGGCCTCTGAGCGGCAGGTCTTGGTTGCTAGAATCGGGCGAGACCTGTCTTTGCCAGCAGTGGTGAGGGCCATGCTGGCAGAGACAGAAAACTGGAGGAAAATGGCTTCCTTCTGTGAGACCGTGATGGTCCAGAAGGAGGCCGCCGAGCGAGATCGCGAGAGGGTCGATCCCACTCGCAGAAGAAGGCGTCGGGGAGGCAACCGCCCCGATGCCTAAAACGGTGAAACCCCGCCTGCATTATAAGCAAGTGGGACTCTGGGGTCACGGGCGCTTAGATTGGGGACTCTGTCCGTCCACCAAGTGACTCCAGGAAATAGGTGGCACAGTGATCACGTGCTGCCGTGCACAGCAAGGCTCAAGGGAGGCGCTCTTTCAGTCTCCCAGGGATGTGCCCTAACAGGCGATGCACAGAGGGGGTCCCGGGGTGGTCTTTTAAGAGGTTACGGGGCCCCTTCTACGTGCTGATGGTGATCACCGGGGTGGTTTTAGTGAGGTAAAAATCCCACACTCCCTGGTCTTTTCCCCAAAAGTCCAGGCGCCTTTTGAAAGTTTCCCCCCGTAACAAAAAAAAAAAAAAAAAAAAAAAAAAAAAAAAAAAAAAAAAAAAAGGTGTAGGGTAGGTGTAGGGTAGGTGTAGGGTAGGTGTAGGGTAGGTGTAGGGTAGGTGTAGGGTAGGTGTAGGGTAGGTGTAGGGTAGGTGTAGGGTAGGTGTAGGGTAGGTGTAGGGTAGGTGTAGGGTAGGTGTAGGGTAGGTGTAGGGTAGGTGTAGGGTAGGTGTAGGGTAGGTGTAGGGTAGGTGTAGGGTAGGTGTAGGGTAGGTGTAAAGTAGGTGTAGGGTAGGTGTAGGGTAGGTGTAGGGTAGGTGTAGGGTAGGTGTAGGGTAGGTGTAGGGTAGGTGTAGGGTAGGTGTAGGGTAGGTGTAGGGTAGGTGTAGGGTAGGTGTAGGGTAGGTGTAGGGTAGGTGTAGGGTAGGTGTAGGGTAGGTGTAGGGTAGGTGTAGGGTAGGTTGTAGGGTAGGTGTAGGGTAGGTGTAGGGTAGGTGTAGGGTAGGTGTAGGGTAGGTGTAGGGTAGGTGTAGGGTAGGTGTAGGGTAGGTGTAGGGTAGGTGTAGGGTAGGTGTAGGGTAGGTGTAGGGTAGGTGTAGGGTAGGTGTAGGGTAGGTGTAGGGTAGGTGTAGGGTAGGTGTAGGGTAGGTGTAGGGTAGGTGTAGGGTAGGTGTAGGGTAGGTGTAGGGTAGGTGTAGGGTAGGTGTAGGGTAGGTGTAGGGTAGGTGTAGGGTAGGTGTAGGGTAGGTGTAGGGTAGGTGTAGGGTAGGTGTAGGGTAGGTGTAGGGTAGGTGTAGGGTAGGTGTAGGGTAGGTGTAGGGTAGGTGTAGGGTAGGTGTAGGGTAGGTGTAGGGTAGGTGTAGGGTAGGTGTAGGGTAGGTGTAGGGTAGGTGTAGGGTAGATGTAGGGTAGGTGTAGGGTAGGTGTATCTTGGTGTTTTTATGGCAAAACGAAGTTTGCCGGGAAAAGCTAGTCACACATAAAATCAACGCTGGGACTTTAAGAAAAGTGCGTAAGGGTTTAACGCACCTTGTACCTGTAAATTAGCGGTCGACCTAAGCTAACAAGTATCTATTGCGTACGTTCAAAATACATACTTACACTAACAGTCATCATCATTATCATATCAGCCGAAAGACGTCCACTGCTGGACATACCCCCCCCCCCCCCAATCGTCGCCACTTGACCGGTCCCGTGCGTCCCGCAACCAGCGGATTCCCGTAACCTTCACCAGGTCATCGGTCCACCTGGTAGGAGGCCTTTTTTTTTTTGGCATGTCACTTTTACTGACTAAAACCCTTCCGTGTTCCTTCAGTTGCTTGTGCCAGGGCCGCGGAAACTCTCTTACAAATTTATCCGCGACCCAGACAGGCATCGGCCTCTCGGACCCCGACCTGGTGGGAGGCCTGCCAACACAAAGTCTTCCGGTTCGAGGGTCCGGTGGAGTGGCTCCAGAACCTTTCTGCCCCATCGGCTATCCGTTTTGCGAGCAATGTGCCCTGCCCACTGCCACTTTAGTTACACTAACAGTACCCTATCCCAAACATTTTGTGCAAAAGTAACGTCTCTGGCTCTGAGATCTTGGACCATATCTAGTAGTGGGTGGTCCAAGGCTAAAATGATGATTATAAGTTGATTATTACTAAGGACCTTTAGTTTCCATGATATAAGCCAAAATGGTCCGTAGCTTTTTTTTTTTTTTTTGTTCCATAGCGGAAAATCCTCATTGGATGTCCACCGCCCTGGGGTGGCGGAGGGATCTGTCAGACTCCTACTGACTAAACACCACCCCAGTGTTCCATCTACGCTGGGGGTCGCGGGAACAACGATACTTCCTCAACCCCCGGCTAGTGCCGGCCCGCCTTCGCGGGCCTCGATCTCGGGTTGGGGGGGGAGTGAGGTGTTAGACTTCCCCCGAGACGTCTAAGAGGGGCACGCGTGGACCACAACGCGCCGCCACCTCGGGTCCTGATGTGTGGTGACCTGTTGTCCCGGCTGTGTTTTGAAGATCTATAACAGTCGTAACGGGTAGTCAGAAGCCTGAGATTTGATACCAAACTTGTCAAGGAGTATCGTGTTACCCATTTACTGGGTTGTGGAGGTTATAGGCAGTCAATCCATATAAAACACTGGTGCTGAATCCGGTAAGACTGGAAGCTGACCCAACTTAGTTGGGAAATGGCTATCATTTAAGATTTTGCTAAGCATTTGGATAAATCTCCCTTCTCTTGTACCTTCTTATTTAATGATTCCTTGATCTTGTATGGTATGAGTTTGCATGGTACAAAATAAAAAACAAAATACTTGCAATAATTTTTATTTGGTAAATTTTATTAATTGGTACTTATTTGGTACTTAAATTCCGAATTAAGAATTTGAAGTTCAGAACTTGTCGATGTCTACTTAAGTAGTAATTTTGGAAATAAAGAAGAACTACACTGCAATTAGATCTACAAGGTTACAAGTTTACAGATCTTAACTTCAATTCATCAACCGGCAGACTTATTATGTATGAAACAGCAATCAGCAACAATTGCGCAGAGATTGCGCAATCATCGCGCGATCAATCGTCTTAAGATCGAAAAGCTTATTTTTGCGAAATAATAATTTCTCTTCAATCGCGAATCCGCACTAAGTTGAGCGATAGCCACACCATGATAATTTTGCGACAGCGCTGCTAACAATAACAATCTGTTAACTAAAATATGCATTTACTGCAAAGTGATCGCGATCATTTCGTAGTAGGCATGGTTTTTAACAGCAAAGCGACAGCCATCAGCGAGCAAATTCAGCTGTCAAATTGTGGTTACTTTTACCTTGTTGTT
Source organism: Orthosia incerta (assembly GCA_948252205.1). Taxonomy (NCBI): domain Eukaryota; kingdom Metazoa; phylum Arthropoda; class Insecta; order Lepidoptera; family Noctuidae; genus Orthosia; species Orthosia incerta. Next base: position 16,131,559 of record OX411765.1, read on the forward strand.
GGTCGATTGACAATCGCTCGCTGATGGCTGAGTACATAAGTTTTCTAGTTTTTGACGGCCTTTTTCGTGTGATATTCATCAGGTAGTTTAATTAGTTGCAAATTAATTCCTAGAGGATATTGTAATGACATATTGGTGTAGTATTGTGTCTTAAGTATATACGCAACTGGATAATTTGTCGAATCATTGATACAGTCGTGATCTCGGTAAAATGGAGAAGTACATTTTATTATAGTGTTGGCTACCTCAGCGAAGTTTGCCGAAAAGGTCGTCTCGCTATGTTTACTGCCAAATACTTCAAAACACATTAGAATGTGTTACGTACGCATTATGTAACTTCTATTATATTCTATATTTTTATTTGGGAAGCACCGATGTCGACTATTCTGCCAATGTCTAAAGTAAATTGGAAAATAAGTGTATCCAACGATCTATCTATTTCATAACTGAAATACTAATCATTTAGTGATGTCCTAGTGCGTTATCGATTCGATTTCTTATAACAATCGACTTCATTTACGAAGAAATTTTAATCGATTTTACACATTGGCATTTTATTTATATTCAAATATTTTACGTATATTAATATATTGTTCAAATAATTTCAATTCATTTTTAAAATTAATGAATATTACATTGTTAATAAAATGAAAATATTCACTGCCATATTACTGTAACATAAATTCGATACATGTGCAAATATTTATTCATCGGAATGCTAGAGCTAAAGGCAGGCTTGTGTCAAACGTTAAAGTCTATGAATTGTTGGACAGGCATATTAGCTTTTGTTCAAAGTGGCTGTCAAAAAATTGAAGACATGACTTAAAGGCCTCTGTAGCTAGGTCATTAAATTGGCCGCGCGATCACTGCGCAATTATTGCTGATTGCTGTTTCGTACGTTATAAGTCTACGGATGTAAACATAGTTTTCACTAGGTACATAACAATTATACATGCCACACAGTCACAGGCAAAAGATATTTAAACATTTTTAGACTACTAAGATCTTACTATATGAATAGTTTAAACATTATTTAGCAGATTCTAAATTCAAATTATGCATTGGAAAGAATTAAACATAACATCACTCCCGTGTGTCCCAAAGGGTAAGCTTCCCACATTTAGCGTCTCAATTTGAATTAATAATCTGTTATTCAGTGCTCACTCTTAAGATGGTTTATATTTTTATCAATAAAACTTTTCTTACATTATCTCTGTCTTATTTTACCAACCATTTCATTCCACATTTCATAAGTAACAAACATTTACATTACAACCATATCACAGTCATTATTCAGAGTAACTTAACTTTAATTCTATTGTAAAACGTCCATTCTCTTATGCAACAGGATTTTTAACATTGACTTCATACTCTTTCCATTTCTTAATGTTAGTAATTACAATAACTAAGAAATTTCTTGAAATCAAGAATCAATCAATAAATATAATTATTATATCACCAGATTACTGTGGACACAGTAAGTTAGTAACTTTTTTTGACCACATTATAAATATTCGATATATTGTGAACAAATAATCCATACTACTCGTAATAATATAAATACGAAAGTAACTCTGTCTGTCTGTTTCCTTTTCACGCTTCAACCGCTGAACCGATTTAGATGAAATTTGGTACATAGATAGTATAAGACCCGGAAAAGGACATAGAATAGTTCAGTTCGTTAGTTTAGTTCAGGAGGAAAATTCTATGGTGAACCAATACCTAAATAATCTCTCAAATAAAGCGACCACACACCGACTATATTTTTGCGCATAATAATAATAGGCTATTCAAAGTACTAATACTACACAGACGAAATCACCGGCAAAAGCTTATTTCAAATAAAATAAATCCCATCTAAATTAGATATTTTAATATATTCAAGACAGAGAAAGAGAAAGCAAAAATAAAGAAAGAGAAAGGAGAAAGAAAGAGAATGGAAGAAACAGAGAAAGTAGAAAGAGTTTACCATATAGCGCTTAATTATAAACTAACAACGTTTGCAATAATCCGGTGACACATAATTACAAAGTATTTCTTTGATAAATAATGAATAGTTTAGAACCTACTAAGTATACAAACATTTCGTTACAATACCTAATAATTTTGACACTGAACACTAATTAGCATAGTTTCTACTACGATTATCTTGGTATCTGTTAATTTTATAACAAAATTACATATTTAGTACAAGTAGCGACATCTACCAATAACTAAGTCAAACTTTGGATAAGCTGTCATTTCAATGAATATTGTCTTTGAAGTTATAATAAAGTTTCAACAGTCTGTGACAACTCCTTGTGTTTTAATAATATCGTTACTTTGCAGTAAATTCTAAGACCACGTTACCACCTGCAAGCAACTCGCATGCAAGTAACATTGCAGGGCACGATCGAGTGATTGTGCACATTATACCTGTGTAGCCCGCAATGTTATGCAACTGACATGCAAGATGGTCACAGTAGGCAACGTGGCCTAAGACGATAACACATTAGTCAGTCGATATTTGTTCATATTTATAAATGCGTTATTTATTCTTATCAATATGTGTTTTTCTCTCATAAGAGAGATTCAAGTAACTTACATTACTGTGTTTTGTATTATTATTTTTTTGTTTCATGCACACTTTTTGTTACTAATTACAATGACTAACAGATTGACACTGTAAGTTTTTAATAAATCTTGCCAAATTATAAATTCTCATTATATTGTGAACAAATAATTTCAAGTAAATCCCATCCCAATTCGATATTTTAAAATATAACGGAAAGCGAAAATAGCAATAATGAAAAATGAGAAAGAAAGAGAATGGAAGAAATAGATAAAATAGAAAGAGTTTACAATATCATGCGATTAAATTATAAAATTACGGTGTTTTCAATAATGCCTAGCGACATATAATAACAAATTACTTCATTGACAAATAGTGATTTCTACCTACTAATTATGGTAACATTTCGTCATAATACCTAATTATTTTGACACTGTACACTATTTAGCATATTCTTTTACGATTTTCTTTGTATCGTCAGTTTACAGAAAATTCTATTGATATTAAAAAATTGCAGGGCACGATCAAGCCAATGAACACATTATACCTCGGTAGCCCGCAATGTAATGCAACTGTAACGCGAGCTGGTTGCAGGTGGAAACGTGGCCTAAGAAATAAACACATTATTCAGTCGATATTTGTTCAAAATGCGTTACATTTTATCACCTAAATGTCAACTATGTCTATATACACTAGTTATTTTTTCTTATGAATATGTTTTTCTCTGATAAGAGATTCAAGTACCTAACTTACATTACTGTGGTTTTTTATTACAAAATTTCTGTAATAAATTTTTGTTTTGGCACTACTATTACTACTTTTATCAGCTAAATGTCTACCATGTCTATTTACACTAGTTATTTTTTCTTATTTATACATACATAAGTTTTTCTCTCAGAGAGATACAAGTAACTTACATTACTGTGGTTTTCTATTTTTATCATCTAAAAGTCCTACTATGTCTATTTACACAAATATGTCTATGTTATTTACTCAAAACTACTGTCCTCACTTCTTAATACTATTTTAAAAACGTCTGTAATTCGTTAATAGTTATAATTTAGGCTACCATGTAATTAAAGTTTTAACACTATTTTCGTCACTGATTTTTCACAATCCACTTAAACTATCACTTCCACCATCTTCATAGCTCCAAAACCCTGTCTCCAGGGTTTACTGCTCGCCAAAGTCATCATACATCTGGTAAACCAGATCGGCTATCTGTCATTCGTCCGTCAGATCTGGTGCGAAAGGAGGCAGGGAGACTTCCATCTCCTGTACTTGTACTTCTTGTGCCTCCAAGCGGTCGTCGTTGGAAGCTTCAACGAGGTCTCCCAAGTCTGCTAGTTCTTCGGTTTGTGATTCGTCGGAGGACGATGGTGGCTCTGATTCACTGTCGGAGCCGTCTTTCTGTAAAGGGAAAATGTACGTATTTAGAAAATGCTTTTTAACGTAACATGACGTATGTATTCGCCGTAGGGTTGGGCAGAGGCACATTTTATATCCCATGTAATAGTTTGCGAGCCTATTGCCATCAAAGGGGCACAAGTCAGACTCCGGGATGCTACTGAGAATTCCAAAATGACAAAACCTGACAACACTTTGCCTGACCTGGGAATCGAACCCAGGACCTAAGCCTGCTCAGCAGTAGCGCCTGCTTCCACTAGACCAACAAGGCACTCGAGAAATATTTTAAAATTACTACATAGTAATTATAAAATATTTCTCGCATATATAGCAAGGGCCTAACCAATTTACAAAAAAGGTTGCAAATAAGATCCTTATAAAAACAGGGCAATTTCCTCGTAACCAATCATTTGAATATGTTTTGAGAAAATACTTAAAATTAAAACCTCTAAAACATTTGAATTGAAATAAAATTCTTAACCATAGACAATTCGGTTATCAGAAGAATATGGGGACAAAGGACGCAATTGAAATATTAATGAAGGAAGTATTTAACAGAATTGACAATAAATTAAAAGTCGTAGGGCTATTCCTTGACCTTAGTTCCACTTTTGACACTGATAATCACAAGCTTCTAGGTACTATTAGCAAAAATTGAGCATTATGGCGTGCGAGGACAACTTTTACTTTTATTTTAATCTCGTAAGGTTCAGTTGAAAACCAGCGTCAGGCAACTCCCAGTTGTCTGGCATTTTGCTGAACTGGACCTTTTTGGCGCAGCCGCGGGGCACAATATGTATGTAATTGTTTTTAAAATTAAGTTCCCGTTTATTTGTGTGTATCCGTTTGTGCCAAATAAAACAGTTTTCTTTCTTTCTTTCTTTCTTTCTTAATCTTACCTAGAAAATCGGAAGCAATATGTAGTAATTAAACTGAAAGTAGAATATTTTGCAAATCGAGAGTTAAGCTACTAAAACAATGAGTTCCACAAGGTTCAATATTTGATCAAATCTTTTTCGTTTTAATTGACAATTTCCTGAAACAATGATTTTAAAATTCTTATTCCAGCTGACGATACGTATGCTAATAATTATTATAGCTATTGCTGCTAATGATTTAAAAACACTCAATAGAAAGTTTAATAACGCTTTGGCTCTTTTTGATTTTTGACTTACCATCCACAACCACAATTGGAATGCCATGTTATTTATAACTACTTCGAGATATAAATAAATTATAGATATAGGTATTACTCAAAGATAATAAAATAACGTAAAATTGGCGGACAGCGTGCTTTTTTTAGGTATTCACATTGAAGAAAGCCTTAACTAGAAAAAGGAACTAATAGCTATGGAAAGTGCAATTAGCTCAGCTTTCTATGCTCTGAGAATTCTCCGGAATGAACAATTAAAAGTCGTTTATTATTCGCTTTTAAAATCAAAGGTTAGGGATAGTGTCGCTCTATTAGGATGTATGTTGCGCGTACAATATGTACGCTGCCTTTGTCATTCAAAAAAGGGCCATAAGAACCATGGTGACTCAGAGACAAGAGATTCTCAGTGGGTTTCGTGTAAGGAGTATTTTAAAGAAAGTCAGATACTTGCGGTCCCTTGTTTTTAAATTTTAGTACTACTCAGTGTTGTTATGGAACAACTACATAATTTAGAAACTCTAGTGGTAAGAAATAACAGGGAAGATACAAGGCGCAGGGACTTTCAATATAACTTAGATAGCCATGTTGCAATATATCAGCCAGTTAAAATAATGAATAAACTACCCGTACATTTAAAGTCCATAAGTATAGCACTGTCTCGTGCCTCGCGCATCCGATAAAACAACTTCATGGCGGCCAAGAAGTTTGGCGAGGACTTTATATAATTTGAATCAGTTCAAGCACAAACTTAAGTCGATTCTGTTGGTAAAATGCTATAACACACTTGATGAGTTTCTTTGTGATACTTACAACGGCACTGTTACTAACTCCATTTTATTGACATTATATTTTAATTTGAAATAGCAATTGAATTGAGTATTTTATATTTTCTATTGACATTCTTTATTCGTATTAGTGGCATTCTAATTCAATTGATTTTATACTTTGATTTGAGACTAGCGGACAACTCGCGGTTTCACCCGCGTAGTGCCCGTTCCTGTGGGAATACAGGGATAAAAAGTAGCCTATGTCAACCGGGGATATTGTAGCTTCCCAACGGTGAAAGAAATTTGAAATCGGTCCAGTCGTTTTTAATTTTATTCGTTACATACAATAACACAAATCTTTCCTCTTAATAATATTGTAAATATAGATGGTGGACTTTCTCTGTAACTTTTGCAGCTAGACTATTTTATTATTTATTTTATTTATTTAGGTAAGCGACACATAATAGTAGTTTATGATACTGTTGCATAATAAGGGGTATTAAAACATGAGTGTGTTTGTGTTTGTGAGTATTCACACGAATGTTTTAATACCTAGTTATGTGCTGTTTCATACACTACTTTATCTACACTCATACATTTTGGGATTGAACCTACTAAATACCTTTTTTTTTTCATAAATGCATCATATAATAATCTCGACTTTGCTGGTAAGAGATTATGAGTTTTTTTCCTTCGCCGCATATAAAATATTTGGCGGAGTCAAATTTTCTTCACATTCACTAATCGAATACGTTTTGTTTTGCAGCGAAACCTGCAAAACAAAACGTATGAATGGCGCCAAAACCCAGCACATCACCGCATTATCCACGCATGCGCTAAGGCTTAGCACACGCACTGCGATATTTATTCGCGAGATTTTTTTTCCGCCCATACTGCGACCTATGAAATTGTATGAAGCTGCTCGAAATGCGGTAAAAAAAATCGTGCGGCAATAATACCGCATGAAAGCCGTATTTTGCAACAGAATCCACCGCATCGCGGCGCAAATTTAATTCGCGCGAATATTTTGAGCTCTCTGAACAGGTAGAAAGAGACAAAATTCGCGCGAATAAAAATCGCAGTGCGTGCTAAGCCCAAAGCGGGCATTGTCACAGACAATTTAAAATTGGAATCAAATCTTTTTATAATAGGTACTAAAATGGCATTACAAAAAAAATATTGATGGAAACTCCTTAGTGATTAACTTCTTGGATTTGTCCTGTATCGTAATAGAAAAAAAAATGTTTCATAGCATTATTTTATAGATTTTTTTTACCGCAATGCGAGCAGCTTCATACAATTCCATAGATCGCAGAATGGGCGGAAAAAATTCTCGCGAATAAATATCGCAGTGCGTGTGCTAAGCCTTAGCGCATGCGCGGATAATGCGGTGATGTGCTGGGTTTTGGCGCCATTCATACGTTTTGTTTTGCAGGTTTCGCTGTACTGAATGACATGAGTTTTTTTTAATTCTAGCTTAAAATAGTGATATTAGTGAATTTTATATGCGGCCAAGGAAATTACTCATTATCTCTTACCAGCAAAGTCGAGATTATTATATGATGCATGAAAAAAAAAGGTATTCAGTAGGTTCAATCCTAAAATGTATGAGTGTAGATAAAGTAGTGTATGAAACTGCACATAACTAGGTATTGAAACATTCGTGTGAATACTATTAAAAACCTCGCCTACGGCTCGGTTTTTAAACACACACTCATGTTTTAATACCCCTTATTATGCAACAGTATCATAAACTACTATTACAAAATTTGCATATTACAGTTTTATGGCCAATTATAGGTTGCCCTGTTATTTTATTTATTTATTTATTTATATCCCAGTTGATATAAATAAATAAAATAAAACAAAGTTTATTGATGTTCGCATGTTTTATATATGTGTATAAAACATGCGAACAGACTTATGACAAACATCTCAAATTAAATGCAATACAAAATTACTTAAGGTTAAGTTTAGACCACAATTTTGAAAAAGTAGAAACTCAAAGGTTGAATAAAAGAAGATTGGTTGCTATCATTACTGTTATTGACTCTATTTCATTGACTTTATATTTTACTGTTGACATTTGTATTTTAATGGAAATTAAATTGAATATTTTATGTTTTTATTTCGCCTTTATATTGAATACTTATTATAAGAATGATACATGGTTTAAAATTGGAATAACAATGTAGTTGTTATGGAGTTTGTTGTGCGTTCTTCTCCAAAACAAGTTACTTTTTCGAATGCACGGTAGAATCAATTTTTATTATTTGTAAATTTTATTTCATATATGTATGACGTTCAAAAGTGCCGCTTAATTGAAATAAATATATTTGACTTGACTTGACCCTTAAGTGCCCGAAAAATGTTGCCTATTTCATTATTAATTGTCATGCGCTGAGAAAACTATTGATAATACATAAACATTATGTACTACATGATTGAAGTACTCATTATTACCTACAAAAAAGTTCCCCAGGGAATATATCTAACTATCTAGAATATAGTAAGATATAAAAAGCTTAACTCTATCACTGACTTGTAAAAAATGTGTTGATCTTATAATTCTAAAGCGTATAACCTGTTGAGATGCTCTCAGAGCATTACTCTGTCCTAGTTATACATACCCAAATCAGTAGTAAAGGCAGCGAGCGGCAGGCGGTGAGAAGCACGAGTCTCAGGGTACTGTGGCTTTTAATTTCGCGAATTTTTCGTGCAAGTAGTGGTACCACGCCCTGTCCTCCTCGTATCTGGGGTCGCTCTTTATGCGCCGGTACTCTTTTCTGATGCGCTGTTCAATGCGTGCAACGGCCAGAGGTACCGCGCTATTAAGCTTTTCCTCCAGTCGAGTGAACAGGGCAGTCACTTTCGCCAGACGATTGAAAAGTAACATATATTCAATATGTAAGTCCGCGCAATCGTTTTGATCACTAGTTGATGACCTTTCAATGGACTTTAGGTCATTGGTCCGCTCGTCGTCACTATCCTCAGAGGAGGTGGTGGCGTACCCTGAGGAGGGTGAGCAGGCGCGGCGCTCCCGGCAGGTTCTCCGCTTCTTCAGTGGGGGCTCGTCGTGTAGCAGCGACACGCTGGCGGGCGCTTGTTGAGGGCGCGACGCTGGCGGTGCGGGCCGCTGCGCTCGCTGCAGCCTCTCCAACCATTTCAGCCTTTCTTGCCGATCTGGTCTCTGAGGCCGCTGGACCCATTCAGCCCGCTCAGCCGCGGCAACAGCGCTCGCCATGCGTTTCCAGGCGGCGGCGTACGAGTCGTCATTATCTTGGACACGCATTCTGGTTGGTAGCAGGTTAAAATGTATAAGTCAATTTGGTTGCACTACGTGTTTTACGCAACTGATGCACAAGCACTAACACGAACTCACTTCAATTTTAATTCTATGGAATAATTTGCGGAATGACGTTTGGTTGTGCGCGGGAGCAAACAAACACGACGTTTCGCACGCGTGCCTCGGACCACACTGTTTGCACAAACACGAAGAAGGCCAGCTCCAGGTCTCGCCCGATCGCCCCCCTGTCGCCTGATATCCTTACCGTAACTGTCCCACCATAATAATTATCATTGTGGGCGTGTCTTGTGCCACTGCAGGGCAAGCCTTCTTTCTTTCATTCTAACTCTGTATCTCTATCCTTTTCTTAGATATAGATAACAAAAGTTTGTAATTAATTTATCACAAATGGTTTTTTGATTTCTATTTTCTTATTGTATATTCAAATGCGGATATACTTTATTTCTTAAATGTCTTATTTTATATTATGTATCATTGCATTATTACCTACTCCATTTCATATTATAGTAGTTTATAAATAATGCCTGCAATTATTATTAGTATAATACTATTTATATTTTTATGTATATTATTTACTATAATCATATTTTTTTATTGTGATTCTATTCTGTAATTATTGTGCTTATCTAGTTTTATTAAATTATTAAAATCACTACATAATCAGTTTGGATTACCTTAAAAAATAACATTTAATGAGAAATTTAGTGTTTCTAAGATTTTTATTGTAATCTGGTAGGAATCTTTCGAGATTTTGAATTCTCGATACTTGTGAACAGATCATGCCAAATATAATGAATACTATCCAAATTTGTTTGTTTTAATATCATGCGATTTATTTTAAACTTACGATGTTTGCAATAATCCGGTGATATTACCACTCCAACGCATACATTAAAAACCCATTTAATAAAAATAAATTAACACTAATAACTTTTGGTCACATTCACTAATAATATTTAAAAATTCACTATAATTATTACTCGTTATATATATTACTCGTGTTTGTGTTAGTAGAAGATTCACGTTTTCATAATTCCCCTGTGACATATACATGATTAGCTACCGCCAGTGAGGAATCTTAATTAATTATAGCCTATGTGTTATTCTTATGTATAATCTATATTACTGCAAAGTTGCACCAATCTCTTGTGATTAGTAGTTCCAGACATCATTATCTGTTACTAACAATGAATCCCTTACAATATTAGTTAGATGTTTAGACTCGTTTACCACCATTTTACCCATTCTACGTATTTTAGGAACAATAACAATAGGTACAATAGAGTTCTTATCGCTAGGCTACCTGCCTATTTATACTTTGAAAAAGGCGCTTGACCGCGGTAGGTAGACACGTGCTACTACTGTCGTATTATGTCTTTTTAACCGACTTCCCAAAAAGGAGGAAGTTCTCAATTCTGATTATGAGATATTTTTTTTTAATAATTAAATTTTCTTATTAACTACCTCTTCAGGCGGCTCGTGCGTCGGCTCGTTCCCCCTAAGGTCGAGGCTCGTGGCTATTAAGCCATTGGCTGACACGACTATCGGTACAATGATCGCTGAGTCCATCGTGTGATTATTATAATGGATTTCTATGTTTTTAAAAGAAAGCAGAATAAATTCAGCAGGCCTAAGCTAAGACTGGTTGACTTGTTTAGGGGTATCTAAGGCGATGCGTGGGGAAGGTCTCTATGTACAGCAGTGGACGTCTTAAGATTGAATGTTGATGTGTATGATTTGATGAATGTTGCCGGCCGCAATCTCATGAACTGTCTAACAAATCTCATGAACCGTGATAGCTAGGAAGTTGAAATTTTCACAGATGATGTATTTCTGTTGCCGCTATAACAACAAATACTTAAAATATAATATAATCCCAAAAAATAAATATTTATGTGGGGCTCCCGTTGTATAACAAACGTGTTTTTTGCCGTTTTCTGCGATTAAGGTACGGAACCCTTCGTGCGCGATTCCGACTCGCACTTGGCCGATTTTTTAAATAACACGACAGTGTGTATACTATGTAATTTATTTGGCCTCTAAACCACGACAGACATGGATTTTGCCGGCCGCTGCTCGCATGTATTTGGCCAGTACAGCAATTTCGATTTATCTCGAAGAAGTTTGTCAAAATAATGCTCTAATTTCCAAGCATGTTTGAGAAAAGGTTATTATTAGTGTAACAATTGTAAATAGGCCAATAAATAAATAAAGAGTCCTTGCTCCACAGTTGGACAGTAACAGGTTGGTATTATTATTATGAGCATGGATGTATGAATGGACCCGCATGCTCCTTTTTCATGTGCCGCCAGCCGTTGGAGTTGCCATCGACGGTGGTAAAAATATTCCTTTCGCCATTGTTTAGTCACAAAAATAAAGATAATAATTTTGGCACTGATAACAAAAGGTTATTATGGGCTGTAATTTTTAAACAAATGCGATTTTTATATTTGCAAAGAATATAATACAGTACACACACATACGTAAATGGGAGCAATAAAACCAATTGTAGGTCAAGCTCTCCTTTGTAAGCTGTCCTATTGAATTTGTATCTGTTTAAAAAAGACAAATCATTTGAAAAAGTACCTGCATAAAACAATGTTATCTAGGGCGCTCTATCATTACAAGAACAATAAGAATGCCACCAGGAAGGTACTCAAGCGTCGTACAATCCCTAACATCTGGTTATTTTCTATAAAAGTTATCGACAAAATTAAATCCATAAATTATTATGTACAATAGAGTTACCATACTTCCGTACTAATATTATAAATGGGAAAGTAACTCTATTACCATTTCACCCTTAAACAGCTGAACCGATTTAGATGAATTTTGGTATGGAGATAGTTTGAAACCCTAGGAAGGACATAGGATAGTTTAATTAAAGCTTTTATAAAGAAGAAAGAAAGAAAAAGAAGTTTAGTTGAGTCAGATAATTTGTATAAAATAACTTATATACAAATAGGGAAAACATTCAGCAAAAACCCAGTTACGTGGTCATCTTTTACTAAATCAGTAAATAAATACAAAGTATTGGCAAAATAAAACAGAACAAAAGAAAAATACAAAAGAGGTTGTTACATTAGAGACATCAGAGACATCAACATACCTACTTATTAAAAAAAAAATAGAAAACATTTATTCGACATAGACACAACACAAGAACAACAATCAAAAAGTAACAGATAACAATTGAGCCGAGCGTTACCAATTCAGCATTTGCTGGGCGTCAGACATCCAGCGCTGATTTTCAGTTGGCACCCCGCTAGTGACATACATAAAATAGAGATTATTCCATTGTTATTAACGAATGGCTCAAGTTTTTACCCGACTGTAAGGAAATGGTTATGTTTTTCGCGCGTATCTTGTATGTATGTAATGTTCTTTATTATCTCATATTTTTCAAACCGCTAGGCGGATTTATATAATTAAGAAATCGTTAGATACGTCTTGACCGCCCTAGACAGGTGAAGTTAAAAAATACATGGCGGATTTTGGGCGCCATATTGTGCGAGTCCCAATTATTTTCTTCCAGACCCATCGAGTGGGGTATCAAAATGAAGGGTTTTAAGAGGTTTACAATTAAATAAAAAAAAAGATAAAAAGGTTATAAATGTTAAAAAACGTTAATTTAAAAATCAAAAGCCCGACTGCCTCAGAAGCGAACTAAAGATCTGTAAACAAGAAAAATCATATTGTGCAGTCGGAGGATCAGGGGATCAGCCAGTTCACGAATATGTATCTTCCGACTGCACAGCATTTTTTTTTTCTTGTTTAAAGCTTTATAGTTCGCTTCTGAAGCAGTCCGGATTTTGTTTTTTTTATTTTATTTATTTACTAGCTTCTGCCAGCGGCTTTGCCCGAGTGAATCTCGAAAATTATCCCGAGGGAACATATTCTTGGGATAAAAAGTATCCTACGTGTATTGCTGACTATAATCTATCTCTGTGCTGTGCACATTTCATTCAGATCCGTCCAGCCGTTTGAGCGTGAAGAAGTTACAAACACATTCACAAACTTTCACCTTTATGTACATGAAACACAGTTATTTATTTTCATTTTGATGTTTTTGGATGTTGAGATGCATGAACTAGCGCACAGTTTGGCGGATACGCGATGGCCAATAAACATCGACTAGATATATTTTATTACTCATTTCGCCACTTAGATAACTAACTCTCATGTAATGCACCACTGTTACTCAACTGGGCTAAAACTTAAACTTCAGGCTACTGCCTAGAAATTATTAAGAAAATTGGGAGCTAATACACATACAGCACTCGATGGGATAGGAAGAAAAATAAATTGGGCCCTCACAATATGGGCAAAATCCGCAATTTTTCTCCGCCACATAGTATTTTGTTTTTGAAGTCGGTTTATATTTTACCCAACTGCCAACGGAGGTTGATGTGTTTATCAGTCTATGTTTGTTACTATGTGGCGGAGAAAAATTGCGGATTTTGATACTGATACATAGACTGATAAACACATCACCACCCTTTGGCAGTTGGGTAAAATATAAAACGACTTCAAAAACAAAACACTAAAAGGTGCAAAATAACTTTTTTTCGGAAGTCGGTGACGAAAAATGATAAAAACAAGAACTACCAAAGACACCGACTGCCGAAACGAACGTTATATTGAACTTTCTGGTGTTTTGCTTTTGAATTCGGTTTATTTTTTGTGAAAAAGATTTAAATTGTTTGTATAGCTCTAGACGCTTTTACGTCCATCTTTTTACGCCGTTCTCATATTTATGTATTTTTCCAACAAGAATGATGTAACTAAAACTAAAACCCAGGCGTGTCTTTTTTCCGCTAAAAGGAGCCAATTCCACCCGGCTCCTACTTTCCGTGATGTAACCGTGCCAATAACGGACCATCTTGAGCTTCTTGGCGTTACGTTGACATCGACTCTCAATTTTGGGCCATACATTGAGGCAAAGGCTCAGCTGGCTGCCAAAAAGTTGGGGATCCTTGCGAAGGTGAGAAGGTACTTCACGCCGGAACAGCTGCTCAACTTGTATCAAGCGCAAGTTCGATCGTGCATGGAGTACTGTTCTCATCTCTGGGATGGATCTGCCAAATACCAGCTTGATGCACTAGAGTCGATCGAAAAGCGGGCCAAGAAACTCATCGGTAATGAGGCACTGGTCAAGTCAAAGCTCCAGAGCCTTGAACATCGTCGCCGAGTTGCCAGTTTGTCGGTATTTTATCGGTTACATTTCGGGGAGTGTGCGATGGAATTACATGATTTAATTCCGCCCAGCCCGTTCCATCATCGGACTACCAGACGTACGGCGATGCGTCATCGGTACATGGTGGACATCCCACCCATACGCACAAAACGTTTTGGGGACACTTTTATTATGCGTACAGCTAAAGAGTGGAATTCCCTGCCGGAATCTGTGTTTCCCGATAGCTACAATCTAGGGGTCTTTAAGTCAAGAGTGAATAGGTTTCTTCTAGGCAAGCGTGCTCTATCGTCGACCACATCATCGCTTACCATCAGGTGAGATAGTGGTCAAGCGCAAGCCTATAGATAATAATAAAAAAAAAAAAACTAAATACTTGTAATTAAAAGTGATGGAAAAGAGTGTCCGGGGAGTTTCTTGCACATTCTTTGTGCAACTAGATTCATCTTTTGTTCGACAATTCAAAAGTACCTATATACGGTTTAATTGAATAAAACATATTTTGATTTGATTTATTTTGATCATTTGGAATGATGCGTAAATAACCTACCGAATGAAATAGTTTTTAATCTTTTTTTAATTTTAAAACAAATGAAGCATATTAAAACTTAATATCTAATTTAAAAATTACTCTTGTTTTGGGCATGACTGCCAATAAAATGGAAGAACAGGGTACCCTTCGACGAGTATAATAGTAGTAAATAATGTACAGATTGTGATAATTGCATCAGAAAGTGGTTAATCAAGATATAAGAGGTAGAAGACGCTCGTGGTTGATCAAGTGGCTAGGTTTGCGTTCGGTCAGTCGCGCTAATGCCGCTGTAGGTAAGTACAAGTAAATATCTCAGTGCTGAGTAAATAAGTAGGTAAGTAAGTTAATTTTTGACACTACCGGTAAAGAAATATAGAATTATATGCGGCCCTGAAAAGGGCCTTTTTTGGATGTGCGCGCTACAGGTTGTAACGCGCTTAACTGAATAGCAGTTCTTAAGTAGTTATATATCTATAGTATATAATCTAATCGCCGACTTCGGCAATTTCTTGCTTGACGCGTTTCTCATGTCTCAATTGGTCGGTGGTGGTGACGTTGTCTCCGGTGGCGGGAGCTCATCATCTTGTGTGTCGTCCTTACTGCCCTCGTGCAACACTACGTACTCCCGCTGAGAGAAACCGAACTTGATCAAGTCCTTCTCAAGTAGCTCGACATACCGACGAGGCTCGATCTTTTTATGGTTTACGAAAGTACCGTTTGCCGATTCTATATCAATAACGTAAGGCCGCACTCTGCGTCCCTGCGTTCCATCAGGTTTGGTGAAGGGCACCGCTCTGTACTGCAGTGCCGCATGCTGCTTGCTAATAGACGGGTGTTCCAGCGCAATGTCCACAACTTTCTTGTCACGACCGATTAGGAACGCCGACTGACGGTGGATGTATAAAATAGGAAGCGCTTTGTCGCCTTTGAAGGGATACAATCTCCATCTTCTTTTAGGCAGCTTAGCGTCATCAGGTTCAGTATATTTAATCACAACACCGTTGACCGTATTGGCTTCAGCCGTCAGTTTACCAGACAGACCGAAATTCGGTTTTTCTTTTTCAGCAGGATCCTTGCCATCCCCCGTCTTAACATCTCCCTTTCCCCAGTCGTATTCTTTTTTCTCTTCAGCATCTGCTAATTTGCTCTTGCGATCTCGCGATTTAGGCTCTGTCTTGACTAGAGATCGCTCTTGCTTCACATTGCGCTCGTCGGGTCTGCCGCAGCGCTCTATTCGTTCGTCACTGCGCCGGACCCTGTGCTGTGCTTCTCTACATGCTTGCCCCTCTGGACGATGATTCCGCTCTTCTTGACATCTCGATCTTGGCCGCTCTCTGTGGTGTGGCTTCTCCCGATGAACTTCGCGTAGCTCGCTAGAAGCGAAGCCCTCTTCATGATACCTCTCCTTCCTGTCGGGAAACTTTCTCTCGCGCAAGCGGTAGTTGTCAGACGGACCACGTACTTCACGATAGTCTCTTCTGCCTTCGAGCTCTCTCCTCTTACGATGATTCCTCTCCTCTTGTTCCCTTGGTCTCCGTTTATATTCTTCTTTTGGAGATCCGAGCTCTTCGTACTCCTCAGGCGACACAGACCTTTGATATTCCTTCTGATTATAATAGATCCGTATAGGTTGATTTGCATCTTCACAGGATCCATTTAGTTTTACGACGACACTCTTCAGGCGACGCTTCATATGCTCTTCACATTTTGCTGTCACTGAAGAACCACGCTGCCGCTTGTGCATGCGCGTGGTTTTCGAAGATATCTCACCCTCACTGGTGGCAGACACAGGACCCGAGACACTTCTTGCCAAGGAAACAGGAATCCTCGTTTTAGTATTGGCATCGCTACCCAAATCTGAAGAATCAGCACGTTTCGTTTTCTTTGTGTTGTGGTGTTCAGATAGTGAGGAGTGGCCACTATCGATACCAGAAGAATTTCTGTTAGCACTCGCGTCGGATACATCAGAATCGTCAGACGACGTGTGATGGCGCTTTTGAGATTTCATTTTCATGATTTTGAAGATATCTTACAACAAATCCTCAAATGAAACCACAATTTCACAAAATACCACGCACTGACGCACAAAATTTCTCAAGTCCCAATTTCTTTTTTAGAGCTATTAAATACACAATTTCCGTGTTAAAAACGATTCGTTAATTACCAATTTTATTATGGTTTAAAAGAAGCATCTTTCACTTTCACAAAACTTCTTCTTATCGAGTCTATGAACTATTATATAGTTCGGGCGCAGTAAGTGGCGCGTTATCTTAATGTATACACTAGCACTTTTAGAGAGCTTAATTTGCCAACGATTCGGCAATTTCACTAAACAAACGCGAAACACAATGGCAACGTACAGCTAACTCGCGTACTCGGACTCGACAATTTCGTAAAGCAATCGCAAGGCGCAAAACCAACGAACTGCTAAGACGCGTAAGCAGCGACTGAAACCGACGGCGCACCGCACACCCCATGAATATAACAACCTGGAAATTAGAGTGGTGGTTGAAAGTGGTGGTAATAATGCACTTGATATTTTGTCTCTTTCCACTGTATAGCGCTATCTCCCTCTTTCATAGTACAATGTAACCCAGTCATTAGTTAATTGTTCTCAAAAGGGCTAGTAGCTGGTAGATTACCAAATTGTATATTGATTTTAATTGTGTTATTTTTCTTTTTTTGATATTTTTATTATGCGTTTTGACATATCTAATCTACATTATTTATATTTTTTAACTTACGCTATTTTTTTTTTGTATATTGGTTATTGTCTTGTGTTACTCACAATAGTTAAAAGGGGTTCCCTCTATCTTGCAGAATCTTGATACTCCGAAATTTATTTGGCATAACACACTTAGCATAATCTTTTTTAAGCGAATATTCTTAAAGCATATTTTTTTTATATATAATTATTGTTTGGCCGAATGTTTCTATGTACGAATTGACAATGGCTTTCTTTTAAGATGGCAGAATTTTATTTGGCATAATTTTACTTGGCATATTATGAAGATGGCAGAAATTAATTTGGAATAATTTTACTAGACATTTCTTTAAAATAGCATTTTTAACTTTAAATTAAAATTGAAATACTGTCTTAAATAGTAAGTTGTGTTACAAAAGTTAGTGTCAGAAACGAATCGCTGCAAAACCGACTTCCACGTAGTCTTGTCTGCCCTACCCCTAGAGTGTAATTTAAGCCCGCGTAGGCGCGTAGGGGCGAGGCGGCCTGCGAGCTGAGGATCAGGTGGAACGGTCGCCGCCGCGGCTGAGGCTGGCCGGTGAAGGCGGCCAGCAAGCCGAAGCTGCGGTGGTGAGCGTTAAAACCATCTGCGACGATAAGCTGGAGCCGTGACAGAAACCATGCCTGCTGCATGCTGCATGCTCACTTGCATGCTTGCCTGCATGCTTGCTGCATGTACGGTGTATGCTTGTTTGCATGCTGCATGCATGGTGTATGCATGTTTGCATGCTGCATGCTTGCTGCATGCATGGTGTATGCTTGTTTGCAGGTTTGCATGCTTCATACAGCGAATTAAAACAAAAAAAAAAGTGTTTCATCAATGTTTTACTATGGTAAAAATTCAAAATTACTCTAACTATGAATTATCTGTAATGTGATAGATGAGTATTTCAATTAATATTGATATCAAATGTATACCTTAAGATGATTCTGACTGAACTTTCTGCCATATGATGGTTCTGCCTTTTAATGACTATCGATATGAAACTTATGCCTAAAGCTGATTCTGACTTACAAAATTTTGAGTTTGAATGTATGATAAATGAGTGTATGCCAAACGATTTTCTGCGAAATGATGTTTATGCTATCCGTTGTTATGCATAGTAATATTATGACATAAAAAGTTCTGCTATAAAAGGTAGACACAGTTAAAAGTTGCTTCAACTAACGAAAAATGGGCCATGTTGTTTGAATGATTAAAGAACTGTTTCTTAGCCCTGTCTCATTCTCTCACAATAGTAAGAGATTGTGACATGGCTATGATATAACAATGTTTTTGAGTACTGTTGCTAATTAACCAATAAGTACTCTTAATAAACGCACTTTAGCGTTGTATTTTTTTTTTCACGCGGAGAAATAAAAATACGTGTCCTTTATTTTTAGTTAATCTGACTGAAACACTAAATAGCTTTTTCTCGTCACCATCCCTATTGATAGTTTTTACTTGGAAGTCGGTTGTGTTTTTTTGCTTGGAAGTCGGTTAAATTTATTAATCTACATTTCATAACCTAACCGAATCAATACGAAAAATGTGAATTAGATAAATATACATACATTCTTTCAGTATTTTATGAGATATTTTAGATTTGCCCTCTCCGCTTATTGCATATTCAAAGTCAATCGTAATTAAGTAGTAAACTCCAGTCGTACGCAGATCACGTTTTTTTTTTTTTTTTTTTTTTATCAGTTATGTCATAGTACTCATAGTGTGTCCTAGATATTACAATGTTTCAACATTCATCAGTCTCTGAGGAGTCTGCTTCCTTTAAAAAATATCTCAAAATACATAATAATAGCACAACAGTAGCAGGTACACCGCGGTCAACCGCCTTTTTCAAATTTTTATATCTGTTCGGCATACATAGGTCATCCATTTATTGTCTAATGCAAATCTGTATCAGCGATAAGATCTTCATTGTGCTCATTGCTATTGTTACTGAAATACTTAGAAAGGGTACAAAGGCAGTCGTAAATTAAATTATTTGTAAAGTTCTTTCACTGATTACAATCTTAGTGTTTTTGAAAAGTTATTTAAATCTTAAGATCTACATTTTGTACTGCAGAGTAATAACAATAATACCAGCCTGTCCCAAATATCTTTGCAAGGCAAAGGCCTCTTCACATAATACAATTGTAATTGTAATTATTTAAATCACCCCACCGCAGTATCTCCACGTTGACGTCGTGGTGGGGCTTGCGTGCTCCTATGAACTCAAGGTCGGTGCTGGTAGATTCTACTTTGCCGCAACATGCCTAGGATGTGGGGCCAGACTAAGAATGATACAATCCGCAGGGCAGCTTTGGCAAGCTGGTGGGCAGTTGTGACACAACGGTCCTGATCTGCAGGCAGAAGTCTTGTCCTTCGTCCCCAGGTTGCCTTCATTGGCCGGTCAGTGTGAAAACTGACGGGGAACAGAGCTCTCATCTCTTCCTTGCCTTAATTGGCTGGCTTGATTGGAGATTCGCAAGATCAAATGTGCTCGGAGGAAGGAAGTTAACCCAGTAAGATGCTGGTAGGGATCTTTAAAAGTTACTTATACACCGTGAAATTTAAGTGGTTGTTTTCCCGCGGCAGAACGACTTGCCTTAAGGAGTACTTTCGAAGCATAGAGTTAAAGTAAAAAAATAACGATGTTTTTGTTTTAAAATAATAAAAAAAAAAAACATAGACTCGAAAAAGTGAGTAACAATAGTAACTTGTAGGTACTAGGTACTACGGTGAATAATACGGTGGTGACGCGAGTAGTACCTAGTACCTACAAGTTACTATTGTTACTCACTTTTTCGAGTTGATGAATATTTTTTAAGTTATTTTAAAATAAAAACATCATTATTTTTTTACTTTAACTCTATGCTTCGAAAGTACTCCTAAAGGCAAGTCGTTCTGCCGCGGGAAAACAACCACTTAAATTTCACGGTGAAGATTTTGAATATTTTACTAATTGAATATTATTTTAAATGTGTATTCTATAAAATGTTCACTATGCCATATAAAATTAGATAACTTGAAATTATAATTCACATCACATCATCACATCATCAGCCTATTAATGTTCCCACTGCTGGGACACAGGCCTCCTCTCTGTGAGAGGGAACGGGCCGTTATCTATCACATGTCTTCGAATTTTTGGTTCTAGGACATGCCGGTTTCCTCACGATGTTTTCCTTCACCGTTTTGAGAGCAGTGGTGATGAAATAATTTACACAAAGCTAAGTGCCTGTCTGGGCTCGAACCCACGACCCACAACTTGTTAGTCGCGGCCGATACCACTGAGCCACCACTGCTCCTTGCACCAATTATAATTCATTTAATCATAATATTATAGAAAAGCATACTAAATGAAATTAGAATATATGCTCATTAGATCTTTTGTTATATTTCAAACGTTACACACCCCTTTAAGACAGGAACTGGGGGGTGACCATAAGCTCTTAGAGCGGTATCAATTTGAGATCAAATAAGGGACAGATGTATCTGACGTGTATACATCTGTCACTTACTCGGTATCAAATTGATACCGCTCTAAGAGCTTATGGTCACCCCCCAGGCCTCGCAACATACGAGTCAGCTACGGCTGAATTTTGTGTGCTACGCCGTAGCCCTGGTTGCTACGCCGTAGCTCTCTGTGCTACGCCGTAGCACAGAGTTCGCTCCACAGCAGATCACCGTGTAACTACATAGTTTGAGTACATAGTTTTTATATACGAGCATTGATTTGATCTTGAGCCTAATTACCAACCACAAATGTTTCCACAGTAATTTGATGTTGCATATATAGACGAAATTTACTTAAAATATGTACATATTTTAAGTAAATTTCGTCTATATAAAATTCTTGTTCAAATTCTGAAATACGATTTAAAGCTAGTTCGTTAGTGCTACTGCACTCTTGGATTGAAATGATTTATTATTAATTCTTTTGAATTTATAAAAATAAATTCAAAATAATCAAATACTTATTAGACATACGAGAGATTAATGTGTAGATAACATGCATTATGCGTAACAAGTTTAATTAACATCGGTTCATTAATTTTTAAGTTTTTGGACTTGAAAGTTCGTAAAAAACAACTAACACAGTCACTATTGACATGTGAAACCCTTTTAAATCCATTTACAATAAAATCATAAATCTTTTAGAATGCGTCTGTCACTTAGTGGCAATCTTCAAAGAAATAGATAAAGAGCGAGACAGAGCTATATAACACCAGAAAGAGATAAAACTTAAAAACATATTACCAATTTTCATTTAAGTCTTATCTCTTCCGGGAACCACTAATGACAGGTATTCAATTTCTTTGTGAGTGTGAGATAGCGCTATGTAATAGAAAGAGACAACGGACCTTCACTTGACTCCTGTCTATTGTAAGGTGGTGAGTTCAGAGAGATGAAAGAAACGCGCGTGTCGCTTCATTCGCTAGCAGAGAAACTTGAAGCTTATGGTGTTAGGGGTAACGTCTTAGAGATCATTATCTTCATAACCGTAAACATGTTACCGAAATCATCAAAATTAACGGTAATCGTAAGGTAATTTCAAGATCAGCGGAACGAGAAGTTATATACGGCGTACCTCAGGGCAGTGTGCTGGGGCCTTCGTTGTTCACTTTATACAATAATGACTTGCCTAAAGCAACTGAAAAACCGATGACACTTTTTTCTGACGATTGCACTGTGACAATAGCCTGTTATGACCAAAAGACATATGAACGTGACATTAATAATTCGCTTATATCTATCATAAGCTGGTTGAATAGTAATAATTAATTTAAAGAAGACTAATGTAATGCATTTCAGACAACGTCCACATACAGCTAAAAATACATATGTTCCATTTAATAATATTAATGAAACTGACACAACAAAATTTCTGGGACTGATTATAGATGATAAGTTGAATTGGAAACCTCAAATAGAAGCACTTATCAAAAAATTAAGTAGTGCAGTCTACACTCTAAAAGTACTCGCAGCGGTTCTCAACAAAGATGCACTGATTACTGCTTACTATGGATTAGCTAAATCAATTCTTAGATACAAAGTTATTTTCTGGGGGAATAGCACATACAATGAAATAGTGTAAACTCTGAAAACATGCAGTAGATCCATGTTTATACTGCAAACCACACATAGCTGTAAATCTTATTTTAAAAAGCATAACATATTGACATTGACCCTCATTGTACATTTTGGAAACAAATATACCCAGGCCTAGTGACAATAGACAGATGACTTTCAACTTTGTCTTTTTAAATTATTTTATAGGTTTGGAAACAAAGTCATAAGCAATGAGAGTTTACTGATAGAGTCGTCATACTAATTATAAGGAAATAAACACATGGCGATATTTTACTTGAGCTACCTACACAGGACCAATGGAACTTGGAATTTTACATGGGTTTACACCAATACCTTTCATCTAAGACTAAAATAATTAAATGATCTCCATTAGGGCTCCCACATATAACTGCGATGCGATGCGATATCTTTATTTTTAGTACGTGTGAGCTCGCAGAAATTTATGATGCGTTGCGAATTCGCAGTTATGTGTGGGAGCCGTGAACAAAAATTATTTAATTATACGTCTCAACTTACCTACCTACCAACCTTAGTTACCTACCCTACCTTTACCTACGACATTGACCAAAACGATTACAATGTAGCACATTGCACACCCATATTTTTGCAGGTAAACATTATTAAAAAAGGTTCAAACCGGGTGCGGTGACTTGGCTAAGACGAAAATGTAGAGTCGTTGTTCCTTAATACTAACATAGGTACACGTTTTCATTACAATAAGAATTACGAACAAAATTATGTATTTCAATAAACCCTGTACATATATTTTGTGGCTGACTGTCCAAAAATCTGTATAAATACAACAATACAATATTTAAATTAATTTGTGATACCCTGCACGGTGGTTCAGGCCGGAATAGAAAATATGGTAATAAAAATCTTATCCCCCAGGAGATCAGATCGAGGGGTTCAGACCGGAACAAATCATTAAAACTTATCCAAATTTATTTCAGCGTTCGTCTGATGTTGTGCCAATGGATAGACGTAATAATTCCAAACTCTGTGTTTACGGTACTAAAACAACTTGTATGCGCAAGAGCATCTTTTACATGGGTTCAACCATATTTTATAAATTTCCCAAATCATGGAGAACATTGAATGTGTCATTAAATGCAAATTAAGTACTTTATTAATGGAAGGAACATATTACCTAGAGTATTTCATAGTTGATGAAAGACGACAATTTTCTTCGTTTTTTTAAATGATGATGTCTTATATTAAATAATGTATTTCTGACGGAATTAAAATTTGCAATGGCTTAATTAATAATCAGCATGGACATTGAAATTTGGGCGCACGGTTGGCGCAGTGGTTGAGCGATTGACTGCTGCGCTGCGTGTCGCGGGATCGATTCCCGCACGGAACAAATATTTGTATGACCTACAGATAGTTGTTCCGGCTCTGGGTGTTTGTGTATGTGAATTTATATGGTTCTAAACGCACCCACGATACAGGAAGAAATTCCTAGTGTGGGGCAAAGTTTACTATTAAAAAAATAAAAAAAATAATAATGCAAGTAATTATGATTGATTACCTATTGAGGTAAATTTACAATGTAATTTTAATAAATGAATTTGCGGTTTGTGCACCATCTCTTCTTACCAATTTGTACGCCATTACTCTGACTTTACCGCATCCCAGTCGTAATAGACCTCATTAGGAGGATACTTCGGAAATTTATGTTGTATAATAATAAACAAAATCAACCTTTTCTCTATCCTGATCGATTAAACAATGAGTAATCTATAATCACATGCTCATTGTGGACACAGTTAGTTTGTGGTTGGTAATTAGGCTCAAGATAAAATCAATGTTTGTGAAGACTTAGTTTATAATAACTATGTAGTTACACGGTGATCTGTTGCGTAGCTAATTCTGTGCTACGGCGTAGCACACAGAGCTACGGCGTAGCACACAGGATTTGCGATACCTGTTCCTGTCTTAAAGGGGTGTTTAATGTTTGAAATAATAAGAGAAGATCTAATGGTCATATGACCTAATTTATTTTAGTATACTTTTCTTTAATATAATGATCAAATGATTTTATATGGCAGAGTGAACATTTTATAGAATGCACATTTAAAATAATATTCAATTAGTATAATATTCAAAATCTACGAGTATAAGTCATTATTATTATTATTATGAGCCTGTTATGTCCCACTGCAGGGCAAAGGCCTCCTTTCCGTCTTTCCATTTTTCCCTGTCTCTTGCTAAATCTGGCCAATCTTTCAGATAAACGTCTAATTCGTCACGCCATCTCTTTCTGGGCCTACCGCGTCACCGGTTCCTGTTCAGTACAAGTCATGTATACGTATATAACAGTATAAGTCATGTTTTATATAATTAAGAAACGTCTACTTTGTTTTGTACATTTTTGCAAAAACTGATTCGATTTTAAACTTAAGGACTTAATTATCAAGTACCATGTATGTAGGCAACTGAAACCAATAAGGATGGGTTTTTTTTTATCGTTTATAAACTAAGACATTTTTACAAATATTTATTGAAAGTATTAACATACCAACACAAACCGCGGGTTTAACAGCGGTATGTCAGACGCGGCAACTCGGTGCCACAACATACTTTGAAATGAACAGTAGGTACATACAGCAGCAGAGAATCATCACCACTAGATTTCTATCAAAAGCGGCATCTATGGACAGGAGGATATACTACGATGACTGCGTGCGCCGCGTGCGCGCCATCTCTGTGATATCAATGAAACTGCTAAGATATTATAACTAGAAATTAAAAAATGACGGCGCTCATGCAAGCGAACGCTTGGTAATATCCATCGTATCCTACCTATTGATATTATTAAACTTACAAATGTGTTTAACAAACATTATACTTTTTTAACCGACTTCCCAAAAAGGAGGAGGTTCTATGTTCGACATTATGTATGTTTTGTGTATGTTCACCGATATCTCCGTCAATTGTGGACCGATTTCAAAAATTCTTTTTTTGCTTGAAAGAGACATTGGTCCCATTTTAATTTGGTGAAGGACTGACGAAGAAATTCGAAGATATACAACAGAACTCTTCAATAAACAACGGCAAATCTCTCGGGATTGCTGCAATTGCATGTCTGTTTGTTGTTAATACCATTTCATAACATAATATCACGCCAGTATGCTCTTAAGGGGTACGCAGATCTCTCATTTCACCGGTTATGTTTAAGTTTCATGATATTTGGATAACATATTCTGGCGTTATACGAGTAGGTAACTTACTAAACAACTTGCCTATTTAGATACAACTAAAAAGTGAAAAATAAAAAAAACTTTTTACAAAAAATACTACCGACTTCCAAATAAAACTACAAAGTGTAAAATAACTTTATTTTTGGAAGTCGGTGTCCATAACGCAATAAATTGGTACCTACGAAAGACACCGACTTCCAAAAATAAAGTTATTTTTCACTTTGTAGTTTTATTTGGAAGTCGGTAGTTTTTTTTGTAAAAAGATTTTTTATTACCTACAGATTTCTAAAAACTCACAACAGAATTTTAAAATTGTTTTAACATAGCCCATGTTAAAACAATGTTTTTGAGTACTGTCACTAAGTAACCAATAAGTACACTTTAGCGTCGTATTTTTTTTTTCACGAGGCGAAATAAAAATACGTGTCCTTTATTTTTAGGTAATCTGACTGAAGGACTAAATAGATTTTTCTTGTCATCATCCCTATTGAGAGGTTTTACTTGGAAGTCAGTTGTATTTTTTTGCTTGGAAGTCGGTTGAATTTATTAATCTAAATTTCATAACCAAACCGAATCAATACGAAAAATGTGAATTAGATAATAGTTATTTGTGCAACAAGAGAGCAAAGTTGGTTTTTGCTGCGAGTGTTGATTTTGAATCCCGAGTAAGCGAAGGATGCTATAATTGAATCACGAGCGTAGCGAGTGATTCTAGGTTAGATTTGTTTGTTAGTTAGATTTGTTCAAAGATAAGAGATGCAAATAACTTTGGTCTCGTGTAGCACATACAACTTTTCACCTCAGCAGCGAGAACATATTACCTAAAGGTAAAAAATATAACTTGGTATAAAAATTTAACCACATGTATATTTGTAGGAGTTATAAGTATAATTATTGCAGTTTTGCAAATAAACAGTTTTGTTTTGAACCGGTATTGTTGTGTTAGCCACTTGAGTTTGAGTATTCGCTGAGGTTTCGGCTTCCTTACTTGTGGATTGTGACGAGAGGATAGTGAAAGTAGGTGACTCAGAGCCGGTATTCGTGACTCTGGAAGTAGACGATCGAGACCAAGGATCTGAGGTCTGTTTCAAGCTTATGGTCTCTATTATACGCTTACAGATTTTAATTTTATTTTGGATCGAACTCTCTATACTTATATCCTTCCGCGACCGTATTCGACCTCCATCCGCCGCCGCCATGTCGTTTTAATGTAGTGAGGTCGGCTCCTGAATCAGCCAAAAGCGTGGCCGAAGTTCGCAGAAAGCAATGTCCAGTGTAAAGCTGAGGTTCCTGTAGTTTTAGAAAAGTGGCTTTATCTGTCTATCATGTTGACTCACAAAGGCTGTCTCGAACACTTATCAGTATGATCCTACAACAAAAACCGATCTGTTTTCGTATTAGCAGGGAGTAATGCTCTTTTTCAAGTGTTTGTATTATGACTCATATCTCGTAAACTAAACAATTCTACCAGCTAAACACTGTGTGTGCGATAAGACTATTTACCAAACTATGTAATACAATAGCAATTCAAGCCACTTGACCTACAGAGTTCACAGAACTGGAGTCTAAACATACCCAATTTTTGTGCCGCGCCGGTGCGCTGCCCGACTGTTTTCTTTGCGGCGTAAGTTGTAAAGTGTGTGGGATGAAAATAATGTATGGGGAGGTGTGTTATTTTCATTGATTATTGTAAAATAGGTTGTATTTACGTAAATAAAATTAAAACTTTTTGAAATTTTCGTTTTTTTTTTTTATTTCTATCTACTTTTGTACACAAAACTGGGCAAATTTCCCTTACACTGACTTTACACAATATTTACAAATAAATTACATGGTAAAACTGGATACATCCCTTGGAAATATGATAGAATATTTCATAGCAATTCTAACAAAATAAATTTCATACATGGTTCCCATACAACATTTTCGAGAAATCGGCGTTTTAGTAAGACCGGGCCGATAGCGCAAAATGACGCCGGGGTATTATTGATTATAAAAATATATAATTCAATTATTAGGGAAATAGTATGTGCATAACTCCAGCTTCCTCATATGTGATAGAAAAATTCTATCTGTGCCAATAATAAAGGCATAATAGCAGCAATCAAAGTTCCGAGTCTTAATTTAGGTGCCACAAAAACTTCGTTAATATGAGTCGTTTAGTATGTGTTAGCTGGAGTGACGTCACCCCAGCTTCCTCATTCAATACAGGCAAACCAGTGAGGTTAGGGTTTTGGACTATAGTCAAAAAAATAAGGCATAATAGCTGCACATGGAAGGAAAGAACTGAACGATAATACTTAAAAAGTGATGAAACTATGATAAAAAAACGTGTGTGTAAGCTGGAGTGACGTCACCCCAGCTGCCATGTCATATCTTCCGAACAAAAGAAGATATGATTATGTACCATAGCTCAAAAATTGAGGCAGAATAGCAGCCATTGGCAGAAAATTTTTCAGACCTCTGGTCAAAATACTCTATAAGTTATTAAACCGACAAATATGTGTAAGCTGGAGTGACGGCACCCCAGCTGCTCATGTCATATCTTCCGAACGAAAGAAGATATGATTATGTATTATAGCTTAAAACATAAGAAATAATAGCTGCCACAGGCAGAAAAAAATTCAAATCTCTAGTTCTTGTAGTTTCCACGTAGTAAACAAAAATATAGTTGCCGCGCCAAAAATGTCAAATTATTACTTCGGAGGAGGTACGGAGCGGCGTTGCCATTCCGTGCGCTACTTTATTGCAAAAAAGTTTGCACTTAGTGAGCATACCATTAGAAGTCATTTTAACTTGCACTCAAAATATTTTATTGAAGATATAAGACTGAGAGTCGACTGAACTTTAATAGAACTATGAATGTAATATTAAAAAGTGGATTCTTATCAACTTCAGACGACGAGAGAACTACTTATATTGTTTTTTTTCTTGACTTCATATTTTATCTGATTTCATAGAGTGTAAATTGTACCAAAAATGTGATTTATAACAAAAATAAACGAAATTGTTACACTTAGATTTTTGAATTTTATTTCATCCTATGTTTAAACAAAAAATATAACTATAAAAATCTGAATACTTACATAGTACCTACAATTAAAGTGTGTAGTAGGCTCCCAGTCTATAATCTAGTTTAAACAACCTCAAACTGATAATACAGCGCACGGAACGCAACGCCGCTCCGTACCTCCTCCGAAGCAATAATTTGATCTTTTTGGCGCGGAAACTATATCTTTGTTTACTACGTGGAAACTACAAGAGAATGACAAGACAACCTAACAGTGACCTGTAAATTGCAAAAAACAACAACAACAAAATATTAATTTCGCGGGCTAACTTTGTGCATCCACCTTAACCGAACTACAGAGAACAAGTCAAAAAAAAAAACAATGTAAGTAGTTCTCTCGTCGTCTAAAGTTGATAAGAATCCACTTTTTTATATTACATTCATAGTTCTATTAAAGTTCAGTCGGCTCTCGGTCTATATCTTCAATAAAATATTTTGAGCGCAAGTTAAAATGACTTCTAATGGTATGCTTACTAAGTGCAAACTTGGTTGCAATAATGTAGCGCACGGAATGGCAACGCCGCTCCGTACCTCCTCCGAAGTAATAATTTGATATTTTTGGCGTGGAAACTATATTTTTGTTTACTACGTGAAAACTACAAGAACTAGAGATTTGAAATTTTTTCTGCCTGTGGCAGCTATTTTTTCTTATGTTTTAAGCTATAATACATAATCATATCTTCTTTCGTTCGGAAGATATGACATGAGCAGCTGGGGTGCCGTCACTCCAGCTTACACATATTTGTCGGTTTAATAACTTATAGAGTATTTTGACCAGAGGTTTGAAAATTTTTCTGCCAATGGCTGCTATTCTGCCTTAATTTTTGAGCTATGGTACATAATCACATCTTCTTTTGTTCGGAAGATATGACATGGCAGCTGGGGTGACGTCACTCCAGCTTACACACACGTTTTTTTATCATAGTTTCATCACTTTTTAAGTATTATCGTTCAGTTCTTTCCTTCCATGTGCAGCTATTATGCCTTATTTTTTTGACTATAGTCCAAAACCCTAACCTCACTGGTTTGCCTGTATTGAATGAGGAAGCTGGGGTGACGTCACTCCGGCTAACACATACTAAACGAATCATATTAACGAAGTTTTTTTGGCACCTAAATTAAGATTCGGAACTTTGATTGCTGCTATTATGCCTTTATTATTGGCATAGATAGAATTTTTCTATCACATATGAGGAAGCTGGAGTTATGCACATGGAAATAGTATAATATTCTACATTTAAACCTTAACAAATCATTTGAAATTTTACTGTTATTCTGTGTATCCGAACGTTTTATTGTTGATTTCTTTTTTGAGCCTATTATATATGGAATTTGAAAATCGAACTTCGAATCGACTTGTTATTAAATCGGTAATAAGTTTGTTGCTCAGGCTTTACAAATAAAGAAAATCGACCTAATTATACTAGAATGTCTGTAGAAAACACATTGGGCGGACCATGAATCAAACTTGTCGATAGTACATAATTATATGTATGAGTCGAATGCTATCTTATTTCTTTTTCTCTTTCTTTTCTAAGTTGCATGTACTTTATGCCTATGTGCGAGTATGTCATCTTTGAAAATACATGTGCAAGACCGTACCACAGAGTTACGAGTAGCTAAGCTGAAGATCGCCGTGAAACTATGCCTTTTCAAATATTCATTTAATCTTAAGCCTAGTTACCATCCACAAACTGTGTCCACAATGATCATATTAGCTCTTGTGTCGGTATCCGCGCAGTGTAGTACAGCTCCCAGTATATACGTATTTTAAAATATAATAATGGCCCAGAAGGCCCTTGAAAGCATAGTGCGCGAGCTACATAAAGTAGTTAGTGATCTCGCTACAAAAATAAGTGTTCTCGAGTGCAAAATAGATGAGCAAACTGCTATTATAGTTAAGCAAGACGAATCGTTGAAATTGTTAACGTTAGCTGTTGAGGGTACACCGAAATCAGTCCCTCCGAAACTATTGGACATCGACGGCGGTCATGACCATCCAGCGATTTCAGCGACTACGCAGCGTCCCTTGCGTCAGGTGCGACTTAATTCTAGCGCTAAGGCCAAAAGTGGATACGCAGCCGCTGCAAAAAAGTCAGCATTTGCTAAACCAAGGACTGATGGTAACGTAGGGGAGACAAATAACTTGCCGAAGATAGCCACGGTGACAGCTACGAGTGCAAAGCCCAATCTACCCACAAAAGCAATTTTATCATCGTTGGAGAGTCGGGCCACAAATTCAGCGGAAACGCGCACGGTTGACACAAGAGATAATCATGAAAACATTACCTCCGATGAAGGATGGCAACCGGCGCGCAAAGTACGTAATTCTAAACGGCGAGTGGTCACTGGCAGCGGAAAAGAGGATGACGAGCTTAAAATTGTAGAAAAGCTTAAATACTTGCAGGCTTGGTCTTTTAAGCCAGAGACGACGCAGCAAAACGTGCTCACATATTTGAACAAGCTTCAAGATTGTGACCAATATATTGTGGAGAAACGATTAATTAA
Source organism: Orthosia incerta (assembly GCA_948252205.1). Classification (NCBI taxonomy): domain Eukaryota; kingdom Metazoa; phylum Arthropoda; class Insecta; order Lepidoptera; family Noctuidae; genus Orthosia; species Orthosia incerta. The sequence continues at coordinate 16,163,071 of OX411765.1, forward strand.
GACTACAAGACACGCTGCTTTTGTAATTGCTTTTCCTGAGAGCTTAAATGAGCGCATAAACACGCCGACGGCGTGGCCCGCAGGAGTGAAGTTGTCTGACTGGTTTCCGAGGCGTCCCCGCGGGCAGCGGGGGGACACGAGCTCTGAGATTCGCACCGGTGACAGTGCACGCGCAGTCGTTGGGTGCTTCTCCCAGTGAACATCGCACTAAACGACGAAATAGGAATGACTTACAGTGTCGGTATGATAACACTAGTGATTTAAATAGTTCCCACTCGCAAACTATGGGACTGGTGCGCTCGAATGGTGTGAATGTGGTTCAAGCTAGTGGCAAGAAACCCAAGTGCTCGTTAGATCTACTATACCAAAACGTTAGAGGCTTACGTACGAAGCTAAAATCCTTTTATAGTAATACTTTAGAGTCTATGGTTGATTTGGTAGCCATAACCGAGACTGGAATTAATGACTCGATACATGATGGTGAACTGGCTCCGAGCGGTTACACAATAATAAGATGTGACCGCACGGATGGCCGTAAACACGGAGGGGTCATGCTGATCGCCACCCCGCGCGGCGCTCTCGAGTTAGTGTGGATAATGACATACTTTTAAGTAAATTTGCGAGGGTCGGTTTTACCCCAGCCCTCCTAGAGTTCTTTGCTAGCTACTTAGGCAACCGCAAGCAAATGGTGGAATATGCAGGTTACACCTCGAACTCGTATTCCACCCTTACGGGGGTAAGTCAGGGCACAAATTTAGGACCTTTAGAATTTATTGTTATGATTAATGATCTTCCAGAAGTCATTAAAGACGCTGGCTGTTTATTATTTGCTGACGATCTCAAGCTATTCTTACGGATCACAGACGAGTCACACTGCGGAATGCTCCAGCGAGACATCGATCGGGTGGTAGCGTGGAGTGAAGAGAATAAACTACTCTTCAATGTGACGAAGTGTAACATAATGTCCTTCACGCGGGCCGTGGTACCTCGACGTCACGATTATTGCATGGGCGGTCACGTCATACCGCGGGTAGTGTTAGTGCGAGATCTCGGTGTTACTTTTTCTGGGGATCTTTCGTTTCGTGCGCATGTAGTGCAGGTGTGCAAAAAAGCGTTTAAAAATCTTGGTTTTGTGATGCGTGAAACCCGTGACTTCACTAACATGGCGGCAGTGAAATCACTTTATAATGCGTTGGTACGTAGCAACTTAGAAACTAGTGCTATCATCTGGAATCCTTATGAAGTGAAGTATTCTCAGATGCTGGAAAAGATGCAGAACAAATTTACCCGATACCTATATATGAAACAATTTGGTGTCTACCCCTTCTACCCTCTTATGTATCCAACTCTTTTTGTTATAGGGATGGTTGGGTACTATAAGTTGGAGGTAAGGCGCAACCTAGCTCTTGCTAAATATGTTTTTATGGTTTTTCGTGGCATGCTGAATAATCCACAAATATTGGAATCGTTGGGATTGCTCGTTCCAAACAGGAGGCTACGGTTAGGACCTAGGGAGGGGCTTTTTAAAGTCCCGGCAACCCGTACAAATTTATTAAAGTTTGCACTAGGAATACTTAATAGCATCTCTTTGCGTTTGGACATATTTTCTTGCTCTTTGGCGGAATTCCAGAGGGTGACACTTAGTGTGTTGTCCACTGTGTAACTTGTGCTTCTACCCAGACCTGTTACTTGGGACTGCTATTAGCAATTTATGACTACTTTTGTTAGCTTGGGTGTTACCTGTTAAAACAAATGTATGTGTTAATTAATAAATAAATAAAAATATCATCTAGACACGCGGCAGCGTGTCAAGCCAAGTTCAATCAAAAAAGGAACTGGCGACGTAGCTGCTGTGTGTAATACTACACGAACCATTTGGAGCCACTTTTTTCATCTTAATAACTCAAAATCTATTTAACATTTTTTTTTTATTATCGTTACGATGTAACCGAATAGTTACTTCATAACAGTCACAATCTAGCATCGAGGCTAATAAGTAACTTAAATTTAACCTAATTTGCTAATAATTTATATGGTAAAGAATGTGTCCATTGGCACTTTTCTTATTGTCTCTATTATGATGGGAAGACACTTAGTTCATGTGTTCTTAAAAGGTAGCACTCACTGCACTTCGTAACACTAATTTCACTCTAAACTAACTCAAAAGGCTTAGTCCTTTTCAGTCTCCTTATTATGTCCGTGGTGTCAAGGAGCTGGATAGCCTCGACATTCACATGTTTATGAAGTCTCTGTTCATGAGCTTCGGCGTATTTTTTTATAACTTTGGCGACGAGGTCCACTCCTAAGTCCCGGTGGATATCCTCGTTTCTAATATACCAGGGAGCGTTTACTATGCTCCGCAGTACCTTGTTTTGAAATATTTGAATAATTTCAACATTGGTACGTTTTTTACAGCCCCAAAGCTGTATACCGTATGCCCATACAGGCATAAGTACTTGTTTGTACAGAAGTACTTTGTTGTACACTGACAATGATGAATGTCTGCCAAGTAGCCAGTACATATTCCTGTAGCGGATATCTAACTCCAGGCGCTTCTTTTTGACATGAGCCTTCCAGCGAAGCTTTGCGTCAAGCGTCATACCCAGGTATTTTGCTGTATTTTCGTAAGGTATTATGCAACCGTTGATATAAACCGGTATAGCGGATGTATCCGAACGTCTCCCTGGTCGCAAAGGTAGAGGTAGGCCGCCTGAGCGATACTCGCCGTAATGCGTATCCGAACGCACCTTCGCTCATGCGTCTCGCGCCAACCAATAATAGCCGAGACGGCGCGATTACCAGCCACTGATTGGCTGTTTGTTTAGTATTGTTAAGTTGCTAGATTGGTGTTGGTTTGAAGGTCGCCACAATAATTATAATAAGGGTGGCGACATTGGATGGTACTTCGGTCTCTGTTCTGAAAAGTGACATGATTGTATTCAAAGTTTTATTAAAAAGTTCAAGTTTATGCCCATTACAAAACCCTTTCATTTAAACTGACTCACCCCGACTACATCTTGGCACCCAACGTGTGTTTCAGTGGTTTTTGTTATGTGGATCAAACTTCGTTGCAAAAAGTTCGTCAAGTGAAAACTTTAGGTACTTTGCAAAATGCCGCGGACTCGCAAGTCGCTTTCCGCCGACAAAGAATCAAACTTAGAAGAATCCGAACAATCAAACAATATAACTATGACACAAGACGTCCTTACGACCTTATTGTCATCTATTCAACAGTCGCAAGCCGAGTTTTTCAATCAAGTCCTTCATGATTTCCGTTCGTCGACGCCGCAAACATCGATGGATGTCGGTACGTCTGCCGCCGCCGCCGAGGCCCTTGTGAAGTCAACAGCAAACTTTTCGAAATGTTCATCCAAGTTCAGCGGTAATCCTGAGGAATCCGTGGAAAACTTCATTGATGCCATCGAAGTTTACAAGTCATGCCTAAACATAAGCGATGCGAACGCTCTCTTAGGTATGTCGATGCTGCTCACCTCTTCAGCAGGAACATGGTGGCAGGGCGTCAAGGGCACTACGAAGACATGGGATGAAGCTTTAACTAGACTCCGAAGTGCATATGGCGAACGTCGCCCGCCTTTTCGGATTTACCTAGAATTGTTCTCCTTAGTACAAGGCAAAGAAAATACAGATTTATTCATATCTAAAGTCCGAGCCTTATTTGCCAAGCTACCACAAGAAGACTTGTGCGAACGAGTCGAGTTGGATATGACCTTTGGATTGCTGGATCGCCGCATCCGCAAGCGTGTCGACAGAGCTGCAGTGACGACATTCGACGAGTTGCTGAAAAAGGCGCGAGCTATAGAGGATTCGCTAAACGAATCACAACATGGCCGCCTACCGCAAAAGTCATCGTCTGACCGCGAAGAAGGATCACGCGCCGCCGCCGTCGAGCCTGCGCGTACTACCTCTTCGGGTTCTGCTCCCCGCTCTTCCTCTGCCTCTGCCGGTAGTCGCACGGGTGACTCGTCAACGAAAAAGGCAGGGAATGTGAAGTCGTTCTGTGTTTACTGCAAACGTAGCGGTCACACAAAAGATACGTGCGAAAAATTAGTAAAGAGTAACAAAAATAACTCAAAAAGTGAGGACGTAAAAGACATTAAATGTTACGGTTGTGGTGCCGCGAATGTCATTAAGTCGAAGTGCTCAAAGTGTAACCCTAATAGTGCTAATAACGTGAAAGATAAAGAACATTCGGCGTTCTATTCGTTATCTTCGGCTCGTGAATCTCGGGTGCCCACCGGTCGCATTGAGTCGCATCCCGCGCGCCCTGTGTGTCCAGGGCTGCATGGCGACAAACGCTGCGTGGTCAACGCGCCGACACCACAAGCGCCCACCCCGCCGCCGCGAGGTAGCGTGATGTTTGCCGGTGCGGGCGCGCCCGCGCCCCCTAGCGTCAACCAGTGCAAGACTTATCACGAACTTCGAGGTAACCCTGCGCACGTCGTAGGGGTTTCTGATAATAAATGTAGTTGTGTTACTTGTTTTCCTAATTCTAATGTTGTTGTCGTAGGTACTAACTGTTCCGATAAAGGTGTACCTAAATGTTTAAATGCTTCTTGTGAAAATTGTGTTTTACCGTGTAGTAGTTTTAAGAATTTTAGATCACAAAAGATTTACGTTAATAATAGCGTTAATCCTCTTTCTGTGTCTTTAAATGATAATTTCGATAATAATTGTGTTATTTATCGGTATTTTTGTGTTAATGAGCCTGTCGTATGTTTTTGTAGAAATTTAAAAATGTGTGTTTGTACTACTTGCGATCAGGGGGAGTTCGCGTTATCGTTACTGGATAGTGATAGTACGACGCAGTCGGTATTGTTTAATGGTTGTCAATCTTTTGCTGGTAATTCCGACGGATCAAAATCATGCACTCGCGATTTTATGCCTATTTCCAGTGATAAGCCATTTTGTAACATTGCCAGTGGCTCTAAACATTTTTCTGATATTGCAAGTAGTTGTCAACATTTTTTCGAGAACACAGGGGGTTCTCAATTTTTTTCAAAAAACATACTCGATTTTGAAAACACTAATGAATCTCAACATTTTTGCGGAATTGCCAGTGGTTCCCAACCTTTTTCCGGTAATCGTAATAATGTTCGATCTTATCTTCGGCCCGTGCTAAAAATTAGTATTTTAGGTTGTAATGGTACTGCTTTGGCAGATTCGGCAGCGAAAAGCTGCGTTGCTGGCCATACGCTATACACTCTCCTAAAGGCCAAAGGTCATCCTATGTCCTCTCGTATGGAAAATGTAAAATCAGCAGATGGTGTCAGTAGGTTATTGAATGTACTCACAACCGAAGTCAATGTGACTCTTGAAGGCAGAACCAGGCTTATAATTTTTTTAATTTTTCCAGACTCTGACAGTAACGAAAGCCTTTTAGGTATAGATTTTTTAATACAATTTAATATTAGTATTGATTTTGGAAATGCTAAATGGCACTTTGCTGACAGTGTTGAGCAGTTCGATCTTCTCTTTGAAACAGCACACCACGTAGAGAGTGTGCCTATTAATAGCATACTTAGGGACGAGGAAGCGTCACGTCTTAGCGACGATCAGCGTAAGTGACTCTGAAATAAAAAAAATAATTAGTGGTCTTGAAAGTAATGATGCTGTTGAAGAAAAACGCTGGTCCGAACGAGGATACTTCATGCAGCAAGGAGTACTTTATAGGTACAACCCCGATGTCGACGTTGCGGAACCACAGCTTGTACTGCCTGTGAGCTTACGCCTTGATGTCTTGAGGGAATGCCATGATACTCCCATTGCTGGTCATCAAGGTATTGATAGGACCTTCCATAAACTGTCACAGCGATTTTTCTTCCCTGGCATGAGACGATTTGTCGCCGATTTTATTAAGTCTTGCGCGACATGCCAACGGTACAAGTCTTCAAACGTGAAGCCTTCAGGTCTTCTACAGACCCCAGTGTTAAATCAAAGGGGAGAAGTCTTGGCAATCGACTTGTTTGGCCCGCTCCCTCCTGGAGAGAAGGGGGAGAAGTACATTTTGCTCGTAGAAGATACAGCAACTCGGTGGGTCGAGCTTTTTGCTCTTGTAGACGCCACCTCAGTAGTCTGTGCTCGTACATTGATAGAGGAGTACTTCCTTAGATATGGTATACCTCGCCGGATTATATCCGACAATGGCGTACAATTTGTTTCCTCTGTCATGCAACAATGTACATATATATTAGGAATTAAACAGGACTTGTTACCTTTATATCACCCTGAGGCAAACCCGGCCGAGCGGAAAAATAGAGACCTTAAGGTGCAGCTAGCCCAGTTGGTGGACACACAGCATTGTTCGTGGCCCAACCACTTACCTTCTGTTCGCTTCGCCATGAACTCGGCATTATGCAAAACAACCGGTGTTTCTCCAGCTTTCCTCACCTTAGCAAGGGAGCTCCGTTCACCTGTCGATGCTCACTTTGATATCAGGGCCGTCCTAGAAAAAGATAATTTTGTTCCCCAAATCACGCCCTACCTTTAGGGACAAAGTAGAGAAGGAACAGGACAGACGTAAAGATTACGCAGATAAGGGTCGTAAACCTGAAGAATTTGATGTTGGTGATCAAGTTTTGGTAAAGTCGCATGTATTGAGTAACGCTGCTAAAGGATTATCAGCTAAGTTTGTACCAAAGAGGGATGGTCCCTATACGGTCGTTAAAAAAGCTAGTCCTACTACTTACATTGTGTCGCATGTTAGGGATCCCAACGACATCATAGGCAGGTTCCACGCGTCCCAACTTACGCCTTTTATTAATAGAGACGATGCGCCCCTATCTCCAGTTATGTCATAGCGTAACCGAGGCCGCCCTCGTCATATTCAGCCTGTTTCTGAACTCAATGAGCGGGTTCTTGAGCGAGGACGCCTTATCGAACCCGAGGGGGAGTGTATAGCGGATGTATCCGAACGTCTCCCTGGTCGCAAAGGTAGAGGTAGGCCGCCTGAGCGATACTCGCCGTAATGCGTATCCGAACGCACCTTCGCTCATGCGTCTCGCGCCAACCAATAATAGCCGAGACGGCGCGATTACCAGCCACTGATTGGCTGTTTGTTTAGTATTGTTAAGTTGCTAGATTGGTGTTGGTTTGAAGGTCGCCACAATAATTATAATAAGGGTGGCGACATTGGATGGTACTTCGGTCTCTGTTCTGAAAAGTGACATGATTGTATTCAAAGTTTTATTAAAAAGTTCAAGTTTATGCCCATTACAAAACCCTTTCATTTAAACTGACTCACCCCGACTACATCTTGGCACCCAACGTGTGTTTCAGTGGTTTTTGTTATGTGGATCAAACTTCGTTGCAAAAAGTTCGTCAAGTGAAAACTTTAGGTACTTTGCAAAATGCCGCGGACTCGCAAGTCGCTTTCCGCCGACAAAGAATCAAACTTAGAAGAATCCGAACAATCAAACAATATAACTATGACACAAGACGTCCTTACGACCTTATTGTCATCTATTCAACAGTCGCAAGCCGAGTTTTTCAATCAAGTCCTTCATGATTTCCGTTCGTCGACGCCGCAAACATCGATGGATGTCGGTACGTCTGCCGCCGCCGCCGAGGCCCTTGTGAAGTCAACAGCAAACTTTTCGAAATGTTCATCCAAGTTCAGCGGTAATCCTGAGGAATCCGTGGAAAACTTCATTGATGCCATCGAAGTTTACAAGTCATGCCTAAACATAAGCGATGCGAACGCTCTCTTAGGTATGTCGATGCTGCTCACCTCTTCAGCAGGAACATGGTGGCAGGGCGTCAAGGGCACTACGAAGACATGGGATGAAGCTTTAACTAGACTCCGAAGTGCATATGGCGAACGTCGCCCGCCTTTTCGGATTTACCTAGAATTGTTCTCCTTAGTACAAGGCAAAGAAAATACAGATTTATTCATATCTAAAGTCCGAGCCTTATTTGCCAAGCTACCACAAGAAGACTTGTGCGAACGAGTCGAGTTGGATATGACCTTTGGATTGCTGGATCGCCGCATCCGCAAGCGTGTCGACAGAGCTGCAGTGACGACATTCGACGAGTTGCTGAAAAAGGCGCGAGCTATAGAGGATTCGCTAAACGAATCACAACATGGCCGCCTACCGCAAAAGTCATCGTCTGACCGCGAAGAAGGATCACGCGCCGCCGCCGTCGAGCCTGCGCGTACTACCTCTTCGGGTTCTGCTCCCCGCTCTTCCTCTGCCTCTGCCGGTAGTCGCACGGGTGACTCGTCAACGAAAAAGGCAGGGAATGTGAAGTCGTTCTGTGTTTACTGCAAACGTAGCGGTCACACAAAAGATACGTGCGAAAAATTAGTAAAGAGTAACAAAAATAACTCAAAAAGTGAGGACGTAAAAGACATTAAATGTTACGGTTGTGGTGCCGCGAATGTCATTAAGTCGAAGTGCTCAAAGTGTAACCCTAATAGTGCTAATAACGTGAAAGATAAAGAACATTCGGCGTTCTATTCGTTATCTTCGGCTCGTGAATCTCGGGTGCCCACCGGTCGCATTGAGTCGCATCCCGCGCGCCCTGTGTGTCCAGGGCTGCATGGCGACAAACGCTGCGTGGTCAACGCGCCGACACCACAAGCGCCCACCCCGCCGCCGCGAGGTAGCGTGATGTTTGCCGGTGCGGGCGCGCCCGCGCCCCCTAGCGTCAACCAGTGCAAGACTTATCACGAACTTCGAGGTAACCCTGCGCACGTCGTAGGGGTTTCTGATAATAAATGTAGTTGTGTTACTTGTTTTCCTAATTCTAATGTTGTTGTCGTAGGTACTAACTGTTCCGATAAAGGTGTACCTAAATGTTTAAATGCTTCTTGTGAAAATTGTGTTTTACCGTGTAGTAGTTTTAAGAATTTTAGATCACAAAAGATTTACGTTAATAATAGCGTTAATCCTCTTTCTGTGTCTTTAAATGATAATTTCGATAATAATTATGTTATTTATCGGTATTTTTGTGTTAATGAGCCTGTCGTATGTTTTTGTAGAAATTTAAAAATGTGTGTTTGTACTACTTGCGATCAGGGGGAGTTCGCGTTATCGTTACTGGATAGTGATAGTACGACGCAGTCGGTATTGTTTAATGGTTGTCAATCTTTTGCTGGTAATTCCGACGGATCAAAATCATGCACTCGCGATTTTATGCCTATTTCCAGTGATAAGCCATTTTGTAACATTGCCAGTGGCTCTAAACATTTTTCTGATATTGCAAGTAGTTGTCAACATTTTTTCGAGAACACAGGGGGTTCTCAATTTTTTTCAAAAAACATACTCGATTTTGAAAACACTAATGAATCTCAACATTTTTGCGGAATTGCCAGTGGTTCCCAACCTTTTTCCGGTAATCGTAATAATGTTCGATCTTATCTTCGGCCCGTGCTAAAAATTAGTATTTTAGGTTGTAATGGTACTGCTTTGGCAGATTCGGCAGCGAAAAGCTGCGTTGCTGGCCATACGCTATACACTCTCCTAAAGGCCAAAGGTCATCCTATGTCCTCTCGTATGGAAAATGTAAAATCAGCAGATGGTGTCAGTAGGTTATTGAATGTACTCACAACCGAAGTCAATGTGACTCTTGAAGGCAGAACCAGGCTTATAATTTTTTTAATTTTTCCAGACTCTGACAGTAACGAAAGCCTTTTAGGTATAGATTTTTTAATACAATTTAATATTAGTATTGATTTTGGAAATGCTAAATGGCACTTTGCTGACAGTGTTGAGCAGTTCGATCTTCTCTTTGAAACAGCACACCACGTAGAGAGTGTGCCTATTAATAGCATACTTAGGGACGAGGAAGCGTCACGTCTTAGCGACGATCAGCGTAAGTGACTCTGAAATAAAAAAAATAATTAGTGGTCTTGAAAGTAATGATGCTGTTGAAGAAAAACGCTGGTCCGAACGAGGATACTTCATGCAGCAAGGAGTACTTTATAGGTACAACCCCGATGTCGACGTTGCGGAACCACAGCTTGTACTGCCTGTGAGCTTACGCCTTGATGTCTTGAGGGAATGCCATGATACTCCCATTGCTGGTCATCAAGGTATTGATAGGACCTTCCATAAACTGTCACAGCGATTTTTCTTCCCTGGCATGAGACGATTTGTCGCCGATTTTATTAAGTCTTGCGCGACATGCCAACGGTACAAGTCTTCAAACGTGAAGCCTTCAGGTCTTCTACAGACCCCAGTGTTAAATCAAAGGGGAGAAGTCTTGGCAATCGACTTGTTTGGCCCGCTCCCTCCTGGAGAGAAGGGGGAGAAGTACATTTTGCTCGTAGAAGATACAGCAACTCGGTGGGTCGAGCTTTTTGCTCTTGTAGACGCCACCTCAGTAGTCTGTGCTCGTACATTGATAGAGGAGTACTTCCTTAGATATGGTATACCTCGCCGGATTATATCCGACAATGGCGTACAATTTGTTTCCTCTGTCATGCAACAATGTACATATATATTAGGAATTAAACAGGACTTGTTACCTTTATATCACCCTGAGGCAAACCCGGCCGAGCGGAAAAATAGAGACCTTAAGGTGCAGCTAGCCCAGTTGGTGGACACACAGCATTGTTCGTGGCCCAACCACTTACCTTCTGTTCGCTTCGCCATGAACTCGGCATTATGCAAAACAACCGGTGTTTCTCCAGCTTTCCTCACCTTAGCAAGGGAGCTCCGTTCACCTGTCGATGCTCACTTTGATATCAGGGCCGTCCTAGAAAAAGATAATTTTGTTCCCCAAATCACGCCCTACCTTTAGGGACAAAGTAGAGAAGGAACAGGACAGACGTAAAGATTACGCAGATAAGGGTCGTAAACCTGAAGAATTTGATGTTGGTGATCAAGTTTTGGTAAAGTCGCATGTATTGAGTAACGCTGCTAAAGGATTATCAGCTAAGTTTGTACCAAAGAGGGATGGTCCCTATACGGTCGTTAAAAAAGCTAGTCCTACTACTTACATTGTGTCGCATGTTAGGGATCCCAACGACATCATAGGCAGGTTCCACGCGTCCCAACTTACGCCTTTTATTAATAGAGACGATGCGCCCCTATCTCCAGTTATGTCATAGCGTAACCGAGGCCGCCCTCGTCATATTCAGCCTGTTTCTGAACTCAATGAGCGGGTTCTTGAGCGAGGACGCCTTATCGAACCCGAGGGGGAGTGTATAGCGGATGTATCCGAACGTCTCCCTGGTCGCAAAGGTAGAGGTAGGCCGCCTGAGCGATACTCGCCGTAATGCGTATCCGAACGCACCTTCGCTCATGCGTCTCGCGCCAACCAATAATAGCCGAGACGGCGCGATTACCAGCCACTGATTGGCTGTTTGTTTAGTATTGTTAAGTTGCTAGATTGGTGTTGGTTTGAAGGTCGCCACAATAATTATAATAAGGGTGGCGACATTGGATGGTACTTCGGTCTCTGTTCTGAAAAGTGACATGATTGTATTCAAAGTTTTATTAAAAAGTTCAAGTTTATGCCCATTACAAAACCCTTTCATTTAAACTGACTCACCCCGACTACATCTTGGCACCCAACGTGTGTTTCAGTGGTTTTTGTTATGTGGATCAAACTTCGTTGCAAAAAGTTCGTCAAGTGAAAACTTTAGGTACTTTGCAAAATGCCGCGGACTCGCAAGTCGCTTTCCGCCGACAAAGAATCAAACTTAGAAGAATCCGAACAATCAAACAATATAACTATGACACAAGACGTCCTTACGACCTTATTGTCATCTATTCAACAGTCGCAAGCCGAGTTTTTCAATCAAGTCCTTCATGATTTCCGTTCGTCGACGCCGCAAACATCGATGGATGTCGGTACGTCTGCCGCCGCCGCCGAGGCCCTTGTGAAGTCAACAGCAAACTTTTCGAAATGTTCATCCAAGTTCAGCGGTAATCCTGAGGAATCCGTGGAAAACTTCATTGATGCCATCGAAGTTTACAAGTCATGCCTAAACATAAGCGATGCGAACGCTCTCTTAGGTATGTCGATGCTGCTCACCTCTTCAGCAGGAACATGGTGGCAGGGCGTCAAGGGCACTACGAAGACATGGGATGAAGCTTTAACTAGACTCCGAAGTGCATATGGCGAACGTCGCCCGCCTTTTCGGATTTACCTAGAATTGTTCTCCTTAGTACAAGGCAAAGAAAATACAGATTTATTCATATCTAAAGTCCGAGCCTTATTTGCCAAGCTACCACAAGAAGACTTGTGCGAACGAGTCGAGTTGGATATGACCTTTGGATTGCTGGATCGCCGCATCCGCAAGCGTGTCGACAGAGCTGCAGTGACGACATTCGACGAGTTGCTGAAAAAGGCGCGAGCTATAGAGGATTCGCTAAACGAATCACAACATGGCCGCCTACCGCAAAAGTCATCGTCTGACCGCGAAGAAGGATCACGCGCCGCCGCCGTCGAGCCTGCGCGTACTACCTCTTCGGGTTCTGCTCCCCGCTCTTCCTCTGCCTCTGCCGGTAGTCGCACGGGTGACTCGTCAACGAAAAAGGCAGGGAATGTGAAGTCGTTCTGTGTTTACTGCAAACGTAGCGGTCACACAAAAGATACGTGCGAAAAATTAGTAAAGAGTAACAAAAATAACTCAAAAAGTGAGGACGTAAAAGACATTAAATGTTACGGTTGTGGTGCCGCGAATGTCATTAAGTCGAAGTGCTCAAAGTGTAACCCTAATAGTGCTAATAACGTGAAAGATAAAGAACATTCGGCGTTCTATTCGTTATCTTCGGCTCGTGAATCTCGGGTGCCCACCGGTCGCATTGAGTCGCATCCCGCGCGCCCTGTGTGTCCAGGGCTGCATGGCGACAAACGCTGCGTGGTCAACGCGCCGACACCACAAGCGCCCACCCCGCCGCCGCGAGGTAGCGTGATGTTTGCCGGTGCGGGCGCGCCCGCGCCCCCTAGCGTCAACCAGTGCAAGACTTATCACGAACTTCGAGGTAACCCTGCGCACGTCGTAGGGGTTTCTGATAATAAATGTAGTTGTGTTACTTGTTTTCCTAATTCTAATGTTGTTGTCGTAGGTACTAACTGTTCCGATAAAGGTGTACCTAAATGTTTAAATGCTTCTTGTGAAAATTGTGTTTTACCGTGTAGTAGTTTTAAGAATTTTAGATCACAAAAGATTTACGTTAATAATAGCGTTAATCCTCTTTCTGTGTCTTTAAATGATAATTTCGATAATAATTGTGTTATTTATCGGTATTTTTGTGTTAATGAGCCTGTCGTATGTTTTTGTAGAAATTTAAAAATGTGTGTTTGTACTACTTGCGATCAGGGGGAGTTCGCGTTATCGTTACTGGATAGTGATAGTACGACGCAGTCGGTATTGTTTAATGGTTGTCAATCTTTTGCTGGTAATTCCGACGGATCAAAATCATGCACTCGCGATTTTATGCCTATTTCCAGTGATAAGCCATTTTGTAACATTGCCAGTGGCTCTAAACATTTTTCTGATATTGCAAGTAGTTGTCAACATTTTTTCGAGAACACAGGGGGTTCTCAATTTTTTTCAAAAAACATACTCGATTTTGAAAACACTAATGAATCTCAACATTTTTGCGGAATTGCCAGTGGTTCCCAACCTTTTTCCGGTAATCGTAATAATGTTCGATCTTATCTTCGGCCCGTGCTAAAAATTAGTATTTTAGGTTGTAATGGTACTGCTTTGGCAGATTCGGCAGCGAAAAGCTGCGTTGCTGGCCATACGCTATACACTCTCCTAAAGGCCAAAGGTCATCCTATGTCCTCTCGTATGGAAAATGTAAAATCAGCAGATGGTGTCAGTAGGTTATTGAATGTACTCACAACCGAAGTCAATGTGACTCTTGAAGGCAGAACCAGGCTTATAATTTTTTTAATTTTTCCAGACTCTGACAGTAACGAAAGCCTTTTAGGTATAGATTTTTTAATACAATTTAATATTAGTATTGATTTTGGAAATGCTAAATGGCACTTTGCTGACAGTGTTGAGCAGTTCGATCTTCTCTTTGAAACAGCACACCACGTAGAGAGTGTGCCTATTAATAGCATACTTAGGGACGAGGAAGCGTCACGTCTTAGCGACGATCAGCGTAAGTGACTCTGAAATAAAAAAAATAATTAGTGGTCTTGAAAGTAATGATGCTGTTGAAGAAAAACGCTGGTCCGAACGAGGATACTTCATGCAGCAAGGAGTACTTTATAGGTACAACCCCGATGTCGACGTTGCGGAACCACAGCTTGTACTGCCTGTGAGCTTACGCCTTGATGTCTTGAGGGAATGCCATGATACTCCCATTGCTGGTCATCAAGGTATTGATAGGACCTTCCATAAACTGTCACAGCGATTTTTCTTCCCTGGCATGAGACGATTTGTCGCCGATTTTATTAAGTCTTGCGCGACATGCCAACGGTACAAGTCTTCAAACGTGAAGCCTTCAGGTCTTCTACAGACCCCAGTGTTAAATCAAAGGGGAGAAGTCTTGGCAATCGACTTGTTTGGCCCGCTCCCTCCTGGAGAGAAGGGGGAGAAGTACATTTTGCTCGTAGAAGATACAGCAACTCGGTGGGTCGAGCTTTTTGCTCTTGTAGACGCCACCTCAGTAGTCTGTGCTCGTACATTGATAGAGGAGTACTTCCTTAGATATGGTATACCTCGCCGGATTATATCCGACAATGGCGTACAATTTGTTTCCTCTGTCATGCAACAATGTACATATATATTAGGAATTAAACAGGACTTGTTACCTTTTTAACACCCTGAGGCAAACCCGGCCGAGCGGAAAAATAGAGACCTTAAGGTGCAGCTAGCCCAGTTGGTGGACACACAGCATTGTTCGTGGCCCAACCACTTACCTTCTGTTCGCTTCGCCATGAACTCGGCATTATGCAAAACAACCGGTGTTTCTCCAGCTTTCCTCACCTTAGCAAGGGAGCTCCGTTCACCTGTCGATGCTCACTTTGATATCAGGGCCGTCCTAGAAAAAGATAATTTTGTTCCCCAAATCACGCCCTACCTTTAGGGACAAAGTAGAGAAGGAACAGGACAGACGTAAAGATTACGCAGATAAGGGTCGTAAACCTGAAGAATTTGATGTTGGTGATCAAGTTTTGGTAAAGTCGCATGTATTGAGTAACGCTGCTAAAGGATTATCAGCTAAGTTTGTACCAAAGAGGGATGGTCCCTATACGGTCGTTAAAAAAGCTAGTCCTACTACTTACATTGTGTCGCATGTTAGGGATCCCAACGACATCATAGGCAGGTTCCACGCGTCCCAACTTACGCCTTTTATTAATAGAGACGATGCGCCCCTATCTCCAGTTATGTCATAGCGTAACCGAGGCCGCCCTCGTCATATTCAGCCTGTTTCTGAACTCAATGAGCGGGTTCTTGAGCGAGGACGCCTTATCGAACCCGAGGGGGAGTGTATAGCGGATGTATCCGAACGTCTCCCTGGTCGCAAAGGTAGAGGTAGGCCGCCTGAGCGATACTCGCCGTAATGCGTATCCGAACGCACCTTCGCTCATGCGTCTCGCGCCAACCAATAATAGCCGAGACGGCGCGATTACCAGCCACTGATTGGCTGTTTGTTTAGTATTGTTAAGTTGCTAGATTGGTGTTGGTTTGAAGGTCGCCACAATAATTATAATAAGGGTGGCGACATTGGATGGTACTTCGGTCTCTGTTCTGAAAAGTGACATGATTGTATTCAAAGTTTTATTAAAAAGTTCAAGTTTATGCCCATTACAAAACCCTTTCATTTAAACTGACTCACCCCGACTACACCGGTGTATAATTAGGGCTTCGGTTTGTGAAGTCTATATGGGTCGATTTGGACTCATTTAACTTAATTCGCCATTTTTTTGTCCAGTTGGTGATGGAGTTCACAGCAATTTGTACTTTATCTACGGCTTCTTTGTGAGTGACACCTATAGCCATGATGGCTGTGTCATCTGCAAAGGTTGCAATAAAGTTGTTTTTCATTTCTGGGATATCACAGGTGTATAATAGGTACAAGATAGGTCCAAGAACACTTCCTTGTGGTACACCAGCTTTTTTTTTTTTTTTTTTTTTTTTTTTTTTTATATTCTATAGGCTCGCGTTTGACCACTATCTCGCCTGATGTTAAGCGATGACGTGGTCTACGGTGAAGCACGCTTGCCTAGAAGAAACCTATTCACTCTTGACTTAAAGACCCCAAGGTTGTAGCTATCAGGGAACAAAGACCCCGGAAGGGAATTCCACTCCTTAGCTGTACGCACAATGAAAGTATTAGCAAAACGCTTTGTGCGTATGGGAGGGATGTCCACCATGTACCGATGGCGCATGGCCGTACGTCTTGTAGTCCGATGATGGAAAGGGCTAGGTGGAATCAAATTGTGCAGTTCCGTCGCGCACTCCCCGAAATGTAACCGATAAAAAACCGACAGGCTGGCAACTCGGCGTCGATGTTCGAGGCTCTGGAGCTTTTTGCTTGAGATCTGAGTAAGCCTCTTCATGTCGGACTCTAAACGTCCTCTCTGTTAGGTAAGTGTCTGCAAATTGTTTAGGAAGCATTTAACATAAACATTTTTTGTATTCAAATTGCTTAATTTCATGTTTTTATGTTAAATAGATTTTGCGTTATTACAAATCACAAGGCCTTAGCCTTGACAGTGCTCTTCTCGACACAGGCTCCTCTATATTTAGTAAAGGGCAGACTTACGTTGGACTCTCAGAGTTAAACCATAGTTGGAATACATCTTATCAATTTAGATCCAGGTCAAATCAAGGCACAAGAGAGCTCTATTGTAGAGTACAACTGCACAACCGCCTGCACACGTCAAACCGCCCCGACTTGGCCAAATTAAGGATAGACAGAAACCGTGTAAAAAAAGATTCTTAATTCTTTATTGTACACCAAAAACAATATTACATACAGTGTGATAATAAAGTACATGTACAAAGGCGAGCTTAACTCAATGCTGAGTTCTCTTACAGCAAACCCTAGAGTGACAGAGAAAGTTGACAATTATAGAGGGCAGGCATCCAGTGTACAATATTAAAAAACTAAATTAAAACATAAATACACTTACTTAAATACATATTTATATAAATATACAAACTAATATTATGTCATTGTGCAAGGAAATGATCTTTAATCTTCCTCTTGAAGACCACCAGAAAAGGGCTGTCGCGTATGGAGTGTGGAAGAGAGTTCCAGAGACGCACTGCTGTAACGAGAAAGAGCCATCATAACGGCTAGAAGTGTGTCGCGGAGGACGAAGGAGAAGAGAAGTGGCAGTGCGACAGATTTTATCTCTCGGCACGAGGTATTCAAAGCGTTCACGAAGGTATTGAGGAGAATTAGGATTGTGCAGGATAGTATAGAGAAGGGATAGGATATGGGTATCTCAACGACGCCGAATCGGCAGCCACCTCGATTGGTTCCGAAACTCCGACGCATGGTCGTATTTGCGAAGGCCAAAAATAAAGCAGATGCACAAGTTCTGCAGTCGCTCGAGTTTATTAAGGAGTACCTCCGTTGCATCTAGAAAATAGACATCCGCATAGTCTATGAGCGGTAGAAGAAGGGATTGCGCAAGAGTAACCTTAGTGTGAAATGGTAAGAATTTTTGGAGACGTTTAAGGGACTGAAATGAGTAAAAGACCCTCTTACTCACATTTGCAATGTGGACCTCCCAAGAGAGGTTAGTGTCCATATAAACGCCTAGATTTTTTGCGGTTTTGGAGTTATCTATGGGCACTGAATCATACACTATCGGCGGGCGAGACTGGTGATCCAAGAGATTGAGCATGTATCTACCACCAACAATGAGCGCTTGCGATTTGTTTGGGTTCAGTAAGATTCCGTAGGATTTAGCCCACTTGTTAATATTTTCAAGGTCACTGTTGATGGCAGCCACAGCCTCAACGAGTTCACCTACTTTAAAATGACGATACAACTGCAAGTCGTCTGCATAAAGATGGTAGTTAGAAGAAAGGACCTTAGTGATAGCATTTATAAAAATTGAGAAGAGAAGAGGAGAGAGGACGCCACCCTGAGGAACGCCCGCAGTCAATTCACACCATTTAGAGGAACACTCATTGGATTGAACAGACTGCGAGCGGCCCCGAAGATAAGATTTGAACCACTCAATTACTGGAGCAGAGACATTAAGGGTGGAAAGGATTCCTAAGAGAATGTCAAAGTCAACTGAGTTGAAGGCACTGCTGAAGTCCAGTAAAACCAATACAGTTAGAGATCCGGATAATGAATGATGGGCAATTCACACATTTCAAAGGTACAAGAATAGAAAACAACACAAAAAAGACAATTATACCCCGTAAATGTAGGAAAATACCAAAAACCATTATTATGAATAAGTACCTACTAGTAATTTCTGTACAAAAAGTAATGACCATCGTTTCAGCCGAAAGACGTCCACTGCTGGACATAGGCTACCCCCAGGCGTCGCCACATTGACCGATCCCGTGCGTTTTGCATCCAGCGCCTTCCCGCAACCTTAATCAGGTCATCGGTCCATCTAATGGGAGGCCTTCCAACGTATCGTCTTCCGGTTCGCGGTTGCCATTCCAGAACTTTTCGGCCCCATCGGCCATCCGTTCTGCGAGCAATGTCGGTAACCCTGGTTCTCTTGCGGATCTCCACATTTCTGATTCGATCACGCAAGGAAACTCGCATAGCCCTCTCCATTGCCCTTTGAGTGACTAAGCTAAAACTTAACTAATAACTTCTTAAATTTGAATATTCGAATTATTTACATAAAGCTGATAACTTAGGATAAATTCTAGCTCATGATTTGACTAAGCTGTTGACCCGGCTGCGTTTTGAAGATCTTTAACAGTCGTTACGGGCAGTCAGAAGCCTGAGATTTGGTACCAAACTTGCCAAGGAGTATCGTGTTACCCAGTTACTGGGTTGTGGAGATCAGATAGACAGTCGCTCCATGTAAAACACTGGTACTCAGCTGAATCCGGTTAGACTGGAAGCCGACACTAATTTAGTTGGGAAATGGCTATCATTTAAGATTATGCTAAGCATTTGGATAAATCTGTCCATCTCTTGTACCTTCTTATTTAATGATTCCTTGATCTTTGTATGGTATGAGTTTGCATGGTACAAAATAAAAAACATAAAATACTGGCAATAATTTTTATTTGGTAAATTTTATTAATTGGTACTTAAATTCGGTATATTTTGGAAATAAAGAAGAGCTACACTACAATTAGATCTACAAGGTTACAAGTTTACAGGTTAACTTCAATTCATCAACCGGCAGGCTTATTACGTATGAAACAGCTATCAGCGACTATTAATTAGTTGCTTATTAATTCCTAGAGGACATTGTAATGACAAATTGGTGTAGTATTGTGTCTCAAGTATATACAAAACTGAATAATTTGATGAATCATTGATACAGTCGTGATCTCGGTAAAATGGAGGAGAATATTTTATTGTAGTGTTGGCTACCTCAGCGAAGTTTGCCGAAAAGGTTGACTTACTATGTTTACTGCCAAATACTTCAAAACACATTTAAATGTGTTACGTCCGCATTATGTATATTTTAGTATCTATACTAATATTATAAAGAGGAAGTTTGTTTGTACCGGAATAGGCTCCGAAACAACAAAACCAATTTAAAAATTCTTTCACCAATAAAAAGCTACATTATTCCTGAGTAACATAGGTATTTTTTAATCCCGATAACGGGTCCTGTGGGATCGTCCACGGGAGTGAAGCTGCGGGGACAGCTAGTATTCTATATTTTTATATGGCAAGTACCGATGTCGACTATTCTGCCAATGTCTAAAGTAAATTAGAAAACAAGTGTATCCAACGATCTATCTATTTCATAGCTCAAATACTAATAATTTAGTGATGTCCTAGTGCGTGTATTTATTTGTTTACCCTCGTACTGGAACGCCTTGCAGCAATTACACCAATGGAGCACAAACTTACAAATACTGACTATAAGTCCAGGTTTCCTAACGATGTTGGTTGTCAGCGATGTCCAAGATAAACTTAGAAAGTAAATATGATTTGAAAAATTCACATTGGTACTTGCCCGGATTAGAACCCACGACCTCAAGCACGAGAGGCGAGGTCTTAGCAACTGGGCCACCACGACATGCGTTATCGACTCGATTTCTTATAACAATCGACTTTATTTACGAAGAAATTTTAATTAATTCTACACATTGGCATTTTAGTTATATTTGTAGGGACACATTATATGTACAAGCTAACTCAGCAAATATAATATAGTTGGTGACGCACGGCTGCGCCCGTGAGACAGAGAAGTTTTCAGTCGCAAATAAACTACAGTCCTAATTGGTTGTTTCTATTTAACCTGTCACCTCAACACAAAAGGTGGAGCACATAAAGTTATACATACAATAATAACATAGCATTATAAAAAGCTAAAGTGGTGACCCCGACGTGATCATTTTATTTTGGGTGAGGTACACGTATAGACTGAAAAATGGACGGAAAAATTAATCCACCGCAAGGAGTTGCGCCGCGGGCGCAAGGTGTGAAGGAGGACATGTCCGGAGATGCCAGCGAAAAGGCGCTGGCCAGCATAACTGTCTCTTCGCGCATTCCTGAGTTTTGGACAGACCAAACACGACTCTGGTTTGTCCAGTTCGAGGCCGCGGTGGAGAATCAAAGGCTGAGTGATGCAGCCAAACAAAATCTGGTGGTTACAAAGCTAAACAAGGTCGCTATACAGCAGGTGAGCGATTTGTTATTGGCTCCGCCTGAGTCTCGGAAATATCAGACGCTGAAAGAAAGGCTGTTGGAAGTGTTCGAGGAGTCGGAGACGAGGAAATTGCAGAAGCTGATCAGTGAAATGGAGTTGGGAGACCAGCGCCCATCACATTTGCTACGTCGGATGCGCGAGTTGGCCAGGGAGAAGGTGGCGGACGATACCCTGAAGTTGATGTGGCAATCACACCTACCGAAATCAGTGCGTGCTGTGCTGGCAGTGTCCGACTCGAAGAAATTGGACGTGCTCGCAACCATAGCAGACAAGGTGCTGGAAAGCATAGGAGAGGGCTCAGCAATGGTAGCAGAGGTCAAGGCAGTGGAGGTCCAGACCAGGAGTGATGGATCATCAAGCACCAGCCAAATCCTGGGGGAGCTAGCGAAAATCAACCTGCGTCTCGCAAGTCTGGAGCGTGGCAGAGGCAGGGAGCGTTGGGACGGCGGCAGCCGAGGTTCGAGATCGGCATCGAGACATGGTGATGCGGGTGGCGAGAGAAAAAGTGCTAATTGGTTGTGTTTTTACCACTATCGTTACAGGGAGAAGGCAACAAAGTGTGTGAAACCCTGTAATTGGAGCAAGGACCAGGAGAAGTCGGCGGGAAACTAGACATGGTGCAGCCGACGGCGGGACGTTGCACGGTTTACAACCGCCTAATTGTATGTGATAAGAAAACAGGTATGAGATTTTTGATAGATACGGGAGCTAATGTATCCGTAATACCCGTGAGGAAAAATCGTTCGCGTAGTTATTATGATAGTAATAGGTCTAACTTTACTTTATATGCCGCTAACGGTACAATAATAAAAACTTACGGTATTGAAACATTAACTTTAAGTCTAGGATTAAGACGGCCGTATACTTGGCATTTCATTGTAGCAGATGTGAATCAGCCCATAATAGGCGCAGATTTTTTAACAAGGTATAAATTGCTAGTAGATGTAAGCGGCCGACGACTCATAGATGAAGTAACGAGTTTAAGTGCAGTAGGTTTAATTGTAAAGTGGAAGGGACCATCCTTAACTACGATTGATAACGCTTGCATTTATTCGGATATTCTAGCCGAGTTTCCCGAGATCACTAAACCTGTGTCTTTTAATGGGGAACCCCCGCATGCGGTGTTACATTACATTGAAACACACGGCCCTCCCGTATTCGCTCGAGCTAGACCATTAGCCCCAGAGAAATATGTAAAGGTAAAGGAGGAGTTTAGACGCATGCAGGAAATGGGTATTTGTAGGCCGTCGAAAAGTCCTTGGGCCAGTCCGTTGCATGTGGTACCCAAAAAGGACGGGCAGATTCGTCCCTGCGGTGATTATAGAGCCTTAAATGCAATAACAATACCGGATAGGTACCCCATTCCGCGGATAAATGACTTTACGTATATTTTAGGGAATAAGTGTATATTCTCGCGTTTAGATTTAAACAGAGCGTATCATAATATTGTGATTGCACCTGAAGACGTAGAAAAAACCGCGATAACCACACCCTTTGGGTTATATGAGTTTACGCGCATGACCTTCGGTTTACGGAACGCCGCGCAAACATTTCAGCGATATATGAATAACGTGGTATTACAAGGCTTAGATGCACAATGCAAAATAGGTTCAGAAGGCCAAACCGAGTCTAATTTCTACTTTTGTTACATAGATGACATCATCGTAGCTAGCGAGACGCCCGAGCTTCATAAGTTACACGTAAAGGCGATATTTGAGCGATTAAGCCGATTCGGCATAACTATCAATATGGCAAAATGTAGTTTTGGAAAAGAGAAACTAGAATTTTTAGGTTACGAGGTAACGTCATCAGGAATCAGTCCATTACCGGATAAAGTTCAGGCAATCATTGATTTCCCAAAGCCCGAAACGGTAGATCAGTTACGGCGTTTTTTGGGAATGATAAATTTTTATAGGTCCAGTTTACCTAGGGCAGCGGAATATCAATCTGTGTTGAATACGTATTTACAGAAGGCTAAGAAAAAAGATAAGTCTATAATTAACTGGTCGCCAGAAGCAAACGTTGCGTTTGCAAAATGTAAAACTAGCCTACAGAATGCGACCATGTTATCGTATCCGGTGCTAAACGCCGAGCTTGCAATATGGGCGGACGCGTCGAACGACTGTATCGGTGCCGTGTTACAAGTTAAGGTTGGCTCACACTGGGGCCCCTTAGGTTATTATTCTAAGAAACTCAGTGACGTGCAGCTTAAATATAGTACGTACGACAGGGAGCTATTAGCTATTTATTCGGCGGTTCAGTATTTTCGTTATATGGTAGAAGGCAGATCTTTTGTAATTTACACGGATCATAAACCATTAACTTATGCGTTCACACAAAAACCTAGTGACAAAGAAACAACTAGACGCGTTAGACAACTTATGTTTATCAGTGAATTCACAACAAATATACAGTACATTAACGGTAATGAAAATACGGCAGCGGATGCACTGTCTCGGGTTGAAACTATCACATGTCCAACAACGCTCGATTTCAGCGAATTAGCGTTGGCGCAACGGATGGATGACGAGCTGACGTCGCTTTTATTGAAAGAAAACAAAGTGATGCAATTTAAGCGAATTAATTTACCCGACTGTCAAAGCGAGGTGATGTGTGAACTATCTACTTCGGTTGCAAGGCCATATCTACCAGTAGCTTTTAGGAAAAGGGCATTTCAGGCAGTACACGGTTTGTGCCATCCAGGAGTGCGTACTACTCGGAAATTAGTGACGTCTAAGTATTTTTGGCCAGGTATGAACACAGACGTAGGACAGTGGGCCAAAACCTGCGTTCAATGCCAGAAGTCGAAGGTTATACGTCATACGGTATCCGGACTGGGTCAATACGAAAGTAGTGGCCGCTTTGAACATATACATGTCGATCTAGTAGGACCATTACCTACGTCACCAGAGGAGTATAGATATTGCCTTACGGTGGTTGATAGGGCGACAGGATGGCCAGAAGCTTTTGCAATCAGAAACATGTATGCTAGTACGGTAGCCAAGACGTTGTACGAAGGTTGGATTTCAAGGTACGGTTGTCCGGTAAGGGTTACTACAGACCAGGGCAGACAATTCGAGAGCAGCTTGTTCAATGAATTAATGAAATGTTTAGGGATAGATAAATTAAGAACTACAGCGTACCACCCGCAGGCGAATGGCACTGTAGAAAGGTTTCATCGCGTGTTAAAAGCAGCACTGATGGCCAGGAGGGACAGTGGCGCGTGGGTGGAAGAATTGCCGACAGTTCTGTTTGGGTTACGCGCAACACCGCGGAGTGACACTGGTGTCAGTGCCGCGGAATTAGCATTTGGAAAGACATTACGGTTACCCGGGGATTTTTACGGGGGCAATAGCATAAGCGTTAGCGATTCAAACGAATATGTAAACAAAATTAGAAATATTATCGAAAACCTTAGGCCAAGACCGACTAAACAGAGAGACGCGAGGAATATATTTGTTCATTCTGATTTAAAAACTTGTTCACATGTTTTTGTGAGAGTAGATCTGGTTAAAAGATCCTTACAACCTCCCTATGACGGTCCATATCAGGTTTTAGAGAGAAAAGAGAAGTATTTCATGTTACAAATAGCAGATAAGCGTGTGAAAATATCAATCGATAGGTTAAAACCGGCGTACGTAGTTAATGACGGAATCTTTCCACTAATACAACAAGAAAAGGATTGCGTAGTAACTAAACCTAATAACAAACTGTTTAATGATAAGACTTGTAATACTAAGCGTGTAACTTATACCACCCACAGCGGTAGAACGGTTAAGCAGCCGATAAGGTTTGCAGAATGAAAACTATGTATGTTATACCTTATGGTACAGTAAGCCAGAGCATTACGGGAAATGGGTTCGATTCCCGGGTTTTTTTTAAAAAAAAGTGTACTCTACTATAATGGTATTGTATTCATGTAATTAAGTAAATAAGTTAATAATATAAGTTACAGGTGATATTCAATAAGTAGGTAACATGTAAATTGGTTAATATTGTGTCAACGTAGAAGCATTTCGTAATAAACAATGAATTAATGCAACTCTAGCATATTGAAGGATGTTTATTTAGGCCAGCCAAATGCGAAGTTTCATAAAGAAGTGCTGACTAAGATTAAATTATAACTAAGACAAAATGTTCTGGTAGTATAACAAATAGAATTTTTAACATTAAACGTAATTTATCCATTGTTGGAATAAGTCCTTACGAACGTGTTTGTTTTGTTAATAGAATAAAAACCTCTGTAATTAATAATGGGTTGGGGACAAAGTAAACCACAACAGAACAATGTCGCGTTAGCACAGTCGGTGTCTAACGAAACGATGGGGCAAAGAGTGGGTGTATTGGAGATTATGGTGATTGTGTGCGCTGTGCTCATGGGAGTGTTGATTCTGTATTTAATCAGAGGCCAATGTAAAAAACGAGTACGAGGCTGGTTTCAAAAGGAAGCAGTCGCGGCCGGTTGGAGTCTGCCAGTCGTTAAGGTGCAAGCAGTGCCACCGCCGACCATACCCCGTAATCCAGATGTGTATTAATTGTAAGCATAGTGTGGTGTCACATGTGTCGTTTTCTTCTTCATGAAGAAATAGGATTATGAAGATAAAGTAGTGTTTGGACATAAAAATAAAAAACCATGTAGTTAAAAAAAAAAAAAAATTTTTTTTGTATTGTTCTTAAAAAGTATACTTAGTGTAAGTTCCTTTTTTTTCTTCTTTAAGGAGGGGGCTACTGTAGGGACACATTATATGTACAAGCTAACTCAGCAAATATAATATAGTTGGTGACGCACGGCTGCGCCCGTGAGACAGAGAAGTTTTCAGTCGCAAATAAACTACAGTCCTAATTGGTTGTTTCTATTTAACCTGTCACCTCAACACAAAAGGTGGAGCACATAAAGTTATACATACAATAATAACATAGCATTATAAAAGCTAAATATTCAAATAGATATATTTATAGGTATATTAATATATTTTCAAATAGTTTCAAATTAATTAATATTACATTAAGTTAATAAAATGAAAATATTCAATATTCACTGCCATATTACTGTTACATAAATTAGATACATGTGCAAATATTTATTCATCGGAATATTAGAGCTAAAGGCAAGCTTGTGTCAAACGTTACAGTCTATGAATCGTTGGACAGGCATATTAGCTTTTGTTCTAAGTGGCTGTCAAAAAATTAAAGACATGACTTAAAGGCCTCTGTAGCCAGGTCATTAAACTTGCTGATTGCTGTTTCGTACGTATAAGCCTACAGATGTAAACATAGTTTTTACTAGGTACATAACAATTATACATGCCACACAGTCACAGGCAAAAGAAGTTTTAAACACTTTTAGACTACTATGATCTTACTGTATGAATAGTTTAAACATTAATTAGCAGATTATGAATTCAAATTATGCATTGGAAAGAATTAAACATAACATCACGCCTGTATTCTTCGAAGGGTAATGCACAGGTACACCTACAGTACACCCACATTTAGCTCTCAATTTGAATTAGTAATCTGTTAATAAGTGCTATCTGTAACTATATGGTTAATTTTTTTATGAATAAGACCCTTCTTACATTGTCTCTGTGTTATTTTAGCTCAACCATTACATTTCAAAAGTAACTAACATTTACAATACAACCATATCACAGTCCTTATTCAGAGTAACTTAACTTTAATTCGTTTGTAAAACGTCCATTCTCTTATGTCACAGTATTCTTTACATTTACTTCATACCCTTTCCATTTCTTAATTTTAGTAATAACAATGACTAAGAAATTTCTTAAAATCAAGAATTAATCAATAAACATAGTTATTATATCACCGGATTACGTCGGACACAGTAAGTTTGTAAATTTTTGTCCACATTATAAATTTTCGATTTATTGCGAACAAATAACCTATATTAATATTATATATATGCGAAAGTACCTCTGTCTGTTTGTTACCTATTCACGCTTAAACCGGTGATCCGATTTAGATGAACTTTGGTACGGAGATAGTATAAAACCCTGAAGAGGACATAGAATATAGTTCAGTTCGTTAGTTTAGTTCGGGAGGAAAATTCTATGGTGAACCAATTCTTAATTAATCTTTCAAGTAAAGCTACCTACACACCGACAGTATTTTTGCGCATTATAAAAATAGTCTAATGCTACACAGAGGAAGTCACAGGCAAAAACTTGTTTCAGATAAAATAAATCCCATCTAAATTAGATATTTTATAATACTCAAGACAGAGAAAGTAAAGAAAGAGAAAGGAGAAGGAAAGAGAATGGAAGAAACAGAGAAAGAAGAAAGAGTTTACAATATCATGCACTTAATTATAAACTTACAACGTTTGCAATAATGTTGACACTGAACACTATTTAGCATAGTTTTACTATGGTTCTCTTCGTATCTGTTAAATTTATAACGAAATTACATATTTAGTACAAGTAGTGACATCTACCAGTAACTAAGTCAAACTTTGGATAAGCTGTCATTTCAATGAATATTTTCTTTGAAGTTATAATAATGTTTCAACAGTCTGTGACAACTCCTTGTGTGTTTTAATAAGTATTGTTACTTCGCAGTAAATTCTAAAGCCGCGTAACCACCTGCAAGCAACTCGCATGCAAGTAACATTGCAGGGCACGATCGAGTGTTTGTGCACATTATACCTGTGTAGCCCGCAATGTTATGCAACTGACATGCAAGATATTCAGTCAATATTTTTTCATATTTATAAATGCGTTATTTATTCTAATCAATGTGTTTTTCTCTTATAAGAGAGATTCAAGTAACTTACATTACTGTGTTTTGCATTACTTTTTTTTTGTTTTATGCACACTTTTTATTACTTATTATAATGACTAAGAGATTGACACTGTATGTTTTTAAAAAATCTTGCCAAATTATAAATTCTCATTATATTGTGAACAAATAATTTCAAGTAAATCCCAACCCAATTCGATATTTTAAAATATATCAGAAAGAGAAAATAGAAAGAATAAAAAATTAGAAAGAAAGAGAATGGAAGAAATAGATAAAATAGAAAGAGTTTACAATATCATGCGATTAAATTATAAAATTACGGTGTTTTCAATAATGCCTGGCGACATATAATAACAAATTACTTCATTGACAAATAGTGATTTCTACCTACTAATTATGGTAACATTTCGTCATAATACCTAATAATTTTGACACTGTACACTATTTAGCATATTCTTTTACGATTTTCTTTGTATCGTCAGTTTACAGAAAATTCTATTGATATTAAAAAATTGCAGTGCACGATCAAGCCAATGATCACATTATACCTCGGTAGCCCGCAATGTAATGCAACTGTAACGCGAGCTGGTTGCAGGTGGAAACGTGGCCTAAGAAATAAACACATTATTCAGTCGATATTTGTTCAAAATGCGTTACATTTTATCACCTAAATGTCAACTATGTCTATATACACTAGTTATTTTTTCTTATGAATATGTTTTTCTCTGATAAGAGATTCAAGTACCTAACTTACATTACTGTGGTTTTTTATTACAAAATTTCTGTAATTAATTTTTGTTTTGTGCACTACTATTACTACTTTTATCAGCTAAATGTCTACCATGTCTATTTACACTAGTTATTTTTTCTTATTTATACATACATAAGGTTTTCCCTCGTAAGAGAGATTCAAGTAACTTACATTACTGTGGTTTTCTATTTTTATCATCTAAAAGTCCTACTATGTCTATTTACACAAATATGTCTATGTTATTTACTCAAAACTACTGTCCTCACTTATTAATACTATTTTAAAAACGTCTGTAATTCGTTAATAGTCATTATTTAGACTACCATGTAATTAAAGTTTAACACTATTTTCGTCACTGATTCTTCACAATCCACTTAAACTATCACTTCCACCATCTTCATAGCTCCAAAACCCTGTCTCCAGGGTTTACTGCTCGCCAAAGTCATCATACATCTGGTAAACCAGATCGGCTATCTGTCATTCGTCCGTCAGATCTGGTGCGAAAGGAGGCAGGGAGACTTCCATCTCCTGTACTTGTACTTCTTGTGCCTCCAAGCGGTCGTCGTTGGAAGCTTCAACGAGATCTCCCAAGTCTGCTAGTTCTTCGGTTTGTGATTCGTCGGAGGACGATGGTGGCTCTGATTCACTGTCGGAGCCGTCTTTCTGTAAAGGGAAAATGTACGTATTTAGAAAATGCTTTTTAACGTAACATGACGTATGTATTCGCCGTAGGGTTGGGCAGAGGCACATTTTATATCCCATGTAATAGTTTGCGAGCCTATTGCCATCAAAGGAGCACAAGTCAGACTCCGGGATGCTACTGAGAATTCCAAAATGACAAAACCTGACAACACTTTGCCTGACCTGGGAATCGAACCCAGGACCTAAGCCTGCTCAGCAGTAGCGCCTGCTTCCACTAGACCAACAAGGCACTCGAGAAATATTTTAAAATTACTATATAGTAATTATAAAATATTTCTCGCATATATAGCAAGGGCCTAACCAATTTACAAAAAAGGTTGCAAATAAGATCCTTATAAAAACAGGGCAATTTCCTCGTAACCCATCATTTGAATATGTTTTGAGAAAATACTTAAAATTAAAACCTCTAAAACATTTGAATTGAAATAAAATTCTTAACCATAGACAATTCGGTTATCAGAAGAATACGGGGACAAATGACGCAATTGAAATATTATGAAGGAAGTATTTAACAGAATTGACAATAAATTAAAAGTCGTAGGGCTATTCCTTGACCTTAGTTCCGCTTTTGTCACTGTTAATCACAAGCTTCTAGGTACTATTAGCAAACATTGAGCATTATGGAGTGCGAGGACAACTTTTACTTTTATTTTAATCTTACCTAGAAAATCGGAAGCAATATGTAGTAACTAAACTGAAAGAAGAATATTTTGCAAATCGAGAGTTAAGCTACTAAAACAATGAGTTCCACAAGGTTCAATATTTGATCCAATCTTTTTCGTTTTAATTGACAATTTCCTGAAACAATGATTTTAAAATTCTTATTCCAGCAGACGATAGGTATGCTAATAATGATTATAGCTATTGCTGCTAATGATTTAAAAACACTCAATAGAAAGTTTAATAACGCTTTGGCTCTTTTTCATTTTTGACTTACCATCCACAACCCCAATTGGAATGCCATGTTATTTATAACTACTTCGAGATATAAATAAATTATAGATATAGGTATTACTCAAAGATAATAAAATAACGTAAAATTGGCGGACAGCGTGCTTTGTTTAGGTATTCACATTGAAGAAAGCCTTAACTAGAAAAAGGAACTAATAGCTATGGAAAGTTCAATTGGCTCAGCTTGCTATGCTCTAAGAATTCTCCGGAATGAACAATTAAAAGTCGTTTATTATTCGCTTTTAAAATCAAAGGTTAGGGATAGTGTCGCTCTATTAGGATGTATGTTGCGCGTACAATATTATGTACGCTGCCTTTGTCATTCAAAAAAGGGCCATAAGAACCATGGTGACTCAGAGACAAGAGATTCTCAGTGGGTTTCGTGTAAGGAGTATTTTAAAGAAAGTCAGATACTTTCGGTCCCTTGTTTTTAAATTTTAGTACTACTCAGTGTTGTTATGGAACAACTACATAATTTAGAAACTCTAGCGGTAAGAAATAACAGGGAAGATACAAGGCGCAGGGACTTTCAATATAACTTAGATAGCCATGTTGCAATATATCAGCCAGTTAAAATAATGAATAAACTACCCGTACATTTAAAGTCCATAAGTATAGCACTGTCTCGTGCCTCGCGCATCCGGTGAAACATCTTCAGGGCGGCCAAGAAGTTTGGCGAGGACTTTATATAATTTGAATCAGTTCAAGCACAAACTTAAGTCGATTCTGTTGGTAAAATGCTATAACACACTTGATGAGTTTCTTTGTGATACTTACAACGGCACTGTTACTAACTCCATTTTATTGACATTATATTTTAATTTGAAATAGCAATTGAATTGAGTATTTTATATTTTCTATTGACATTCTTTATTCGTATTAGTGGCATTCTAATTCAATTGATTTTATACTTTTATTTGAGACTAGCGGACAACGCCCGTTCCTGTGGGAATACAGGGATAAAAAGTAGCCTATGTCATCCGGGGTAGCTTCCCAACGGTGAAAGAAATTTGAAATCGGTCCAGTAGTTTTTAATTTTATTCGTTACATACAATAACACAAATCTTTCCTCTTGATAATATTGTAAATATAGATGGTGGACTTTCTCTGTAACTTTTGCAGCTAGACTATTTTATTATTTATTTTATTTATTTAGGTAAGCGACACATAATAGTAGTTTATGATACTGTTACATAATAAGGGGTATTAAAACATGAGTGTGTTTGTGTTTGTGAGTATTTACACGAATGTTTTAATACCTAGTTATGTGCAGTTTCATACACTACTTTATCTACACTCATACATTTTAGGATTGAACCTACTGAATACCTTTTTTTTTCATGCATCATATAATAATCTCGACTTTGCTGGTAAGAGATAATGAGTAATTTCCTTGGCCGCATATAAAATTCACAAAAAATTTGCATATTACAGTTTTATGGCCAATTATAGGTTGCCCTGTTAGTTTATTTATTTATTTATTTATATCCCAGTTGATGTAAATAAATAAAATAAAACAAAGTTTATTGATGTTCGCATGTTTTATATATGTGTATAAAACATGCGAACAGACTTATGACAAACATCTCAAATTAAAAGCAATACAAAATTATATAAGGTTAAGTTTAAACCACAATTTTGAAAAAGTAGAAACTCAAAGGTTGAATAAAAGAAGATTGGTTGCTATCATTACTATTATTATATTTCATTGACTTTATATTTTACTGTTGACATTTTGTATTTTAATGGAAATTAAATTGAATATTTTATGTTTTTATTTCGCCTTTATATTGAATACTTATTATAATAATGATACATGGTTTAAAATTGGAATAACAATGTAGTTGTTATGGAGTTTGTTGTGCGTTCTTCTCCAAAACAAGTTACTTTTCCGAATGCACGGTAGAATTAATTTTTATTATTTGTAATTTTTTTTTCATATATGTATGACGTTCAAAATTGCCGCTTAATTGAAATAAATATATTTGACTTGACTTGACCCTTAAGTGCCCGAAAAATGTTGCCTATAAAATTCATTATTAATTGTCATGCGCTGAGAAAACTATTGATAGTACATAAACATTATGTACTACATGATTGAAGTACTCATTATTACCTACAAAAAAGTTCCCCAGGGAATATATCTAACTATCTAGAATATAGTAAGATATAAAAAGCTTAACTCTATCACTGACTTGTAAAAAATGTGTTGATCTTATAATTCTAAAGCGTATAACCTGTTGAGATGCTCTCAGAGCATTACTCTGTGCTAGTTATACATACCCAAATCAGTAGTAAAGGCAGCGAGCGGCAGGCGGTGAGAAGCACGAGTCTCAGGGTACTGTGGCTTTTAATTTCGCGAATTTTTCGTGCAAGTAGTGGTACCTCGCCCTGTCCTCCTCGTATCTGGGGTCGCTCTTTATGCGCCGGTACTCTTTTCTGATGCGCTGTTCAATGCGTGCAACGTCCTGAGGTACCGCGCTATTAAGCTTTTCCTCCAGTCGAGTGAACAGGGCAGCCACTTTCGCCAGACGATTGAAAAGTAACATATATTCAATATGTAAGTCCGCGCAATCGTTTTGATCACTAGTTGATGACCTTTCAATGGACTTTAGGTCATTGGTCCGCTCGTCGTCACTATCCTCAGAGGAGGTGGTGGCGTACCCTGAGGAGGGTGAGCAGGCGCGGCGCTCCCGGCAGGTTCTCCGCTTCTTCAGTGGGGGCTCGTCGGGTAGCAGCGACACGCTGGCGGGCGCTTGTTGAGGGCGCGACGCTGGCGGTACGGGCCGCTGCGCTCGCTGCAGCCTCTCCAACCATTTCAGCCTTTCTTGCCGATCTGGTCTCTGAGGCCGCTGGACCCATTCAGCCCGCTCAGCCGCGGCAACAGCGCTCGCCATGCGTTTCCAGGCGGCGGCGTACGAGTCGTCATTACCACGCATTCTGGTTGGTAGCAGGTTAAAATTTATAAGTCAATTTGGTTGCACTACGTGTTTTACGCAACTGATGCACAAGCACTAACACGAACTCACTTCAATTTTAATTCTATGGAATAATTTGCGGAATGAAGTTTGGTTGTGCGCGGGAGCAAACAAACACGACGTTTCGCACGCGTGCCTCGGACCACACTGTTTGCACAAACACGAAGAAGGCCAGCTCCAGGTCTCGCCCGATCGCCCCCTGATATCCTTACCGTAACTGTCCCACCATAATAATTATCATTGTGGGCGTGTCTTGTGCCACTGCAGGGCAAGCCTTCTTTCTTTCATTCTAACTCTGTATCTCTATCCTTTTCTTAGATATAGATAACAAAAGTTTGTAATTAATTTATCACAAATGGTTTTTTGATTTCTATTTTCTTATTGTATATTCAAATGCGGATATACTTTATTTCTTAAATGTCTTATTTTCTATTATGTATCATTGCATTATTACCTACTCCATTTCACATTATAGTAGTTTATAAATAATGCCTGCAATTATTATTAGTATAATACTATTTATATTTTTATGTATATTATTTACTATAATCATATTTTTTTTATTGTGATTCTATTCTGTAATTATTGTGCTTATCTAGTTTTATTAAATTATTAAAATCACTACATATACAGTTTGGATTACCTTAAAAAATAACATTTAATGAGAAATTTAGTGTTTCTAAGATTTTTATTGTAATCTGGTAGGAATTTTTCGAGATTTTGAATTCTCGATACTTGTGAACAGATCATGCCAAATATAATGAATACTATCCAAATTTGTTTGTTTTAATATCATGCGATTTATTTTAAACTTACGATGTTTGCAATAATCCGGTGATATTACCACTACAACGCATACATTAAAAACCCATTTAATAAAAATAAATTAACACTAATAACTTTTGGTCACATTCACTAATAATAATTAAAAATTCACTATAATTATTACTCGTTATATATATTACTCGTGTTTGTGATAGTAGAAGATTCACGATTTCATAATTCCCCTGTGACATATACATGATTAGCTACCGCCCGCGAGGAATCTTAATTAATTATAGCCTATGTGTTATTCTTATGTATAATCTATATTACTGCAAAGTTGCAAGTCTAATCACAAGAGATTGGCTCTTGTGATTAGTAGTTCCAGACATCATTATCTGTTACTAACAATGAATCCCTTACAATATTAATTAGATGTTTAGACTCGTTTACCACCATTTTACCCATTCTACGTATTTTAGGAACAATAACAATAGGTACAATAGAGTTCTTATCGCTAGGCTACCTGCCTATTTATACTTTGAAAAAGGCGCTTGACCGCGGTAGGTAGACACGTGCTACTACTGTCGTATTATGTCTTTTTAACCGACTGCCCAAAAAGGAGGAAGTTCTCAATTCTGATTATGAGTTTTTTTTTATTCATTTAATTTTCTTATTAACTACCTCTTCAGGCAGCCGAGCCACCTGAAGAGGTAGTAAATAAGAAAAATAAAAGGTCCTCCTAAGGTCGAAGCTCGTGGCTATTAAGCCATTGGCTGACACGACTATCGGTACAATGATCGCTGAGTCCATCGTGTGATTATTATAATGGATTTCTATGTTTTTAAAAGAAAGCAGAATAAATTCAGCAGGCCTAAGCTAAGACTGGATGACTTGTTTAGGGGTATATAAGGCGATGCGTGGGGAAGGTCTCTATGTACAGCAGTGGACGTCTTACGATTGAATGTTGATGTATATGATTTGATGAATGTTGAATGTCGATGAAATTTGGCACAGAGATAGATTATAGTCTGGAATAGCTCATATGCCACTTTTCATCCAGGTAAATTGTTCCCTTGGGATAAGAAAACACTTTTCACGCAGTTGAAGGCGCTGGCAGAAGCCAGTTTATTTTATTTTTTACTATACGCTTGACCCCTATCTCACCTGATGGTAGGAGATGATATGGTCTAATAAGTTAGCTATAATTTATAAAGATATCAAGACCTGAACAAAGAAATATAATAGGATGATCTGATGACACATACCTTCAGTGTAAACACTGTATACACTGGCGGGTCGGTGTGGTAGCGGCAGGCTGACGACGGAAGAGGCAGCTTAGGAATCGGCTCCTTGCATGAAGCCACGCCGCGGATGTCACCGCATGCGGCGAACAGGACCTGGAAACATAATAGTAGTTTATGATACTGCTGCATAATAAGGGGTATTAAAACATGAGTTTTAATAGTATTCACACGAATGTTTTAATACCTAGTTATGTGCAGTTTCATACACTACTTTATCTACACTCATACATTTTGGGACTTTGCTGGTAAGAGATTGAGTAATTTCTTTCGCCGCATATAAAATATTTGACGGAATCAAATTTTGTTCACATTCACTAAAATCAGACATTTTAAGCAAGTATTTTAAAAACTCATGAAATTCAGTACAGCGATACCTGCAAAACGTATGAATGGCGCCAAATCCCAGCACATCATCGCATTATCCGCGCATGCGCTAAGGCTTTAGCACACGCACTGCGCTATTTATTCGCGAGCATTTTTCCGCCCATTCTGCGACCTATGGAAATGTATGAAGCTGCTCGCATTGCAGTAAAAAAATCGTGCGGCAATAATACCGCATGAAAACCGTGTTTTGCAACAGAATCCACCGCACCGCGGCGCGAATTCAATTCGCGCGAATATTTTGAGCTCTATAAACAGGTAGAAAGAGACGAAATTCACGCGAATAAAAATCGCAGTGCGTGCTAAGCCTAAAGCGGGCATTGTCACAGACAATTTAAAATTGGAATCAAATATTTTTATAATAGGTACTAAAATGGCATTACAAAAAAAATATTGATGGTAACTCCTTAGTGATTAACTTCTTGGATTTGCCCTGTATCGTAATAGAAAAAAAATTGTTTCATAGCATTATTTTGTTAGAGAAATAGTGTTATAATGAGATTCTATTTTTAAATTTCGGTATTGTGTTTATAAAGTATGTCAATATAAACTTGTTTAAAAGTTTATAATTCGAATATTACGATATGAGAGTAGATAATAGCTGTTTATGCAACTGTTACGTTATGGACGGTCTTCTAATACGAGTGCCATTTTGGACACGAGTTATTAAAAGACCAATAACGTACAGTTGCATACAAGATTTTATCTACGAAGGAAGGAATAAAACACAGATATAGACAAATATTTTTATTTTTTATAGACAAATAAGTATTTTTAATAGAAACTTAACTACACACTGACTATTTTTTATTTATATGTAGATTTTGTATTGTACAATTATTAAAATAAACAGGAATTGCAGAATTACAGGCTGAACTTGTAGATGGGCCTGGAGACATGCATTGCGGTACATTACTGTTGGAGACATGCATTGCGGTACATTAATGTTAACTTCGTTTAATGTATTTTCTATAGAATTAAACATTTTTTATTTAGTCTTTATTAGGTATAAGGCAAAGATCTTGTAGCCGACACGAGTTTGCAATAACCTACACACCCGTGTATCACACGACGTTTTTCAATACAATTGTGGGAAATAGTAAAAACAAATCAAAGAATTAGATTTGTTTATCCACAAAAAAATAAAATTTTCAGAAAATGGCGCGTTTTTGCAACTGTACATATTTTTTTTACAACGAAAACAGCCTATACTGCAGTACAGCCTATTCCATTTTTGACAAATGTTGATGTGAACATAATTAAATTAAAACTAGTAACTAAATATATTAAACAACCATTTAAGACTTTTGAGAATTCTATGCTAAAACGTACGGTATCATTAATTTTTCCTCGTATAAAAACTATCCCATTTTATTCTATGTATGAAAACTTCTTGCTACTAAACTTTTTTAAATTGACTTATAAATTAAAAACTCAACTGCAAATGTAATGATCGCGTAACAGAAAGATACCTATGCAAAAGATTTAATTTTCGAATCATAATTATGGCATCTGAAAGTACGCCATGTTTAACAACTGTATTGAAAAGGTTTACAATTGTAGATAGGCCAATAAATAAATAAGAGTCCTTGCTCCACAGTTGGACAGTGACAGGTTGGTATTATTATTATGAGCATGGATGTATGAATGGACCCGCATGCCCCTTTTACATGTGCCGCCGGTCGTTGGAGTTGCCATCGACGGTGGTAAAAATAATCATTTCGCCATTGTTTAGTCACAAAACTAAAGAATATAATTTTGGCACGGATAACAAAAGGTTATTATGGGCTGTAATTTTCAAACAAATGCGCATTTTTATATTTGCAAAGAACATTATTCAGTACACACACATACGTAAATGGAAGCAATAAAACCAATTCTAGGTTAAACTCTCCTTTGTAAGCTGGCCTATTGTATTTGTATATAATAAAACATTTGCAAATTTACCTGCATAAAACAATCTTATCTAGGGCGCTCGTTCATTACAAGAACAATAAGAATGCCACCAGGAAGGTACTCAAGCGTCGTAGAATCCCTAACATCTTGTTATTTTCTTTAAAAGTTATCGACAAAATCAATGTCTGAGCTATTGTGTGTTGTATTGTGTGTGTATTTGTATCTGTTTAAAAAATAATAAAACATTTGCAAATTTACCGGCATTAAACAATCATATCTAGGGCGCTGGGTCATAACAAGAACAATGAGAATGCCATCCGAAAGGGTCCGGTAGCGTCGTAGAATCCCTAACACGTGGTTATCTATATAAAAGAGAAAGTATGTATGTATGTTCCTTATAGACTCCGAGACGGCTGGACCCAGCGATTGAATCTGAAGGTGAAAAGTTTGGTGGCGATCGGGAACATTTATTTTTAACTTTGAACGCGAGCGAAGCCGCGGGCTGAAGCTAGTTGTCTATAAAAGTTATCGACAAAATTGATGTCCATTCCTCGAAAACACTACGTGCCTAAATCCATAATAATCCACACTTCCGTACTAATATTATAAATGCGAAAGTAACTCTGTTACCATTTCACGCTTAAACAGCTGAAACTATTTAGATGAATTTTGGTATGGAGATAGTTTGAAACCCTGGGAAGGACATAGGATAGTTTTTATCCCGGAAATTATCCTTAACGGGGGTTGAAAAGGGGCATGGAAGTTTTTTATGGTGAAAGCTCGGAGGTGTAAAATAGGCTGTCCAAGTATTAATGGCACGCAGATGGAATCGCAATAGCTAGTACCTATCTTATAAATGCGAAAAGTAAACAGAACTGTGTATTTTCAAAATATTTAGGGGCCGATTCCA
The DNA here is from genome assembly GCA_948252205.1 of Orthosia incerta. Taxonomy (NCBI): domain Eukaryota; kingdom Metazoa; phylum Arthropoda; class Insecta; order Lepidoptera; family Noctuidae; genus Orthosia; species Orthosia incerta. The sequence goes on from OX411765.1 coordinate 16,201,231, forward strand.
CCGATGAAACTAATGGCGATTAGTTCAAAGTAAACTCAGTTTATGCATTTAATCGAGATTAGAGATTCATTTTGCGTTCTACAAATTAAACTAGTTTAAGCTATAGCTTTGTTTAAATTCTAAACGCCCAGTTTTGGACGTTTAAGCTCGCTTAATCTCGTTAATGCCACAATAATAACCAAACAATGTTTTGTTTATTTTTAATACGATTTTTTGTTATTTCGTTAAAAACAACTTTTTTTTAAACAAGCTTTTTAGCTTACCGTGCTTTGTCATCCAAACCAAAACTTGCAATGTGTATTACCTTGCACATTGCAAGTTAATAAAAAGCTTGAAATAATAAAGAAATATTCATGAAAAACTTTTTTTAAAACAAGCTTTTTCGTATTTTCTCAGCAAACTAGTGGCCGACCGAAACTGGTTTTTACGACCGAAACCGAAACCGAATTTCGGCAACAGTCTCGGCTTCGGCCGATACCGAAACCGAAAGTTCCTTACAAGGATCATGTTTTGAGTAAAAAATAAAGAAAACGTTATTATAATCAGTCAGTCTTTATTTTTTTATCTTTAAATCACATAGCTATGCAGTCATTGACATTTTCGCTTATTGGTATGATAATCAACATAACACACCCCTCATTTATGAAAAAATATTAATTGGGCCTTAAAAATACTTAAAATAGGTGAGGTGTTTTTTGAGTTAGAATCTTCTTTGGAATATTATTCATAGTTTTTTAAAATATTAAACATAACATTTTATTAATTTTATTTTATTTTTATTTTTAATATTAAACCGTTGCCCCACACTAGGAATTTCTCCTGTATCGTGGGTGCGTTTACAAACATATAAACTCATATACACAAACACCCAGAGCCGGAACAACTATTTGTAGATCATACAAATATTTGTTCCGTGCGGGAATCGAACCCGCGACACGCAGCGCAGCAGTCAATCGCTCAACCACTGCGCCAACCGTGCGCCCATTACCTATTTACCTATTTAAGTTTTGGTGTAGGGAATAAGGTTTTAGAAATAGAAAAAAATAAATATTAATTTTATTATACGGATACTTAGGTAGGTACCTACGTAAGTACCTACTCATTTAAATATTATAAGTGTGGTAATTAGAAAAAATACAATTATGGACGTATGTAAGTATTTAACTATACTCGTACTTGCCACTTGAATACCTTGGTAATAAGTATAAAAATGAATTTTGAGACTCTGAATCCATAATATTATCACCACTAATGAACTATAGTAAGTACCAAGTACCTCACTAATGTTTGTTTAGGTATAGCATTAACGAGAGAGTTAAATCAACCAAAACCTATTTAGATAGGTTAAACTTGATTCTACTGAAATCTATGTATTAGTTTGTTATAATGAATTGTTTTTGGTGTTTACTACCTACTCTTATGCTATATCACGTAATAAAACTTACCGAATTCGAAATAAATCACGCGAAACACACAACAAACAAAACGAACTGCAAACATAAGGCAGTCACGACATGATTAGGCACGTGGACGCGGCAAAATGTCTTCGTCTGGAATTTAACTCGCCGAACATGACCCATCACAGCGTGAGAACTCCCGAATGCTGTTTCAGTTTCGGTCGTAGTTTCGGCAGGTTTGCCGCCGAAACCGAAACTGAACCGAATCTCCTTTTTTTTTCCGAAACTCGACCGAAACCGAAACCGAACTTTCGGTCGGACGCTACAGCAAACCCTTTCATTTGATACCCATATCATGGGAGTGCACAAAAAAGAACTAGTCCGCCATCTTAGAATCTCAGGATTCGACTACCCGTAACGCTAAAGATCTACAAATGGCAGCCGGAATTAACGGCTTAACGTGCTTTCCGAGGCACAACACCTCCGTTTGCCAAGAATGGTCACCCATCCACATACCGACCTCGGCAAACATTGCTTAACCTCGAAGATCGACTCGAGCGGCTAGTATTATACAGCCTCGAGCTAAATATTTTAAATAACATAGCATATGATATAATTCTCACCTGATGTCTATCTTGCAGTATATGCTTGAGGCAGTGTTTAGCAGCGGGCAGCACGTGAGAGGGACATCGCACTCCGCCCTCCGTGAATGTGCAGCGGCCTTGAGGCGGTATCGGCCGGTTCGGACAGGGGTCGTTTAACTGTAAATATACCACATTATAATGTTGGTTATATGTTTTGAAAAGTATTAATATTAATGAGAAATAGAGGAAAATCAACGGTTGAAGAACAGATTGCTTCAAGCACTTTTAAAGAATTCATTAGCAGATAACCTATTTTTAGGGTTCCATACCTCAAAAGGTAAAAAAGGAACCCTTATAAGATCACTTTGTTGTCCGTGTGACACCACCTTCTCTCAGGAACGGATGGACCTAGCAAGTTAAAATTTATACCAGATACTGAGGTCTATAGTGCCTATTGAGTGTATAAATCAAGGTCCTGAGTCAACACGATAAAAAGATATGAGCAAATTTAGATTTTCGCGAAAACTTGTAAGTACCAAAATTTAGCTTAATTTTCGACTTTTTTAATTTTTCGGACTTCTCTTTACTTGTGCTGTAAGACCTTGCTTTTAACCAGAATTGAAAATTCTAAGTCAACCGAAAGTACCCTATAGGTTTTGGGTCAAAAACCTATATGGTAGTTCCCGTTGACCTAGTGACCTAATTATGTTGGTGAATGTAGCTGTTTGTACGGAACCTTCGTGCGCGAATCCGACTCACACTTGGCCGGTTTTTTTATTAATCTTATTGATTTACATTACACAAAAATAAATTTTTAGTCGACATTCCTATTGTTTAAATGATATTCATGACTTGGTGTGCCAATTTTGTCTCAATAGGGAACATAACTGCCAATTGCTATTGTTACCAAACTTTATTTACTGTTTTTAAGAATAAATAGCGTTCAAAAACCAAATTATAATATTGCTAGCTGTTGGTCAACAATGCATCAGGGTTGTGTTTTTGGATGGAGAAATAAAACCGGCCATATGATCCTAAAAACGCCAACATTCGCAAGCAATGAGAAACTACTGTTCGTCGCCGGAATTTTACAAAAAAATCAAGGCTGTGTCCTGACCGTTTTAAAGCAGAAGATTTAAAAAAGAAGGATTTTGTTGATTAACATAATATCTGCAAGTTACACTAGACTTTCAATTCGTACCTTTCAACTAAATCCGTTTTTTTTCCTTTACTTGATGCACCGCGCTCTCGAAACCGGGTTTTTTAGCTGCAGTAGAGTCTGATTTCCTCAATTCTTAGTTAACTCAATTTTTCTTTCATTATTAGTTTTATATTTTGTATGCATATACTGCGAAATTTTGTAGCTCGGCTTGACAGTTTGGTTTGTTTACTCTGATTCCTGTGGCGCCATCTGAGCTCAGCTTTGCGGATAGTTCCCTATTGAAAGAGTAGTTATTCCAAAGCGCATACCTTAGCTCTCTTATGGTGCCTCTTGCGAGCCAATACAGCATCTTGGCCATGCTTCCTGTGATAGCTAGCAAAAGCCTTCAGCTTGCGGAGTTGTCGACGCTCGCGAACAGTTTGCGGCCCACTGCGAGATTGTGCGTTTATACTGCCTGTGGATAGAAGATATGTTTGATTAAGTATGTATATTTTAACATAACATCACCGCTATATCTCGCCAAAGAACATGGCCGCCCTGAAGTTGGCTACAATGGCTGCGCAGTAGGAAATCATATACAAAAACAGTACCGTTTCGTGCCTCGCGCATCCGGTAAACCAACTTCAGGGCGGCCCAGATGTTTGGCGAGGGCTATAACAGTGAAACGCGCAGCCGGTTCATCTGTTTTGTGTACGCTGCTTGTAGGTACTTCAGCGCGGACTTGTCGATGCTCGCTGGTTCCTTGGTTTTTTTTTTGATAGCATCCCACCACACTCTTCCCAAACCACTGAAACTCCTGAAAGCCAGAATCAATAGTGGCGACCGGGCTACCACCAGAAAAGCGCCGAGGCAATGAAGCTCGACGAAGTCCCAGTGAATGAATTTAACTGTCTTGGATCCCGCAAGGAAATTAATCAGAAAAGAATAACGGAGGAGTAGGAAAAATACAAATTTCCACTTCCCTCCATAACAAGCAGGAGACAGAACAAACAAGGCCAATAGGCACAAAGGGTCGACTGATAAGCCCAGTTGCCTAGCACCACGGATAAAAATAATCATTAATATTAATAGGTCCTAACATGAGCTGTAATATTCGATTCCAATAATAGGTATGGCAATAACGCTTGAACACACGTTTACACACATGCTTCCACGGCTGTGTACACGCCTGCTCTCCAATGAATATAATATTCCACTCACAGTAGAGCTCTCTCTCCGCCTTCAGCTCTCTGAGGTACTGCAGCCTGGCAGAGTGTAGCAGCACGCGCAGCCGGCCCATCTGTTTGGTGTACGCTGCTTGTAGGTACTGCAGCGCGGACTCGGCGACGCTGACTGCTTCCTCGGCTGTGTACACGCCTACTGTCCTGTAAATACATACATACATAAACTCACGTCTTTGCCCATGAGGGTAGACAGAAACTACAGAACTACAGTACTCGCCAATCTTCTTGGCCGACCTGAACCTTAGACCTTTCCGATGCGCAAGACACGGCGCGCTGTTGTTAGGGTTCCGTAGCCAAATGGCAAAAAACGGAACCCTTATGGATTCTTCTGGTCTATCTGTCTGTCTGTCCGTCCGTATGTCACCATCCACTTTTTTCCGAAACTATAAGAACTATGCTGTTGAAACTTGGTAAGTAGATGTATTCTGTGAACCGCATTAAGAGTTTTCACACAAAAATGGGAAAAAAAAACAATAAGTTTTGGGGGTTCCCCATACTTAGAACTGAAACTCAAAAAAATCATCAAACCGTGTACGTGTGGGGTATCTATGGATAGGTCTTCAAAAATGATATTGAGGTTTCTAATATCACTTTTTTCTAAACTGAATAGTTTGCGCGATAGACACTTCCAAAGTGGTAAAATGTGTGTGCCCCCCCCCCCCCTGTAACTTCTAAATTAAGAGAATGATAAAACTAAAATACATTTATGATGTACATTACCATGTAAACTTCCACCGAAAATTGGTTTAAACGAGAACTATATTTTTTTTTTAATACGTCATAAATCCTAAACCGTAATTTACCAAGTACAGAAACCTTCGTGCGCGAGTCCGACTCGCACTTGGCCGGTTTTTTTGAATGAGATTTACTACTGCGCAGCCATTGTAGCCAACTTCAGGTCGGCCAAGAAGATTGGAGAGAACTGTACATATACTGGCGTCTTTTCCCATGAGAGCAGAGACTACAGAACGCCACCTGCTACGAATCTTACATACTCCGTTTGCTTCATTTACGTTCATACAACAATCAGAGCATCACCAATAATAAAGATCCGTGTATGTTCTCCTAGGCTCGCTCTCCCAGCGTTTCCACTGCCGTCTGCTTTATAAATGAAGGGTACAGGCAAAAAAACAGGGCATATCCTAATTAATAGATTTTGAGAAAAACGCAGTTAAATGTTTAATTAAACTCCATTTACGATAACATTAGACGTTTAAATTAGCCCATTTTACAGCCCGTTCAACCGATTTTGACTTCTATTCACGATGATACGACAAATGATAGCTGTAGTAAACAGTTGGTTTTGGTAACAGGTTTATGTTTTTTATGTAATCCTTATGTTTACGGAATAGAACTCAAAATCGGTTGAACGGACTGTAAAATGATTTAGAAACGTGTCTAATGTTTATTTATAATTTATTTATTTAAACTTTATGTACAATGGTGATACAATGGAGTTATAGAAGTATGTAAATTTTATCCTTCTTCTTTTCTGGTATGTCATGGACATGCTGCTCGGTTCTTTTCTTTTCGGCCATAAACATAAAGGTCTTTTTGGCGCCTTATACTTACTTTAAAAAAAAGTTAGTAATTCAAAATAAATCTACCATAGTCACAGATAATATAATACTAGCATACAGATGCCTCATCCCATACAAAGAAACCGTGCCGACGTAACTAGTGTTTTTCATCTGATTAATCTTGTTATTTTTTTGTACATCGAACGCGTTCGGTTCTGTTTCACGGTGATAGATAGATGGTGTTAGCAGCGACTCGCAAGTAAAAGGATTTATTAGGTTCGTGAATATTTTTTTCTTTAAATACAGTGAAGGTTCGTTTCATAGTATTTTTTTGCACGTTTGTACAGTTTTTTTGCACCAAAATGTGTTACAATGCAAATTTTAATAATCTAGTGGAATGCCTCAGAAATTTAAAAATGCGCCATCTATTGGCATCAATTTTAAGTGATCCGTTGAAATAATCTTTGTAATGTGAATTAAGAGCCCAATATTCCATAATTTTGTACTTAGGAGAGTTGATTAAACAAGAACATACAATTTTTATGTTATAATTCCAGAAAATATTAATTTTACACACGTTCAATAACATACAGGTGCATATTGCGCCATCTAGTGAGATTTATTTGAACCAACTTTTCTTTGTTAGCAATGAGATCCCGTGCCATAGATAAAGATTTGCTTACCAATAAAAAAATTAAAAATTATAATTTGTGACATGCCCTGTTCTTTGCCTGTACCCATCAAATAGCTTTTTAACCGACGAAAGAGAAAAGAAGAAGGTGCTCAATTCTACATGTTTAAATATTTTATTTTTTATGTGTGACCACGCATAACTTATTATCGAGTGGTCCGATTTCAAGTTTATTTTTTTTTCAAAATTGTATAACTCAAACTTGAAATCTACTCCTAACGGTAGCAGTAACAGTTAGAAAAGCGAGAAAAACTTTTTAACCAAAAATTTAACAAACGAAATAATGGACTGAAGAGAAAAAAAAAAAAAAACTTTTCATCTAGCATTTTGATCAAACAAACAATCAACGATGATCAAACTAGCTACAATAATTGACGCTTTAGGTTATTATAATTCTACGCTTTGGAATTAAGGCCCATAATCCCATTCTCACAGAGGGGAGGCTTTTGTCCCAGCAGTGGGATCATTAAAAGGCTGATGATAATAATGACTCACCATAACGGTATCTCCTCGCACGGAGCGTCTTCAGTATCAGACACTTCCTCATGATCACCAGCCCGGCAGTCTCCATCGGGGCCCAGGGTCACAGACTCGCCATCAGAGTCACTGCAGCTGGCATACTCCATAAGAGTAGTGGTGTAAGCGTTGTTTATTAAGGTGGCGTCGATTTGTTCTGGAATTAACATTATTCGAAAATTTTATATTTTATTATATTCCCTTAAAAATTAAAATGTAAGCTGACTCTTGTCAAACAGGACCGCCTAGTTCGGGAGTCAGTGGCTTCAAAACTTGCTGTTAAAAATGATGCCTGTAAAGACATTTTGTATTTTTACGTTTTGATCGTGTTAGCGACAATGCCTTTACATATTTTAGGGTTCCGTACCCATAGGGTAAAAACGGGACCCTATTACTGAGACTCCGCGATCCGTCTGTCTGTCTGTCTGACTGTCCGTCTGTCACCAGGCTGCATCTCATGAACCGTGATAGCTAGACAGTTGAAATTTTCACAGATAATGTATTTCTGTTGCCGCTATAACAGCAAATACTAAAAACTGAATAAAAGAAATATTTAAGTGTGGCTCCCATACAACAAACGTGATTTTTTGGCCGTTTTTTGCGATAATGGTACGGAACCCTTCAAGCGCGAGTCCGACTCGCACTTGGCCGTTTTTTTCGTATCGTTTTGAAATATTGGAATACATTGGTAGGTGTTAACGACTTTTATGTTTTTGTTAGTTGGCGGTGACTTTAGTTATATTTTTTTTGTATAGAATAATAATGATTAAAAAGCTTGTTTTTTTTTTTTTAATTAATGATTATTATTAATTTAAAAAAGCAAGCTTTTTGAACTGAGATATATTAATTGCCGGACACACATACGAAAGCAAGGTTAAAGTTTGTATAAATGGCACAATGAGACATAAAGGTTCGCCATCCCTGGGTTAGACAAGAGGTGCACCTATAATTAATTACAGCTAGTATAATAAACCCAAATTTCGACAGAGATAACAGAACAAACCGGCCTAGTGCGTGTCGGACTTCGCAAATTTCGTGTTCCAAAGAAAAATCTGATTTTTCAATATGAAATGAAAAAAAATATATGCTAGTAAAATAAACACTATCACCAAATTTCAAGTTCATAGGTCAATAGTTAGATATATTAGGGTAGTTAAAAAAATCATCGCAACAAAATTGTGTGACAGACGACGGACAGACAGACACGTGAGTGACAGCAATAGGGCTCCGTTTCGGACCCTTCGGGTACGGATTCCGTACTACGGAACCCTAAAAATACTCTACAAAGCTGAATTCGACTCAAAAACCCCACGTGCCATATATATAGACAGCTCATAAAAATATTACAATAATTCTGCTACCTACAATACAACTTTACTACCCGGCTCATGGGCGGCACTCTTTAAAGTGTCGAAACAATACACTATAGAAAATAAAAGTTCTTAAAAATAATGGAAACAAAGGCTTTTGAGTCATTCGTTAATAACAATAGAATGAGTAGGTATGCTGATGTTTCCATTACCTTTCGTATTTTTAAAGAATTTTGTAGATGATAGGCGCAGGCCACTAAGGCGCTGGCAACACAGAAATGGCGTCGGGCGCGTACATGGCACGGGCGGCTTCCTATTCCATTCAAATTTAAAACAAATTGCATAGAAATAAAGTGCATTTTGAAGGAAGCCGCCCGTGCCATGTCCGCGCCCGACGCAATTTCTGTGTGGCCAGCGCTATAAAGCTTTTGTATAAATCCGTATTAATACTACAACGTTTTATTTAACTTCGAATTTCAAAACAGAATACCCCGACTCAACCCTCAACCGATTGAGCTGAAATGTATACACTATTGGCATTGGCGCACGAGAAACCGTTAAGTATTATGTTTTTCCATCTGAAAGGATAATGGCCAAAAATGTATGGAACTTGGTCCAAGAGCCTCCACTAACGATACTTGTGGGAAACGAAACTACATACTTTTCATATGATTCTAGCAAAAGATTATCAATATCCATCCGAGGATTCTTTTTATATTATGGTCATGTTAACCTAACTAAAATAAATATGAAGCTTCAATGAAGTGTCCACAGTGGTCCGTGTAAAGAAAGACCGCTCCGCAAAAACGCGCTCTGCGTGCACTGTGGCCAAGCACTAAAATACGACTTTACGTTGGTAATTCTAAAGAATCCTCGGACGGATTTTGATAACCTTTTGTCAGAATTATGTCACAAGTCATCATCATCATCAGCCTTTTTAATGTTCCAAGGGAACATGTTCTAGGGATAAAAAGTATCCTACGTGCTATTCTAGATTATGATCCATCTCTGTGCCAAATTCCATCCAGATCCGTCCAGCCGTTTGAGTGTGAAGAAGTAACAAGCATACAAACACACAAATTTTCGCCTTTATAATATTAGTGTGATTAAGTATGGCTATTCTCTTTTCCTTTCTTACAAGTGGTCTGAAGCTTTTGTCCGGCTGTGTAAATAAAAGGAAGGCCTCCCACTAGGTGGACCGATGACCTGGTGAAAGTTTCATGAATACGCTGGATGCGAGACGCACGGGACCGGTCGTTTAAGACGACGACTAACGCCAACGACCTTGAGGAAACAAAACGCGCACTCGTTTCACATCCGCGCGACCCAAAATTTAGTAGTTTTTTGTACTTTCCTCATTATTCTATGACTTTAAAAAAAAACGCCTCAGATCAAAATGTAGATAATTAAATTCATTAAAATACGCCCAGCGGTTTTGGTGTGATTGTCGTATTTTTGTCCGTTTTAGACATAACTTTACAAATTAATTACACTATGTTATACAAATAAAACTCAAAATTTGCTTAGATCAAATTATTAAGGAAATAGTCTAATATAACATATATTTTTTTCAAAGAATTACGAATAGCTGTTTAGACGTGATTCTCATTTTAAAATCAGCTACTCAAGGGTATCTGCACCTTAATGTCTACATGGGGCAATGTGACACATGGGGCAGGCCCACAGACATAAATCTAACTAGATAACGCAAGTCCCTCCATCTAATCCTCCATCATGAAAATAAATTTACTTACCAATGAAAGAAAACATTTCCAATGCCTCGGCCAACTTTTTCTATACATTATTTACAGCTCAATATGGCATAAAAAGGCATTTTTCTAGATTTCGGTGGATTTCCGGTGCCGATAAAATTAAGTGAAAAGCTCAGATTACGATCATTAATTTTTTTTTTTTTTCTTTTTTTAAGAAAACGTTGCCCCACACTAGGAATTTCTTCCTGTATCGTGGGTGCGTTTACAAACATATAAACTCACATACACAACACCCAGAGCCGGAACAACTATCTGTAGATCATACAAATATTTGTTCCGTGCGGGAATCGAACCCGCGACACGCAGCGCAGCAGTCAATCGCTCAACCACTGCGCCAACCGTGCGCCCATACTTAACTTTACTCCGTTTTTTGGCACGCGAAGTACATACAATCCCGTCATATAGTTGGATTTACTTCCGTGGGCAAGCCTATGTTCAGCAGTGGACGTCTTTCGGCTGAAATGATAATACAAAGAAAAGGTACTCACTAAACGGATCAACAGCCTGAGGATCTACTGGCTCCTGTTCTGCCGGGTCGCTGACAACCGACACTGAAGACGCACATGATGTGGTGCGGGGTCGTTCTGGTCTGAAACACAAAAGTTTTACAACATTATTATCAGGTTACGAGTCAACCCTAATTGCGTAACTGTGTTGACAGATCGAGGCACGTACGATAACATTCATTTTGCCAACGCAACAGATTCATTGCGTGTATTAACACCCAACGGAAAAAGAGAGGTGTTATAAGTTTGACGTGTGTTGCTGTGTGTCTGTCTGTGGCATCATAGCGCCTAAACGGTTGAACCGATTTTGATTTAGATTTTTTTTGTTTGAAAGGTGACTTTGCGAGAGTATTCTTAGCTATGTTTGGTGAAAATTGGTTTAGCCGTTCAAAAGTTATGGGCCGTTTTCTGTTTGAAACGGAGTATTTTCGCAAGATATCGTGTCGTAATTACGTGTTCGATAGATTGTTGATCGAAGCGCGACTACTACTAGATAAATTATATAGTTTAAAAAGTATGAAATTAAAAAAAAGTGCTGGGGTTTTTGAAAATGTTTAATTTTTACTTGTATTTACTTCAAACTATAGCTATGGATTTAGAGGACCCAGTCATGAGATCTTTTTGGCAGGACTCAAGTCTTTTTACAAAAGATTCTAAATTCTTAAGGACTTGCATTCAAACTTTTATTTATAAGACTTAAGTCTTCAAAAATAGCAAGTTTTATTAAATAAGACTCCAAGACTCGAGTTTCTTTACATCACTACTTCCAACGCTGCGCCACTCCAAAACTTTTCGGCCTCAATGACCATCAATTCTGCGAGCAATGTGCGCTGCCACTTATGTTTAGTAATTGTTCGGGCTAGAATGTTGGATGTTTGGCAATGCTGCTTAATAATAATTTATTTTCCAAAAAGATTTGTTTACAAAAACGGATAGAGATAATTACTTAATTGCATAACATATTACATAATCATAGTACTTTCCGGTTTTCTAATCAGCGGTCATTAGAGAACTTAAATCATGAGTACACTAGATTTCCGATTAGCACTTTGAAAACAGTTCGAAAAACAAGAACTCAAATATATTTGTCAACATACGTTATGAACCGTATTGCTTAAAAGTTAAGTATTATTTTAGAATATACATATTTTTGTAGATATTTGAAAATGACTTTATTTTTAGCGATTTTATATCCGATGACAGGTTTGAAATACAAATATTTTGTAATCGAAAGTAAACTTTATGTTCTAGCATTAAGGTTAACAATAAAGTTAAGTTCTTGATGTTTATAACCTGTTTTCTACATTTTATATTGACAAATATAAATGAGTGTGTGCAAAGGTGTTCACTTTCGCAAAGTATTAGTAACTAACATTAACATTAAAAGCGGGATATTTACCATGTTTACTGTTTGTTGCGAGTTCCCGATATTTCGGTGCTGTTGCAAGCACCATGATCACGGATAAACTGAAAGTCATTGCGGGTGGGTGTTGCGGACCCCCAACAAACAGTAAACATGGTAAATATCCCGCTTTTAATGTTAATGTTAGTGTTAGTGACCATGACAGTTTAAAAACTTGTATTAGTAACTAGCTGAACCCCGCGGCTTCGCTCCCGTCAACAGGCTACCTACCCTACCTACCAGACCTAACACTACCCACCCTTTATACCCTTACCTACCTACCAATTTTTAAAATATTTATTTGAATAAGAATTAATAGTACAATACGAATGCAACCAACTTTTTTTTCTACCGACGGCGATGGTCTAATTAAATTTTTTAACATAAAAGCTGCTATTGTGAGCTAACTATGGTAATTAGATATATTCTCTAGCAGACTATTTTGTAGGTAATAATGAGTACTTTAATCACGTAGTACATACATTTTATGTATCATCAATAGTTTTCTCAGCGCACGCCAAAGAATGAATTTTATAGGCAAAATTATGCTACTTAGGGTTATATCATTGCATTTTTCAAAAGGATCTCTATTTTTTTAAAATAAATTATAGCCTATGACACTCAAGAATAATGTAGCTTTCTACTGGTGAATGAATTTTTAAAATAGGTTCAGTAGATCCAGCGATTACCCCCTACAACGTCACAAACTCACAAACTTTACCTCTTATATTAGTACTAGCTGTCCCACGCGGCTTCGCTCCCGTCAACTGGCTACGTACCTACCCTATCCTACCTACCCTACACCTATCCTACCTACCCTACACCTATCCTTCACCTACCCTACACCTACCCTGCACCTACCCTACACCTACCCTACACCTACGCTACACCTACCCTACACCTACCCTACACCTACGCTACACCTACGCTACACCTACCCTACACCTACCCTACATACATGATTGCATAACTGAAACCGTTTACGCAGCGCACGCAACGGAAGCCCTCAAAAAGTAATATTCTTGCCCGTTTTTCATAATTTTTCATATATGCTTCGCTCCTGTTGGTCGTAGCGTGATGTTATATAGCCTATAGCACTCAGGAATAATGTAGCTTTCTACCAGTGAAAATTTTTAGAATTGGATCATTAGTTCCAGAGATTACCCCCTACATACAAACTTACAAATTTTAGCTCTTTATAATATTAAGTATAGATAAATATAGAAGTAAACATTAGTATTCCTGACCCTTAATCTAATGTATTATTAAGTAAAGCTCATGCCCTTCCAATGGGAACACAACAATCGTCCTCCCATCTATCAGTGACTTCATTACGTGATTTTTACCCGACTGCCGAAAGAGAGTAATGTGTTTAACAGTCTATGTATGTATGTTTGTTCCTATGTTGCGTTCCAGAGACCAAACACGTTGGCCGATTTTGATGATTTATACATCAATCGATTCGTCTTAACCATGCGAGTGTCACTGGAACACATTAAAATTAGAAAATAGAAAAATGGTGGATTTTGGGCGCCATATTGTGGGGCCCATTTTTTTTTTCATCCAAACCCATCGTGTGGGATATCAAAATAAAGGTTTTCAAGAGGTGATTTCAAAAATATATAACACTTATTATATGTTTAAATGACCCACGGAGCACGAAATGACCTAACACGAAAAAAAATGTTAACTCAAAAGTTATTAATAAAAAAGTTACAATAAAGCATTTATAATAAATAAATAAATATATCTGGTTTTGGTCAGCTAGCTCGCGAATATGTATCCTCAGACTGCACAGCATGATTTTCTTATTGTTTCCGTCTTTTTAGTTCGCTTTTAATGCAGTCGTTTTTTTTTTTTTTACATTATGATTTATAGGCTAGTGTTTGACCACTATCTCACCTGATGGTAAGCGATGATGTGGACGAGGATGAGGCACGCTTGCCTAGACGTAACCTATTCACTCTTTACTTGATTTCTCCTCTTTAGAGCATAATGTGGCCGATTTCCATTTTAATTTGTAAATCCTATGCAAAACTCGGTTACTTTGGCGAGTTCTTTAATCACTGCTATTTTATCAGAAGTCATTACCTAATTATGCTATGAATCTACAGAGAATTGACGAGTTGTGCGTCGTTAAAAGAATTCAAATAAATATGAGTACCTACATAACATTACATTAGATAATGACAAATAACAACTATTTAGTCATTATTTATGGATCACATGCAAAATATTCCACTGCTCTCGAAAACAATGAAGAAAAACATCGTGAGGAAAACGGCAAGTCCTAGAACCAAAAATTCGAAGATATGTGATATCCACCAACCCGTACTGGGCCCGCATGGTGGAATACGACCCATTCCCTCTCACAGAGAGGAGGCCTACGTCCCAACAGTGGGAACATTAAAAGGCAAATGATGATTTAAAATATTCCTTGTTTATAAAATTATTTTTCTTGTAGAGTCGATGTTGATTTAACTTGTAGACAGTATGTTTAGTAGATGGCCCCGTTTATAGCGACATCAGTGGCGTTCATTAAGTCCTCCAAAGCGCAGGTGTATGGGCCCTTGGAGTAGTCTAACAATAGGGAACTATCCGCAAAGCTGCGCTCAGATGGCGCCACAGGTTTCAGCGTAAACAAACTAGAGAAGGGCGTTTTCGGTTTTTTGCGCAAACGGTTATGTACGTGTTTTCATATCGATATCGAAAACGTTTTTCAGATATCGATATCAGCAGTACAGTTTGCAAAAGTTAAAATGTTATTTAGATGAGCAAACTAACAACGAACGCGAAATAATACTTAGAAAGATAGGTAGCGCATATGGTTCCTAACGTTTGTGAAGTTTGCGTTTTGTTCGTAGTTCGTACATTTTCGCATTGTTACGGTTATAAGTTTTGAATTATTCGTTCTCGCACGCTAGTTTTTTATTAGATACAGCTTTTGTAATATCGGTTATTTTGATATCGATATGATATGATATCTAAGACATATCCGATAATAAGGTTACGTTTTGATTTATTGGACCCATCCCTAAAAAAAACAAACTGTCAAAGTCGAGCGACAAAATATAAACTAATAGTGAAAGTAAAATGAAGCTAAATACTTCCCCAATATTATTATTTGGTTTATGAACACAAGTTATCTTAAAAAACAGTAAAAAATAGTTCGGTAACCACAAACAGTAGTAGACGCCATGTTGTTTACTCTGAGCCGTCCAGCGCCATCTGGCGGGAGCAATTGGCAGTAATGTTCCCTATTGGGCCATGCTCTGAACAGGGCCACCATTCTATCTAAAAAGTGGTTATAAAAAACTGGGCAAGTGCGAGTCGGACTCGCGAACGAAGGGTTTCGTACCATTATCGCGTTCGCCCTTATAATATTTTTGTGATTCTTGACAGTAGAATAATCTATTCTACTGTCATGTATGTGTCTGTCATGTCATGTGAAAGAAACTGCCTGTAATCTACAGGCAGTTTCTTTCACATGACATTGGAATCACTTGAAAAACCTTTTACATTTAGGGTTCATTATCAAACATAAATTTCAATTAATTTAATAAAGGTTATTGTGGCATCATTCATTCATAAAAACCCCTAATTCCTGCAGATTTCTGCAGTCGGATCTTAGGCTATTATAACTCCCTGTCTGGATCGCGGATAAATTTGTAAAAGTTACCGCGGCCCCGGCACAAGCAACTGAAGAGAAGAACACGGGTGGGTTTAGTTAGTAAAAGTCTGACACGCCCTTCCGCGTCAACCAAAGCGGGCGAAGTCATTGGATAATTGCCCAACCAAAAAAATAAAAAAATGGCTATTATAACTCACTTGACATAATGCTGCAGCTGGTTGAGCAGTGTTTCCGTTGTGGTGACAGGCGGAGGGGCGGCAGCACTTCGCTGGCGAGAGTACAGGGCTGCGCGAGCGTGCTCGAAGCATAACCTGAAATCAAAGGAAATTACATTACAACATTGTCTGATACATGAACTTCGATCATGAGTATACTAGAGTTCTGATAAGCACATTGAAAACTGCCCAAAAAATAAAAACACTAATATATTTGACAACATTTGTTTTGAACCGTATTACTTATTACATAAGAACTATTTTAGAATAAACATATTTTGTACATACTGGAAAATTACTATTTTTTTGGGATATTATATCCGATGACAGAAGTTTTTAAAGGTATGAAATACAAAAACTGGTCTCAAACTATCTCCAAACCAAATTTCATCTTAATCAGTTCAGCGGTTTAAGCTTGAAAAGGTAACATACAAGGTTACTTTCGCATTTATAATATAGAATTTTTGTTTTGTTTGTTTGTTTAAAAAAAAACGTTGCCCCACACTAGGAATTTCTCCTGTATCGTGGGTGCGTTTACAAACATATAAACTCACATACACAAACACCCAGAGCCGGAACAACAATTTGTAGATCATACAAATATTTGTTCCGTGCGGGAATCGAACCCGCGACACGCAGCGCAGCAGTCAATCGCTCGACCACTGCGCCAACCGTGCGCCCAAATGACAGAATGGATGGATAGTATGGACGACTCCGTAACAAAACGCCCTATTCGCAAAACGACATATGAGCAGATCGTCCTATTTTAAAAATCGAGCGAAATATCCTATTAGCAGAATAACCTACTACCTAATAAAAATACAACCGATTTTTCGTCGTGGTTCATTGTACAATTTATATTAAAATTAAAATGAAACAAAAAGAATAATTTAAGCTTTCTTCAAAGGTAGGATGTTTTTCCATATAATCCTTAAGGCGCAGATACCTTTGAGTAGCTGATTTTTAAATGAGAATCACGCCTAAACGGCTAGTCGTAATTTTTTTGAAAAATATATGTTACATTAGACCATTTTCTTACTAATTTGATCTAAGAAAATGTTGAGTTTTATTCGTATAACATAGTGTAATTAATTTGTAAAGTTACGTCTAAAACGGACAAAAACACGATAATCACACCAAAACCGCTGGACGTATTTCAATTAAATCGACACCATCTCAAAGACAATTTAATTATCTACATTTTGATCTGAGGCTTTTTTTTTAAGTTATTTAATGATAAGGAAAGTACAAAAAACTACTCAATTTTGGGTCGCGGGGGTGTGAAAAGATTGCGCGTTTTGTTCCTTCAAGGTCGTTGGCGTTAGTCGTCGTCTTAATAGATAAATAATAAAAGATACCATGTTCTCCATTGACTAATTACCTACTTAAATGATAATTTAGGGCTATTATTATTAGCTAAGTAGCAGAAAGTGTTACTTTGTTTCCATAGTATGTTTTATTTCTCTGTTTATTCTATTGATAAAGATTCAATTAGTAATTGGTAACTCATTTTCATAATTATCTGTAGTTTTTACTTGTCTACCTTAAGGTTACACTAGTCAACAGCACGAACTATTTTATGCGCGGGGTTAAAATGCATTTTATATCAACCGACAACACGTGCGGAAGAGATTGATGTTGTGATGAGCATTAGGAAGCTAGTTCATATACGAATACACACTTCTGCAAATTTGTTGCGAAATGGATAATGATTTAGGACGGAACCGAGCGCGCGAAATTTTATAGTCAGACCTTTTCGGAGTCTGGACATCATGAAAAAACGACTAAACGTATCTGTTCAAAATTAATTTATTTGCATTGTTGAACTACTAATCTATCCCTGTATGGTGGCCCTTTTTCAATATTCCGTCTTCTTATGGCATTTATTTGCGCCCAAAAATGCCTTAAAATTAGTGTCGAAATGTGGAACTTTCGACGCTCATAACTTTCAAATATTTTCTTTTTTTACTTTTTTGCTTCCATACAGGACTAGATAATGATGAGACAAATTGATATCACTTTTCCATTTTGAACGTACTTACATTGTCAAACAGTGGAATAATCCCTAGACTACGTTTGTACGGAAGAATTTTCGACTAGTGTACCCTTAATACATGTGTCACAATCACAATTATATTGCATTTGAATAAACGTATTTATAATTCAATTGCGATTACGATCGCGAGCAAATTTAAAAAAAAAATGTTTTGGTGCTATTCCAGTCTACTTTTATAACTTATCTCTGTGCTTGATTTCATCAAAATCGGTCCAGTAGATCCAGAGATTACCCCCTACAACCTCACAAACTATACCTCTCTATAATATTAGTATAAGTGAAAGGATCAAGACTCAAGAACGCCCCTAACCGCGATACGTTTGTTTGATCGTGTTAGCGACACTGCCTTTACATTTTTTTCGTATCGTTTTGGAATATTGGAATACATTGGTAGACAGGTGTTAATAACTTTTATAATTTTTTTATGTAGCGGTGACTTATGCCAGTACTTATTGTTTTATTAGGCAGTGGTAGCTAAGCCTAAAAAGTCTTGGATGAACAGCGCGATTGACCGGTCGGCCGCGCCTTCGAAACTATATTTGTACTGCTCCAACATTAACATGGTGTAAACATAAGACAAGGATGGCAATACGGCACTTGCCGACATTCACCAGTGTTGCCAACTTACCAAACACAACTTCGAAAAAAAAATGGTACTATTTAGCTATTTAATATAGCTATTTAATATAGCTATTTTTAACCGACTGCGGGACGGTAATGTTTCACAAAAAGTGTCACAAATGTGAAAACGTCCTAGTACTATTATACAAGCGAAAGTTTGCCTGGATGGTTGGATGTTTGTTAGCCTTTCACACAAAAACTACCGAACGGATTTAGATGAATCTTTGTAATTATATAGCTATACAGAGAGGAGGCCTGTGTCCCAGCAGTGGGAACATTAATAGGCTGATGATGTGATGTGTGTGATGTGAATTATATAGCTTATACGTCAGAATAACACATAGGCTATCCAAACTAATACAAACATGCAAATACGAGTTTGTTTGTTAAGGGTACACTAGTCGACGGCACGAACTATTTTGTGCGCGGGGTTAAAATGCATTTTATATCAACCGACAACACATGCGGAAGAGATTGATGGTGTGATGAGCAGTAGGAAGCTAGTTCGCGTACGAATACACACTTTTGCAAATTTGTAGCGAAATGTATATTGATTTAGGACGAAACCGAGCGCGCGAAATTTTATAAACAGACCTTTGGCAGTCTAGATATCATGAAAAAACGACTAAAGCTATCTGTTCAAAATAAAATTATTTGCATTGTTGAACTACTAATATATCCCTGTATGTGAGGCCGTTTTGCAATTTTCCGTCTTCTGGTGGTAGGTATTTATTTGCGCCCAAAAATGCGCGTTAAAATTAGTGTCGAAATATGGAACTTTCGACGCTCATAACTTTCAAATATTTACTTTTTTGGCTTCCATACAGGGCTAGATAATGATGAGACAAATTATTATCACTTTTTATTTTGAACGTACATCGTCAAACAGTAGAATAATCCCTAGACTACGTTTGTATGGAAGAATTTTCGACTAGTGTAACCTTAACTACTCAGCCGATCATCATGAAATTTCGCATACACTATAAACTGTGTCAGGGGTATAAGAAAGAACATAGCAACGTGTTCACGTATAGAACCCGTCGATAGAGTACCTTTCTTCCAGAAAAAAGTACAATTTCGCGGGAAACATCAACGCAAACTAAGCCACGCGCAAAATTATCTATACTATAATATTATAAAGAGGAAAGATTTGAATTTTAGTATGTAACGAATAAACTTAAAAACTCCTGGACCGAATACAAAAATTCTCTCACCGTTTGGAAGCTACACTATTCCCGGGTGACATAGGCTACTTTTTATCCCTGTATTCCCAACGGAACGGGCACTACACGGGTGAAACCGCGAGGCGTCCGCTAGTAATTTGTAAAGATATGGGGAAAGCACTAATTCCACACGGGCGGCAGCTTATTAGCAACAGATGAACCAAATGAGTCTAATTATTCTATATTACACTATACCAAACTTTATTTTTTAATTCAGCAAATTGGCATAAAAAAAACCTGGCTATTCAGCAACTTTTTTGCCAAAACTTCTAATTACAAAAGTACTACAACAGGCAACACGGGCAACACTGTCTTACACTCACCAACGTAAGGGTTCTGTGGAGGGGGTACGTTACGGTCTTCGTGATCGTGACCGCTACCACGTGCTATTCGTGGGTAACGCGTCTTAGTTGACGTTGCTCTCGCGTTTGTGTTTATTTTGAGAAATAGCCGAGTCTGAGTACGCGTGTTAGCAATACATTGCTCTTGTACTTCGCGTTTGTTTCTTACTGTCGTCGTTAGTATATTAGGTCCTCGAAAAGTGCAGTGTATGGACACTTGAGGATAACGTGGCCATTGAGCCCACGGAGTTGCTCTTGCATTTCGTGATTTTTTCTTGAAATTGCCGTGTTGTTGGTATATTAAGTCTTCTAAAGTGCAGTGCATGTACACTTAAAAGAACTTTTGTGAAAGTGTGATTGTGTTCGTTTTGGATCATTAATTGGTAAGTAATAATATTAATTAGTTTCCTTTATGTATTGTCTTTGCCTTGGTGTAGAATAAAGTATATAATATATAAATAATAAACCGCTTTTAACTCAGAAATTGTGCATAGCAATGTGATTTTTTGCAAAGACGCCTTCCTGGCTCGGGTCGGTGCGTTTTCGTTTTTGTACCAAATCTGTACTGATGTGCTGTACTTGGAGGCACTCGGTAAAGTATACGGTACAGAAACGAGAACACTCCAACCCGGTCTGGAAGGCAGGCGCCTTCTTTTTAATATTTTTTATCTTTAATTTTGGACATAAAATACTCTGTCAGCCATTTCGTTTGCCATGCCCGAATATTTTCACGTGTTGATTTTATAACACGCTAAAATAAAAAAACCGGTCGATAGTAAATTATTTAGGTAGGTACTTAACTTCATGCGTATTAAATTAAGCATTTAGTTACAAAATAATACTTTTACCGCTACAGTAGACGGCTTCATGACCGGCAGGCTTATTACGTATCTTTTGCAAGAGCAAAACGATAGCGCAATAATTGCTCTTCAATACAAAAGTTTTAGAGTTGTTGACGATTTTTTTTTAAATAAGTGCATTTGGCAAACAGCGAGCGATTAGCAAACGATTGTGTAGGACCTACCATACCTACACTGTAGGTAATTCCGACTTTTATGACATAAAGCGTTTGATCGCTATCGTTTTGCTCTTGCAAAACATACGTAATAAGCCTGCGGGTCGTTGCGTTTTCTGTACCGAATCTTTATAGAATCTTCAAACCTACCCAGTCAGGCAGGCGTCTTACGTTCATTTCTGAAATATAATCAATTGAAAACTAAGTACTAACAAACATACCTACACAAAAACAACAGACTAATGGCTTTCTGACCGGGTTGGTGCGTTTTCGTTTATGTGCGTTGGAACGTGGTATTTTTGCCGGTCCCTTGTATTTTGCGTTGGTAATATCTCTACAAACAGTCCAGCAGTAATTCGCGAATATTGAAACATTCCACATGCCACAACGATCTTTCTACATGGTCATCGCTAAAAGTCTAAAACTTTTGTTCAGAGAAACAGACATCGTGAAAACAAAAACTACTAAATGAATTTTACGTACCAACAACTAATATTCAAAATTTGTTTTCGAATACATTTCGACTGTAGAATGTCATTATCCCAAGCCTAGGTACATTTTTCTCGGAAATGAACAATAAAAATACCCTTTTTTTTGTCCGGCGGGTTCTGTTTGCCAAAATGAGGTATGCTATTGTTTGTTACTGTTAAGAGGCTTATTACATTTCGACCATGATTTTTGCATTAAGCCAACTTTGGCTATTGATTTATTGAATGGTGGAGTATCCACTGTATCCATAATAATATAAAAACGAGAAAGTAACTCTCTGTCTGCCTTTTTTTTACCATTTCACGCTTAAGGTTGCCCTAGTCGATCACTTTTCGATACAAACGTAGTCTGGCGATTACTCCACTGTTTGACTTCTCATATTATCTAGCCATGTATGGAAACAAAAAAAGAAAAGAAAGTTATGAGCGTCGAAAGTTCCATATTTCAATACTAATTTTAACGCATCTTTGGGCGGAAAAAATATACCATAAGAAGGAAAATTGCAAAACAGCCACCATACAGGGATAAATTAGTAATTCAGCAATG
Source organism: Orthosia incerta (assembly GCA_948252205.1). Lineage (NCBI taxonomy): Eukaryota > Metazoa > Arthropoda > Insecta > Lepidoptera > Noctuidae > Orthosia > Orthosia incerta. The sequence goes on from OX411765.1 coordinate 16,223,451, forward strand.
CAAATTTAGTAGTTTTTTCATTATATCCATACTAGGTCTTTTTATAAAAATTCGCGCGCTCGTTTTCGTCCTAAATTATCATCCATTTCACTACAAATTTGCAAGTGCTAATTCGTAACGTTTATATATATTATTATCGTTTATATATTATATAGTATATATATTATCGTTTCCTAACGAACTACCTTCTAAATTCTAACGTTTAGTTTTAAGCAAGCGTGGTGACTAATGCTTGTGCCTTCATTGTATGGAAAGTGACCTTTGCCTAGAGTAGCTATCCGTCCGGATTTGTCCTAGTTTAGAAGGTATCCGGGGAGCGTCCGGGCGGGGTATTATTTGGAGTCCTAGTCTTACAGTCTTTAAATCACCACCGGTCGCCATGCCGTCGCCGCAGACGCGTTAAAAGAGTATAATTTTGTTTTAGTTATAGTATTGAAAAATATAAGACTGCTATATTGCAATAGTTCCTTAAAACTTTAAGAAGATTCTGTTTTGTTGCTTTTTAAGACTAAAATTAACTTAAAATTGTATGAAAATAAATAAAAAGTTAATATAACTACAACAAAAATATTTTATTCTACTGAGTAACATAGAAAACATACTCTGTTCATGTCCAGGTTGTAAGCTCCTAAATCCAAGGATTTCACGGTTCTTGCCCTGGTTGGCTGATTTTAGTGATGGCAACCCTTTTTAAACCTTTGCGCAGCAGTGGGTCAGTAACAGGCTGGTAATGTTATAATAAAATTCCGAAGCAAGCTATTTGTTAGCCTATTTCATAAGTATTCCAACAACATTAGTTTTATATACAGCTCCAATACAAAACTACAGCCATGTATAGTCATTTTAACTACACGCGGACATAACTTCACCTATTACACTTAGTCTTCTTTCCATTTCTATGGTAAATTTAATCAAACTATTTGGGCACAATATATAGCCACATTTATTGCACCATCAGAAGCGTTGTACAGGTCATCTGGTGCATTTGAGTTGATAGTTAGGACACTAATAAGTAGGACATAGTATGCACAGGAGTACCACACTAGCACTGCGTTTTTGATGGATCAATAATCTCCCATTTAGCCAAATCACACTTGCTGCAGCCTACGTGGGTATGCAACCAATTCAATCCCATTGACTAGATTAGACTTGCCAAAACTAGACCATCAAGGCGTTCTCTCGGTTAAAGGCTGATAAACATCTTCTACAACTCACCCTGGATCCCTATGATCCCTGGTCTCACTTGGAGCAGGCATAGTGCAGCGTTCTCCATTACCATAAGTATGCGCGCACTGGCGATATGGTGCAGTAGGGTCGCGGATTAAGTGCCTGTAGCAGTGTATGCGACCTGAGATGACGGGGAGAGGGCATTCATAGCTCTTGTAAGCGCATATTCGGGACCGGGCGACTATTTCTTTCTGGAGCTGGAAATGGGAGAAATATTGGTTAGTTAAAAATGCTTAGGAACAATATTATAGGGCATCCCCTTTGACATTTCAAATCCTTATATCTTGCGAGATCTCTGGGAAAGTTTGTTCTGCAAATGTGCTTGACAAGAATAATATTATATGACACAATATTAACTAGCTATATTGTTCCAATGCAGGGCAAAGGCCTCCCTCTCTTTTTTCTCCACTGATTTCTACTAACCCTGGGCCTGTCCTTTCGTTTCGGTAGTAGTTGAGGTCGCCCTGCGATCTTTGCCAAATGGACTGCCATGATGTCTGTCATTTATTAGGAACCATTCAGTTGTTCTTTTAGCCCATTACTCATCTGACCTACTGTAGATATGTCCGGGCCCAATCCACTTAAGCTTACCAGCTGTCTACTGTATTTCTCAAGAAGATAGCAAAAGCATGGATCAAAAAAAAAATTGGCTTTGGAACCCTAAAATCCCTTGCTGGCTAATGCTGCCGCCTATCTTTATCTTTTAGGGTCTGTATAAAAAACAAAATACTATTGAAAATAAGGCTGATGATGCTGGCAACACTTTACAACTAAAGTTGGCAACCCCAAATACCACACAATAAATAAATCAAAAAAATACCTCAGCTCTAAGCTTATCCTCCTCCTGCTTCCTGACAGTCTCAGGGTCAGGTGGTTTGATAGACTTGACATTAGTGATGCGAAGACCTGAAGACATTCGACCTCCGCGGCTCAGCATCCTAACTTTAGGTAGATGGATCACATTCCGAGGAGGCTGCGACATTGTTGACGTTGACGGATTAACTGAAAACAGTAATAGGGTGAATCAATTTTTGACTCTTGCCTGCATTTAGGATATTGGCGCGCAAAAATAAAAAAATACATGTAAATAATTTCCAAAACAAACTGAAACCGCAAAATAAAAAATTAAAACCGGCAAATTAGAATGTTCAGAAATAAACGTAAATAAAACGAATAGCCTTGAAAAAATAAATGTTTTTAGAAAAGTTTGCACGGTGATGATAACAGCTGGGTCGTAGTATAGTAGTACGTCGTAAAATACTTTAAGCACATGTTTCTATTTTTCACACGGTCGTGGTCTCTATGCAGAAGTAATAATTGTGCGTATTTTCATCATTTTGTTGAACTTACGTTCGGTAATCCTAATATTATGAGCATTGAGCTTTTTACAATTTTCACTTCTAAACGAAAACATATTTGTTGTTGAACGAAGAGTATTTTGCGATAATACTCAAATACAATAAATGCACACAACATAAAAATATGTTAACAATAAATAATAAACACAATTCACTGCACTATTACATAATAATTAGGGCAGACCAAGAATATTTTTCGCGTTTTCGTCGCAATCGCTCAAATTCCACGTAGCCGCGCAAAATTTCACTTCATGGACTCGTTAGTACATTGTCAATATTCATTCTCATTAATTAATTACACTTTTTTCAAGAATCCTAGTCATACGACATTGTCTAAAAAATAAATTAACTAATTACGGCATCATTGGCGGTTACTTATGTTATAAATTAATGTTTTTTCACCAAAGAAATAGTAAAGTGTATTGTAAACAGTGGTGGGTCGGCCATTTGCACGGTGTGACAGAGTATTTAGGTCCGTAATTTTAAAGTTGTCTAATATCGTTCAAAAGTTAATGAATTATATCAAAAATATGCCCAAAAGAAAGAGAAATGCCTATACTACAAATTAGAACATAGTGATAAAGTGAAACATACCTGTGTTTGTTGCAGATCCACATTCTGTCACCGGAGACCTCACTGCGTTAACCACCAAGTTTTACAATGGCGTCCGTTTGAGAATACCTATCAAGAATTTATGTTGAGACGAAATTTTTTCAATCGTTGTATCATTGATTTGTTGTTTTCAAAAATCGTATTAAATTTTTAGTTCTTAATTGGTGACTAATATCAGTGTTGTACATTCAAAATGATAAATCATTCGTTTTAAATCTCTCAAATGTTAACGTGGTCTACGTCCGGTCACCGCTGTCATAGCGCTATCCCTTTCCCACTCAAGCACGTAGACGGAGCTCTGCTCTCCGTCGTGCTTTCTCGCGCGCAGTCGGAACATCCGCTCAATGGCTGGAGGGCAAGAAAAATGGTATTTTTCAAAAGAACAATTAGTGACTTCTCCAAGCAGAAAATGCGGTCTAGATGCAGATAAAGAATTAGCATATCGGCAGCAGGCCGCAAACCTCATCCAGGATATGGGACAACGACTACAAGTGTATCCTTTTCATAATGTGGTGTTTTCAGCTCAATGTTTTTGTCGAGTCATGTGGTAAAAGTGCGTAAAACACGCTAACGAAATGTGTTTTTATTTATGTAACTATCGCTAGCGTGCGTTTAAATGCATAAAGAAGTGTACAAAGTGTGTTGTGACGGTGAAATATAGTGAAAAGATGACGAAACATCGACTGGCTCGCAGCGTCACTGCAGCCACTTTCGCTCGGTAGTGTGGGATTTCCCGCCTGACAGTGAGTAACGGCCCCTTTTCTACAGGTAAGACCGTTATAATATGTATGAAAAGACCCAAAATGTGTGAAATGTTTTTATTTAGGTTAGGGTCACGCATGATAGCGTGGTTTTCTCGAGGTCACTGATCCTACAGCTGTGAGGCGACGGGACGCTTGCGCGGGTGACGTAGGGCTTATGTGAGTGATCGACCTGCATGCCCGAGCTAAATTTACTCGATATAAACGATTTTTACATCGAACACGCGAGGGGCGCGCATTTCTACGTAGTTTGATCGTGATCTTCACCTTATCATGTTTTCCTGGTACATACAAGCTATAAACATAGATAACGTGTGTAATTTCTTTCACTTTGTTTCGAAAATCCACGTATTTATGCTTATCTTTGATCAAAATACTCTCTTAAACACATAATAACACATGTTGAAGCTCTATTCTGTCATAAATCATCCATTGAGGAAAATGTTGAGAGAACACAAGTCTTTATATATAGTTATTATTTACTATAGACAAAGACGCAGCCAGAACTGCAATTTAATTAATTTTTTTCCTGTTACACTTGTACTTGATTATCAAATAAATTATTCAATGTGGAAAATACAGCGTTCATGAGATAAAACACGAACAGGATTTAATATAATAACCAAACTGCCCTTGTATTGATAAAACTGCCTCCTCTTTTGTCCGACTCGTATAAAACACTACTGTTATAATATGTTCTTGAGCATAAACACAATTTTAAAACAGCACTTTAGGCTGCTGGCCCACTTTCTCTTCAGTTTCAATCCAAAATGTATGATGTAACATTCGTAAGGATTACTTTCAGACGTTATTAAACTTTCAACCTTGTTTTAGTGAATTCCATTAGGACTGCTTCAAAAGTTTGGTATTCTTTAGTTGCATCAAGTTAGACTATAAACTGACTCTGGATTTGTAAAAAAATGCACTGTGCTAACCCAAAAATGGTTAATTCAAATGATACTGATGAATGTACACTTTTGGAAGTCAGATCTTGAAGACTGCTCTCATTAGCCCTTCTGCCCCCCAGTGTTTATCACATAACTACTACAAAAGTAGCTTTATCATTAGACCCTATTTATACATTGGCACTTTCAAGTCGCCAAAATTGCTGATATCGCCAGTTTTGATACTTCAAATACAATATAAGTAACATAACATTGTATGATCAGTCTATAATGTTGCCACTCCTAGGACACAAGCTTTACTTCCTCTCTGTTAGAGGGAATGTGTCTATAGTCAACCATGAATGCACAGTACATCCGTCTAAGGTCCCGTTAAATCCATACAGGTGACATTGAAAAGTAAAAACAGGTATTTACAACAAAATTATGCTTATTGTATAGTAAGACCTTGCATTGTGAATGCCAAGGTGAAATCCCTGACCCTCATTGATTAAATACCTGACCTTGCCAACTGCTTTACATTGAAATTTTAGTTTTTCATGGTAATTTGCTGTAAAGATGTGTAGATTACACCTTCAAGATCGTTTACTGTTATAATTATGTGACCTTTGCTCAATAGTAGTAAAGACAATTAAAAAAAGATGTAGGTACTTGTAAAAATAGCAGATATCTGTACTTTACCCACAACATTAAAGTCACATGTATCACAAAATATTATTTGTAATTTTAGACCAAAGTATTATCCCACTACTGTTATAAACATGAAAGTTTGTGAGGATGGATGGATGGCTGTTTGTAACTCTTGCATGCAAAAACTACTGAAGGGATTTTGATGAAACTTTACACAAATATAGCTTATCAGAATAAAATATAGGCAATAATTTATACAGATAGAAGTACCTACTAATTCCACACCAGCAGAACTGCGGGCAGCAGCTATTTACAAATTTTTTGTTGTCCTATTTAGGTAATCTTTACTTTATTTAGTTTTGACTTAAGACTGTAACAATGCAACAGGTGAAGACATGGTCACTATGATACAGTTAACACTTGGTTAGGGGCCATATTTCATGTAAACTTTACTTTTGTAATTTCTGTAAAATCTAAACAAAAAGGAGATAACAGTTTGCTAGTTTAGGTACCCAAAATCAATGAAACAACCTCTGGCTTGCTAATCTGATACAGTATCAGGAGATGATCCAATTTGATAAAAACTTCTATATCTTGAGCAATCTTGATACTCAACACAAAAGAATGTTTATCAGACCAAAACTAACAGCTGAAATACGTGTTATTATTTGTTTTATCAGAATTTTCTTTAATAGATTACAATAATTTATGTTATATTTAGGTATCTACCTACTTTGCCAATCAATGATTCGTATACCTCTTAATATTCTTGTGTATTGCCTCGAATTAGTTGAAAATAGCTTATATACTTATTCCACCCAAAATGATTTCAACTGCCGTGATACTCTCTGTGAGACGAAGTGGTTTGTAATCTACCATTCAGGCCCAGTACTGGTTGATAGACAACACAGCCAACCAAATACCATTTGTAAGTTAGGAATTAATTTGCTTAGTAAAAAGACTTGCTATCTCTCTTTGTTCTCATTCTTTTAATTACATAATGTTGTGCAATAATTAACATCAAAATAAAAGTAGTGTAGGTATACATGTTTTTGTTTTCGATACAAAGGGGCTTTTTCATCTGATATTTAACTTTATGACTGTTTTGGGTGACTTATGGATTTGCCAAAAATATTCAAGGAAACTAAAGAAAAGATGGATGGACTGTGTGAGGAGTGTTAAGAAAGAAAAGGAAGACAGTAAAAACGTTAAGGTTGACCGGACGGTATAGGAGAAGGAAACGTGTTGCGCCGACTCAAAGTAGATGACGATGATGAATCAAAAAACTCTAATAATGGTTTTGGAATTAGTAGAATTCTCCTCTGAGCTTCGGGAACCGTTAAGTCGTTTTGTCGGGATTTGGAGACTATTAATAGATGATGTATCTAGAAGGTAGCTTTGTTTTGATGAAGCCCAGGAAATTTCAGGGTTGCATTGTTAATATTGTTATACTACAGGTAGTCGCCGAGCACCGTAGTTAAGATACATTGTTTTATGCAGGTAATTTTGTATTCACAAACAAATACAATAGAACAGCTTCAATACAAAGGCAAGCTTAACCCAGATTTTGGTTTTATGACCGCGCTCATTGATAGAACTGTGTATTTGTTTAGAATATCTTACAGCCCGTCATAAGCGTTTTTCAATTAATTTACTGTTACCACTGTCGACGGTCTCATTTAGATTTGTGACAAGACTATATATTTCGATTCGTTAGAGACACAGTTCTCTCTATTTCCGATAGTGGAAAATAGTACCTAGATTGCACAGAGGGGGTTCCGGATTGGTCTTTTAAGAGGTAACGGGGCATCTCCCAAGTGCTGATGGTGATCACCAGGGTGCTTTTGTTGAGGTAAAAATAAAAGTCCAGGTGCCTTTTACCTGTCTATAATCATTTTTTTTACAATTTTCTATTGATGACTGGGATCCTTATTGTATGTAGTATAAATTATCCCACACGACATACGTAAATCAGCTGAGAAGTTTACAATAATGATGATAGCATAAAAAGATCAGTGACCTGTGACAATTCTAGACAGTTTACACATAATGTCAGAGTCAATGACGCATTTAACATGCAATCACGTTATTTTGTTTATTTATAACTTTAACTTACATACGTTCATATAAAGGGAAGTTTTTGAATAGAATTATAAACTCAGATGATTGGCTTGTAGATTGTTTCTAAGCAGAAGCAACTTGTTATGTTTTCAGTACCTACATTACATGTTTGATGTCCTCGTTTTGAGTTCACGTGTTATGGGCCATTCTAGACCGGTATAGTAGGTCGCACGTTAGTCATGAAAAACCAGTATAAGCTGGCCTCCCATTCTGTTGAAATTTGGTACTAGACTAGTCCAACTAGTGTGGTCGAATGTACAGTATATTGTACATAGACAAAGAGTAATGATAGAGGAAAATACTCTTAACATCATATCTAATTTTTTTGCAGTCTTTTTTTTCATTTTTTTTTTCATTCTCCTGCCCTTGTCCCATATAACTTGGGTTCGGCGCAACGCAACACATGTTCTTTTTCCATTCGCCCCTGTCTACCATTCACTTCCTATTCTATTAATAGTCGTCCATTTTGTTTGACCTTTCTTCCCAACCAAACAATAATTTGTTTTAAATCTTTGCCGAGATACTTCTTATCATTGTTGTCGTATTAGTCACGTGTATACTTCGGGATGTCTGATTATTTTGGCCTTCCCCGATCGGCGCGACCCTCCTATCACAACCACAAGTCGTAGATATGCAGGGCACGTGTCCGCGCCACAAGTTGAGTCGGCTTCAATAACATGGGGGAAGCTATTGTATTTGATGCGTGTTTTCTCTATAGATCTCAAAGTATGGATTGTTTGAAATATTATCGGCCTTATTTATAAAATGCTGAGGTGTTTAGGAAGCAACTATTAGATACTTAGCCGATTCTAAATTCAAATTCTTTATAGAATGTAAGTCTGATTTTTAACAACGTTTGCAAAACGGAGGACGTTCTATGTTCGACATTTTTTGTGTATGTCCACTGATTTCTCCGTCAATTGCAGACCGATTATTTTTTTTTTTTTTTTGTTTGGCAGAGTTTGTTCCCAAATTGGTCCAATCGGCGGAGTAATTGTGTAACAAACATACGAAAAATAAACATACACCGAATTGAGAATCTCATCATTTTTGAAGTCGGTTGAAAGAAACGTAAGTGCGGGGTTCGCGAAATATTTTTACATACTTAGGGGTCGTGTCATGAAAAAGGTTGAAAACATTAATCTAGACAATAAATTGATGTTGTGTCTTTGTAATATTGTTGACCAGAAAAAATCATAGCTGCGGTTGTGGTTGCATCATTGTGTTACTCAACTTTAAATAATTATGCTTCAATTATTTAGTCTGATTGTTGAACTCATTAATTTAATGTTATTGTCAATAATCATTAAGACTTGTACACTCACTATCTATTCTCGGTACCTAAAACCGAATCAGTATGCTAGCAATTTGAAAATATTAGTTTAGGCCGCAGATTGGAAATTTCGTAAGCGTGACTGGCTGCGTGCCCAGGGTACGCTAGACACACGCTTCTGTAGTACCGCCACTTCGGGCGTCTCTATGATTGTCCTTTTCTGCAAGTCATAATGTTATTTTGTTAGCCTAAATTCTGTCGTATAGCTTGGCAAAAGCATCCTTTTTACCCGACTGCCGAAGGAGGGTAATGTGTTTATCAGTCTATGAATGTGTGTTTGTTCCTATGTGGCGTTCCAGAGGCCAAACGCGTTGGCCGATTTTGATGATTCTTGCGATTATCACTAGCTACATTCAAATTGGAAAAGAAAAATATGGCGGATTTTGACGCCATTTTGTGGGAGAAAAAAAAAAACTTCCAAACCCATCGTGTGGGGTATCAAAATATAGGGTTATAAGAGGTAATTTCAAAAATATATAACACTTTTTTTGTACACTTAAATGTACATAATTCTAAAAAAAAATAACTAAAATGTTTTAAATAAAAAAAGTTAATAAATCAAAAACCCGACTACTTAAAAAGCGAACTAAAAAGACGTAAACAAGAAAAAAAACATGCTGTGCAGTCGGAGGATAATAATATAATATCTGGTTTTGGTCAGCCAGCTCGTGAATATGTATCTTCCGACTGAACAGCATGTTTCTTTGTTCGCTTTTTAAGCAGTCGGGTTTTTAATTAACTTTTTCTCCTTCTATACCTCTTGGTCTTGTACAAACTCTGGAAATAGTTATAAGATATAATAATCGGCACAAAACCAAAGAAAAAAATCCTTAACGCAAATATTTTCAAATCAAAATATATGCTTGACGTAAACAAAATTATCATACCTAACAGAAAGATATCAAAGTACTCAAAAACAAAAATATATAATATTCTTTTATTATGTTTCAACTGTGCATACAAGGTATGATTCATCGTACAGATAAATTCGTTATAGGTATTCGCTATTATATTTTACGCGACAAATGGTTACGGGAAAACTGTCTGAGTCATTCTTTGAAATGGTGCAGTCTTACTAAACTATGGTAAGTACGCGGATTTCCTTGTTGCAATTATTTATCTTAGGATTTGTTCACTGTTGCTTAGGGCCTTGGCAGACTTGCAACCAACAACGATTTAGTCACTAGAAATCTATGCTAATATTTTAAAGAGGTAATGTTTGTGACGATGTCTGGAGTAATCTCTGGATCTACTGAAATCTTCTTTCACCAGTAGCAAGCTACCTTATATTTTCAAAAAAGTTAGAGATCTAGCTAGAAAATTGCAATAATGTAACCCAATGTAGCAAAATGTTGCCTATAAAATTCATTCTTGACTTGCGCTGAGAAAACTATTGATGACACTCAATTGGTAGGACAAACTATTGGTAGGGTTCGGTAGGTGGGTAGAGTAGATATGTTAGGTAGGGTAGGTAGCCAGTTGACGGGAGCGAAGCGAATTTTTCTTCGTGTCGATGAATTCTTGTTCTTAATTTAAACGTTCTTTGGCCAGTACTCAGCCAAATAGATAGCCTTTGCGCAGGCCTGGTAATAGTTTCTCGCATTGTGCAGGTGTTTTGGCATAACGATCAGTACAGGAGTTATGGGACATCGTCTGTGGAGTACTTATTCTACTCCATAGATCACCCCATAACAAAGTAGCTAAACTGTACCTCATTTTAGAAAGTCCAGTTACATGGTTTTGTCTAACTTTCACTAGTGAAAGTTATCTCCCATCAGCCAGTACTTACAATAGTCCATTTTAATGTTCCTTAGACACAGTTTTGAGGCCTAGAAAAAATGCGAGCTAGTATGATTGACGTAAGCTCTTCAGAGGTTGAGTAGGTAGTTAAATACAGGTTGTCATGTACCTTTGCTTCTATAACGGTTTTGTACACGTCATCTACCCACTTGATACAAATCTTCAATACATTCATTCATTCTTCTCAGCGTGTCGATGGAAATATAGTTTTTAAATATTGTGTTTGGCCAAGTATTTAGCTATCGCAACATCATTCGCTGACGTAGACGTAAGGTCCTCACCTGCACCTCGCCCTATCACTTCCAAAGGGGGTAATTTTTGTCAGCCGATGGGCGATTCTTTCCAAATAAAATTGTTATCGTCTGCTAGGATTATTTCGGAACTTAATGGCTCCAACTGTGGTCAGCTTCAAGTCAAACCGGATGCAGATTGTCTATTATGCTAAATGTATTTATAATCATTTGGTTGACGCACAAACACACCAGCAACGTGTTTTCGTTTTTTTCTTTTTTCTTCTTAAATATAGAAATAAGGTCATTGCCTTTTTAGCTCAGATATTAGATTCTCTTTGCTTTGACATTCAGACTGTCGTGTTTACTTTGGAAAAAAAAAGTGGTCTTATGCGATATTTCAGACATAATAACATTGATACCAAAACCATATTAGGTGTTTTTTTTTAAAATCGGCCAAGTGCGAGTCGGACTCGCGCACGAAGGGTTCCGTACTGTCTAGCTATCACGGTTCATGAGATACAGCCTGGTGACAGACGGATCGCGGCGTCTTAGTAATAGAGTCCCGTTTTCACCCTTTGGGTACGGAACCCTAAAAAACGAAAACAAGTTTTGTAACGAAATAACATACATACATACTTCTATTCATTGTAAGTAGGTAGACAAAATTTGTAGCAGGTACTGTACCTGTAAGTTGCACTTGCATTTAGCCAATTGTTATTTTAAATTCCATGCAAAAAGGACCTACGGTTATTGTCGTTATATGGCCATAAGTCCGACGATGTCCTTTTGTTGCTTTCTAAATAAAAAGTAGGTTCTGTAAGGGTCGTTGCAGGTACCTGTCTTACCCAGGATCTTACGCTTAGACATTCAATATTGTAAAGACAAAATCGTTGAGGTCAAACACAAATGCATGAAAGTGCTGGGTCGATTTGAATGTTTCTTCCGCAAGTAAGAAATAAAGTGTACGTACTTAATATATATAATCGTAAAACTTCACTGCAACTACAATGTCATCACTTATCAATGAAGTAAGAAATTGTCGAGAATTTATTGCGAATCAGTGACCTTGAATTTCATGCTAAATTACAAACATTCCATACACAAGAATTTTATAATCATACGATTATTATACGGTCTCAATCACAGCACGCGCATACTAGCGACATCTATCAGAAAACAATAGAACGTTGTAATGTCATTTGTATGACCTGACGCGCGTTGATTGGCTGATTCATATTTCGAAGGCGCATGAGTTGAAATGAGGTCAATGAGAGCGCGTAATTCGTGTCTCGAATGTGCTCCCGCTTGATGTACCGGTTTTTCCCCGAAACTTAAATTGGAAGCGATAAACCGTTCTGTGAAATCTTCCATTAATATGGTGGAAGTTTCGTGTTGATTTTTCCTGTGTGCCCAAAATGTAAATTATTCAGTTGGTTATGTGAAAGGGCTGTCTGGGGTCAGTTTGTCACATGTTGCCGATTTGTGTCGCGAAGCGGCATTGCGGGGTACCGGTTTGAAAGGTGTTGGTTAAATTATGGTCACTTAAAATGATGAGAAATCAACTTTGTTGCTATGGCAATACATCCGGATAACCCTTGTCCGTGTTCGTATTGTCTGACTGCTTTCAGTCCAGAGCTGGAAAGCCTCCAGATTACATGCCATTTTACGAAGATTGTCGCTCCACCTAGGCTACCGTCATCTCAACTTATACGGCTTCGAGATATGAATCAGCATATAACGTTATCACTGCTGGCCACAAGCTTCCTCTCTATTGACAGGGAGTCGGCCGTAATAGGTACACCACACAGGTCTAGTGCGGAGTAGTGGATTTTGAGAAGACGTTCAATCTTATCGCTTTCCGATACGCAGTCATCAACACACTTCAATGCACACCGGTTCTATGACTAAGTATGGCCGGTCTATTGCTACAACTGCAGGTTAATTTTAAATGTATTTGATTAAATTTACTGTTTTACTTTTCGTGTACATTAATGTTCGCAACTCCCAATAATATTGTAACCAGCAACCAAACCTTTGGTAGCTGTTAACTAAACATAATTTTTTCAGTGAAAACACTTTATGTCCTGTCTATTGCCACTAAAGTTTGATTTAAATGTTTTTTTTTTTTTATTTGAACCACATGACTACTTATTTTTTTGTGTACATTTTCCAACATCTCTTCGACAAATATTTCCTTAACCAGACATCCATACAGTTCTCAACTATGTATCAACACGGCGATAGTGTACATGCATCGGTTCTACGCCTTCCATTCCTTCACGCACTTCCATCGAAATGCTATTGCTGCTGCAGCGCTGTTCCTCGCCGCGAAGGTATGTAGACTTGTTATTTTTTTTTTTATATATCCTCTTCTAAGCTTGCAGGCCCAAAACGAGCGATGGGGAGGGAAAAATCTTGTACAGACGCCTTTGCCTCGTTCGGCCATCGCTTCTCGTCGCTCGTTCTGTTCCTGCAATATAGCCTAAGACTACTTACAACGATACATCGCTGGATGCATTTACCGTTGTCTCTCATCTTCGAACAATACAACCTGGGCGTCTTTTAAGTCAAGAGTGAATAGGTTTCTTCTAGGTAAGCGTGCTACATCGTCGACCACATCATCGCTTACCATCAGGTGAGATAGTGGTCAAGCGCGGGCCTGTCAATAATAATAAAAAGTAAAAAAATTGACAGGAGACGAATGCTTTTTTGGCCTGTACTGTATGTGCATATTGATTTATCGTGCAAGTTGGCTTAAGTCAATTTGTCTAGTCTTTTTCCAAGACTGGTTCATAATTCAATCAACTGAAATCCTCTTTATTTATTTATTTATTAAAAACTTTATGCACAAGTACAAAGGCGGACTTAATGCTCTTTGCAATACTTCGGTGAAATTCTATACATATTTAAATTATAACTACCCACCCTAGCTTTTTATTTTCAATCTTGTGTGCGTACAAGAGATTGAAAGGGGACATTTTGAAGCTAACTTATCTCTTTTGTTTCTTACTTACCAAAGACAAGAATTTCATTTCGGTATAATTCCAGCTCTTTTAATAAACACAGGTAACGACTTGCCGAGTCATTTACGTGAAGAAGTTATCGTGCCAAAATTTACCAGACCGAACAAAAAATGTTTCTCACGTAAGCAAACTATTTGGGAAACTGGATTTATAAAAACAGTGCACCTAAATCTGGGCCCCTTTTCCTGTGAGTTCGAAAGATCTCAAGAGGAGTATGTCTCGTTTATAAATAAAGACAAAACTGCAATGCAATTCGTACCTTATATCATTACGGCTTAGCCTTATTTTTGCTCGTCTGTTCTGTCCTATTCTTGGGCTCAGACTCTCTCCTACCTTTTGTGAACCCGCGCTTCCTGCCAGTTTTGGCCAAATCTGTCTTAATTCATCCTGCCATCTTCTTCGTGTTCTACCGCGACCCTGTCTCACTGACTCAGGGCACCAGCTCTGTGCTACTTCACCCCGCAGTATGTCCCGGCATCTCTTCAATCGGTCCCTCACTACTGCCGATGTTGGTCACTGGACCCCTATCAGAGGACAATCTGCCTACTTTGATTCCGGTCGCCAAGTAAATTTCAGCAGGTGGTAATTTCAACTTAGTCAGACCATTGTCTGTCCCGACAGACACAAACACTATTTCCCTGTGCTATTTGGCCCCAGTTTATCAGACACGCAGAAGACATATCATGTCCAGTTCTATTTGCAATAATATAAAGGTCGATAAAGAAAATTGCAATAAATGTAGGCGTCTAAATAAAATACCTGCAATCTACTTTGTTTAATTAATTCTTCTTTAACTTGGTCAGACCTTCGTGTGTCCCATACGGCAGACATTTTACGTCCCTGCGCATCTTTGCCCCAGTTTATTCGGCAAGACATCTCATGCCGAGGAGGCCCATTTGCAATAATGATCAAGATTGATAAAGAAAAATTGCAAAAAATGTAGGCGTCTAAATAAATTTCTAAACCCTACATTGTTTAGTAAATTAATCAATGTCACAGTCGGCCTTGATTCGGTAGACGTTGTCTACAGTTCGACCTATTTCTGTAATCTAATGTTTATTAGTTGACACGAATTATTTGAAACCGACGTGTTTATCAAAATAATTACGTTGAGGAAATGATATTCGTTACAAACAAATATCTTTTTTTTTATCTTGTATAGGCTCGCGCTTGACCACCATCTCACCTGATGGTAAGCGATGATGTGGTCGATGATGGAGCACGCTTGCCTAGAAGTAACCTATTCACTCTTGACTTAAAGACCCCTAGGTTGTAGCTATCGGGAAACACAGACTGCGGCAGGGAATTCCACTCCTTAGCTCTACGCATAATAAAAGTATTCTCAAAACGTTTAGTGCGTATGGGTGGGATGTCCACCATGTACCGATGGCGCATCGCCGTACGTCTGGTAGTCCGATAACAGATCAGACAGAACAGATCTGCAGGCAACTACAACTTTACTTACAAATTTGGAGTAATCATAGTCAGTCCCATTCAGGTTACAGTACCTATCTTAAGCTACATGGTGTTGTATGTAGCTAAAGTTAATCCAAAAGAAATGCTACAAATCTTATCGGCGGCACCAACAATCGAACTAAACATCTGCGAAATCTCTCGGCTGTTGAGTTTAGCCCTAAATCGAAACACTGATTAGAGTTAGCTTGCAATCAGTATGTTTCTGTTTGTTTGAAAACTACATCAGTGGCAAGATTTAGTTTCGTAGGTACCAATTTTTTGCGATATAGACACCGACAAAAATAAAGTTATTTTTCACTTTGTAGTTTTTAATTTGGAAGTCGGTAGTATTTTTTTGTAAAAAAGTTTGTTTCAATAGTTCTCGTACGTTCTTACTCAATTTCCAACAACAACAATAAAAAATAACTTTGAATTCGTGTGAAATTCATTTGCGTCTTTTGTTCTTAGGTGGAAGAGCAGCCCCGGAAATTAGAATATGTGATAAAAGTGGCACACGTGTGCCTCCACAGAGGTGAAAGTCTCGTCGCCCTGACGCCTGAACAATATCAAGAACAGGTAACTATTGATTTTATTTATTAAAATCCTTATTACTGCCTCGCTGGTCTAGAGATCGCAAGCGTTGCTACTGAACATGAGAACCGATTCTTGGGTCAGGCAAGTTTTGTTGGGTAATTCCATATAGAATTTATCAGTACCAGCTCTGAGTCTGGATTGTGCCCGTTTGATGGCAATCGGTTCGCCACTTCATCATCTTCTTGCCCTTGTCCCATGTTACTTGGGGTCGGCGCAACACGTTTTCTTCTTCCATACCGTCCTGGCCCCCCGTCACGCTATTACTGACTCCCATTTCTTTCATATCACTCCTCACACAGTCCATCAGTCATAAAGTTTGAAGAGGTGATTTCAAAAATATATAACACATAATATGTTTAAAGATAATTCGAAAAAAAAAATTCAACTAAAAAGTTATAAATAAAAAAGGTTGATTCAAAAAATCTAAAACCCCGACTGCTTAAGATGCGAACAAAAAAGACTTAAACAAGAATAAAATCATGCTGTGCAGTCGGAGGATACATCTGGTTTTGGTCAGCCTGCTCGCGAATATGTATCCTCCGACTGCACAGCAAGATTTTCTTCTTGTTTTTTTTTACATGCATACATAACCTCACGCCTAATCAGAAACTACATAACGCCACCTGCTACGATCCTTACATACTTAATATACATTCATAGGTACATCAGCAGCCTTATTGCGTAATGCATTCAGCAGGGCAAAGAGTAAGAAAAATGGATCAATCACAAAGACGGAAATCCACATCGCGTCTTTCATCTCGCATGTGATTGGCCGAATTCATTACGCAATAAGGTTGCTAGTCATTCAGACATACACACACGCTGGTTAGGATTACTGCGCCCCCGCACGAAGGGTTCCGTACCATTATCGCATAAACGGCAAAGAAAACACGTTTGTTGTATGGGAGCCCAACTGAAATATTTATTTTATTCTGTTTTTAGTATTTGTTGTTATAGCGGCAACAGAAATACATCATCTGAAAATTTCAACTGTCTAGCTATCGCGGTTTGTTATAGCGGCAACAGAAATACATCATCTGTGAAAAATTCAGCTGTCTAGCTATCACGGTTCATGAGATGTATCTCATGGTGACAGACAGACAGACTGACGGATCGTGGATTCTTAGTAATAGGGTCCCGTTTTTACCCTTTGGGTACGGAACCCTAAAAAACGAAATAGTTCTATCACATGTCGGTCAGTTTTTTTCTAAAAGCATATTTTTATCCATGTCATATGTGCAGCCAGAGTTATCCAATACTCGGTGCGTGCCACATAGTACTTAGTTCTAATCACCCATGTTCGGTTATGTTGCGTGCGTTTTATTGTGTGCTGTCACGCAATGATTGTGACGTCATTTAATCCTAATTCAGTAGAGCAGTGTAAAGGGGGACGTGAGTCCGCGGGGCGAGTGGATAGTACTCCGTTGCATGCGCAATCTTGATATTACTAAAGGATCTACGATGTGCACTTTGTTCTGTACAACCCAGAACTGGAAATCTTACACCAAAAAAAAATCTCTACACGTCTTACTGCCGCACCCAGACTATTAACAGTTACTTAAGGCGCTCCTTAGTATTTTTTTTACTAAAATATATACTATGGAGCGCCTTATGTAACCGTTAACAGTGTCTGGGTGCGGCAGTTAATCTTTTTTCTCCTCTTCATTAACCGAAAAAAAGTTTAGAAGTTTAAATGTTAGGTAGCAAAATCTTTAAATCAATACATATAATAAATCTATAGAAAATTTATTTTTGTACATCGAAAATATAAAAAAAATAGCCAGGGTGTTAAAGGATAACCAACAGAACCTATTTCCGGCATTGTTGGATTTTTGTCTGTTTATTTGTGCACGCATCACGTAAAATGTACGAAACCAATGTAAATAACTTTTATACGTAATAATTGTGCGTAACACGTAACGTTGAAGAATTACTTAGTTATTGTTTCATCGCAATCGGTTCACTCTATCAAAAGTTAGATGAATTTAAAGTGTTCAGGAAGTAAAATTATAACAACACACGCAATTCAGATACTTGGACAGTTGAACTCGATATTCGATAGATGGCGTTGTGCATTTGAAGTCATTTTCTGAATGGCGGTGTTAAGATTCGCCGCGAAAGAATGATGACTATAGAAACAAGAATGATAGGTATGTAAGTAGGGTAGGCAGGAAGGTAAGTAGGGTAGGGTTGCCAGACAGATGACGGAAGCGAAGCCGCGGGCACAGCTAGTTGTCCATAAAATCACGTATGTAATCCTCATAGGGCCAGGCGATTCTCGCTTAAAGTCAGTTTTTAAGACGACGACTAACGCCAACGACCTTTTGAGAACAAAACGCGCACACGTTTCACACCCGCGCAACCCAAAATTTTGTAGTTTTTTGTACTTTCTTTATTATTGTATGACTTAAAAAAAGCCTCAGATCAAAATGTAGATAATTAAATTGTCTTTGATATGGTGTAGATTTCATTAAAATACGGCCAGCGGTTTTGGTGCGATTGTCGTGTTTTTGTCCGTTTTAGACATAACTTTACAAATTAATTACACCATATACAAAAAAATACATATTTTTTTTTTCCAAAAAATTACGACTAGCAGTTTAGACGTGATTCTCATTTTAAGTACAGTGCGTGCCACGAAACATGAGACATGACCGCGCCTGCCACGCTCTGTCCGCCACCCCGATAACGCCCCGAAAAGTCCCTTTCCGCACTCAGACCTCATACCGCTAAAGAGACCTATAAATCGTCTACTGCTCAAGTCAAACCACGTGGTGTATCCAGTCTCATCATTCGTGGCACGCACTGTACTAAGGAATGTGGTTATTCCTATTAACCAGCCACTAATCCAGATTATGTGACGGGTGGTCTACAATCAGTAGTTCCGGGTTATTTTAACAACAGTACTGATAACATTATTTTGATAACAAGCTTATCTCAGCACAAATAATGGTCGTTTTTATCTAGTAATTTGTATGTTCCCAGTACAATGAATAATGAGCCATACTGCATTGTTTTTGTGCCAATATCTCTTCCCAGCTTAAATACTCTAGGTCCTTAGGAATTTGTCTCGTTTTGGGGAATATTTCATTTGCATTCAAATAGTGCTGATTTACACCCAAAGCTTGAATAAATGGTTTCGAATTGTATGCTGCATAAACAAACCAATAATTTCCCCACTGCTAGCAAATAGACCTTGCCTCTGTGAAAGGGAGTGGGCTGTGTCCCCACACGAGGGCCCAATACGAGTGGAATTAAACGTCGCCTATGATTTTAATACCTTATATTAGCATTTTCTAATACACATTTTTCTCTATTTTTACAGGCGCAGGACCTTGTTTTCAACGAGAATGTACTCCTACAGACCTTAGGGTTCGATGTTGCCATCGATCACCCTCACACGCACGTCGTACGAACGTGTCACCTTGTCAAAGGTGAGACAAGCGTTCTATTGTCCGATGACGTCATGCAACATATGCGGGCGACGCGTTCCGTGCGGGCGACGCGCCCGTTGGTCGGTAACGGGCCGGTTTTGCGTTCCTTTTTCGAATTTTGGCGCGAATTTGTTGTATATATTCTGTTATGCCAGTGTAATTTTGAATTTGGAAGCGTATTGACAGCAAAGAGTTTGGTTTGCAGGCAGGCATGCGTATTTTAGCCTTTTAGGAGATTACCTGTATGTCTTATTCTTTTGCCGTCTGAGAGGTATTCAACTGCATCCCGTTAGACTGGAAGCCGGCCCCATTTTAATTGGGCAAAGGCAAGGCAGATTGAGTAATTTGGGCTGTTTCATTATTACATGTGGTATAACTTATTATTTTGACTGAATGCAACGTTTGACTTCCATTCTTTGAATAATTAATTGTATTTATTTAAATATTAACAACATACAAAACATTGTAAAATTAAAATAAATCTATTTTTCTGTAAAAAATTACTTAATTTTATTACATTTCAATGACTTCCATTCTTTGAATAATTAATTGTAATTATTTGAAATATTGAAAACATAAAAAATATTGTAAAATTAAATAAAACTATATTTCTCTAAAAAAAAATACTTAATTTTATTACATTTCAATTTCCCTTTCTATAGATTTCTTAAAAACTTTTCTAACACAACGTCTACAAGTTGTGTTAGAAAAGTTTCCACACACAAAAAAAAAAACCAAAAAGTATAAATTGTTCGCACTCAGTCCACTTCTCTAAAAATAATCTCCAAAACGAATTCAAATAACACTACCCAAAACAAAATTTAAAAAAATCGCATATTCTTTCAAATAATCAAACTCACAAAGTATGGAATCCACACGTTGTACAAAAAAATGAGACAAAACCGCTACCGTACCGTTAGCCGTACCTTGACCGACCTTGACTTGACCGTCGGCAAAAAAAATATGGCCGTGTATCATCAGGCAATGTATACCTTCTAAGAAAATTGGCGACAGGTATGTGGATAAACAATGGAATTATTGTTGTTGAGTGTCACCCCTAATCATCCGTCCATAAAATTGCTGCTTTGGTCACACTATTTCATGTTACGGCACTTTCATGTATTTTTTCCAATGATATTCTAGTAAACAGATATGTTATGAACGCGCGCAAAGTGAAGACTCGAATACGTCCTAATTGTGACGTATAGTCTATGTCACGCATGGCGAAGAGCGATACGCTTTGATGAAACAAAACAGTTATTTATGCTACAAGTGCGGCAAGAGTTTTCCGATGAGTGGATAATTCGACACGAGTCTGAAATCATCTTACGCACGTGTATCATACAACATTTTACTATGTATTGTGCGAGTAAATAAAAAAATATGTCTGAACCAAGCAAGAAATTAATAAAATGGCGCTTATTCACGGGCGCTCAGCATATCCACAGATTAACTAATAGTTCATAGTTCCTCGGGCATATCTACTGCGCATGTGCAAATAGCTGTCACGTCGTAACGCAAAAAGGCACGAGCAAAATATAAAATTAATTTATTGATCAAAATCTAAATCTAGAGTAATTAAAAACGCCTTAAATAAAGTATTAGCTTTGTTTTACCTTTTATATGAATGATAATCTGTACTTAACTATTTTTTTAAACTTTTCTCAAATAATAAAAACTCTATGTGGCGGGCTGACGTTGGAGTTAAAAATTAAAAAAGTACAGGAAAGTAAAAAGCACTAGTAAAAAAAGTGACACTTTCCGCACAGTTTGGCTGCTTGGAAAACGCTCTTTTCGAGGACATGCATTGTAAATAAAATAAAAAAATGCCATCGTGTGTATTTATGATACCAAAGTACATAAAACAAAAGGGATCTCATACCATATGTAAGTACGCAATACACCTAAATTAACAATATTTTTTTTTCCTAATGTTCTGATATTTGGAGTTTAAAAAAGAAAAACATTGGTGGTCCGAATAATGTTTGTTTCACGTCAATCGTTGACAATCGTTGTTGTCACGCAAGTGACAAACACTAGCTGTCTCTTTTTTCTTGTCGGTTTTATCAAGCTATCCCTTTCGACTTGTAGTGAAATGTCAGATGAATGAAAAGTGTGTATGTGTGCTGCCGCTGCTGTGCGGCACACTTTTTTCGGTGGTTTTGTGAGTGTATAACGTATCTGTTTACTAGAATATCATTGATTCATTCAACAGTTATACTCAATCTTTATGTCCGGTCTAAACGTAGGCGTTACGATGCGCATAGCATGGCACGCTGCTGTTTGAATATGAGAATTGCCCATTTGTAGCCAACTTCAGACTGGCCAAAAAGATTGGGGAATACTGTACCTTGGTTTTGAACAATTTATGCTTATTGTCACTTACGCAAAATAACAGTAAAAGGAATGCCTAAGTAAAAACACGTTGGAATTTCAACGATCGGCTTAGAGCCGAGAGTCGAAAATCCAACACTGTAATGTAGACTTTTCAATGAACTGTTGCCTAAAGTTAGTGAAAACAGACATTAGATTTCATGTAAATGCCTTTAAGTATGGCCTAACCAAATTTGCTTTCTTTCTTTATTTAAATTGAGAAAAATAGCTTTGTCTGTGAAAAGGAAAAGCTTTGAGGGTAGCTAAAAGTCGTCACTCATTTATTATTTAACCAGTTGAAAAAAAAATATTCTCATTTATTCTTGTATAAGAAGAAAACCTATTTTTGTACAGGAAAAATGTACCAACTTAGTTTTGTCCTGCTACATGGCAAACGCCTCTTATACGTTGAAGGAAATCAACCTAAGAAAGAACTTGTCGTACAGACTTAGAGATAGCGTCGTACAGACTTAGAGATAGCACACAACTAATTTGTCTCTCACCTCAAATCTATGGGTATATATGAAAAGTCTCTCGGCTGCCGCGTCGCTACATGCGCGCATTTTCATATAAACCCATCTTATCTTATCTTATGGAGGGGCCGAGAAATAACTCGCACACTTCGACCCATTGGGATCTATTGTGGTCCCCTAGATAACTTACTACTCCTCAATCTCGTTGAAAACTGTTTTCATGAGTTTTACAACGACACTAGGAGATATGAGCCTATAGTCTTCTGGTTTTGGATACCCAATCCCTAGGAGACTCATTCGCTTACCAGCCAGTGCATCGCATGTGCACAGTAGGTGCTCCATGCGTTCCATATGTTCCCCACACAACCCGCACATGGTTGTCGCGGTTAGACCCATCTTCATGGGCATGTCGTTGGTTCCAAAGTGCCCAGTAAAGGCCCCAAGCAGGTAGCGGATTTGCCCCCTGCTCATGTTCCAAATGCATTCCCGGGCTTAACGAAAAGCGAGAGAGAGAACGAAAGTAGAGCCTAGGAATTTCTTGGAGTGTTGTAGACCGGTGTTAGACAGCCAACAAGTTCGTTGTCTGTGTTCTGCAAACTCCCTAAATGCGGCTTTTACGAGACACGTCGAGATGCCTACACATGGTTGACTGGACCCACAAAATCATTTGCTGAAAATATAAACCCATAGAATTGATGTGAGAGACGAATTAGTTGCGGAGACAAAAGTTGCTCGTGCGCGTTACAGAGTTGGTCATTGAAGGAATTTAAACATTGAACAATCTAAAGAGTAAAAATAATGTTATATGGCTTTCTTTTGAAAGCTTCAATGTTTTTAAACAAAGCTGACCTTGAAAGCCAGACAATTCCAGAATAAATCAGCGCATTCACTTCGTGAAGCAAAATTCTAAGAAGTGTAGACATGTTGACAATTTGCCAATTATTCTGAAGTGTTAATGACACGGCGCTTGTGGTGACAAAAAGTGATAAATGGGTGACGATGCTTAGCATACCTACTGTGAGAATAAAATGAGAATAGGAGAAATTACCGGAATCGTGAAAATATTTAGATTTTTCTTTAATCTTAACAGTCCTTTGATAAAGGAAAAAAACACTTGGGCAGTAAGATGAATGACATTTGGCTACTCCCTATATTTGTCAAGTTATTTTACATGTGTGTCAATAAATTATTATTATTTTGGAGACAAAAAACAGTAACGTAAATCCTTAGAAAATAAAACCATTGCACATAACTGTACTCAACAACCGATTTCTTTTTCATACCTTTGTGTTGATCTTTAGTAAAAATTTTATCATATTTAAGAGTAAATTCACCCCCTGAAAGACTCCCAAATTAAAAGTAATCCTGGATAATGGATATTGAGAATCTTTGAAACACGTCCAATCCTATTCTTAATCTTTCAATTTTTTTATTTGAGTGTAATATATAAAAAATCCTCCAGTATAACTCTTCATACAATATCATGCTTTTTTTAGACATTAATGCTAAAAAGATTTTATAGTACATCTTAGACCTGCTATACTCCTTTAATTTCATTAGCTTTTGTTGTACCCTATGCACTAGTAATCTATAAACTTATGTTCTTGGGTCTTATTGCGGCAATATAACATGATAATACATCTCTTAGGGCTGATTTTTCAACGTTTACCTAAGCAATAATTAAAATGGTTTTGTATATAAAATGTACCTGTGGCATCCATGACGCCACATATTAAATAAGGATCGATTTCACCAATGATACTAATCGCGATTAGTCCAACATGCAAATACAGCGTTCTGATTGGTAGTTTCTCAGCGGTCTAAACAAAACAGAACGTTGTATTTGCATAAACTAAGTTTAGTTGAAATAATCGCGATTAGTTTTATTGGTGAAATCGGCCCTTAAATCGCAAAATCCTGCATCGCACAAGCAGAGTTTTCACCGCGATTTAAACATAATATACAACAGTTGGACAACTACCGTCGGATAGTTGCCCTGACCAGACACAAAACCCGTCTGGTTCGAAGATCCTCCCTTTTCAATGGAGGCTGCGGGGCTGTACACACCCTATTCTGCATACCTCCATATAACCAAAATTCAATAACCACTATATTTGTTGATTGAAAAATCGGCCCTTATAATCCCCGGCACGTAATTTGGCTAGAGTTGTTAGATGCGTAGAAGTAGTTTTTTGGTCAGTTACTACTTAGAACTTACTTACTACGCCAAAACCTTGCCAACTTACATGCCGGGCACTATACCTCTATATTCTAAGTCATTTCCTCCATTCAACTCAATGAAATTGAGGTTTAGAGCTTGCTTTTTCTTGACACTAATGGAGCAACTGAGTTGATTGGATCGGAGTCAGCTGGTTGATTCTGTAAAATTACTCACCATGAAAAATTTAGGTGAATTGAGCTGTCACCACAGACATAAATAATAGATTACGCAAGTCCCTCCATCTGTATGAAAACCATATCATCGCTTACCATCAGGTGAGATAGTGGTCAAGCGCGAGCCTATCAATAATAAAAAAACCAAGCGTGCCACTTTTTAACACGCTTTTATTAGCTTGGTATGTATGTATCAATGTAACGGAATCTTTGAACGTGATTTTCACCCACTTCAAAACGTTGGATTGATTTGAAACTTTGCACACTTATCAAGGACCGATGACAATGCAATAATTTAAACAGTTTGTCCCATTATCCTTACCAATAAAGCGTGTTTTTTAGTTTTTAGAACTACAATTTATTCACAATCAATAAAAACAAATTCACTTACCAATGAAAGAAAACATGTTCAATGCCTCGGTACATTCTTTACAGCTCAATATGGCATAAAAAGGCTTCTACATTTCGGTGGATTTCCGGTGCCGATAATGCTAAACGAAAAGCTCAGATTACGATCATTGATCGTAACTTTACTCCGTTTTTTGGCACACGAAGTACATACAATCGCGTCATCTTGTTAGATTTATATCTGTGGTTATCACTAATTGATGCTACGAATTGACAGCTCATTTCACCTTGTATCACAGTGAGACTTACAGAATAACACTGCAGATTCCTTCAGAAGGACTTAGAAATGTAATATTGTTTAGTTTCTGAAAGCACGTATTTAATCTGCTAAAGTTTTATATCTACTTATGATTTGATTTCTTGTTATATCTATCAACCACACCAAACAGAGATTTACCAATGCTCTCAGAAACAGCAAACGCTTTTGTGCCCTAAGACCCAAGAACTAAAGTTCAAAATCACACAAATCCTTTAAGCTAATCCATCTTTATTATCGTTAGCAATGTCTTCCTCAGCGCCGAAAGACCTCGCGCAGACTTCATACTTTATGGCGTCGAACAGCCTGCATCTGACGACCATGTGTCTCCAATACAGACCTACGGTCGTCGCCTGCTTCTGTATACATTTGGCGAGCAAATGGAGTAATTGGGCGGTGAGTTATTCTACTGTTCACATACATAAACTCAGAACGCAGAGATATTATAGAAAGCCGCCTGTTACGATCCTTACATACAAGAAGTGTGTTAAGGATCATTTGCATTATTTATGTTCATATATTTAGTCATACAAGCACGCCGGTTATGAGTACCAGGCCTCAAAAAAAAACTAGTCAATTGCGAGTCGGACTTTCGTACGAAGGGTTCCGTACCATTATCGCAAAAAACGTCAAAAAAAACACATTTGTACGGGAACCCGACTTAAAAATTAATTTTATTCTGTTTTTAGAATTTTTTGTTATAGCGGCAACAGAAATACTGGGTATATACATTTTAAATATGAAAGTTTGTATTTTAAATATTCAAAAAATATATGTAAATGCTTGTTTTTAACATACCTTTTTTTCCTTTAGTGTGTTAAGTAGGTTATCTAAAAGTGTTTCTCCCGGTCTAAACCCAACCCGGTTTGAACACAGATACCACAGTCCAACGAGGGCCGCCACTGGTTCTCGTACGTGGACCGCTCCGTCACGACTGATCTTCTGGAGAAGTTGACGGCGGAGTTCCTTCTGATCTTCGAGAAGTGCCCCTCCAGGTTGAAGAGGAAGATGATGAATGTTAAAGCTGGTGAGTTTTCTTATTTATATTGATTCAAAGAAAAATAAAGTTCTATTTTTGAAAGGTGAAAAGATTTGTTTGAATAACCAACAGATGAATTAATTGAAAGAGTAACTCATGTTACAGTGAGTCTAGAGCATTTACTTGTCAAGTAAATACTCTGTTCTATATTCACCTTTAAGTGATATGATTGATTTTAATATTTAAGTTGTCACAATCTAAGAAGTCCTAGACCTTTCTCATTTTACATGCTGCAATAACTTTCTACGTAAGAAATTGAAAAATCAAATTCATAATCCTAATTAATTACTATGTTACACATCTATATACATATATAAAAATCAATGCCAATTTCGTTGTAATTTTATAACTCAAGAACGGGCTCACTTATCCAAACCAAATGTTTAGGATTTGTTCGAAGAAGAAGAATCCGGTTAGGTAGGGTAGGTAGGGTGGGTAGGTAGAGTAGGGTAGATGAACGTTTGGTGTTTTTATGGCAAGACAAAGTTTGCCGGGTCAGCTAGTACACTATAACAACGAGTAACATTCGCAAGTATCAAGTTTAATTATTATTAAGTATTTTTATAGCAGTCCAAACAGGTCTTTTATTTTTTGACAACTTTAGATGTCTTGTCTTTTAGAACTGGGTATTGCTCCGGAACACCCAAATGTCACTTCACATTAAATGTTGCTATGGAGTACCTAACTTACAATTTTCTCTCTTTTAAAGTTGAAATAGTAGTTTGGTGTAATCTATAATAATATTATAAAGAGGTAAAATTTGTAAGTTTGTATGTAGGGGGTAATCTCAGGAACTACTGGTTGGAATTGAAAAAATCTTTTTGTGTTAGATAGTCCATTTATCGAGGAAGGTTATAGGCTATATAACATAACGCTACGACCAACAGGAGCGGAGCATAAATGGAAAATGTTGCAAAAACGGGAAAGAATATTACTTTTAGGGTAGGTACGTAGCCAGTTGACGAGAGCGAAGCCGCGTGGGACAGCTAGTAAAACATATTGCATTCATTTCTTGGGCGCACTGAAT
Source organism: Orthosia incerta (assembly GCA_948252205.1). Taxonomy (NCBI): domain Eukaryota; kingdom Metazoa; phylum Arthropoda; class Insecta; order Lepidoptera; family Noctuidae; genus Orthosia; species Orthosia incerta. The sequence goes on from OX411765.1 coordinate 16,250,904, forward strand.
CGTATAGTCAATAAAAACTACGATTGTATAAAGTTCTCAATCATGTATTAATCAGTCTTTCTTGCCTCCGAAGTCAAAAAGTCTATAATAACTAACGTTCAAATATTTATTTACAGCAGACGGCAGTTCACCTCACTCGTTGCCCAACGCGTCCGGCTCGGGTATGGCTAACTCACCGTTTGACAAGAAGCACGGCGCCGACGAGATTGACAAGTCATTCGATAAAGGTACGTTCATTTTACTCAGCATGAGGGTATTTCGACAGCTGAATTATTTTGAAAGTACCTTCAGTTAGGTGAGATTAATCTGAATAGACAAATCTGATTGGTTTGACCAAATGCCCTAAACAGTGGTGTCTCATCCCATACAAAGAATCTGTCCCGACTTACTATACTGATTATACTGAATATTTTATGTACATCGATCGCGTTCGGTTCCGTTCCACGGATATAGATGATGATTTTTCTATCGCCGTGGAACGGAACCGAACGCGATCGATTTACAAAAAATAATCGGTATAATCAGTCAAGTCAGCAAAGTCTAAGTTGGTTTTTACGTGTTAAGCATCAATATTAACTTCAAGTTCTATGCCATTCAGACTACTTTATGACGTCAGCAAATAACTAATCTATAAATAAAAAAAATTAAAATACCTGCAAAATACTTTACATAGTGAATTCAACTACCAACCTTTTATTCACCCTTCTTTATAATAATCTCGACGGTCTATCTCGATCAATCTTTCTGAGTACAAATTATATAAACTGCCACTTTAAAAAACGTCACTCATGGATTATAGAAAGATCTTATGCAGCTAAAAAACAGTTGCTAAACTCCGTCGAGATTTTTATAAATAAGACCCAACATTTACTATATCGCCAGTCCTTAAAATTAGACCATCTTCCCACAGAAAACGAAAGGGAAAAGAGATTACTGTATGACTATGTACTGTATCTCCAATCCCTTAAATTTAAAAATCTTCCCACAGAGTACGAAAGGGAAAGAAGACGTGTAATCCCGACGGGCCCCGGTGGTTACATACCAGCAACCGCTCCACCGCCACAGCCGCCACCACAGAAAATTGACTATACCCTATACAGGGAGAAGAGGGATAGGGAGGAACGGGAGCGAAGGGAGGAGAGGGAGAGACGTCAACAACAGGCCTTGCAACAGCAACAGCAGGCTGCTAGACCACAGCCGGGCGTGCCCCAACCGAGGCCTAGCAGCGCTCAAGCGCCCCCACCCCACCATCAAAGACCCAGCCGGCCTGATGGCCAGCACCACCACAAACCCCACCATCCCTGGCCCCCACATAAAGCTCACCATCAAAAGCCTCCACACGACCACAGACACCACCGTCCTCCCATTCCTGGGCCTTCAACGGCAGCGGCAACGGCTACTTCCGCCACGGTCACGCAAGCGCCTGCTCATCTACCTCCTGCCGCTCAACCCGAAGTGGTTCCTCAAAGAACACGACCCCCGTCCTTGTTCTCTCCTGAGAATGCGACTACGCCAACTGCGGCAGCCGCGCAGGCCCCTCGTAGGCCTCCCCAACCGACACAACATCGTCCCAAGCCTGAAGTCAGGCCTACCCCGCCCCCTGCACCGTTAATACCTCAATTACCTGTACAAACTCAGGAGCAAAGGCTTCCGAGTCCGCATAAAAAGAGGCCGGATCCTTCAATGGCAATCAGAGATATCAGAGAGAAAATACCACCTACAATCGTTTCCCCATTCTCCTCTCCTCCTTCCAGGGAAGTTCAGAGGCCTAGGCAAAGACAACAGTCTAGTAGTTCAGAACCTGAACTAGTACCCGTCGTAAAGAAAATTGACGAAACGCCCGGCTATGAAAATGTTATACGTGATTCTCAAAGGGGTACCGCAATCAGGACCAGAGGGCCGGAAAGAAAGCCTGAAGCGCCTGCTAGACCGGTCAACGGCATAGAAACCGATCCTACCTTAGTATCTAACCTACTAAAGGAGAGTTTAGCCAAACCGGCCCCTATCACGGTGGCAACAGAGCGCAAATCGCCAATCGAAGTGAAACGCGAACCGCCCGTAGAACCGCCTCCCGCGCCCGTCATACCTCCCCCACCAGTCGTAGAACCCCCTCCAACCGCAGAAGATGTACCTGAACACAGACATAAGAAAGAAAAGAAGAAGAAGGACAAACATAAACACAAAGACCGTGACAAGTCTAAGGAAGAGCGCAAGAAACATAAAAAAGACAAAGACAAACGGAAAGAAAGTCCTCCGCCTCCACCAGTTGTTGAACAACCGCCACAGCAACAAGACGGGGCTTTGAGGATAACTATTCCGAAAGAGAAGTTGTCTACAAGTCCTGGTTTAAAGATCAAGATTCCAAAGGAGAGGCTCGCGGCGCCGCCACCACCTCCACAGACATCGAGTTTGAAGATCAAGATTTCTCGTGACGTGCTTGATTCTACCCGCAAGCGTGCGCCGCCGCCCGACCACGGGCCGCCACCAAAGGTTGCGCGCCACCACAACGGAACTCCACATCACCCTAAGGTAGGCCACTGGAATGTACCTCCCCCTATTAGACAGCCCCTACCTTACTATATGGTGCAGCCTCCCCCACCTCTGTACTACGGTGCTTACCCAAGTATGGATGGGTATTACTACGGTATGGAGGGGTTTATGTACCCGCCGCGGCAGTGTGTACCACCCAGGCCCCCGCTACCCAGGGTCCAACAGCCTCCGTTACCTAGGGCCCACCAGCCTCCGTTACCAGCGATGCCGCCGCCACCCGTTCCACCGCCACCACCGGAATAGTGTCACAAATAATTTAGTTAAGTAGTGATTAACGCTAGATACAATTTGTTGATTGTTATGTGTGTTTGTGTGACTGGGAGTTTGTCGTCAGATATTTAGTAATTTTGGGAGAAGTACGCTTTTAGTCTCGATGAAGGTTATTGCATTCTAAGCAAGAAACTGGCAATAGGATGAACAAACAGACCAATAGGATTGTTATATTGAATATCAAGCAATTCTATTGGAGAATTTTTCCTCAATACTCAGCTATTAACATAGGCTTGCAATGCATAATATATTTATTTAAGTACCGTCCGTTACTTGCTCCTAAAGTAAGGAGTCATCCAGTTGGCACCGGCTATCGCTGAAAACCAGCGCTTTAGCTCTGTCTCGCACGCGATTCCCAGCATTATGCTGAGTGACGGCCGTTTTGCGCGATTGTGACGCATATTTTCCCTATTGGTATTTTAAATTTTTCCTTTTGTATCTTTTTGTGGTGTATACCAGGCGCTATACGCTCTTTTTCTTTCATTCTTTCATTTTCTTTATTGAAATAATCGTAAGTATCTGACGATAGATTTTCAGTCAAAACCGAGCTTTTGAAGTGTTTATCATGTTATCTTTGCAATTTATATGTGCAATTTTAACTAAGGGAATTGGTAGTTTTAAGATGTTTGTCAGATGAACAAGAGACTTTTACCTATCATTATAAGTTGACATAAGTTTTAATAGGTGTTAAAATAAGAACTGAATATATTTTGTTGAATTATTTTTTATATTCAACTTGTGCTAGTTAAAAGACTAAAGGAGAAACAGGCTCTGTGGTCATAGCTAGCCTATTTATGTGGTACTTAACTAACAAAAGACATTCCTTGCCGACCTTTAATAAATTGGCATAAGGTCAGGAGAATGGTGATTTATATAATTATACTCGAATTTAATCAATAATGCAGAGTTTTTGCGTCATGCAAGGCCGTTTGGTTATCACATCTCTGTCTATCCCTTCAAGGTAAAAGGCTTGCTTTTATATTATTTTTATATACGTTTATGACAGAGCTATGACCACAGAAAACTGTCTATCCTGCCAAGGAACAGTTGCCAAAATAGATAAGCACATTTTTTTATTTGGCATCTATTTACACTGCAATATCACAATTTGCAATCACATATATATATTAATTAACTATTTGACACTTTGTATACAATGTTGAGCTATTTATCTAACTTATGTACAAATTATATAGGACTACAACACAGTTACAGGGGAAAAATACATATAGTCTATAATATATTTACACTGCCAAATTGTTTAGGGGAAAAAAATTTTTTTTTCTTGTTACTATTTTTTATATATTTATAATTAAATTTTATTATCAACGAAAAAAGGGTTAAAAGTTTGTAAAATACCTGTCTTACACATTCCTATTTCCCCTGAATATGTCTGGCAAAATATATTTATACATGTATAATGTAAATAAATATTTACTATAGTTAAAACATAGCTTTTTTGCTATTCTATGTCGCTTGACAGCTACTATATTTCGTAGATATATACGAATATACTATTATTATATACGATTTAAGAAAAATATTTACATTTTTGACTTTATTGTAGTTTAACATCACATTGAGTGAAATTTTATAAAATTATAAGCCCGTTAAATATAAAAGTTATAGAACTATATAATTATCGTGATCATTATTATAACATTCCATTGATTCCATAAATAACTTGCCTTTTTATTTTCAACATTTTTTAAATGTTTATAATTATGTTTTTTCCTCAAAGTATAGTTTATATATTTTATTTAAAAAAATGTTTGCTAATAAAACAAATAATTTTAGGCAACTATCTGAACACATTACCAATTCAGCTTTAATTACATTTTAATGAAAATATTTGATTGATAAAAAACAATATTTTCCTTTAGTTTAAAGTTGACTTGTTAATTAAATAATATTCTTTTGTTAAGTTGTAAAAATATGTATATAAAGAAATGCTTGCTCAAAAATGATCAAAAGGTAAAAAATATATACATATACAGGGTTTATAGTTAATGTTCCTTGAAAGCATCAAGTTAAATTAATACAGCCCGTCCGAATTAACTATGCACCTCACTGGAATGCTGCCTCTCTCCCGCTTCCCCGCGCGGCACCCCGCGTTCGCCTCGTAAAGTACCTCCCAAATCTTCATGGCCGGGCTCAACGTAGGCTTATCGATGCGCAAGGCGCGGTGCTGTTTTAGTATGAGATTTACTACTGCGCAGCCTTTGTAGCCAACTACAGGGCGGCCAAGAAGATTGGCGAGTAGTGTACAGTGTGTGTGTAGTGTAACTTCAGTAGCGACAGCATTTTGGTCAGAGTGACGTCAAAGGGCCTAATGCACAGTCGGACGGCTTGTACATCTAAGTATTAATTGTTGTGTTTTTATACAAACTTTATATGTCTATGAAAACATGTGTATTTTTTGTTGTTGTAAATTTTGTAAATAAAACCAATTATCTGAATATGGTGCCATTGTTGTTACCATTATACTGTAGTAGAAATAATTAAAAACAAGTTTTATTTTTGATACACCTATTTTCCCAAACAAAAGTACTTAAATCTTGTTCATTATTAATAAATGACAAGTTATTTTAGTTTGTATATATTCATAGTTTAATATAGTTTTCTCTTAAAAAGGATAAGTTTGATTTTTGAAAAACAATGTTGTGATTATTCAGAATTTTATTTCTTTTTATAAAAAAGTTAACATTAAAAAAACCTCATACTGTATCATTATTTATTAAGTTGTTTGAGGCTAATTCAGTAGTAGTATTTTTGATAATTTCCTTTTCTAAAGAAATGGATTTTATTCTTGAATAATCATTTCATAATGGGAAGGGATGCTTTGTCAATGAATATTGTCGTTGTTATAGGCAGAAACCGGATTATATGCAACCAAAAAGATCTAGCACTAGTTTTTAGTTAAAATATGCAATAACCGATGAAAAGCAGCTAAATATGCAAATGCATATGCAACATACAAATGCATATGCTATATGCAAATGCATATAATCTGGTCTCTAAAGGTAAGTAAGGATACAGACAGTAGTTAACGATAGTGTGACGCGGTATTAAGTGTAAGGAATTGTTAATTTAAACCTACTATTAGACATAACTCGACGCTACTGTTTTTTATTATTATTGTAAGCTTGTGCCCCAATACAGGGCAAAAGCCTCCTGGGATCCCGTCTTTCCATTTTTTCCTGTCTCTAGCCACATCTGGCCAATCCTTTAAAAAGGAGTCTTAAATCTAGGAAGCTCTTTCTTTTCTTAAACTTTAAACAATAAATAATTATTAATTGTAAATAAAAAATATGTCCTTAGAAACAGCTTTTTTTTTAAGTACTAAAACGACTTTCTTTTATGAATAAATCGCACGCTTTTTATTTACAAATACTCTTTCAAACTTATGTAGAGTCGAATTATGCCTAAATGTAAAAAAAAAACTGAGATTACCATTTGTAACGAATTTCATAATAATTTTTGTAACTTAGCATTTAACTGTTTGCATAAGTTGAATCTATCGAATTTATTATTCAATTTATTATCAATAATAATTGTTTTCAAAACGATTTTGTTTAATTAAAAAGTTTGATTTCGTAATTTGACGAGTTTTGCATTTTATTTGAATTTCGAAATTACCAGGACACACAAATTATTTTAAAACAAACATAATATTATTATATGGCTATTTATAGTCTGCCCATCTTATCCTTCGGGATTATAGGCATGATATTATGTTGTTAATAGTGAAAGACTTTCGTAAACCTTCTTTTTTTTAAAAAAAAAAGAGGTTTACGTTTTAAATGGGTATTTTGCATAGCATTGGGTGTCAATAATTTTTGACACTATACACTTGAAATATTATACTGCAAAACACCCGTTTAATTACAGTACAATTTTACATAAATTAATAAAAAAAATACAAACAATATTCGTAACTTACGAAAATCTTAAGGCGGATACAGACATTGCGAGGCATGCGCAGCGCACGGCGCTCATCGCATGCTTCGCAATGTGTGGACGTTCAAATTCGTGGTGAAGCATGGCCTACGACAACTCAAATCCAAGCAAAATGTGCAAATGCGTTGCGAGCAAAACGAGCGGCGCATGCCTCGCAATGTCTGTGTCCGCCTTTACAAAAAATTTATATCACTTACTAATGGACACTAAAGCTACATCATGAATTTCGTATTTTTTTTATTGTTCGCGTTTGACCTTCATCTCACCTGATGGTAAGCGATGAAGTGGTCGACGGTGAAGCATGCTTGTCTAGAAGTAACTCTTGACTTAAAGACTCCAAAAGGGAGGTTTTGTGTTCATGTTTCGCCGAACGAATTGTACTTTTTGACAACCATGAATTGACGTATGCTTTTGTTTATTAGTAAGGTTTTTCCTATAAATAACAATATTGATTTAATACTCGTATATTGCATGATGATGTTGCTTGACATATTTTCATTACACTGGTCTGTGAAATAGCACCTTTTTCTCTATTATTTAGCTGTTATGTTTTTATTTCTGTAATAAAAAGAGATTATTTTATGTTTTTTTTTTGCTTTTTTGGTAGTCTCTGATTTCTGGTAACTAAGATTTTTTTTTTGTGATGTGTCATCATTTTTTCGAATTATTTTTTGTACTTGTTATTTTTTTTTACGAAAGTTGAGACGTGGTCATTTTTTATTATCATGTATAAGAAATGTGTTTAGTAATTTTTGTGTAATTTTTTATAGCTGGCAACGTTTTTATGTGGTTGCTCCCTTTTTTTCAGCCGAAAGACGAACAATACGTGACAATGTCTGACGGCAAAGTTTTTAACAGTTTTGGGCTATTTATATTTTTATTATTGTGGAATAAGTAGCATATTAAAGAACAATAACTTTCATTAATATTTGAGCAACATGTTGTATATCAACTATTGCACAGCAGTGGCTGAACAATCGTGCAACTGTTGCGCAACAGTCGTGGTACTGTGGCGCAACATAAAATGATATGTTTAAAATTTTATTATTTCATTATGGTAAAAAAACTTAGTCCCAAAACTGATCAATGTGTAAATGTAACAGCTAAATAATAGCTTGCGCGCAGCTGTGTATATCGTGACCTCCTGGGGCTCAAGGCTTTTTCAAAAAAAACTTCTTTACTTTGAAAAAGTCCCATTTTGGGTTGCAAACGCACATTATTCGCTGGGTACCCTCGCTTTTTAAAACCCTGGTGGCGGGAGGCACATCGCACTTCGGATTTATCTTAAGAACAGCACCATAACTTCAAAACACACTCGAAATGTAAATTCCTGTCATTTTGACAGTTAAAATTTATTATGCGATAACTACACTAAATAAATTTATTTATAAATTCTTTAGTGTAAAATACTATCCTTGTATTTTGCACTAAAGGATGTCATTACGCATGCAATTGTGCCATAAAAATTCTACTCGGTAAATGTAGCAATTACATGCAAGCTGTAGTTAGTTGCAAACTTTTGACCGAATTACAGGCATTACAGGATCTGTTCTTTTCAATAAGCAATGGCACCGTCAAAATGCAAGGGATTTTCCTTTTGGGTTGTGTTACGTTATTAGGGTGCTTGTTTCTGTGACAATCCGAGCTGTAAATGTGTATATGAAAAAAGCACACAGCGGTGGGATATTTCTTTGTTTTTCGTCTGAGATTCTGCTTCAGTTGGAATTTAGTTTATTTTAGACGATTTTTTTTTTTTTCTTATTTACTGAATTCCGACAAGCCCAGACAGACACCCGGTATCAGAAAGGTTTAAAAAAAAACTGATAATTTAAGTTAATGATAAATCTCACTGTTGACAGCAATATAGATCAGTTTCTGAAAGGCAAAAAAAAAACAACCGCAAGTGTTCCTTTGACAAGTGATTTGATTGGCTGTTTTGCTAGTTCAATCAGCCAATCACATCAGTTACTCAAATACAGAGAAATATATGGTTATCAATACTTTCAGAAACTATATGTGAATCTGTTGTCATTCACAAAAGAAGCTTACTTGGGATTTACCATTAGAATCGAAGATTTGATTAGCCATTCTGAAACTGGGAAGAAATTTTCAAGCCATTTAATTTCCTTATTTCTTCTCGTCCCATTGCTGTGCGTGACCCTTGCAGCCTCATTAGGAACGACGACACACGGCTGTGCGCTCAATTGGTCGAACGTTTGCAGGTCGTCGAGCAGGCGATGGGCAACGGTCACGTGGCCAAGTGACATCAGCCCCGTCCGCGGTAGCGCTGCGTGTGTCGACGTTCCTCAAGCAACAACTATCGGACCTCAATAGTGTAGTGTACCTACGGTTAAAACCTTTTTTTTAAATCAATAATCATCTGTTTTTCTCTTCTTTTCTTTTTTTAAAGGCGCACGGTTTTGGTTCTGTTTTGAAATTCGAACGTCTGACGTTGCAGCTGTGATCGATCGATTGATTTATTTAGAGCCAAAATAGTGTGTCTTAATTCAATATGGCGGGATCTAGGTGCGGGGATGCTAGCTGTACTAATAAAACGGCAATTGACGCCGTCACCCACCCTGGGGATGAATGGGCTTGGAATTTTATGTATATCAGTGTCAGAAAAATCGTATTCCTGGTATTAAACTACAAAGACATGTAACAAACTAAATATGGAAGGGACCTTTAATGTTCTCATCTACACACATGTATTTTTTTAATTGTTTATTTTTTTTGTAAATATACACCTTGATTAAATTCTGCTTGAATCTGACACTGATGTACAAATTTTTTGATAAAATCAACAGCCAGCCAGAAGTTAAACAAAAAAAATCTAAAAAGAAATGACAAAAATTAACTTTCTGATTGGTTGGCGATCGTGACTGTTGTTTGTAATATGGTGAGATTTTTTTTAAATAATTTTAATGTAAGTGTATAATATGTTGTAGGTATTAGGGCCTGTCTAGATTCTTATAGTATTTTTTCCTATTTCTGGCTGGCCCAAGACTTATCGTACAATGTGGATGAAGTGACATCGGCGAGCTTCGTAAAGCACGATCATTTCCGAACACAACAAATAACGTCATCAACGACACCGATGCTTGCCAATGTCACTACTACCCACATTGCTGAAGTATCGATAAATAATTATTCTAGTGATATCGATACTCTACGATAAAAAGCTTACTTTATGTATATGACGATTCTTATGAATAATTCTGATTAGGTGTTAAAAATAAATTAAAAAAACACAAAACAAAAATATTATGACGTAGCGTTGAGTGATTGGACGAATGAATTGCTAAAATAAAAACATTACATTAAAAAGAAAAAAAGGATATAGGTATCGAAAGTTAGCTTTTAAGATGTCGTTAGTTAGAAAATTGTGAACTTTATAATAGTATAATTTTAGGGTTGTTGCACACCGGCGATTATACGCTGCGACTTTTTCGTGTGACTTTTATTTAGGTTACTTTGAGTTTAAAGGAAATACTGTGAATTCATCGAATAGTTTTTAAGTTTATGTTGTCTCGCATTTACTGTGAAATATATTTTGTACAAGAAATATGCAAATGCGTATAATATTATGGGTTCCCCTTTCCTTCTAATATGACCGCCGTCTATGTTCAAAGACTAAATACATATAGTGTTAAATAAAGCTTGATACACGCTTTAAATGTTATAGGAAACAAATTTGTATGATTTTCAATGGTTTTTAAGGAAGCTATGGTCGTCATAGGATAATTATGTTAGCTTGGCAATTGCGACTAATCGCAGATGCAATCTAAAACTTAAGGCGATCTGTGGGGTAATATGAAATAAGGAACTAAATATTGCTAGAAAAATAGTTACATTTTCAAGGCCATTTCAATTTTTTTCTACAATAACCCGACATTTATTTACTTTTATTTATAACAAAACAAAAACATACCATTCTTAAGCCTAAAGCCAGGGTGTACATCGAGAGAGATTCGCGCGAAAAAGTCGCGCAATATGTCAACAGCCCGACTTTTATTTTATTTAGTTAGACGTTAGCAATTTGTTAAAAATAAAGAAACTTGTTGATTTCTTTCTTAAGGCTAGGTAACGTTAAGTGTACATAATTTTTGTGTAATTTCAATGTAGTTATAATTCTAGCCTTCGCACCTACATATTCCCTTTTGAAACTGAACGATAAGCCGTAAGTACTCATGCTTATAAACTTGCACCAGATACTGCAAGTACCTTGTAGGCCATTGTGACATTTTTTGACGTGAGAACTTCTTATTACACGGCGTAATAGTGGTATGGTAAGCTACATATTTCAGACCGAGCAAATATAAGACCAATCGCTAATAACCTTGAGACTTTTATTTCATATTGTGCCCACTCTTGACCACTGTTACGCCTGCTGGCAATCGGCGACTAGACGGGATATCATCCAAGTAAGATGGTAACCTGCAGTACGTCTAGTAGTGATGGGGATATCAGGGGCCGTACTATAACGTAATAAAGCCATTAATATTCCAGTGTGAGACAGCAACGAAGCTAACACTTCAAATCATGTTGGTATTGACGCGTTCAGTATTAGGTCGTTAAGCTCCTGCGCAAAATCTCCGAAATAAAGATCGTAGAATATACCAACATAACTTCTGATTGGTAAATGTCATAATGCCTTGGTAAATGTCATAATGCCTTGCAAGCTTGCGTATAGTGCAAGTTAAAGGCTTGTGTATAATGAGCTTTTATTTCAAAATGTACCGCCCGTGAACAAAGAGTGTGTTCAGATTGGTTAGCTTGTGATTTCTGGGCTCTGATTGGCTAACGCTTTTTTATAATCTTATGAGGGGTGTAACAATAAAGGATAGTAATTATGAGTTTTAACGAGAGATTTTAATTTTGTTTGTTCCGAAATAACGTTAGAAACGTAATTTTTATTTACGGGTTTTTTTACAAAGTGTGTAGTTTTGTTTAAATAAACAGTTTAGTTTTTTTAATGTATATTCGCAAATAATCGTCGCTCCTTCCATGTTTCCTTAATTATAGTAACTTTAAAAAAAAAACTAAATAAAGGGCCACAGTTGCCCAACAGTTGCGCTACAGTCGTCCCACTATCTGGACACACTCCAAATTAGTCAATGTATTTATGAAATAATAAAAAACGAAAGTAATTTTGTATAAAGAAAAACATATTAGCAAAAGAATCGGCCAGGTTTCTTAATATGTTACAAATGTGATATAATAAATGTTTTGATTCAGGTAAATAATGGTTGTAAACTTATATATATTGTTGTATTGTCTATACGTAAGTTGGTTTTATAACGACATACATAGTTTTTAGTTCAGTTCTTTTTTCATCAGCTTTGAAAGCAGTCCACTGCAAGACAAATACCTCCAGCTATTTAATATGGCTACTGTCCTTTACATTTGTCAGAACCAAGCCTATAAAGGTCATCCATTTGGTTAAATCCTTCTTAAGAGGCATATACAACAGGGGTCACCAATTATTTTCATTTTGGGATCCGATTTTTTTTGAATAATATGAACCGTCGACCAGGCAATAAGGTATCTATTTCTGCGCCGCGATTCTCCAAGGCTGACCGAGCACTTAAATATATACCTTATTTAGATTGGTTAAACACAATTGATAAATTTAAAATCCTATGCCGTCCCGTCCGCAAGTGTGCGCAGGTCATTAATCTCTCTGAGAGGTAGTGAACCACAAAACGCCACGCGGGTTCCTTTCAACTACTTTATGGGGATTGATCTAATTTAACAAATTATCTTGTTATGTTTTAAAAACTCTTTTTAGAAAACAACTCACCTCATATTTCATAAGAGCAAATGAAATCTGGGTGGGTGTACTTTCGTACACCACAGATACAATGACACGAAGTGATGTTTGAAATTAAAACTGGACTAAAAATTATTTAAAGCAAGACTTACTCCCGAAAGCTTGTGGTAGAAGAAAGCTTTCTACAAATAGTTAATAATATCTGTAGCGTTTTGTAAACAATAACCTAAAAAACTGCCTGATTGAGTGCTGCTTGGTATAATGTACACAAGCGCTACCTCAGAGCTTGAGATCCTGAGTACGAATTCCGGTTGGCCAAAGCGTTATTGGGTATTTCCATCTGTTATTTTTCTGTACCAGCTCGGAGTCGGGATTAGTGCCCATCTCTTAGGGGTAATAGACTCGCCCTTTGATACATGGGACCTAAATATAACTGGCGAATTGAGGGTGTAATTTATCTACCCCTCTACCTAGCCCTTTGGGTATACAGGCGGGTTTTGTAACCTATTAAACGGTTTGGACACAGAATAAACATAAAACAGTATGGACACTAGGTACCTACAAACACTCGAAACGCCACAGTCAAACAAACATGCGCATCGACGAGACCCCTAAGCGGCTCGCACTACTGACAGCACTGCAGAAGGTCTCGTCGGTGTGTATGTTTGTGTGCGGTTTTCCGTTTCGAGCGTTTGTAGGTAGTTTTCATACTGTTTGTATATTTTTACTGTGGTTTAGACCTCCTTTAATAATTTGACAGTAAAAAAGAAAGTCATATACAAAACTGGCGAGACTTCATTGACGTTTCACGACTGTGTTCGCATTATTTACCTTTGTTTGCGAAACTACACAATTCAGTTACGATCAATGTTATGTCAAATCATAATGTTCATCAATGTAATATTTTTATTGTTTAAATGATGGTTAAAGTCGAAAATCCTATGAAGATTTGAGAAAGCCCACTTATAATTGCAAAATTTCATTTGATTTTCGACTGTATCATAATGTACATAGAGTACAGATGTTACCAGTTTCTCAATTGCAGTATAGGTTGTTTTACAAAAGCTACAGAATTCGGCTTACATTATAGTGTTTATACAAATATACTTGGCGCAAATGAAAAAGTTTCCTTTGAAATTGCTGGTCGTATAGATGACAATTTTGATTAGCATGAGATTTTGGGTGAACTCATATGAAATGTATCAAACTTAAAAAAGTTAGCAGCCCTATTCACAAAGTGTCGCTTTAAACGCAAAATTAAAGTGTATTGAAATGTTAAGCACCTTTAAAATATAGACATACCATAAATGTGGCTTGGAATATAGTATCTATGGAGTTTTCAGTCACAAAATTTTATCCTGAAATGTGCTCAGCATGCGAAAATGTTGCTTGATATTATAAGTAGGTACCTAAGCAATTTCATCTTCAATGTGGCTTCAAATAAACGTAACGTGCGAAATGAGGCATCACTGTTCAACCCATGGGAATTACAGGCGTAATGTTATATTATGTGGCTTCAAATAAAAGTTTTGCTGGCGTAGTTAAATCAAATACGCCTGTTATAAAGCCTGTGAAGATGAGTTAATATTAAGAATCATAAAAAAATTTTAAGAAATGTATTACAAATTGTAAGTAAATGTGATAAATCGCGAATGTTATTTAAGTAAAATAAATAATTCGCGTTGATAAATAATTGATTTTGTGTCTATTATTCAAAATTCCCCTTCCGTTGTCAATGTTATATATTATAAATCAGAATAGTGAGATTATTAGAAGAAGCTTGAAATGAGTTCACCCAAACTCAAAATAGCCATTTTATAAAAATATATATCTATAAGCAAACTTAAGACTTTTTCCAAATATTCAAACGTAATATCCAAAAAAATACATATTTATGAAACAATATTATTATTAAATAAAACGGTATAAGATTCGCCTCGTAATTTTAAGTCTTGAATAAATACTAGATATCCTGCATCTTCTTCAGTATTTTTTTAAGAGAACTGTAAATAGCTAAAAATGTTGTTAATTCTAGGCTTCCAATTCATATTTAATGATAATAATATCATCAGCCTTTTTAACTACCCACTGCTGGAACACAGCCTCCTCTCTGTGAGAGAGGGAATATTATATCGATAATAATATAGTTAGCAAAAAAATATACACTAGATTCATCAAACCAGATACATTTTCATGATAAGCTAGTCTGTTCATCATGAAAATGTTACGGGTTCGATAATGGATAAATAGCGAAAATCCGCAGGAGTGATGGGATATCCTGACGATAAACAAATCATTCTACCCTCATAGTTACAATAAATTACCATTGTCAGTCGTACTTACGTTATCATGTACGTTCGGGCATGACACATACTTAGGATTAGTTTCTGAATTTAGTATTTGTTCAGGATTTGTCGAACTTTGCTCTAATGCCAAACGGAGACAGGCCTTTAGACTAGAGTTTGACAAATACTTCAAATTCAGAAATCAGGGTTTAGTAAAGCTAGATCTTATTTGTTGCATTCAGAATTATTTTTGTGAGCAGCAGTCTCGTGAAAATCATCTAGCAATAAAAATTTAAATTAACGTAGATAGACAAATTAAACATAGAAGTTGCAGGCAAAATCTAGTATTTTTCATTTTATCTAACATGATGTTGGCTACAATTTTTTTAATTATCTTTTACACAAGCGTAGAGGGGGTTCTAAGTTTAACGTGTGTCTGTCTGTGGCATTGTAGCTCCTAAATGGATGAACCAATTTTCATAGTATTGTTTTCAGCAACAAATAAACTTTGTCCCATTAATATGGAGTTTTCAGACTCGTTCACATAAAAGCAAATTATAGGCGGACACTAACTGTGAGCGTCCACTATAAAATGTGTTATTCATACATTTTCCATACATGTCGATTATATACGTTCGTTGTGCGGTCTTAAAATGTCAATCCGGAGTTCCTTTTGTCTGGTTAGCGGAGGCCAGACTAAAATAAATTCATTGAAAATATAAATGATTTGGACTAGAAACGTATCTGTGTTCGGCAGCCTTATTGCGGAAAGGATTCGGCAAGGCAAAGGGTATGAAAAATCGACCAATCACATAGACGGAAATCCACTATGCGTCTTTCATATCGCATGTGATAGGTGGATTTTACATATTCTTTGCCTTGCCGAATTTATTACGCAATAAGGCTGGCTGGTTCCTTATGTGGCCATAGAGTGGAACCCCTGCTTTTTTGGCACCCAAAGTTAATTGGAAAATGGACTTCAAAATAAAACTTGGTTACTTTCACCAAGTAGGCACACTAGAATGGGACAATGTCGCTGTTATTTTCTGTTTTAATTCGTATCGGGACTTAGGTAGTTGAATCGTAACTCCAGGACTCGTTGAGCTTCATTGCCTCGACATTTTTCTTGTGCCACCACCGTAGATAACGGCTTTCAGGAGTTGCAAGGGTTAGGAATAGCGAAACAGAAATACGCTTGTGTAAAATCCTCTACAAAAAATGGTCATATTTTAGACTAAAATACTTCTAAATTTAATTACGTTTCCTTAGGTTGAATTTTTTAATCATTTTCTTAGTTTTCTTCGCACCTTTTTAGCTTAGGTAAGATGTATTCTGATGTCCTTTTCCAAAAAAATAATTTGGCAAAAAAAAATACTTTTACTTACCATACATGTTTTAGTGAATTTATGGGTTGATATCTAGACCCTTTATATACCATTTAGAACCAATTGTAATCAATCTAGCTTATTTATTTTTTGTCTACCAGGGTATTAATATGAGGTTCCCTGGCACCATCATCCATTTTTTTAATGCAATATTATGATAACTGGTAATCTCATATTAATAAGCCCCAAAGACGTTATACTCTGTTTTAGATGTAATAAAACATGTTTTCTCTATGGTAGAAGCATTCTACATGTTTGAAACTGAAGATGAAGCCCTCTTACTTGTCCACCATAAAGAAACCATATTTGAAACTATCACGCGAACGGCATTTCGCATAGTGTCTGACGAGTACCCTTCTAAGGTCGTATATTGTTTGAATGTTTTGGGCATTGTAAGCTCCAAATTGTGAAAATACTGACATGTAGCTATGAAGTTTTCGGACTCATCATACACTGACCCGACATGGCGACAGTTTGTCGTCATTTAAAGAAACAACAGCTGAGGCATTCAAATGATGCAACGACCGGAACAGTGTAGTCCCTCGAAACGCCGTTTCGTATCAAAACGCCGTTCAATGTTGCGACATTTCGTAGTGTTTGTCTATGTGGCATATAAAAATTAGCCGTTATTTCGAAAATTTTGGCAATAAAACGCAATGACAAAAGTACTCGCAATAAATTTTATAAAATTATAGTTAGCCGGAGATTTTTTTTTTTTTAACTACAAAATATCTGCAGTGCATTTCCCATCTTAGCATTAATTATACTTTGTTTTGATGATGGTCTTAGGACCTCTGGTATGATTTATCAAGTTTTTATTTAAAACCACGGTTTATTGAAGATTAGTTTTTTTTTCCAAAGATGTAAGCTCTGGATTATTTTTTTAGAAAAACGTCGGGAGGAGTGCTGCCAATGATGTTGTAAATATAGTTTTTAATCGAAAATAAAAGCATTCTTTCTGTAAAATGTGTTTTTATTACTACAATACTACCCCACAGTCAAAAGCATACAGCACATTCACAATCATCATAAAATCTTGCTATTAACTACACCTAGGAACAGGTAGAATTAAACTTAATGGCAGCTCGGACTCTCCGCGAGTAGCTGGGGTAACAAATTCATGTGACGGGCAAACTTCACAGCCGTAATTTTTTATCAGTATTTAAATTGAAAGAGAAAAAAACATGCACGTCGCGCATATTCGTACTGTCTCAGGCCTAAGTTTACACGACACGAAAGTTTATGTGCGGCCGCCGCATAATTCTGACTGAATTGAATGATGCCATCTTGTGAATAATATTCACATTTGCCATTAAAATTACACACAGCAACCACACGAAAACTTGCGTGTCGTGTAGGTAACGAGTTGTCATCACAACCGCTGAAACAGAGTCGTTTGATTGGTGGATCCCGCGCCACGCCACGACTCGTAAGTGTCAGTGTAATATCGATGAATGAGATTTACACGCGTTAAGATTTATATAGAGGTACTTTTACGTATATAAATAAAAACTGATTAAATATTTCCATATTTGTTTTATTTCACAGTAGGTATCCCTTGTAAGAAAAACCAGTATAAATTATAAGTATTAAATAACTCAATATCAACTTTAAGAAATGAGGTACATCTTTATGTTTCAGAACGTCATTCTTTGACTTTAAATATATTCAATTCTGATTGGCATTTCTTTCTTCTATTTTTGTTTAGACTGGCTATTACAACTCTTAATTGGTATTACCAAAAAGTTTTGTTTGTGGTACCTATGCTTTTACATGTCACTTTCATGCTTAGGATGGGAGCATCCACCAGGGAAATTATTAACCGAGGGAAAAATATACTGAATGGGCGACTATTATACTAAGTAAGTAACTATTTATCCGGTTTGAGTAATACCTTTTAGGAGATTTTTGTGAGCTGCGGTAATAATATTGTTACATACTTTAATTGTATTTGGGGTTGTATTTTTTCTATTTTAGCATATTATTCTTTTGAAAATAGCTGAACAACTATCGAGGCGACATCACTGTGCAGAGCGGGAGTTCGAGTTTATTCGTGTCCAAGAGCGAGCGAAGCGAGCTCGGGAACTTAGCGCACCCCGACACGGATAGGTTAGGTTCGAAGGGGATGACGAGAGCTGAAGTGAGCGAGCAAAGCGAGCGAACTTAGCTCCCGTCATCTCCTTCATGTTAGGTTACTTTAGACCCTGCAGACAGAAAAAGGAGCCCTGTCGACAAACTTATATTTTCAAGTCGCTGTTTTAAACATTTGTATTCGCCCACTGTTTGTCGCCCACTTAGTATTTCAGAAAGCCATATTCAGTATTTTTTACACCTTTAATTTGTTTTTTTTTTTCGCTCGTTTAAATACTAGCCTTAGTTAAATACCTACCTTTCGTGGTATTAGGTACCTACTTGAGCTGTCAGATTGCTTAATGCTGTAGGTAGCATTGATTTCACAAATCCAAATAAATTACATGGTAGGTAGGTAAATTCAGAGATGTGAAGGAACAGCACTAATGATTTTAATTTTTTTATTATAAATGACATTAACAAAACTACCGCTTACCAGTGTAATAATAGATTAGGGTATGTTTGTCGACAATGAACCACCTAAATTTTCAAGAGTTGTAACTCTTATTCCTAGGGGCCGTAGTTTATACTAGAAATACTGGCGGGGGCTTCGGGATTTTGGGGACTTTAATAGGACTGGTGGCGCGGCTCGACCCTTGGGAGGCCTCGGCGACGGTCATGGGACTGGCAGAGCGACTTGACCGCAGGGTAGCGGTGAGGGGGGTGTAGGCGGGGGTGGGTTGCACGTTGGAGGAGTTGGACGGCAGAATTGGGGACTTGGTGGGAGACGCTGTCACCTTTTTGACCTTATTGGCCTTGAGATTGAACTTACCCTTCTTTTACCTTCATTGACAACTTGAAAGCTGTCGGAGGAAGAGGAGAGGTCATCGGACGTCTCGTAGTCGTCTGAGTCTACAACGGACTCATCGATTTCGAGCGTGGGAGGTGAGCTAGGATTTTCGTCCGTAACGGGCGGGTGGGCAGTGGCGGCCCAGTGGTATCGGCCGCGACTTACAAGTTGTAGGTCGTGGGTTCGAGCCCAGGCAAGGCGGTTTACTTTGTGTAAATTATTTCATCACCACTGCTCTCAAAACGGTGAAGGAAAACATCGTCAGGAAACCGGCATGTCCAAGAACCAAAAATTCGAAGACATGTGACATCCACCAACCCGCACTGGGCCCGCGTGGTGGATTACGGCTCATTCCCTCTCCCAGAGAGGAGGCCTGTGTCCCAGCAGTGGGAACAGTAATAGGCTGATGATGTGATGTGATGTGGGCGGGTGGGGGGGGGAGGGGGCACCGTAGGTGTCCCATGTGGGCAGGGAGGTGAGTATAGTTTTATATAGAGCCTGTTTTTATTTACACTGGACTGGGATCGTCCGACAGCACGTCCTCGACTAACATTATCAATGCCTCTACAGGATGCTAGAGATGTATTAGTTTTTCAATTTGTATTGGTGGTTGCGCTCTCCTGTTCCGTACGCTCTATCTGTTTACTGCATAATCTAAGGTACAAACTATTCCGCAGAGGATAACCGAGGTCCTATGCCACCTACCATAACAAAACAGTACAGTCTGCAAAGGCAGAGCCACATCACATTTTTTTTTATTTGGGTTTTGTTGTTTTACATGTATCTTTTTTTTTTTTTGTTACGGGGTGAAACCTTCAAAAGGCGCCTGACTTTTGGGGAAAAAACCAGGGAGTGTGGGATTTTTACCTCACTAAAACCACCCCGGTGATCACCATCAGCACGTAGAAGGGGCCCCTAACCTCTAGGTAACCTCTTAAAAGACCACTCCGGGACCCCCTCTGTGCATCGCCTGTTAGGGCACATCCCTGGGGAGACTGAAAGAGCGCCTCCCTTGAGCCTCGCTGTGCACGGCACCTATTTCCTGGAGTCACTTGGTGGATGGACAGAGTCCCCAATCTAAGCGCCCGTGACCCCAGAGACCCACTTGCTTATAATGCAGACGGCGTTTCACCGTTTTAGGCATCGGGGAGGTTGCCTCCCCGACGCCTTCTTCTGCGAGTTTACATGTATCTAGATAATACATAACGTACAAGAGTGGACTTTGTGACGCCGTAGTCGGATAAAAAATAGTACATTGTGATACAAGGGTGGAAAGTAGGTTATTGGAAATGAGCTGTCATTAACAAGCCCGAGCCGAAGGCGAGGGTTTTTAATGACACGAGTTTGCAATAACCTCCACACCCGTGTATCACACGACGTTTTTCAATACAGTTGTGAGAAATAGTAAAAACAAATCAAAGAATTAGATTTGTTTATTCACAAAAAATAAAATTTTCAGTAAGTGGCGCGTTTTTGCAACTGGATATATTTTTTTACAAAGAAAACAAGGTAGCAAAATGTTGCCTATAAAATTCATTCATTGGCGTGCGCTAAGAAAACTATTGATTTATTGATGATAGATAGAAAATTATTAGGTAGGTAGGTAGAGTAGGTTGAGTGGGCAGAGTAGGTACAGTAGGTAGGGTAGGTAGAGGCAGTGTAGGCACGGTAGGGAGGATAGGCTGGGTAGGCAGGGTGGCAAGTTGACGGGAGCGAAGCGCCGTGGGTCAGCTAGTCGACTTATAAATTTAAAACTCAACTGCAAAACTAATGATCGAGTTCGTAAACAAAAGTCACGACCGCGTAATAGAAAGATGCCTGTGCGAAAGATTTAATTTTCGAATCATAATTATAGCCTCTGTAAGTACGCCATGTTTAACAACTGTATTGAAATAGTTATTTATGCTACAAGTGCGGGAGGTAGGTGATTTCCGATGAGTGGTATTTTATTCACGAGCGAGCGAAGCGAGTGAGTGGATAAATCGACACGAGTCGGAAATCATCTTACGCACGTGTATCATACAACATTTTACTATGCATTGTGCGAGGAAATAAAAAAATATATCTGAACCAAGCAAGAAATTAATAAAATGGCGGGCTTATTCAAGGGCGCTCAGCATATCCACAGATTGACTTTTACTGCGCATGTGCAAATAGTTGTCACGTCGTAACGCAAAAAGGCACGAGCAAAATATTCATTCTGCCCAACATATTTAATGAATATTTAAAATTAATTTATTGATCAAAATCTAGAGTAATAAAAACGTCTTAAATGAAGTATTAGTTTTGTTTTACCTTTTATATGAATGATAATCTGTACTTAACAAATTTTTTAAACTTTTCTCAAATAATAAAAACTCTATGCGGCGGGCTGACGTTGGAGTTAAAAATTATTATTGAGCGATTTTCTTACGCTCGCCCTAGAGACGCATTATGTAGGTCACATCTTAGATCCCTCCTTAAATCCCATCCTCATAAAACCAGCTATTATTCCTATTCCTTCTCTGTCCACGCTGTGAGATTGTGGAACTCACTTCCGCCTAGCATCAGAGATCTAGATACTATCTCGCTTTTTAAAAAACGCTTAAAAGAGCATTATCTTTCCTCTCAAATCTGAGCTTTATGTATTTATATTTAGTATCTATATATTTTAGAGTTATGTATTTATTTAAGTATATATCACTTACACTATATGTGTATGTATTTGATATCTTAGTTTAGTCGTTCACTTTTCTTCTCTTCCTGTTCTCACACACTATTTGTCTACATTTCTTCTTCATTTCTCCTTTTCGCGGGTCTGCTGGTAGAAATTTCTTAAGAAATAAGCAGTACCTTTGTACTCCTATGTCATGATGTGTTTTCTGTATGTATTTTCTGTGTGTACATTAATAATAAAATAAATAAATAAATAAAGTTCAGGAAAGTAAAAAGCACTAGTTAAAAAAAGTGACACTTTCCGCACAGTTTGGATGCTTGGAAAACGCTCTTTTCGAGGACATGCATTGTAAAAATGTTAACAATGTTTTCCAAGCAGCCAAACTGTGCGGAAAGTGTCACTTTTTTTTACTAGTGTTTTTTTCTTTCCTTTACTTTTTTAATTATTAACTCCAACGTCAGCCCACCGCATAGAGTTTTTATTATTTGAGAAAAGTTTTAAAAATTAGTCAGTACAGATTATCATTCATATAAAAGGTAAAACAAAACTAATACTTCATTTAAGGCTTTTTTAATTACTCTAGATTTATATTTTGATCAATAAATTAATTTTAAATATTCATTAAATATGTTTGGCAGAATGAATATTTTGCTCGTGCCTATTTGCGTTACGACGTGACAGCTATTTGCACATGCGCAGTAGAAATACCCGATGAACTATAAAGTAAAAGTATTAGTTAATCTGTGGTTATGCTGAGCGCCCTTGAATAAGCGCCATTTTATTAATTTCTTGCTTGGTTCAGACATATTTTTTTATTTCCTCGCACAATGCATAGTAAAATGTTGTATGATACACGTGCGTAAGATGATTTCCGACTCGTGTCGATTTATCCACTCACTTGCTTCGTTCGTTCGTGAATAAAAATACCACTCAAAGGAAATCACCTACTTTCCGCACTTGTAGCATAAATAACTATTTCATACTTTTTACGGGAACGCAAACGGTACGCTTGACAAAAATATGATGTACCAAACCCTACCTTCATTTTAAAATCCCCCGTTCAATGACACCACACAAAATGGGGAGAGGCTATTTGTCTACATTTCTTCTTCATTTCTCCTTTTCGCGGGTCTGCTGGTAGAAATTTCTTAAGAAATAAGCAGTACCTTTGTACTCCTATGTCATGATGTGTTTTCTGTATGTATTTTCTGTGTGTACATTAATAATAAAATAAATAAATAAATAAAGTTCAGGAAAGTAAAAAGCACTAGTTAAAAAAGTGACACTTTCCGCACAGTTTGGATGCTTGGAAAACGCTCTTTTCGAGGACATGCATTGTAAAAATGTTAACAATGTTTTCCAAGCAGCCAAACTGTGCGGAAAGTGTCACTTTTTTTTACTAGTGTTTTTTTCTTTCCTTTACTTTTTAATTATTAACTCCAACGTCAGCCCACCGCATAGAGTTTTTATTATTTGAGAAAAGTTTTAAAAATTAGTCAGTACAGATTATCATTCATATAAAAGGTAAAACAAAACTAATACTTCATTTAAGGCTTTTTTAATTACTCTAGATTTATATTTTGATCAATAAATTAATTTTAAATATTCATTAAATATGTTTGGCAGAATGAATATTTTGCTCGTGCCTATTTGCGTTACGACGTGACAGCTATTTGCACATGCGCAGTAGAAATACCCGATGAACTATAAAGTAAAAGTATTAGTTAATCTGTGGTTATGCTGAGCGCCCTTGAATAAGCGCCATTTTATTAATTTCTTGCTTGGTTCAGACATATTTTTTTATTTCCTCGCACAATTCATAGTAAAATGTTGTATGATACACGTGCGTAAGATGATTTCCGACTCGTGTCGATTTATCCACTCACTTGCTTCGTTCGTTCGTGAATAAAAATACCACTCAAAGGAAATCACCTACTTTCCGCACTTGTAGCATAAATAACTATTTCATACTTTTTACGGGAACGCAAACGGTACGCTTGACAAAAATATGATGTACCAAACCCTACCTTCATTTTAAAATCCCCCGTTCAATGACACCACACAAAATGGGGAGAGGCTATTTGTCTACATTTCTTCTTCATTTCTCCTTTTCGCGGGTCTGCTGGTAGAAATTTCTTAAGAAATAAGCAGTACCTTTGTACTCCTATGTCATGATGTGTTTTCTGTATGTATTTTCTGTGTGTACATTAATAATAAAATAAATAAATAAATAAAGTTCAGGAAAGTAAAAAGCACTAGTTAAAAAAGTGACACTTTCCGCACAGTTTGGATGCTTGGAAAACGCTCTTTTCGAGGACATGCATTGTAAAAATGTTAACAATGTTTTCCAAGCAGCCAAACTGTGCGGAAAGTGTCACTTTTTTTTACTAGTGTTTTTTTCTTTCCTTTACTTTTTAATTATTAACTCCAACGTCAGCCCACCGCATAGAGTTTTTATTATTTGAGAAAAGTTTTAAAAATTAGTCAGTACAGATTATCATTCATATAAAAGGTAAAACAAAACTAATACTTCATTTAAGGCTTTTTTAATTACTCTAGATTTATATTTTGATCAATAAATTAATTTTAAATATTCATTAAATATGTTTGGCAGAATGAATATTTTGCTCGTGCCTATTTGCGTTACGACGTGACAGCTATTTGCACATGCGCAGTAGAAATACCCGATGAACTATAAAGTAAAAGTATTAGTTAATCTGTGGTTATGCTGAGCGCCCTTGAATAAGCGCCATTTTATTAATTTCTTGCTTGGTTCAGACATATTTTTTTATTTCCTCGCACAATGCATAGTAAAATGTTGTATGATACACGTGCGTAAGATGATTTCCGACTCGTGTCGATTTATCCACTCACTTGCTTCGTTCGTTCGTGAATAAAAATACCACTCAAAGGAAATCACCTACTTTCCGCACTTGTAGCATAAATAACTATTTCATACTTTTTACGGGAACGCAAACGGTACGCTTGACAAAAATATGATGTACCAAACCCTACCTTCATTTTAAAATCCCCCGTTCAATGACACCACACAAAATGGGGAGAGGCTATTTGTCTACATTTCTTCTTCATTTCTCCTTTTCGCGGGTCTGCTGGTAGAAATTTCTTAAGAAATAAGCAGTACCTTTGTACTCCTATGTCATGATGTGTTTTCTGTATGTATTTTCTGTGTGTACATTAATAATAAAATAAATAAATAAATAAAGTTCAGGAAAGTAAAAAGCACTAGTTAAAAAAGTGACACTTTCCGCACAGTTTGGATGCTTGGAAAACGCTCTTTTCGAGGACATGCATTGTAAAAATGTTAACAATGTTTTCCAAGCAGCCAAACTGTGCGGAAAGTGTCACTTTTTTTTACTAGTGTTTTTTTCTTTCCTTTACTTTTTAATTATTAACTCCAACGTCAGCCCACCGCATAGAGTTTTTATTATTTGAGAAAAGTTTTAAAAATTAGTCAGTACAGATTATCATTCATATAAAAGGTAAAACAAAACTAATACTTCATTTAAGGCTTTTTTAATTACTCTAGATTTATATTTTGATCAATAAATTAATTTTAAATATTCATTAAATATGTTTGGCAGAATGAATATTTTGCTCGTGCCTATTTGCGTTACGACGTGACAGCTATTTGCACATGCGCAGTAGAAATACCCGATGAACTATAAAGTAAAAGTATTAGTTAATCTGTGGTTATGCTGAGCGCCCTTGAATAAGCGCCATTTTATTAATTTCTTGCTTGGTTCAGACATATTTTTTTATTTCCTCGCACAATTCATAGTAAAATGTTGTATGATACACGTGCGTAAGATGATTTCCGACTCGTGTCGATTTATCCACTCACTTGCTTCGTTCGTTCGTGAATAAAAATACCACTCAAAGGAAATCACCTACTTTCCGCACTTGTAGCATAAATAACTATTTCATACTTTTTACGGGAACGCAAACGGTACGCTTGACAAAAATATGATGTACCAAACCCTACCTTCATTTTAAAATCCCCCGTTCAATGACACCACACAAAATGGGGAGAGGCTATTTGTCTACATTTCTTCTTCATTTCTCCTTTTCGCGGGTCTGCTGGTAGAAATTTCTTAAGAAATAAGCAGTACCTTTGTACTCCTATGTCATGATGTGTTTTCTGTATGTATTTTCTGTGTGTACATTAATAATAAAATAAATAAATAAATAAAGTTCAGGAAAGTAAAAAGCACTAGTTAAAAAAGTGACACTTTCCGCACAGTTTGGATGCTTGGAAAACGCTCTTTTCGAGGACATGCATTGTAAAAATGTTAACAATGTTTTCCAAGCAGCCAAACTGTGCGGAAAGTGTCACTTTTTTTTACTAGTGTTTTTTTCTTTCCTTTACTTTTTAATTATTAACTCCAACGTCAGCCCACCGCATAGAGTTTTTATTATTTGAGAAAAGTTTTAAAAATTAGTCAGTACAGATTATCATTCATATAAAAGGTAAAACAAAACTAATACTTCATTTAAGGCTTTTTTAATTACTCTAGATTTATATTTTGATCAATAAATTAATTTTAAATATTCATTAAATATGTTTGGCAGAATGAATATTTTGCTCGTGCCTATTTGCGTTACGACGTGACAGCTATTTGCACATGCGCAGTAGAAATACCCGATGAACTATAAAGTAAAAGTATTAGTTAATCTGTGGTTATGCTGAGCGCCCTTGAATAAGCGCCATTTTATTAATTTCTTGCTTGGTTCAGACATATTTTTTTATTTCCTCGCACAATGCATAGTAAAATGTTGTATGATACACGTGCGTAAGATGATTTCCGACTCGTGTCGATTTATCCACTCACTTGCTTCGTTCGTTCGTGAATAAAAATACCACTCATCGGAAATCACCTACTTTCCGCACTTGTAGCATAAATAACTATTTCATACTTTTTACGGGAACGCAAACGGTACGCTTGACAAAAATATGATGTACCAAACCCTACCTTCATTTTAAAATCCCCCGTTCAATGACACCACACAAAATGGGGAGAGGCAATTTTTTTTTGTTCTTGACTGCTTGCCCCCTAGAGGGCGCCAAATACAATTTAATGTGATGTCACATAGCCTATAACTAGCGGACAAAGAAGACGCTTCCAACGACGATTTGTCAAATTATGATAAGAAGTTTAGAAGTTATGAGGGAATAGATGAACATACACACTTACATATCGGTCAAAAACATAACCCTCCCTTTTGCTTCGCCGTAGTCGGGTAATAAAATGAAACAAAGCTTTTAAATACAGTAAATTTATTTTTATAAGATTGTTAAAATAAAGAGCTCCTTATGAAGTCGTGTCGCTGGTGATGGTGACACGATAATCCGAAACTTCTATTGAAGTACGTGACGGTGAAAATGCTAATGATGAAAGCGGCAGTCTCTAATGTCTCTGTATCGAGTTCCACATCCGCACCGCGTGCACAGTAGTAATAAAAGTCGATTGTGTGGGCAGGGATACCAAGGAGATTCTTAAATTGCGACGTGCATCCGAAGGACGGGAGTAAGCGAAGCGATCACGGAGGTGGAAAGGCTTTTTAAGGTTATGAAGGATGTTTTTTTTTTATTTGTTATAGGCTCGCATTTGACCATTATCTCGCCTGATGTTAAGTGATGATGTGGTCGAAGGTGAAGCACGCTTGCCTAGAAGCAACCTTTTCACTCTTGACTTGAAAACCCCTTGTAACTATCAGGAAACATAGACGGCGGCAGTGAATTCCACTCCTTAGCTGTACCACAGATAATATAATACTAGCACAGCTGTACGCACAATGAAAGTAGGTATTTTCAAAACGCTTTGTGTGTATAGGTGGGATATCCACCATATACCGATGGCGCATTGCTGTACGTCTTGTAGTCCGATGATGGAAAGGGCTAGGCGGAATCAAATTGTGCAATTCCATCGCAGACTCACCGAAATGTAACCGATAGAAAACCGACAGGCTGGCAACTCGTCGTCGGTGTTCAAGGCTCTGGAGCTTTGAGTCGACCAGCTCATCATAACAGCAGACGTAAAATCGGAGCCTATTAGTAAGATTTCAGAGATCGCTTTGGCTGAGAATAGGCTAGCTTCGCTCACCTTAATTTCAGTTAAATAAGCCAACCAACATTAATAATATCATTAGAGAAACTTGTTATTGTTTCATTACACGTTTTCGCAAAATTTTGCAGCGAGGCCATGTACCTACTGCGCCTTGTTATTTGTTTGCTAAAAGATAACAGTATATAATATAATATAATATAATAAGTTATCATCATCCAAGTCAAAAGATTAACGCCGCTGGCATATAAAACGACAGAACGGCATAAAATTATTGTAGCGCACAAGTGCACACGAAGCATTTGATGAAATTTGATCGCCCCATAGCCATGAAGATAGTTTTCGTGTTGTTTATATTCTATGTTTTCACTGCCGCGCGGCCGAGTGACTCGGAGCAAGATGGTTTAGATTCGTTCTATGATGGTAAAGAATGTAAGTTGGTCATTATGTATTTTGCATGCAAACGTGTCTCATTATGATATTGGTTGAATCAGAATACATGTCAAGATATAATAGTACATTATGGTACAAGTGTGCAATGTTGGTGTTGGCCGCTGAGGCGCCATTGAGACCCGAGCCGTAGGTGAGGGTCTTAAGAGAGCCGAGGACGGTAATCATCAATACACATGTGTATGTATGTGTATCATACGACGTTTTTCAACACACTTGTGAAGAAAATAATACAAAAAAAACATTTTCAACAGTAAAAACGAGTTGTGAATTTTTTTTCACAATGGCAAAATTAATCAGTTTTCCTATGTACGCGCATTTTAGTGTTTACACACTTACGGATTTCTGAAGAACACTTGTGAAGAAAATAATACAATAAAATCAATTTCGACAGTAAAAACGAGTTGTGTTTTTTTTTTTCGCTATGGCGGGCAAAATTAATCAGCTTTCCTATGCGCGCGCATTTAACAATGGCCATCGGCCATAGACTAAAAGAATGAGGTTTCTTTTTTTTTTGGCTTTTCGTGGATAGTGTTTTAGCCACGTACAAAATAGGGAATTTAAATTTTTCTTAATTACAGAGCAAATAAAACTTATATTTGAGTGAAAGTTTTATTTATTAAGCACGTACAAGTTGAACATATCTATTTAAATACGAAGTTCCATGAAATGAGCAAGCAATAGGTACATTAATTTATCTGTACTAATGAGCACGATATTTTTTGTATCGAAACTTTTTAAGAACAAAGCAACTCAACCTATAAATTAAAAAAAAAACTCTATAACTCACTTGTGAATAATAGCAGTGAAAAAGTCACAGTTTGATAACAGGTATCATTATGTGCCTAATTGCGGTGAAATTAGAGCCACTTTATGAGCGTGTTGAAAAATATCTTCCTCGACTTTCAGGACGTTCCCATCATCCGGAACGGTAATTTCAACAATCAATAAATATCATCGCACGCCTCTCGATTCGGACCACCACCACAATATTAAATGTATTTAGGCCTTAGGGTTGCCAATTTTTTTTCTTAATAGTATTTTACAAAATAAGCTATAAAAATATAGTATAGATTTAAATAAATATAGGTAGTATTTAATGGAAAAAGTAAAAATTAAATATTTTGTTAAATATTTATTTTTATAAAACTATATTTCTTGGCCCTTCTTGCACTTTTTTGTCTAAAATAAAAGTGTCTTAAACAATACATTATTATGCTTAGTTTTAATTAAATCTAGGTAGTATTTTATGGAAAAGTAAAAATAAAATATTATGTTACATATTTATTTTTATAAAATTATATGTATTTCTTATCAATTCAGGCCCAGTGCGGGTTGGTGGATGTCTTCGAATGTTTGGTTCTAAGACATGCCGGTTTCCTCACGATGTTTTTCTTCACCGTTTTGAGTGCAGTGGTGATGAAATAATTTACACAAAGTAAAGCGCCTGCCTGGGTTCGAACTCACGACCTACGACACGTAAGTCACGGCCGTTACCACATTTATTCGATCGTTGCCGTTGATATAATATCACTTGTCGAATTATGTTTGATAGTTTAACCCAAATAATAAAGTTTTTCAAGTGAATCCGACGTCTCGATTTGAAAGAAAGTGGGGTAGAAAAACTTAATAAAATCAAAAAACCCCACTGCAAAGATGTAAACAAGAATAAAATCAGGCTGTGCAGTCGGAGAATACATATTCGCGAGCTGGCTGACCAAAACTATAAATATTTTTGATTTTATTAAGTTTTTTATTTACAACTTTTTAGTTCAACTTTTTTAACGAATGACTTTTAAACATATAACCCCACTACCGATTTCGAAAAAAAAAAATGCAACTCCTAAAATATGGCGCCCAAAATCCGCCATGTTGTTTTTTTTTGAAAGGCACTTATCTAATAACACTTGGGCGGCCAAGACCTATCTATCGATGTATTAATTGTAAAAATTCGTCAAGTGGTTTGAAAGATACGAGGTAAAAAAGAATATTACATACAAACATATATACATACAAGATACGCGCGAAAAACATAACCCTTTCCTTGCAGCCGGGTAAAAAAGAAAAAATAGTGTATAAAATGAAAAATAAGATCTCAGTTAGCCGCAATCTTAGGGTTGCCAGTGTACCTGCTAAACATGGCAACCCATAAATGGAGGTTAAATTGAGAGCTAGATGTTGTTGCGTCTCAAAGAGATGTCAGCAAAATTGACGGGGTCCGCTAGGGCCGATGCCTGCCTGGGTCGCGGATAAATTTGAAAATAGTTACCGCGGCCCTGGCTCAAGCAACTGAAGGAACACGGGTGGGTTTTAGTAAGTAAAAGTCTGACACGCCCTTCCGCTTCACCCAGAGCGGGAGAAGTCATTGGATGATTTCCCACCCAAAAAATAAAAAAAGAGGTTGTTGCGTACGTACCCATCATCATCTGCCTGCCCTTATCTCATGTTACTTGGAGTCGGCGCAACAAGTTTTCTTTTTTTTTTCATGTTGTGTACCTACGTACCCAAGACACAGAAAAACTTCCAATAGGGAACTATCCGCAAAGCTGAGCTCAGATGGCGCCACAGGAATCAGAGTAAACAAACCGAACAGTCAATCCGGCCGGCCGGCTTTTTAAGATCATATGGCCGGTTTTATTTCTGAAAAACAAAACAATGATGCATTCTTGACCAACAGTTAGCAATATTATTATTTGTTTTTTGAACGGTAATTATTCATAAAAAAAAAGTAAATAAAGTTCAGAAACCACAAACAGTAGTAGTCGTCATCGTAGGTATGGCAAGTCCATAGGTTTATAAGTCAGTGGTATTTTTACATGTACATTCAGTTGAAAACGAAAATTAGAATGCAGTAAAAGAAGTCTTACGCTGCAAATTAGTCTGCAAAGTAGCGTATAAACCAAAAGTTTTTGTAGTATCAAATATTTTTTACTGCATTTTAATCTGCATATGTGTTCCGTTTTTTAAAAAATCGTTCTCATTTTGAATTTATTACACTACAAAAGTAAATAACAATATTTTTCCAAAATTCAATCTTTGCTATCACTTAATCCTCGTGGCAATAAATAATCCAACATGCATAGTCAGTATTATAAATTATACAGCGTCAAAAAGTTTTTTTGCGGTTTTCTCGAAACCGCATTTTTTCTTATACTGCATTTTAGGGCCTGCACGGCAGTTTAGTTATGTCCTAATGCGTTACCGATTCGATTTCTTTCAACAATAAACTTTATTTACGAAGAAATTTTATTTGACTTAACAAAGTCAAAGTCAAAATCAAAGCACTTTATTTCAAGTAGGCCAGTTACAGGCACTTTTGAATTGTCAAAAGACAAAATAAAATATTACAAAATTATGGTGCTACAGTCCCAGTCACAAGACATAATAACTGTGAAAGTACCGTAGATGCCCATTCCAAGGCGTAGATCTCTATGGAGAAGAACGGGCAAGAAACTCCATGACAAATCTTACACTTTTTCACTCTTTTTCAATTAGGTAATTATTACAAATCATTTGTTACATCATTCATGTTGAGATTACACATTATGTGAGAACGATGTAGAAAGTTAAAAGTGTCCATAGTAAATATAAAAAGACAATTCAGAAATAAAATTAGAATCAATTAAAATAAACCATGGCAGCTAAGAGATGACCAGTCCCAACCGACAGCGCCCGTTCACGAACATGACACATGTATCAGCACCATTCAGCTCAACCATTTTGAAGGGAGCTAAATGATCCGACACACGCGCCACCATCGGCGAGACATTTGAGTGGGCATGACATACTCTCCTCAACCACCGGAGTCATTCAAGTCAATAGAAGACGTAGGTATCTAGACAATGATAGCTCTGAAGTACATGGTACTCACACAATGCTGGCTATGCTGCTATTTAATACTAGAAAGATTAACTCTATATAATGCAAA
The DNA here is from genome assembly GCA_948252205.1 of Orthosia incerta. Lineage (NCBI taxonomy): Eukaryota > Metazoa > Arthropoda > Insecta > Lepidoptera > Noctuidae > Orthosia > Orthosia incerta. Next base: position 16,283,164 of record OX411765.1, read on the forward strand.
GATAGTCAATCTTCATCAGCTCCGACAATAACAGTAAACGATACCTACGACAGTCTTACCAAAAAATAAAATTTAAAAAATACACATAAAAACGAAATTAAAAAATAATAATATTTGTATTTTGTATTTTATTTTTACTCAATGGTTTGTATTGTTTTATAACCATAACCCATACCCAGGCGTTTATGTATTGAAATGAACTGTTACATTTTGTGTAACTTTTATCTTGGGTAAATTCAATTTTTTTTTCAATATTTTATCTTACATAAGTGTCTTATTGATAATTACTCGTAGAGTATTATGCTGAATGATTATAATAAAAATATATTTAATATTGACTGCTTTATTTACTGATACATAATTCGATTTATTTGTGAATTGGAATATCGGGGCTAAAGAGCACGTCGCTTCACAATTGTAAGCGTCCATGAAGTATTGCATTTTATTGTCTATAGTTGATCTAATTATGGAACTTCATAGGCGTGCTTATGTAAAATGTAAAATTTAAGGTTGGAGGGAATCACAGAACAAAAAAAACGCCTACTACAATAGAAGTCGCAAGTGGGCGGGGCCCGCGTACCCCGAGTTTTGCACAGTTTTGCATATGTTTCCTTCCGCGCACACACTACGCACATCAGTCTTGGTTCAACCGTCACGGTGACAAAAACTTGAAAAAAAAATACAAAAATGCCTTATTGTGCTGTTTTAGAATGTAAACACGATAGCAGAACCAAAAATGTATCAAATGTAGGTATATCTTACCATCGGCAAGTCTTAATTTATTTTATTTCGATAAAAATGTAAAAACAATATTTTATTAAACAAGACAAGTAAAAGTTGATTTTATGATGTTAAATTTAAGGTCTACTTTCTTTAAAACTCAAACATTGTTCTCGAAGATTCCAACTATGCACATGTCACATTCAGCTACTCAATTAGAGATTACCAATATCGATAATGAGTTATCGATACTTTAAACTGCAACAATATTCGAAAAAATCTTCTTACGCGCGAAAAACATAACCCTTTCCTTGCAGCCGTGTAAAAATAAAGATTACGACGAATTGAGAACCTCCTCCTTTTTTTAAGTCGGTTAAAAAGACAACAGCCTTCAAAATCAACAAAGTGTAATAATAATAACACATGAACATAGAACCTCCTTCTTTTTTTTAAGTCAGTTAAAAAGTGGCTTATGTGTTAGTCTGAAATTTAAGATCTACTGGTGTATAGACCTAAATTTCATCAGTTCATTAAGACTGCGCAGAGCGAACGAGGCGCGCGGCAATTAGGTATTTTCTACAGCGCGCTAGTCGTGTGCGTCGTCACACACACAATCACAAGTTCGCTCGAGTCCGGCTTGCAGTTGCACGACAAAAGTTGGTAACTTAGGATTTTTTAAATTTGAGGCGTTGTGTTGAGTGACTTGAAAAGGCGAATATTGATTATTTAGATGTTTATGTAGGTTAATAAAGCCCATAATTAAATCTAATAATCTATATTATATAGAAAATAATGTTTGTTTGTACTATAGTAATACATTATCCGTTCCGTTACTATTCATCCGATTGCGATGAAATTTTGGTGTTGTGGATTGTACGCCCGGGAATTTTACTGGGTAAGTAGGTAGGCTAGATGAGTTGATAAGTAAGTTAGATGGGTAGGTGTATTGTATAGTAAAACCAGTCTGTAATAAAAAAACTTTATTTACCTAATGTAATACCTTGCGTGTTTTTCCCATTTTACAAAATCATACACAAAACCCAGGGAAACGTGGTATATTTATTATACAGAGTGTAACAGAAACGTCATATTTTAAAAATTGCTTCTAATTCTGTAAATGAACAACTATCTCCAGGGAAGTCAAAGGCATTTCCTATAAACTAATGGAAATGGAAAAGAGACAAGAAGGGTAATATCAATCTCATTTAAAACATGATTGTTATTTTCAATCACTGGTGAACACATTATGGAAGAACGTGTTACGTGTTCATGCGATATATTGCATTTGTTTATAGAGGTATGCGAAATCCATTATTCTATTGCCATTTATTATGATCTCGGCTTTGTCATTAGTTTCTTCTTCTACCAAAATGTTTGAATATGAATCCGTATGTTTTGAAGAATCCTGAAATAAAATAAGATAATTGTAAGTAGTCCCTAAGCCACGGGCAGAAACTAGTACTAAGGCACATTTAAAAATGTATCTAAGAACAATTAACTTACATCGAGATTGTTGAATGGAATATCATCACTAACTAAAGGTTTTTCACCAACGTATGGGCAAGGATCTTTATTGGTCAGTATTTCCTAAAAACGTAATAAAATATAGTTATTGGAAGTTATTTAAGAAAATTGAGAGCAGCGGTGGCCCAGTGGTATCGGCCGCGACTTACAGGTTGTAGGTCGTGGGTTCGAACTGAAGGAGATTGGTAACAAGCATTGATTTAGTACTGGCCATTGCAATAATTTGACGCTGTCACTCATCTATAACTGTTTGTCGTAATGTGTATATATTTTTCTTTCTCATAATAATTAAACTGTTAAAACAACGTTTCTTTCTTAATTCCACTGCGCGGATCACTGTATCAGCTACAGAAACATACTCCGACAGGTTATGGAGTCAGCACCGGAAAGAATTTGTGCAACTTTGAGAAGAAAAGTGTAGAAAAATCTCTACAATAATGTCCACAAAAACCTTTGCAACAGGCGATAGCGCGCAGCAATCGTCATCTAGTTCGGGTGGATTACCGTCGATAGAGCGACTAGATGGTAGTGCAAATTATGCAAACTGGAAGTTTGACATGGAGTGCGTGTTAGTTCATGATGAGCTATGGAACTACATCAAGGCCGAACCAGACATAGCAGACGCGAACGCTGTGAAGAAAGATCAAAAGGCTAGAGCGAAGATTTGTCTAATGATCAACAAAAGTTGCAAGGTCCATGTGAAGAGTGCTAAAACGGCAAAACAAGCCTGGGACGCCCTGAGGTCAGCGTATGAAGACAAGGGAATCAATAATAAGTGTAGATTATTATCCCGCCTTGTAAGCATAAAACTAGAGCAGTTTACCTCAGTGCCCGATTACGTGACAGAGGTCATGAATGTAAGCCAACAACTGAACGACCTTGGCAAAGAGATCGATGACGAGTTATTAGCCACCTTGATGCTACAGGGGCTGACGGAAGAGTTCATGCCCATGAAACTAGCCCTGGAGAACACAACAATTACACTTACCACAGACTATGTGAAAACTAAACTGCTTCAGTTGACTACATACCGAAGTAATAGTGAGTCAAACCAGAGTGAAGCAGCCCTTACCTCCAGATCCAAGAGAGTACCAAATAAATCTCGACAGAAGCGTGGACCACCATCTCAGAAGACCACGAAATGCTTCATTTGTGATTCTACGCTGCACAAAGCTAGAGGCTGCCCGGATAATCCCCTCAAGAAGGCGACGGCGCACTCTACGATGCACACAGAAGTGCATACAGCGGTGGACTCTGTGGACGATGGAGCGCTGCACTGTGCCATGGCGACGTCTAGCTCCTCGAGCAGATACGAGTTCATCGTGGATACGGGAGCATCAGATCACATGACGTATAATAAGGAGTGGTTGAGGAACTATGTAAAGCATGATAAGATAGAGATTTCATGTGCGGATGGTGGTAAAGTATATGGTATAGGAAAAGGAGATGTGGTAAGTAAAAATGGAAAGAATGTATGTGTAGCAGGAGCTATGTATGTACCTGACCTGTCAGTGAACTTACTGAGCGTGAGTACATTGGTGAAGAGAGGTAGGATAGTAGTATTTTCAAAGGCTGGATGTGAGATATATGACTCGGATGATTGCGTAGTGAAAGGCAAAGTGACTGTTAGGTGTATGGAAGAGAGAGGTATTTACAAACTTAAACACTATCCACAGTGCACGGCGCCGGCGGCGGCGCTGGCCCTTGGCGTAAACAAAGATGAGTCACTGGAGTTGTGGCATTGGAGGATGGGCCACCTAGGAGTACGCAATCTAAAACTAATGAGAGATAAGTTAGCAAACGGGGTGAGTTTCCCAGATTCTAATAATAAGTTAGAATGCGTTGCTTGTCTATTAGGCAAACATACTAGGCAGCCCTTTCCAAAGAAGAAGGCTTCTAGAGCCAAGGATGTACTGGAGCTCGTACATTCTGATATCTGTGGACCTATGAGTGTTGAATCGTTTACAGGTTTTAAATACTTTATGACACTCATTGATGATAAAACGCGGAAGACTTTCATGTATGCACTCAGGAGAAAGAGTGAGGCCGTAGAGAAAATTAAAGAGTTTAAGGTTCTCGTAGAGACACAGACCGGCAAGAAACTGAAAGCTATCCGTACAGATAACGGGAAAGAGTATGTCAATCAGGAGATGAAACAATTTACCAAAGAGAATGGTATTGTACACCAACTAACTGTTGAGTATACTCCTCAGATGAACCCATGCGCGGAGAGAGCGAACAGGACAATTTGCGAGAAAAGCAGGAGTATGTTACAGGAAGCAGATTTGGATGAGCGCTTCTGGGCGGAGGCCGTCAGACATGCGGTTTATTTGAAGAATCGCTCACCAACAATCGCTGTCCAAAACATGACGCCAGAAGAAGCCTGGACTGGCAAGAAAACAGATGTAAGCCACATAAAAGTTTTTGGATGTAAGGCGTACATGCATATTCCTGACCAGAAACGCAAGAAATGGGATCCTAAGAGTAAGGAGCTTATTCATGTAGGATATGAAGAGAACACAAAGGCGTATAGACTAGTTGACCTCGTTACACACAATGTGCACAGAGCGCGTGACGTTGTATTTTTTGAAAATACTCCAGCTGGCAACCAAGGCAAGAAATCTCGGCCTTCATTAGTGGTACCAGTAGCGGACGTACTCAGTGGTGAGGCACCATCTGCGCAGCCCAGTACTGGAATAGAACCGCCGCGTCAAGGAGGAGGTGGCGGCAGAGATAGAAGCTCTCTCCAGTCTGAGGATGAGGAGTACACCTCAGCAGACGAGGTAGAAATCTCAGTAGTAGATACTCCTGATACAGCCGTTTCGGAGGAGATTAGAGCAATAGCAAATGAGGAAGCGACTGATCGGAGGTATCCTGTACGAAACAGGACGCCGAGAGAGATTCCGGGTGCAGTTCTGTATCACGTAGATAGTGAGCCTATACATCTAGACGACACTATATCGGTGAAGGACGCACTAACAGGGAAAAATAAAATGCAGTGGCAGAAGGCAATTAGGGAGGAGCTAGACGCCCTTAAGAAGAATAAGACGTGGGAGCTAGTGAAACGGGAATCTGGACAGAATGTGATTGACTCTAAATGGATTCTCAAGATAAAGTCTGAAGCTGGAAATAAACAAAGATACAAGGCAAGACTTGTAGCGAGAGGATTCAAACAGAGAGAAGGAATCGAGTTTTCAGACACCTACTCACCAGTGATACGGCACAGCTCGCTACGTTTATGTTTGGCCTTAGCCGCAGAGAAGAAACTGCATATTGATCAAATGGACGTGAAGACTGCTTTCCTGAATGGATACATTAGCGAGAAAGTATTCATGAAGCAACCAGAGGGGTGCGAAGAGAAGGGAAAAGAAGACTATGTTTGTTTATTGAAGAGGTCTTTGTATGGCCTGAAACAGGCGCCACGAGCATGGAACGAGAGGTTGGATTCAGCATTGAAGACCATGAAATTCCAACAACTGGGAAATGAACCATGTGTCTATGTTAGGAAAAGCCAACACAGATTAATCATACTGGCTGTCTATGTTGATGACATCCTGATATTCTGGAACAACAAGAGTGAAATGTTACAGATAAAGAAAGAACTGATGGATACGTTCGAGATGAGAGATCTCGGCAAAGCGGAACTGTTTTTAGGAATGCGACTTCGACAGTCGGTTGATACGGTTACGTTGGACCAAGAAGGATATTTAGAGAAAGTATTGATAAAGTTCAACATGGAAAACTGCAAAACAGTAGCTACTCCACTGGTTCCTGGATTAAGACTGAGTAAACCAGAAGAAGCAAACTATGAGTCACCTAAAAATATTCCCTACCGCGAGTTGCTAGGTTCGATCATGTACTTAGCAGTATGTACAAGGCCTGACATTGCATATGCCACAAGTTATTTGAGTCAGTTCAATAGTTGTTACGGAGAAGTACACTGGCAAGCAGCTAAGCGAGTGCTGCAGTACTTAAAGGGTACCAAGAGTTTAGGACTTCACTTCAAACGATGTGAGCGAGATCTTGAAGCTTTTGTCGATGCAGATCATGGAGGTGATATCACCGACAGAAAGTCTTATTCGGGATATGTATTTAAATTCGGCTCTGCATCTGTGAATTGGGAAAGCAGAAAACAAACTGTTGTAGCTTTGTCTAGCGCCGAAGCCGAATACATAAGTTTATCCAACGCTGCAAGAGAAGCAACGTTTCTGAGGAGATTTTTTGAAGAGCTTACTGGTCTTCAGAAAACAATTGTGTTCAGCTGTGATAGTCAGTCAGCTATGGCGATAGCTAAAAACTGTTCACACCATAAACAAACTAAACACATTGATCTCAGAGTACACTTTGTCAGAGAAGCCTTACAGAACAACACCATAGATCTGAAGTATGTAGAGACCGAGTCTATGATTGCAGATGTGATGACTAAACCCTTAACGAAAGGGAAGCTTGAGTTCTGTGTAAGAGGTATGGGGATGGGTCCTGTTGCGTGAGTTTAATGTGTAACAGTGAGATTAATGTTAGACGTGCTGGTAGGTTAAGAGGTGCCGGTAACAATGCCTGTTAAGGAGGAGTGAAGGAGATTGGTAACAAGCATTGATTTAGTACTGGCCATTGCAATAATTTGACGCTGTCACTCATCTATAACTGTTTGTCGTAATGTGTATATATTTTTCTTTCTCATAATAATTAAACTGTTAAAACAACGTTTCTTTCTTAATTCCACTGCGCGGATCACTGTATCAGCTACAGAAACATACTCCGACACGAACCAAGACAGGCGCTTTACTTTGTGTAAATTATTTCATCACCACTGCTCTCAAAACGGTGAAGGAAAACATCGTGAGGAAACCGGCATGTCCTAGAACCAAAAATTCGAAGACATGTGACATCCACCAATCCGCACTGGGCCCGCGTGGTGGATTACGGCCCATTCCCTCTCACAAAGAGGAGGCCTGTGTCCTAGCAGTGGGAACGCCGCTGATGATGATTTAATAAAATTATTAAATTGACGTAGTTATCAGATGTATTATCAACTTAACTCTTAAAATGTTGTGAACAGACTAAAAGAAATATAGTATACATAATACATAAACATTTCCCCATGTAAAAGACTTGCCAGCAAACACTAGCAACAAAATAAGTATAATGAATTTAAAATTTCGTGGTGACCCCTTGGCCTCACTTCTCGTGCTTGAGGTCCTGGGTTCAAATCCAGGCAATGCGTCTTTTACAAATTAATTTTTACTTTCCAAGTTTATATTGGACATCACTGACAATGGCGAAAAAAAAAATCTTCCATCGTGTATTCTAAAATGAATGTCAGAATAGCAATCGGCACCCCCAAATACCCATTACACGATACCCATATCGAATGTTTGAGAAAAAGATGCATCCACCATCTTGGATTTTAAAAATAATGTCAGATTTGTAATCGGCATCCCCAAAAACCCATTACACGATACCCATATCGAATGTTTGCGAAAAAGTTGCATCCGCCATCTTGGATTTTAAAAATAATGTCAGATTTGCAATCGGCATCCCCAAAAACCCATTACACGATACCCATATCGAATGTTCGAGAAAAAGATGCATCCGCCATCTTTGATTTTAAAAATAATGTCAGATTTGTAATCGGCATCCCCAAAAACCCATTACACAATACCCATATCGAATGTTTGCGAAAAAGTTGCATCCGCCATCTTGGATTTTAAAAATAATGTCAGATTTGCAATCGGCATCCCCAAAAACCCATTACACGATACCCATATCGAATGTTTGAGAACCAATTGAAAAAAAAACGATTACATGCGCCATTATGTTAGATATTTTTTTTTTACAAAAAAATACAACCGACTTTCAAATAAAAATTGAAAATAAATTCAATTTCGGAAGTCGGTGTTCCTGTTTTTGATTCTTCGTTTTTTGTCACTGACTGGCGAAATTAAATTTATTTTACATAATATTGTAGTGTTTTGATTTGGAAGTTGGTTTTTTTTTTGGCAAAAAAGTTTTTATTTTACACGTTTTAGTTGTGTACACAATGGGCAAGTTCTATAGCCTGAATGAAATTAGAGTGTACTAGGGTTTACTGTATTCATCTGCGTACCCCTTTAGAGCTTACCGGCGTGATGTTATGTTATGAAAATATGGTGTAAACAATAAACAGACATGCGATTCCAGCAATCCCGAGAGATCTGCCGTATTTTTTGAGGAGTTCTGTTGCATATCTCCAAAATTCTTCATCAGATCTTCACCAAATTTAAATGGAACGTAATCTTTCAAACAAAAAAGAATTTATAAAATCTGTCCACAATTGATGTAATCGGTGAACATACACAAAAAAATCCTTCTTTTTGGAAAGTAGGTTAATAAGGAAATAATGTCACAAAATAGAAATATGTGCTTTTTATGAGAACAGATTCTTTTTCGGAAATGAGCGCCAACTTTCTTCTTATAATATGTTTCCTTACGCTTTCCTATTATAACTAAAACAAACATTTAAAAAAAATGTTACAGAAATATGCATTGAATAGTGCATAAAAATTCATACTCAAAAAACAAAATATATAACTTACCTTATTCAACTATTTGCAGCAAGGTATACGTACACAATAGATCGCGAATTATCGTTATCGGCGCGTCGCTCCACAATGAGACGTGACCACTCTCCGAGCTCACGTGGGCGACTGAATTGCCGACCGGTTTACGTTTCGCATGATCCAAAACAGCGCAACAATTAAGAAAAAAAATAAAACTAAAATAACCGAGTGTTTTTTCGAAAATGTTAAAACTATAAATTGTGGTATGACAATTAGAGATTAATATGAATTAAAGTTTGTGAAAAAATTCAACAGTTTACTATAAATATTCAATAAAACACGAGCATGCTATTTTAATATTTTTGTCCAACTTTACGTATTTTTGTTATTTAAACTAATCAATATTTTTTGTTTTTGCCAACATAGAATCGTTAACACATTCATTGTGGTGTTCATTACATATTTTTTTATGGTGATTATGGTAATAATATTGACTAAATCCCTATAACTGTGACGATCGTTTTGGATTATTTTGCTCGGCGCAGTCTTAAGGAGTTAGTCAAGCTAATCATAATAAGAGTGCAGCCGCAGGCGAAAGCGTAAGCTTCCCATATCAGTAGGGCGTATTGCATTTGTAGTGTAGTCTATCGCATCATCATCATCAATCATCAATACATATAATAAATCTGTAGAAAAGTATTTTTTGTACATCGAAAATATTTCCAAAAAAATAGCTAGTGTGAATTTGAAGTCATTTTCTGAATCACGGTGTTAAGATTCTCCGCGAAAGATTGATGACTATTGAAACAAATATGGTCGGTAGGTAAGTAGGGTAGGGTTGGCAAAGAGATGACGGGAGCGAAGCCGCGGTCACAGCTTGTAATTAATAATAGTACACCAAAGACTACGTCTCGTCTTTCCTTTAATTTTTTAAATCCATGGAAAGGTTGTCTTGAAAAGATCGCTTTTAGCGATCCTTATCGCTAAAAGCGATCTTTTCAAGACAACCTTTCCCATTTTTTTTGCCTTCCGCCCATTGTGCCACCCAGTGTAATGTTTTCTTCGTCTATACTTTCTGTAACTTATATGGTGTACATAATAAAGAGTATTGTATTCTATAATTCTATTGATAGAACAAAAACACAAAGATACGCCCATCTTTGTATCAATAGAATCATTTTCAAAATCGGATCAGTAGTTTACCATAAAATATCTAAATAATACTTTCTATAAATCGTAAGTATTGGAATAAATTTATATAAAAACTTGATTACAAACATAATAATATTTATCGACTCTTGTTATTGGGCGCACGGTTGGCGCAGTGGTTGAGCGATTGACTGCTGCGCTGCGTGTCGCGGGTTCGATTCCCGCACGGAACAAATATTTGTATGATCTACAAATAGTTGTTACGGCTCTGGGTGTTTGTTTATGTGAAAACATATGTTTGTAAACGCACCCACGATACAGGAGAAATTCCTAGTGTGGGGCAACGTTTTTTTTTTAACTAAACTGTATTTTGTTTGAAATAATACGGAATGTCGATAAATAAGTCAACGACCGTGGTACATCACTACAGGAGGACGAGTAGTAATGACCTTATTTCGCAAATATAAATCTTATCGGTAACGAAATACGGCTTTAAATTAAATTAATTTATTGTAGTGACATCTAGCGGCGGGTAGCGTAACTTGCTCATTCAACTATTCCGTGTGCGTTTTAAACGAAAAAAGTAATAAATACTCAAAAAGAGTAGACAATAAACCAACTCTATTGTCATAAAGCTTTGGTTTATTTTCAAATAAGCGACGACTGACATATTTTCTACTTTCATCTAAAAATTAAACTACCAATCACACCAAAGATTTCTTAGTGTTATGAAATACAATTAATCTGTATAATGTGTGAGTTTGGGTACGCTGCTGGTTCCGATACTAATAAAGCTATATGCGATTTCTACTGTCTTCTCTGTTCTGTGGAGGGAATAACGTGTTTTTGACAGTTTACCAAAGAGATGTACGTTCTATCAAAATACCTACTGGAATTGTTTTGTTTGACTGTAGTAGATGTTTTTTGTTGTTTTCAGTCATGTTTCATGAAAAATCATATTTTGGTTTTTACGAGCAGCAGGAAATATATCAAAGTGTTAAAGCAAATCCTACAGCAACCTCCACTGATAAATCGGTATACATATAACATTATCAAAGCGAAGAAAAGCAGAGCAGAGAGGTACTACAGTGGCATATTTAAAGATTCAGCGTCCCGGACCATTAAACATGTAATAAAAAATAAAATAAGGCCTAACTAAGAAGGCGCAAGGCAAAAAAAGAATTGCGAGAGCGGGCCAACCGCTTCGGATGAGTTTTTTTTTGACAGGCTGGAAGTTACGGGACGGCAGGCTAGAAGAGGATAGATTACTATTATCTCAAGGTTATCTCAAGAAAAACGGAAAGTTGGCAAGGGTAGCACTGACCACCCTTGCCAACTGCAGTGTTTCTGCAATCAATTTTGGCGCACGGTTGGCGCAGTGGTTGAGCGATTGACTGCTGCGCTGCGTGTCGCGGGTTCGATTCCCGCACGGAACAAATATTTGTATGATCTACAAATAGTTGTTCCGGCTCTGGGTGTTTGTGTATGTGAGTTTATATGTTTGTAAACGCACCCACGATACAGGAGAAATTCCTAGTGTGGGGCAACGTTTTAAAAAAAAAAAAAAAAAAAACTCTCGCCCCGGGCCATGGCCTCCTTTTATTTTACTCTTAGCCTAAGTTAAAAATAAATAAGCTACTTCTTGCGAAGGGAAGCTAATCTAGTCACATTTGTCTCTCGTATCGTGTAATACGGTTTCGCTTCGCTCATCTCTGTCTACCGAATTAAATATTTGCAACAAATACACAATAGAATGTTAGCCGAAAGCTCCCAGAACTGTATACTTATTATGTCATTTTAAAAAGAAAATTATGAAGAAGTATAAATAAAAAATATAAAAATAAAGAAGCCTTTTTATTTTATGCCAAACATAAATCAAATTTGACTTTTCCATTGTAAAAAAATGAAAAAGACTTACTGGAGAGTAAAAACAATTATTATAATTAATACGATTCCAATATTGCCGAGACTATTACCGAGAGAGACTGCCTCAAAGCTCTCTTGATATAACCAAAGGTGCCTTATCTCTCCTTGCTACTACCATTGACTTAAAGGGAGGTAACTAACATGTTTGTACAGGATCATCTTGTAAATTATTGACTCTGGAATGAATTTGTAAATATAAGAATAATATTTATTCATATATAGGTATTTTGTACATATGTAGGTATTTTTTTAGACCTTGCCCCACACTAGGAATTCCTCCTGTACCGTGGGTGCGTTTACAAACATCACAAACACCCACAACACAAACACCCAGAGCCGGAACAACTAACACAACACAACCACTGCGCCAACCGTGCGCCCGAAATATTAAACAAATGAAGTGCTGACTTAATGTAAATTATGTGCATAACTCCAGCTTCCTCATATGTGGTAGAATAATTCTATCTATGCCAATAATAAAGGCATAATAGCAATAGTTATGTCATATCTTCCGAACGAAAGAAGATATGATTATGCATTATAGCTTAAACCATAAGAAATAATAGCAGCAGGGGTGCCGTCACTCCAGCTTACACACATTTGTCGGTTTAATAACTTATAGAGAGTATTTTGACCAGAGATTTGAAAATTTTGCTGCCAATGTCTGCTATTCTGCCTCAATTTTTGAGCTATAGTACATAGTCATATCTTCTTTTGTTCGGAAGATATGACATGGCAGCTGGGGTGACGTCACTCCAGCTTACACACACGTTTTTTTTATCATAGTCTCAGCACTTTTTAAGTATTATCGTTCAGTTATTTCCTTCCATGTGCAGCTATTATGCCTTATTTTCTTGACTATAGTCCAAAACCCTAACTTCACTTGTTTGCCTGTATTGAATTAGGAAGCCGGGATGACGTCACTCCAGCTAACACATACTAAACGACTCATATTAACGAAATTTTTGTGGCAGCTAAATTAAGACTCGAAACTTTGATTGCTGCTATTATGCCTTTATTATTGGCATAGATAGAATTATTCTACCACATAATTATGAGGAAGCTGGAGTTATGCACATAAGTAAATTACACAAAATATTAACATTTGAGGTCAACTAGGCATAGCCTGTATTTCAGCCTTCAACAATATGTTGTTGGCTTACCTTATTGAAATAAATAAATAATAATAAAAAATATTACAAACTTGTAAAACGTTATATAAAGTTTAAGTACTACTCTTACTCTACTACTTGACCTGGTGAAGGTGGCGGGGATCCGCTGGTTACGAGACGTACGGGACCGGTCAATGTGGCGACGCTTGGGGGAGGCCTATGTCAAGCAGTGGACGTCTTTCGGCTGATAAGATGATGGTGATGATAATTATGTTAAACAATTAGCGTAAAACACGCTATGAATCTGTTGAGTTGGCGAAATAGAAGTGACTATGCGTGCCTCGATCGTCAACACAGTTACGCAATTAGGGTTCAGTAAAATCTCACTGTGAAAAGAAAACTTAGGTGCAGTGAACATAAAATGAGCTGTCCAACCATCCTATCAAGGAATCTCTCGAAGGAAGGTTCTCTTCAAGCTCACTCCATCTACGTTTTCACGGTGATATTATGTTTCTAGAATGGACCGATTGTTGCTGATAAAACCTGCAGGTGAAAGGTTATCTTAAATAAACCGGCATTATTTTAAATAAAATGAAGTAAAAATAGATATGAATAAACTCGTAAATCTCTAGAAACTCGTACTTCCACTTATTTATATTGGCACTCCTCTCCAGCCGCGGCCTCCATCCCTCAGCCGCGATGCCTCCTATACCACATCGCAGCAGTTGCGATGGCGCCCAAGCGGCACCGCCTCCTCGGGTTCCTCTTTGCTTCACCGTGAGGGTCTAAGCCACGACTACTGAGGCCCCCCGTCGACATTGCGGGATCCCACTTGGCCCACTTGGAATTTAAAAAAAGGCTAGGCGTTTCGACATGTTTCATGGTAGATATATAGCTACGGAACTCGCCGCGAAAAATTCGTCTCGAACTTTTCGTTTTAGGCTTATAATAGTACATTATGATACAAGTGTGCAATGTTGGTGATTACCGCTGAGGCGCCATTGAGACCCGAGCCGTAGGTGAGGGTCTTAAGAGAGCCGAGCCCAAGAGCTGCATATGAAAAGAGAGACATCTAAATGTTTGTCAAGGACTAAACTTGGTTAACACTTTTGAGTGACGTCAAAATCATGTCTATGCGTGACCGGTCGCCATGTTGATTGTCGAAAAAATTGGTAGTTGTGTGCCGTATATATACGTTTATCTGTGTAGTTGTGCTGTCAAACAGTTGCAAATGGGCAGCCATCTTAATTGCCCGATTTTTGTAGGTATGCACGCTAATTTCGTAGGTATGGCAAGTCCATAGGTTTATAAGTCAGTGCACTAAGCACACAGTTTTCCTATGCGCGCACATTTAACAATGGCGACCGGCCATAGACTAAAATAATGAGGTTTCTTTTTTTTTTTTGGCTTTTCGTGGATAGTGTTTTAGCCACGTACAAAATAGGGAATTTAAATTTTTCTTAATTACAGAGCAAATGAAATTTATATTTGAGTGAAAGTTTTATTTATTAAGCACGTACATGTTGAAATTATCTATTTAAATACGAAGTTGCATGAAATGAGCAAGCAATAGGTACATTAATTTATTTTTACTATTGAGCACGATCTTTTTTGTATCGAAACTTTTTAAGAACAAAGCAACTTAACCAATAATTAAAAAAAACTCTATAACTCACTTGTGAATAATCGCAAAGAAAAAGTCACAGTTTGGTAACAGGTATCGTTATGTGCTTATAATTGCGGTGAAATTAGAGCCACTTTATGAGCAAGTGTGTTGAAAATAATATTGTTTCTTTTTTAGATAACTTATCATTCACTGGCAAAGGTCGCTTAATAAAAGTATTTCTGTCATTAGTTAAAAGTGTTTCTCGTGGAGCGCATGTCCAAGATGGCCGCTGTGAAGATATATTTTGTTTTGTTTTTGATCTTTGTTTCCGTTTCGTCTCTTTTGGCTTTGGGATTCAGTGATTTAGAAGAGGATGAAGAAATCGACCCAATGAATGATGGTATAGTATATTTCATTACGAGTGCGGAAAGCCTGCCATTGCAAAGAGTTCCGACAAATGTCTACCCGAACCGACGCGCAGCCGAAGGTGAGGGTTGACAGTCTGAACAAGTTGCAATGACGGTTCCGCACGTGTACTGAACAACTATTTTAAATACAGTTGCGAAAAAATGAAGCAATTTAATAAAATAATAAAAACACAATAAACTCAACTAACTAATCATTTATTTCTTATAAAAGTTATAATTCACTTATACATTGAAATTGCTACAGTTTTTTATACTAACTGGGGAAGTTTTAGGTTGCATATTTACTGTTTGAGACAAACTATTATTAATTTCGTATGATTGTTCATTTAAATTTGTCAAAGGTGTTACACACAATGGCGTTTGCTAGTTTTTTTTTTTTTATATGGTCTATAGGCTCGCGTTTGACCACTATCTCGCCTGATGTTAAGCGATGACGTGGTCTACGGTGAAGCACGCTTGCCTAGAAGAAACCTATTTACTCTTGACTTAAAGACCCCAAGGTTGTAGCTATCATGGAACAAAGACCCCGGAAGGGAATTCCACTCCTTAGCTATGCGCACAATGATGAAATTGGATCTAGTTGATGGAATTGGATCTGATGAATTGGCATTATCAACGAAGGTAGATGGACGAACGTTCTCTTCAGTATTGTCATGTGAAGGAGACGGACTGGACTTTAAATTAATGGATTGTGTGATTTTTTCCCCAGTTTCTAGTTTGTTGTTTAATGAATCAGCAATATAGCCTTCTGCAACTTTGTCTGACTTCCAACCTCCTAGTCGCTTTAAGGACGTCAAATTGGCTCCTGAATCTTCGAATCGTCAAATTGGCTTCAATATATTTTAAAGTAATATTGGCTAACTCCTCTCTGCGGCAAGCTCCAACACTGGCAAAAATCAGCGCAACCTACAAAAAAAGGGATTTGGTTAATATTTTTTTAAATAATATATTGACTGTATTTTGCGATTTCGTAAACTGAATAATAAAGAAAAATATAAGTATTTATTAATAAATTACCTTTGTGGCTAATTAACGATCATCGGGAGCTTCATTCAAAAACCTTTCCACTTCATTCGATGTTCGACTTTTTAGTTGTAAAACCGTCTGATTGTCGTTTTAAGAAAGCTTTTAGTTTTGGGTATTCACTTATATCCACGTCGTTCTTTATTTTCAGCATACTTTTCATCATCGAAAACCTCGACTGTACGGCGAACCGCACATCATAACTATAATATTTATAGCCAAATCAGCATAACGTAGAAGGTTTTAATTTTGCTGAGAGTTCGGAGAAGTATGCCAACATAACATTTTCTGAAAAACTATTTGCTTTTTTCTCTTCTCTCCACGCAATAAATTCGTCGTATGTAGTAGCGACTTTTTGACTTTTCCGGTAAAATGTTCTCCGAAGCATTTTGTGCAATTATACTGAGTTCCGGTGGTGTTAATTCAAATAAAATATCGTCGAAATTACTCATTTTTGTGCAACAAACAACTAAACTCGCAAAGAACATTTTTGGAAAATGGCGCCAACCGTAAAAGAATATAAGCAGAGTTTTGTTTTCTTCACCCATTCTGGGTAGACAAAGGGAATTATGCCCATACAGCCAAGTCTCTGAGATTTTTTTTATTGATATGAAATGAAAATGAAATTTAATGAGATGAAATTAAATGAAACCTAACCTAACTCATTGAATCAAATCATTAAATCTGATATTGAAACAAATTAGTAGCTTCTTCTTAGAAATATTTGCATGAATAATAAAAAACTTCTATGATTTTTTTTTTTGTAAAAACTTCGTGGTTGGTTTTTTCTTTTTAATTGACATTATTTTGACAGTTGGGAAAGAGAACGCATGAGTTCGGAAAAAGTAAAGAAAAAGCTCGAGTATGTAATAGCCCACATCCCGAACGCTATACGTCCCTGCAATACGCCACTTTTTGAGCAACTGTATTAAAAATAAGTTTACAATGCATGTACTCAAAAAGAGCGTTTTCCAAGCAGCCAAACTGTGCGGAAAGTGTAATTTTTTTTTTACTAGTGCTTTTTTCAACGTCAGCCTGCGCATAGAGTTTTATTATTTGAGAAAAGTTTTAAAAATTAGTTAAGTACAGATTATCATTCATATAAAAGGTAAAATAAAACTAATACTTCATTAAAGGCGTTTTTAATTACTCTAGATTTAGATTTTGATCAATAAATTAATTTTAAATATTCATTAAATATGTTTGGCAGAATGAATATTTTGCTCGTGCCTTTTTGCGTTACGACGTGACAGCTATTTGCACATGCGCAGTAGATGTGCCCGAGGAACTATGAACTATTAGTTAATCTGTGGATATGCTGAGCGCCCTTGAATAAGCGCCATTTTATTAATTTCTTGCTTGGTTCAGATATATTTTTTTATTTCCTCGCACAATGCATAGTAAAATGTTGTATGATACACGTACGTTAGACGATTTTCGACTCGTGTCGAGTTATCTACTCACTCGCTTCGCTCGCTCGTGACACTTGTAGCATAAATAACTATTGTTGGAAATCGACCACCCGCATTGAGTAGGCGTGGAGATCAATCCTCATGCCTTTTCTCTCTGTGAGACTCAGGCCTTTGCCCTGCAGTGGGACAGTTACAGGCTGGAATTATTATTATTTATTTTATTTATTATTATTCCCGGGAGTACGTTCCCTTGGAATTTTCGACTTCTATTGCTAGCAGAAACTATTATTATTGTTAGATAGGTTTATCCTGCGTGTTCGTACAGCGTCAATATTGAATCGTTAGAAGCGTCTTGATTGCCCTCTGGTTATGTGCTTTGTGACCAACGCCACCTGCAGTTGTTTCGAAAAAATAGCAACTTATAACAGTAGACCGATATTAAGCGAACAATTTTGTTGTTTAATTTTCAGGAGGCAGATACAAAGTTCGCGAGGACAGACTGGCGACTGCATCTAGGATGCAAGCGCGGTACAGACAGGGCATTGCCGATCAATACAATAGACAATACAACTACTGACCATGGACATAAAGGCAAGAAAGACGCATCTTTATAAGATAACGAATTAAAGAGTGCTACAAGAGTAACCATTTTGCGTTATAAGGTTGTATTTTTAAAATTTGTCGGATTATAACTCTTTACATTTGTTTGTTTACCTTTTTTTTTTCGCCCAGCAAATAGAGTATATAAATAAGTATTTTTTTTATAGTCTATAGGCTTGCGCTTGACCACTAACTCA
The DNA here is from genome assembly GCA_948252205.1 of Orthosia incerta. NCBI lineage: Eukaryota > Metazoa > Arthropoda > Insecta > Lepidoptera > Noctuidae > Orthosia > Orthosia incerta. Next base: position 16,301,400 of record OX411765.1, read on the forward strand.
CCTGATGGTAAGCGATGATGTGGTCGCTAATGTTAGACATCCGACTCGGCTGTGCAGCGTTCAGGCAGTTGCGCGGTATCTTCTCATCCAACTTACCACAGTATCTCAAGACGAAAGTCTATGACCAGTGTGTGTTGCCAGTGATGACGTATTGCTCTGAGACGTGGTCGCTCACAATGGGCCTAATCAGAAAGCTTACAGTCAACCACAAGGTGGGCCGATGACCTGGTGAAGGTTGTGGCTGGATGCGGGACGCACGGGACCGGTCAATGTGGCGACGCTTAGGGAAGGACTATGTCCAGCAGTGGACACCTTTCGGCTGATATGATGATGATAAATGATAGACTATTACCAGATATTTGTATGCCGTTAATGGCAAAACACACAGCAATCTCTGTACGTTATTTACAACACCTGTTTAGGTACACCTATGTTTTTTTTTACATATAACTTGCAATGTATGTAGGTATGTAAGTGTGTTTGGGTCAAATCTTGCAACTGAATTATAAAGCAGTTATCCTCCACTAATTAAGATGAAATTTTGCATACACGTTTAGTTTGGATGACAATCCAAGCTAAGTGACGTCATTCTAAATCCAATATGGCGGACGGGCCAAGATGGCGAACTAGTAATTTTTTGAGCAATGCCATGATATGGGTATCAAATGAAAGGGTTCGCTGAGAAGAATAAGAAAACAGATTAAAAAAAAATGAATAAATTATTTAACAAGCTTGCAATGTATGTAAGTGTGTTCGGGTCAAATCTTGCAACTGAATTTTAAAGCAGTTATCCTCCACCGATTAAGATGAAATTTTGCATACACGCTTATACTAAATAACATTAGATTCGTTTCCAAATCGTTCTACAGTCCGTTTAACCGATTTTGAGTTCTATTCCGTAAACACAAGGATGACATAAAAAGCATAAACCTATTACCAGAACCAATTGTTTACTACAGCTACCATTTCTCGTATCACTAACGCAATATAAGTCAAAATCGGTTGAACGGGCTGTAAAATGGGCTAATTTAAACGTCTAATGTTATCGCAAATGGAGTTTACTTTGGATGACAATCCATGGTTAGCTAAGTGACGTCATTCTAAATCCAAAATGGCGGACGGCCAAGATGGCGACCTAGTATTTTTTTTGCACTGCCTTGATATGGGTATCAAATGAAAGGGTTTGCTGAGAAGAAAACGAAAATTGCTTGTTTTAAATTATAAAATATTTTGATCTAGACATAAATGAATATTTTAGTTTGAATTCATTCTACGGACATTGTCGATTTTATCATCATTTGATGCTCTCTTTATTTCACACAGACACTTAAGGTTACACTAGTCAAAAATTCTTCCATACAAACGTAGTTTGGGGATTATTCCACTGTTTGACGATGTACGTTCAAAATAAAATGTGATATCAATTTGTCTCATCATTATCTAGGCCTGTATGGAAGCAAAAAAGTAAAAATAGAAAATATTTGAAAGTTATAAGCGTCGAAAGTTCCACATTTCGACATTAATTTTAACGCATTTTTGGGCGCAAATAAATACCATAAGAAGACGGAAAATTGCAAAACGGCCTCCATACAGGCATAGATTAGTAGTTCAACCATGCAAATAACTTTATTTTGAACATATAAATTTAGTAGTTTTTTCATGATATCTAGACAGCCAAAGGTCTGTTTATAAAATTTCGCGCGCCCGATTTCGTCCTAAATCATTATCCATTTCGCTACAAATTTGCAAAAGTGTGTATTCGTACGCGAATTAGCTTCCTATTGCTCATCAAAGCATCTATATCTTCCACACGTGTTGCCGGTTGATATAAAATGCATTTTAACCCCGCGCACAAAATAGTTCGTGCCGTTGACTAGTGTACCCTTAACTCCGATTTCTAAATGAAGAATTTGTTGTTCAATATTTGTTAAATTCTACTAGAGCCAGAAAACCTTTCAAACTTGGCCCATAAAGTATTGACATCTTAATTCTTACTAATATTATAAAAGAATCCTACTACTATAATTATAAACGTGAAAGCTTGTGAGGATGGATGGATGTAGGTATGGATCTCTTTCATGTAAAACCTACTGGACGGCTTTTAATGAAACTTAGCAAAAATATAGCTTATACATGAGATTAACAAAAGCTATAATTTATAAAGATATTGGGGACTAATAATACACACTAATATTATCAAGGCGAAAGTTTGTGAGTGTGTGTGTTTGTATGTTTGTTACTTCTTGATACTCAAACGGCTGTACGGATCTAGATGAAATTTGGCACAAAGATAGATTATAGTAGGAAAAAAATATTTTTCATGCATAGGTACTTTTGTCAGCCTATATCTCCGATACCCCATGGATTTGGGGTATGTGAATTGGCTTGGAATTTCGCTCGTTCTAAGCCAGGGAGTGCGAACCTAGTGCACGCGTGCCTGTGATGGCACACGACAAAATATTTTGGACACGCCAAAATGAGGTTAATTAAGAATCTAGGTAATTTGCAACAGCAGAAATGACAACTACTCCTACTTTTATTTAAATACAATATAAAACTGTAACTAAATATAAGGATTGCTGTAAAAATTTCTGGGTGCAAATAAAGAATTGATTAATTCATAGTATTTAGAGTGTTATTTTTTGTCAATTAAGACAAAGTCAAAATCACACACACATCAACATCTTCAGCCTATTAATGTTCCCACTGCTGGGACACAGGCCTCCTCTCTGTGAGAGGAAATGGGCCGTAATCCACCACGCGGGCCCAGTGCGGGTTGGTGGATGTCACATGTCTTCGAATTTTTGGTTCTAGGACATGCCGGTTTCCTCACGATGTTTTCCTTCACCGGTTGGGCAGCACAGTGAAATCACTTTATAATGCGTTGGTGCGAAGCAACTTGGAATCTAGTGCTATCATCTGGCATCCTTATGAAAATAAATATTCTTAGATGGTGGAAAAGATGCAGAACAAGTTTACACGTTACCTATATATGAGGCAATTTGGCGTCTACCCGTTTTACCCGCTTTTGTACCCAACTCTCTTTGTAATATCATGCTTGGGTACTATAAGTTGGAAGTAAGGCGCAATCTCAGATATTATAATACTAGCATACAGATGCCTCATCCCATACAAAGAAACCGTGCCGACGTAACTAGCGTTTTTTGTCTGATTAAGATGATTATTTTTATAAGTACTTCGATCGCGTTCGGTTCCTTTCCATGGCTGTAGATAATGTTAGCAGCGACTTGCAATTAAAAGAATTTTCTCGGTTCATGATTATTTTTTTCTTTAAATACAGTGACGATTTGTTTTATAGTATTTTTTTGCAAGATTTAATGAAATGAAACTTTCATTGTACCAAAATGTGTTACAATACAAATTTAAAAAATCGATTGGCATGCCTCAGAAATTTAAAACCGCGCCATCTTTTGGAATCAATTTTAAATGATCCGTTCAACTAATCTTTGAAATGTGAATTAAGTGCCCAATATGCCATATTATTTAATTTTGTGCTTAGAGTTGATTAAAAAAGAACATACAATTTTTATGAAAAATTTATGAAAATGTTTTTTTTTTTTATTTTTTTATTCTAAATTCTTAAAGGAGGCTTTTATCCACAATGGCATGTCAGCCTCATCATAACTTAAACTTATTCGAAACTACACCTACCAATACATTATAAATTTTAAACAAATCAGTAAGTAGGTTTGGCTATCTCAGGTGAAGGTTGCGCTAAAACTTTTACATATGGACCAATATCATATTTGTTTATTTTTATTCTGCTCAACAGTGTCTCTCTTTCCTTCTTAGTCTTAGTACACTCCATAAGTAGATGGTGAACATCTTCAACCGTTCCGCATGTTTCACAATTGGGAGAATTCACTTTCTTCATCAAATAACCAAACTTGCGGGATGGGTAGTGACCAGAGCGTAATCTATGAAGCAGAACAATATGATACCTACTCATTTCCTTGAATTTTATACACAATTCAATAACAAATTGATGCATATCGCACCATCTAGTGCCATTTATTTGAACCAAATTTTCTTTGAGAGCACGGGGCACTGGTGAAATATGTCTTTAAGGTTTTTCGGGGGATGTTAAACAATCCACAAATCTTATAATCGTTGGGATTGCTCGTTCCAAGCAGTAGGCTAGAGTTGGGGTCGAAGAAGAGTCTGTTTGAAACTCCGGTAGCCCGTAGAAACATATTAAAGTTATCTATTGTGTGTCGGGTAATTAAGATTATAATAGCGTCCCTCAGCGATTGGACTCCTTTCCTACTCTTTGGCGGAATTCCAGAAGGTGACAGTTAGTGTATTGTCCTCTATGTAACTTGTGCCAGCTACCCGAGCTGTTACTTGGGACTTGTCATTCATGGACGCGAGTGTGTGTTCAGTTTTCGAGGGGCGTCTCTGGGTGTTTGACTATTTTTTATTACTTTGGGTTCTACCTGTAAAAATAAATATACGTGTAAATGAATAAATAAAAAAATTTCAACACACTTGCTCATAAAGTGGCTCTAATTTCACCGCAATTAGGTACATAATGATACCTGTTATCAAACTGTGACTTTTTCATTGCTATTATTCACAAGTGAGTTATAGAGTTTTTTTTAAATCTATTGGTTAAGTTGCTTTGTTCTTAAAAAAGTTTCTATACAAAAAAGATCGTGCTCAATAGTACAAATAAATTAATGTACCTATTGCTTGCTCATTTCATGCAACTTCGTATTTAAATAGATAATTTCGACTTGTACGTGCTTAATAAATAAAACTTTCACTCAAATATAAATTTTATTTGCTCTGTAGAGATATTCGGCTAAAAGGCCGAGAAATAATGTAAGGTGCGGCTCGAAGACCAAAAACAATGATGGCGCGGGTGGCTACTAGCTGGCTAGTGGTTGTATCTCCATAGGTTTTATTTAATTAAGAAAGGGGGGAAGAAAACAAGATTGAGAAAGGCTGCTGATTTCGCAACTAAGGAAAGAAAATTGACCAACCTTAGCAACACGGTGGGCAGTCCAGCTCAGGGCCTCGCTCCACGTGCTGACGCTGCTCCGACCTTGATGCGCTCTTCTCGGTCTTATGATGGTGAGGACGATATGAGGTTTGTGTACGGCACGAAGTAACCTCAAGGGGCGGTCTTAATCCAAAATTGTGGATAAACCAATCGGAGCGGTACTGACACGACCACGCGGCGGCGGTGTCGGTCGTATTCTTACCTCAGTACAAAACCAAGCAGCGAAATATAAAAATATAAAGTAAAAAGCGGGTAGAAAAAACTATATCCAAAATGAGGAGCGCCAATGAAAACGGCGCGAACATAAATTTATGTACCTATTGCTTGCTCATTTCATGCAACTTCGTATTTAAATAGATAATTTCAACTTGTACATGCCTAATAAATAAAACTTTTACTCAAATATAAATTTTATTTGCTTTATTATTAAGAAAAATTTAAATTCCATATTTTGTACGTGGCTAAAACACTATCCACGAAAAGCCAAAAAAATAAACCTCATTCTTTTAGTCTATGGCCGATCGCCATTGTTAAATGCGCGCGCATAGGAAAACTGATTATTTTTGCGCGCCATTGCGAATAAAATTTCACAACTCGTTTTTACTGTTGAAAATGATCTTTTTGTATTATTTTCTTCACAAGTGTGTTTAAAAACGTCTTATGATACACGTGCGTATTGATGATTACCGTCCTCGGCTCTCTTAAGTCCCTACGGCTCGGGTCTCAATGGCGCCTCGGCGGTAATCACCAACATTGCACACTTGTACCATAATAATGTACTATTATTATACGAGTGTATTTTTATTTATTATATAAGTAATTTAGTAGACATAGCCCGAAGAATTGCCAAACTTAAGTGGCAGTGGGCAGGGCACATTGCTCGCAGAACGGATGGCCGATGGGGCCGAAAAGTTCTGGAATGGCGACCGCGAACCGGAAGACGATACGTTGGAAGGCCTCCCACTAGGTGGACCGATGACCTGGTTAAGGTTGCGGGAAGGCGCTGGATGCGAGACGCACGAGATCGGTCAATGTGGCGACGCCTGGGGGAGGCCTATGTCCAGCAGTGGACGTCTTTCGGCTGAAATGATGATGATGATATAAGTAATTGGAAAAAACAGGATATCAAATGTTGACTAGTTTATTACGTAATGCTCATATAAGTGGTGAACTAGTACTTGACACTCTAGCTGACCGGCCCCGGCTTTGCATGGATGGACTATATAATGAACATAATGAAACTTATTTTTAAATTTAATTTCCTTCATACAAACCTTAAGGTTGCCCTAGTCGACGGCACGAACTATTTAGTGCGCGGGGTTAAAATGCATGCTATCTCATCTGACAACACGTGCGAAAGAGATAGATGCTGTGATGAGCAGTAAGAAGCTAGTTCGCGTCCGAATTAAAACCTTTGCAAATTTGTAGCGAAATGGATGACGATTTAGGGCGAAAACGAGCGCGCGAAATTTTATAAACAGACCTTTGGGAATATGGATATCAAGAAAAAAAGAAGAAATGCTATTACTTAAAAAACCTACCCAAAGGTGCGTTAAAATTAGTGTTGAAATATGGAACTTTCGACGCTCATAGCTATTACATATTTTTTTTTACTATTTTGTTTCCATACAGGGCTAGATAATGATGACACAAATTAATATAATTTTTATTTAAAACGTACATCGTCAAATAGTGAAGTAATCGCTAGACTACGTTTGTATGGTGATCGACTAGTGCAACCTTAATACTAAATACACATTTATTGCTTCCACATATGAACTTAGATGGTAAGTTACAAATTTAGACCATTGTCGCTACTGAGGAGAGTGAGGGACAGTCAAAACGGCATCCTGAAAACTGTAGCTGAGAGCTTTGGCTCTCCGATTATGCAGCAGTTTGTGCGGAGGTTAATTGTTACTAACACTAGGTAATAAGTTTTATGTGTTACTAACACTAGGCAATAAGTTGTTTCTATGTTACTAACACCCTATGGATTTTTACGTCCGAAATAAAGACATTCTATTCTATTGTGAACCCTGTCGGGCACTGCAAAAGTAGGAGAGAGGAAGTGGAAAATAAATTAAGACTTAGTTAAATAAAAGCTTATTTAACTAAGTCTTAATTTATTTAGTAGATTGCAATTAGTTAAATTAAATATTTTTTATTTAAATATTCATTAACATTATGATAGCATTAAGTTAACAGGTTTTTTTTACTTGTCTTGGCATTGACAAAAACCACAAAAAAGAAATAAGTGCAGCCGTTCTGAAGTGATGACATTCAGCTTTTTTTTTATCTACCTTTATTGTCCACTGCTGGGCAAAGGTCTCCCCCATAGCCTTCGACATTCAGCTATTAATTTTTATTTATCAAACTAATATTATAAATGCGAAAGTTTGTGAGTGTGTTTGTATGTCATGTTTGTTTGCGTGAAAGTTTGTGAGTGTGTTTGTATGTCATGTTTGTTTTCGTGAAAGTTTGTGAGTGTGTTTGTATGTCATGTTTGTTTGCGTGAAATTTTGTGAGTGTGTTTGTATGTCATGTTTGTTTGCGTGAAAGTTTGTGAGTGTGTTTGTATGTCATGTTTGTTTGCGTGAAAGTTTGTGAGTGTGTTTGTATGTCATGTTTGTTTGCGTGAAAGAGTTTTACGCAAAAAAACTACTGGACGGATCTGAGTAAAATTTGGCACAGAGATAGATTATAGTCCGGAATAGCAGATAGGATACTTTTTATCCCGGGAATATGTTCCCTTGGGATAATTTTCGACATTTACGCGGGCGAAGTCACTGGCAGAAGTCTAACCCTTTAATGCAAAACTACTGAACAGATTTTTATGAAACTTTACATTAAATCAACGGAATAAAACATACGCTATAATTTATAAATGTATTACAGGAAGTTATAATTCTACGAGGCTGGAGCCGCAGGCGACAACTAGTCTTCAAATACCAGATCCAAAATCTGAAATTCCTTACAGCTTATATTTTCAGGCGGGAGGGCTGCGGTACACCTCTTGTAGATCGTTAGGCGCCTTACAGGACTCCCATCTTTGTGATACTCATCTGGAAAACAACACTTTCATTATACAGGATTATTTGAACCTGGTTGAGACAACGACAGTCGCCAACGACTTTGAGGGAACAAAACGCGCACTCGTCGTTTCACAAACGCGTGACCCAAATTTCGGTAGTTTTTTTTACTTTCCTTATTATTCCATGACTTTAAAATAAAAACCCCAGATCGAAATGTCGATGATTAAATTGTCTTTGAGATGGTGACAACTTCTTTAAAATACGCCCGGTGGTTTTGATGCGATTGTCGTGTTTTTGGCCGTGTCAGAGATAGCTTTACGAATAAAACTCGAAAATTTAGGAGTTCAAGTGCTGTTTTAAGATCTGTCTAACGTCTACGCATGGTTGACGTTTCGCGTGACCCAAGGGCTGGCGATTGCAGAGATCTATGCCCAGCAATGGACTGTGGTAGGCTGATGGAAAAAGGAGTGAGGAAGTAGGTACCTGGGGCCTTACTCTGACGCTTCAAAACTATCATGGTTCAACTATAAAAGAGCGACTGCCTATCTGACCTCCACAACCCAGTTACTGGGTAACACGGTACCCCTTGGCAAGACAGGTGTCAGATCTCAAGCTTCTGACTACTCGTAACGACTGTCAAAGATCTTCAAATGACAGCCGGGACCAACGGCTTAACGTGCTTGCCGAGGTACGGAGGAAACTCGGAATGTTGAAATGGTCACCCATCCACGGACCGACCTCTTCAAGCGTTGCTTAACGGCTGTTATTATTTAGCCACGAGCTCCTCAACTATGAGAGAGAGACGGAGCTATTTAGATCGAAGAGCGCTATCCCTTTTTAACCGACTTACCAAAAAGGTGGAGGTTCTATGTTGGACCAGTACGCTCTAAAGGGGTTAGCAGATCTTTCATTTCACCAGTTATGTTCAATAAGTTGCATGATATTCGGCTAATCTTTTCTGGCGTTATAAGTACCTTACTAAAAAAATTGTCTATTAGGTAGGTACAACAAAGAAGTGAAAAATAAAAAACCTTTTAGACAAAAAATATACTACCGACTTCCAAATAAAAAAACTATAAAGTGAAAAACAATTTATTTTTGGAAGTTGGTGTCCATAACGCAAAAAATTGGTACCTATGAAAGATTCGACTTTGTAGTTTTTTTATTTAGTATTTTTTTTTTTTTGTATAATAGTACATTATGGTACAAGTGTGTAATGTTGGTGATTACCGCTGAGGCGCCATTGAGACCCGAGCCGAAGGTGAGGGTCTTAAAAGAGCCGAGGACAGTAATCATCAATCCACACGTGTATCATACGACGTTTTTCAACACACTTGTGAAGAAAATAATACAAAAAAATCATTTTCAACAGTAAAAACGAGTTGTGAAAATTTTTTCACAATGGCGGGCAAAATTAGTCTGTTTTCCCATGCGCGCACATTTAACAATGGCGATCGGCCATAGGCTAAAAGAATGAGGTTTCTTTTTTTTGGCTTTTCGTGGACAGTGTTTTAGCCACGTACAAAATAGGGAATTTTATTTTTTCTTAATAATAAAGCAAATAAAATTTATATTTGAGTGAAAGTTTTATTTATTAAGCACGTACAAGTTGAAATTATCTATTTAAATACGAAGTTGCATGAAATGAGCAAGCAATAGGTACATTAATTTAATTGTACTATTGAGCACGATCTTTTTTGTATCGAAACTTTTTTAAGACCAAAGCAACTCAACCAATAAATTAAAAAAAAAACTCTATAACTCACTTTGTAACACTGACCTCTAATATACAGGGTGTCCCAGAAATCGACGTCAAGCCGTAAATGGGTGATAGACCAAGTTATAACAGTTCTCAGAAAAATACGAAAAAAAATCTATCTCATGTTTTAAAAAAATTATGTTCACTTTAAAAATTTACTAAAAAAATCAATCCCTGTAATGGTTCTTTAACTCCAATTGCTACAAATCCCATAATTTATTAATTTTTTTTATTATTATGTAATCTTGAATAATGCTTGTGTAGATTTTTGCCTAAAATTTAAAGCCAACTCCTCCTACTTAGAAGAAAATTAAACTTTTTCAAAACCAAATTATTCAAATTTACTGTTTCGCCCAACTTTAACTGACTGTACTGAAAAAAAAATGTACTACGCTAGTTTGGCAAGTAACATGAAAAATTGGCGCATTTAATAAGGATTCAAAAATGGTGAAACACTTGCTAGATTACGTTTTCAATAATTGGTCAAATTTTTTTTTGTAAATAGTATCGGTTTTTACCCAAAATGTCCATACTTCCTTAAAATGACTTTAGCTTACCTAAAGCTTTGCTAAACTCCGTTTCTAATTCGATAGAGACGGAGAGAGTCATTTTACGAAGTGTGAGCGAGATAAGAAATCGACATTTTACGTAATTTAAGAGCAAAGTTATGATAGTGACTCAACCTTTTTACTTTAAGTCAGGACCAGTTTTCTCATCTTAGAAAAAAAAAACAAATTATCAGATTTAATTTTTTTTTATTACAATAAATGTTCAAACTGCCTTCCTTCGACGGCAATGCAAGCACGACATCTTCTTAAAAAAGATCTGGTTATTTTCCGGGCAAATCTTCCCCTATTTACAAAGACAACGGCTTCCGTTATTCTTTCCCGCAGCTCGGCTAAATTCTCTATTGTTTTTGAGTACACTTTCTCTTTTACCGCTCCCCAATAAAAAAAATCTAGGGGATTTAAATCAGGCGAACGGGGTGGCCACAAGATTGTCCCACCGCGCCCTATCCACCTGAGCGGGTATTCTTCATCAAGATGTTCTCTTACTAAACGGGCATAATGCGCTGGGCAGCCATCTTGCTGGAACCACATTTCCCTGTAAACACTCTCCGTCTCTATCGAATTAGAAACGGAGTTTAGCAAAGCTTTAGGTAAGCTAAAGTCATTTTAAGGAAGTATGGACATTCTGGGTAAAAACCGATACTATTTACAAAAAAAAATTTGACCAATTATTGAAAACGTAATCTAGCAAGTGTTACACCATTTTTGAATCCTTATTAAATGCGCCAATTTTTCATGTTACTTGCCAAACTAGCGTAGTACATTTTTTTTTCAGTACAGTCAGTTAAAGTTGGGCGAAACAGTAAATTTTAATAATTTGGTTTTGAAAAAGTTTAATTTTCTTCTAAGTAGGAGGAGTTGGCTTTAAATTTTAGGCAAAAATCTACACAAGCATTATTCAAGATTACATAATAATAAAAAAAATTGATAAATTATGGGATTTGTAGCAATTGGAGTTAAAGAACCATTACAGGGATTGATTTTTTTAGTAAATTTTTAAAGTGAACATAATTTTTTAAAAACATGAGATAGATTTTTTTTCGTATTTTTCTGAGAACTGTTATAACTTGGTCTATCACCCATTTACGGCTTGACGTCGATTTCTGGGACACCCTGTACAAGTACGCTGGACTTCATATTATCGATGACAAAATTAAGACATTTGATTTTCGCCATTTTGGCGCTGATAGCAACGTGACTTAACGTGAGATTCCATGGAACTAATATTAGAGATGGAACATAGCCTTCGGTATAAACATACGTGAGAATAATTTAATACGTAAGAGAAAAAGAAAATCCCAATTATTTTAATTGAGATTCATTTCTAAGTAATAGAAAACTTGCTGTAAAGGTTAACTAAAAATACTTTCAATCAGATTGCAAGCTATAAACTAGTGGAAAGCGTGCTACTAAAGTTATAGCGCATTACTCTCAGATCAGTGAGATTTAAATATGGGGATAGGCTAACAACTTATCCTTAAAACTAGTATATTTGAGCAAGTATCTGCTCGCTCAAGTATACTAGTTAGTTAATACTTACATTTACAATAGTTTGGATTGATGGATTTGGATACTGTCTCTGTAGTGTTAAGGTGCAAATAAGAGTGAAATCGCATTCCAGCGACGTGAAGACTTATATCAGTTTTCAACTCTGTTTCAGATGCAGATATAAATTGTTTGACTTAAAAACATTTCTTAATACAATTATAATTATCATGATATTATTCCAGAATTAATTCCAGACAGGAACGAGGTGATTGATACAAGAAGAGAGAGGCCTGTGCTCAGCAGTGGGCGAAGTCGGACTGTGGATGATCATGATGATGATTCCAGAATTTGGTATTACTCATTGATTTTTAACATATTATTACTGATTATTAGGCATTCGTTTAACATTCATCACTAATACCAATATGAGATATTTAGTTGCAACATATTATGAGAAGTCAATACAGTAGATGAGAATAAAAATAATATAATATTTCCAGGCGAATATATTAGTATTACCTAATCTTGAGAAATATCGGTATTAACCTATCTCTAAATGTGTCAATTTTAGTTCCTGAGAACCTCGAGTGGGGCGCTTTGATTCGGCACAAAAATCAACTGTCATTTCATCTAATATATTTAGTCCAGCGTAATTGTATGATAGAGGTAAGTGCTTTGTAAGTAATAGCAATGAAAAAGTCACAGTTTAATAACAGGTATCATTATGTGCCTAATTGCGGGGAAATTAGAGCCACTTTATGAGCAAGTGTGCTGAAAAAGTTTTTTTAGTAGGAATATTTTTTTGTAAAAAAGTTTTTTCACAGCATAATCATCATGGCGTTGTTAAGTAATTATAGGTCGTACGGTTTTAAACTTACTTTTTTGATATACTTGTATAAAGCTTCCATCTTCCGCTGGTGTCATATTGTTGGTAACCACGTTTCCTGTAATTATTACGAAATAAAATAATATTATGATTGTCACAGAAGCAATTATTGTATGTAAAACTAGCTTTGCCCGCTTCTTCACTCCCGTAGCCCGCCCCATAAGAACAGTTACATTTTTCGAGATATTTCTCGTATAGAAAGAAAGAAAGAACAATAGTAGATTATTGCATCGAGCACAAAGTAATTTATTATTGCACCGAGTGCCTGATTTAGAGCCCGAGCGTCAGCGAGGGCTCTAATCTAACAGGCACGAGGGCAACATAAATTACTTAAGGCGAGGTGCATAATCTGCTTTTCTTTCAACTATTACCTATAGGAATAGTAGATAAAAGAAACTCATATCAAACAGTTAAAATATAAGTTTAATTATTGAAATTAAAAGTTATACTTGAGCAATTATTAAACGTAAGGTTAAGTTTTGTTGGGCAAATTTATATTTGTTTGTTTAACTTGGGACTAAATAATATTATCAGACGAGTTAGATGGGCCTGGCTGATTTGTTACAATGAAGTCGTTATCACGGGAAGTAGATGGGCGCGGCCACGGGCGCGGCGATGTCGAAAATCACTTTTTTAAATTTCTTTCATTTTTAAATCAGAGTTAGTAGCAATCATTTTTTAAATTTGGAACAAGTAGGATAGAAACGAATAATACGTACGTAAAAAAAAAGTATTTATATCGGCTGGCTGAATAGAGCTAATCCATTGAGATTGGCACCTTTTGGTGCGATTAAAAAAAAAACTGTGCAATAATGCAATTTCATACATTTTTATTGCTCTACAGCAATAAAGACTCGCTTTGTACTGAGTTTTTAGTGTGATTGTGATGAAATTAAAGCATAGTTGGAAGAAAATATTTATTTGTGACCCGCACAAGAGACACGAGTAAGAAAAACACAAACAATAATAAAAAATAAAAATAAATAACCCCGTGCGAGACCAAAAAGGCTTATATCTCAGCATGTGCAACGATATTAAAAAGAAAATAACGCTGTAAAATTATTAATTAAAAAAAATATATATTATTCTGGTAAAAATAAAAATTGCGCAAAAAACAGTTTGTCATCGAGTATACTGCATAAAGTAAGCGAGATAGGACGATGCGACAAACTTAAGCGAGTGAAAGAGACAGTTACACAATACTATCTTCAACATTGACACAAAAATAGCTACTGCGCTGGGTCTTGCAGCCAATTCAGAGACACAAAGATCCGTTGTGACTTGTGAGATATTATATGCTTGTCACATTTCGAATCCGCTGGCAATCGGTCCCAAATTATCCAGCCGTCAGCCGTAAACCGTTCGTCTCGTAAGACGATCATCGAAAGGTTACAAATCGTTCGCTACATTGAATTTGGCTTAAATTTATTTCGGTTGACTACCCTAGCAGAATTCAAGCCAGTTCGAAATTTAAATAAAACCTTTGACAAGTTACCTCGTTGGTTGTCATGTCTCGGAATAAAATATCATTCCATTTTTAAATGACACGACCAATATGTAATTTATTTGTCTGCTAAACCGACGACAGATTGAATTTTCTTACAACTTTTGCCGGCTACTGCTCGCATACTCGCATTTATTTGGCCAGTACAGCAATTTCGATTTATCTCGAAGAAGTTTGTCAAAAAAAAGTCCAAACAGAAAATTAAGTTTTTTTAAGAAAACAATCTATACTATCTTTACTAATATATATATTATTAATATTATAAAGCTGAAGAGTTTGTTTGTTTGTTTGTTTAAACGCGCTAATCTCAGGAACTACTGGTTGGAATTGAAAAATTCTTTTTGTGTTGGATAGTCCATTTATCGAGGAAGGTTATAGGCTATATAACATCACGCTTCAACCAATAGGAGCCGAGCATAAATGAAAAATGTTGGAAAAACGGGCACAAATATTCCTTTTTGAGAGCTTTGTTGCGTGCGCTGCGTAAACGGTTTAAGTTACGCAAATATAATGTATGATGGAATTGTTTTTCTTTAAAAGTTCTAAAAAAAAGTCCGCGACAGCATATATCTATCTTTTAAGATTGACTCACAATAGCAGCTTTTATGTTCTAAATTTTAATTAGATCGCCGCCGCCGGTAGAAACAAAATTTTACAGGTTACATTCGTATAGGTAGTAGTAAGGGTAGGTAGGGTAGGGTAGGTAGGGTAGGGTAGGGTAGATAGGGTAGGGTAGGTAAGGTAGGATAGGGTAGGTAGAGTAGAGTAGGTAGGGTAGATAGGGTAGGTGGGTAGGGTAGTTATGGGAAATAAAAAAAATTGGGTAAGTAGGTAGGAGGTAGGTAGGTAGGTAGCCAGTTGACGGGAGCGAAGCTGCGGGGGTCAGCTTGTTTAATATAAACTTTATTTACTATCATTGAGGGCTATCTCCACCAAGTCGATGTCCTTGCAGACTCCGGCTGTTGTACACCTCTGAAACTTGAAAGCTGTCGCAACTCGAGGTCTAGGATCCCCATTGTTGTGATACTCGCCTGCAAAATGAAAGTAAAAATGTTTAAATTTTTACAAACAAATTAAAAAACCGGTCAAGTTAGAGTCGAACTCGCGCACGAAGGGTTCCGTACAATTATCGCAAAAAAATCACGTTTGTTGTGTGGGGTTTATTTAGTTTTTAGTATTGTTTGTTATAGCGGCAACAGAAATACATCATCTGTGAAAATTTCAACTGCTTAGCTATCACGGTTTATGAGATACAGCCTGGTGACGGACGGACTGATAGACAGAAGGACCGCGGAGTAGGAATAGGGTCCCGTTTTTACCCTTTGGGTACGGAACCCTAAAAAAGTATCCAAAAATGGTTTGGTCATGTTTTTTTTTTTGGCACTAATACTAACCTTAATTTATTTATCTATTATGGCACTCCAACGGATTGTTCACAGTAACAATGACAAAAATAATAATCGCAATTTCAGTAGCTACAGCAAACTGAATTGTCTTTTTATATTTACTATGGACACTTTTAACTTTCTACATCGTTCTCACATAATGTGTAATCTCAACATGAATGATGTAACAAATGATTTGTAATAATTACCTAATTGAAAAAGAGTGTCCATGGAGTTTCTTGCCCGTTCTTCTCCATAGAGATCTACGCCTTGGAATGGGCATCTACGGTACTTTCACAGTTATTATGTCTTGTGACTGGGACTGTAGCACCATAATTTTGTAATATTTTATTTTGTCTTTTGACAATTCAAAAGTGCCTGTAACTGGCCTACTTGAAATAAAGTGCTTTGACTTTGACTTTTTGTCCACTTATAGGATGCGTGACTTTACGTATGTGTGCAACATTCCTTGACAACTGTAAAAACAGTTCCAACAATTTTTTTTTCAAAAATTTATATTTATTAGACTAATAAAATAAAACTGAAGAGTTTGATGTTTTTTTTGTTTTTAGGGTTCCGTACCCAAAGGGTGAAAATGGGACCCTATTACTAAGACTCCGCGATCCGTCTGTCTGTCTGTCTGTCTGTCTGTCTGTCTTTCTGTCTGTCCGTCTGTCACCAGGCTGTATCTCATGAACCGTGATAGCTAGAAAGCTGAAATTTTCACAGATGATGTATTTCTGTTGTCGCTATAACAACAAATACTAAAAACAGAATAAAATTAATATTTAAGTGGGACACCCATGTAACAACCGTATTTTTTTTATCGTTTTTTGCGTTATGGTACGGAACCCTTCGTGCGCGAGTCTGACTCGCATTTGGCCGGTTTTTTCTTTGTTTGTTAGAACGCGCAATCGTTATCTCTGTAATAGGGAAGTTTCCTAGGTAGAAAAAATATTATTCTATTTAGTATTTTTTGCTTTACCAAATCAATAAAAAAATACAAAGTAAAAGCGCATCAAAGTTCAGGAGTGGGGGCTTGTGACGTCACTAAGGCAGTATAAAGTGTACTAGCGGCGGCGGCGTGACGTTTAACGATATTTCAACGCATTATATCGTCGTCACTTCATGTTTAAGTATTAAAAGAAATAAATACGTGTCCAATATTTTTTATTAATCTAGCTGACGGACTAAATACTAATATTTAGTAAACTACCCTAGATTTGAAAAAAAAAATTGTATAATTATGATAGTCACATTTATGAGGAAGGTTAGAGGCTATATAGCACTACGCTAAAGTTTTTAGTTAGCCTCAAATATTGATATTTGTAAAGTAAGTCTGAAGAAAAGCGCTATAGAACTGCTTTATCCGCGTGCGCTGGGGTAGTGGCTAATTATACGTAAGTGCCATGTACTACAAAGATATTAGTTTTAAGCAGATCAATAAAAAACCCAGTCGTCTATCTCTTATAAATAAGACACATTAAGGAATTTTGGCTCAAATAGTTTATCCTCAAAAATGTTTCTTCGTAATAGACTTTGAAACCATCCAACCGATGTGCCTCAAACCGGTCTCATTTGAAAGACAATAATGCGAAGATGGTTTTAGAATAAAAAAAATAATTTGGTAGGTTGGGTAGGTAGTTACCCGAGGTAGGTAAGTAGGGTAGGTAGTTTTGTAGGACCTGAGAGGCCTTATTTGGACATTTGTTCGAGGTTAGTAAGGCTGGAAGTCCTGGACATTGTGGTAGATCATATGTGTACAGCGTCTACAGGACAGGTCCCAGCACAGAGCCCTGTGGCACTCCAGCTGTAATTTCGTAAAAGTTGGAGGAACAGTCGTTCTCTCTCACTTGGAAGATCCTATCTGATAGGTATGATTTCAGGACTTCATAGAAAGTATGAGGTAATATTGAACAATAATCCTTTATGCAAGACACTGTCGAAGGCCTGCTGACTGTCCAGAAAAACTGATGAACAATATTCTTTCCTTTCTAACGATGCTCTGATCTCTCTGCACACTCTATCTATACTTATACTTATTACTTATTACTTAAATATTATAAAGAGTAATATAATATATAATATAATATTATAAAGAGGTAAAATTTGTAAGTTTGTATGTAGGGGGTAATCTCTGGAACTAATGATCCAATTCTAAAAATTTTTTCACTGGTAGAAAGCTAAGTTATTCCTGAGTGCTATAGGCTATATAACATCACGCTACGACCAACAGGAGCGAAGCATATATGAAAAATGTTGCAAAAACGGGAAAGAATATTACTTTTTGAGGGCTTTCGTTGCGTACGCTGCGTAAACGGTTTCAGTTATGCAATCATGTATGTAGGGTAGGTAGGGTAGGTGTAGGTGTAGGTGTAGGGTACGTGTAGGGTAGGTGTAGGGTAGGTGTAGGGTAGGTGTAGGGTACGTGTAGGGTACGTGTAGGGTAGGTGTAGGGTAGGTGTAGGGTAGGTGTAGGGTAGGTGTAGGGTAGGTGTAGGGTAGGTGTAGGGTAGGTGTAGGGTAGGTGTAGGGTAGGTGTAGGGTAGGTGTAGCGTAGGTGTAGCGTAGGTGTAGCGTAGGTGTAGCGTAGGTGTAGCGTAGGTGTAGCGTAGGTGTAGCGTAGGTGTAGCGTATGTGTAGCGTAGGTGTAGCGTAGGTGTAGCGTAGGTGTAGCGTAGGTGTAGCGTAGGTGTAGCGTAGGTGTAGCGTAGGTGTAGCGTAGGTGTAGCGTAGGTGTAGCGTAGGTGTAGCGTAGGTGTAGCGTAGGTGTAGCGTAGGTGTAGCGTAGGTGTAGCGTAGGTGTAGCGTAGGTATAGCGTAGGTGTAGCGTGGGTGTAGAGATTATTGACCTTTCTTTTATGACTTTCATCATTCTGTGTAGCAGTGACTTCTCGAAAAGCTTTGACATTATAGGCAGAAGACTGATTGGCCTGTATGATGTGAGTTCGTGAATAGGTTTCCCAGGTTTTTGGATCATTACAATATTCGATATTTTCCATAGGTCTGGGAAGTATCCAATTCTCAGCATTGCGTTGAATACCATTGTTAGGTACATACTATCATCAAGCGTTTGTCAATCGTTTTTACTTCGCACCGCATATACAGTCCACTAAATCAGCCCTACGCGACACCAAAAATTATGTGTCATGATGTACAAAAATAAAGAAAATAAGAATGAAAGTTAACCTCGCCACTGCCGGGTGCTAAAATTTTTCGTCTCTGTACCTTCTTAAGAAACAATGGATAATTTAGCAGAGTTATGCAATAGCTGAAGGGTAACGTATCTACGTTGGTTAATAATTTTACTTAAAGTATATTTAACCATTTATTTTTATTCGAAAAAATCCGTTTTCACGCGTCGTCAGAGGGCCTCGCGAAATGTACCTTGCCCACATCAAATTTAGGTCTAGCGCCGCCACTGTGCACTTGCAACCACTAACAAGGAAGCATCAAGACTAGTTTTATTAAAAGTTCAAATAAACTTACTTCTTTGATACATTTTTAAGTAGCTGCCATCTTGAGCCGGTTTTCCAGTGGTGCCCACGTTTCCTGTAAACACGAAATTATGGGAAACTGTTTGAATTTTGACACATTTCACAACATAAATATACAACCACTGACTTATAAACCTATGGACTTGCCATACCTACGAAATTAGCGTTTATACCTACAAAAATCGGGCAATTAAGATGGCTGCCCATTTGCACTGACTTATAACCTCATTGGCCCATTGCAACTGTTTGACAGCACAACTACACAGATAAACGTATATATACGGCACACAATTACCAATTTTTTTGGCAATCAACATGGCGACCGGTCACGCATAGACATGATTTTGACGTCACTCAAAAGTGTTACCAAGTTTAGTCCTTGACAAACATTTAGATGTCTCTCTTTTCATATGCAGTTCTTGGTTAGTTAAAAAGAGACAAAACGCTTTTTGAGATGCGTGTGTCGATATTATAGATACATATTTGTATAACTATTCTTCATATAGTAGAATATGCCGTCTCCATAGTTTTCCAACCTCATTGTATATAACTCACACACGCACACATATTATTTGTATTATGTTTGTCTCTATGTAAAAACAATAGATTATTTATTCCCAATGTAATATCGATGCATCAATTGCCGTTGCATCGAAAATGGTGCATTATGTGCGTGACATTGAATGTCATGTACTCGCATGATTGCTGTCTGTCTGTATGTTTGCTCCGACAAATCTCCGAAATGGCTAGATCGATTTTGATGGGACTTTCACTGATATTTAGCTGGTATTATAAGGAGTAACTCGGACTACTTTGAGTTTAGAAAAATATTAGGGTCCGCACGAAAAATTTAAAACTATGTTTTAGCTTTAAGTGTTTGAAGCGGGTGAAGTCTCTGGAAAAAGCTAGTAAAAATGAAACTTACCAGCAAACTGATAATCTTCTTCGTTATTACTTTGCCCCGCGGAAGCGAAAGTAAATAATAAAAACAAAATAAAATAAATCTTTAGTGCGGCCATCTTGCACATACGCACACGGTACAAGAAATACTTCCACTATAAATTTAGCACACAAGCGATGCGTTTGATGACAGTATATTTAACTGATTTGTTTGTATAATGTTGATAGCACAGTTCAAATGTTATCATTTCAAAAATTACAAATAATTGGGTTAAGAGTAGATACCTACAACTGTATCTAAAAAAATCAAGTGGATCCAAGCGCACAGACTTTACAAATGAGCAAAGCTTATTCATACGATGAGAGAGCTTAGCGAGTGGAGTAAGGCCACTTTCTAACCGAGCGAGCGAAGCGCGCCTCTCACTATAAGGGGTCGTACCTTAATCACGTATTTTTAGCAACTTTTCCCTCCAGTGATAGTGGTGAGATTTTGAACTATCCAAAAAAACGTGTAATTTTTTTGGTACTAATAAGTAGATATATAAAAAGATCTGTTCTTTTTGTATATCTACTTATTAGTACCAAAAAAATTACACGTTTTTTTTCGCTTTTTCTTTAATAAATAAATGTATAATTTAGTTCAATTCGGGCAAATCAAGCACCGTGATAAAAAAAGAAAGCAAAAGCCAAAGCCCCCCGCGTTTAGTTAAATAATATAATTATACACACTACACCCTCACCTCTCTCCTTGTGGTATTCGGTGTCATTTTTGTATTTTCTTTTCGAGCCTCACGTGTATAATGAACGACCCCAAACATGAGTTCAGCGTGTCTTCTTTAGAGAAGAGCGAGCGAAGCGAGCACCTTCTATTCAATCAGCTCACAAGTGATGCGTAGAGATGGTGGGCTTATTTCGATCGCACGTTCGAGTCCCCCGTGGTCATAAAGGTCAGCTCACATCAAGACACGACACGACGCTGCACTAGCGATTCAATATGGAACTTTGTTTAGTACACAAAAAAGCACACATTTCAGTGAGAGAGAACACGAGGCGCTCGTCGCGGTCAAATCATACATCACGCCTGTTTTCCCAGAAGGGTACGGCAGAGGTGCAACTATTCTATATTAACACCCCACTCTCCAGGACCAAGAACTTATCGAACGAACCTTTTTTATTAAGCGGGTTTCGCCTTTTATCAGTAAAAAAACAGCTCTTAGTCTATACTTCTATACTATAATATATATAATATTATAAAGACGTAAAATTTTTAAGTTTGTATGTAGGGGGTAATCTCATGCACTTCTGGTTGGAATTGAAAAAATCTTTTTGTGTTAGATAGTTCATTTATCGAGGAAGGTTATAGGCTATATAACATCACGCTTAGACCAATAGGAACGGAGCATAAATGAAAAATGTTGCAAAAACGGTAAAGAATATTACTTTTTGAGGGCTTCTATTGCGTGCGCTGCGTAAACGGTTTCAGTTATGCAATCATGTATGTAGGGTAGGTGTCGGGTAGGTGTGGGGTGGGTGTAAGGTAGGTGTAGGGTAGGTGTAGGGTAGGTGTAGGGTAGGTGTAGGGTAGGTGTAGGGTAGGTGTAGGGTAGGTGTAGGGTAGGTGTAGGGTAGGTGCAGGGTAGGTGCAGGGTAGGTGCAGGGTAGGTGTAGGGTAGGTGTAGGGTAGGTGTAGGGTAGGTGTAGGGTAGGTGCAGGGTAGGTGTAGGGTATGTGTAGGGTAGGTGCAGAGTAGGTGTAGGGTAGGTGTAGGGTAGGTGTAGGGTAGGTGCAGGGTAGGTGCAGGGTAGGTGTAGGGTAGGTGTAGGGTAGGTGTAGGGTAGGTGTAGGGTAGGTGCAGGGTAGGTGTAGGGTATGTGTAGGGTAGGTGCAGAGTAGGTGTAGGGTAGGTGTAGGGTAGGTGTAGGGTAGGTGCAGGGTAGGTGTAGGGTAGTTGCAGGGTAGGTGTAGGGTAGGTGTAGGTTAGGTGTAGGGTAGGTGCAGGGTAGGTGTAGGGTAGGTGCAGGGTAGGTGTAGGGTAGGTTAGGTTAGGTTAGGTTAGGTGCAGGGTAGGTGTAGGGTAGTTGCAGGGTAGGTGTAGGGTAGGTGTAGGATAGGTGTAGGGTAGGTGTAGGGTAGGTGTAGGGTAGGTGTAGGGTAGGTGTAGGGTTGGTGTAGGTTAGGTGTAGGGTAAGTGCAGGGTTGGTGTAGGGTAGGTGCAGGGTAGGTGTAGGGTAGGTGTAGGGGTCTATAAATATCAAGTGATCTATCCCTTACATTTTGGCATTTCGATTATTGCCATCGTTGAAAAAACGGTTGACAGTTTGTCTAGTAGAATATACTTTGTAAAAATCTCACAGTGAATGATTTAGTGGACTGAACTTGGACTCAACTGTGATTTCATCCGAAGCTAGGGATTAATAGCCTAATTTATTCATATGATATTTCAGTTCTGAAGAAATATTTGGCATCAAGTTTTCTGTGTAAAAATATATATTTTTTTTTTTTTTTTTTTTTTCTGATAAAGTACCAAATTTGAATACTTTATTTCAATTACAATCTAGCCTTATTGGCTAATTAGTAAACAAATTTCACCTAAACTACTACGTAAATATAATTCTAAGAATGCGTCCATTAACACTTACTTAGTTTTTATTAAGGCGAAGACACTTTGTTCATGTGTTCTTTGAAAGCAGCACTTATCACTACATTTGTTTATTTGTCACTAAAAAAAAAAAAAAAAAAACTACACTAACTCGAACGGTTTCGTCCGTTTCAGTCTTCTTACTATATTAGTAATGTCAAGAAGCTGGATAGCCTCAACATTCACATGGTGATGAAGTCTATTTTCGTGAGCTTCTGCGTATTTTTGTATTACTCGGTCCACGACGTCCATGTTTAGGTCTCGATGTAGGTCACAGTTCCGAATGTACCAGGGTGCATTAACTATGTCCCTGAGTACTTTGTTTTGGAAACGTTGGATGATCTGGCGATTGCTCTTACTGGTACAGCCCCAGAGCTGGATACCATAAGTCCATACTGGCATCAATACCTGTTTGTATAATAGGACTTTGTTGTGTATTGATAGTGGGGAGTGTCTTCCAAGTATCCAGTACATTTTCTGGTAGCGTATTTTCAACTCAGATCTCTTTTTCTTGACGTGTTCTTTCCAGCGCAGCTTGGCGTCAAGATTCATACCAAGATATTTAGCTGTATTAGAGTATGGAACTTGTTGGCCATTAATAAATACAGGAAAATGTTGTGTTCTTTTATTGGTGAAGTCAACGTGAATCGACTTGCTTTCGTTAAGCTTAATTCGCCATTTTTTAGTCCAGGTTAGAATTTGATCAACCGCTTTTTGAACTTTTTCCACAGCTTC
Source organism: Orthosia incerta (assembly GCA_948252205.1). Lineage (NCBI taxonomy): Eukaryota > Metazoa > Arthropoda > Insecta > Lepidoptera > Noctuidae > Orthosia > Orthosia incerta. Next base: position 16,324,819 of record OX411765.1, read on the forward strand.
TTCATGATTATTACCTATTGCCATAATAGCAGTGTCATCGGCAAAAGTGGCAATAGGATTATTTTCTGTAACTGGGATATCACTGGTGTACAGTAGGTATAAGATCGGACCTAATACACTTCCCTGTGGCACGCCAGCATTGATGGGCCTTGTCTCTGAGTAGGCGTCTTCATATCGAACGCGGAATGCTCTGTTTGATATGTATGATTCGAGGATGTCCGTAAACTGTCTCGGTAGCATACTATTTAGTTTGTGGATGAGACCTTCGTGCCATACTTTATCGAAAGCTTGTGCTACATCAAGGAATATAGTGGAACAAACTTTCTTTTCTTCTAGCGCTGTTTCGATATAATTGGTAATCCTGTGAACCTGGTCAATAGTTGAATGTTTGTCTCTGAAGCCAAACTGGTGATCCGGAATAAGATTGCCATTTTCTATAACTGGTTTGAGCCTTTTTAATAGTAGTTTCTCAAAAAGTTTTGCTATTATTGGTAGTAAAGATATTGGTCTATATGAAGTCGGTTCCTCTGGTGGTTTGCCAGGTTTTGCTATCATGATTATTTCAGCTACTTTCCACAGATCAGGTACATACTTTAATCGAAATGCAGCATTGATAAGAGTGGTCAGTTTTACAATCGCCTTGCGATTCAAATTTTGAAGAATTTCACCTGTTATTAGATCGTAGCCGGGTGATTTTCTTGGGTTCATATGATATCTAATCGTATTTGATACTTCTTTTGGTGTAACGAGCTTTATTTCTGAGGTGTCACTTTGTACTTTTGGTGGGCAGTTCATATTTTCAGCGGAGTTCAAAGATTCCACGTTGGGTTGAAATGTGAGCTCCAGGTACTGAGCAAATCTGTCAGCTTTTTGTTGATTGCTAATAGCCCATTTCCCATTTTCTGCCCTTATAGGAGGGATTTGTGTGATGGGTCTTTTTATGTTCTTTGTCACTTTCCATAATGAGTGATCTGACTTACAATCAGCAGATAACTGGCGTAAATAGTTATTCGTTAACGCGTTATTATGACTTATTATTTCCCTTTTAAGACGTTTAGTCAAATTGTTAAGTTCAGTTTTATCTTGAGGGCTTCTGGTTAGATGCCATCTTCTTCGTTGCCTTCGTTTTAGCATAATAAGATTCATGATGTGTTCAGGGTACACAGTTCTCTTTATGAGTTTTGGTTTCTCAGGTGTATTTTTCCAAGCTGACTGTTGTATATTTATGATAAATTTACTAACTTCTGAGTCTAATTGTTCAGGGGTTTTGAGCTGAACTCTTAATTCTATTCTATTATCTAGGTCTAGTCTAAAACTATCCCAGTCTGTAAACTTGTTGACTAGTATGGGTTGTTTCTCATTATGCAGTATACGTCTACTTATTGTCAGCAGAATAGTAGAATGGTCCGAGTTCATGTCATGACCCTCTTCTATAATAAAGTCACCTCTAGATATATTCTTACAGATGAAGAAATCGATTAGGTCCGGGATCCTGTTAGGGTCTGTGGGCCAGTAGGTTGGTTTCCCTGTAGATACAGCTTCACAGTTTAACTCTTGTATGGCTCTATATAATTCCCGGCCTTTGGTATTTATGAGTCGGGATCCCCAGTGCTTATGCTTGGCGTTGAAATCACCGCCCACAATAAATCTCTGCCCATGTTGACTTAGGAAGTTTATATATTCTTCTTGTTTTATGGAGTGTCTTGGAGGGGAATACAATGCAGCTATCGTGAGAGGGTAAAGGTCACACTTGACTTGTACTGATACTGCTTGTATTTCTGGATGTTCGTACTTCATTTCTTCGTGGTGATGGAGATTTTCTTTTATTATTACTGCACTGCCACCACTGGCACTATTGCTAGGATGTAATGCATGGTACACTTTATATCCTCTGAAGGTAATGTGACATTGTCTGGTGAAGTGAGTTTCTGACACTAGACATATGTCAATATTTTCGATATTTAGGACTACCTGAAGTTCTTGTTGATGCTTAAGTAGTCCATTAGCATTCCATGCCATAATTTTAAGTGTTGTATTCATTTTTTATTTGATTTATTAACAAGGCCAGTCTTGGCTCCTTTTTCTAATTTCTGTAGTCGGCCATCAAATGATGACATAATTTTAATAATTTCATCTAATTTTTCTGACAAGTTAGATGGTGTTTGGTTTGTATTGTTCACAGTGTTTATTGAGTGGTCTGGTTTAGCAGTGGCTTGTGCGTAAGTAATTTCTTCACTTCTAACACGTGCTGGTGCTTTCTTTGTAACAACTCGCTGCTGAGCAGACGCTGATGAATTTTTGATAGTTTTATTTTTTATGTTTTGCATTTCTTTGGCAACTAAGCATCCTCTGTAGTTAGCTGGATGTGCTTCACCACAGTGCACACATTTTGGCTTCTCCTCTGCAGGTTTATTGCAGTCTCGAGTGAGATGTTTTCCTGTACACTTAACGCATCGCGGTTCCTTAGAACAATATTTATGCGTGTGGCCATACGCCTGACACCTTTTACATTGTGGTACGAGCCTAGATATTTTGATAGGCTGAACTTCAACTTTACATCCTAGTATAGATTTTATACCGTAGATTTTACTAATATCCTCGTCATTGTTAAAAGTTAACATGAACATGTTGAGAGGCTCTTTCTTCTTCCAGCTGATTTTATTAGCTGCATTTAATATTTTTAAAGACTTGTTTTGAAGGTCTTCAATGATCCTTTCTGGCTTACATGTGTAATGCAGATTTTTAACCATTACTCTTATAGGCCTTTCCTGTTTATTTTCATATGAGTGCCACAAATGGCCACTCTGTGTTATTATATTTCTAAGCGATTTATAGGTGTCCTCATTGAGGGCATTGATTTTGACACATTTACCATTCATGATTTTAGTGTTAAATGCATCTCCTTGGAGAGTAGTTGCTATGGTATCGAAGAATGTTTGATAATCTTCAATACCATCCACTATTATAGGTGGAGGGGGTGGGACCTTCTTAGTTCTAACGTTCTTGGTGAGTACTGAGTCTGATTTTTGAGGTTCTTCCGCTTGAGTAGGTGACGAGCTCATTTTTCTTTTCTTTCTACTTTTAACCCTTATCCACTCGGTTTCCTTTGCCAGGTCTTCTTCATCTGTGCAGTATTCTGAGCATTGGGTCGAATGCTCTTTTGGGATAGCTTGAGTTTTACCGGATGTAGCTTCTCTTTCATGAGTGAGACTCATAATTTGTTTTTGCAGTTCGTCAATTTGAGTCTGCATTTTTTGAATAATTTTACGAAGATTAGCATTTTCTTCTTTTTCTTCAGCGTAAGCTTTGAAGAAAAGATGTTCATTCTCCGTGTTGAGCTTGATTGGTTTATTAGACGACATTTTAATGATAGTAAAGAGCTTCGCCTTAACAATTGTTTACATTACCTTGCCTTGCAGCGACGACGATTGCGTCATCGTAGCGGCCCGCGGCCACCGGCCGAAGTGTAATGTTTCGCTGCGTTGACACTTTGCACTTTTTAATTAGAACACGCGTAACGCGACTGTTCTGTACAGTAGACCAAGCGGAATGGATGTGTAAAAATATAAAAAAAAATATAAAAAAAAAAAATGTAAACACCCAAGTCGTTTTGGAGGAGTATCCAAAAGTAGCGAAAAAATATCGTGTTTTTATTTTTTTTAAAGCAAATCTATTAGTTACACGAAAAAACCATGTTTCACAAATAATGTAGGTACATGAATCAATAATATTTTTTATTTTTCAAACCTTTTAAGCTAGCCTTTACTAAGGAGTATGGTTTAGAAAGTAATCGTTTTACGGCCACGGTAACGCGGTGGAAGGCCCTTAAGGCGCAGATACCCCTGAGTAGCTGATTTTAAAATGAGTATCACGGCTAAACGGGTAGTCGTAATTATTTGGATAAAATATATGTTACGTTAGACCATTTTTTTAATAATTTGATCTAAGAAAATTTTCAGTTTTATTCGTGTAACATAGTGTAATTGATTTGTAAAGTTATGTCTAAAACGGACAAAAACACGACAATCGCACCAAAACCGCTGGGTGTATTTTACTGAAATTGACACCATCTCAAAGTCAATTTAATTATTTACATTTTGATCTTAGGATAAAGAAAGTACAAAAAACTACAAAATTTTCGGTCACGCGCGTGTGAAACGAGTGCGCGTTTTGTTCCCTCAAGGTCGTTGGCGTTAGTCGTCGTAGTGAATAGATTCCTTATAGGCAAGGGTGCTCACCACACCACACCATCACACGTCAACCACATCATCGCTTACTAACAGGTGAGGTAGTGGTCATACGTGAGACTGCCAAGAATAAAAAAATGTGGTAGTCTATGTTTTTTTGTGTTGTTATTGTTCTGGAGATAGTTTTGAACCATTTAAGATTTTTTTAAATAGGAGGTTATCAATTCGATACGTATGTATGTAATATTGTTGGCATTGCACAATGTTCACATAAATATGTTACTCTATGTGGGCTTCTAAACACGTGTGCCAAATTTCATAAGTGTATGTATGTATGTACGTTAGTCCATGCATTTCTCCGAAACTAGTAACGGATCATGATCATTCTTATGTTATTGGATGTCTCAACGTACACGCACGGCGGCGGCGCATGGTTGGCGCAGTGGTTGAGCGATTGACTGCTGCGCTGCGTGTAGCGGGTTCGATTCCCGCACGGAACAAATATTTGTTTGACCTATAGATAGTTTTTCCGGCTCTGGTGTTGTGTATGTGAGTTTATATGTTTGTAAACGCACCCTCGATGCAGGAAGAAATTCCTAGTGTAGGGTAACTTTTTTTTATTTTTTTTCGCACAAGTTGTATGGAGGCCGTTTTGCAATTTTCCGTCTTCTTATGGTATTTATTTGCGCCCAAAAATGCGTTAAAATTAGTGTCGAAATGCGTGTTACTTTCGACGCTCATAACTATCAAATATTATGTGCATAGCTCCAGCTTCCTCATATGTGCTAGAATAATTCTATCTATGCCAATAATAAAAGCATAATAGCAGCAATCAAAGTTCCGAATCTTAATTTAGCTGCCACAAAAGCTTCGTTAATATGAGTCGTTTAGTATGTGTTACCTGGAGTGACGTAACCCCAGCTTCCTCATTCAATACAGACAAACCAGTGAGGTTAGGGTTTTGGACTATAGTCAAAAAAATAAGGCATAATAGCTGCACATGGAAGGAAAGAACTGAACGATAATAATTAAAACGTGCTGAAACTATGATAAAAAAACGTGTGTGTAAGCTGGAGTGACGTCACCCCAGCTTCCATGTCATATCTTCCGAACAAAAGAAGATATGATTATGTACTATAGCTCAAAAATTAAGGCAGAATAGCAGCCACTGGCAGCAAAATTTTCAAATTACTGGTCAAAATAGTCTATAAGTTATTAAACCGACAGATATGTGTAAGCTGGAGTGACGGCACCCCAGCTGCTCATTACATATCCGCCGAACGAAAGAAGTTATGATTATGCATTATAGCTTAAAACATAAGAAATAATAGCTGCCACAGGCAGCAAAATTTTCAAATCTCTAGTCCTTGTAGTTTCCACGTAGTAAACGAAAATATAGTTTCCGCGCCAAAATGATCAAATTATTACTTTGGAGGAGGTACGGAGCGGCGTTGCCGTTCCGTGCGCTATATTATCAGTTTGAGGTTGTCTGAACTAGATTATAGACTGGAAGCCGACTACACACTTTAATTGTAGGTACTATGTAAGTATTCAGATTTTTTATTGTCATATTTATGAAATAAAATTCAAAAATCTAAGTGTAACAATTTCGTATATTATTGTTATAAATCACATTTTTTGTTCAATTTACACTCTTTGAAATCTGATAAAATATGATTAGTATAAATCACAATTATTCTTTAGAATCAGATGATTTATCTTTTAAGTACTTCAAGTGCGTTTCAAGAAAGACTTCCCTTCGCCGTAATGTTGGCACCGTTGCTTTTAATTGAAGAAATGGTTGTTGCAAGCAATTCTTCAATGAAAATCAATAGTACCAACATTACGCTGAAGGGAATTCTTTCGTGAAACGCACTTTACCTGTGTAGGATTTCTCCTTAAATTCTGTGTTGAGCTGCTCGGTTATTGACAAATGCGTGCACTGACTGGACAGGTCCACTTAATCTGGCTGGTTCTTTCCTCAAAAGACCATTTCAGACATCAATCTGCCTGGTCTTCACATGATCTAACCAAGATTTTTGTCTGGACTTTAAAAGAGACTGTGACCTCTGAGTTTGTTTCGGCCTTTCTTCTCAGAGTAGTCAGATAGAAAACGCCGACCTCATCTAGTTTTAAAAATATGATCGACATGTAAAAGTGTTTGTACAAACCAACTTACAGAAATAAAATCATTTATCATACAGGGATAGATTAGTAGTTCAATAATGCATATAATTTTATTTTCAACAGATAGATTTAGTAGTTTTTTCATGATATCTAGACTGCCAAAGGTCTGTTTATAAAATTTCGCGCGCTCGGTTTCGTCCTAAATCATTATCCATTTTGCTACAAATTTACAAAAGTATGTATTCGTACGCGAACTAGCTTCCTACTGCTCATCAGAGCATCTATCTCTTCCGCACGTGTTGTCGGTTGATATAAAATGCATTTTAACCCCGCGAACAAAATAGTTCGTGCTGTCGACTAGTGTACCCTTAAGTAAGGTACTTATAATGCCAGAATAGATTACCCGAATACCAATGAAACTGGAATATAACCGGTGCAATGATAGTGTATCAAGGTGAACTGTACACATCTGCTTACCCCTTTAGATCGAGCGTACTGGCGTGATGTTATGTTATGAAATCAAAGTCAAAGCACTTTATTTCAAGTAGGCCAGTTACAGGCACTTTTGAATTGTCAAAAGACAAAATAAAATATTACAAAATTATGGTGCTACAGTCCCAGTCACAAGACATAATAACTGTGAAAGTACCGTAGATGCCCATTCCAAGGCGTAGATCTCTATGGAGAAGAACGGGCAAGAAACTCCATGGACACTCTTTTTCAATTAGGTAATTATTACAAATCATTTGTTACATCATTCATGTTGAGATTACACATTATGTGAGAACGATGTAGCAAGTTAAAAGTGTCCATAGTAAATATAAAAAGACAATTCAGAAATAAAATTAGAATCAATTAAAATAAACCATGGCAGCTAAGAGATGACCAGTCCCAACCGACAGCGCCCGTTCACGAACATGACACATGTATCAGCACCATTCAGCTCAACCATTTTGAAGGGAGCTAAATGATCCGACACACGCGCCACCATCGGCGAGACATTTGAGTGGGCATGACATACTCTCAACCACCGGAGTCATTCAAGTCAATAGAAGACGTAGGTATCTAGACAATGATAGCTCTGAAGTACATGGTACTCACACAATGCTGGCTATGCTGCTATATAATACTAGAAAGATTAACTCTATATAATGCAAAGATAGTAGCAATCCTCATCAGCTCTGACAATAACAGTAAACGATACCTACGACAGTCTTACCAAAAAATAAAATTTTAAAAATACACATAAAAACGAAATTAAAAAATAATAATATTTAACCTGACAGCAAGCTAATTTTGGTAAAAGAACACGAACATTGTCTTGAGTTCAACACAGCGACCAACTATGCTTATCATCTAAATAATCATTAATAGAATAGTATGCCTTAGAACAGAGATTAGCTTTTACCTTTGCTTTAAATGCGTTAAATGGCAAATCTAGAAAAGAAGACGGTAACTTGTTGTAAAAAGTTATACCAACCCCAACGAATGAACTATGCACCTTATGAAGTCGATGAAAGGGAGCTCGTAATTTGTCCTTATTTCTGGTGTTAAAGTTGTGAATATCACTATTGTTACTGTACAAATGAATGTTCTGCCTAATATATAAAATGTTGGCGAATATGTACTGTGAAGCCGCTGTGAGAATACCAATCTCTTTAAAAAAATCTCTTAGAGAAACACGCGCACCTAATTGGTAAATGGCACGAACAGCTCGTTTTTGAAGCACAAATATATTTTGAATATCAGCGGCTCTGCCCCACAGTAGTATACCGTAGGACATGATACTGTGAAAATAACTAAAGTAGACCAACCTTGCTGTATCAACGTCAGTGTATTGTCTAACCTTTCTGACGGCGTAGGCGGCCGAGCTAAGCCTACCCGCTAGGCTTGATATATGTGGCCTCCATTGAATTTTTGAGTCTACTGTTATACCCAGAAACACAGCTGAATCAACAGTTTCGAGCTTCTCATTGCCGAGCACAATGTTGGGACCCAGATTTCTAACATTGGGCAAAGCGAACTTTATGCATTTAGTCTTCTTGGCATTAAGAACAAGATTATTTGTTGTGAACCAATCTGTGACCATTGATAGTGCGTTATTCACGTCATCAAAAACTTGTCTATTCCTATCTACTTTAAAGATCAGAGAAGTATCATCCGCAAACAGTACAACGTCGCAAACATCCTTTAAATAGAATGGCAGATCGTTAATATAAACCAGGAATAAAAACGGACCCAGTATTGAGCCTTGAGGTACACCCAGCTCAACAGGTAACCTGGAAGATTTAGCGCCATTAACGTCTACGCATTGGTATCTATTAAGTAAATATGACTCAATTACATTTAGGGCTTCGTTTTGAACACCGTAATGGCGTAGTTTACGCAAAAGCGTATCATGGTGAACGCAATCGAAGGCTTTAGAAAGATCGCAGAAAACACCAATTGCATTTCGCGACTTCTCCCATGCGTCAAATATGTGTTTCAACAAAGCAACACCCGCATCTGTAGTCGAGCGACCCTTCGTAAACCCATATTGGTCATTGTGAAGGAGGCTATGTAAGTTAAAATGTCTGAGTAACTGCTTAAGAATTAACTTTTCAAATATTTTGCTGAATGCAGGCAAAATAGAGATTGGTCTGAAATTACCAATATCATTTTTGCTACCGGATTTAAATAGAGGGATGACTTTACTGCTCTTCATGAGATCAGGAAAAGTACCCAAATCAATGCATTTGTTAAACGTAACAGCAAGATAGGGGGCCACAATGTCTATTATAGTGCCCAAAAGTTTGGTAGATATGCCCCAGTAATCACCCGTGTTTTTAGATTTAAGAGAATTAAAAACATTAACTCATCACGAGGCAAATGGTATAAACAATAAACAGACATGCGATTGCAGCAATCTCGAGAGATTTGCCATTATTTATTGAAGAGTTCTCTTGTATATCCCCGAAGTTCTTCATCAGATCTTCACCAAATTAAAAAAGGACCAATTTCGAAACATGCTCTATCGAACAAAAAAATAAAATACCAAATTGGTCCTGAATTGACGAAGATATCGGTGAAAAAAAAAGACAAACGTGTCAAAGTCGGCTTAAATAGTATAGAGGACCGCTCGAATCAAGATTAGAAACACATTTTTGTTACAGTAATATGTTTTATTTAAGAACACCGAAAATCTACATCAGTTGCTGCTGTTATTTTTGTTGCTGTTGCTGCTGTTATTTTTGTTGCTGTTGCTGCTGTTGTTACTTTTGTTGTTGTTGCTGATGTTTCTGTTGTTGTTCCCGTTGTTGTTTTTGCTGTTCAATATTAATTACCCTAGTCATCTTTGAACTGTAACTCCGAATACTGAATATCCCTACAGGACCCGGCCGCTGTACACTTCTTATGTATTATCACGGATGAGACAGGACTCCAGTCTCTATGATACACATCTGCAAAATTAAAGAGTTTCATCATCTATGTGCTAAGACAAGTGTTACTCCTAAAGTTGAGCTTATAGGCAACTGAAGCGCATAACACATTATCCCTTAATAACGAACATGGATTAAAGTTGTGCCAAAACCTACAAACCTCGAAGTAAGAAATATGATTAAAAAATGGATATTATTTAAACGAGGTAAAATAAATTCAAATGAAAGGTGTAAAAAATACTGAATATGGCTTACTGAAATACTAAGTGGGCGACAAACAGTGGGTGAATACAAATGTTTAAAACAGCAACTTGAAAATAAAAGTTTTTCGACGGAGTCCCGCTGCGCAGGGCTCGTTTTACTCTCTGCGGGGTCTAAAGTAACCTAACATAAAGGCGGTGACGCCATCCCCTTCGAAATTAACCTATCCGTGTCGGGGTTCTCTAAGCTCCCGAGCTCGCTTCGCTCGCTCTTATAACACACACACGAACCCCCGCGCTGCACAGCGAAATCGCATAGTCGGTTGTTCTGCTATTTTGAAAAGAATAAAATGCTAAAATAGCTTCACGCCAGAACAGCTGCTCAGCTTGTATCAAGCGCAAGTTCGATCATGCATGGAGTACTGCAGCCGAATTGCGTAAGTATATTATCCAAAGCAAAAGAATCGATTCTTTCCCAAAACCGACTTTACGTAGTGCATATTGATACGTAAAGTCGTTTTTGGGAAGGAATCGATTCTTTTGCTTTGGATAATATACTTACGCAATTCGGCTGCTGTTCTCATCTCTGGGACGGCTCTGCCAAATACCAACTTGATGCACTAGAGTCGATCGAAAAGCGGGCCAGGAGGCTCATCGGCGATGAGGCATTGGTAAGTCAAAGCTCCAGAGCCTTGAACATCGTCGCCGAGTTGCCGGCTTGTCGGTTTTTTATCGATTACATTTCGGGGAATGTGCGATGGAATTGCATAATGTAATTCCGCCCAGCCCGTTTCATCATCGGACTACCAGACGTACGGCGATGCGCCATCGGTACATGGTGGACATCCCACCCATACGCACTAAACGTTTTGAAAATACTTTTATTATGCGTACAGCTAAGGAGTGGAATTCCCTGCCGGAGTCCCAGTGTGTTTCCCGATAGCTACAACCTAGGGGTCTTTAAGTCAAGAGTGAATAGGTTACTTCTAGGCAAGCGTGCTCCATCATCGGCCACATCATCGCTTACCATCAGGTGAGATGGTGGTCAAGCGCGAGTCTATATAAGATAAAAAAAATAGATAAATAGAACCCCAAATACAATTAAATTATGTATCAATATTATTACCGCAGCTCACAACAACCTCCTTAAAGGTATTACTCAAACCGGATAAATAGTTACTTACTTAGTATAATAATCGCTCATTCAGTATATTTTTCACCCGGTTAATAATTTCCCTTAAAAAAATAAGACCAGTAGGTAAGCTTTCATGAAAAAAAAATATCTCAGTAATAACGTGGCGACTGGCGAGTTGCCTAACCAATCTGGTCGGTGTTAGCACTTTGCCAGACCTTCCTCATAAATAATGAGATGTGATCACATCAAAATTAGAACTTAATAGAATAGAATATACTTTATTGTACACCAAAAAAGTTAAAACCTCTTATACAATAACCTTAATTATTTGGGTATAGTCTTAGCACTGACAGCGATATCTACCAGACAACCTCTCAAGCTCAGCTGACTTAACAATGGGGTTCCCTAATATAGCCTAGCCAGTTTATTGAGCACATTTTCGTGGCAAGTGACCGAAGCGAGTCCACAGACGATACGACATTTATGTCTATGAGGTTACTCAAGCGATGAGCGAGCGAAATAAAAACACCAGCCACTTTCTGTGAGAGGCTCGCATCGCTTGCAATATCAGATACTCAATAGGCTCACTTCGCTCGCATATGGCGAACCCACTCAGTAGCTCACACTTAGTACAACCACTCGGCCGTATCAGACGGTTTGGTAAACTTACTTTTGTTATAAATATATAAATAGCTTCCATCTCTAGCTGGTGGGCTCTTGATGGTGACCACGTTTCCTGCAATTATGAAAAGAAAGCGATTGATTTTTACGACATTATTATTATTATTTTAAAGAATATTATCACATTTGCACAGTTTTTGGAACAGCTGCTGTGTTTGAATCATTAAGAGCTAAGAATCGTGTTATTAGAAACCTGTTTTTTTGTTAATTCTTTCAAAATGGCAGAGACAGAATGATATCTTATTGCGTTTAGCATTAAATAAATTTTAAGTAAATTTTGATAACAGCCAAGAATCGAGTCATTTGAAGGCTGTTTTTACCGACTTCAAAAAACAGGAGTCGACACGTATGTTTGTAATATTGTTGGATATACTCAATATTCACATAAGTTACTCTAATTGGGCTTCTAAACATGTCTGCTAAATTTTATAAGTGCTTTTTTATAAGTGATCTTTGTATGTGTGTATGTTTGTAGACTTTAGGAGGGTGCGGCCCAAATTATGTGGGTGACAGTCAGCTCCTACTTAGTGCGAATCACCACAGAAAAATGTCGATTCGCACATTTCGTGCGAGTTCAATTCGTGCGTTTAATTCAATAACCCTTATCGTCTGAACACCACTATGAATATGTGTGAAATACAATAAAATATTTATTACGTTGTTTATTTAATACTCGAAAGATATCGAATAGTTTGTACAAAGCTATGAGCATGCGAAAGTTATAGATGCTGTGATGAGCAGTAAGAAGCTAGTTCGCGTACGAATTAGCACTTTTGCAAATTTTTATCAAAATGGATGATGATTTAGGACGAAAACGAGCGCGTAAAATTTTATAAACAGGCCTTTGCGAGTCTAGATATCATGAAAAAACGACTAAATGTATATTTTTAAAATAAAATTATTTGCACTATTGAATTACTAATCTATCCCTGTATCACCTTTTTGCAATTTTCCTTCTTCTTATGGTATTTATTTCCGCCCAAAGATGCGTTAAAATTAATGTTGAAATATGGAACTTTCGACGCTCATAACTTTCAACTATTATTAATTTTTACTTTTTTTTTCCATACAGGGCTAGATAATGATGAGACAAATTGATACAATTTTTTATTTTGAACGTACATCGTCAAACAATGGAATAATCGCCAGACTACGTTTGTATGGAAGAATGATCGACTAGTGTAACCTAAAGTTTATTTTTTTGAACTTATTCTTTGTTTAAAGTATTTTGGGGTTTTAGCAGAGCCACATCAAATTTATTATCCTGTTTAGGGTACCTATGTTGTTTTACATGTACCTATCTAGATAATGCATACGTTACAAGAGTGGACCCTAGATAATGTAAAACGATACCGTAGTTGATTTAAGTAATTTACTATTCACTAGTTTTCATGACTTTGACAGAATATATTCGAAAACGGTACGCTTGACAAACATAGGATGTACCAAACCCTACATTTTATTTTTAATCGACTTTCGAAAAAGGAGGAGGTTCTATGTTCGACTTCTTGTATGTTTTTTTTTATGTATGTTCACCGATATCTCCGTCAATTGTGAGCCGATTTTGAAAATTCTTTTTTTGTTTGAAAGAATATGTTTCGAAATTGGTCCCATTTTAATTTGGTGAAGATCTGATGCAGAACTTCGAAGATATACAACGGAACTCTTCAATAAATTACGGCAAATCTTTCGGGACTGCTGCAATCGCATGTCTGTTTATTGTTTATAACATTTCATAACATAACATCACGTCAGTACGCTCTTAAGGGGTAAGCAGATCTCTCATTTGATCGGTTTAGTTCAAGTTTCATTATATTCGAGTAATCTATTCTGGCGTTATAGGAAACTTACTAAACAACTTGCCTATTAGGTAGGTACATACAACTAAAAAGTGAAAAATAAAAAAAGTTTTATACAAAAAAATACTACTGACTTCCAAATAAGAAAACTACAAAGTGAAAACTAACTTTATTTTTGGAAGTCGGTGTCCATAACGCAAAAAAATGGTACCTACGAAATACACCGACTTCCAATAATCAAGTAAGCGTCAGCAGTAGAACTTGCGAACACTAGACCAATATGGAAGATCGAATAAAAAGTAAAGCAATTACAGAAATTAATTCAAAACCATAATAATACAAACTTACCATTCAAATCTACCTCTTCATTAACGTTTTGCTGTGCGGAACAAAATGCAAAGACTAAAAACAAAATAAAATAAATTTTTATAGGGACCATCCTGTACATGTGCACTACAAGAAATACTATTAGAAGTACTAATACGATATGTCATCAAAGTTTGCATTAAGCCGTCTTGTTATTCTGTTGATGATAGCAGAGTTCAAAAGTTATCATCACCCGCCTAACCGTCGTGGGCGTATTCAGGGTTCCATAATACGAAAGAAGAAATAAAACAATATTTATTTGTGACCCGCACAAGAGACAGGAGATAAGCAAAAACATCAAAACCGTGCGAGACCAAAAAGGCTCAACTAGGTACAATTTTTTTTTTTTTTTATTATAGATAGGCTCGCGCTTGACCACTATCTCACCTGATGGTAAGCGATGATGTGGTCGACGGTGTTACACGCTTGCCTAGAAGTAACCTATTCACTCTTGACTTAAAGACCCCGAGGTTGTAGCTATCTGGAAACACAGACTCAACAATTAGTTTTTGAATCTTCCCATTGGTCATAGTTTTACCCGACTACCGAACGAGAGTAATGTGTTTATCAGTCTATGTATTTATGTTTGTTACTATGTGGTGTTCTAGAGGGGCACACCCAAATCCTTGATCCGAAATAATTGATTCAGAATTTACATGTTCCGATTTTCAAAAGTCCTAATTACATAATACCTAAGAATTATTAAAAATAACGCAATTCATTTGACCGAAAGTCGTAAATGCGATTTGTTTCTTTTCCGATTTTCATACGTTCGAAGAATCAAATGCTCGACGGCTTCTGGGTCCGAAAAACGGCATTCCGATTTGCAATACTGCTAAAATTATGATTCTTATTCAGATTCAATTAGTATAATATTCAGTTACGTATATAAATTCAAAATCTTTAAGTAACATCATCATCTGCCTAGCCTTTTCCCAACTATATTGGGGTCGGCTTCCAGTTTTACCGGATTCAGCTAAGTACATAAAATCTTTAAGTAACGTTTAATGTAATTTAAAAACGTCTACTTTGTTATTAATATTGGAGTTAATCATCATCATCATATCAGCCGAAAGACGTCCACTGCTGGACATAGGCCTCCCCCAAGCGTCGCCACATTGACCGGTCCCGTGCGTCCCGCAACCAGCGGATCCCTGCAACCTTCACCAGGTCATCGGTCTACCTGATGGGAGGCCTTCCAACGCAACGTCTTCCGGTTCGCGGTCGCCACTCCAGAACCTTTCAGCCCCATCGGCCATCCGTTCTGCGAGCAATGTGCCCTGCCCACTGCCACTTAAGTTTGGCAATTCTTCGGGCTATGTCGGTAACCCTGGTTCTCTTACGGATCTCAACATTTCTGATTCGATCACGCAAGGAAACTCCGAGCATAGCCCTCTCCATTACCCTTTGAGTGACTGTAAGCTTTCTGATGAGGCCCATTGTAAGCGACCACGTCTCAGAGCCATATGTCATCACATCGACTTTTGTCTTAATATTGGAGTTAATACTACATTTTTTTTTTCAATTCTCAATGATGAATCGGGATTGTTATAATTATTAGGAATTTGAACCATTCAGAATTATGAAAATCGGTATTTTGGAATTCGTATTAGTGACTGACGAAATAAAGGTTTTCGTATTTATGTAGTGTTCTTACCCTTTCTAGAGACCAAACGCGCAGGCCGATTTTGATGATTCTTATCTTTCGACAATCGATTTGTCTTAATCTTGCGGGTGCCACTGACTACATTAAAATTAAAATATAAAAAATGGCGGATTTCGGGCGCCATATTGTGGGGGGGGGGAGGATTTAACAAATAAGGTTTGGGAGATTCGTGTTTACAAACGGAGTGTCAACACGAATCTCCCAGTGAAGCAATGAAGTATTTGAAAAAAAACAAGATGGCAGCCGACCAAGCCATGGCCCTCTTAAGGGTAAATACGCTACTCGTAATGGTAAATACGCTACCTAACTTTTCTGAGGTGGGAGTGCTAATGATATCTGAGCTCGCTTCGCTCGTTCTTGCTTTCTGCGTTGTTGAAGCTTTTCTGCGTGAGTCAAAAAAATGCATGAAAAAAATGACGACTCCCCAAAAACCATGGGGACTTCCCCATTGGTTTTTGGATAGTCGTCTACTCGAAAATAATAAGTAAGTATGGAACCCTGACTGAGACTGTTAAGCGGACGATAACTTTTGACCTATGCTATCATCAGTAAAAACCAAGACGACTAAACATAAACTATCATCAAACGTTTTGCAAGTGACATAGTAATAGTATTTCTCGTAATGCAGTACAGGACGGTCGCTATGAAGATTTATTTTATTTTGTTCTTATTCATTGCTTTAGCTTTTGCGCGACCGAGTAGAAACGAAGAGGATTATCAGTTTGCTGGTAAGTTTCTTTTAAAAATTGTGTGTTTTATCATTAGGTGAAGCGCAACCAGCTCTTAGGGTAGATGGGGTCTCTTCACGCACTCGTTTTAAGTGGACGAGCTCAATTCGCTTTGTTTGTGTAGGGCTCGCTTCGCTATCTTTTCGTTCTGTTGAGTAAGCGCGTAAATTGTGTCGTCTGTAAGCTCGCTTCGCTCGCTCGGCACAGTGTTAGGGAATCATTCAATTAGCTTAGTTTGATGTGCCTATGACACTTTTAAAATAGTAAGCTTGGCGTGATAGTGGCTAGCAAAGTGATAGAGCAAACTAGATTTTAAGAAACTCCTCTCGACATTTGGTTAAGTTACAGTTGAGATCAAACCTTTCGATGAAAACATACCTACAGCACGAACTAGAAATGTGCTGAATTGACTTTAACACGCTTTTATTAGCTTGGTATGTATGTATCTATGTAACAGAATCTTTGAACGTGATTTTCACCGCCTTTAAAACATCGCATTAATTTGAAACTTTGCACAGTTATCAAGGACCGATGACAATACAATAATTTAATTAGTTTGTTCCATTATCCTTACCAGAATCTTCAGGATAAGCGATTAAACTAAAAATTAAAAAAAAAATAGTTTAAAAAAACTAAAAAACACGCTTTGAAATAGAAAACCAAATTAAAAGTCGAAAATAATTTTATTTAAATTAAGAATAGAGCGAAAATCAAAAAAAAAATATAGTAAAAAAGCGTGGGGTGCTTTATGTCAATTGTTATTTATATGTCATTCTTAGATATTTTGTAAACGTAGAGTAATTTTGAACATATCTTAAAAAGCATCCATCTATATTTAAAGTCCACTGAAAATTATTTTCGACTTTTTAGTTTGATTTTCTATTAAAGCGTGTTTTTTTAGTTTTTTTTTTAAACTGTTATTTATTTTAAATAATTTTAACCAACCGTAATGAAAATAAATAGTTTGTGAAAAGAAATTTTCGACGTGACACTTTAAACGCAAATCAAATGATTGGCTATTGAAAATTCAACCACAGCAGCTAACAATTTGGCACATTAATATTTGAAGTGATACAATAATGTCCGGTATAACAATGATACAAGTAATATTAATGTATAAAATGTGTAAAAATCAAGCGCTTTTCTTTTCGTGATTGCAGGTGAGGTGATCACCACCAAAAAGCCACCAATTAAAGATGGGAGCTATTTATATATTTATCACAAAAGTAAGTTTCTCTAACCGTTATCCGTTTGTCTATCTTTGTTTGTCCGTGGCATCAACAGTGGGCCCTATCAGAATATCAGCGCAGCGTTATTTTCTTTTCAATATCGATGCACATGCTGAGATAGAAGCCTTTTTGGTCTCGCACGGGGTTTTTTTTTTATTGTTTGTGTTTTTCTTATCTCGTGTCTGCTGTGCGGGTCACAATAATTTTCTTTCTTTTTCTTTGACTGCCCTGGTCATGAGGTCGCAACTAAGCCTGCTTAGCATGGGGTCTGGGCTTTGATTCCTTGTTCGGCCAAAGTGATATTAGGATTTCCTATTAGGAATTTCTCAATGGCAGCTCGGGGTCTGCCGTCGGTCCTGCGCCTGACCTCTCTCCGATCGCGTCGGAGTGCCGTCCTATCTATCTTACTAATGTTATAAATGTACTTCACCGTCGACCACATCATTGCTTACCATCAGGTAATATAATGGTCAAGCGCGAGCCTATAGGCTATTAAAATAAAAATAAATCCACTCTGATCAAATTCACGATGGGCATCTGTACATACGAACTATAAAAAGGCCACCTCTTTTTGGGCAGGCCTTGGTGGCGCCGACCATCCCCAGGCAACCATTTTATGGAGACGATTCCCAACGGTCACTGTGCATACGGGTGACGTGACCCGTCCAATCCTATTTTAACCTGGCAGTATTTTCAGAAGAAAAAGGTGACGGGCTAAAATGTGGTTGTGCCTGCGTCTATTGCCGCCGCCAGACGCTTGGCGAACAATGGCAAACAGCAAACAACAAAAACGAACGTGTGGATGGGTGTTTGTTTGTGTTTGCTTGTTTTTGTTTGTGTTCGCGCGTGTTCGGCATCGGTGTCGGTTTTTATGCACTAATCAAAGGGTGTTCGACAAACGTGTTTGCGATGTATCCAGACGCTTGTTCAGTTCAGTAGTACGCGCGAGCTTACGGGTGGCGGACGGAGTTAATAGTGGTAGTAAAATTTACGAATCGTGACATTTTGTGTATCCTAAGCTAAATTGTAAGGATAAATGAGGAGTTTAACCCGAAAGTAATCGCTACCACAACAAGCTCGTCGTCTGCCATGTTTGCCAATCCGGAATATACAAGCACGTTCGCCAAGCATGTGGATGCTGTGTTTGTGGTGGGTGATTTTGGTCAGTGTTCGGCACGTGATTGCTGTTCGCCACTGTTTGTGGCAAACAGCAAGCGTGTGGAGGTGGCATATGATGTTTTTTATTATTGTTAGGCTCGTGTTTGACCACCTTCTCACCTGATGAAATGCGGAAGGTATTAATGCATTTATTTTATTTTACAGATGTGTATAACAAAGATTTTAGTCCTGCGTCGGTCGTGACAATTCATAAGAAGTGCACACCCAGCGGAACCTGTGAGAATATGCAGTATTCGGAGTCAGTGTTCAAAGATGAATAGCCTTATTTCACAACAAGACCTTGGGCTTATTCTAACGTATTAACACTGTCATTGTGAGAGAGAGAGACGGAGCTATATAGGACGAAGAGTCGATTAATTAAGCTGCTTAGCTTCCAGACAAAAAAAAATATGTTTCTCACCACCATAGCAACAAGGATTACATAGTAAAATTACTTCAATCAAATCAATATCAATATATTTGATTTTTAACCGATTTCAAAAAAAGGAGGAGGTTCTCAATTCGTCGGAATCTTTTTTTTTAAATATATGTTCCCCAATCACTCAAAGACGCCTGGACCGATTTCAAAAATTCTTCTTTTGTTTTGAAGGGTATACTTTCTAGTTGGTCCCATAGTCATCAGGTCAGGATCTGGTGATTGGTGTCGAAAAACGAAAAACAATGGGTACAAAAGACACCGATTTCGGAAAAGAAAATTATTTTTTGCTTTGTAGTGTTTTGTTTTGGAAGTCGGTTTGATTTTTTGTTAAAAAGTTTTAACTAAACCATTCCGGTACTTTAGAATTGTCAGCAAAAACAATAAAATCATAAAAAAAAATATCAACCTTTTTTCGTATTCTTCGCAGCAAAACCTTTCATTTATTGTTTCATGGCGGACCAGTTATTTTTTGTGCACTGCCATGATATGGGTACCCATATCATGACAGTGCACAAAAAATAACTGGTCCGCCATATTGGGTTTAGAATGACGTCACTTAGTTAACCATGCATTGTCATCCAAACTAAACGTGTATGCAAAATATCATCTTAATCGGTTGAGGATAACTGCTATAAAATTTAGTTGCAAGATTTGACCCGAACACAAATTCATACATAGCAAGTTAAATAAAAGCTTGTAATACAAAAAATAAGCTAGTTGCACATTCGCAAGAGTTAGTAGGTCTCTATGAAGAAGAATGTGCAAGAAACTCCACGGTCACTTTTCCATCAATAAGTTTTAATTACAAGTAGGTATTCGGTTACATCATTATTGTTGGAAAATTACATATATGTGAGAAAGATGTAATAATACGTGGACGTAAAAGCGTCTAGAGTAAAATAAACAACCTCAAAATACAATAATTCATTAGTTAGAGGCAACCAAGTTATGACCCACACGAAATGATGGCGCCCGTTCACGAACATGACGCATGGATTGGCATCACTCAGCTCAACTATCCTGAATACCTAATTTGTGAATAGGAGTATGTGAAATAGTGCGAAAATTCCCGCAACCTGCATTAAATAGGAAGGGTCTTCCGACCAGACAGGTGTTATGATGGTGGGCAACTACGTTAGTTACCTAATACTAGGACTAGGAGGACCAGGAGGTACTTATTCTAACCGGATTCAGCAGAGAACCAGTATTTTATAGGGAGCGCCTACCTGACCTCCACAACCCAATAACTGGGTACCACGATACCCCTTGGCAAGATTGCTGGTGTCAGATTTCAGGCTTCTGACTACCCGAAACGTCTGTCAAAGATATTCAAATGACAGCCGGGACCAACGACCACTTTATCCATTCTCGTCACTCCGCACATCCAACTCAACATTCTCATCTCTGCTACGTGCAATCTTTTTTCATCCATCTTTTGCACAGCCCAACATTCTGATCCATACAGTACGAAAGGTCTAATCACGGACTTGTAAGCTTCTACCGGGTTCTACATGGGCTCGATGTAGATCTTTTAGCGTCCGTGGCCTGGTTGCGATTTGGAGACCTTTTCGGGGAAACCGAAGGTTTTGTCTTTGCGATTATGGACGAAGTTATGATGACAAACAACTACCGGAAATATATTGTGAAGGACGGCACGGTTGACATTTGTCGGGCATGTCACCGGCCGGGGGAATCAATCCGACACATTATCTCCGGTTGTTCTAGTCTAGCTAACGGCGACTATTTGCATAGACACCCAGCCAGGATTATCCACCAGCAACTTGCTCTGAAATACAATGTTATGGAATCGGAAGTGCCTTACTATAAGTATGTGCCCGACCCAGTTTTCGAGAATGGCAATGTCACGTTGTATTGGGATCGACAGGACTATTGTTGCCAATAAGCCTGACATAGTGGTGATAGACCGACTATAGCGAAAGTAAGTATCTTGATCTGGCTCGCGAGGTTGTCGACATGTGGGATGTGAATACAGCGATCATTGTGCCGATAGTCGTTACTGTTCAAGGGCTCAAAGGGCTTGATCCAGAAAGCAGTACTCCTGGACACGGCGCGTATCGTTAGGACGTTCCTCTCTCAGGAGCCCTGACCACCGGTAGCTTGGATCCTGTTCCCGATATCGGTGGGCTACTATTTTTGTATTTTAAATGTTTATTTTATTTTATTTTTTATAGAATAATATTAAAAATGTAAAAATATGTAAATATAATAAATAAATGGAATAATAAAAATGTTTATTTATCTCCACAACTTACATCCTTAACTTAGCTGTTATATTGACAGATATTTAGATAAAAATAAAATCGTAATTTGTGAGAGATCTGGAGTCTAAACTAAGCCTAGGCCTGTGTTTCAGAACTCCAGGCCCCCCATTACATCCTTATACATAGAGATTGTCAACATGGAACTAATAGGAAATGGTGTGTGAAAGGTGCGTATGTGTGTGTGTGAGCGCGTGAGTGTGTGGTGTGTTTGTATGTATGTGTGCTTGTGTATAATGCATAATAATTTATTGTAAATTTAAATATTATATAAATATGCATAGAACGTATACATGTTATAAAAAAGTAAGCACACCCTGCTATTTTGCTACATCGAGTATTTTTCTGTTTCCATTTTTTAATTGAGTTTAAGTAACCATTTAATAATTTTACATTTACATTCAACTTTATGACAGTTCGCTATCTTTATAATTTTATATTCAATTTATGAACAACTAGCTGTCCCACGCGGCTTCGCTCCCGTCAACTGGCTACTTACCTACCCAACTACCCTACCTACCCTACTTTACCTACCCTACCCTACTTACACTACCCTACCTACACTACACTACCTACCCAACACTACACTACCTACCCTACACTACATACCCTACCCTACCCTACTTAACCTACCCTACCTACCCTAACTACCATACCTACCATACCCTACCTACCCTACCTTCCCTACCCACCTACCCTACCTACCCTACCCTACTTACTCTACCCTACCTACCCTACCCTACTTACTCTACCCTACCTGCCAATTTGTTGAACTATTTATTTGAATAAGAAATAATATACTACCATACGAATGTAACTAACTTTTGTTTCTACCGGGCGGCGGCGATGTAATTAAAATTTAGAACATAAAAGCTGCTATTGTGAGTCAATCTTAAAAGATAGACATGTGCTGTCCCAGACTTTTTTTTAGAACTTTTAAAGAGGAACAATTCCATCATACATGATATTTGCGTAACTTAAACCGTTTA
The DNA here is from genome assembly GCA_948252205.1 of Orthosia incerta. NCBI lineage: Eukaryota > Metazoa > Arthropoda > Insecta > Lepidoptera > Noctuidae > Orthosia > Orthosia incerta. The sequence continues at coordinate 16,347,221 of OX411765.1, forward strand.
CGCAGCGCACGCAACGAAAGCTCTCAAAAAGGAATATTTTTTCCCGCTTTTGCAACATTTTTCATTTATGCTCCGGTCCTATTGGTTGTAGCGTGATGTTATATAGCCTATAACCTTCCTCGATAAATGGACTATCGAACACAAAAAGAATTTTTCAATTCCAAACAGTAGTTCCTGAGATTAGCGCGTTCAAACAAACAAACAAACTCTTCAGCTTTATAATATTAAGTATAGATTCACCTCCACGGAATGGAAAGAATCTTTGCTATAAAAACAAATAACCTAATATCAGGTTATCTAATGTTTTTCATTATATAAATAGAAATTATTTTCTTTCATCATCATTATATAAATAGAATAACAGAAATATAACCTTCATTATGCTCTTTTTATATAAAGTTTATTTGTCCTAATTTTCATATTAACTAATTTTCTATGGTAACGCACCGTCCTTTAGAAAAACAAATTATTGTAGCCTAAACTCAAAACACTATAGTTGATTCTGCATCGTCTTCGACGCTGCGGGAAGTGCAAACCCTTCGCCTTTAAGTTACGTAAGTAACTAAGGATAGGCACCCATGCGTCCGCAGCTTCGGCTTGCTGGCGGCGGACACTCTAGGGGTAGCAGCCAAAAGACTACGTGAAGTCGGGGTGACCCGATTCGGTTTTGGAATAGATTTGACAAGAGAGAAATAAAATAGCCGTCCACCCGCATTAAAGAATAACAAGCAATATTTATGTGTTGCTTGTTTTTGCTAGCACTAAAATGACAGGCGTTTAAAATCTAATCGGTTTTTATTTATTTATTCAGGACCTCCAACGAAATATGTATACAAAAAACACAATGAATCATCAATATTGTCGCACGGTTGGCGCAGTGGTTGAGCGATTGACTGCTGCGCTGCGTGTCGCGGGTTCGATTCCCGCACGGAACAAATATTTGTATGACTTACAGATAGTTGTTCCAGCTCTGGGTGTTTGTGTATGTGAGTTTATATGTTTGTAAACGCACCCACGATACAGGAATAAATCCTAGTGTTGGGCAACGTTTTTATAAACAAAAAAAAAATAAAGTAATGTGTGCACTCCCTCAATTATAGGAGGCCACAGCATGCATTTTAGGTTATCGACTAAATAAAAACTAAAATATAAATCTTATTACAAGATAATAGAAACATAAAAAGAAAAACAAATCAAAACATGACATACGTATAAAAAAGACTCTCCTTATTTGAAATACACATTAGGATTTACCAACATTATGGCAAACCAGACAGCTCGGATCTTCGGACGGACGGGATCTTCAAGAGTAACAAAATGCAAAATGTACACATACTTTTTACAAACACTATTAGGTTAAACAATTTCAAAATAAAAAAAAAACATAATTACATAATAGTAAACTGAGCTGAGAAACGTTTTGTTACAGAATAAAAAATATATAAGTTAAAAAAAAAAAATGCAAAAATATACTAAACAAAGTAGACGTTTCTAAATTATATTAAACGTTACTTATAGATTTTGAATATTTTAGTAACTGAATATTATACTAAATGAATATTATATAAAATGTGCATTATATAAAATGTTCATCATCAATAATCGTCAATACATATAATAAATCTGTAGAAAAGTCATTTTTGTACATCGAAAATATTTTCAAAAAAAAAAGCCAGGGTGTTAAAGGATAACCAACAGAACCTATTGCCAGCATTTTTATATGGCCTTAATCGTGGTGGCGTGGCGCAACAGGTAAAACCTCGCCTCTTGTGCTTAAGGTCGTGGTTTCAAAACCGGACATGAAGTTAATTACAACAAATATATATAATTAAACTGAACAAAAAATAAACTAAAATGTGACCCGATATCTTAAACAAATTATTCTATAGATAAGATATGATCGTACAATCTCAGTAACTCATAAAAACTTATTAAAGTACCAGATAGGAACGGCGAATTAAATGTCAAACGGTGACTTAATTAAAATTAAATCGAATGCACCTTCGCCGTACCAGTTTTAAAAAGTTGCCGGCCATTTCCTCAACATACCAATCTATCAGGCAAAAATGTATCGCGCTTCCTATTCACCCGTACCGCCCTTGAATATAGACCACTTACTTTTATTACGCACAGAGCTCAAACAATGTGCAACGGTATAAAAACTCACGGCGACCAAACGAGGGCAGTCAGTAGCTTTCGAGCAGTCTAACACAGAAGTGCACGATGAGATTTCTGGTAGGTTGAAACTAGAGTGTCCTTACTTATCAAACTCTTTAGTACTTTGAAAATATAATATTCCAAAAAAAAAATGTGTTTGTGTGGTTCAGTGTTTGTGATTAGTGATGTGACTCGGCATGTCGATATAGGCGTCGCTTATGATATAATCGGTGTTTTAATCGATCTTTTTCGACAGATTGTCGCCGCCGTCCTCGCCTGCGCCGCAGCCGCGCCCTCCGGTCTGCTGGCAGCACCCTATGGCCATGGCCTCATCGGTCATGCGGGTCTCGCGGTAGCCCAAGCGGCTCCCTACGCCGTGGCTCACGCTGCGCCATTGGCCGTGGCCCACGCCGCCCTCCCCACCATCTCCCACGGAGACATCCAGGGTGCCGCCATCGACGCCCATGTTGAAGCTTCCGACCACGTCCGCGCCGCCGCTGATGCCGCCCGCGAATACCACGACCAGGCCTCCGAGCTCCACGGACAGGCCATCAACGCCGCTGAATCCCACTCGTGGCAAGCTGTTGACGCCGTGCAAACCGCTGAGGCTCAGTTGGACGGTGCCGCCGCCGGCGTCGCCCCCGTGCTCGCTAAGCAACTGGTTGGTCACGCTCCCCTGGTGGCAGCCGCGCCCGCCGCCGTGTACGGCGCTCACGGTTACGCCGCTCACGGTGTTGCCCCCGCCCTGGCCTACTCCGCGCCTGCCTACGCTTCCAGCCACTCCGTCTCTAGCCAGTCCCTCTCCCAATCCCACCCCGCTCCCGTGGTGCACGCGCCCCTCGCCGTAGCCCACGCCGCCCCCTACGCGGTTGCCCACGCCGCCCCCGTCGCTTATGCCCATGGACTCGCCGGCCACGCATGGTAAACTGTGATACAACTTCGATATAAAAATAATAACTCAAAGTTTAGGATTTTGTAAATAAATTATGAAAAAATACAGGCTACCAGAGGCGAGGATGTGTGAATAAATGAAATAGTAATTTTATTCACTTTTTTTGTTTTCTTTGACTATGGCTAATGTTTTGCTAATTACTTAGTTTTTACGGCCTCGTGGTTGTAGAGCAGGATTAGCTGTGAGCCAAGCATTTTTATCAGTGATGTAATTCCCCCAACTTCAATTAGGACTGCCTGCTAGGGCGTGCAATATCGCAAGGTTCTCAATTCTAGAACTGAGTTCCAATACTGGAGATCTAATTCCGGAACTGGTTCCGGAACTGGTAACTTTTAAAGTTTATTTCAAATTTAACATAATTTATAATTATATCAGTCTTTTAATAATTTTTAGTAACAAATTAAACATATTTGGTCATCTTCCTCCCTTATTACTCTAGTTAAACATTTTAAACCGTAAAATCAACAAGTTAAGGCTTATCTTCTTCTTCTTCGTGTCGCTGGCACGTCACTCTCTCAAATTTGTTTGGCCTAAAACTTAGCCACCTCCACGGTGTCTTCTGTGGCAGCACATAGATAAATGATTTTATTTCTGTAAGTTGGTTTGTACAAACACTTTTACATGTCGATCATATTTTTAAAACTAGATGAGGTCGGCGTTTCCTATCTGACTACTCTGAGAAGAAGGGCCGAAACAAACTCAGAGGTCACAGTCTCTTTTAAAGTCCAGACAAAAATCTTGGTTAGATCATGTGAAGACCATGTAGATTGATGTCTGAAATGGTCTTTTGAGGAAAGAACCAGCCAGATTGAGTGGACCTGTCCAGTCAGTGCACGCATTTGTCAATAACCGAGCAGCTCAACACAGATCACCCTGGTTGCATGTTTTGGGGAACAGAGGACAGGACAGGAGGTGGAGCATGACTTGCGATTCAGCACCACATGCACACCCTGCCGCTGTTCCGTCGAAGTAACCCCATTTTGCGAGGTTGGATTTACACCTTCCTACCTGGGTTCTGAGGCGGTTCAGGGACTTCCATGTAGACCACGGAAAGTTAGATCCTGCGGGCTGATGCTCGCTTAGAGGTAAAGAATGTGTTGGTGGAGGAAAAGTATTCTGCCACAGTCTGCAGCGGGCCTCGACCTGGTCTCCTGACAGGGGAACCACCGTTTTCAGGAAGCTGTGTCTCCTTTTCAGCCGTTGCATCGGTAATAGTGCACCGAATAGTGGGTGCCTCATGTCACGCTCCTGCTTTTGTTTCTCGCACTTTCCTTCGGACGTGTGGAGGTGCTATCCCGGCTGTGGGGCATAGTACACTGACCGGGGTTGGTTTAAGGCTACCGGTAATTGTACGGCATGTGTCGTTCAAACTAAAATCTACTTCCTTGGTGTGGGCGGAACGGTTCCACACTGGACACAGTAGTCCGGAGAACGTGAGGTGAGGCCCCCCAGTTGGTTGATGTTAGGAGTTTGAGTAAATTGTTGCGGGACCCGATTTATCATACAATAGAATTAAACATTAATAATATGAATAAAAACCACACGATATTTGAATCAGTGTAGTAAGTATCAAGTGTCACTTACATTTCATACTACATAGTCTGCTTCAAGCTTAACATTTTCTTAAATAATAATCAAAATATCAAAATTTAGGAATATCGGAATGCCGATATTACTCCTCCCAATACCGAAATTGAAATATCAGAAAATTGTTACGGAATCTCGGAATTACGAAATGCCGGCATGCCGGAATGGATGCTGACCTGCATAGAAAGCGTCTTGTACAAACTATAAATTTCGTCTCATTCATTAGGTATTACAGGAGACTGGAGTGACTTGGTTCTACGGGATTGGTACATAAAAATAATAAAACCCTAAACATCTTCAGTTGAATTAAAAAAGCAAACCTAACTATCTGGGGGCGCGGCAGTGTGCCCGCGAAGACGAGCCAAGGGAAGCGCAAGGGCACTAACTACCTTTTCCCGAAGTGCTTCGTCGTTTTTTGAACCCTCATAACTTGGGTTTGGATTATACCAGATAAATAAATAAATAAATGCCGGAATTGAAATATCAGAAAAATTGTTACGGATCTCGGAATTACGAAATGCCGGAATTCCGTAATGCATGCTCTACTACCTGCATAGAAAGCGTCTTATACAAATTATAAATTTCGTCTCATTCATTAGGTATTATGGGAGACTGGAGTGACTTGGTTCTACGGGAAACTCAGTACATAAAAATGCCATGCTAGCGGTCAAATCTTGCACCTTGCCGAATTCACTTGCGCAATTCGGCTGCGGGGTGACTTGGTTCTATGGGATACTTGGTACATAAATATTATAAAGCCCCTAAACATCTTCAGTTGATTTAAAACATCAAACCTAACTATCTGGGGGTGCGGCAGTGCCCTCCCAAGACGAACCAAGTGAACCTACCTTTCCTCGAAGTGCTTCGTCGTTTTTTGAACCCTGATAACTTGGGTTTGGATTGTACCAGATAAACAAAATTCTCAGCATATGATGTCAATGATGGACTTATTAAACATATAAAATTTCAATTGCATAGCTATTATACTTTAGATTTCACTGATATCTAAAAAATCCCGATTTCGTCACTGACTCACTCACTGATGATCATCACAATTTTTAGAATATTTCCTGAAGTCCTACAAAGCTGAAATTTGGTACGTAAGCTAGTATTTAGCTTACGTACCAAATTTCAGCTTTGTTAAATTAGTACACATACAACAAAAAACAACTAAAACTTTGAACTTTCTTTGTTACTCAATCACGCCAGGCTAAACGGATCTGGATGAAATTTGGCACAGAGATAGATTACAGTCTGAAATAGCACATAGGCTATTTTACACTTTCCACGCGGGCGAAGCCGCTGGCAGAAGTTATAATAAATAAATTCTCGCTATTCTCTCAGCCTGGTATAATATTGCATTGGGATAATAAAACAATGTTATAATAAGATATATTCTCGCTATTCTCTCAGCAAGCACCTACTCAGATGTAAGATGTAAAGAGCACTTTGGTCAAGGGGCTACTTTCAGATTGCCAAAAAGGACACTTATCGGCCAGGGCCGTTAATAAGATCGGGTGCGGCTCAACGAAAATATAGTTATGCGTAAAGTATACAGTGGAGCATGGCTAATTCGGACAGGCAGAAACAAGGCCCTTTGCAGATTATCGAGGCGTCTGGATTATGTTATGTAATATCTTAATGGTGACAAAACACATATTTAACCTTAGGTTCTTTAATTATTATCGAAAAGTGCAAGTAAGACCAACATAATAGGTAAGGCCCTGTGTTACAGATCACCCAAAAATGTCAGAAATATGTGTATTCAAATGTTCATGTATTTATTTATTCAGGACCTCCAACGAAAGATGTACACATAAAACACAATGAATCATCAACATGAAGTAATAACAAATGCACTCCCTCAATTATAGGAGGCCACAGCATGCATTTTAGATTATCGACTAAATAGAAACTAAAGTATAAACTCTTATTACAAGATAATATTAAAACATAAAAAGAAAAAAACAAATCAAAACATAGCAAACAAAGCAAACCAGACGGCAAAAATATATACTTTTTACAAACACTATGAGGTTAGAAAAAATTTAAATAAAAACATAATGACATAATGGTATACAAAAATGAAAAAAAAACATTGTTACAGTAATGTAGAATATTAAAACATGTAAGAAATCTGTGGTTTTGACATGATGTTGAATAAAATTGTAGTTCTAAAAACTAAAAAACACGCTTTAATGGCAAATTAAACTAAAAAGTCGCTTATCCTGAAGATCCGGGAGGAAAATAGAACAAACTATTTAAATTATTGCGACGAAATGAGGAACTGAAAAGCAAAAAAATAAAAAACTTGTAGTCTATAATTTTGAGTTGGCGCCAAACAAACAAACATGCAAATTAATTACCTAAACTGTAGAATGATTGTAGCTAGGTTGATCTTCGTTGATGGTTTGTTTGTTTGTTTGTTTGGCGCCGCCTCAAAATGCTAAAAGTTTATTTTTTTATTTTTTGCTCTTCAGTCCCTTATTTCGTCGGTTATTTTTTTTGTTAAAAAGTTTTTTTATATGTCTTTATTCAAATACTAGCTGTTGCCCGCGGCTTCGCTTCCGTGGACCACCCCACGGGGCCCATTTTCGGGATCAAAAAATAGCCTATGTCACTCAGGAATAATGTAGCTTTCTATTGGTGAAAGAATTTTTCAAATCGGTTCTGTAGTTTCGGAGCCTGTTCGGTACAAACAAACAAAAAAATCTTTCCTCTTTATAATATTAGTATTGATTTAGATAGGCTTTTTTTCGCTTTTTAGGTTACTTAATTTCAACAGAATCAAAATCAAAATCATTTATTTGCTGGAATATGGGTACATGAGATATTACAAACAAAAAAGTTCTTATTGCCATACTTTACCTCAACAGGCGTGCAAATATATATTAAATACTAATACATGCAAATGTCAAATGTTATTTTATTTATTCGTCATTAATTATTAATTATCCATTTCAAATTTTAAAATTAGTAGTCATCTAGTTAGTACATATTTATTACATTTTTTCATTTAAATAATCATTTACATTATAATAAGCTTTATTGATTAGATACGTCTTCAATTTATTTTTAAATGACATAAAATTCTCAGCGGCCTTTATATTCCTTGGTAATTTGTTATAAATTTTAGGGCCCATACAAAATGCACTCTTGTCAAACATAGCCGTCCTATGGCTTATTGCACGAAGTGTACTTGCCAGCCTGGTACTTTTTAACGTTTCATATTTATTAATATTATTTCTAATGTCTAATGCTAGTTCATAAATATACAGTGATGGGAATGTCAATATTTTTAAATTTATAAAATGTGGTTTACACGTATCTGTAGGTTTTAGGGTACATATTGCACGGATACATTTCTTTTGGGCTTTGAAGACAGTTTCTCTATCAGTGGCATTCCCCCAAAACATTATACCATACCTTAGCGTCGAACCAACGTAAGCGTGGTAAGCAGATAGAAGAGCACTTTGGTTGACAACTTTACGTAGCATATACAAGGCATATGAATACCGACTTAGTTTAGTGCAGACTTGTTCGATATGTGTCCTCCATCTCATGTCTGAGTCTATGTGTAGTCCAAGGAATTTTGTAGAGTTGATTTTTTCTATATTTATTTGTTCATATTGTATATTAACAGTATTGGATTTTGAATTTTTTGTTTTAAATGTCGTTATAAATGTTTTAGTTAGATTTATTTTAAGTTCATTTAAGTTTAACCAATTAACTATAGATGATAGCGTATGGTTTATCTCATGTTCATGAGTCGAGGGGTCTTCAGATACTACTATCGCAGTGCTATCGTCAGCATACAGAACCATAGAGGATTTTATGGATTTGGGGAGGTCGTTTATATAAATAATAAAGAGCAGCGGACCTAAAATACTCCCTTGAGGTACACCTCTGAAGACTTTTATTGGTGTTGACAAATGTTTTATTTCTACTTTTGTGACATGTGAGATGCTAGATATTTCAGTTTGTTGTTCTCTGTCACTTAAATATGATTTTATGAGATCTCTAGCCTTTCCCCGTACTCCATACGCTTCTAATTTATTTAATAATAAACCATGATTGACGCAGTCGAAGGCCTTCGTCATATCCATATATAATGCTGAGACATGTTTCTTACTATCCATGCCTTTTAGTACCGTTTTAAGGAAAGTATGAAATGCACTGTTAATAGATTTATTTTTACGGAAACCCATTTGTTCTTCCGCAAGTATGTTATGTTTTTCTATATAGTTGTATAAATTATTATAGATGACTTTTTCAAACACTTTTGATAAGATAGGTATTAGAGATATAGGTCTATAACTATTCATATTTTCCCTATCCTCTTTTTTAAATATTGGAATGACAATAGATAATTTTAATTTTGATGGGAAGACCCCATCTTCTATGCATTTATTAATTATATAACACAATACTGGCGCTATTATTTCCGCCACTCCCTTAATTATTTTAGTACATATTCCATCGTGCCCCACACTATTTGTGTTTTTTAGGGATTTTATTATTGAGACAATACTCCCTGGCGTGCACGGGCGCATAAAGAATGAGTTGGAATTATTGTATGTAATTCTATAATGGGATTTTTTGTTAATAGGGAGTTTATCTGGTACCTGAGTTGTAAAAAAATTATTAAATTCATTAGCTATAGTAATTGGATCTGTGATTGGTAAATTGTTTACATTAATTTTGTCAATTTTTTTAAACTGCTGGTGGATATTTGTTTTATAATTATTTATAACCTTCCAAGTAGCTTTAGCTTTATTTACTGATGTTTTAATATAGTAATCGTTTTGAGATTTTTGCGTTAATTTAATTATTTTTTTAAATCTTTTATTATACGTTTTGTATAAATCTTTAAATTGTTGGCTTGGTGCTTTCCTGGATTTCCAAAGTAGTTGACGTTTACGTTTGGAGCAGACTCTGACACCCTTTGATATCCATTGTGGTCGTTTGTGTGTAGGTACTTTGACCTTTATTAAAGGGAAACAGAGATCATAGAATAATTTTAATAATTCGTGGAATGTGCTAAAGGCATCATCCGCTGTTTCTGCCTTGTAAACTTCATCCCAGGCGAGATTACGCATACATTCAACGAACTTATCTGTATTAGAGGCGCTATAGTCTCGTTTATGTGTGTACCAGTGTGTTATGTTAAAACTTTCTGTGACTGGGTATTGTAGAAGTTGAGCAGTATGATCCGATAGTGCTAGTTCTAGTATTTAATACCTGGTGCCCCGTTTATTACAAATAAAGTTGTCAATACATGTGTTACTACATAGTCGCGTGGGTTCTTTAATTATTAGTTTAAGGTTATAGCTAGCCAGCAGTTGCTCTAATTCTATTACAATTTTATCTCGTTTTAGTACATTGATGTTAAAATCGCCGCATACAATAATTTTCTTATTTTTTAAACAAGTTTTATTGAGTATTTCGTTAAATTTAGAGAAAAATATGTTTACCTTTTCTAGTGTGTTGCAAGGGGGCCTGTAAATGTTGATTACAATAACATTATGCTCTAGGAGTTCAATGGCACTACACTCTACAATATTTCTCACAGTATGTTCCTTTATGTCATAGATTTTAGCCTTTCGATTATTATGTACTAATATGCACGCCCCTCCATTTCTATTGTGCCTAGAGTAAGATGAAATCAATGAGTAATTGGGAATTTTCAGTGAATAAGTATCTTCATTGATCATATTATGTTCCGTGATACAAAGGACATCAACATGTTTATTGTTACGGTTCAACTCTTCCAAATGTAACGAAAGCTCATCTGATTTATTTATAAGACCATTGATGTTCTGATGTAATATATATAAGTTATTATACACGAAAAAAATTCAATCTATTATCAGATTCTGTTAGTTGATTAGATGCATCATGTACACTCATCGTGCTTAAATCTAGGATTAGGACTTGTAAGTCGTTTAAAATAATATTCAAGCCTTTATTATTTAAGCTCCCATACCTTTGGTTATAAGTTTCGTAGGTGTAGGGAAGATTTAAGTTGGAATCCAAAATATACGCATATTTATATGTCTCAACATCCATGTAGATTAAATTATTAAAGGTGTCGACTCTACTATTAAACATTATATTTTTGTTAGCCATATATCTAAAAGTCGGCAGACATATTATAAAGTTCGTGTGGGTTAAAGCTTGTAATTTACCGCGAATGAAAGCAACCAATTCTATATAGTTCTGGGTCCTTTTAAAATCTTCCTCCCCAACGTAAATAACACAGTGGTCGGAGTAAGTTAAGTTTTGTACTTTCTTATCAATACTATCTAATAGTTGCTTTAATCCACAATTTGGCATGCGATAGTGACATATATTAAAATTACCTAAATTAGATCTCTGACTGATTGTGCATAATCTATTAGACTTTTCACTACTTAAAATACATATATTATTCTTTACAACCGGCAGCGATGGGTTTTGCGAGTATTTAGTAAGGTCTTCAGTTATGGATGCCCCATCATCAGGAATTTCGAAAGTCTGTGGTTTAATGATCTTCTTTTCCGTAGAACTAATTTTATTTCCCTTCGGTGTTTGTAATTTCTTCTTTAATGGACTACTGGTGACTTTTTTATACATCTCATTTTTCTTCAATAAATCGGCGTTCGTTTGCTTCAGAGAGCTATTTTCCAAAGATAGTATTTCTATTTCTCGATGTGCGCTTTGTAATTGAGACCTAAGGTTCTCAATGTCAGTTTTAAGGATGTTTATCTGCTTATCCTCCTCGTCTTCCGAAATTTCCGGCATACTATTAGTAGTCTCATCCAGTGTTTGTGGAATAATTTCACTGGTGTCATTATTGGGTTCCGATATAGTACGTGTGCGACGGAATGTTATATTTTCTAGGAAGTTCATGATAATTTCACAAATTTAAATTATCACAAGTCACAAAAAGTCTCCCAGTAATCGTCGGATTTGAACGTGCGGTCATGCGGTTCGAACAATTAAGTCAGTTCGTACACCGCTAAGCCACTCGTACAGTTAACAGTAGGATCCAATTTTGCAATCTAATGGCGTTTTAACTACGCAAGTCCTTCTTTGTGTAATAGATGTCGCTATTTACAATATTGATTGCCGATTTGTTATTTATTTGTTCGGCAACACTGCGACAACAATGTTAGTGGTTGGTTTATAGGGTATTTGCTAGATGGCGCTGGCGTTGGCACAACTTCAAGTCACGTAGGTGCATTATTTGAATAAAAAAAAACGATTTTTGCCAGCACCAATTTTTGTTTAGATCACTTTTTTATCACCACAGTCTAGGAATTATTAGTAATTATGATTGTTTTGAAGCATGATGTCTTAAAATTTGAATGTTTACACTGGTTTATCTTATAGCAATGAGTTTTGTAGTCAATGTTTATATATTTGAGAATCAATGTTTGTATAGTAACCCGGTGTTTTTAATTAATAATAACACTGTCACTGCCAGATTTCGGGTTTAGCTTCACTTTTATTTATTGTCACTGTATTAATACTGGGTCTACTATTTTTAAGAATTATTTAATTACAAGCACAATTTAGATCTAATGTTTACTTGTCAGCTGTCAGCTGTCAGTGAATCGGTTTTCAGTTGAACATTCAGTGGGTAAATTATTGATAAATTCTTATTTTCTACCTTTAGAAGTGGATTTTATCTTTTAAATTTAAATGGGATCCACTTTGAGGTATACTAGTCCAATAAAAAAGATTTTTTGTAAGAGTGGCCCCTATGAAAAGTTACACGTGGTGTACATAAAAATATACATGTCCAATTGAGAACCGCCGCCCTTTTTTTGTCGGTTAAAAATAGTAGCCCATCGGTATCACGACCGGGGTCCAAGCTGCTAGCTATCAGGGCACCAGAGCGAGGAACCTCCTAACAACACGAATATTGTTTGAAATTATTATAATACTAACCAAGAATTTAAATTCAAACGTTGATTTGCCTTCGCCGAACTAGTTTTAAAAAGTTAATTACCAGTCATTTCCTCGACATACCAATCTATAAGTCAAATATGTTTCGCGCTTCATAATTACCCTTCCTGCCCCTGAAAACAGACCAGTTACATTTTTTTACGCGCACAGCTCAAACAATGTGCAATGGTATAAAAACTCACGGCGACCAAACGAGAGCAGTCAGTAGCTTTCGAGCAGTCTAACACAGAAGTGCACGATGAGATTTCTGGTGGGTTGAAACTAGAGTGTCCTTACTTATAAAACTCTTTGGTACTTTGAAAATATAATATTCCAAAAAAAAATATGTGTATGTGTGGTTCAGTGTTTGTGATTAGTAATGTGACTCGGCATGTCGATATACGCGTCGCTTATGATATAATCGGTGTTTTTAATCGATCTTTTTCGACAGATTGTCGCCGCCGTCCTCGCCTGCGCCGCAGCCGCGCCCTCCGGTCTGCTGGCAGCACCCTATGGCCATGGCCTCATCGGTCATGCGGGTCTCGCGGTAGCCCACGCGGCTCCCTACGCCGTGGCTCACGCTGCGCCATTGGCCGTGGCCCACGCCGCCCTCCCCACCATCTCCCACGGAGACATCCAGGGTGCCGCCATCGACGCCCATGTTGAAGCTTCCGACCACGTTCGCGCCGCCGCTGATGCCGCCCGCGAATACCACGACCAGGCCTCCGAGCTCCACGGACAGGCCATCAATGCTGCTGAATCCCACTCGTGGCAAGCTGTTGACGCCGTGCAAACCGCTGAGGCTCAGTTGGACGGTGCCGCCGCCGGCGTCGCCCCCGTGCTCGCTAAGCAACTGGTTGGTCACGCTCCCCTGGTGGCCGCCGCGCCCGCCGCCGTGTACGGCGCTCACGGTTACGCCACTCACGGTGTTGCGCCCGCCCTGGCCTACTCCGCGCCTGCCTACGCTTCCAGCCACTCCGTCTCTAGCCAGTCCCTCTCCCAGTCCCACCCCGCTCCCGTGGTGCACGCGCCCCTCGCCGTAGCCCACGCCGCCCCCTACGCGATTGCCCACGCCGCCCCCGTCGCTTATGCCCATGGACTCGCCGGCCACGCATGGTAAACTGTGATACAACTTTGATATAATAACAATAACTCAAAGTTTAGGATTTTGTAAATAAATTATGAAAAAGCGACCAGAGGCGAGGATGTGTGAATAAATGAAATAGTAATTTTATTCACTTTTTTTGTTTTCTTTCAATATGACTAATGATTTGCTAATTACTTAGTTTTTACGGCCTTGTGGTTGTAGAGTAGGATTAGCTTTGAGCCAAGCACTTTTATCAGTGATGTAATCCCCCAACTTCAATAAGGGCTGCCTGCATAGCGAGGCGTCTTATACAAATTATAATTTTTTTCTCATTCATTAGGTATTATGGGAGTCTGGAGTGACTTGGTTCTACGGGATTGGTACATAAAAATTATAAAGCCCCCAAACATCTTCAGTTGATTTAAAAAAACTTAACTATCTGGGGGCGCGGCAGTGCCCCCGCCAAGACGAACCAAGCGAACCTACCTTTCCTCGAAGCGCTTCTTCGTTCTTTGAACTCTAATAACTTGGGTTTGGATTGTACCAGATAAACAAAATTCTCGGCATATGATGTCAATGGTGGACTTATTAAACTTATAAAATTTCAATTGCATAGCTCTTATACTTTAGATTTCATTGATATCTAAAAAAGCCCGCTTTCGTCACTGACTCACTCACTGATGATTATCAAAATTCAGTACTTCCTGAAAACCGAGAGGCTGAAATTTGGTATGTAAGTTAGAACTAATACTTGAAACTTTTACTGTTCGACTAAAAAAAAAAACGACTTAATGTATATTGTCAAAATAAGATTATTTGCATTGTTGAATTAGTATTCTATCTCTGTATGGAGTTCGTTTTGCAATTTTCCTTCTATTTATGGTATTTATTTCCGTCCAAAGATGCGTTAAAATTAGTGTTGAAATGTGGAAATTTCGACGATCACAACTTTAAAAAAAAAAAATTTTTACTTCTTTATTTCCATACAGGGCTAGCTAATGATGTGACAAATTGATATCATTTTTATTTTAAACGTACATCATCAAACCGTGGAGTAATCGCCAGACTACGTTTGTATGGAAGAATGATCGACTAGTGTAACCTTTATCAACGCAACAAAAGATGCGGTTGTTTATACTGCAAGGAAACCGAAACCTAAAGGGTACTGCCCATTGAGGTAAAGTCATGAAATTTGGGCAGAAGCAATGTTTTATAGCACAAGTAAAGAGATAAATCCAAAAGCCGTAAATTTGAATTTACATAAACAAAACGATTAGGTATTAAATCTCATCATCAGCCTTTTAATGTTCGCTCTGCTGGGACACAAGCCTCCCCTCATAGAGGGATTGGGCCCTAGTCCACCACGCGGGCCCCGTGCGGATTGCTAGATGTTACATGTCTTTGAATTTTTGGAACGAAGTTCCTTATCGCGCGTTGCGAAAGGGGGCTAGACGGAAAAAATTAAGACGAAAAGTTGTAACGACACTTTTTGCTATAGTTGTAAGTCGTGCGGCGTGCGCGTGTTTCGTGCGTGTTCTAACCTATATGCTGTTGTGTTTACGAAGTCGAGAGAGTATATATACATATATATATATGTATATATATATATACATACATATGTATACACATATATATGTGTATACATTTATATATATATGTATTTATGTATACTAATGGAACTTCCTTCCATCCGGGTGTCCCTTGACACCTCTCAAGTTTTTCGTTTCTAGGACACGCCGGTTTCCTCACGATGTTTTCCTTCACCGTTTTGAGACCAGTGCGGCTGTTATTATTTAGCCACGAGCTCCTCTAGCCGGTGCTTTCATTGTTTATGAATTTCAATAATGTTACCTAATTGGTTTATTGAGCTGTTTTTGCGGTACATTCAGTGCGAAAACGGCCAGGTTTCTTGATAAAAAAACTATATTATTTTTACTGTAATCTCTGTTCAAAATCGTAATTCTTTTCTAACCCAATTGGATTTCTAATTATTCTGATTTGTCAGCTCGCTGAGATAGAGAAAAGTATGTACAAGCGTGTAGATACAAGCGTGTAGATACAAGCGTGTAGATACAAGCGTGTAGGTACAAGCGTGTAGGTACAAGCGTGTAGGTACAAGCGTGTACTCGTAGGCACAAGCGTGTAGGTACAAGCGTGTAGATACAAGCCAGTGGCGTTGACCTCAACCGTGAACTTTAGCTTTAACTGATAGCTTTTGATTACTTTACTAAGAAATCATTTCTCAAAAATTAGGAATAAGCCGACGAAAAATGCCACACGCTTGGAGCGTGTGGCATTTTTCTGGATATTATTGTCAAGCGCTGGCCGCCATAGTTGTGTATATCAATTGTAAGTTAAATGTGACTTTTGTATGATGTCAAAAAATATCCGTACCAAATTATATACTTTCGGAAATGAAGAAAAGGCGCGTGGAACTGCCGCGCCTTTTTGCGCGTCTTTTTCCCCCGACCCGACCGGACACGTTTTTTACCCGACTGCCGAAGGAGGGTAATGTGTTTATCAGTATATGTATGTATGTAGGTATGTATGTTTGTTCCTATGTAGCGTTCTAGAGACCAAACGTGTTGGCCGATTTTGATGGTTAAGTCAATCGATTCGTCTTAATTCTGCGAGTGTCACATTAAAATTGGAAAATAGGAAAATGGTGGATTTTGGACGCCATATTGTGGGGGCCCACATTTTTTTTTTTCGCCCAAATCCATCTGGTTTTGGTCAGCCAGCTCGCGAATATGTATCCTCCGCCTGCACAGCATGATTTTCTCCTTGTTTACCTCTTTTTAGTTTGCTTTCCAAGCAGTCGGGTTTTTGTTTGTTTACTAACTGTGTCTACTCATCTTACCCAGCTCCCTTGTCACAGTAGGTCTGCTTGAAGAAGTCTTTAATACTGTTATTTTTTACGGGCGCCTTTCATCAATGTTTTTTTCTAAGAATTCCTATAATATCCTAGCTTGTTATAGTTTGTTGGATAGCTAATGAAACGTAGATATTTTTAAGCATTTCTGCAACATGACTGTCTTAGACATTTCTTTAATATTTCTGAAAGATTTTTTTTTTCGAATTTAGTTCATTTTGTAATTATCAATCGTCTGATACTACGACCCAGTTGGTTCAGTTAATTGCAATTTAAGTATTGAGAATAATAAAGCAAATTATCTACTACAAAAAATCGCAAACACAAATTAATTAGTGGCAATGTATGCATAAAAATAGGCCAATTAGACCAAATATCGCCAATTAAGAAAAATAAAATAATATACAATATCTTCAATACGGTTAAGTTTGAGGTACGGCGTTTCATAGTCAAATCAGTCAGGCATGATGGAAACTACAACCTCTTAAATTGTCTAGGTCGACTTAACCTTTGGCCATGTATATAAGTTCTTTTTTAGGGTTTCGTACCCAAAGGGTAAAAACGGGATCCTAATTACTAAGACTCCACGATCCGTCTGTCTGTCTGTCTGTCACCAGGCTGTATCTCATGAACCGTGATAGCTAGCCAGTTGAAAATTTCACCACATTTACTAAATAAAGAATAAAATAAATATTTAAGAGGGGTATACAAAAAACGAGTATTTTTGTCGTTTTTGCGATAATGGTACGCAACCCTTCGTACGCGAGTCCGACTCGCACTTGGCCAGTTTTTTATGTTAAGTATTTTGTGTGTACACAAATAAATAAAAGTCAAGGGAATTAAATACTTTTTCATTCTTTCAATATTTTTTTTTTCTTTCTTATTAATATCGAAAAGTGCAAGTAAGACAAACATGTGCATTCAAATGTACGTGTAATGTAGAATATGCTTAAATTGTAATAAAAATGTCTGGTAATTCTCTTCTGCTATTTATGCCCTGCCACTATTGCCCTTCAAGATTATAAAGATCACCATTAAACGCTGTCCGCTCCAGACCATGTACATATAAGTTATAGTAGCCAATCGGTATCAGGACCAGGGTCCAAGCTGTCAGCGATCAGGCCTAAAGAGCGAGGAACCACCTATCAACACGGTTATTATTATAATACGAACCTACAATTAAAATTTAAACGTTGACGTTACCTTCGCCAAACTAGTTTAACAAAATTGCCAGCCATTTCCGCGACATACCAATCTATAAGTCAAATATGTTTCGCGCTTCCTATTCAAATTCCTGCCGCTGAAAACAGACCAGTTACATTTTTTACGCATGGAGATCAAACAACGTCCAATGGTATAAAAACTCACGGCGACTAAACGAGAGCAGTCAGTAGCTTTCGAGCAGTCTAACACAGAAGGGCACGATGAGATTTCTGGTGGGTTGAAACTAGTGTCCTTAATTACACTCTTTACCTAATAACTCTTTACAAAATAATACTATAAATTTAAATTTTGCTTTGTTTGGTTCAGTGAATGTGATTAGTGATGTGATTTGACATCGGTATAGGAATCGCTTGTGATATAATCGATGGTTTTAATTGATCTTTTTCAACAGATTGTCGCCGCCGTCCTCGCCTGCGCCGCAGCCGCGCCCTCCGGTCTGCTGGCAGCCCCCTACGGCCATGGCCTCATCGGTCATGCGGGTCTCGCGGTAGCTCACGCGGCTCCCTACGCCGTGGCTCATGCCGCGCCATTGGCCGTGGCCCACGCCGCCCCCGCCATCCCCACCATCTCCCCCGGAGACATCCAGGGTGCCGCCATCGACGCCCATGTTGAAGTTTCCGACCACGTCCGGGCCGCTGCTGATGCCAACCGCCAATACCACGACCAGGCCTCCGAGCTCCACGGACAGGCCATCAACGCCGCCGAATCTCACTCGTGGCAAGCTGTTGACGCCGTGAAGACCGCCGAGGCTCAGTTGGACGGTGCTGCCGCCGGCGTCGCCCCCGTGCTCGCTAAGCAGCTGGCTGGTCACGCTACCCTGGTGGCCGCCGCGCCCGCCGTGTTTGGCGCTCACGGTTATGCCGCTCACGGTGTCGCCCCCACCCTGGCATACTCCGCGCCTGCCTACGCATCCAGCCACTCCGTCTCTAGCCAGTCCCTCTCCCAATCCCACCCCGCCCCCGTGGTGCACGCGCCTCTTGCCGTAGCCCACGCCACCACCTACGGTGTTGCCCATGCCGCCCCCTACGCGGTTGCCCACGCCGCCCCCGTCGCTTACTCCCATGGACTCGCCGGCCACGCATGGTAAACTGTGATAAAACTTGGATACCAAAATAATATATATATACCTACTCAATATTAAGGGTTTTGTAAATAAATTATTAAAAAAAAACAGGCTAAAAGAGGCGAGGATGTTTAAATAAATGAAATAGTAATTTTATACAATATGTTGTTTCCTTAGATCAAATTGATCGAATCGAATCGTTCATCACCATAATTTCAGCCGAAAGACGTCCCTGAACATAGGCCACCCCCAAGCCACATTGACCGGTCCCGTACATCTCGCATCCAGCGGATCGATAGTTACTTCGATAGTTGTTCGATTCAAAATGTTAAGGTTACACTAGCCGTTTTTTTTTCCATACAAACGTAGTCTAGGGATTATTCCACTATTTGACGATGTACGTTCAAAATAAAAAGTGATATCAATTTGTCTCATCATTATCTAGCCCTGTATGGAAGCACAAATATTTGAAAGTTATGAGGGTCGAAAGTTCCACATTTTGACACTAATTTTAACGCATTTTTGGGCGCAAATAAATACCATAAGAAGAAGGAAAATCGCAAAACGGCCTCCATACAGGGATAGATTAATAGTTCAACAACGCATACAATTTTATTTTGAACAGATAGATTTAGTCGTTTTTTCATGATATCTAGACTGCAAAAGGTCTGTTTATAAAATTTCGCGCGCTCGGTTTCGTCCTAAATCATTATCCATTTAGCTACAAATTTGCAAAAGTGTGTATTCGTAGGCGAACTTGCTTCCTACTGCTCATCGCAGCATCTATCTCTTCCGCACGTGTTGTCGGTTGATATAAAATGCATTTAACCCCGCGCACAAAATAGTTCGCGCCGTCGACTAGGGTTTAAAGTTAATTCAAAAATGATTTCCCATAAAAACTTATAAGTAAAAGTTCAATTACAATGTAATACGGCTTTACTTCTGAATAATAATATAATATTTGCCTCTGGGGTGTTGGCGACGTTATAGGGGTACATGCATATTTACTAGCTGTGCCCGCGGCTTCGCTCCCGTCATCTGTCTGTCAACCCTACCCGCTTTACCTTCCTGCCTACCAAACTTACCTACCTGTCTACCCTACTTACCTACCTACCATTTTTTTTTCCATAGTCATCATTTTTTCGCGGATAATCTTAACACCGCCATTCAGAAAATGACTTCAATTGCACAGGACAGTTGAACTCGATGTTCGATAGATGGCGATCTATCGAATATCAAGTTCAACTGTCCGAGTACCTGAATTGCGGGTGTTGTGATAATTTTACTTCTTGAACACTTTAAATTAATCTAACTTTTGATAGAGTGAACCGATTGCAATGAAACTAAAACTAAGTAATTCTTCAAGTTACGCACAATTTTTATGTATAAAAGTTATCAACATTGGTTTCGTACATTTCACGTGATGCGTGCACAAATAAACAGACAAAAATTCCAAAAATGCTGGAAATAGGTTCTGTTGGTTATCCTTTAATGGCCGGTATTTTATATCCGGCTATTTTTATGGAAATATTTTCGATGTACAAAAATTACTTTTCTACAGATTTATTATATGTATTGATTGATGATTGATTATCACTTAACTTTATATCCTCCGGAAAATTATTGGAATATTACTGTTTTTGCCGTAATTAGTCCGTGCACGTGCAGTACGTATTAGTTGGAATCTGTTGGAATTTGTTTTTACTTCTTAGTACGTTTTTGTTTCTTTATCTGTTGGAATTCGTGGTGATAATTTATGAGGATGCAGGTGTAATTTGCCACATCCTTTAAGAGGTTGTAGTTTCCATCAATCCTGACTGATTGGAATATGAAACACCGTAACCCAAACTTAAGGCAATATTTACGCCCCAATATTAACGCAGTACTGGCCGTGCGCCCGCTCGATGCCAAAATATCAATATAGAACCTACTTTTGATCAGTTTTGTTTGCAAAATATTATTTGATTTACATATGCTATTTCAGTTATGAAGAAATTCCAGCCATAATTTTTCTGTGTAAAAATATTTTTAAACATCCAAGTCGTTTTGGAGGAGCATCCAAAAGTTGCGAAAAACGATCGTGTGGTTAATTATTTTTTTAAAGCAAAACTATTAGCACAAAGTACATAAGCGGCGTGGTGGATTACGGCCCATTCACGGATCTCACAGAGAGGAGGCCTGTGTCCCAGCAGTGGGAAAATTAATAG
This sequence comes from Orthosia incerta, assembly GCA_948252205.1. Classification (NCBI taxonomy): domain Eukaryota; kingdom Metazoa; phylum Arthropoda; class Insecta; order Lepidoptera; family Noctuidae; genus Orthosia; species Orthosia incerta. The sequence continues at coordinate 16,368,302 of OX411765.1, forward strand.
GCTGATGACATCGACCATACAGCCTCTAGACGCCTAATGCTTGATAGAATAGATCAAAATAATTCTGTGAACTAGCTGAGGTATGAGGCACGGGACGACTGCGCTCTGATTGGTCCTTACCAACGTCATTTCGCCGAACTAGGGATGGGAGAGGTTTAAATAAAACCACGAAGGTATCAATATTTTTTTAAATTGTTAGTGTACTTAATATTATTATTTATTAAAGTTAGCTACTTTTATTATTAATTATACAGTAATAACATATAATGCAAAAACTAAAAACAAAATTCTAAAGATAACATGTATTTTCGGCGGTTGTTTCTTAATATTAAATATTAGTAAAAAAAACAATCAATAGAAAAAATACCTAAATTCTAAAATCAAAATAATTATCTATAAAATACAAAAATCAGTCTACAATATTTCCACTGCTGGAACAGAGGCCTTTTCTCCGTAAGAGAAAATTTTTCTAAGAGAATTCACCTATTTTTTGTGCAATAAAAATCACCATTATACTAATCATTTTCAACCACTATACAAATCAATATTCGTTTAATAAACTATTTAATTTAATGTCTCTTTTTGTATAATTGTATGTAGGTTTCTAGTTTTATCCATAATAGATTTGGTCATAGAATATGGTGCATCACTAGTTTTGCGTACCAAATTATAGAGGAAAAGGGATAGATAAAAAAGTACATTAAAAAGAAAGAGACGAAAACACAAAAGACATCAACGAGCGCGACAAAATTTATGCTATTGCAGTTTACACATACAATAATGACCAGTACAAAATGAACTCCGATAAATAATATCAGAAAATAAATCTGATTATGATTATGTAACTATTAACTTACCGATGAAATGTTATGCCATTTTTCGGGACACTCGAGTTCTGGCTGTTGTTACCACACCAACGTACGGTACAAGGGGCCATTATAATATTTATTTTACCAATTTGTAATTGCCTGACGCGGCAGTGTTTACGGCTCACGGAAGTGGTCGCTACTAATTCGAAATTGTCGAGTGGCGACCTATATTACCAGTATATGATATTTTAGTCATATGTGTTGACAGACATCGCTCGCCTGTTGTTAGGCGTCTAGAGGCTGTATGGTCGATGGCTGATGATGATGCACACAGAGAGTCCACTACGAACAAAGCGCCATTTTGCACGCACACATTGACATTTCGATTTTACAGGGAATAATGGGCAATATTGGACAGAGCTCAGTCGCGGCTGTCACGAGTGCTTTGTCAAAGTTAAAGTCAAAGAATCTTTATTGTGAGACAGCGGTTATGGAGGTATTTTTGTTACGTCATTCATACATAAAGTACTTTAACGAGATTGCATTGGCTGGGTTACCTTGATTAATTGTTACAGACCGAATATACTTTAAATTAATTCTTTCAATTCGTTAATTCATTAATTTTTAACTTTTAAAGGTCATTAAATTTTTCAATTCAATATCTAGAAAAATAATAAATTATTTCAAGTCCATAGACGAAATTGGAAAGGCTTTGAAACTTGTCATAATAATATGGTTTAAGTCATCCAGCTCACAAATATGTTTCCTCCGACTACACAGCATAATTTTCTTCTTGTTTAAGTACATCTTTTTAGTTCGCTTCTTAAGCAGTCGGGTCTATTGATTTTATTTACTTTTTCACATTTATATTTTTGTCGAGCTTGGTGTATTTTTACATAGTAATGTTTTTAGTGGGATCATTATTACACTTTTGTTACATCTTGTTACCATCCAATCTTCGTTGTATGTGGAGTCGTGATCTTTAATGGATATTTGATGCTTTGTCTACCCTCTAAAGCATGTAAGCATGATATCATGTATGTTTAGACGAATCGATGTATTTATGTTTGCAACTCATACAACCTACTTTTTTTTTTAAATTCGGAATCATTATAGTAGCAACCCTAGTGAATCTTTCAAGTTTAGCTGTCAATTTTCAAAACGGCGGGAGTGGCCCTTCTTTATACTTTCTATTTTGTGCTATTAGTTACACCAAAAATCCTTGTTTCAAAAGTAATGTACATGCATCAAAAATAAATATTGATTTTTTTTCAAACCTAGCCGTTACTAAGGAGTATACTTCAGAAAGTTACCGTTTCACGTCACTAAAGTGGTTGTAGGCCCTTAACTGTTTTCGAGATATTGAACTTTGAAGTCTTTTTTTAATTGGCAATTTTTTGTCTATTGGCCTTTGGGTGTATTGTCTCTAATTTATATTCGTTTGCGATTTTTGTGTAGGTAGTAAATCATTTGCTTTATTATTCTCAACGATAAAATTGCAGTTAGCTGAACCAACAGGGTCGTAGTAGACGATTGATAGTTATAAAATGAAATAAAATCGTTTTTTTTTATTAAAAAAAATGTCTATCACATTCATGCTGCAATGATGTGCTTAAAATATCCACGTTTAATTAGCTATCCAACAAACTATAACTAACTAGGCTATCATCAGAATTCTTAGAAAAAAACATTGATGAAAGGCTCCCAGGTAATCTTAAAAAATAACGGTAGGTACTCAAGAAGGGTAGGTATCAATGGAATAATAAATTGTAGTTCTAAAAACTAAAAAACACGCTTTAATGGTAAATTGAACAAAAAAGTCGCTGAAGATCTTGGTAAGGCAAAATAAACACACAAACAAACTATTTAAACACGCCCGGTAGAATCAACTTTCATTATTTGTAAATTTTAATTTTTGTTTGACGTTCAAAGTGCCGCTTATTGGCCTAGTTGAATAAACAAACATATTTGACTTTGACTTTGGCTTTGACTTTGACTAAATTATTGCATTGTCATCGGTCCTTGATAAGTGTGCAAAGTTTCAAATCAATCCCACGTTTTGAAGGGGGTGAAAATCACGTTCAAAGATTCCGTTACATTGATACAACATACCAAGCTAATAAAAGCGTGTTGAAAAGGAATGGCTTCATGGCTTGCAGTTTTTTTTTTCGTGCGCCGTGTTCTAGTTTTGAATAAAGAAAGAAAAAGATTTTATAGGGCCATGCCTGACACATGTAGCAATTATAAAAATTGTAGTTCTAAAAAACTAAAAAACACGCTTTAATGGTAAATTGAACTAAAAAGTCGCTAATCCTGGTAAGGCCAAATCAATCCCACGTTTTGAAGGGGGTGAAAATCACGTTCAAAGATTCCGTTACATTGATACATAGATACATGCCAAGCTAATAAAAGCGTGTTAAAAACAAGAAACCCCACTGCTAAAAATTAATTAACTGAAAAGAGAAAAACAAGTACTAGATATAATTTATACATTAAATATTAAATGAAGTACATTAAATTTATGGGAAAAAGGCGTGAGTTTATGTATGTATGTATTAAATATTATGAGGTGCTGCCAGCGGTGCCATGCGAAGTTTTGGTCGGGTTTGTTTGTCCCCGTTGGGTTTTTGTTTTTATAATAATTTGTTTTATTTCAGACTTTTTAGCTTTAGTAATGAACATGTTATCCAAATACATAATGTGGCAAAAGATTATTTATTATACTATCAAAGTTATGCTTATCTTGATTTTGTGCCAAAATAGGAATAAAAAAGGATCTTGTTTTGGAATGGCCAATTTAGTAGCTTTCATTTGTTACCCATATTGTTAGGATAACGAAAAAAAAATGAATCACCCGTGGTTTTTTAGAGAGTTATTTGAAAAAAGGGATATATCCTATGTCACTCACAATCGATACGAATCCAACAACACCTCATATATGTCACAATCCATCAAGACGTTTGGGCTATAGAACGTGCTATAGAAATGGACATACATACATACAAACATATCTACACTCCCGCAGTCGAGTAAAAATAGTAGAGGAAGAAAAATCTTAAGTATAAATAGGGAAAATATTTATTCAAGTATCATATGACTGAAAAATTATTAGCAAGACTTACAACTATATTAGTAAGAACTGAACCTTCACAAAAACAAACGAAGAAAAACAAATACTAGTGGATCACCGTTGTGGCAACCCATGTCACAATTGAGATGGCACAACAGCGACCCACGAAAACTACAGTCTAGTCAACTTGAAATCATGCTCAGGATACTGTTAGAGCTGCTCCACATCCTGCGCACCATGGAATTTTACATTACATTCATGCATGGTGGGGCAGCTGCTGCTGGTGCAGAAAACCTCAAACGGCGCAAATATAACAACCTTATTGGCAGTTATATGTTTGAGCCGTTTGGGGTTGAGACATTAGGTCCATGGGGTCCGAGTGCTCATCGAGTGTTTCGAGACATTAGTAAACGGTTAGTCGACTGTTCGCGTGACCAGAGGGCTGGCCTTTTCTTCAGCCAGAGAATCAGCATTGCCATTCAACGTGGCAATGCTGCCAGCGTTCTGGGCACGTTTCCCATTGACATCGATGTGGATAAAATTTTTGATGCGCAATGAGCCCCTTTTCCTCGCCCCTTTGTATGTAAGATTGTTTTGTTATTAGGCATAAGATTATATTCATGCATGATTATGTAGAAAAATCTAAATGCGCAACCGCGAACATCCCCGACGCTTTGAATCAAAAGTGAATAGGCAAGCATGATTCACAGTCGACCACATCATCGCTTACCATCAGGTGAGATATTGGTCAAGCGCGAACCTATCGTTGAAAACAAAAAAAAAACACACCAGTCACCAGTATAACAGATCTCTGACCTGGTTAAGGTTGCGGGAAAGCGCTGGATGCGAGACGAACGGAATCGGTCAATGTGGCGACGCCTGAGGGAGGCCTATGCCTTTTGGTGCACGTCTTTCGGCTATGATGATGATCACAGATCCACCAGTGGTCAGGGCTCCGGATAGATGCATATCCTAACAATACGAGCCGAGGCCAGAAGTACCTAGCGCTTATTACCATGATAAATATTTGAAATTATTATAGCGAGACCAACAGAGAATTAAAAGCCAATTTTAACTTAATTAGAACTAAAACGAGTACACCTTCGCCGTACCAGTTTAAAGAGTTGCCAGCTATTTCCTCGACATACCAATCTATAAGTCAAAAATGTTTCGAGCAAGTTTTTATCTATTTACCCTTCCTGCCCCTGAAAACAGATATTACTTTTTTACGTACAGAGCTCAAGCAAAGTGCAATGGTATAAAAACTCGCGGGGACCAAACGAGAGCAGTCAGTAGCTTACGAGCAGTCTAACACAGAAGTGCACGATGAGATTTCTGGTGGGTTTAAATTACGGTTTCCTTGCTTATAAAACTCTTTAGTGCTTCTAACAAATGCAAGCAGTGGTGGCCCAGTGGTAACGGCCGCGACTTACAAGTTGTATAGGTCGTGGGTTCGAATCCAGGCAGGTGCTTTAATTTGTCTAAATTATTTCATAACCACTGCTCTCAAAACTGTGAAGGAAAACATCGTGACCAAAACCAGCATGTCATAGAAACAAAAATTCGAAAACATGTGACAGCTCGTGGCTAAATAATATCAGCCGCACGGGTCGATTTTCAAGGTTAAGCAACGCTTGCCAAGGTCGGACCATCTTTACATAGCGAGTTTCTGCCGTGCTTCAGCAAGCACGTTAAGGCGCCGGTTCCCTTGAGTAGCTGATTTAAAAATGAGAATCACGTCTAAATGGCTAGTCGTAATGTTTTGAAAAAAATATATGTCATATTAGACTATTTTCTTAATAATTTGATCTGAGCAAATTTTCAGTTTTCTTCGTATAACATAGTGTAATTAATTTGTAAAGTTATGTCTAAAACGGACAAAAACTCGACAATCACACCAAAACCGCTGGGCGTATTTTAATGAAATTGACACCATCTCAAAGACAATTCAATTATCTACATTTTGATCTGAGCCTTTTTTTTTTAAAGTCATAGAATAATAAGGAAAGTACAAAAAACTACTAAATTTTGGGTCGCGCGGGTGTGAAACGAGTGCGCGTTTTGTTCCCTCAAGGTCGTTGGCGTTAGTCGTCGTCTTAAGCCGTTGGTCCCGACTGTCAAAGGAAGATCTTTGACAGTCGTTACGGGTAGTCAGAAGCTTGAGATCTGACACCAGTCTTGCCAAGGGGTATCGTGTTACCCAGTTGCTGGGTTGTGGGGGTCAGATAGGCAGTCGCTCCATGTAAAACACTGGTACTCAGCTAAATCCGGTTAGAGTGGAAACCGACCCCAATATAGTTGGGAAAAGGCTAGCCAGATGATAAGTGCTTCTAACAAATAATATTCCATATTAAAAATCAGTACTGGCGTGGTTCAGTGATTGTGATTCGTGATGTAATTCGACATTATTGTATCGTTATAAGGATCGCTTATTATGTAAACGGTGTTATTAATCAATCATTTTCAACAGATTGTCGCCGCCGTCCTCGCCTGCGCCGCAGCCGCGCCCTCCGGTCTTCTGGCAGCCCCCTACGGCCATGGCCTCATCGGTCATGCGGGTCTCGCGGTAGCCCACGCGGCTCCTTACGCCGTGGCTCACGCCGCGCCATTGGCCATAGCCCACGCCGCCCCCGCCCTCCCCACCATATCTCCCGGAGACATCCAGGGTGCCGCCATCAACGCCCATGTTGAAGCTTCCGATCACGTCCGCGCCATCGCTGATGCCGCCCGCCAATACCATGACCAGGCTTCCGAGCTCCACGGACAGGCCATCAATGCTGCTGAATCCCACTCGTGGCAAGCTGTTGACGCCGTGCAAACCGCTGAGGCTCAGTTGGACGGTGCCGCCGCTGGTGTCGCCCCCGTGCTCGCTAAACAGCTAGCTGGTCACGCTCCCCTGGTGGCCGCCGCACCCGCTGTGTACGGCGCTCACGGTTACGCCGCTCATGGTGTTGCCCCCACCCTGGCCTACTCAGCGCCTGCCTACGCTTCCAGCCACTCTGTCGTGAGCCAGTCCCTGTCCCAGTCCCACCCCGCCCCCGTGGTGCACGCGCCCCTCGCCGTTGCCCACGCCGTCCCCTACGCGGTCGCCCATGCCGCCCCCGTAGCTTACGCCCATGGACTCGCCGGCCACGCATGGTAAACTCTGATACAACTTAGATTCTAATGTTTAGGATTTTGTAAATAAATACAGGGTAACAGAGACGAGGATTGTGTGATGAATAAATAAAACAGTAATTTTATTTAAAAAAATTGTTTACTTTGACCTCGATTTGGACACATTACATATATATATTTATTACTTTTCCTTCCAATCGGTAGTTATTAAAAACAAATACGAGATAATCGTAGCTATTATTCGATTTCAAATGTCAAGTTCAATTTCGAGCCGTCGACCTTAGTGGAGTAACATTCATTCAATGAATTATATAGGTAGGTAGTAAGTACATTTTAATACAAGTGGGTAAACTTTGTCATTGTAGCCAAGGCGGAATAGACACCCGATCCAAAGGCGAGGCCGTTACCGTTATGGAGCCGAGAGATTGTAATGACAAATGTCCACGTGTATGCGTGTTGCGAATAAACAATTAATAAAAATGTTTACACATAATATTCTGTAACGAAGAAACAAAATCATCACGACTGTATTCCTCGTGAGAGAGCAGTGGTGTCCGGTGGTATCGGCCGCGACTTACAAGTTGTAGGTCGTGGGTTCGAGCCCGGCAGGCGTATTACTTTGTGTAAATTATTTCATCACCACTGCTCTCAAAACGATGAAGGAAAACATCGTGAGGAAACCGGCATGTCCTAGAACCAAAAATTCGCAGACATGTGACATCCACCAACCCGCACTGGGCCCGCGTGGTGGATAACGGCCCATTCCCTCTCACAGAGAGGTCGCCTGTGTGTATGCCTCGAAGGCAGTGGTGCACCTACAGTACACTCACATTTCGCTAGTTTCCAGTTAAGTCCCAAGTTATAGCGGGGGAACCTATTGCCATCAGCCGGACACAAGTCAGAGCCCCGGGCTGTTACTGAGAATTCCAGATAGAAAAACCCAGTAACATTTTTCCCGATCCGGGAATGGAACCCTAGACCTCAATGTCAGTAGCAGCGCTTGCCCAATGAGGCAGTCTAGACATTAGAGTTTTCTTAGCAACTATCCTACTTCTTATCACACTAATCACACTTATATTATATAGACGAAAGTTTGTGTGTTTGTATGTTTGTTACATCTTCACGCTCAAACGGCTGAACGGATATTGATGAAACTTGGCACAGAGATAGATTATAGTCTGGAATAGCACATAGGATACTTTTTAGAGTACCCAAAGGTTAAAAACGGGACCCTATTAGTCTGTCTGTCTGCCTGTCCGTCTGTCACCAGGCTGTATCTCATGAACCGTGATAGCTAGACAGCTGAAATGATTACAGATGATGTATTTCTGTTGCCGCTATAACAACAAATACAAAAAACAATAAAATAAATATTTAAGTGCGGCTCCCATACAACAAACGTGATTTTTTTGCCGTTTTTTGCGATAATGGTACGGAACCCTTCATGCGCCAGTCCGACTCGTACTCGTACCGACATTCACGCGGGCGAAGCCGCTGGCAGAAGCAAGCATTATAAATCCGAAAGTTTTAATGGATGTATAATGTATGTTTGTTGCTCAATCACGCAAGAACGACTGCAGTGCTATTCTCTAAGGATACAGCCTTGAGCGCAGTGCTGGTGCCAGCGACGAAACTAAGTTTGGTATTCACTAAGCAGCAAATAGCGACACTAGCGCTCTAAGCTGTGACGGCCGTGAGTTAGAACTACTCAACGTCGAGCAAGTTGACAGTTCTTCATACATTTTGGTATTCCGTAAGAAAAAACAGCGTCGAAGACGCTCACAGCCTGGCTTACAGCCTCGGTTTTATCTGTCAAATCCAAAAGCCACTATTTTTGCGCGTAACGTAATTCTTCTTGGATTTTAATCTAACTAATATTATAAATATGAAAGTTAGGATGGGAAGTTTTGTTGGTTTGAATGTGTGTGTGGATGAATGTTTGTTACTCAATCACGCCAAAACGGCACTGGATGAAATTTTGCATAGAGATAGATTATAGCTAGGTACGAGTATAGGAATAGCTCAAAGGCTACTTTTTACCCAATATAATGTACCCTTTGGATAAGAAAACACTTTTCACGTGGTTGAAGCCGCTGCTGGCAGAAAATAATAAAATATTGTAGGTATTAAAATAAGTTTTTACCAGCTTACCAGTTTGGTTAACTAAAGCTACATTTATTAGAAGAAGCTAAGAAAATTAATTATTTTAACACAGCTCGACAGGCGAGAGAATTAGCAACGTTGAAAACAATATCCCGGGATAGAGACACTTTATCCATAGTTACCTACAGGCTTTCTCAGGATTAAATAACATACCTATTGGAAAACGACTTAGCTCTTGGCGTACAGGCGTTTTATATGTTAAATGTGAATGTTATTTTATATTTATTATGTAACTAGCTGTTGCCTGCAACTACGTCTGCGTAGCATTAGTATGTCGAATAGCCAATTTTTTATATCAGGAAATAATATTGTAGGTGTGTGGACCGCCGTTAATCATGTTTAGTGGTCCGGCTTCATCATCATCATATACGCCGAATGACGTCCACCGCTGGACGTTGGTCTCCACCAGGCGTCGCCACATTGACCGGTCGCGTGCATCTCGCATCCAGCGGAACCCCGCAACCTTCACAACCTGCCTTCCGGCTACATACTCAATCTTAATTGGCCAAATTCTTTTTTTTACAAGCAAACATGTGCATTAAGGTTACACTAGTCGAAAATTCTTCCATACAAACGTAGTCTAGGGATTATTCCACTGTTTGACGATGTACGTTCAAAATAAAAAGTGATGTCAATTTGTCTCATCGGCAAAACGCCTTCCATACAGGGATAGATTAGTAGTTCAACAATGCAAATAATTTTATTTTGAACAGATAAATTTAGTAGTTTTTTCATGATATCTAGACTGCCAAAGGTCTGTTTATAAAATTTCGCGTGCTAGGTTTCGTCCTAAATCATTATCCATTTCACTACAAATTTGCAAAAGTGTGTATTCGTACGGGAACTAGCTTCCTACTGCTCATCACAGCATCTATCTCTCCCGCACGTGTTGTCGGTTAACATAAAATGCATTTTAACCCCGCGCACAAAATAGTTCGCGCCGTCGACTAGTGTACCCTTAAGACTGCAAAACGGATTAATATGTTTATTATGGAAAATAATTAGACATAATATACATATTGACTAATAAAAAAAACTCAAAATGATAAAACTCAGATTTATTTATTGAACTATTTTCCAGTAATAGAATTCAATTCTATAAATAGCTTCTGTGAGCAGCGTCACCCTCGTGAAAGTCGAAATTATCAGTGTTTCTCTACTATATTATGCATGTATTATACATATAAATCTTCCTGAACCTTGAATCACTCTATCTATTAAAAAAACCGCATCAAAATCCGTTGCATCGTTTTAAAGATCTAAGCATACATAGGGACAGACAGACAGCGGGGAGCGACTTTGTTTTATACTATGTAGTGATACAGACTCTTTTTTTTCTAATCTCAAGAATTTTTTGAATCTTTTATCACTATTTAAGTTAGTATAATTTAAGTAACTTATACCACAGAAGCAATAATATTCCAGTATTTGCACCTAAGTTTCTATAAAATTTCTTAACATCTCTAATAAAGTAAACTTAATTTCTCTTATTACAAAAAACGGTTTAACCAAAACCCAGGTTTTTAACCTTGTTTTCGCCGTACATTATGAGGTTTAAACCTGGGTTTTTGGTAAAACCTTTTTTTGTAATAAAGCGCAATATCTATATTTATAATAAAATCATGTTTCAGGCATTCAACTTCCTCTTCTGATGGATGCACATAAATCTTGCAGTGCTCAGGTCTCTCTTGACCATGACTCGCTTATTTCCTTATACATATCCAACATCGTCTACTGGTTGCCAATAAGGAGTTGCTGGTTATCCAAGCACCTCTCTTCAATAGCGACAAAACATTTAGTTAAGCTCCATTTGTGACTGCCTTTGTGAAGGTGGTTGTGAAATGAGCATCGGCTGTGAATATAAAAATGCAACAAATTACTATGTATAACAGCATCACTATCTCTTTCTGAAGGAACAGATATCATAGGCAGGCACATTATAGTATTGCAGGTTAATTGATTTTTTGGCTACTGTTAAAAACCCCAACAATTTGGTCCAACATGGGAATGAAAAGTGAGAACACTTTTTAATTATCTAGAGCTTCTTACATTGAACCAACAATGGGTTAGAAGCGTTATGACTACCTCTCGATAAGACTAGATAGCAGATATGACTAGTTCGCTATAGGATCAAGCTAAACTTGCATGAAGAGGCAATTTAGGCATCTCTGCTATGAGCGCCTCATCATCTAGCCTGAAACTGTAATACGAAATATAAACAAAATATAACATACCTAGTAAGACTTTTCTAAAAAACCTCATCACTTGTTTTGTGTTCGGCAGATGTTCCATTGTCAAAATGTTCTTACGCCAAGATAGCCCTTGTTTTACATCCTGCAAATGTATTTCAACGCAGTACTATTATATTTTATCTAAAGATAAACATATTATATATTGTCACATTGTCATTGTATCTAAGTTTATTTATTATAATACTTACATTTCACACAGTCACAGAACTATGTTAAAATCAATCGCTGTAAAAGCACTTAAAAGTTTTTAAACTTGAAAATAGTTTTAAATAAAAACAAACAACAAATTATTATCAAACAAAAAGCGTTGGTTGCGATTTTGCATGTTGTGGCAGCGTCACAACGCATTGCTTTTACTTACGAAATAGGCAAAGAAATTGTCATTCAGCCTTAAGATGCAATAATAAAAATGCATTGTTTAAACTCTTATAACTATGAAATCGTTTGTAGTCTCACTCTATTACTTAAAATACTTAAAAATAGATCTATATTATACATTTTAAACCTATAAAACTCTCAGTCGAGATTTATCGATTATAATTATTTAAAGAATTTGTTTCAAGCCCTAATTCGTCTACGAAATTGTGATAGGAGATGTCAGTTTTAGAGTTCGTCGACGACCATAACCGCGCTAGAGAATACCGTTTGAATCAGCGCTGCACGATCGGTCGATCTCGAGACTGTCTCGAAGACGAGCTCGTCTACGAGCACAGCCAAGAAACTGTCTCTTAGAGAATAGCATGGCTGAACGGATTTGGATGAATATAATTGGGCACAGATTAATAATAGTTTGGAATAGCTATCCTGGTATAATGTTCCTATGGGTGATAAAAGAATTTCCACGCGGGTGAACCCGCTGTAATAAGCTAGTATTTTAACACGTTTATATGTGAAAGTTTGGATGGATGGATGTTTGTGGACAGAAGCTAGTAAAAACATTTTAGCATAAAAAAGTTTTTATTTTTCTTTTTAGTCTTGGTATCTTTGGTACCATAAATTACCATGTAAATCATTTATACCCAGAGGGTATAATTATATATAATAAATTCTCATAACAATTCCAACAAGCCTAAAAATGACAGGGATACTATGTTTTATTACGGAGTTCCGGTGCCTAGCTCCCGGATTCATCATCAGATCAGTTCGATGGTACCATTTTCATCAAAACCATTTATTTAAATTTGCTTCATTACAGACATTTTACTATTCGAAATAACTTATACGCAAAACATATTTATCATTGAGAAGTTCCAGTGGCGTCTGTAGTCTTCTTCATCGATTCCAATAAACCAAATGATAATTTCTGAATGCAAATGCTTGCCATGTTTATGAAAATACCAAAATCACTATAAGAATAAGAAATTTTATTTGCTACTATAGTTATGTATGCATACAAAATTTGATTAGTTCCCTCAATTTCCATGGGACACCCTCATCAGATCCTGACTCGTTACAAATGGGACCATCTCAAGAGTATACCCTTTCAAATAAAAAACTTAATAAAATTTTTGTTAAAAGTTTCACTTTAAATTTCATGAATTTGTAGATGAAAAACCAAAGTATCGGCCACTATTACAAATAAAGTATTTTGCTTTTTGTACTGAGAATTACAGAATAATTTGAAAAAGTGTTGCAACTATCCGGCTTTTACACAACGCACAATGATTTCCAAGACGTTTAGTGCGTATGTTCACCAATTATACAATAAAAAAATATCTAATGTTGAAAACATGAGCAAAATCGGTGTTCTTCACGGCAAAATTTCGTAACTTTCGTGTGCACCAAAATTTCAAAATAGAATATCTCCGTAGTATATGCACCGATTAACATGTAATAAAAAAGTTACTTATTATTTTTACAGCGTCTTAAAAGTGTGAAGATTACTCTAAAAATAAATTGTAGTTCTAAAAACTAAAAAACACGCTTTAATGGTAAGGATAATGGGACAAACTGTTTAAATTATTGCATTGTCATCGGTCCTTGATAGGTGAAAATCACGTTCAAAGATTCCGTTACATTGATACATTGATACATAGATACATACATACCAAGCTAATAAAAGCGTGTTAACAAAATAACAAAAAAAAGCGGAGTAATCGGTGAACATAAAAAAAACGAAATGAACATAGAACCGCCACCTTTTTGGAAAAAACAATAAAAGGCAAAGGCAAGACTTCCTGACAGCCAATATATGTCAATACAACTTTTTAATAACACAAAAGTTTTTAATAGTCGCCACACCTTATTCTAAATGCCACCTACCTGCCATGTGCCTACTGTCTTTCCTAAGGTCGACTAGTAGAAAACGCCTAAGGCAAAGTTTGCCTTTGTACTATTTAATTACTTACTTGTGCATAAAGTTGTGTCGTGTTGGCCCAGTGGCTAAGACCTCGCCATTTCTAATTCGGGGAAGTACCAATGTGATTTTTTAAAATTATATGTTCTTTCTAAGTTTACCTTGGACATCGCTGAAAACAGTCATATAGTTAACTAGTTTTTGCTCGCAACTTCGTCTGTGTAGTATTAGTATTTGAAATAGCCATTTTTTTTATAATAGGTCGCCTTACTTGAGAAATTATTGGTTAACCATACAAACTTCCACCCCTTTAAATTATGGTTTCCGGGATAAAAACTATCCAATATCATATATCCAGGAAACTATCTTCATACCCAATTTCATCGACAGACAGAGTTACTTTCGCATTTATTAATTATAGAAGTATGAATGTACTTAGACTTCTTAAAAGATAGCTTGATCTCTGCGACAGCTGTCAGTATCAGTACAGTAACAAACAATAGCGCTTGACAGGCTAACAATAGCGTATAGGTACGTCAGTTTGACATTTGTCGCAGAGATCAAGTTAACCTAGACGAAGTATAAGTTTTAAATTGCCAACCCGCATTGAGAAACCGTCGTGATCAATGCTCATGCCTTCTCTGTACGAGAAGAGGCCTTTGATCTGCAGTCGGACAGTAATAGGCTGGTTATATTTATCAATATCATCAATCATCATCAATGATTTCTGTAGAAAAGACGGTTTTGTACATCGAAAATATTTCCAAAAATAATAAACTGGGTGTTAAAGGATAACCAACAGAACCCATTTCCAGCATTTTTGGCATTTTTATCTGTTTATCTGTTTGTTTGTGCACGCATCACATAAAATGTACGAAACCAACGTAGATTTTTGTTTCATCGCAATTGATTCACTCGATCAAAAAAATAAAATAGGTTGGTAGGTAATCAACTAATTAGGCCTTTGACGAGAGCGAAGTCGCGGACACAGCTGGTTAATAAAAATAAAAAAAATGCGAAATTAATGCGTTTTATATATAATTTACTAGCTTCTGCTAGCTGCTTGGCCCTCATAAATAGTGGTTTTATTATCCCATAAAACGCACTAACGGATTAAAAGTATCGTATGACCTTCTCCAAGGTCCAATCTGTCTCTGTAAATACCTACCAGGCTACCAACCAAAATTCAACAAAATTGGTTTAGCAGTTGTATGTAAATGTACCGAACAGACAGAGTTACTTTCGTATTTAGGTGGTACCCGGCTAGGGTTGTAACTTAAAACAAGTTAGAAGAAATAGAGTATTTTTCAAAAAGGGTATATAAAGCAAGGATGCACGCTCTTTTCAAATCTATTGAGCACATACTTATAAAATAGTAGGTACGTATTAATGTTAGGTACCTATTTTGAAACCGTTCTTTTTTGTACTTTCTGCGAAACAAAGGTGGTAACTATCTAAAATCAATTCATTTTCAATGATGCACGGTTTTTTTCATGCAGTATTTCAGAATTAAAAAAATATTGCTTAAAATGATCCCGAGTATTAATACTTTTTGTACGTCCCAAAATGATAGTTCCGCAAAACCATTTAAGATGTTTTAGCTAGGGAGAAAAGATGAAACAAATAGCCGTTAGTTGCACTTCTCTCTCAGCAATACATTTGTCTGTTAAGTAAGAAGACTTCCAATAAATAATGCGAAGGTATTTTAGTGTACTCTATTACTTTGAGTACAATACTTTATATTCGAGTAAGTACCTACGGTTGACAACCCTATACGTAGCGCGTTGGTGTCGCAGATTAAAAACATGTGATTGATTGCTTGCACTTGTGTGAATACGCACGCCATATACTCTAAATTAATTATGATATGCCTCTAGGCAAGGTTACAACCTTCGCGCCACTGCTAGTGTCAACTTTGACAAAGTTTAACAGTGTGTTAACTCAGCAAAATAATGTCGCAAAATAGTCATTTAAATGTGTTGGAATGCCACTAGTCCATCACTATTTCAGTCGGGTGTGGTGACATCCCTATCTCACTTTATTTTCTTTTTCCGGCAACTTAAAATTACATTGATTCCTGTAGCTGTGTCCTCTCTGATACATCCGCTTTATCTATTTTCTGTTATAGTGAAAGACACGAATTAAATACCAAGTTGTTCGATAACAGTTGTCTTTTATTGTGATCACACCGAATCAAACCTAGTATCCAACAAAATGATAGTACCTAGGCGACCGAACTCTGCTCGGGTGAAAATAGAGAAAACGACGTTTCCAAAAAATTAAACCTAACTAGATCGATTTATCACCCCCGAAAGGCCCTGCATACTAAATTTCGTGAAAATCGTTGGAGCCGTTTCCGAGATTCAGATTATATATACAAGAATTGCTGGTTTAAAGGTATTAGATAGATAATTCATATCATCATATTATTCAAATGAGTATTTTGGACATTATTTTGCTAGGGTAACGCACACAGTTTAACCTGATGAAAGAACATTCAAATCAACGTTGAGTTTTATTATTACAAGCTTAATATTCCCTTGCTTTCGTATGTCTTTGGCAACTAGTAATACATTTTTCAAGCGCATCCTGGCATCCGATTTAGCTGGAACTTCGCGTACCTACATATCTATGTATCTTTGGAAACTTTTAAATTATATGGTAGGTACTACGGAGCGGTCTCATGATGGAGCCGGAAGATGGCTATAGCAACTTCTTAACAAATTAAGATAGCACCATCGTGTTTTGGGCAATTTTGGAGGTGTATTGACAAGTCACATATTTAATTTACCCTTTTTACCAGACTACGGCGACGCAAAAGGGAGGGTTATGTTTTTTACCGGTATTTGTGTATGTATGTTCATCTGTTCCCTCATAACTTCTAAACTACTTAACATAATTTGACAAATGATGTTTGTCCTCTGGTTATAGGCTATGTGACGTCACATTAAATTGAATATGGCGCCCTCTAGGGGGCATGAAGTCAAGAACATTTTTTTGCTAGTGTTTGGTAAAATCATCATATTTTTGCCAAGCGTAGGTACCGTTTGCGAGATATATCCCGTCAAAGTCGTGTAAACTAGTGAATAGTCAATTTCCTAAATCAACTACGTTTGCGGCGGCGACTAAGGTTGCGGGAAGGCACTGGATGCGAGACGCACGGGATCGGTCAATGTGGCGACGCCTGGGGGAGGCCTATGTCCAGCAGTGGACGTCTTTCGGCTGATATGATGATGATGATGATGACTACGTTTTCATTTTACGTTATCTAGAGCCCACCCACTCTTGTAACTTATGCATTATTTAGATACATGTAAAACAACAAACCTTAAACAGAAATAAAATGTGATGTGTCTGCAAAAACCCCAAAACTACTTTAAATAAAAAATAAGTTGAAAAACTAAAACCCGACTACTGAAAAATCACGCTGTAAAAAATATGAAACAAGAAATGGTAGTATCGCTACTTTGCAGAAATTGTTTTGTTACGGTAGGTGGCAAACGAGTGTTTTAATACCTAATTATATGCCGTTGCATACACTATTTTATCTTCACCCATACAGTTCTTAAAATGTTTCTTCACAAATAAAACAAAAGTAGAATCGTAAAAAATATGTCGTATAACAGTGCGGGCAATTTAGATTCTCATAGCGCATGACTGCGCAGCGCGTATCAATAGTCAATGACCCTATTTTTCTACATTAAGTCATCATTGACTTAATGTAGAAAAATAGTGTCATTCAAGATGCAAGATTCAAGATTCAAAATTATTTATTTGTGGAAACATGAAGAGCATGCAAGTTATTAAATTACATAATAGATTAAGATCAGTCATGTTTGGCCTTAGTGGCGTACAAATATTCGAATTTCTGTAATAAAAGTCATTGGATAAATTATTAGATTAAATAAGAACAAAATAGTAAATCACAATTTCTAAAACAAATAAATTAAATAATGGTCATAGGTATGTAACAATTATTAAATGTCAATTAAAATTATCCAATATCAAATGTCAATTAAAATTATCCAGTGTCAAATGTCAAATCAAATGTCAAATGTATTTAATTCAATAAAAATATTATGTACAGATTACGTCAAAGATGTATTGATAACATTGGTTACTACACGGCATTAGATGTTGTCATTCAGAAATTCTAGAATACTGTAGTATGCTTTCCCTTCTAGCAGTATCTTTAATTTATTTTTTAATTGACGGACATTAAGCTCCTTCCAACTATTTGGAAGTTTATTAAAAACTTTAGGGGCCAAGAAAACACTCTTGTGCATTAATGCTGTTTTCGAGCTGTGTAGACAAATAATACTGTCATCGCGCCTACTATGGTTGCGATCGACCACTTCTGATTGACGTGGAAATAAGTGTCGATTTGATTTTACAAACACGACAATTTCTGAAATGTAAAAGCAAGGCAGAGTTAAGATTTTATATTTTTTTAAATAGGGCTTACAACTTTCGGTTGACTGTAACTTAAACATAGTCCTGATGCATCTTTTTTGGGCTTTAAAGGGTATGTCCTTGTCGGTTGAGTGGCCCCAGAAAATTATCCCATATCTCAAATGTGAAGAAACCAAACCGTGATCAGCCGAGAGCAATGACTCAATGTTAAGCACTGGGACCAGTTTGAACAGCGCCAAGAATTACAATTTTTTTTACTCAGTTCTTCTATGTGTGCTTTCCAGTTTAGCTTTTTAACAATCGTGACTCCAAGGAATTTAGTGTTGTCAACTTCTCTAATAATTATATTATTGTATTGGACGTTAAGATCAGTCGTAGTTGATAAACGTTGACTGAAGTGCATTAAATTAGTTTTATTAAGATTAATTTTTAGATTATTATTATTCATCCAATTTATTATAGATGTCAGAGAATTATTAATGTCGTTATTGTAGCTATTTTTAGAATTACATTGAATAGTGATAGTGCTATCATCAGCAAAGAGCGTAACTGGTTGGTCTACATGTTTAGGTAAGTCATTTATATATACTATAAATAGTGGGGGACCCATCACACTACCCTGGGGGACTCCATACTTGACTATTTGTTCGTGCGAATGAAATATTTCTTCACATTTAGTTTTAATGTTTATCCTAGATATCTCCGTGACCTGTTTTCTGTTATCAAGATATGTTTTTATTAATTTTAGAACATTGCCTCTTATACCGCATGCTTCCAACTTATTCATTAAAATATCATGCCTGACGTAATCAAACGCCTGCGTCATATCACAGAATACGGTACATACGGGATTGGTTCTATCTACATTTACCATAACCTTAAGTAGGAAATCGTAAACAGCCATGTTTATAGTTCGGTTTTCTCTGAATCCTTTTTGTTCGTTAACTAGTATATTATTTTTTTCTATTTAGAAAAAAATAATATACTAGTTAACGAACAAAAAGAAAACAATCTAATAATAAATCTAAAACCAGTTGGCAAATTATCAATGACTCAAAGCTTAGGATACCACGAAATCTTATCACAAAAATAAAAGTAAACAGTGGCATTATAACAGATCCCCATAAAATTGCCAACGAATTTAACAACTACATATATTATTGAACTACAAATATTATTTTTAACAACTACATATATTATTGAACATTATACTTTATTGAAAAAGTAGTTCCACTTGTTGATTCAGGAAATCAAGTCACTTCAAAAATCCCAAATAGAGAAAAATCTTTTTTTTATGCGCCCTTGTATACCGCAGGATGTGGTATATTTATGCACTTAATTCTTTATATATATACTTTGGAGAAAACACTAATAATCGAAATAGGTCCGTAAAATTCCATGGATTCTCTATTTTCTTTTTTAAATATCGGTTTTACAATTGATTTTTTTAAAGCATCAGGGAATATGCCAATAGCTTAAATTAATCAAATGGCTTAGATGCGTGCAAATTTCTGGAGCCACCAACTTAACTATTTTTGTTGATATTCCGTCATGACCAAAGCTGTTCGTATTTTTTAATAGTTTGATTATTCTAAACACATCCTGCGGTATACAAGGGCGCATAAAAAAAATATTTTACAATGCATGTCCTCGAAAAGAGCGTTTTCCAAGCAGCCAAACTGTGCGGAAAGTGTCACTTTTTTTTACTAGTGCTTTTTACTTTCCTGTACTTTTTTAATTTTTAACTCCAACGTCAGCCCGCATAGAGTTTTTATTATTTGAGAAAAGTTTTAAAATTAGTTAAGTACAGATTATCATTCATATAAAAAGTAAAACAAAACTAATACGCCATTTAAGGCGTTTTTAATTACTCTAGATTTAGATTTTGATCAATAAATTAATTTTAATTATTCATTAAATATGTTTGGCAGAATTAATATTTTGCTCGTGCCTTTTTGCGTTATGACGTGACAGCTATTGCACATGCGCAGTAGAACTATTAGTTAATCTGTGGATATGCTGAGCGCCCTTGAATAAGCGCCATTTTATTAATTTCTTGCTTGGTTCAGATATATTTTTTTATTTCCTCGCACAATGCATAGTAAAATGTTGTATGATACACGTGCGTAAGATGATTTCCGACTCGTGTCGATTTATCCACTCACTCGCTTCGCTCGCTCGTGAATAAAAATGCCACTCATCGGCAATCACCTACTTCCCGCACTTGTAGCATAAATAACTATTTCTCTATTTGGGATTTTTGAAGTGACTTGATTTCCTGAATCAACAAGTGGAACTACTTTTTCAATAAAGTAGTTGTTAAATTCGTTGGCAATTTTATGGGGATCTGTTATAATGCCACTGTTTACTTTTATTTTTGTGATAAGATTTCGTGGTATCCTAAGCTTTGAGTCATTGATAATTTGCCAACTGGTTTTAGATTTATTATTAGATTGTTTTATTTTATAGTTATTCTGTGCATATTGCGTAAGTTGCATAATTTTCTTAAATAGTTTAGAGTATTTAGTCAAGCTATATTTATTAGTTACATTTGGGTCACGTCTATATTTCCATAGAAGTTGTCGCTTCTTTTTGCTGCACATTTTGATGCCACGTGATACCCACTTAGATTTATTTACCGTGCATATGGTTACAGATACTTCAGGAAAGCATAAATGGTAGAACAGCGAAAAAGTTTCTATAAATGCATTGTAGGCTATGTTAGGATCACTTGTTTCGTTTATCTCACTTGTTTCGTATGTCATTGTCTCACTGTCGCCTTTATGCACCTATA
This sequence comes from Orthosia incerta, assembly GCA_948252205.1. Classification (NCBI taxonomy): domain Eukaryota; kingdom Metazoa; phylum Arthropoda; class Insecta; order Lepidoptera; family Noctuidae; genus Orthosia; species Orthosia incerta. Next base: position 16,389,216 of record OX411765.1, read on the forward strand.
AATTAAAAAGTAAGGGCCTCGTTCACCATATAGTACCTAGGCTAACCGACAGTCAAAGTCACCCGTAACCTCATGTGCGAATTTCACGACGTTCGAGTAGCACTAACTATAAGATTAACTGACCCTTAACTTAGGTACTTGCCACGACATCTGCTGCCCATTAGCGTGTTTACTTTATGGTTAAAAGTTGTCCGTTGTCATTTTGTGTAGATTATTTTACAATTTATTAATAAAAATGAATTTATTTAACTTGATTGATCATCAATTGGTTGAATTAGAACATTGTACGACACAACGAGTACCTAGGATTGGTGTATTTAAATGCCGTGATGATTATTTTACAGACCTAGATGAATTATACAGTAAACCAAGTGCTTAACCTTATAAAACATAAAATAATCTATACATCGCAAGATTATTGGTATTTTTTCATTATTCAAGTGGTTTTACTAATTAACTATCAAATCTACTGAACTTCTGAACAATCGGTTATTCAGTTCTCCCTCTTTTAACTATATCCATGCTAAATAAAGTAACATTATTAAAACCAAATGCATACCAAACTAGACGAAAAAACACCATAAACATAAAAAAATAAAGAAAGAAAAAGTGTTTTGAGGAGGAGGTTATCAATTCGATTGTAATTTTTTTATTTGTGTTACCTCAAAACTTTTTATTGGGTGCACCGATTTTGATGATTCTTTTTTTATTCGAAAGCTGGTGTTTGTCATGTGGTCCCATTTTCATCAAGATTTGATGAAGAACTTCAGAGATGTAAATCAGATCTCTTCAATAAATGACGGCAAATCACTCGGGATAGCTGCAATCGCATATCTGTTTATTGTTTATACCATTTCATAACATAACATCACACTGGTACGCTTTAAAGGGGTACGCAGGTGTGAACAGATCACCCTGGTATACTCTCATTCCACCGGTTTTGTTTATTTAAGTTTCATGTTATTGGGTTAATCTATTCTGGCTTCACTTTGGGCGTTATAGGTACCTAGGCTAGGTACCTATAACGCCCAAAGTGGTCCATTATGTACCACAACTAAAAAGTGAAAAATAAAAAACTTTTTTACAAAAATTACAACCGACTTCCAAACAAAAACACTACAAAGTGAAAAATAACTTCAATTTCGGCAGTCGGTGTCAAAAAACGAAGAAACGAAAACAGAAACACCGACTTACGAAATTGAAGTTATTTTTCACTTTGTAGTGTTTTTGTTTGGAAGTCGGTTGTAATTTTTGTAAAAAAGTTTTTTCTTTCTTTCTTGCCAGGCACGACGCATACCCTTAAAAAAAAGTACAAATGACTATTGACATCTGGCAATGGCATTTGACGAGTAACATTGACGTATTATTGAACGAATGTAACGCAAGATTTGCTAAGGCATTCATTACCCACAGCTCTGTTTTCGTTTGTGAAATTGACAAAAGATACTCGTAACTTTTACGTGCCACTTAGCGTTAACTTGGAAATAACTAATCAAAGTTTTACTTGGAGATGGTGAACGAGGCCCTAAGTGTGCTATAAAAATTAAAAATTGTTCTATGATGCAGTTGTTTGAAAATCGAAGGTAAATGTTGCACTGTAATGGGTTTTTTTTTTAATTTTACCTTTCCAAGAAAAAAGTAAATTAAAAAAACCATTACAGTGCAACATTTTTCTTCGGTTACTGATTCGATACCTGAGTGGAGGTTGAGGTGGACTGGAGTGGGTGTCGGGGTTAAGAGAACAAATAAAACAATCGCATGAAACAGAATCGTCGCTTTATTCACAATTTCCGGATGTAAGTATTCAATAATCGCGCATAGTACAGTGAACTCGCTCACATGACTGTGTATGTTGACAGCGATATTGTATATTGTGGTCGCGCCTGGTCGTGAGCGCATGCACGCTCTCTGCTCGCCGCTCGGCGCGCTCGCTTTGCTCGCTAGCGCTCCGCTCGCTCGCGATCCTAACTAATAATATTTACAACACTGTGTCTCGAGAGACTAAACGAAACACAACGGGATAGTCTAAACTAGAATTCAGAAACTTATGAGGTACATCATCCTATCCACTTTACTAAGCGTATGTCCGAGGCCTCAACGACAACATGAGGCCAATCGTTTTTTTTTTTACATTTGCAGCCCAAATATGCAGCCTTTTTGTACAGTATATGATACTTACTAATTATATATGTATAGACATAGTTAAACCGTTACTTTTTTTTTGTAGCAAGCTCTTTTTCGTAACAGCTCATTGCTCCAATGAGCTGCCATGAAAAACATACTCACTCGATTTTTTCAAATGTTGAGACAACAGGACACTCTTGCGTAACACGATCGATATCATTTTCATATAGCATAGCTAGATTAAACCCCAATGCAAAACAACACATTCAAATACACGAGATAAGAACAACGACTCCGACGAACGGACAAAATGTACTTTTCTATATAAATATATCATTGTGTTCGTATCCAAATCCGCCTGATAGACATGGCAACACTCGCCGACGACCACGAACACGAGTCAGTGTTGCCACACTCACAATGATCACCACGCGAGCCCGTACCGTATTATTTGTTTAATTTCTATCTAGCTACTACGTGTGTCTACACGTTTATTTCTAATCATTCGAATGGACACACTCTCCCTAATATCCTACAATATTATCATACCGATTACGTTAACAGATATTATAAATCGTGTTTCTGTATCAACTTGTTGTTTAATATCACTTTGAATCAGTTATTATTTGTCGTAAATTAACGATATTATTGTGTGCTCGTCCCATCTGAGGTGAAATTAACTGAATACATAACAAACTTAATACTTGTCCCCTGAGTCTGCACAAGCCGAACGCGATGCTACCTTCACTGCCGTCCTACAACTAAGGTGCCATATGTATCTGAACAAATAATATTTTGAGTGGCCCTGGCGTAAAGGCTAAAGACTAAGGGTTGTTCTATCAGCGTCAAACAATACAAAATGTATAAGATTGACATGCGATACCAAAATGTCACGAGATCAATCCCAAATATTTGAATCTTGCCATGGTATATGTGGAGATCGGATTCAGTTGGAAAGGTCAGGTCAGGCAGTCGCACAGTTGAATCCGGTTAGACTGGAAAAATCTAGTTAGATTAAATTTATTTGTCGCCGATAGAAGAACACAATGTCCAGAACTTCTACTGGTCTATTCTGTAAACATCTCTGCATGAAAACTTAGGTGAAGTGAGCTAGAAGAAACGGTTTTTTTTGTATGCTCCCTCTAGTCCACTATCTCGCCTGATGGTAAGCGATGATGTGGTCGAAGGTGTAGCACGCTTGCCTATAAGCACGGGGTCCCGACGCTCAGAAAGAATTCGGTCCAAATAAATGTCACTAGATGACGCGTTATGCATCGATTTGTTATACATCGATACCTAGAATTGATCATAAAAATGGTATGTTCTTGTTTTATCTCTCCTAAGCATAACAATATGGAATATTGGGCTATTAAATCACATTCCATAGATAATTTGAACGGATTATTTAAAATTGGTTCTAATAGATGGCGCGGTTTTAATTTCTCGACATTCGATTTTTATATTTGTATTGTAACACATTTTGGTACAATAAAACTGTAAACACATGCAAAAAGTATTATAAAACAAATCGTTAGAGAAAAAAATATTCACGAACCGATTAAACCCTATTACTTGCAATTACGCTACTAACACCATCTGTCGCCGTGGAACCGAACGCGATCGATGTACATACAAAAATAATCAATTTAATCGGACGAGAAAAGCCAGTTACGTAGGCACGATTTCTTTGTATGGAATGAGGCATCTGTATGCTAGTATTATATTATCTGTGCTATAAGAAACCTAGTCACTCTTAACTTGATTTGTCGTTCCACCTTAATTGGATGTTTTGACTCACATCATGTTCACTTCACCTAAGTTTTCACAGTGACAGTTTTACATGTTGGGTTTCGTTTTTCAAGTCTCAGTTGTAACGAGGCTGACGACGCTGACTGTACACTCCACGTGTTCTATCAATAGGGAACATTACTGCCAATTACTCCTGATAAGTGTCTCTCTGATTCACGAAGGAAAAATAAATCTAGTCTATGGTTAGACGACTATTTTTGAGATAATCCTGTGTTTGAAATACTCATGTGCATGTTTTTAACCTTTTAATATTGAAATTTATTTACGTGTACGCGTGAATCTATTGAAAAAACCGACATAAATGTAAAAATGTTGCCGTGCTTTTTTAAACATGGTTGGGTTATCTGCTGAATCAGCTTTGCGTAATGTTCCCTATACAGGGCGTAATGGAAAGGTGCAATCATATTTTAAGAACTGAGTCTGCGCATTTAAATCAACAACTCCAAGGGAGGCATAGACAATTCACAAAAAAAAAAAATGCATTTCTCTTACAATTTTTGTTCAGCTGACCACTTTGTACGGCAAATCTATATTTTTTTATTGTATTTGTTTATAACATCCTTGACGAAAGTTGTTAATTTACATAGGCAGAAGCAGTTCTTAAAAAAAAAAACGCATCTTTCCGTTATACCCTGTAGATTCCAGCTAGTTGTTTTGACTCAGTCGCTTGTAAGCACACACTATTACAGTACAACTATTTTCTCAATGTCCCTCGGCAATCATCACAATCGCATCGCATCGAAAACAAACGAATACTAATTTCCGTGTCCATCAATTATTACATTTATCGTGTATAATCATTTGAATTCAGAACTAAGTACTTTATTGTTATTTTGTTTTGATTTCCGTGTGAACTTTAAAGACCTGTAAAACTATTTCTTTTAGCAGCTTTCCTTCACTGTTTAAATAAATTACATTTAAGTTAAAAGAGTACCAACTCTATACTACTATACTCTATATAACTATTTCGAAGTTTATTGAGAGTGTCTGGTCTGCATCTAGTGCAAAGGGCAACTGATAGAAAGCTGACGACTGACGAGGGACATTAAGAAAATAGTTGTACTGTCCAATCATACTAAACAGAATCTCACTTGTGTGTGTTGTTTCAACTACATTGTATTTGGCGTTGCACAGTTGGCACTGCCAAACAAATATCGACCTTGCGGAAATTGGAATAAAGTGGATAATCAATTAGCATTTATAAGCCCAAGAGCGCAGAGCGAGCAGAGGTAATTTATATTCGACCTTATTTTAAGGAGAGTAATATTGATATTTGTTTGGCAATGAAAACAGAGCTTACAAATATTTGAATGTCAGGGCGCGGTCCTATTGAGAGATAGTCAGTAGTTCAAGAAGAGCTACACTGCAATTAGATCTACCAAGATTAGACAGAAATGGGAATATAAATAGGTCACTAATAGTTAGGAGGTAGAGTAAACTAAAAGCTCTCGATGTGAACGCGCCCTTACAGGCGTTATAAAAAAAACAGAACAGGAGCGTTCACACCACTCCAGTGTTTAGTCGAGTGTTTGTTTATAGTTTCTACATAATATCACGCATGTTTTCCCTGATGTTTCCGGCAGAGGTGTACCTGCCTATAGTATACCCACACGGGAATCAAACATAGATCCTTTTGCTCAGCTGTAGCATTTGTGACAACTGGACAAACGAGGCAGTCGTCACTTCAGATTAGTTGATTTTTTATCTAATGTAAACTATAATATTAAAAAGAGGTAAAATTCTTTGTTTAGGTATACAAATGTTATTGAAAATACTGAAATTAACTTTAAAAGATCCGATAATATAGTCAAGGACCTCATTTTTAGCAATAGTGCTTGCAAGAACTATACCAAGGAGATACACTGATTATTTTATGAAATGTGAAATAGTAAGAGGTAAAACTATTTGTTAAATATGTAAGAGCAATTATCTCTGGAACTACAGATCCGATTTTGAATATTTTTGCCTGCCTCAACCTGCACTCTACTAAACACTGGAGCCGTGTAAATGACAATATTTCAGTTCCCATTCGTCTCGTAATGGTTGAACACAACATGGAATATATGCGCGCGTTGAGTATTCAGCACATTTGAATATAACGCAGCCTGAATATCATCATATAAAAGGTCTAACAATAAATTAATGGTACAAACACAAAATAATACTAAACTATACGGGATCTGTCCACGCGTGCGGACCGCCTGCCTACAGGCGTCCGCTCAACTGGTCCGGCCAGTGAACCAATTTATTAAGTAAATATTTTCATTATTTATAATACACATAAAACTATATGATACACAGTAATGCGGTTATTATTTTACACATTTTTTTTATTTCATTTTTTTATGCTCGTACACATTTAAAATATACACTCGACGAAGTTGCGCGCGCGCTCACTATCCAATTACAATTAAAACGAACAAAACAAATGTATCTTTTGCTAAAAAAAACTAGTCGGGCAGCGATCGCTCACTCTCTCGTATGTGGGTGTGGGCGAGTTCCACGTATTAACTATTTCACAGCCTCGGTAGCGACGGGGCGGCCCCCGTCACGTGACCTGCACGTGGCGCACGTCGTCCGGCTCGGGCCCGGGCGCCGGCGGGCCGGGCGGGCCGGGCGGCGCGGGCGCGCGGCGCTTGAGCACGGCGGGCGGCGCCTGCAGGCCGGGCGGCTTGTGCAGCAGGTTGGCCACCAGCGCGCGCGGCTTCAGCGTGAGCGGGTGGCGCACGGGCAGCGCGGCGCGCACCAGCTGGCGCCCGTCCAGGCTCAGCGCCACGCGCCGCGCGTCCTGGCGGGGCGCGGGCTGGCGCAGCACGTTCACCAGGTGCGGGCCCTTGCCCAGCGCGCCGCCCTTGAGCTCGAACAGCTGCGCCACGGCCTGCGGCGCCGCCTTCAGCAGCGCCGGCTTGTTGTCGAGCGAGGCCAGCGACACGACGGCGGGTAGGCCCTGCAGCGCGCGGTTCTGCGCCAGGAGCGCGGTGCGCTGCGACTGCGTGAGCGGGTGCGCGTGCAGCACCTTGAGCTTGGACTGCGGCACGTGCTGCAGGTGCTGGTGCTGCACGACCAGCGGCGAGGGCGCGTGCAGCACGTGCTTGTGGGCCAGCGATACCAGCGGCGCCGACACGCGCCGGCTGTGCGTGGCGTGCGCGTTTGTCACGCTCGCCGTACCTGTGGACAAATATGATGCATTGTTAATTACTGGATTCAGACACACAACTACATGGATACAACACACATCGTGCGAGAAAGATCCAAAATGGCCCTTAAGAACAAAACTTCGCTCCAAATATTAGGAAAAGCCATTTGGCCCTTTTTTGGTCTTGCGATTTCAGGGCACCAATTTTGTACACAAATCCTAGCAGCATATATCAGCCTACAGTTTCCTCTGCTGAAACCCAAAACCCCTGTGAGAGGGTCTGATCTGTAATCCACCACACAGACCCAGTGCGGGTTGATGAAATGTCACATGTCTTCGAATTTTTAATTCTAGTACATGCCGGTTTGCTTACTATGTTTTCCTTCACCGTTTTGAAAGCATTGGTGATGAAATAAATTACACGTAATACGCCTACCTGGCTTCGAACTAAGCCAGGTATTTTAGCACTACGCCGCTTGTGTACAACAAATGATTAAATAAATAAATAATATAACTCATACCTGTACCATCTCTAGTTTGCTGTACAGGCACGGCGACGACGGGCGGGAAGGGTCCGTTTTGTACCAGTACGCCCGACTGTGTCGATAGCAGGTGGTTCTGAAGGCGGACCTGAAACAATACATAATCATGTTATTATTAATCAAGTTACTAATTGAATATTTATTTAGACAACATGGAACAATTACATCTAAAAACAAACAGACCATGAATCGTAAATTCGACAGTCGGTCATCTTGTACATAATGAAGGAGTATTTTTAAATTTCCCAATATGAGTGTGTAAAATGTTACTTAGTGTTGAAATAATTAAATCGCCCACCTAATATTGGGCATGAAGATACAATAGTACATTTCGTGTCGAGCATAAAAAATCGAGATTTTAACACGAGCGATGTAGCCAATGCTACTTTAAAAAAAAAGCTACATTCGAGTGTTAAAATAAGGCCTTTTATGCGAAGACACGAACGATTATTTTTCTACTACCTGATGAGTTTACTTAATTAAATGCAAATAAGTTCCAACAACAGTTTATTAGATACGTTCAGATTAAAAACTACAGACTATATACACACAATCAACGCGCGCTTTTTTGAGAGGTAACAGGTTCAGTATCATTCTGCCAGTTACAAAATGATCCATACAAAAGTCATTTCGTAACTGTTATTATGTGATTTTGTTTTTTATTTTTAATATTTTTTTTAATAATCTTGTCTAAATGTTCATATTTCGAAACGAATTTCTTAGGCAATGTGTTACATAATAGACAAGGTAGTGGAAGAAGATGTGTTTTTACTATTATGTTTTAATCCAGGTATTCGTTAATCCTGAGACAACGTCACCGCATCGCTCCTCCTTTTGATTCGAAAGTGGGACTTACCATTAACACAGCTCAACCCATATAACTCACCTGGCCTCCCCAACCCAATAACTGAGTGATCTGGCTCCGCAAACCAGTAACTGGGTCATGGACGCCCCATGTAAAACACTGATATACAGTTGAATTCGGTCTAGAAGCCATTTCTAATACAATTGGACATTGGTAAGTGGTGAGACAGATTATATCATACCTTCAAGCTATCAGAGACGGCGACGGTGATAATCTGCGGCTGCGTAGTCTGCACCTGGCCGCCCGCCGGCACTGACGTCACAATGGCCACGTCACTGGCGCGCCGGTGCGTGGCTGACGTGATGATGTGCTTCTTCAGCGGCGACTGCGTCGTCTGCACAGTTTTCAGCTGCAGCCCGTAAGGCAACGTCATCTCTTCTTTAGTATCCTGCTTTTGATTAGGAAGTAAAACTTACCATATAACACTGCTGCACCCGGGGATCGAAACCAGAAACCTGCGGTCGCCAATCTCTCTTTCGACCACAGCAAGGCAATAATAAAAATAACATACTCTCATAACTTCCTTTGAAAGCCAGTCTTACCCAGTAACTGGGTTGCAGATCTCATCTTCCTTCAACAACCCATTAACTGGGTAATCTGACCTCCATAACCGTAATTGAGGTTCTAATGTGACGTTGATAACCCAGTTACTGGGTTTAAGAACACGTCCGGCCTTGGTAACCCAGTAACTGGGTTCTCCAACCCCCACAACACAGTTGGATCATGAACGCAGTCGATCTATAGTCGCTTTATGCAACATTTTGGTATTTAGACACACAAGAAGACGACGTACCTTCAAGCTATCAGACACGGCGACGGTGACGATCTGCGGCTGCGAGGTCTGCACCTGTCCGTCCGCCGGCACTGACGTCACAATGGCCACGTCACTGGCGCGCCGGTGCGTGGCCGACGTGATGATGTGCTTCTTCAGCGGAGAATGCTTCGTGTGCACAGTCTTCAGCTGCACTCCGTGAGGTAACGTCACCTCTTCTATCGTATCCTCCTTTCTCTTCTTCTCTATTTTGATAGTTGGTACTTCGTTCACTTCTTCGACTATTATGTTGGTACTCGGTACGGGTGTAGTGTCGGTCACCTTGGCTTCTTCTTTGGGTTTGGGCGTTTCTATCTTGATGATGGGGGGCGGCGGTTCGATCTTGACCATGTCTAAGTATATCAGTTCTTTATCCGCATTCGTTACGTTTACGACGGTCGAACCGAACGCTTCCGCCTGCAAAAGAAAATTAATGTTTAAGTAATGAATATTTTAACAGATTTTTCAATATACTGATAAGTTTCGAACACAATATCTGGAGGTATTTTATACGTTAACGAATTTATCTGGTACGTGGTGACCGTCCGTAGATAATGCACTATGGATGGTAGAGGCACTGCTTCTTGTCCCAGAAAATATATACATATTTGGAAAGCTATTGGATACATAAATAAATAAGGTTTTTTTTTTTTGGATTTTGTTTTTTGTTTATTTTTTTTTGTTTTTTTTTTCTTAAAAAAAACTTTGCCCCACACTAGGAATTTCTCCTGTATCGTGGGAGCGTTTACAAACATATAATCTCACATACACAAACACCCAGAGCCGAAACAACTATTTGTAGATCATACAAATAATTGTTCCATGCGGAACACACCCCATAGATGTAGTCTGATGTGATTTGTTAAATCATTGTTACGATTCCTCTCAAGCGTTGAATAAGAATACTAAATCAGTTTGAATAGAAGAGAATAGAATACTCTTTATTATGTACACCATATAAGTTACAGAAAGTATAACCAGCTTTTATGACGATTTATGAATCTTTCCCTATTTATAAAGTTCAGCCAGCGGGCTTAGTGCGAGTTTTTAAACGTACTCGATCGCGTTAACGAAAACGTAACAATTTATATTGAAACTGGATACCTAGTAACAATAAATTGAAAACCCCTTTTTTGTAAGCAAATTGACATAGGCGAACGTTTGCGCACTAAGCCCTCTGAAGTAATGGCCCTCCAGGGCTCCAGACTGAATGTCAGCCACGGCGGCCAATGTCAGTGTAGACTAGGGACCGGCGCAGGAGATATTATAGTGCACGAGTGTGCCACTGAAGTATAACTATGTTAATAGTACATTTCGTGTCGAGCAAATAAAGTCGAGATTTTAACACGAGCGATGTAGCCAATGCATGTAGCTTTCGAGTACTACTACATGCGAGTGTTAAAATAAAGCCTTTTTATGCGAGACACGAACGATTCTTTTTCCACTACCTGATGAGGTTACTTAATTAAATGCAAATAAGTTCCAACCACAATTTAATAGAAACGTTCAGACTAAAAACCACAGACTATATACACACAATCAACGCGCGCTTTTTCGAGAGGTAGCCGGTTCAGTATCATTCTACCAGTTACATAATGATCCATACAAAAGACATTTCGTAACTGTTATTATGTAATTTTGTTTTTTTTTTAATTTTTAATTTATAGTCTTGTGTCTAAATGTTCATATTTCGTAACGAATTTCTTAGGCAATGTGTTACATAATAGACAAGGTAGTGAAAAAAACACATTTCATACCTTTCTCTTCCTCGGGCCAGAGTCGGCACGCCCGTCCGAACTCTGGCCGTGCAATAAAAAAGAATCCTTAGCGTCCACGTTGTTGACGAGCTCATCCAGAATATCGTCGGTGATGGAGATCTTCTTGTCGTCCACGTCTGCGAGCGCCTTGAGGTCTGTCTCCGACAGAATGCTTTCTACTTGGGCTTCTGTTAGACCTGGAATGGCGATAAAAACATTACAGCATTACAGATTAGAGCCCGAGGCTCGAGGCTCGAGAAGATGGGCTAGTCTCCTGCTCAAAGGGCTGGCCCAAAATCACAGATAATTACGAAAAGTGGAAAGTGGGAAGAGACTTTTAGACCTTTAACCCGCCAACCTTCAGAAAAAGACGCATATTTTAAGCGCACTCGTTTCATTGTAGACCCAACCAATCGCTTCCCACCAGCCTCGACGCATTAATAATTAAACATAATAAAGCTCACTTGAGCTGGGCAGCGTTCGGGAAGTTGCGTGGTAACTTCTCGTCCGTCTCCACTTACCACAGTGTCTCAAGACGAAAGTCTTGTGCCAGTGTGTGTAGCCAGTGATGGCCTATGGCTCTGGGACGTGGTCGCTCACAATCGGTCTCATCAGAAGGTTTAATGTCACCCACCCAAAGGGCAACGGAGAGAGCTATGCTCGGAGTTTCCTTGCGCGATTTAATCAGAAATGAAGACATCCGCAAGAGAACCAAGTTTACCGACATAGCTCTAAGAATTGCCAAACTTAAGAGGCAGTGGACAGGGCACATTGCTCGCAGAACAGATGGCTGTTGGAGCTGAAAACTTCTACAGTCGCGACTGCGCACCGGAAGACACAACGTTGGAAGGCTACCCTGTAGGTGGAGCGACAATCTCAAGTCATGTCAAGGCTGCGGGAGTCCGGTGGATGTGAAACGCACAGGACCGATCAGAGTGGCGACGCTTGGGGGAGGCCTATGTCCAGCAGTGGGTGTCTTTCGGCTGATATGATAATGATGATGATGAAAGCTCACCTGTAAAGTTGTCCGTCAACAGATCATCGCCGCTGATATCCAGACTGTTGGCGCTGTTGTCGACGTCCGCGCTCAGCTCGGGGCACAGCTCGCCGAGAGTGAACTCTGAGGTAGTGAAGGGGTCCAGCGAGCCCGCCTGCAGCTCTACGGAGATGGGCGTGTCCAGAGCCACGGGGAACTGGTCGTCGTGGGTGTCCGGGCGCGGCGGTGACGGCGGCGGTGTTTTTGGTCGGAAATGTAACCTGGAAATAGAATAGAATACCGTAAATATCATAAAAAGTCTGTAATATGCTATTGATATAACATAACATCACGCCCGTATTCCACGAAGGGTTAGCCAGATGTGCACTTGTAGCATAGTAGTCGAGATTTTAAAATAAAGGCTTTTTATGCAAGACACGAACGATTCTTTTTACACTACCTGATGAGCTTACTTAATTAAATGCAAATAAGTAATAACAAAAATTTATTAGATACTTTCAGACTAAAAACCACAGACTATATACACAATCAACGCGCGCTTTTTCGAGAGGCAACAGGTTCAGTTTCATTCTGCCAGTTACATAATGATATCAAAACTCCATACAAAACCATTTCGTAACTATTATTATGTAATTGTTTTTGTTTTAATTTTTATTTTATAATCTTGTGTCTAAATGTTCATATTTCGAAAAGAATTTCTTAGGCAATGTGTTACATAATATACAAGGTAGTGGAAAAAGAGTCTTTATGTCTTGTTATAACAACTTAAACATATGCTTGGATTCTTCAAAGATTATGCATATTTTGCCAGTAAGTAATTACATGAAATGTGAGTGAGACTTCCATAAACAGGATAAAAATGCACATTTCTAGATGTTCTGACCATTTGTTCTTTGTGACTTTGGAAACAAAAAACGGAGTAAACTACCAGACATGCATTTAAACGCCTCTTCTAAAGATTTTATTTAAAAACGATATACACTCACCATTTTTTAGTAACCTCATCGATGAACTGTTCAAACTCCTTCTCCACAGGCTGCAAGCTCTCATCGGAGTCATAACTGCTATCCGAACAGCCGCTCCAAGTACGTTTCCTGATCACCCGCTCCAAGTTCTCTCTCACAACACCATCTAAAGTCCTGGCACTAAATCTAATATCACTTTTAACACTGTCTTGTATAACATCGGGTAGGTCCGATCTATCGGGTAGGTCCGGTCTGTCGGGAGGTAGGTCCGTATCGTCGGGTATGTCGGTCGGTTCTTGTTTGATCTCTGGCTTGATTTCCTCTGTGTTTGTCCATAGGTCCGGGTTTTTGTTGAAATGTTTTCTGAACGCGTGCCGCCATGGATATTTGCCGCTCGTGTGGTAATCCCTGGACATTTCTTTGGGTGTTCTGTGGGCTTTCGTTTCGAGTTCCACCTGGAATTGAGAAGGGTTTTAGTTTTAATCAGTGGTGTCTCATCCCATACAAAGAAATCGTGTAGACGAACTGTTCTGATTATACGGATATAGATGGTGATCTATCTATCGCCGTGGAACGGAACCGAACACGATCGATTTTCAAGAAATAATCAGTATAATCTAAGCTGCTAGTTACGTCGGCACGGTTTCTTTTCATGGGATGAGGCTACTGTATGCTAGAATTATATTATCTGTGGTTTTACTATTGTTTTATAAAGCAAATAGTTTACAAATCTAATTATAGTAACTAAATTACTATCGCATCTATACTAATATTATAAAGAGGAAAGATTTTTTTGTTTGTTTGTACCGAATAGGCTCCGAAATTGAATTATTCCTGAGTGACAGCTATTTTTTAATCCCGAAAATGGGTCCTGTGGGGTGATCCACGGGAGCGAAGCCGCGGGCAACAGCTAGTAATTAATATGACAAATTGTCAAGTAAGCTTTAGCTCTGCTGTAATTGGTCGAGTGAAGTTTCAACAGCCACTCGCATCACTTGAGATGCGTTTAATATATAACACGACGACAATTTCGTTTGATAAGAGAATGTCATCATCATCACCAGCTTTTTAAAATGTTCCCACTGCTGGGACACAGGTCTCCTCTCTGTGAGAGAGGGAATGGGCCGTAATCCACCACGCGGGACCAGTGCGGGTTGATAGATGTCATATGGGTTCCAATGTGCGAGATCAAAAAGGCTCCTATCTCAGCAAGTACAGCTATATTCAATGCCACAGAACATACGATTAAATAAAATAAAAACCGGCAACAGATATACATCATCTGTGAAAATTTCAACCATCTAGCTGTCATGGTTCATGAGATACAGCCTGGTGACAGACAGACAGTCAGACGGACTGTGGAGTCTTAGTAATTGGGTCCCGTTTTTACACTTTGGGTATGGCACCCTAAAAAAGTAGTATAGGGTGTTTATCATTGTTACCTCCTCATCTTTCTCTTTCCTGTAGTGCTCGGAGTTGGGGAAGCTGAAGGGCAGACTGGTGAAGAGGTCGTGCAGCGGCGTGCGGGTGCGGTCCAGTGCCACCCGGCCGCCGCGGCACAGGCGCCGCCGAGCGAAGCCCACGCACCTGCCGGGGCCGGCGCCGGCGCCGTCACGCAGGGACGTTAGCGTGTACCTGGGGACAAGGAATAATCATCATTTAAAAATACGTTAAGCGATTGACTGCTGCGCTGCGTGTCGCGGGTTCGATTCTCGCACGGAACAAATATTTGTATAACCTACAGATAGTTGTTCCGGCTCTAGGTGTTGTGTATGTGAGTTTGTAAACGCACCCACGATACAGGAAGAAATGCCTAGTGTTGGGCAACGTTTTCTAATTAAAAATAAAATAAATACATCGAATAAAAAACCAAACCTTCATCGATATCAACGCGTCTCAAATAGCGCACCGCTCCGAACATAGCATTGAAGCCTGTACTGCCATAAACACATTAAACCCAGTAATATTGGTATCGGCTGAAAGATTTTTTTGTAACTTTTATTTAATAAACTTTCAGTTAAAATATGCATTAAATATACTCTTATCATTAAATAAGTATAGTTTAAATTAGTTTCAAGGAGATTAAGAGAAAAGGTGAAATTTTTGTGATGTCGAGTGTAGTACCACTACCGGAATGGGGCTCTACAATTATGCGCCATTTGAATCAATTCTCTGCTACACACACCTGGCTACCAGCAATAGATGCGAACTTTAAACTTATTACACAGCCGTAAAATAAAGGTGCTTATGTGAGAGTAGAATAGTATTTGCCGTCTCCGTAAGTGTGTCCATGGCATCAACAGTGGGCCCTATCAGAATATCAGCGTAGCGTTATTTATTTTTCGGATATCACTGCATATGCTGAAATAGGAGACTTTTCGGTCTCGCACGGGGTTTTTATTTTTGTTATTGTTTAATTTTAAGCTTTTTCTCGTGTCTCCTGTGCGGGTCACAAATAAATAATTTTTATTTCTTTCTTTAACTAAGTCGCCACACATCCGTGCAGATATATAATTTAGAAAATTCTTTCACCAGTAGAAAGCTACATTATTCCTGAGTGTCATAGGCTATAATATAGTTTAAAAAAAAAATAGAGATCCTTATGAAAATTGCAATAATGTAACCCAAAGTAGCAAAATGTTGCCTGTAAAATTGATTCTTTGGGTTGCGCTGAGAAAACTATTGATGATACATAAGAATTATTAGGTACGTAGGTAGAGTAGGGTAGGTAGGGTAGACAGGGCAGGCAGGGTAGGCTGGGTAGACAGGGCAGGCAGGGTAGGTAGGGTAGGTAGGGTAGGCAGGGTAGGCAGGGTAGGCTGAGTAGGCAGGGTAGTCTGGGTAGGCAGGGTAGCCAGTTGACGGGAGCGAAGCCGCGGGAGTCAGCTAGTATACAATATTCACAGTAAACAAATATCACATACGATTAAGCCATTATAAACGGCAAACAAACATTTGTAACTAACTGCCTGTATACCACAGTCTTTTTAAGTCACCTGCTACATGCAGCTCATTGTTATAATATAGTGGATTGATTAATTATAAATATTACAGTGTGTAATTTTTTGAAATAATATTAGAAAAGTTGTAAAAAAAAATGTCGTTTACTCACCTATGCCTCTCATCAATCTCGTGCTCGAACATTCCTTCCTTAGAGGGATCTTCTGGGTCCAGGGGATCGCCGTACAGTGTTGAGGTGGGCTAAAAACATAATAACTATTATTACACACATGGACAATATAAGTTTCTGTTCTCGAATTTGTACGAGAACTAAGATACTGTATCAGCAGCTATTATCACCAGCCTATAGTAAAAAGCAGAGCAGTGGTGGTTGTTAACCCTTAATGTTTCCAGGCTAATAATTTAAAAATAAAATGAATTTAGCATGCTGGCCTACTAGGTAGTTTCGAACGGTTGGGCTTGGAGAGCGTGTTTGGGGTGGACGACTCACGGATCAGTTTGAAAATTTTCGCAATGACCATATGATTATAGTCTGCCAAAATTGTAACAAAGAAAACTAATATTTATAAAAGTTATACATCTTGTTATTTTTTATTATTAATTACATTAAAAAGAGGTTTAAAAGGTGATTAATATGTATTAAAGTCAAATTTTGCATTTATTTCGTATTTTATTTTAATTTACTTATTTGTGGTGCTACACACTCCACGTGACCACTTACACAACGCAGACTACATAACGCACTTATACAACGTTTTAGGCGAGCCTAATTAAGGGTAGCGTAGTCAGGTCAACAATGACTCGTAAAACTGAATGAAATTAAAAATATAAGAAAAATAGCTCACCATCTCATAATAGCATCCAGGCTTGCGCCTGAAGGCGAAGGGTCCGTCGTCGGGCGGCGTGGCGGCCTCAGCGCGGCTGCTACTGCCCTCCTCCTCTGAAGAGGTGTACACGCCCGAGTCTGTGGATAGCGCGGCCGTTGTTTATGTGGGGGGATGTCTAGTGGGTGATACTTTATAGGGCAGATAGGTATTCGTGTAACGTGCTCTGTCTAACTGATTGGTAGAAGTAGTGGAGAATGCCTAAGGCATTAGGTCTACTAATAACACTAATAAATTAATTAATCACTATCTTACATGATGGTAAGACAAGTGATGATAATCTTGGTATAAAGCATAGTCAGTCTCAACGAAAGAGTTGCAAAACGAAAGCATAAGAAACGCGAGGAGTCAATGTATGTATGTAAGTGTGTTCGGGTCAAATCTTGCAACTGAATTTTAAAGCAGTTATCTTCCACCGATTAAGATGAAATTTTGCATACACATTCAGTTTGGATGACAATGCAATCTAGATCCAATATGGCGGTCGGCCCAAGATGGCGGACTATTTATTTTTTGTAAACTGCCATGATATGGATATCGAATAAATGGGTGTGCTGAGAAGAATACGAGAAAAGTGTGTTCTAAAAAAATATTTTTTTTAAATTAATTTTATCTATGGTTCTTAATTCGACTGAATGTTTTTTAAAGATTCATGGGACTTGCTTATTTTATTTTAAATAGAAAGCTAACGAAGCCTGAAAATCATTTTGCGTATAGACCTAAACTCTTTCGCCACCATATCGTTTCGGTTTTATGATCTTAATAATACAACACAAATATTCGCCCATTTGGTACCACCCAGAGACAGTCCGTTTCACAAGAAGAAACTGTGGTTCCCTCTAAGGATTTTAGATATTATAACAGGGCTGAAACAGACCTATCCAGTTAAATTACCCATTAACCGGTTGAATACCGTAATTAATTAAAAAGCCATTGTGTCTAGCGTATATCCACGTTTTAGGCACTCAGATTTCTTTATTACTCTGCTGGAAGGGTCTGGCTCAGCCCTAAGGGATTATATAAAACAACATGGAAGGGACAGTAATATCCAGTACAAGAGATTGTTACGGGAAACACAAACTATTTTTCGGTTATTATTTATATTGTATTTAAGAGTAAAGGGCCGTAACTAAATGATTATTTAAAATATATAAACACGTCGCAACTTAAAATTTTATACGTAACTATATTAATTGTAACCAAGTGATTTTTATTGGTAGAATAAAACGTATTATACCGACCCCAAAAAAATGTAAATGATGTCTTGACTGATGACTTATCAAGGACAATCATAGTCGCATATTTTTCGTTATATTTGTTGCATTCTCATTCTTACAGGATTCAATGACCCAACAATTTTATTTTAATTTCTTCGTTTCAAATGTGAAGCGAAGCCGCGATTTTAAAAGCTAAGAACGAATCAAACTCTAATGCTAAATTTTTACAGGTTTCCACGTAAAGCAGTATAGATAGAGGTATGCGGAAACAGTTTGTAAAGTCCCGTAACCTTCGATAAAAAGGGGAACCTCCAACCAGAGGTGTGTTGTGTCTGGTTCGGTTCGGACCTAGTTTGACAAGTTCTATGAGCGAGGGTAGCTCGATGACGACTTGAATAACGTCTATCGTGATACTGAACATCTTTTACTAATGAAAAACGATACATAGCTTATTGCTTTGGCTCCCCATGGAAAAGGGCAATGACCGTTTTTGTCAAGCTAAAACGCAACAACTATAACACGGTCAACTTAACTGAGAACCTGGCGCTGTGACGTCACTCTGACATCCGACTCTCGCACGAGGCGAACGCAGAGCACCGCGCGGGTAGGCGGGGGAGGGTCGCATTCCAGCGAGGTGCACAGTTAAGTTGTCCGTGTTGTACAGTCGTCAATTTTGTACACACGGGTGTGTCGTGTACCTTCGAAGTCCACGTTTACAAAGAGATACGTACCTCTCAGCCCCTGCACGGAGCCGACGACGGGATGCCTGTGTTTCCGTCTCTTGTACGGACGCTTTTCTCGCTGTAAGGCAACAGACTATCATGATATCTTACTCGCTTTCATTTGTGTGTCGAAATGATGTTTGTATTTTTGTTTAAGACACTTAACTTCGCGAGTTTTAGAGCTCTTGTTCAATAATGATCCATGTTTTACCAGACCTGTTAGTTAAACGTCATTGTATTTTAAACACACTGTTATTATAGTGATTTATTACGACTGTTGATGGATTTGGACATGATAATTTTTGTTTTTAATGCACGTCACAATAAGTCAAGTAAAACGAAGGTCATTGTGTAAACAGAGCTATATTTTCATATTGATTGTAACTTAGCATAGTTTGGGATAAACAAACGCCAATACACACAAGTTGCCTCAGTACTCAGTAGTTGGATTGTCTCTATGTAAAGTCCCCGTCACGAGAATCTATAAATTATGTAAATAAAGAATTCTACTAAGTAGCGACAATTTAATCAACAACAAATATTAATAAATTTAATCAATTCAAAGTAACATACGTGTAATACGAAACTAACGAGCAATTTCACTTAAAAAAAAAAAATAAGTCTGATATAGTGGTGGTGGACCGAATCGAGAGGCGTGCAATGCTTGTTGACATTACCGTCCCGCATGATGGGAACCTCGTGAAAGCCGAGAAAGATAAGCAAATCAAGTATCTTGACTTGGCTTTCGAGGTTGTCGACATGTGGGATGTGGACACAGCGATCATTGTACCGATAGTCGTGTCAGCCAATGGCAACACCTTAGGAGGCTCTCGTTAGGCGGCTGGGTCAAGGGCCTGATCCAGAAAGCAGTACTGCTGGACACGGCTCGCATTGTTAGAAGGTTCCTCTCCTGGAGCCCTGACCGCCGGTAGCTTGGACCCTGTTCCCGATACCGGTGGGCTACTATTTTTTATATTTTTAAATGTTTTTTTATTTTATTTTTTATAGAATAATATTTTAAAATGCAAAAGTATGTAATTAAAATGAATAAATGGATAATATTAACACAATATTAATTATATAAATTTTAGCGACATAAAGCGCTGATTCAACTTATGTTTTGTGGAAGACACGTTCCAGTTCCAAATATAACCTGACCAAGTGAAATTGCTCGTATGTTACTTTGTGTTGATTGAATTTGCTTGTTACGAAACTTAGTAGAATTCTCTATTTACAAAATGTCGTCACGGGGACTTTAGTCTCTAACAATACATCTTTATAACTGTTAGTTTTCCTGCCTACGTTTTCCGATGTTTTCGATTCCCTCTCAACACAATTAAAGTAATTGTGATGAGGTAGCTCTTCTACTTGTATAAGCTTCATACAACTTGTTTGAAAGCCTTTTTTAATGCAGGCGGTACAGAGGACAGACATATACCGACAGTATCAATAAAGTTTAATCTCTATTAGATATTTATCCAAGTCGTATTCAGTCGCAATTATTTTGAACCTAGTATTGTTTTATTACAACGTAAGGTGTATATAGAAGGTAGCTAGGTACCTGTCTTGGTTGGTCGACAGGCGTGGGCGGCGGTCGCGGCGTGTAGTGCGGTACGTACGCCTCGCGTCGGAAAGTAGACGATGTGAGAGGTACCGGTGTGTATGCTGGTCTGTGAACATGACAATAAGGATATTTTAATAACATATTTCTACTGCTATCTGTATGTGCTAGGGACAATCAGCTAGATATTTGTACTTGGAATCGAAGCATTGGTTACTCTGACATTCTTCTGTGCCTCAGTCTGCTAACAGAAGGCCTTAATAAGCAGTCTTGCAAGACTGTTTCGGTGCTTCAACAGTCTTTGACACCACAATAAATTTATCCTGAAGGGCAGATGCTTAGCGCCTCTGCTGCAGTAAAAGGCTCAGTGGATTATAACTTCCAGACCAGAATACATGCTCTTTCTTTCAGATGCCCGGGCGGCGACTAGCAGGTGGTTATCGAAGTACTTCAGCTTCAGCTTCATGGTTAGACTAAAAGCCGACCCAATATAGAGTAACCTGGGTGGTGGATCTGGTAGTAGCTGAAGTCAGAAGTTCGACAATCTGATAACCGCTTACCAAGGAGTACGTGTAGTGAATAGACGCTAGGCAAATGAGGTACCTGGTAAGTGGATCCAGTCCAGGACAGTACATCCGGCTAGAGTGGAAGCCGACGCAAACATAGTTAAGAGAAGTTTTCCATTCTCTTCTTACCTTGGTGGTGGATCTGGCAGCAGCGTGTTAGCGAAGTCCCCGGCGGCGTAGCGGCGCTCCGCGATAAGCGCGGTGAGGCGCACCAGATCGCGCTTGGCGCTCTCTCTCCGAGCGACCAGCTCCAGCAGCGTGAGGGCTCGCGCTAGGTCCCGCCGGAGTTTCAGCATCTTCTCGTATGAGCTCTCGTCGTTTTTCCTGTAATTTGAATTAAGCATTGGTTAGTAGAATTGCCAAACTTTAAGTGGCAGTGGGCAGGGCACATTGCTCGCAGAACAGATGGCCGATGGGGCCGAAAAGTTCAGGAATGGCGACCGCGAACCGGAAGACGATACGTTGGAAGGCCTTCCACTAGGTGGACCGATGACCTGCTTAAGGTTGCGGTAAGGCGCTGGATGCGAGACGCACGGGATCGGTCAATGTGGCGACGCCTGGGCGAGGCCTATGTCCAGCTGTGGACGTCTTTTGCATTGAACACATCTATACGTGACAAAATACGCATAACTATGTCAAATCAGTAGACAAGCCTATAGATGGCAAGTCAACCGGGTTCTTTTCTAAGCCTCGCATCAAGATTGGCTTAATCGATTGGGGACACATTAACGAAAACAGTCACTTCGGCCTTAAGATCTACTCGTAGACACGGTAAAATCCTTAGGTATTAAAGAGATGAAGCTAATCAATCAATACATATAATAAATCTGTAGAAAAGTCCGTTTTGTACATCGAAAATATTTCCAAAAAAAATAGTTTGGTTCTTAATGGATTACCAACAGAAGCCATTTCCAGCATTTTTGGAATTTCTGTCTGTTTGTGCATGCATCACATAAAATGTACGAAACCAATGTAGATAACGTTTATACATAAACATTTTGTTTCATCGCAATCGGTTCACAAGTTAGATGAATTTAAAGTGTTCAGGAAGTAAAATTATCTCAACACACGCAATTCAGATCTTGGACAGTTGAACTCCATATTCGATAGATGGCGTTGTGCATTTGAAGTCATTTTCTGAATGGCGGTGTTAAGATTTCTGTGAAGGTAGGCAGAAAGGTAAGTAGGGTAGGGTAGGCAGTTGACGGGAGCGAAGCCGCGGGCACAGCTAGTGTGTAATAAACGTATGTGTGAACTGATAATGTATTGTCAGACACTTTCGTCACTATCCATGGTCCTTACCACAGTTCCCTTGAAGAAGATACCATCTATCTCCAGTATTCTCCATGGTTCTTGCCCTTATCTCCGATGGTAGAAAGTCAACGGACATAATGCAGATAGTATAGTACAAAAGTTACCTGTTCTTTCTGGTCTGCATTTTTTCCGTTCGCCGCCTGAACGCTAGGTAGGGGTTGTTTGACGACTGGCCAGGCCTGTTCTCCGTTTTAACCGACAGGATTAGTGGGTGTTGCTGGAAAATATACATTGTTCTATTAAAAAGAGGTACGATAAAAATAGTGTGATCCACGAATACATGCAATATAACAGATAGTAGTTGGCTTCAGTGCCATCGAACGTGATGATTTTGATAAGTGGAAACTCCCGTGAACATAAGTTAGATGTAACATGCTGGCCTGTAGGTTCGAACGTTGTACGAGGGTGGTAAAATATACGCTCTTTATCTCTTGTACACGTGCGCAAAAAAGCTCATACAAAGCTCTGAGAGTCCAATACAATAACGCCTCCAGGGTAATGTTGGGGCTACCGCGCTATTGCAGTGCATCGGGAGTATTCGCGGAGGCAGGCGTGCCAGACTTTTACGCCACTATGCGGACTCGGATATCATCTCTGATGCGGCGAGTGCGCGATAGCTCCAACAGCCTTGTAGCTGTTGTGGCCGACAGACTTAGACAGCCCATTGATGTGGCACTGGATGACGACTCATACAGCGTTATTAAAATATGTTAAATTAGTTTTTTATTTAGTGTTATTTCGCTATTGTATATATGTGTGGACCGGTCAATGTGGCGACCCTTGGGGAAAGCCTATGTCCAGCAGTGGTCGTCTTTCGGCTGATATGATGATGATGATATATGTGTGAATGTAATTTTAATATTTTTTGTGTGGTTGTTATGTTTCAATTACTATGGATTCTGGTCGGAAAATTACTATACGGCCTCTCCCAAGAATTACCATATCAGCTTGCCCTGCGTTGACGGCCTGTAGTGGGCTCCACTTACGGGTTCATGGTCGCCAAACCAGACAAGAATAAACTTGATGAGAAATGTTCTCAAAGCAATAAAAGAAACATCGTGTCTTAGAACTGAACTACATAGAGGATTGCAATTCTCTCTTATTATCTGTGTCAGGGTCAAACTTTTTTTTTCTGCGTTCCACGGATTACACCATTCAACTGCCGTTTTTGTATCATCACCAACCTTTATTGGATAGATAGACAAGTATCGAATGCCTAAGGCATTAAGTCCGACTTTGTACCTGTATGCAAGAACTTAAAATAAATGAATAAACTTCATATAGGCCAACTAACTTCTGCCAGCGACTGCGCCAGCATTAATCGTCGAATTTTTTACCAACGGAACATACTCCCGGGATAAAATGTATCCTAATCCACCTGGATGATGATGATGATCTGTACTATACATATGTCAAGATTCATCCAAATCCGTTAAGGTTGCCCTAGTCGACGGCATGAACTATTTTGTGCGCGGGGTTAAAATGCATGCTATCTCATCCGACAACACGTCCGAAAGAGAAAGATGCTGTGATGAGCAGTAAGAAGCTAGTATGTCTGTGATGACTGGATATTGCATTAAGGTTGCCCTAGTCGACGGTACGAACTATTTTGTGCACGGGGTTAAAAATGCATGCTATCTCATCCGACAACACTTGCGAAAGAGATAGATGTTGTGATAAGCAGTAAGAAGCTAGTATGTCTGTGATGACTGGATATTGCATTAAGGTTGCCCTAGTCGACGGCACGAACTATTTTGTGCGCGGGGTTAAATAGCATGCTATATCATTCGACAACACGTGCGAAAGAGATAGATGCTGTGATGAGCAGTAAGAAGCTAGTTCGCGTACGAATTAGCACTTTTGCAAGTTTGTAGCGAAATGGATGATGATTTAGGACGAAACCGAGCGCGCGAAATTTTATTAACAGACCTTTGCGATTATGGATATCATGAAAAAACTACTAAATGTATCTGTTCAAAATAAAATTATTTGCATTGTTGAACTACTAATCTATCCCTGTATGGAGGCCGTTTTGCAATATTCCTTCTTATGGTATTTATTTGCGCACAAAAATGCGTTAAATGTTGAAATATGGAAATTTCGACGCTCTTAACTGTAAATTTTGTTTTTTATTGCTTGTGTTTTTTATTACTTTTGTTTTTCTTTTAAAAATTTTGGAAGATAATGATGAGACAAATTGATATCATTTTTATTTTGACCGTACACCGTCAAACAGTGGCATAATCGCTTGACTGAATTTGTATGGAAGAATAATCGACTAGTGCAACGTTAATTAGTGAAAGCGAATAAAATCGCACACTGACATTTATATTATTAGGATAATATGTAATATGAATATAATATAATAATGGTTTGGTTGCTGTGAAAAAGTTGTTGTACTCGGGTTTTCACTCGGGGATTTTTCGTAGCAGCTCCCGCCCTAAGACTCCAAGGAAAAGGAGTTTCGAATTAGTGTATTAATAACTAGCTGACCCCCGCGATTTCGCTCCCGTCAACTGGCTACCTACCTACTTACCCTACCCTACCTGCCTGCCCTGCGTACCCTGCCCTGCCTACGCTGCCTACCCTGCCTATCCTGCCTACCCTACCTACCTAATAATTTTTATCTATCATCAATAGTTTTCTCAGCGCACGCCAAAGAATGAATTTTATAGGCAACATTTTGCTACCTTGGGTTACATTATTGCAATTTTCATAAGGATCTCTAATTTTTTTGAAAATATATTATAGCCTATGACATTTAGGAATAATGTAGCTTTCTTCTGGTGAAAGAATTTTCAAAATCGGTTCCGTGGATACAGAGATTACTCATTACAACGTCACGAACTGAAAACTTTACCTCTTTATAATATTAGTATAGATTTAGTATGGATAAGTATGGAGTATTACATATATAATTACCATGTTGAGCCGCTTGTTGAGCCAGTAGTCGTACACAGCGATGACGAGGTCGTCGTTCCTCTCCAGCAGCAGCTTCGCCTCGTTGAGCGTCACCACCGTCTGGCCGGAGCTCTTCTCTAGCTTGTCCATCATCTGCTCGAACTTTAGCTCTGGAAGTAAATGGAAACGTCTCATCAGAAGTAATCTCGATTCGGTGAGCCTGTAATAAACTACGAGTAATACAACATCACGCCAGTGCACGTGGCGTGATGCGGTTTTTACGAAAACAATGCGCCTGGTGTCCGCAACTCCACATACACAGGTCATACGGAGGACACAGGATCCCTAGTAAGTTAAAATGGTTAACTAACTAGGCAGAGGTGCACGTATAGTAAACCCACATTTCACCAATAGGTAGTATAGTTCTCGCCGAACTTCTTGGCCGCCCTGAAGTTGGCTACAATGGCTGCGCAGTAGTAAATCTCATACAAAAACAGCACCGTTTCGTGCCTTGCGCATCAGAAAGCCAACTTCAGGGCGGCCCAGAAGTTTGGCTAGCAATTATGTCTTGGAGAATTTTTAGGCGAAAACGGAATAGCGCCAAACGGATTGTAAAGGATGTATGATGACCAGATGCATAGGTGCTTATGATTATGTACCGTAGCGGGTGACTGCGGGTGGCGTTCTGGAATTATTATGCTGGCTGTACACACTCGCGCAAGAGCCCGCGAGGATGATGTACATTGCTCTCAGTACTGAGATCAATCATGAAGTATTTTGTTTAAAAACTCAATGTTCAGCGTTTACTCGGGCTCCCGCGCGAGAGTGTACAGCCGGCATTACCTACCCCCAATGAAAAGACATGATTTTGTATTAGCATTTCTCCGGACCAGTATATTTCCAGACCATCGGACTACAATGCGTACGGTGATGCAGCATCGGTACATGGTGGACATCCCACCCATAGTCCATACGCACTAAATGTTTTGGGAATACTTTCATTGTGCGTACAGCTAAGGAGCGGCATTCTCTGCCAGATTTGTATTGCCTGATCTTCAAGTCAAGAGTGAATAGGTTACTTCTAGGCAAGCGTGTTTCTTCGTCGACCACATCATCGCTTGCCACCAGGTGAGCTAGTGGTCGCACACGAGTATATCAATTTAATAAAAATACAGTACTAAATTGGACGCTTTCCTCTATGTTCAATGCAACATAATGCGGTCACCTATCCATTTTCCGATCATTCACTGTTTGATAGCGTTCCCTTACTTGTAATTCAAGGCTAAAGTGATAAATTCGTCAGTCGCCTTTTACGTCCGTCGCGACGTGTCGCTAGGATCAATAAGACTAGGTCAGTAGTAAATTGCATGATGACGATAAATTGCACTATTAGACTCAAAGCTGTCGCTAAGCGTTTATAGGTCGAGTTTGAGATAGACAGCTTGAAATCAATTCACAAGGTCTGCACATGAGATTTAGTTCTGCAACCAAATACAGATTGCATCTAATCTGCTTGAAGAGTAACATTTTGAGTGCTATCCCGTATTTTTTTAACCTTTTAGAGAAGATTCAAGCTTGTCACTTGAAAACACACGTTTTAGATTGCCGCCTTGAGATTTATTTTTCTACTTGTTTATCATTATAAGATGTACCATGATTTAAATGTATCAAGCGTTTGTTCTAAGCCCTCTACGAAGATTCGACAAGGTGATCCAGCGCTGTGTGTGCACGCAACGATGTGGCAGTCGTATTTTGGTTATCCTAATATTGAAGACTTATCTCTCATAGAGAAGAGGTCTGTATCCCAGAGCAAGGCAAACGTTGCTAATTATTGTTCTACGTTGCTAATTGTTGTTGTTGTGTTAATATGAAAGTGTCTTGTCTATGAAGTTTCCAATACATGCAGTCGGCAGATAGATGCTGTTGGGTTATTTTTAGGTCCATCCTTCAACAGGATAAAGTTTTTGTGTGCCTTAATATGAATCAAATAAGTTTATTTTATTTCTTTTTTCCTATGCCATCTTCGCTTAGCATATAACATCAAGAAGCGTTTACATGTCGGGGTATTTATTTTTAAAGTTAAATTCAATCTATTGTTATTAAAAGAAGTGTTTACATACTCGTATGTATTTATACCTGTGAGCTCGGGATGCCGCTGCTGTTTGAGCCATCGCTCGTCTTCCGTGTCGATGTCGTATTCCGGCGCCTCTTGTTCCTCCCATAGCGCTGTAACAATACAAAATGGTTGATAAATAAAATGTCAACGTTTGTGAGAAGATATGGTTAGCACAGCAAGTGTTCGTCGAAGTATTCTGCAGCGCCCATGACAATGTATGACGACTTCACTGAAGCAGTAGTCAAATCCACGAATTTTATTTTATTTCTGGCTGCCAACCGCGGCTCCGTCCGCGTGGAATTAGAACTATCTCCAATATCTTTGTAAATTATAGCCTGAGGTATAAGCTATATTTCAATGAAGTTTCATCGAAATCCTTTCACATTCATAATATTCAGTAGATAGTAATGCTCCCGTTAATTAGAGGTCTAACGGACCCTAAACCTTCATATATAAAAGATATAGGCGTGATATTATGTAATGTTTAATTAGAGAAACATGGATGCTCTCGACCCTATACCACGTGGAAAAAGCTTAAGAAAAGGAACTCGGGAGATTAATATGGCATGGTGATCCATCATCCCGCACCGGTTTGGCGTGGGGGATAAGGGGAAGAGGCTTGAGTCACAGCTGCAGTAGTAACATTTTAGGCAGATTATTATGTGTTCAGAAAGGCCAGGTGCACACTACTCATAACCGGCTTGCGATGGAAAGGAGTATGTAAGGATCGTTCAGTAGTTTCTGCCTGTCCCCGTGGGCCGTGAGTTTTATGTATTTATTATGTGTGATGTTCTTAGCTAAATAAATAAATCCCGTTGATTTACAGAGCCGACTGGACTTTCGGTGGTTCCATTTTGACTATTAACATACAGATAGGTACATAGGCGGACTAAATGCCTGAGGCATTCTCTACCAGTCAACCAAGGGTATAGTGGAGAGATAACATGGCAAGTAAAATTGAATAACAATATATATATTGTAGTTAAAATAAACATAGGTACATATATATTTACTATAATAAAAACCTTTATATATATACATATATAAATTAATAGAAACGTGATTGAAACGACTCTGCTAATGGTGTAGAAAATAATGTCGCAGCTTCCGCTTAAATGCATATTGACTAGTGGCCGTCCTAATATCGAGAGGAAGCACATTCCAGAGAAGAATGGACTGAATATGAAAGGAAGAATTAATAAAATCAGAAGAGAAGGACAAAGTGAGAGATGAGATAAGAGAGGAGGGGTGGGAGAGTTGAGTAGAGAGAAAAGCCTGGTGAAAGCGCGTAAATTTCGCCTCTGCCGAATGGACATCCATTTGAGCTGAGATCTACAGCTCGACACATGACAACTATAACCTGGCCTAGCGTAGAACTGAGTTTCAATACAATAAGAGCCTATAGTTTTCTAAACACTCACGTGTCACTTATGTTTTAAGATTTTTGCTTCTAGTGAAGAAGACTCTAGATTACTAGATATTCTTTAACATCTTAAATTATATTATAAATGCGGATATAGCTAAATTTTTGTTACGCTTTCAAGCATAAACCGCTGAACTGATTTTGATGAATTTTGCTATTGAAGCCTATCACAGAGGCCGTGATCGCTCAGCAGGTATACGTTCCAAGGTCAAAACCTTGGAACGTATACCTGCTGAGCGATCACGGCCTCTGTGATAGGCTTGAGTCACGAATTTTATCACGATTGTTGCTCCCAAACTGTGATAAAAATGTGTGACTCAAGCCAGTCAGCAGGCCGTGCTCGCTCGCCTGGGACGATAAGTTTTCTACGTCCTTTTATCTGATACTTTTCGTCCCGATCCTTTGGGATAATTTCTTACTTGCACGCGGGTAAAGCAACTGGCAGAATTCATTGAAAATAAAAGCCATACCTAATCAGCTCCCAATAAATAGCCTTGTTTCCAGAAACACCTTTAAAACTTAAGTTTATTTTAAATGAAAACATCCCTAGCTAATAAAAATAAGGCAGGTTATCTCTATGGCCTGATTGAATCACGTTTCGCTGAACCGAGCGAACCTCTTTTATTTCCCTCCTTCCGTGTTTTGTGATTATAAAGGAATATGTGGCCTTTTATTATGCTGTAGGATGTTTAATAATGAAAGAGATTTTTTTGAATAAGATTGGATTAACTTTTTATTATAAATAACTAGCTTTTAGCCCGCGGTTTCGCCCGCGTAATAAGTATTTTATGATCCCAAGATAAAACTCCTATGTCCTTTACAGGGTCTCAAACTATCTCCATACCAATTTCATCAAAATCAGTTCAGTCGTTACCTTTAGGTAACTAACAAACAAATTAACATTCGCACTTATAATATTAGTAGTTATGGTTTAATAGCTTATTCATTCATTTATTTATTTATTCTAGTACAAACAGAGCACTGGCGCACCTGGCTACTATATTTTTTTATGACGAATCAAAAACCAATAAGCCTTTTTACTAAAAACTAAAATCGGTATTCAGCTGCACCCACAAGCTTATTACGTATCTTTTGCACGAGCAAAAGGGATAGCGATCATACGCTTTATGTCATAAAAGATGGAATTACCTACAGTGTAGGTATGGTAGGTCCTACACAATCGTTTGCGAATCGCTCGCTGTTTGTCAAATGCACTTATTTAAAAAAAAAAACCGCCAACAACTATAAAAGTTCTGTATGGAAGAGCAATTATTGCGAAAAAATTGCTATCGTTTTCCTCTTGTAAAAGATACGTAAGAAAGCCTGCCGGCTAGACTAGAAGTAAAAAAAAACTCAAATAATTTGTTTCAATTAAACTATTTCAAGGTACAAGGCATAGAAAAAAAGGATACTTTTTATCCCGGAAATCATCCTAATGAGGGTGAAAAGGGGGAAGGGAGGGTGTTTTTGGTGAACCAATAATTTCTCAACTAAGGCGGCCCAGACACCCACAATATTATTACGCGATATAAAAAATAGGCTATTTAAAGTACTAATGCTACGGAGACGAAGTCGCGGGCAACAGCTAGTCAGTAAATAATTATTACAAAGTGATGTGAAGATGATGTATCTCTCTCTACATGAAGTCACAAAGCAATTCAAAAACCTCGTCAACAAAAACCAATAGGTAGTACATATTCTCGCTATTATGAAGCACATGTCCGCTCCCGACGATGTCCGTCATCATTTACATCATTCTACGACTACGAACAGTGTTGCCAGTGACAGATAGTCAAATGTTACATGATACATCTCAAAAAGTTACATTTTCGTGAGAAAAGTTACATTACCTTATTTTATGTGGCAAATGACACTAAGGCTTAACACGCATTGCGATTATTACTAGCGCGAATTTTTGTCCGCGTACTGAATCTAACTAACACGCACTGCTGATAAAATTACTCGCGATTTTTGTATCTTTCTACCTATTCATAGAGTTCAAAATGTTCGCGTGAATTTAATCTGCACCGCGGTGCGGTGGATTCTGAGGCAAAACACGGCTTTCTTGCGGTATTATTGACGCGTGAATTTTTACCGCAATGCGTGCAACTTCATACAATTACAATTCCATAGGTTGCAGAATAGGCAGAAAAAAATCACGCGAATAAAAATCGCAGTGTGTGCTAAGCCTAATACGCTCACTCGCTCGCCGGAGTAAGCGGGATGTAAGATTTAAAAATATACGTGACTGAGTAACTAAGCAAAACTCAGATAAAGAATTCTTTATCTGAGAAGCAAAACGTCAATATGTGTGGCACATTTAGATGCATTCTGTTTCACGATTCTTTTTTGTTTGCTGAAAAATATTTCGATATTTTTATTAAGTCCTAAAAGTTACGTAAAAGTTACATTTTGAGTCGTGTTACATAGAGGTTACATTAGAAGGTCAAAAGTTACGTAAAATGTAACAAAAGTTACGTTCTGGCAACGCTGACTACGAATGCGAAGTTCGAAGGCCGAGCCTAGCTCGAGAAGCTCACAGCTGACGGCGGAGGCGCCGACTAACGTAATCGAATCACCAGACGCGTGCGTAGACTGAGAAACACACACGAGATTGGATATCGTGGGATTGATCTGTTTCTTGTTTGTTATTTATACAAACCAAAGAATCGTTAGATGCACTGTATGCAAGAATGGTATGGCTAGAAAGCATGTGGTTATTGAGATGACGGCAAGTACAACGAAAAAAATATTGGGACTTGCAAACTTCTTTTTAACTAGCAATAAAACAGAGTTTTGCATTTGCTTTTACAAAAAGCAAATAGTATTCTCATCATCAGCCTTTTTAATGTTTCCATTGCTGGGACACAGGCCTCCTCTCTGTGAAAGAGAGAATGGGCAATAATCCAACACGCGGGTCTAGTGCGGGTTGGTGGATGTCCACATGTCTTCGAATTTTTGTTTCTAGGACATGACGGTTTCCTCACGATGTTTTCCTTCACCGTTTTGAGAGCAGTGGTGATGAAATAATTTACACAAAGTAAAGCGCCTGCCTGTGTTCGAACCCACGACCTACAACTTGTAAGTGACGGCCGATACCACTGGGCCAACACTACTCTCAAACTGTATTCTATTGCATTATTTTATTGAAGTTTATTATTGACGAATTAATAAAGTTTGCTGCTAGTTATGAAAAAGTTCACAAGATCCATTTTTTTTTATTTATGGTTGTAAACATGCTACGTAGGTCCTAAATAAACTGATATAAGGGCAGGAGTGTGATCAATGCACACATCACATGAGACTTGATGACTTATGAGGCCACACACCCTTATAGTCACTTTCTAGCTGAAAGTTAGATGCTTTTTTTTATATTTTTTATTTTTTATTCTTGATGGGTTTGCTCTTGACTCTAGTCTAGGTCAGAGGTGACAGAGACAAAGTCGACAATGGAGTGAGCTTACCCAGAAGAAGCCTGTTCACTCTAACTTTGAAGAGATTTGGGTTGTATGCGTTCGGAAACACAGACGCAGGCAGTGAGTTCCACTCCTCTTGCAAATAGGTACAGGCAGAGAAGCAAAATCTTTCCTGTTTTTAATTAAACCTGGCAATGATCAAGAAAACCTGGCCAAGTGCGAGTCGGACTCGCGCACGAAGGGTTTCGTACAATTATCGCTAAATAGCGAAAAAAAACACGTCTGTTGTATGGGAGCCCCACTTACATATTTATTTTATTCTGTTTTTAGTATTTGTTGTTTTAGCGGCAACAGAAATACTACTATTTTTTTGCTGTTCTGCTATCACGGTTCATGAGATACAGCCTGGTGACAGACAGACCGATGGTGGAGTCTTAGTAATAGGGTCCCGTTTTTATCCTTTGCGTACGGAACCCTAACAATAAATAGTAGAAGGTGATTTACAAAAACATATTGAAAGATTAACAAAGCCTAATTAACACGGGTCATTTAGCTAGTTAGCTCTAATAGCTAAACCTTCGAATAACCTCACATCACTTTACAGGTATATGATTCAATACAAACAGATAGCGACAGGAGAAAGGGGTGTACAATCGTGTTAATTAATCCGACATACCTACGTATCTTCACACTAGTATACAAGTAGACAGGGTGAACTGCGATAGCCAGACAATTCAATAACTGGGTGCGTCGATGGCTGCGGTCGGGCACTTCGGCCGGATTTAGTCAACTATTAAGCGCCTATTATTATTGGACGGAACGTTGGTAACGGGCTTTAATCATGTTATTGTTGGTAAGAGGGAGGTAGCTGTGTGACTGGATTTATTAAAAAAAAACCATACGTAATATTATAGATACGAAAGTAACCTTGTTTGTTTGTTTGTTACCTTTTTACGACTAACGTCTTCTGTGATTCATTTAAAAAGTCAGATGTGTAGTAATCTTATGTACGTTTATCGTAGCAGATGTTCTGTAGTTTCTGCCTACTCCCTTGGGCAAAAGGCGTGAATATATGTATGTTATCTATACTAGTCTATATCTATACTAATATTATACAGAGGAAAGATTTGTATTTTTGTATGTAACGAATTAACGTAAAAACTACTAGACTGATTTCAAAAATTCTTTCACCGTTGGGAAGCTAAATTATCCCCGGATTTTATTCCTGTATTCTCACGGGAACTGTAACTACGCGGGTGAAACAGCGAGGCATCGACTAGTAAGCTATATTTGGAATTGTATCACCAGAAATTCGCCCCTTTCAATCTTTTTGGCAAACACATCACGTCGACACTACATAGGGGGTCGCCGAAACCCACATAGAAATCGCAAACAACTCTTTAGCCGAAGCTTTCATACAAACACCACAAGCAATGAAAATTACGATCACATTCAAATGAATTCACGTTCAATGGCGGATTCCGAATTCAATTTCATGCCATTTAGAACGTTGAATAACCGTCAAACAGAAATCCAGAGAATGGCTGCTAAAATAATCTTTTCATATTCCCCCTCCTGTTTTTTTGTCGGACGCAGGGTGGGAAATGGTTCATGTTTTTTGTAATTTTAATTATATTTCGGAAACATCGCGAGGTTTTCAATTAACTCGGATTGTACGGACCACGTTATTTATTTTCGGATCTACTTTTAGCGTAATACATTTTTGTATCATTAAATAAAAAAACTTTTTTACAAAAAAATACTACCGACTTCCAAATAAGAAAACTACAAAGTGAAAAATAACTTTATTTTTGGAAGTCGGTGTCTTTCGTAGGTATCATTTTTTTTCGTTATGGACACCGACTTCCAAAAATAAAGTTATTTTTCACTTTGTAGTTTTCTTATTTGGAAGTCGGTAGTATTTTTTTGTAAAAAAGTATTTTTATTTTTCACTTTTTAGTTGTACCTACCTAATAGGCAAGTTGTTTAGTAAGTTTCCTATAACGCCAGAATAGATTACCCGAATATCATGAAACTTGAACAAAACCGATCAAATGAGAGATCTGCTTACCCCTTAAGAGCATACTGGCGTGATGTTATGTTATGAAATGGTATAAACAATAAACAGACATGCGATTTCAGCAGTCCCGAGAGATTTGCCGTTATTTATTGAAGAGTTCTGTTGTATATCTTCGAAGTTCTTCATCAGATCTTCACCAAATTAAAATGGGACCAATTTCGGAACATACTCTTTCAAACAAAAAAAGAATTTTCAAAATCGGTCCACAATTGACGGAGATATCGGTGAAAATACACAAAAAAAAAAAAAAAAAACATACAAGAAGTCGAACATAGAACCTCCTCCTTTTTCGAAAGTCGGTTAAAAAAAAACAATTCACGTTACCACTTACCAACAAAAAGCCGAATAATCACATTCTCAAGACATCATATCGCCAGCCCACGTTATTTATTTTCATTTATTAAATTTAGTTTTAAAATTAGTAAAATTTATTTCGCGAAACTAATTGTCAGTTTATTAAAAATAATACAACAAAAGCCCAAATAACACTTTCTCAAGATATCAAATCTTCAGACATGAAATCTTCTCAGACTTCACCACATGTGCGTGCGTCATTTTCACAGACACACAGTTATACGCACACACACATTCGTAAATCGTACACACAGACTTATTGCGGTTTTGCTTTGTTAAATTCATGAGTATTAATTTATCTATGTAGCGTTTTCTATTGGCTCTATGGATGAATATTCCATACTACAATAGACTATTATTATCTATATATTATTTTTAGCTGCATTCTGTTGTAAATCCGTACTAATATCCATTCTATATCAATCAATACATATAATAAATCTGTAGAAAAATATTTTTTGTACATCGAAAAAAAATCCAAAAAAAATAGCCAGGGTGTTAAAGGATAACCAACAGAACCCATTTCTAGCATTTTTGGAATTTTTGTCTGTTTGTCTGTATGTCTGTTTGTCTGTTTATTTGTGCACGCATCACGTGAAATGTACGAAACCAATGTAGATAACTTTTATACATAAAAATTGTGCGTATCTTGAAGAATTACTTAGTTTTTGTTTCATCGCAATCGGTTCACTCTATCAAAAGTTAGATGAATTTAAACTGTTCAAGAAGTAAAATTATCACAGCTCACGCAATTCGGTTACTCGGACAGTTGAACTCGCTGTTCGATAGATGGCGTTGTGCATTTAAAGTCATTATCTGAATCGCGGTGTTAAGATTTTACGCGAAAGAATGACGCTAGAAAAAAAAATTGGTGTTTAGTGCGTATATTTTTTAACCGACTTACCAAAAAGGAGGAGGTTCTATGTTCGACATTATGTATGTTATTTTTTTTTTTTTGTATGTTCAGTGTTCACCGATATCTCCGTCAGTTGTGGACCGATTTAAAAAAAATCTTTTTTTGTTTGAAAGAGTATGTTCCGAAATTGGTCCCATTTTATTTTAATTTGGTGTAGGACTGACGAAGCAATTCGAAGATATACAACAGAACTCTTCAATAAATAACGGCAAATCTCTCGGGATTGCTGCAATCGCATGTCTGTTTGTTGTTTATACCATTTCATAACATAACATCACGCCAGTACGCTCTTAAGGGGTACGCAGATCTCTCATTTCACCGGTTATGTTCAAGTTTCATGATTTTTGGGTAATATATTCTGGCGTTATACGAGTAGGTAACTTACTAAACAACTTGCCTATTAGGTAGGTACAACTAAAAAGTGAAAAATTAAAAAAACTTTTTACAAAAAAATACTACTGACTTCCAAATAAAACTACAAAGTGAAAAATAACTTTATTTTTGGAAGTCGGTGTCCATAACGCAATAAATTGGTACCAACGAAAGACACCGACTTCCAAAAATAAAGTTATTTTTAACTTTGTAGTTTTATTTGGAAGTCGGTAGTATTTTTTTGTAAAAAGTTTTTTTGAGTATGTGGAGTAGGCAGGCAGGCTGGTAAGTATGGTAGGGTTGGCAGGCAGATGACGGGAGCGAAGCCGCGGGCACAGCTAGTGCTTACTAATTTTAAAGTAGGTAACTCTGTCTATTACCTTTTCACGGCCGCTGAACCAATTTGAAATTTGGTATGGAGATAGTTTCAGTCCCCTGGTAAGGATATAGTTTTTTTTACCGGCAATCATCCTCAAGTGGTGGCACGGGGGTGGAATTTTAAATGGTGAGCCAATATTTTTTCAAGTACGAATGCTACGCAGACGAAGCAGCGGGCAAAAGCTAGTAACAAAGCCCTCACAATAGAGTACTATTATTATTTTTTCTTGTAACCTTCAGGAACATTTTTGTCGCCTTCAAAAAAACACACCGACAACAGTGATTTATTAATCTATATAGGGACATACTAGTTTTATTTTTGGTGATTTGCACGTGAACGGGTTTTGCAAATGAAGCAAAAATAGCACTTTACATAATTTAAGTCTACTTAGTAGAAATACTGGCAGTTTTGAATTGGATGGTTGATGATTTAATACATAGAGTTTGAATAAAATTGTTGGGATGCATGTGAAAAGTATGAAATAGTGAGGCAAATAAAAATAACCGACATTGACATCATCATCATCATCATCATCATCATCATTTCAGCCGAAAGACGTCCACTGCTGGACATAGGCCTCCCCCAGGCGTCGCCACATTGACCGATCCCGTGCGTCTCGCATCCAGCGCCTGCCCGCAACCTTAACCAGGTCATCGGTCCACCTGGTGGGAGGCCTTCCAACGTATCGTCTTCCGGTTCGCGGTCGCCATTCCAGAACTTTTCGACCCCATCGGCCATCCGTTCTTCGAGCAATGTGCCCTGCCCACTGCCACTTTAGTTTGGCAATTCTTCGGGCTATGTCGGTAATCCTGGTTCTCTTGCGGATCTCCACATTTCTGATTCGATCACGCAAGGAAACTCCGAGCATAGCCCTCTCCATTGCCCTTTGAGTGACTGCAAGCTTCCTGATAAGGCCCATTGTAAGCGACCACGTCTCAGAGCCATATGTCATCACTGGCAACACACACTGGTCATAGACTTTCGTCTTGAGACACTGTGGTAAGTTGGACGAGAAGATACCGCGCAACTTCCCGAACGCTGCCCAGCCGAGTCGGATTCGACGGTTGACCTCTTTCTCGAAATTGGCCCTACCCAATTGGATCGTTTGGCCCAGGTAGACATAATCGTCCACAACTTCGAGTGTAGAGTCCCCGACCTTGATAGGAGTGGGTGCAACATGGCCATTCAACATCACCTTGGTTTTTTCCATGTTCATCTTAAGACCCACTCTTTCGGAAGCTCTACTGAGGTCATCGAGCATCGCACAAAGGTCCTCCATGGTCTCAGCCATGACCACTATATCGTCGGCAAACCGAAGGTGAGTGATGTACTCGCCATTAACGTTGATGCCAAGCCCTCTCCAATCCAGAACCTTGAAGACATCCTCCAGCGCAGCAGTGAACAGTTTCGGAGAAATGACGTCTCCCTGTCTCACGCCGCGCTGGAGAAGAATTGGTTTCGAGATCTGATCCTGAAGACGGACTGACATAGTGGCGTTCTTGTACAAACACTTCAACACTTCAATGTACCGGTAGTCGATCTGGCACCGTTGGAGAGACTGCAGTACAGACTAAGTCTCGATCGAATCGAAGGCTTTCTCGTAGTCCACAAACGCTAAACAGAGAGGCAGGTTATACTCTTCGGTCTTCTGTATAACCTGCCGCAGCGTATGTATGTGGTCTACGGTGCTAAAGCCTTTTCGGAATCCGGCTTGTTCGGGAGGCTGGAAATCGTCAAACCTGCGCGCGAGACGATTCGTGATGACTCTTGAAAACAACTTGTAGACATGGCTAAGAAGTGAGATGGGCCTATAGTTCTTCAGCCGGGCATTGTCGCCCTTCTTGAAGAAGAGTACCACCACACCCCTGCACCATGCCTGTGGCGTTTTGCCCTCGAGTATGACGGAATCAAACAGCTTCTGAAGGGCCTTAAGGACCGGTTTTCCACCCGCCTTCAGGAGTTCAGCCGTGATTCCGTCATCACCCGGCGCCTTGTTGTTTTTAAGCTGTTTCAGAGCCATCCTAATCTCGTACAGGCTGAAGTCCGGAATATCTTCGGTATAGTGTCGGGTCAATCTAGCTCTTGGGTCGTTTGCTAGATTCGCAACGGGCTTGCTGATTGATGTGTACAACTGCCCATAGAATCTCTCGATCTCCCTCAGAAGCTCTGGTTTGGCGGATACGATCCTGCCATCATCGGTCTTCAGTTTCGTGAGCTGGCTTTGCCCAATAGCCAGATCCCTTGAAAAAACCTTGGAGCCTTTATTTCGCTCAATCGCCTCTTAATACGCTCGGTATTAAAGCGGCGGAGGTCTCTTTTCAAGGATTTAGAGATCTGTCTATTGAGCTGCCGGTATTTGCACGCCTCATCTGAAGACTGCAGGATCAACTCACGCCTCTCCTTCATAAGCTTGAGGGTAGAATCAGAGAGCTTTTTGGTTCTATCTGTACGACGGGTCTTGAAAAACTTAGACCCGACCGTATGGACAGCTTCCACGAACCCGTCGGCGTAGTCGTCCACGGACGGTCGTCCGTGGACGTGGACATTGACATAGCTCAAAGTATTACCAAACTTAACACATTCGTTGCCAAGGATTCGCCTAGTAATTACGGCAACGAAAGTGTAAGGCTTTGCCAAACTGGATGCGTTCTGCGTCCTGCGGTCCAGCCACTCGAACATTTGGTGCGGGCAATGTTCGAGTGACCGGATCGCAGAACGCATCCAGTTTAGAAAATGCCTTAACTGGAAGTGAGTAGGGCACATTCTCACAACGGATGGTCGATGAAGCCGAAAGGTGGTCTAGTGTGGCGACCGCGTACCGGATCGTGGGAAGACCTTCGACAAGGAGGATCGACGACCTGACAAAGGCCGCAGGAATCTGCTGAATACGACAATGACAGAACCGGTCGATGTGGGGTGTGGGATATTATAGGGATGGGTAGCGTAGATAGATACTAACAATCAACAAGAGAATTCACCACAAATCGAACAGGTATAGTTAACTTAAATTTAAATAACATCATCATAAAACTACAATACAAGTGAGTGAGTCACAAAGTTTTTCTCAGAAACACTAACATCGTCATGAGCAAAGTTAATGAGGTCGTAAAATCGATTAGATATGGATGAGATGGAGAAGTTTAAATGACTGCTTTCTGAGCACTTAAATGTGGCTCGTGCTGATACGTTGGAAGCAACATTTAGCTAAGAAAGTCGTTACTATTTAAAGACGTGAAGGTTTGTTAGCTGCCGGACATTTTAGAGCTGGAATTGTGGTAGCGTGGAAAGGTTGGGAAAAATCAAATGTAGAGATCCTGCAAAGATTCCAAGTGCTGAAACCCGTATCAAATGCTCCACGGTTTACCAACATATCTGAGCTACTTCACTGCCTCAAAATTAATACAGTTACTGAAGAGATTGAGCACAGAACAATGTTTTATAAGGTGTGCATTGAAAGGTACGCCAACGGCCCGGCTTCTGTACTGACCAATCCACTGGAACACCGACTGAAAAGCGGCACGCACAAGCTATGTCCCATAGCATAACTTGATATTGTCGAGTAACAAGTGGAGGTTCAGCTTTAACTGAAAGACCGCACACTCGAAATATAATAATGGCTTGAGAAGCCAATAAGAAAATGGCAAAAAAAAGTTCATTCAAAAAATAAAAAAATCCCGACTGCTTAGAAAGCGAACTAAAAACACGTAAACAAGAAGAAAATCATGCTTTGCAATCGGAGGATACATATTCGCGAGCTGGCTGACCAAAACCAGATGTATCCTCCGACTGCGAAAAAACAAAAAAATAAAACGAAATAATAAACAATATCACCAAATTTCAAGTTCGTGACAGGAATAGGGCTCCGTTTGGACCCTTCGGCAACGGAACCCTAAAAAGGGGAACACTAAATGAATTCAAAAATCAAAGTGGGCGCATTGGTTTTTTACGATCTAATACCACAGGACATTATTATGTAAATTATACCATTATTAAAACATAATTACATAATTTTTAAACCCTGCAACAAAAAAAGTCAACCATATCAAATATCAAAACATTTAAAAACGTATCAGGTTTTAAAAAAGACGCACCCCAAATTTAAACAGGTTGAAAAAACCCCTTACGAATAAATAACACTTGATTGCCCTGAACAATGGAACCCTAAAATTAAAAAAAAAAACCTGCAACATTACAAAGGGTTCCCTACGTACGGTTTTAGGTATCAATTTCAATATCCGGGGGGTGATAGGATGAATACATTGGAAATAGGATCTTACATTAAAGTTTTAAAGTTCGTTTTGGATTGCTTTGCAGTATTGTTGAGTGGGTGGTCGGACAAAACAGATGGTTAGAGAATGTTTTTGCAAGATAAGTATAATGAGGTTTATGGTAAAATTATTGGCTTCCATTACAAGAATAGCAAGTTATTGGGCCTGTACACCTTTTAGATAACGCAAAAAATAGAGTGCTTTTCTTTTGGTGCATTAAAATAGTAACAAAAATGTGCGTTTTATAAAAAAAATGTGCATTTAACAAGTTCTTCTAAGTGTGTTGTTGGTTTCCATAAAAACATACTTGATATGCTTTTAGTAAGTACTCGCTAATATTTTTTTGTTGCCTTGCTGCTGGCAAGTCTAGGGTGCAAACTAGGCAGTCAACCTCGCTACCTGACTGTTTTTATGGGACAATTGCCAACCAGAATCAACAGTAGTCGCCATCAAAAAATCACCGAGGTAAATGGAGCTCAACGAGTAACGGAGAAACGATTCAACTGTTTTCAATCCCGCAACGAAATTAACCAGAAAAGAACAGCAGAGGAGAAAAGAATAAAAACCTAATTTCCATCTTGCCAACCGCCAAACATGCCCCTCGGAATTTATTCTCACATAACGTAACATCACGCTTACCTACTCGATGGTCAGATTTTATCCGGGCGATTACAGGACTCACGGTGACCACTGCCCTGAGA
Organism: Orthosia incerta; assembly: GCA_948252205.1. Taxonomy (NCBI): domain Eukaryota; kingdom Metazoa; phylum Arthropoda; class Insecta; order Lepidoptera; family Noctuidae; genus Orthosia; species Orthosia incerta. Next base: position 16,430,373 of record OX411765.1, read on the forward strand.
AGAGCAGAAGACAGAGGGACTTGGAAGCAGCTCGTCAATGACTCCGTCACACATAATATAATACTATACATACAGATGCCTCACCCCATACAAAGAAACCGTGACGACGTAACTAGCGTTTTTCGTCTGATTAAATCGATTATATTTTGTCCATCAATCGCGTTCGGTTCCGTTCCACGGCGAAAGATAGATTGTGTTAGCAGCAACTTGCAAATAAAAGGGTTTACTCGGTTCGCGAATATTTTTTTCTTTAAATACAGTGAAGGTTTGTTTTATAGTAATTTTTTGCACGTTTTTACAGTGTCTTTATACCAAAATGTATTACAATGAAAATTTAAACAATCGAGTGGAATGCTTCAGAAATTTAAAACCGCGCCATCTATTGGCATCAATTTGAAATGATCCGTTCAAATAATCTTTGAAATTTGAATTAAGAGCCCGATATGCCATAATAAATTAAAACGAACCGTATATACGAGAAGAAATTACATCCACTCTAAGTCACACACACACCTTTTCCCTACAGGCTTGCTAAAAATTACGGAGCGCCGTAATATTAATCCTACTACGTAAAGTTTATTGACCCTTAACATCGCAAATAGACGACCCTACCGTACCCGTGGGTGTTCAAAGAGATGAATAAGGGATACCAGGAAGATCGGAAGTGGTATATAATAATATCTAAGTAGGTATATTAAACTTTATTAGCTAAAAAAGGATCACAAACAACCCGCTTTCATTTATGGATATTTGAGACCATTTGTCGGGATTTGTCCGCTCCTTTAAATTATCCACATTTTTCGCTTGGTAAGCTTGGCGTTTATTTACCTACATACACTTCAAAGCCTTTGATACAATGTGTCTATATCGCCTACATCTCTTACTATAATAATAATAATTAGGGATTAACCAGCGTCTTGATGGACCACTGTCAAGAGAGACCTTAAGGAGAATATTTTACAACCATCGACAACCCAGGATAGACCATCCTGGCGTAGACACACAAGGAGGCCCAACCCCAAATAAATTGGGAAGGGGGCAGGAAGAAGAGGAGGAGGAGGAGGAATTAACGAATTTGTTATTACATTTTGTAACTAAAATGTTATAACTAAAAGGCCCGACTTTTTATCATCATCATTCGTTTAATGTTCCCTGTGCTGGGACACAGGCCTCCTCTCTGTGAGAGAGGGAATGGGCCGTAATCCACCACGCGGACCCAGTGCGGGTTGTTTAGTGCCATAGAAATATATCTATGTTTAGTGCGGTTGTCACATGTCTTCGAATTTTTGGTTCTAAGACATGGCAGTTTCCTCACAATGTTTTCCTTCACCGTTTTTAGAGCAGTGGTGATGAAAATAATTTACACAAACTAAAGTGCCTGCCTGGGTTCGAAAACACGACCTAAGACACGTCAGCCGGGGCATATACCACTGGGCCTCCACTACCCTCCTTACTGCTTTTTATCACAACTTTTCAATTTTCAAAATGGTAATGGTATGGTATGGTACCCGTAAGCTTGAAACTTTGACAAACAGTCTTACCAACCGGTAGTCCGGCTTCGTTCAAGTCAGGCAGTCGCTGTATAAAAAATACTGGTCCTCAGCTGCAGCCATACAGACAGGAAGCCGACCCAGGATAAGCAGATGGATTGGGATGCGCGGGGAACAGCTAGTTTTATTAGAAAATGGGTTATGTACACTGATAACATAATCATGTACTGTGCAAGTCTAATTTCCCTAGGGTCGGGTAGGTAGGTGCGACAGACGAGTAATAACAAAATATTGCCGTATCATGATAGCTTCGATAACGTTTGGTGATAAGCCTAGAATAGCAGTTTGTTTTAGTGGAAATTGCCTAACGTTAAAAACTACAGTAGTAGCAAAGCTAATTGTTAACAAGCTCGTACGGAAGGGTGCCCTAATTGAATAGGATAGTCAACATACTTCCGGTACCCAATGATACCCTAAGTCCATAGCTGGCGATGACCACTCACCATCAGGTAGGCCGCCTGTTTGTTGCCCACTCCATAGCATAAATAAGGAACAGTCGGCCTAATGTCAGTGCTGGCACTTTAGTGGCCCTGACCCTACCGTGCTACCACCAAACACACACTTGATTATTATTCCTCATGTCACTAAATTTAAATGCCAATTTTGTGACATCATTCCCGATTTTCGTATATAACTTGAATGCCAATTTTAGTTATTATTTTTATTATATTTTTTAAGTACTTACGTTGGTGCGTTTAAATTAAATAAAGAGATCTATCGCCTAGCAGCGTTGCTCTGTCCTTGGATGTATGAATGTGGATGAAGCAGAATCGTAGAATGTGCCTACCCTCATGGAAAAAAGACCGTCGCCTGATCGGTCACACTCAAATTCCCAGAATCGCCTGTCAATTAAACTTTCATAGTATATTCTACTCGACCTTGTCGCCGCGTCTGTCAGACTGAGTACGGCAAATTGATGTCAAATGATACGTCACATTGGTGTCAAATCCGTCCATTGTACGAGAGTCGCGGCTTGAAATAGGAGAGATGAAAGATTTTTTTGGTTGGTTAAATGTGTCTATCTTCTCTAATGTCTTCTAGCATAGCAAAACATACCGCATGTATGCCGCGAAGAAAAGACAGAGGTATACTCAGTATAGAGCAAACACTTTTCGGCCAGTTGTTAGTCGCTTAAAGTATAAGTCAATATTGGCATAAAAAACGTTTTTATAAAAAATAAACCGATTTCTAAAGAACAACACTAATCATTTTTCAACACCGAATGCCGAAACGCATAGCGTATGTCAGTCCCATCGTATCCTAAGCAATTTTACATTCACAACATGTGGGCCATAATCTTGAACAAATCTTTCGCATCATCGTCATTTGGTTGGGTAAGAATTGTATGGAACATTAGCAAGTTTTATAGTAAGGTACCTAAAGGATTGACAAAATATCCATAATAACTCAATTTACGTATTCGTGCTTTTTGTCGCTAAAGAGTTCGGTTGTATGTTCCATATCTTGAAAACTGCTATACCGATTTGGATGAAACTTGTACTGTTCTCTAAGTTGAGAGATACATAATATACAAAAAGAATGATCACGATCCGATAAGTAGTTTCGGAGATATGTGTGGACAAACATACATACAAACAAACGCTTATGAAATTAGGCACACGTGTTTAGAAGCCCATGCAGAGTAACATAATAATTATGTGAATATTGTGCAATTCCAACAATATTGCATACATACGGGTCGAATTGATTACCTCCTTTTTTGAAGTCGGTAAAAACTAAGCGCAGACTTGCGCTTAGCGCTGAGTATTCCCTAATAGAAACTTAGCCGACCCGTCAAGTAAATCTCACGATTAGGAGTTACTATTACACTAATGCGAAAGTCACTGGTTTTCCAGTTAACATTTTCGGAAAATCCGCGTGTTTAACCGTGAATCGAACCCGACCTAATTTACATAAGCTTCACAATAATTATCTTCAATCCTTATAAACTGTGGGTCAGTGCAGCTGATAAAGCTTTATTTCAGTTTTGCGCAGCTATCAACAAACCCAAGACGACAAGGAAACCGAAGACAGATCGGTGTCAAATCTATCATGAGAACCACTCGGATGGAAGTTGTACTTGACCCATTTCTAGTTGTTAAGCTCTATAGTACGATTGAAGCTTGGTTTGAAATGGCGCGAATATGCAAACACGGTTGGCGCAGTGTTTGAGCGATTGACTGCTGCGCTGCGTGTCGCGGGTTCGATTCCCGCACGGAACAAATATTTGTATGATCTACAAATAGTTGTGCCGGCTCTGGGTGTTTGTGTATGTGAGTTTATATGTTTGTAAACGCACCCACGATACAGGAGAAATTCCTAGTGTGGGGCAACGTTTTTAGCTTTAAACTAAACTAAGAGGAATGGCGAATTTTGGGCTGTGCATAGAGTATCTGTTTTTCGGTACTATTGTACACTAGAGACTAGATAGAGGTCCAGTTTCGAGCCTTAACTGGACCAAAACTATTTGTAGAAGTTTAAGATCAAAATCAGAAATTGGAAAAGGACTGCTTGAAAAGCTAGGTCAGCTTCAATTTGGACGTATGAGTAGGTTCTGAGGTCCCTTCTGAGCGCAGTTAATATTTAATTGGTTCAAAATTGTCGTGACTTTTTCTTATTCATCCCGAGTTCCCGAGATAGATGCGAGGACACAATGATGCAATAGTCAAGACTCACAGCAGATCTTTGTGTCTCTGAAGTTGACTCTGCCAACCATTGCGCAAGAAACAGTTTGTCATCGAGTATACTGCATAGAGTAAGCGAGATAGGACGATGCGACAAACGTAAGCGAGTGAAAGAGAGTTATACAATGCTATCTTCAACTTCAACATTGACACAAAAATAGCTACTGCGCAAGGTCTTGCAGCAAATTCAGAGACAAAGATCCGTTGTGAGTATTATACAAGGCGTTTTTATAGACATCGTTCTATAAATTATATATGTCGCAAATAGGAGGGCTATCTTCAATAAACCCTCGGTCTTGTGGGCTTTCGTGGGTATATGCATGCTACAATGCAGGTAACTTATGCCGTTTTGGAGATAGTCCTTGTTCCAATCTTATCAAAGCAGCGAATTCGGCCACCTATCGTTTCGCTTTCTCTCAACAAAACACACTTTCAAGTTTATACACGCCACTTTAGGCCACCTCTCCACTATTTTCCTCACAACACTTTTTCAACTTCGCAAACGCGCTGCCGCGCGTTCCTTTTTCTAACTTCACGACAGTAAACATGGCGGGAGAACCTCGCTCAGGGTGTCTGAATGGGCACCCTTGCTTTTTATTGGCTCAAGAACTCATCCGGCAAATTACCGCTTATAACATCCAATCCAAATCGAGTATTTTGACATAAGCAAAATAAAGTGTTGTCAATCGAATAAAATCGAACTGAGATTGAATCGTAGGCTAAATGTTGCCAATTAAACAAAACTGAATTAATAAGTTTAAATGCGTCATATTTCTTTGTTCTTGATTATTAGTCATATACCTTCCTCCGATATATATGTAACAATGCCTATGAAAATAATGTAATATGAAAACACTTTGCATCGTTGTCGCACTGTCGCGTCGCGCCTCTCTGAGGGAGCCTTTACGTATTTCTAAATGTATTCCTATGACTCTATACTTTCTAATTTAATAGCAATGATTTAATTCGACCCTAATATTATCAGAGATAACTTCTAAGTCAGTCAATAAATGTTTAGTCTAAATTGTCAAGCAAACGCTTCAGATATTACGAACAAATCTCCCAGTCTACTCATAGAATGGAAAACCTAATTGACCGATTTCTATTTAGTAATGGAAATGGAAACGTCGGTCACTCTGCGGTTTCGGATATCGAATCCCACTGTGTTTTTAGCAGATTGTACGTATTGGCTTTGCTGTTCTTTTTGTGGGCCTTTTTAATTTCAGTGTCGATTTGTATTTGCGGTTGCAACGTGTTTTTGTGATTGGAAAATAAAAGCTATTGAAAGTACGGAATTAAGGTTACACACGTCGATAATCCTTCATACAAACTAGTCTAGGGATTCCTCCACTGCTTGACGATGCTCGTTCAAAATAAAAAAAAAGTATCAATTTGTCTCATCATTATCTAGCCCTGTATGGAAACAAAAAAGTAAAAAAAAAGTATTTGAAAATTATGAGCGTCGAAAGTTACATACCTATTTCAACACAAATTTTAACGCATCTTTGGGCGGAAATAAATACCATAAGAAAAAGGAAAATTGCAAAACGACCTCCATTCAGGGATAGATCAGTAATTCAACAATGCAAATAATCTTATTTTGACAATATACATTAAGTCGTTTGTTCATGATATCTAGACTACCAAAGGTTTGTTTATAAAATTACGCGCTCGCTCGTTTTCGTCCTAAATCATCATCCATTTTGCTACAAACTTGCAAAAGTGCTAATTCGTACACGAACTAGCTTCTTACTGCTCATCACAGCATCTATCTCTTTCGCACGTGTTGTCGGCTGAGATAGCATGCATTTTAACCCCGCGCACAAAATAGTTCGTGGCGTCGACTACAGGAACCTTAAAGGTCAAATAAATGATTTAATATCAAGAATAAGCAAATTTTGATCATCAAAAATAACAAAAGACACCACCCACGGTCCTAGTTTTAAACTTCATCAGAGAGCACTCCATATTTACCTACTAGCTGTCCCCCTCGGCTTCGCTACAGTCAACTGGCTACCCACCCTATCCTAATCTACCTACCTACTCTACCCTACATACATGATTGTACGCAACGCACGCAACGGAAGCTCTCAAAAAGTAATAATTTTTCCCGGTTTTTTCATTTCCTCGATAAATGGACTATCCAACACAAAACTTCAAACAAACAACCAAACAAACTCTTCAGCTTTATAATATCAGTAGAGATCTACACCTCGTAAGGTACACTTGGACATAACTTTGTCTATACAGTCGATACGGGTATAGTTCGCATTCGTAGACAATGTGTACCTTGTACAGTACACACTCAAATACTATCAGCAAAATTTATAGATTGGATGGTGTACCAACACTTGGATTGTTTTTGGGAGTTACGAATCTAACTGTCTCTATTCAGAAGAAAATTGCTGATTGGTTTAATTTTCTCCATTATAAAATTTGCCATAATCCCTTGTAATCACCCATCTCTAATCCTGCATACACTATATCACAGTTTATGTATTTCTTTACTTTAACAAAATACGCAATAACATCAGTTTAAAGTTACACAAAATAAAATTATTCATTAAAAACCTTTTTTAAAACAAGCGTGTTTGTATTCATCTCAGCAAACCCTTTCATTTGATAGCCATATCATGGCAGTGCATAAAAAATAACTAGACCGCCATCTTGGGTCGTCTGCCATATTTGATTTAGAATGACGTCACTTAGCTAACCATGCATTGTCATCCAAACTAAATGTGTATGCAAAATGTCAACTTAATCGGGGGAGGATAACTGCTTTAAAATTCAGTTGCAAGATTTGACCCGAACACACATACAATCATTGCAAGATAAATAAAAGCTTGTAAAAAAAACACACTCATCTCACAGAACGCCTGATATAATGATATTCTCGTCGTGATGGTGCTTTAAATATGGAATCGGTTCGATTCATATCATCATCATCATCTCTATCAGCCATCACATATTTTCTCAACTTTCAGACAACATTTATCTAGAATGTGGTACTCTAGTAATTTCATTTACGTTCACAAATGAAATACAGTTACGTACAGTTAACAGAATCCTATTAATTCTACTCGTAACAGTAATTTTGAATGATGAAGTAAAACCTAGGTGGACAATCAATCAGCAACAACGAATAGGTGTAATAAATACACCGTGGCTCGGCTCGGGTTGGCAACATGATTGACTACGGTTGCTTCGGAGATACTGCCAGCTGTGAGTAACGGGTTGCCTTGGAAACATCGGTTATTGTAGAACGTGTTTTCGAAGCTGTTATCTATTTATGCTACAAGTGCGGAAAGTAGGTAATTTCCGATGAGTGGTATTTTTCGCAAGCAGATTTCCGACGCGAGTCGGAAATCATCTTACGCACGTATATCATACAACATTTTATTATGCATTGTGCGAGGAATTAAAAAAATATATCTGAACCAAGCAAGAAATTAATAGAATGGCGCTTATTCAAGGGCACTCAGCATATCCACAGATCAAAAATGTTCTGTGGATTAACTAATAGTTTATAGTTCTTCGGGCATATCTCCTGCGCATGTGCAAATAGCTGTCACGTCAAACGCAAAAAGGCACGAGCAAAATATTCATATATTATAATATTCCCGCTAGTAGAAGGCACGGGAACGCCCGTGGGATTATTTTCGAAATCTGCCGCGAGCTTAGCCACAAGCAAAAACTATCCATTTATATTACTGGCTTTTTGTTGCCATTTCTGGCAAGACCACATTCAAAAGATTCAGATAAAAATTAACTCCAGTGACAATACGACGATACCTAGCTGAGAAGTAAAAGTAAAGAGTGGATCTGACTACTTGGGGTACGCCCATTACCAAAATAACAGTTTGGTTACCTAATAATTTTCACAAATAACTTAGATATACGATATCGCAATGCCAAATATTCTCAGAAACTTTGTAAGCGGCCGGGTTCACACTACGCCGCACCGGCAGATTTACCGGCATGGCAAAACTGCCTGAAGTGCTTGTGGCTAAAGAATATATATAAAGCTGTTCACATTATGCCGGATCCGGCAAAAATACCGAGCTCGACATTTTAACCGAGCGTTATGTCACTGCGAAGCGCCGGTAGAACACCCGGACCGGAGTAATGTGTACAAGTTTGCGCCAGATCTATGTCCCCCGCTCACCCTGCCCTTGCTCCCCTCGCTTCGGTTCATTCTGATGAAGGTATACGTGTTAGACCGATAGCGCTGGCCTATTTTGATGTCATAAGTTTAAAAAATTCTAAAGTTTCTTATTTTTTGCCTATGGATACAGTCGTACCTATGTAGCTTATTATTGCGTTTTGTGTCACATCTGTTACTTGCATTTTCAGTAATTCGATGATTTGTGGTTGATTATTTTTATTCAAATCAAAACTGGCAAAAGAAAATTAAAGTTTAAAATAATTAAGGTATCATATCTAGGATAACCTGTGGAGTGTGCAAACCCAATTTGTGTCATATTTGCCCAGTGCAAACTGAAATAGGGTCATTATGTAAAAACAGTGCAAAAAAAATATTAAAGTTTATGAAATAACTATTTCCCTTCTCAGATCACTTATATATGCCTATTATTTAAATTTGTGCCAAATTAGGACACGCAATTTTAAGATTTTTAATTGTTTTGATTTTCCAAGCTATAAATGCTTCAAAAAAATATTATAATTATTAGAGTTCACATAATCAATATCATAAATGCATGAAAAATCGACAGTGTAAATTTGTGTCATTTTCATGCACGATAAGTATTTATATGAATAAAACACAAAAACAATGGTTGCGGTCAAAGCGGGCAGTCGAAGCGGGCGGACGCGGCCAGGCGGCATTACGCACGCACACAACCATGTTCGTTCGGTACGATTTCTTTTTAGATGCGAAGCCTTCCTATATAAATAACATAACTATCATATTGAGTATTGATTGACTCTTATCTCCGCCACGTAATGAACAAATGTGTAGGTAACCTATAGAGATAAAAATAATGACGTGCGAATTATGTACAAAGCGCGCGTGTCTGCATTCTCATTGCCTACGGATGTCAATTTTCAATGCTTAGAAGACGGTCAATATGGTCAATATTATATTAGATTGACGCTTCGATTCGCTTCGAATTTGAACCTGAAAGCGATAGGTAGGTATCGGCATACCTACCTATAGCTTTCAGATTCAAATTAGCCGTATAACAAAAAAGCGGTAGGTAGATAGGTATCGGCGTACCTACCTACCGCTTTTTTGTTATACGGCTTCTCGATATCCCACGCCCGCTTCGAGTAGGCAGTGTACAGTCAGCAATACAAAATATACACAAAGCAAAAAATTCTAGATATTTTTGTTGTGTGGTGATAGTGATTATGTTTAGTTTTATTTCAGCACGCTCTTTAAAACAGTCTGCTTTTCCGTCATCCCTTACAATGCTCGATTCTATGAACTTCAATAATCCTCTTTCTTTAACAATCACTGTATTAACGTCTAGTATGAGACCACATATCGACACCCAATATGAATAACATTGTAACTTTAGTTACACATTGGGGTACAACTTTTTGTCATACTAGCTGTTGCTCGCGGCTTCGCTCCCGTGGACCACCCCACAGGACCCGTTTTCGGGATAAAAAAATAGCCTACGTCACTCAGGAATAATGTAGCTTTCTATTGGTGAAAGAATTTTGTAAATTGGTCCTGTAGTTTCGGAGCCTATTCGGTACAAACAAATAAACAATCAAAAAATCTTTCCTCTTTATAATATTAGTATAGATAGTATGGATGAAATCAGCAAGAACAGAACTTTATTTCTGCCTTTTAACCGTATTTCTGTGACAATAAGAACTACTTTTGTAAAATAAAATAATTTCATTGTAATTAAAAATGAACAATGTTTCTACTAAAGTATACTTGTAGATCAAGTTCCAATACACAAAAGTTTGGGTAACATCGGTTTCTTTGTGTTAAATTCATTTTAAAATGACATACAATGTAATACATTTTAAATTTTGGATTATTTATATTTTAACCATAATTGTAATTTTAAGTTACAATGTTGTTATTCTCAAATATAATCACTTACTTTAAATGTTATCATTGTTAAGAAAGATGGTGTTGACATCGAGAATAGGTTTTTAGTTCATCATTTGAATATAATCATATCAGCATAAATGGCCTTGGAGAAAAACTAAGAGTAGGTATGTAATAAAAATGTTTTTAGACTCATTCAATATTACAGATATGTGAGGAAGGAGAATGATTAGAAAAAAATGTGAAGAAGTAATTGCAAACGATAGGCGTGGTAAGCATTAGGATAGGATACATGGTCCCCCTTTTCCGAACTTAGACTACCATTTGGTCCATTGTGCGTTTAGGCCTCCGATCTGGGAGAGGGAATTGGCCGTAATCCACTACGCGGGCCCAGTGTCGGTTGATGGATGTTACATATCTTCGCTTTTTTTTTTTTACTTCTGTGTTTTGAGAGCAGTGGTATTGAAATAATTTACACATAGTAAAGCGCTTGATAAAACTTGAGCAACTGTTCTGGCGTGAATAAACGTCTCACTTTTGCGATGATCCCCAACTTTTTGGCAGCCAACTGAGCGTTTGCCTCAATGTATGGTTCAAAATTGAGGAACGTGTTAAAAGTAATGCCAATAAGTTCAAAATGGTTCATTATCGGCACGTTTACACTTCCGAGGGAAGGAACCGAGTGGAATTGGCTCATTTTAGCGGCAAAAAGACATGCCTGGGTTTTAGCGGGATAAACCTGACCAAATTGGCATCGCCCCATTTGGCGACTGCCTTCAAGGATAAACTGAAACGCTCCACCATACCATCACAAAGGACAAGGATGGACAAGTACCTCTCAGCAACAGTGCTGTCGTCTACATACCCAAGTTTTTAGCAGATCGTTTATGTGCAGCTAAAATTAAGTAGCTGAGAGTACCAACCCTTGAGGGACCCATTCATATCCAATCGGTCCAACGAGCAGCCATCGATAACCATTCGAATGGATCGATCCCTCAAGAAATGTGCAATCTAATCAAACATACTATTACCAGGCAGACCCGATGAAGGAAGCTTACTAATAATAAGGCTTCCGTGCCAGACCCTATCGAAAGCTTTCGAGTTGTCGAGAGAGACGGCAAGCGCCTCCCCCTTGCCTCTCGATGGCCTTACTCCAGATGTAAATGTAGAAGAACCCCTGTAGAACGATATCGGCGGCAGCCGTATCGGCAATCACTTAGGATGTCATTAGCTACTAGGTATGCCAGCACACGTAGAGATGGGTCTGTAACTGGTCGGGTTAGATCGACTGTCCTTCTTGGACACGGGCTGTACGTTTGCTTATTTCCAAGCATTCGGCACTTTTCCAGTTTCATACGAAAGGCGAAATAGACGTGTCAAGATCGAAGACAGTTCGGGCGCACAAGTTTTAAGGACAAGTGCTAGTATACCGTCCGGGTCACTAGCTTTGTTTAATTCGAGGTTGCCGAGTACGAACCCTACGAACGTCAAATAGAGAGGTAAATAAGTTTGCCTTCTCCTCAGCGAAGTGGGCTAGCGACTCGTCGATAGTTTTAGCAGTAGTCGTAGTGAGGGATGGCAGAAGTTCGACTCAACCGACTTACCCAGGCACCAAAACGCTTTACTACCTGCTTGATAAGAAGCAAGCTATGTCCCTATTCGGCCAATGTGGCCGAACCAAGCCCCTCGCAACTCCTTCTTGCAGGACTTGGCAGCGCTGTTGAAGGCCTTCTTTTCTAACTTTCGTGACTCGCACTAACCGTTCGAGCGTCGATCCATGCCAGATACGCCTCATGTTTAAGTGCGTCTGCGTGGCCGGCCTTTGCTAGACATTGGTAAGTCAGAGAACGGAATGTAGTACTTGATTTTCCAACGCAACACATCAGTCACGGCGTCCGCGCAAGATGAGGGATCAGCATGCGAAGAAAGATCGTATCCCATCCCAATCTGCCGACTTATACCTACAAACCCGCCGTGTGCGTCTTGGGCGAAGAGTAGACGGACACAGACTTTACCAGACAGCGGTCGGAACTACCCAAGGTGAAGTTATCGACATAGAGTACCTATCGGTCTGGATCGGTTTTCAGCAGAAGTTCCAAGCAATTGGCCGTGGGCGAATCAACATCCCCCGTTGCCGTTGCCCCCTGAACCAGATAGCTGATTAGCGCTAACGAAAGCTTACGCATCTCCCCTCCAGCATGATCACTGCACTGGTATGGGAAGAGCCACTCCTGGTAGTGAGCATTAAAGTCCCCCCGTGTCACTAATTAGCCGTAAGGGTACCGCTGCTGTGCTGCATCAGCCGCTTCAATGAGGTAATCTGTGAGTCTGCTTGTCGCCTGATCTTCGCTGTGCGAACGGTAGACACAGGCATAGATAATTTTATCCAGACCACCAAAGCACAAAGCGTTGTGAATACTAATTGAATTACAATAATTATTAAAACCTGTCTTTTTTATCCGAATGTAACATTGACACACATTGTAATTGTTGCTTACAATAATATTTATCAAAGATGTTGTCGGTATAATTTTTAATCGTACAATAAGATACAATAATATTCACAGAAAAAATCTTTCAAAAGTTTTCATGAACCCATTGTAACGGTAGTTACATTGCTATATTAAAAATGCTTAAACTCTGTACATCGTAACATTGCAAAAATCATACTTGGAGTGATTTTTACAAAACTGAAAGAGCAATTAAAATTAGTAACATAAAACCTACAATTGTACAAAACTACTTATGCCTGCAGCTGAAAATAAATAATAAACAATGCAAAAAAATGCTTGCTGCTTAATGAGTTACAATGTTATTCATATTGGGTGTCGATATAACGCATTAATTATATTCAACCTGCATTTTAGTCTTTCACAGCTACATAACTAACTTGCGCAAAATTCTTAAATCAGAGTTAGTTGCTGACACTAGGTTAAATTGACATTATGATATACGATATTGTGAATTTAACCTCGTGTTAGCAATTCTGAAAGTTTTTCGTGCAAGTGGGCCTTAATCAATCAAATACATCATAAATAACGCACGCACATTTTGTTGCAACTTACAAATACCGAATGTAAACAAATAAACGCGACGCGCGTCTGGCCGGCCGGCACCCGCCCGCCACCCGCTCCCGCGCTTTTTACACGCGTTCGCCCTTCGTGCGAAGAAGTCTAGTTTTTTTTAAAAATAATATGTTTCCGTGGATAAAAATGACACAAATTATGAATAGTGTTTTGTTACACCATAATAATCAAAAGTACGTAAACTCTAATAACTTGCATTTTCTTTTGTGGATTTTACAGGTTGTTGTAATAAAAAAAAATAATATCTATAAAAGTCGTGGATGAATTCGACACAAAATATTTTAAACAACAGATATCAGTACTCTAAAACACGTAACACCTATTTAACCAATTATAATATTCTTTTAGAGCTAGTTGGGCTACGTGTTAGGTACTGGTTAAGTATTAGGATTCCCGTGGACAGAGATGACACAAAATGCTTATGTACACCAGTTACTACTTCGTTATTATCATGAAAGTAAAATTTTCATCTCTAATTTTCTTTTCGTCCAATACTGGTCGAAAAGACAAATACCTAAATTTCTACCTATGCAAATACCTAGGATGACACAAACTCAGGTATTAGGTTGGGCAAATGGTCCGGAAACTATATGCAAAACACAAACAACTTTAATATTTTTGAAACCTCAAAACCTAGCGCTATCGGTCTATGTAGCGTGCATATAAACGCAGAAACATTAATTACGCTTGTCCAAGAGCGACCTGTTCTGTGAGATAAGACCGACGACGATTACAAAGACAAAAAAAAATCTTGTGCTATCCGGTGTAATGTGAACTCTGTTGTCCGGGAGCCGGTTTCCGGCAAATTTGCCGGTCCGGCGTAGTGGGAACCCGGCCTTAGCGAACTCACCCACATGTCTATGGCAACACTTGGACTTTGTGCCGGCGTAGCGTAGTTCGAAGTTTCAACAGAATAAGAGACCAGCATATTACATTGGTTTTGATACATTGCCATGCAGCCTATTGTACAAAATAATATTGCAAGGAAAAGGGAAAATAAACAGGCTTACCACGTTACTAAAAAGATTTTTCTTCGTAACGATAATGAAGACAGACAAGAAAAGCAGGGAAAATTCATTCAACGTAAGGTTGTACAGTAAAATTCATTTTAAATTGAATCTTTCTATCCTTAACAGAGCCATGAGGCGAAACCTTTACGTTTCCACGTGAACTATCAATTATTTAGGGCTAGACTCCACACGAACGTTTTAATTTAGAAAAGTCTGTGTTTAAATTATGAACGGAAAGTCTGACGGCGCGTTTACATTAGGTCGGCCACCGTGTACGCCGATCGCTTTCGGTTGAACTTGATCGGTAAACCGAATTGGACTACGGCGACCATATTCGTAGTTGTAGGTTTACCGGCTTCGGCGACCGCATCGCATACAACCGAACTGAATACCTGTTTACACTAGTCGGTGACCGAATACGTGCTGCAACCGAATCGGTCAAAACGAACTAAATTTTTTTTTTTTTTTTTATCTTTTATAGACTCGCGCTTGACCACCATCTCACCTGATGGTATGTAAATGAGCCATGACGGACACGGACCGTATACTTGCCTAAGAGTAAGACAGATGTCTACCTACATGTCACCAATGTTAAATCTCGTGTCATAGTGGCGTACTAATTGCCATGAACCGGGCACAAATTCATCCGGGCTGTTGCTGAGAAATTCCGATGGAAAATCGCAATATCTCTTTACCAAACCAGGGAATCAGATCCCAGGCCCCATGTTCAGAAATAGTACTTGTGAACATGCAAACCAACGATCCGGTCGGTTGACGGGCCAAGAGGCTGATCGGCAACGATGCACTGATCGACTCAAAGCTCCAGAGCCTTGAACATCGAGTAGTGTTTTATCGAAATACATTTCGGGGAGTGTGCGATGGAACTGCACAATTTCATTCCGTCTAGCCTTTTCCATCATCGGACTACAAGACGTCGTACGTCAATGCGCCTTCGGTACATATTCCACTCGTACGCACAAAGCGTTTTGCGAATACTTTAATTGTGCACAGCTAAGGAGAGAGCCGTGATAGCTAGACAGTTGATATTTTCACAGATGATGTATTTCTGTTGCAATAAAATAAATATTCAAGTGTGGCTCCCATACAACAAACGTGATTTTTTTGCCGTTTTTGGCGATAATGGTACGGAACCCTTCGTGCGCGAGTCCGACTCGCACTTGGCCTTTTTTTTAGGATTTATGTTGGTTTTAACGTGGAACGTTGAATACCGTATCTCCGTAGATAATTTGGGACGTTATTTGTATGTTTTATGTCCGTAAATAATTTCTGATTATACATCTGTCAGTAATATTTTACTGTCTCGTGTCCTTGGGTAATATTCAAAACTGTTATTTACTGAGAAGTTTATCCATAGTGTAAGCTTTCGGATGAGATGCACGGCTGCATGTTATTTATCTTCTTTTTACCCGACTGCCGAAGGAGGGTAATGTGTTTATCAGTATGTATGTATGTGTGGCGTTCTAGAGACCAAACGCGTTGGCCGATTTTGATGGTTCTTACGTCAATCAATTCGTCTTAACCCTGCGAGTGTCACTGGCTACATTAAAATTGGAAAATGGCGGATTTTGTGAGCCATATTGTGAGAGCCCAATTTTTTTTTTCTTCCATACCCATCGTGGGGGTATCAAAATAAAGGGAAAGAAGAGGTGATTTCAAAAATATATAATACTTGTATGTTTAAATGTAACTAATTCGAAAAAGAAAATACTAAAAAGTTATAAATAAATAACACAAAAACCCGACTGCTTGAAAAGCGAACTACAAAGTCGTAAACAAGGAGAAAATCATGCTGTGCTGGAGGATACATCTGGTTTTGGTCAGCCAGCTCGCGAATATGTATCCTCCGACTGCAAAGCATGATTTTCTCCTTGTTTACGCCTTTGTAGTTCGCTTTTCAAGCAGTCGGATTTTTGATTTATTGAATTAACTTTTTTGTATCGATATCTTCGCCAAGTTAACCGGTTTTGAAGACTGATAACTCTACTTTGTGACATTAACTGTATACCTTTAGCCTAGCGGGGGATCAGTCGTTCCATCATATTATTGAAACACACCCTCAAATATTTAGACAAAACGATAATAAATCCTTTAATGGGCCTTTCCTTTCGTGTCCACCTTAACAAATTGTGTCCAACATGAAGGGTTAAACGGAATTTAATAACAAAACCTTTGTGTCCAGTGTTCAATATAAATAAACTCTGTAGAGGGCGTCACTAGGGCGTTGGGCACTGATTTAATCATGAGCTACAAAGTAAAATGGTTACGAAATTATTTACACTTATTGATTTGGTTTGGGTTTGGCTATCATTTGAAGATCTTTGACAGTCGTTACGAGTAGTTAGAAGCTTGAGATCTGACACCACTCTTGCCAAGGGGTACCGTGTTACCCATAGTTACTGGGTTGTGGAGGTCAGGTAGGCAGTCGCTCCATGTAAAACACTGGTACTCAGCTGAATCCGGTAAGACTGGAAGCCGACCCCTATATAGTTGGGAAAAGGCTAGGCAGATTGATTGATTTGGTTTGGGAGTGACATACACAGTGCATTATCGAGTGTATCTGTTAGATTTGGCTGTATTCTTTCTTTATTTTGAACTAACTTCTGCCAGCGGCGTCGCCCGCGTGAAATGTGTTTTCTTATCCCAAGAGAACATTATACCATACCGGGATGAAGAGTCGAAGAAGTGCTGATCCAGACTATAATCTATCTCTGTGACAAATTTCATTCAGAGCCGTTAAGCCGTTTTAACGGTATTGATTAATAAACATACACATCCATCCAAACATTCGCATTTCTATACTAATAATCTATACTAATATTATAAAGCTGAAGAGTTTGTTTGTTTGTTTGTTTGTTTGTTTGTTTGAACGCGCTAATCTCAGGAACTACTGGTTGGAATTGAAAAATTCTTTTTGTGTTGGATAGTCCATTTATCGAGGAAGGTTATAGGCTATATAACATCACGCTACAACCAATAGGAGCCGAGCATAAATGAAAAATGTTGCAAAAACGGGCAAAAATATAACTTTTTGAGAGCTTTTGTTGCATGCGCTGGGGTAGGTGTAGGGTAGGTGTAGGGTAGGTGTAGGGTAGGTGTAGGGTAGGTGTAGGGTAGGTGTAGGGTAGGTGTAGGGTAGGTGTAGGGTAGGTGTAGGGTAGGTGTAGGGTAGGTGTAGGGTAGGTGTAGGGTAGGTGTAGGGTAGGTGTAGGGTAGGTGTAGGGTAGGTGTAGGGTAGGTGTAGGGTAGGTGTAGGGTAGGTGTAGGGTAGGTGTAGGGTAGGTGTAGGGTAGGTGTAGGGTAGGTGTAGGGTAGGTGTAGGGTAGGTGTAGGGTAGGTGTAGGGTAGGTGTAGGGTAGGTGTAGGGTAGGTGTAGGGTAGGTGTAGGGTAGGTGTAGGGTAGGTGTAGGGTAGGTGTAGGGTAGGTGTAGGGTAGGTGTAGGGTAGGTGTAGGGTAGGTGTAGGGTAGGTGTAGGGTAGGTGTAGGGTAGGTGTAGGGTAGGTGTAGGGTAGGTGTAGGGTAGGTGTAGGGTAGGTGTAGGGTAGGTGTAGGGTAGGTGTAGGGTAGGTGTAGGGTAGGTGTAGGGTAGGTGTAGGGTAGGTGTAGGGTAGGTGTAGGGTAGGTGTAGGGTAGGTGTAGGGTAGGTACGTAGCCAGTTGACGGGAGCGAAGCCGCGTGGGACAGCTAGTTCTATATAAAATTTTATTTGTTCGTTTGTACCGAATAGGCTCCGAAAAAACTGGACCGATTTAAAAAATGCTTTCACCATTAGAAAGCTACATTATTCCTGAGTGACATAGGCTATTTTTTATCCCGGAAACGGGTCCTGTGGTCTGGTCCACGGGAGCGAAGCCGCGGGGAACAGCTAGTATGATATAAGTAAGATTTTTCAATGTGCGAAATGAGGGCGTGCTGTACAGTATGATCATCATCGGCCTAAAGCGGGTCAACTGCTGGACATAAGTCTCTCCAAGCGCACGTCATTCGTATCGATTTTCGGCAGCTCTCATCCAGCTGCTTGCAGCCACCCCGCGAAGGTCGTCGCTCCACCTAGCCTGACGGTGTACCACGTCATAGATAATATAATACTAGCATACAGATGCCTCATCCCATACAAAGAAACCGTGCCGACGTAACTAGCGTTTTTCATCTGAATCGATCGGTTTCGGTTCCATTCCACGGCGATAGATAGATCACCATCTATATCCGTGGAACGGAAACGAACGCGATCGATGTACAAAAAGTAATTCGTTTTATCAGTACAGTATGTCGGCACGGTTTATTCGTATGGGATGAGACACCACTGCCCACGTTAGTTAAGTTTACCCTTTCGTAGTCTCCTATCAAGAACACGTCTACCCCAATGGTCATCGATTAACGACGATCGATTTCGGTGACTGCTAATATGGCCGCCCATTGCTACAGCTTGCTTATTATCTGAGCATATACAGCAGGGGCGGCTGTACTTTAAGTTCACTCGTGCGCTGAACTGCCAGATTTTAATAGGTTTAGAAAAAAAAAAAGTTTAATAATATCTGATTAACGATCTATTCAATATTCACGAAATTATGACGAACCAATTTAAGCTCTTTCCTAAAGTAATAAGACGTATATTGCTGTAAAAAATATTCCCCGTGCGGTAGGCTAAAGCGCATGGCGAGAGTTCATACAACTTCTATGAGAAACAAGCGAAAACGCCTGGCGCGTGAGACAGAGATAGTTCAATAGAAAATGTACGGCAAAATATGACCACTCTCGTGCGCCGCACCATCGAACCGAAGATTACCGAGAGCGGGCGAGGTTTGACGAACGCAATTTATCTTCGGGTCGAGTACCAACTTTACAAGTTGTACAACGACGTAACTAGATGGCGTTAGCGTCGAATTAGAAGTCGCTAGCGAGATTGTTTGCCAATATACATAGGCTCCAGTGAATTTTAGTAAATCTAACACAATTACCCAGTGAGACGGCAAAGTGCACTACTACTTCTATGATCTACCAGCCGCCACTGATATACAGTATACACATCTGCTATACAAACCCATCGCAGAATATTGAACGTGAATATAGGTTCTGGCAACATAAATAAAGACTCGATTAACAGGGGTTCGAAATTTTCGATATTTTGTAAAGAAATTCTCAGTAGCGGATCGAAATCCACATGCAATTTGTACTACTCAGAATTGGGTATAATCAACAAAGGAAAAACCCAAAAATCTGCAGCAAAAAACAAAATACACCACAAAGTAAAATATTATCCCACAGAAAAATCTTTTCATGAAATCTTCATACAAAATATTGTAGGTACACACTCAGGTAATTATGGTACGACAGAAAAAGTGACCTAAAAAGAACTTTCAAAAGGTACTGCGGTTATAAGGGTTATTTAAAATTAACATATGTACGATACGTTCGTTAACCGAATGCTTGACGAGATTCCAACGATGTAGAATGCTGCATGATGACTAATGGAAGCCACGAAATGTATTAAAAAACCGGCCAAGTGCGAGTCGGACTCGCGCAAGAAGGGTTTCGTACGGGAAAATCACGTTTGTTGTATGGGAGCCCTACTTAAATATTTATTTTATTCTGTTTTTAGTATTTGTTGTTATAGCGGCAACAGAAATACATCATCTGTGGAAATTTCAACTGTCTAGCTATCACGGTTCATGAGATACAGCCTGGTGACAGACGGACGGACAGACAGACAGACGGATCGCGGAGTCTCAGTAATAGGGTCCCGTTTTTACCCTTTGGGTACGGAACCCTAAAAACCGAGGGTATTTACGTAAGGGATACTAAAAAAATATTTATACAGAATTATATGTATGGGAAGAACATCATAAATATCTATCTCTCTCTCTCTGGAGTGTATACCTAAATAGGCCTGGAAGCAGCTCATTAGTGAATCTGTCAAAGCTTTTAAGAAGAAGAAGATATAAAGTGAAGAAGAATGAAAGAACAAAACGTGATGTGCCGGCCCCAAATCACATGGGACAAGGGCAGAAAAATTATTATCACGTTATCAACGGGTTCCTCTTCATTATCATCAGCCTATTTATGTTCCCACTGCTGGGAAACAGGCCTCCTCTCTGTGAGAGGGAATGGGCCGTAATCCACCACGCGAGCCCAGTTCGGGTTGGTGGATGTCACATGTCTTCGAATTTTTGGTTCTAGGACATGCCGGTTTCCTCAAGATGTTTTCCTTCACCGTTTTGAGAGCAGTGGTGATGAAATAATTTACACAAAGTAAAGCTCCTGCCTGGGTTCGAACCCACGACCTACAACTTGTAAGTCGCGGCCGATACCACTGGGCCACCACTGCTCGTAATCTATACTATATTATAAAGAGGAAAGATTTTTTTGTTTGTTTGTTTGTACCGAATAGGCTCCGAAACTACTGGACCGATTTGAAAAATTCTTTCACTAATAGAAAGCTACATTATTCGTGAGTGACATAGGCTATTTTTTTATCCCGAAAATGGGTCCTGAGGGGGTGGTCCACGGGAGCTAAGCCGCGGGGAACAGCTAGTATTTATATAATACTATAATCTATACTAATAATATTATAAAGTGGAAAGATTTGTTTGTTTGTTTGTATGTACCGAATAGGCTCCGAAACTACTGGACCGATTTGAAAAATTCTTTCACCAATAGAAAGATACATTATTCCTGAGTGACATAGGCTATTTTTTAATCCAGAAAATGGGTCCTGAGGGGAGCGAAGCCGCGGGAAACAGCTAGTATTTATATAATTGCTGATTCTATTTACAGAAATTCACAGAATTCAGTCTAGTACTAAATTATGAAAATTTACAAACATTTTTGAAGAGCAGAGCACATACCAATGTTGGAAAATATATCGATCGCCTGCCTGCGAACTTGAACCCTTTAATTAAACACACACTCATATAGGATTCTCATTTATACCCCCCTCCTCTTCCTCGTCCTCTTTTCATACGCTCGCTGCCGAATAGCCGATGGCTATGTGTATAAAACTATAGAACTTTCGCATATAGCGCAACAATTCACCTATACCAGTGTGTATATTCGCCAAATCGCCACCCGGCTTTTACTATGTCATTTGACACGTGTATGCAAGGGATCTGAATTCTGCTGCGAGTAGCTACCGTTTATGGTCCACTCTACCTGCAGATATGTTTGATAATAACCAAAACCGTACGGCTGTACGATTGTGAGCTCAAGATCTACTCACTTATGACAGTCTTGGAGCTGATTTCTGAATATAAGTTTTTAAGTTCAGTTCTCGTGATCATGGCGCTTGTAACGGTGCCGAAATATCGAGCTCTCAGCAAAAATCTAAATATACATGGTAAATATCCCGAAACAAATATTAATTCTGATTTCTGAATACTGTATTTGGAGTTGAGAACACGTCCAACCATATTGCCATTTTTTGACAGGTTTGTAGGCTCAATTAGAGTTTGAGAAATACTTAACTTCAAATTCTTTATTCAGAAATCGAAGCTAAGCGACTGTTCTGAACGTTTCGGGGATCTGCACAACTGGCTACAGTCTATACTACTTTCTATCAGCTATAAAAATTGTGGCAATGACAAGTCTACAATGTTTGGTAGTATCGACCACGAGACATTTCTATAGCGCATGTTCGCAACTTTTTAAAAATCCATAATATCGTTCAAAGCATGTCACTTTGTATGAACCCTCTATCGTTAGTTAGTATTGACGCAGATTTATCTTTTCAGATTAATTGTGTTTCGAGCAACATATCAGTCGTGATTATTAAAGCGAGTATTATTTGCCTGAATTGTGTCGCATGTTACGAAATGTCCAATTAAAATCGGAGAGCCTGCAAACATTTTCCGACGACGCCACGAGAGCGGAAAATTTTGCATCCACGTGTACCTCCCACGCAAAGGCACGGGGTGGGAATCGTAATAGCGTGAATATTGGTATTTAATTGAGATAAAGCTCGCATGGATGTTATATGTATAATCCTATAGGTATTATAAATATAAAGTCAATCAGCCTGTTTTTAGGGTTCCGTACCCAAAAGGTAAAAACGGGACCCTATTACTGAGACCGCGATCCGTCTGTCTGTCTGTCTATCCGTCTGTCACCAGGCTGTATCTCATAAACCGTGATAGCTAGACAGTTGAATTCCACAGATGATGTATTTCTGTTGCCGCTATAACAACAAATACTAAAAACAGAATAAAATAAATATTTAAGTAGGGCGCCCCCATACAACAAACGTGATTTTTTAGCCGTTTTTTTCGATAATGGTACGGAACCCTTCGTGCACGAGTCCGACTCGCACTTGGCCGGTTTTTATATAATAGGGATGTTTCCTGGATAGAAAAATTGTAATTCTATTTAGTCCGTCAGTATGATTATCAAATAATATTGGACACGTATTTTTTGCTTTACCAAATCAATAAAAATTTACAACGATAAAGCGCATCAAAGTTCAAGAGTGGGGGCTTGTGATGTCACTTTGTCAGTATAAAGTGTAGCACACCGTGACGTCACACGATATTTCAACGCACTGTATCGTCGTATTTTTTTGTTCACGTGCGAAAAACGAAAAATCGTTTAGTCTACATTTGACAGATTCTACATAAAACAGATTCTACTTATGACAGATTCTACATTTGACAGATTTGGAAAAAAGTGAGAATAGTAAGGAACATTGTGACATCAAAAATAATACTGTTATATAGTCATGATTGCACTATCTCATATCTTTAAACGAACAACAATGGTTCTTTCTCATACATTTTGTACGAAACGGCTTTAACAAAACTTGAACTTGAACGAATATTAGTTACTATAAATATAAACATTTAATACTAGTTATAAAAACAAAATATGCTTATCAATAAATATAGTGATTACTATATAACAGTATAATTTTTGATGCCACAATGTTCCTTACTTATCTCACTTTTTTCCAAATTTGTCAAATGTAGAATCTGTCTTAAGTAGAATCTGTCATATGTAGAATCTGTCTTAAGTAGAATCTGTCATATGTAGAATCTGTCTTAAGTAGAATCTGTCATATGTACAATATGTAGAATCTGTCTTAAGTAGAATCTGTCATTATGTAGAATCTGTCAAAAGTAGACTATGATGTCAAAAGTAGAATCTGTCAAATGTAGACTAAACGAAAAATACGTGACCTAACCTAACTGGCGGACTAAATAGATTTTCTTGTCATCATCCCTATTGTATCCTAAATTCCTAAGAACTGATTCTTTGTCAAATCATTTACTTTCACTTTTCTCTAAATAAACTCGCGTCTTTTCCCACGGGAGTAGGCAGATAAAACAGAATGCGATTTGCTAGGATTATGCTATACTGCGTTTGCTTCGTTTAAGTCTATGCTTCTGGTCATACGCGTAGTTCTCACACTACGCACCTGACCTTTCCGAAGAACATCACCAATAAAGGCAGTTTATGCCCTTCTAGTAAGACCTGCTTTTACATTTACATCTGTCTTGTGAATATCTTTTGTTAGTCACTTTCATTTATCCTCAAAGCAGCCAAGAAAAGAAATCTTGCTAGAACAATACAACAGCACGAGCTTTTCCTCATATCACCATAATTTTGTAATATTTTATTTTGTCTTTTGACAATTCAAAAGTGCCTGTAACTGGCCTACTTGAAATAAAGTGCTTTGACTTTGACTTTGATCAGTCTTTTTGTATAGTTCTGTCCAATTCAAGAGAAGAACAATGTAAACTTACCTACCTATTCCCCACTCTAATAAAGCCACTTAAAACTTTAAGTGACACGTACTTTTTCTCTGTGACTAATGTGGCTATTAGTTTTAAACTCATTAGTAACATGGCGAACGTTTCACAATTCCCATGGTTGTGGGCGTGCTCTGCCTGAGTTCAATAGTCTACAAATGTTATGGTGGATTTTATGCTTAAAGTTGTTGAATTTACATGTGGGTAAATGTGTTGTAATCATGTAATAAATCTTTGAGACTACTTTGTTTGTGTAAGTGGCGAGGGCATCAGTCTATGTTTATACAGCCTTTGTTTCGTGATAGCTATAACATTGGGTTTTTTAAAGTCTAGAGTGTAAAGGTTTCTTCTAGACAAGCATGATTTACATCACCGCTTATAATCAGGTTTAATACAGGACAAACGCAAAACGCAAATGCCAATAATAAATATTATAATTGACATGTGGGATGGATGTGTACTCAGCGATCATTGTACCGATACTCGTGTCAACCAATGGCTTAATAGCCACGAACCTCGAACAACAACACCCTAGGAGGCTCTCGTTAGGCGGTTGGGTCAAGGACTTGATGTAGACACCTGAAAACACCTGTTAGAAATTCAACATTTTGGATAGGTACTGCAGCGGAATATTTCAGTAACCTAAGTCAGTACCCTATCAAAATTTAACCACATTTTGCTAAGCTAGAGAGCTTGCCATAACATTGAACGGGTAGTAGTTATATTATAACGTGTGGCTCTAATACCCTGGGGAATTTAAT
Organism: Orthosia incerta; assembly: GCA_948252205.1. Taxonomy (NCBI): domain Eukaryota; kingdom Metazoa; phylum Arthropoda; class Insecta; order Lepidoptera; family Noctuidae; genus Orthosia; species Orthosia incerta. The sequence continues at coordinate 16,455,251 of OX411765.1, forward strand.
ATCAAACTATGTTTGTTACCCCACTATTGACTATGAATACGAACAATCTGTAGTTCGTATCCTATGGGAGTTTTATTCTGTGGCAGAATCAACGCCGTTAGAGTTTCAACTATATTTAGAATTCAGTATATGCTGTGTATTAATTCTGTAAGTCCTTGTAATATTATTTCACCAGATTAGACTTTACTGATTTATTCAAATAGAAACCATATTTGTAAACTCTGTCTTGTTCATCAATCGGATCGATTAAGACAGAGAGTATGAGAGTATTTCTCCTGCAAAGAAACGCACAAAAGGAAAGCTGATAAAAAAGTGCATGTTAGACTTCGCAGATTTAGCGTTCCGTACCAAATCGCAAAATTAAGTTGGTTGTAATAGGAAAAACCGGTCAAGTGCAAGTAGAACTCGTGCGCCGAGGGTTTCGTACCTACCCATTATACCGCCATAATAAAATTGGTAATTTTTTATTGGTGACTAAGTTTTAAAGATATGGGCAAATTTAGATTTTCGCAAAAACTTGTAAGTACTAAAATTTACCTTAATTTAAAACAATTTTTATTTTTTGGAATTTTTCCTTCTAGATCAACTGGAAGTACCCTATAGGTTTTGGGTCGAAAACCTATATGGTAGTTCCCGTTGACCCAGAATCACGAAATTTGGCAAAAAGTAAGTTCTTACAACTCAAGTAAAGGGAAAATTCCAAAACGCAGCCGCTGTATGGAAGTCCACCTTAAAACATTAAAAAAAGAACAACATGTTGTATGGCTTTGGGTCAACAAGATGCTTATACTGTGAAAATTTAAAGGCTGTAGCTCCAATCGTTTCGCTGTAAAACCTGTTTGACAGACGACGAACAGACAGACACGTGAGTGACAGCAATAGGGCTCCTTATTCAGGTACGGAACCCTAATAACTTAGCAAGGAGGGATGTCCCAAGTTCCTTACACTGAAACCAAAACGCAATAGATTTCGTTATATCCAACGCATGGACGGTACTCATCAAGGTTACACTAGTCGACGGCACGAACAATTTTGTGCGCAGGGTTAAAATGCCTGCTATCTCATCCCACAACTCGTGCGAAAGAGATAGATGCTGTAATGAGCACTAAGAAGCTCGTTCGCGTACGAATTAGCACTTTTGCAAGTTTGTAGCGAAATGGATGATGATTTAGGATGAAAACGAGAGCGCGCGAAATTTTATAAACAGACCTTTGGGAGTCTAGATAATTATCATGAAAAAACGACTAAATGTATATTTTCAAAATAAAAAGATTTGCATTGTTGAACTACTAATCTATCCCTGTATGGAGGACGTTTTGCAATTTTTCTTCTTCTTATGGTATTTATTGCCACCCGAAAATGCGTTAAAATTAGGGTCGAAATGTGGAACTTTCGACGCTCATAACTTTCAAATATATTTCTTTTTTACTTTTTTGTTTCCATACAGGGCTAGATAATGATGAGACAAATTGATATATTTTTTTATTTTGAACGTACTTCGTCAAACAGTGGAGTAATCCCTAGACTACGTTTGTATGGAAGAATTATCGACTAGTGTAACCAAACCAACTTCTGCATACTAATGAAAACTATAAAGTAGCTTCATGTATGAAACTTTCCGTTAATGTTTTCCGAACTTTATAATTAGTGCTTACGACTACGGTAATGTTTATGTTTTAAACTTTATTTCGTTAACATTTAAAGTTGTTTACGTATTTCGTGACTACATTTTAGTTCTGTATCGAGGTTTTTGTTGACTTTAGTATTCATATCGTGGCTATGTTTATTCAGTTGCAAATCGATTGCTCAGTCAATGTTAAAACAATGTCAAGATGAAATATTCAAGAATAATTTGGTACCTTTGATAAAGATATTGTGTTTAGCTTTGTGTACTGTTGAGAATACAATAATAAAGTCGCGGAATATGGATGGATTGTGTGAGGAGTAAAATGAGAGAAAAAAAGTCTTTTAAAAAAAAATAAAAAACCCGACTGCTTGTTTAATGTATGATCCTAAGTTGATTGAAATAAATGAATAATAATAATAATAAAAAGCGAACTAAAAAGACGTAAACAAGAAGAAAATCATGCTGTGCAGTCGGAGGATACATGTTCGCGTGCTGGCTGACCAAATCATGCTGTGCAGTCGGAGGATACATGTTCGCGTGCTGGCTGACCAAAACCAATATAAATAACCGATAACCAATATTTTTGAAATCACCTCCTTAAACCCTTTATTTTTATAACCCACACAATGGGTTTCGAAGAAAAAATTGGTTCCTCGCAATATAGCGCACAAAGTCGGCCATGTTTTTATATTCCAATTTTAATATAGCCAGTGACACTCGCAGGGTAAGACGAATCGATTGACGTAAGAATCATCAAATCGGCCCACGCGTTTGGTCTCTAGAACGCCACATAGGAACAAACATACATACATAGACTGATAAACACATTACCCTCCTTCGGCAGTCAGGTAAAAAGGAGTCTGTGATAGCGTTACGCTTGACAAGACAGAATGGAAGATGAAAACGTGTTGCTGATCACTGTTAATAAATTGTAGTTCTAAAAACTAAAAAACACGCTTTAATGGTAAGGATAATGGGACAAACTGTTTAAATTATTGCATTGTCATCGGTCCTTGATAAGTGTGCAAAGTTTCAAATCAATCCAACGTTTTGAATTGGGTGAAAATCACGTTCAAAGATTCCGTTACATTGATACATAGATACATACATACCAAGCTAATAAAAGCGTGTTAAAAATAAAGAGTAGGTAGCTAATAAAGGAAAGCGATTTTATCTCCCTAAGATTCACAACTATTTTTTTATTATTAATGGGCTTGGGTTTGACTACTATCTCACCTGACGGCAAGCGATGATATGGTCGACGGTGAAGCACGCTTGCCTAGAAGTAACCTACTCACTCTTGACATATTATGAGGACTTCACATGCTATACCGTTGTGTTTCATCGTCGTTATCATTCCTGCCTTTAACCTAATGTATTTGGGTCTGGCACAATATGCCATATTCCATACTTCCATATTAGTAGTCATCTCAGTAGCCACTTTTATCTAGCCATATTAACGTCATCTTTCACAAAGTCCTTCTATCGTTTCTTTGACCGGATTATATGCAACATAAAAAGCTGGAAATATGCATTCAAATAAGCATGAAAAATGCGTAAAATATGCATGAAAATTTGTAAAATATGCAACATTAAAGTTCTAGAAAACGAAAAAAGTTGGTTGGTTATATTTTCTTTATTTCTTACTCAGCATACAATTAGTGATTTATTTAATCATAAATTATCAATACCAAAATGTAACAACTTTGTAGACGATAATAATGCACTAAGACGAAATATTATTTAACATTTTTGTAAACGTAAACAATCAGATATGTAGAGGTGTTCTAAATGAAATATATGTTTTAATAAAATCTTCAATCAATCAAAATATTTTTAACACGCTTTTATTAGCTTGGTATGTATCAATGTAACGGAATCTTTGAACGTGATTTTCACCCACTTCAAAACGTCGGATTGATTTGAAACTTTGCACACCTATCAAGGACCGATGACAATGCAATAATTTAGTCAAAGTCAAAGTACTTTTGAAAGTCAAACAAAAATTAAAATTTGCAAGTAATAAAAGTTGATTCTACCGTGCGCGTTTAAATTGTTTGTCCCAAATGCCTTACCAAGATCTTCAGGATTAGCGACTTTTTAGTTCAATTTACCATTAAAGCGTGTTTTTTAGTTTTTAGAACTACAACTTATTATAACTGCAAATTTTTAGTGTATAAGGGCGAAATTTTGGATAGAGAGTTTATTATTACACTTATCAATAGGGTAACCTACCGAAAAATCTAATAAATATAGGGAAAATATGCATCATCCCTAGATTTTAGATTTAATATGCAATTTTCGCTGAGAATGGGATAAATATGCAATTTCATAAGGAAATATGCAAATGCATATTATCCGGTCTCTACTTATAGCCATCCACATTCACACTCATCCCCTTTGAGTGTATCTCCTTGCGGTGATCACCGTCAGTCCTGTAATCGCCTTCACCGGACCCGGACCGGCGTGTAGGTGAACTCTTTCCATCCACCTGTCCCACCACAACCATTTTCGCCAGGCTGTCCGGCTGTCTCCGGGCGATATGAACAAAGTACTTGAGTGTATCACACATATTCAAATTAACTCACATGAAACCTAATTAAAATTAAATCCATCTATACGTATACAAAAAAGCTTTTAACCCACGCATTCAACCGGAACCGTTGACGACCTGTCCTTTGGGTGCGACGAGATTAAATATAGCTCCCGTATAGCCCCCTCATAGCAGCCAAAAGCCGGTTAAAATGAATATTTTGATTAATACTTGAAAACGGAACAGGTATGGTTGCAATCGGCTTTGCGGTTTGTTGGTGGGCGTGTTTTAATTTCAATTGAAATAGGTTTTCATTTTAATGATGAAGTTATATAATTACTAGCGTCTGCCCTAGGCTTCGCCCGTGGAAAAGTATTTTATTATCCCAAGGGCACATTATACCGGGATGAAAATAAGAGTATGTATCTAATCCCAATGCAGGCTCTGGTCTATCCATATACCAAGATTCATCCAAATCTGTTCAGCAATTACGGCGTGAAAGCGTAACAAACAAAACTTACGTTCGCATTTATTAATAGGATTTTGGGCTAGCTGTTGCCCGGCTGCCCGCAGTTTCTGTCGCATCCTAGGCGAAGTAGCATCCTATTGATTTGGACCAATGCCTTGTAGTTTAAACACTATCGAAATAAGATAAAAATGCGTTGTCTACTATCGCAGAATTGTATTCTCTGGTAGACAACGAAAGAGATGTCGGATTGACTATAGAAGTCTTTCAAGAAGCAGCGTAGAAACATAGCAGGAAGGTTGTTGCCTTGCAGCACAACAACTATCTAATAATACTGTTATAGTATTTTGATATATAAACCTATCTTCAACTTTTCGTTCACTGTGGACAAAACGTTAAACGCACAAAGAAAGTAAAGAACGAATGGAATTATTAAGATTCAGCACGCATTATAGTACTCACTGTTTATAGACACAGACGTTTCCGAGTAACAAGCGGTACATAGGTACTGACAGACAGATGGTTCGCGGCATATGGCGTTCAATTGCACCGCAAACTTCCGGTGTGTTGCAGCTTTCTTTGGCAATTTTATAACAGTTTTGTAGTGAAAGGTGGCATAATGTGCAGCAGGTGTATCTTATGGCAAAGGACAAAAAGAAGGACAGCCCTTGCCTGCATGCCTTTTAGTGGTGTTTACAAAAATGTATACAACTTATATGTTTACGAGTAATTCGTAAAAAAATACAGCTAAAAAGTTAATAAAATCAAAAAACCCGACTACTTAAGAATATATGGTTTTGGTCAGCCAGCTCGTAAATAACTATGTATCCTCCGACTGCACAGCATGATTTTCTTCTTGTTTACATCTTTTTAGTTCGCTTCGGTCTTCGATTTTTTAAGAACATTCGTATTCTAATCTCAGTTAATATCTATAAAAAAAATACTTCTAAAAACCCATATTACCACATTTTTAAATTGATTGCCGTCAAGATGAGATTGCGACTTGAATTTGAACTGTTTTAATTTATCACAAGAATTGGCCTGCTTGTAACATAAGATTGTCTGAGACTGTTTGATATCCAAGCCTTTCAGGCGCAGATTCCCTTGAGTAGCTGATTTTAAAATAAGAATCACGTCTAAACGGAAGTCGTAATTTTTTTGAAAAATATATGTTACACTAGACCATTTTCTTAATAATTTGATCTAAGAAAATTTTGAGTTTTATTCGTATAACATACTCGTAGTGTAATTAATTTGTAAAGTTATGTCTAAAACGGACAAAAACACGACAATCACACTAAAACCGCTGGGCGTATTTTAATGCAATCTACACCATCTCAAAGACAACTTAATTATCTACATTTTGATTTGAGGCTCTTTTTTTTAAAGTCATAGAATAATAAGGAAAGTACAAAAAACTACAAAATTTTGGGTCGCGCGGGTGTGAAACAATTGCGCGTTTTGTTCCTTCAAGGTCGTTGGCGTTAGTCGTCGTCTTCAGAACCGGAGGTCAGTACTACCATTAACCCTAAAAATGACAAATATCCTACTAACGACATGCCTTGTTTGTCTAACCTGTCTAGCACAAATCCGAGGGGACAAGGCGAGATGACATATTTATTCATTAATTTCTCACAACACCCGTGTCATTCTGATGGAAGACGTGTGTTGACATGTTTATTCGTGGAATCTTTTTTTGTAACCTTACAAAAATACAAATTTCCACTTCCCTCCATGTCAAGCAAGAGACAGAACAAACAAAGCCAATAGACACAAAGGGTCGTTTACAACTAGGGATAAGCCCACTTACTTGCACCACGGATAAAAATCAGCATTAATATTAATGGGTCCTAACGTTGTGGTATGGCAAAAACGCTTGAACGCGCGGCAATTTGTTCTAGTTTCTCAAGGTCCGTATAGTAAACAACTCCAGATGCAGCCTGTAAGTACATGATTCAACATAATATTGCGTTCATTCTGCCAAAGAATACACTCCCATAAGATATGATGTGTGCAGATTGTACATATTCGCAGTCAGATGTAGAACACTGACATAAAGGCGAGGCAACGAGCTTGAAGGAAAATAATTTACTTTTAAAGTTACCATGTCCTGAGCGAAATTTTAAGTACATTTACGTGTTAGCTCTTTGATCTAAGCTAGTGGTTTTCAAACTACTGTCTGTCTGAGGTCACCAACCCGTTTGTATACTAAGGAGGACGACGACATCGTATACTTTGTTATCAGTGGCGTGTCTTCTATGGACTGAGAAGAGAAGATTTGAGAGTTTGAATGAAATCATAAAAGCTTACACAAGATATGGCAGTGGCTTTTACTTGTCAGTTTTCAGGCTTACAGAAACCCGTCATCTTAATAGAAAAAACCGGCCAAGTGCGAGTCAGACTTGCGCACGAAGGGTTGCCGTACCATTATCGAAAAAAACGGCAAAACAACCACGTTTGTTGTATGGGAACCCCACTCAAATATTTATTTTATTCTGTTTTTAGTATTTCTTGTTATAGCGGCAACAGAAATACATCACCTGTGAAAATTTCAACTGTCTAGTTATCACGGTTCATGAGATACAGCCTGGTGACAGACGGACAGACAGACAGATGGACCGTGGAGTCTTAGTAATAGGGTTCCGTTTTTACCCTTTTACACCCTTTGGGTACGGAACCTTAAAAATGAGGGAATTTCAACGAAAATAATAATTTTTTAGGCCGCAAAAAAAATTCCTAAAAAGCAAAAAAATAAAAATGACAGTTTGTATTTTGTATGGCTTTGGGTCAACAAGATGCTCATACTGTGCGAATTTGAAGTTTATAGCTCCAACCGTTTTTGACAGACGGACACGCGAGTGACAGCAAACATTTTATCGCGAAATGCTGCATAAACCTTGAGTTTAGTGATTAATTGATAAGATTTCGGTTCTCTGATTGATTGATATACTAGCGAGTCACAAAGGCACAGAGCTTCCTGCCCATAGACAAAGAAAACGGCAATAGTATATACAGTCAGCAGAAAAAAAAACTAGCAAAGGTCATAATCCTTTCTAATAAGCCTCACCAATCAATGTCAACTATTAACCAGGATTATTCTACAGTTGATTGTAAGCTTTATTGCTGAAGTAATAAAGGTTATAGCGAACGCAAGAGTATTTTTGTAATCGTTGTTCGATCATACAGATGACAGATGTTAGGAGACTGGATGTGGCGTAGGAGCTAATTTTGCAATGAGGACGTATATTATGAATAGAAACCAGCTGATCCAGTAATGGCGGAGTGCATGTTAAAGTTGAACAAAAAAAACTGGCCAAGTGCGAGTCGGACTCGCGCACGAAGGGTTCCGTACCATTATCGCAAAAACGGCAAAAAAAAACACGTTTGTTGTATGGGAGCCCCCCTTAATATATTTTATTTTAATTTAATCATTATTATTTTTTGAAGTGAATATACAACTAAATATTCTGTGAATATTTCAAGCGTCTACCTATTGCCGTTATTAATATTGAGCAAAAAACGGCAAAAAAATCACGTTTGTTGTATGGGACCCCCCTTAAATGCCTGCACTGTATTGTCTGTGCAGCATATTATGTTATTTGTCCAAACGTCTTTATTATTCTCCATAACCGCTCATTCTATCCATCCATACTAGTATTATATTACAAATGCGAAAGTAACTCTGTTTGTCGCCTTTTCACGAGATTTAGATTAAATTTGGAGATAGTTTGAGACCCTGGGCATAGGGTAGTGTGTTCCCTTGGGATGACAAAACACGTTTCACGCTGGCGAAGCCGCGGGTAGAAGCCAGTTTTATAAAATACATTAATAATTTCTTTGGTGGTTTGTAATGCAAAATTTTGGGCGGTTAGAAATGGGTGTGTGAAATTAAATCCGTACAGAATCGTGTGGGCTTTACCCGCTAAAAGGATTAGTTTGAATAAGTACCGAAATGGTTAATTCTAGATTACCATATAGAATACTTTGCTAGCTTAGCGGAAAGGTTTTTGATTGATAAAAGTTTTTTGACCAGGGTCGATCCGCGATCCCTTTAAGGCGCCTCCCCGAGCAAAACGCCGCGCTAGTCGAATTTAGTGCAGTTTTTAAGAGCTATCTACTCTTTATTTAAAAAGAAATATCAATTAATAAAAATACATTAAATTTCTACATAATGTTGATTCTAAAACTGTAGTACACTTTTTTTTTTAAAGAGGTATATGTGTCACTAATCTCCTTCCAACAAAACCATAAAATGTGAAATAATTATTGATAGCATGCATCTCCTCGTAAAGTGTTCATTAATTATTTTTTATACTAACACTAATGGATAGACAATTTGATAACGAACATTTTGTAAGTTTTATTTTTTTCAAAAGACCAATATACGATTTTATAAAGACTTTATTCTAAAATCTGGGCGTATTCACTACGGTAATTCATGCGCCGCCCGTGCCGCTAGGCCAAAGGAATGCTCATATCTCATGCTGATTTTTTGGTCAGTGTACGGCCTTACTGTATCGGCACCTTAACTGGGTTTCACTCGAATGACAACGAACTTTTGCCCGGGATATAACTTTTTCATCAGTAAAGGCAACTTTTAGTAATTTTATTTTTTCAAATGACTTTTAAACATATTTTTGTAATCACCTCCAAAAACCCTTCATTTTGATACTCATGAATTGTGCGTTTTGCCGGGCTTAAAGTCTAAGCTAAGCCTGTGAAATTCAAAAAAAGTTTACCTGTCTATCGATCAAAGAATTTTTGTATTCGGATCAGCACTTCAAGAGATTACCTCTTAGGGCGTTTACGCACTACATCCGATCCGCGTCCGTGAAAGTAGCCGTAGTATTCTTAGAGTTCCAAAGTAAAACCAATACTCTCAACATAACTTGGCGGTTTAGACGAAAACTTTTCTCGATCTAAATAGGAAACACTCTTTAAGTTTCTTCCTTACTGGGCACATCTAGTTTCTCTCTATCTGTTACCACGTTACGTCATAGCTATACGAAATTCACGACATTGACATTTACGTCGCGAACGCAAATATTAAATGTTTGATTATGATATTTTGTTTGCACATGTACCTACGTAGGGTTATCATCTCATCATTATGATGGCGCTAGAATTCAAGATAATGTCATGATTCTAATAATTTTATTGTTATTTTGAAGCTTAAAAAAGAGACCTTGTAGTGGCGGGAAGGCGGGTCGCGGATGGTGACGGCACTGACTTATAAACCTATGGACTTGCCATACCTACGAAATTAGCGTGCTTACCTACATAAATCGGGCAATTAAGATGGCTGCCCATTAGCCAATGAGGTAGGCCATTTGCAAATGTTTGACAGCACAACTACACAGATAAACGTACATATACGGCACACAACAACCAATTTTACTCGGCAATTAACATGGCGACCGGTCACGCATAGACATGATTTTGACGTCACTCAAAAGTGTTACCAAGTTTAGTCCTTGACAAACATTTAGATGTCTCTCTTTTCATATGCAGCTCTTGGTTAGTTAAAAAGAGACAAAACGCTTTTTGACATGCGTGTGTCGATATTATAGATATTTGTATAAGTATTCTTCATATAGTAGAATATGCCGTCTCCATAGTTATCCTACCTCATTGGGTGACGGTGATACGAAAGCTTAAAGATTCGATAAGCACCAAGTATGGACAACGTCACAATCATGCGTCCTTGGTTGGGAGAACTGAAGGTTATTAATTCGTCATTGTCACCTTTGGGACATCTTACATACCAGAAGCATCTCACATGTGAAGCCATTCCGATACATGCGATCCCGGAAACAAGGATGACATATTACACCAGGCACCGATACAAAAGTAACCAAAACATGGTAATGGTGCTTGGCAGCAGTTCATGTGGCACTACATAAAGTGATATTTTGTCTGCGATAACGACTGACAGAAGTCCAAAATATTTGAGACGAGCTGCCTCCCGCGTAGAAGAATATTGGGAGAAGTACTAATACCGTACTTCTCCCAATATCTTTATAAATTACTAGCTGTCCCTCGCGGCTTCGCTCCCGTCAACTGGCTACCTAAATACCCACCTGCCCTACCCTACCCTGCATACATGATTGTTGCGTAACTTAAACCGTTTACGCAGCGCACCAAACGGAAGTTCTCAAAAAGGAATATTTTGACCTTTTGGTCGTAGCGTGATGTTATATAGCCTTCCTCGATAAATGGACTATCCAACACAAAAATATTTTTTCAATTCCAACCAGTAGTTCCTGAGATTAGCGCGTTCAAACAAACAAACTTTTCAGCGTTATAATATTAGTTTATATATAGAGTATGTTTTATTCTGATGTATCACTACGCGATAAACTCAAAAACTACTGAACGGACTTTCATGCGGTATTCACCAATAGAAAGAGTGAGAAACGAGGATGGTTTTTGTGTATAATTTGTCACGGGGTCGCTAGTAAGCTATATTTATATAAAGTTTCATCAAAATCCGTTCAGTAGTCTTTGCGTGAAAGAGTAACAAACATTCATCCATCCATCCATTCTAACAAACTTTCACGTTTATAATAGTAGTAGGATTGACCAAGTGATATTTGGGCAGCGTATGTCAATCCCATTCATTTTAAACATTACTACAAAATTTTATTTTCAATCGAAATTACTTTAAAACAATCCAATTCCCACTACTCACTACAAAGTTTAATTTTACGCAACTCAACCGAAGTAACTCTGAAGGCTTCGTCCCAAATTACAATATTCGATCACATAACCTAGCAGTTAGTTTCCGCATGGCATTGCACATCAAACCCAATAATAAAGTTAGCCTAGATCCTATTCCAGGTGTGACCTATTTCCGAACTTCAAGGAATCTATGCTGAAATGTCCTTGACACAGCTCTACCAACAAATTTTAACATATTTTGTGCAACTGAATTCTACACGGAAGAAAAAGTGTTTACCGTGAATTTGTCGCCTATTTGGGGAGATTTGCTGCCCTAGACGGGCGAAAAAAAAAATTGTATCGCAAATAATTTAAACGTGAAACTTTTATCACGTTTAAAAGAATAAAACCGGCCAAGTGCGAGTCGTACTCACGCACCGAGGTTTCCGTACAAACCTCAGCTTAAGGCCGTACCCTGACCAAAAAATCAGCATGAGATATGAGCATTCCTATTGGCCTAGCGGCACTGGTGGCGCATGAATTACGGTAGTGAATACGCCCAGAGTTTTAGAATAAAATCTTTATAAAATCGAATATTTGTCTTTTGAAAAAAATAAAACTTACAAAATGTTCGTTATCCAATTGTCTATCCATTAGTGTTAGTATAAAAAATAATTATTAAATACTTTACGAGGAGATGCATGCTATCAATAATTATTTCACATTTTTATGGTTTTGTTGGAAGGAGATTAGTGACACATATACCTCTTTAAGAAAAAAAGTGTACTACCATTTTAGAATCAACATTATGTAGAAATTTAATGTATTTTTATTAATTGATACTTCTTTTTAAACAAAGAGTAGATAGCTCTTAAAAACTGCACAAAATTCGACTAGCGCGGCGTTTTGCTCGGGGAGGCGCCTTAAAGGTATGAGTATTTTAATACCTCTACGCGTTCATGAGGAAAGGGATAGTAAGTTTAAAATTATTAAATATATTTTTATTATATGATGTAACTAAAAAATTACGGTTTTCGCAATATTTCCTTTATCTGTGCTATAAGACGTTGCTTCGTACCAAATTTCAAGAATCTGAGTTCACGGGAAGTACCCTGTAGGTTTTGATACCCTTGCGAGTGTCGAAAATTTGCCGCAAAAACGGCTGTATCTTTTGATTGCGTTGGCTTAGAAGTTTGATTTTTTCACAGCTGTAAAGGACAGTAGACCTGAGTATTTGATATATCAGCTTGATACCTTCATGCGTTCCTGAGAAAAAGGGTCTTGACATACAGACAGACAGACGGACGGACAACAAAGTGATCCTATAAGGTACCGGATTTTTTTCCTTTCGTGGTACGGAACCCTAAAAAGTGCAAGTCTCAAGTATTAAGAGTAAATATTGAAGTATCGACTGTTGAAAAATTATGATAGCAATATAATACCAATCAGCAAATATACCTCGAAATCTGTTTTTATTTTAGTTCTTTGTTTAATTAGGGGCTTTCATAATCGCCATGCGTATGACAGTCCCATTATACCTTAAATACGCACTAGGTATGCGCCTTCACTATAGAATAGTTTTGGGCCATGAATTTGAACAGATTATTCGCATCATCATGTCAAACTCTATTTGAGCCTGAAAACCTCTTTAACTCCACACACAGAATTCAAAAATCATCTGTAGTGACCGGTTCTATTGTGGGGCAATTCACAGGCTCGTACACGCACTAAATTACCACACTCACTTCAACACGTCTACACTCGCCAACGGCTCTCGTAATAATGACGCGGTGCGCACGCACGAGACTGTGTTTATCTGTGTGGGAGAAAGTGGGGATGACTAAGCGAGCGTGCGAGTGAGATATATACACTACACCATCCCTTAGTCACTTCTTACCTCATATTATAATCTCATAGGCAAAAGGGGCTTACGTTCAACAACCCGTAACGACGGTAAGATCTAACCATACAGGCTCGCTCAATTAGCTACATAACCAAAACGATTAGCAACAGAAATCCTCTCCTACCTAGCCTATTACGGACCTAATATAAAGGCTTATAACGTATTTACCTCAGGCATAAGGGACTCATAAGCGCTAAATAACCCACCAATCAGCGGGCTGCCGCCGCCGCTATGTTTGGATTAGCCAATCAAATGTGTTTGTAGCGCGCGGGATTAGTGAAAATTGTCTGACTGTTTAATGCTTTTGTATGTCCGTGCCACCTGGGTTTTCACAGATTTCCCTACCATGTGTCATTTTGTTTGTGGTCACTTATTATATATGTTAATGTTGTTGGACTACAAAATATATTTGATAAAGCTAAACGAGGCTAAAGATTGGAGTGTCAATAAATATTGGCTTTTCCTAGTAAGTCGTTAGTCATTCTTTAGTCACTAGAAGTGTCATTAAACTTATTCAATACTAGCTTCTGCCAGCGGCTTCGCCCGCGTAAAAATCAAAGGTAACAAGGGAACAATACTCGCGAGTTTAAAATCCATGTCCTAATACAGAACATGTCTACCCGTGTGCCAAGTTTCGTCTAAATCCGTTCAGCTAAACACGTGAAAAGGTAACAAACATACAGACAGTCAGACATACTTTCACATTTATATAAATTCGAATCAAATAAGCACACCTATTCTTGGTGAATCGAATAGGTAATTATTTAAACGTACCAGCTATAGTATAATAGTACCAACACACAGCAATTAGGAATCACCATAATTAGTTCACAAACGGCTAATTGGCACGTGTAGGATTACGGCCCACTCCCTCTCACATCGAGGAAGCTCAAATCCCAGCAGTAGAAACTGAAAACATTATAAGCACATTGAGTTGCGTGTTACGCAATGGAATTCCCAGAATCACGTGAACGCGCTCTTTCTAATGCCTCTTAAGGTAGGCTTTTGAAACCTTGAATTTGATCCAATAAGACCCAATTGCTTTTAATCCTTTTGACTTAATTCTAAGGCCTAAGCGTCTTTGTAGATAGGATATGTTGACTAACGTTTAGTTAGACTAATAGTACCGTCGATGACTAGAGTGCCGCTATCTTACAATTGGCAGATTTTAGCTTTTTGATGCCATCGTAATCAGCAAAATATTCTCAATCGATCTGTCTTAGCAGTATTTCTCAATAAATTACTATGTTAACATACCTTTTTTTGATGAGATTAAGTCGTTCATTTAACCTAACATAAAATAATTTAACATAATATGCCTATTCGAAAGTGCGCAATTAGATTTTTTTTTTGACACCGGAAACTCGCAGATGATAAACAGCAACGATTTTTATTATTTCGCGGTTTTTGTTATTCGTTTATCTCAAAATATGATTATGTCAGATAGCGGCACTCCAGCTGTAGGAGTCGTAGGACGGCAGAATAATGTTTCCCAATCCTACCTTTCACGAAAATCTGAGGGACTGTTGTACCGTTAGCAGCTGAAAAGAGGACCAACGACCTCATTGGTTCGTTGACTCGTCCATAGTTAATTTAGTTTGAAAGGGAGAATTGGTTGGCTACTGAAAGTGACCGTTTGGTGACTTTTGAGCGAAGTGCAATGTGTGTTACGTTCAAAAACTTTAATGAAGCATTTCTTCATTATTAAATTTTTATGTTGAAAATGAAACTGCCTTGTCTAGTTTGTTGGTCTAGTGGTCGCAAGCTCTACTACTGAGCATGAGGTCCTGGGTTTGATTCGCGGGTTGGGCAAAATAATTTACACAGATGGAAAAAATAATCTCATTATAGTTGTCGGCACATAACTTGGCAGGAGTCGTTAAATGCGCAAGCCGTTTTTAAGGCACCAAGAGGTTCGCGGGGAAAGTTTAGCACCATTCCGAGCGCGCGATTGGTTGGTCAGTTTTTTTTTTTTTTTTATCAACCGCGTCGTGTCCACGTTCCTTTCGCTCTATATGGTAGTTGGTCAGTTCGCGGCTTTTGTGCGAACTTACCCCCACTACGCCAAAACCTTGCCAAGTTACATGCCGGGGACGGCGGGGACTATAAGTAGCCCAGGGTCTAGAATCGTGCCCAATTGAAGATAATAAATACACACGCCCTCTATTAATTACATGGGACTTACATATAACTGGTGAAATGTTTGTGTACTATAAGGTACACCTCTGCCTACCCCTTCGGGAAATGCACGCATGTTCATTATGAAGATCTATGAAGGCTTTGCCACACTGGATGCGTTTTGCGTCCTGCGGTCCGGTCAACTCGCAGGTAGCAATCGTGTAACATAGGGTGCGGGAAGTGTTCGAGTGACCGGACCGCAGGACGCAGAACGCATCCAGTGTGGCAAAGCCTTCAATTCAACGTATTGCACTTATCCCAATTTATTTGGTAAAGGTGCAACATGTCGTCTTTGTCCAAACTTCTCTGATAGGGCATGCATGTGTTATGCATGTAATTTTTTTATTTGCTAAATTAAATACTTATTAACTATAGTAAACAAATATGAAAGATTTTTTTAAATATCTCGATCAGAGACGAAGTAATAAAGCGTCAAAGTTTAGAAAGAGAAGTCCGACGTGTCACATGACTTCAGATGGCACGATGCCCATACAGGTCCCGTAAAAACGGCGTTTTCTCCGATAACATTTCTTTAAATTGCTATATCTCTTTTGTTTTTCGATCAATTTTGATTCTGTTTTTACTATTAGCATTCTATTTTAGTATTTTTATCGATACAAATCAAATAACAAAAAAAAACATGCATATTCCATATTGCCATCATCTCAATAGTCACCCTTTGCAGACGTTTCATCTTTCACACAATCGATCCATCATTTTTCTTTGGTCTTCTTTCACCCATTATGGCGATATATTATGGCGGATGAAATAAATTGCGTCAAGAATTCTTTGTAGTTTATAGAGAGGTGATATACCAACGCCCACATAACGACTGAAATCCTATTATTAAGCTTATTCTTTTGAACTTTGAAGTTGTTCATTTTGACAGGAAAAAATTGCACTTATCCTTGTATTGTCTATTTCGGGCCTCATTGTAGTGATTAATTAAAATCTATGGTAAGAAAAATTAATGAAGTATATTATTTGAACGTGATAGAACATTATGAAGGCACTAGTTTTGATATTCTCTAACAACTAAGGAGCTTATTTTCCGATGGGAATAATAACATGCCAGAGAGTGCTCTGGGATGTTACTGCCTACATTCGTGGTAAAAGTCTACTTTGAAAGGCGAATATTCTATATTAACGTCGTAGAGAGCTCATAGTACGTAATTTAAGACAGCATTTCCACGTTATAGAAGTACATATTTCTACTAGATAAAGGCTCTTACAGACAGGTACAACGCGACAATTCGCCAAGGCTGCAACGAACTTTTTTCATACAGTATGTTCTTGTGTAAATATGTACAACATAAGAACAATTTCTATGATGTCGAATCGTTGCCCTGTCTGCGATAGCCTTAAAATACAATAACAAGATAAAGCCCACAGACTTCAGGCATTCGCATAAAAAAGTAATACAGCGGAATTTTAAGTCGTAACTCAGATGAAAAACACGTTATGACTTCGGCAAATGTTTGAATTATACGGCGTAAGAGGTGTGACAAAGGTGAAAATATAATGGTTTGAGAGTGAATTCAGCCATGAATAAAAATGGTATGAGGGCGTCGATGAATGTCGTTACGAGAAATTGATTTTTATTCTCCGCCTATGCTGTTTTTTGTCGAAATAATCGATTTATGAAAATAACACAAGTATTTTTCATCTAAGAAATCACTGAAACCTGATTAGTCACCAATAAAACTGAACGCGATCAACGTTCTAATGCGTTCAAGAGCTGTCAGACGTCAGTGTAAATATGACAATGAAAGCTCTTAAAATTCTTTAAATTCCTAAAGAAAACTAAACTTAATCATAACGGTCTGAAATGCCAGTTTTCACTGGCAGACTTTGCCTTCCCTCCTCCGAGAAGGATAAAGGACTCCTGGGTAAAGGACCCAGGAGTAGGAAAATTACCGACTGCATAACTACCAAATTACTTATGAAGAAAAAACCTTATCTACCAAACGACAAACGACATCGCGAAACGGTCTGCATAATATCACGTTCCCCAAAAAAAGTCGTGCGTATTATACGACAAAATTGTATGGTTCGACTTACGCTGCATATGTATGTGCTGCTTGGGCATTTTGTAATCGGGCGGGTAACATCGCTCGTAGAACTCTAGGTCGTTGACCAGGCATACCTCAGGCGTTGGTATTATCAGACCAGTGCCTGATATCGCTCTCTGGAGATGGTGTTCCTGTGGACAAAGAAAAAAAAACTGTTAGTTTAGATATAAAAAGTATTTATGCAATTATTTGGCGAAGGACAAGGAAAAATGTTCTTCAACAAAAAATTCAAAGTCATGAAACCACCAACCCGCACTGGGGTAGATTACGTACGGCCTGCTCTTTCACAGAGGGTAGATAGTGTTCTAGCAATGAGAAATATATAGGGTGATTAAGTAAGGCCTTAAGGCAACGACAGTCGCCAACGCTCAAGGTCGTTGTCGACTATCGTTGCACGAAACAACACGCGCAATAGTTTCACACCCGCGCGACCCAAAATTCAGTAGATTTTTGTACTTTCCTTATTATTCTAAGATAAAAAAAGCCTTAGATCTAAATGTCGATAGGGGCATGGTGAGATTGTCGTTTTTTTTTAATGTTATATAACTTTACAAATGAATAACACTATGCTATACGAATAAAACTTAAAATGTTCATAGATCAAATTAATGAAAAAATGGTCTAATGTAGAATATTTCTTTTTTCAAATAATTACAACCAGCCGTTTAGACGTGATTCTCATTTTAAAATCGGCTAACGAGTTGTATCTGCGCCTTAAAGACGAAACGCTGGAAATTGCTGGGTTAGGCTGGTTGAGGAGGACTGTGGGAGATAACAAAATTATCAATCCCCAACGTAGTCGTGAACCCGGAAAGTCCTGAAAATAGTATTAAAAAAGCTGCAATAACATGGAGGAACTCTAGTAACAATTACTCCAAACCGCAATGAGAAAAAAATATTTACGATTATGTATGTGTTCATACGTCAAGCCTACTCACAACTAAGTTGAGTCCCCAGATGCGGTAAACTTATGTGTATTTCTACAAATTAGTAAACTAGCTGTGTCCGCGGCTTCGCTCCCGTCAACTTAATTTAACTTTTGATAGAGTGAACCGAATGCGATGAAATAAAAAAATAAATGAAATAAACTAAGTACTTCAAGTTACGCAAAATTATTATAAATTATAAAAGTTATATATATTTGCTTCGTACATTTTACGTGATGCCTGCACAACTAAACCGACTTGTATTTGTAATTTAAAAGAAGTCGGGACCGATGTTTCATTGTAAAATAGTTGAGTAACTATTTTGGTTTACAATAAAGTATATTCTCTTCCGGCGTTTCCCAAAGTATGGGTCGCGACCCACTGGTGGGTACAAGCGAATTTTGGTAGGCCCTGAAAATAGGATGATACGGACGCCCCGTATAATATTATTAAGATTATATAACCGAAATAAATTAGGCATATCAAACTCATTGAGATTAAAAGTAACTATAACATATATTAATTAAATTAGGCGTATCCAACTTATTGAGATTTTTTAAACTCAATGAGTTGGTAGTAAGTAAAACTTAAATTTATGCTATAATGACAAAAAAATAAAACAAATGCATCCTTCTCAAAAAAAAAATGCTATTAGTATTAAAATTAACGATTGGAACGTATTCTTTTCTTGTTTGAACATACCTTTATTTATATAGTTATGCCCCTTTTTCTTTACGAAAAACAAGAGGTGGTGAGTTCTGAATTAGGAAGTTTTTATTAAGTCGGTTGCTTGCGGTCCAGTCAACTTTGAGAACTGCTGTTCTATTCTATTCTAAAGAAGAAACACTGCAACAAACTCAAAGGACAAAATCTCTTTTAAAATCCATATGATTAATTTAATGTCCAATTCATACGTGCGTGCTTTTAACAATAACTATTTGTCCTTATCGGCAGTTTTAGGAACCCATAAATTATTATCACGAAGAAATAATGATGTTTTATGACATAAACTTGAAGTTAAACAAAAATTTAATATATCTTGTGTAATACTAACGTTCAATGACACCAACAGTTATTAATAATCTGAAAAGAATGTCATAACCCGTTAACGATTACTTGAAAATATTTAATTACTTTTATGGGCACTTAATAAGATGGATTCTCACATATTAATTAACTTCACAAGTGGTATTTATGATTCAAATTTTCTCTTTTCTCGAACTGTTGAAGTGAAATAAGAGCCGGCTCTCAACGTATTCATTTACGTTTACGTTCGCATATTGTTCATAGGGATTTTCTGAAATCATGCAGCACTAGGATGTCAGATCCAAGCACCTGTCAAACCGCTTCTATATTCTTCTTCTTATTTAAATTGATAACAACAACATGTTGATGTCATACATAAGTTACGTTTTCTAAGAGAAGGATTTCTTGCCAAAGTGGCGCGAATCGGTGGTGTGAATTTTCTTGAAAACCCATTCACCCTTCCTGCTTAGGTTAGGTATTTGATTCTTGAGACCTGCTCAATTAATGTATCCATCTGTTCCATAGTATACAAGCATAATAACATGAGTCACGAAACACTCAACGCCTCTTATAGCCATAAAAGGAAGTCGTCCAGTTAAATCCAGATTAGCACTTAAAGAAAATATAATAATTTTATTCATATAGTTATGTCCCTTTTTCTTTACGAAAAACAAGAGGTGGCGGGTGCTGCATTAGGAAGTTTTTATTAAGTGGGTCGCGGTCCAGTCAACTTTGAGAACTGCTGTTCTATTCTATTCTAAAGAAGAAACACTGCAACAAACTCAAAGGACAAAGTCTCTTTTAAAATCCATATTAATTAAAAACGTTTATGTGTATTCAATAACAGAACCAAAACCGACCTTTTTAAGTATTTACATTATGATTGACTTAAATGTAAAACATTTTATGTTGAACATTGCAGTGTGAACGGGGGCCGAAGTAGCTCCTTGCAGGATCACTGCAGCCGCACCGATACAACATCCAAAACTGATGAATGTTGCCAGGATCATAAATACTCTTTTTTAAGTATTTACATTATGATTGACTTAAGAGTCCCTACAAGTTTCACGAGCCAAAAACAGAAAACAGCTACTTTTACAGCGAAAATTTCTCAATAACTATAAGATATATGATACAAAATATAATGACAAAAAAAAAGACACAGGTCCGTCGTCTACAAGCCCATGAGCAAAATTGAATGTCTCGCGCGTGCGCAACGGTTTATAAGGCAATATTCAGACAATTTATTAAAATAAAATAAGTACTCAAAAATAAAATATAAAAATTGGATTCGATTGATAAACACCTCAAATTTCAAATTATTTACCAGTTATTTTTATATTCAACATATTCTTACACGTAGCCGACGTTTTCGCACATGATAAAAGTGCCTTTTTTTTTCCGCGTGGACAATAATTTTCTTAAGGACAAATACAATAAACTTTAAAAAACAAAATTGGTGGCTTACTAGTATACTATATGCCTAGTCCACACAATTTTTTGCAGATTGTTATTCGCCATCAGTAAGCTGAAAAAGCAATTGAAAAACCTGGTGTTTCGGGATTACGTAAAAACGTGTGTTAGGAATTTCTTTCTTCTAATTTTAATTGAGCAGTTATCAAAAATATGTAATGTCTATTTCCTAGATAACTATGTGACGCAAAAAGTTGTTTTAAAAGATTTATCATATATCTTGTAGTTATTGAGAAATTTGCCCTGAAAAAGTAGCTTTTTTCTGTTGTAGGGGCCTCTTAAATGTAGAACATATTGTGTAGATTGTAGATACGTGAACAGTGACGGTTCACAGGGGAGAATAGAAAATGAAAATGTGTTGCGCCGACCCCAAGTAACATGGGACAAGGGCAGGCAGATTATGTTGACCATTGCAGTGTGTACGGGGGCCGAAGTAGCTCCTTGCAAGAGCACTGCAGCCGCACCGTTACAACATCCGAAACTGATGTATGTTGCCAGGATCATAAATATAGTGAACAGTTTTTGTCAAGACGAACCTGTCCCATCAACATCACTGATAAACTTGGGAAAAGTAGGAGATTACTTGAGGTTATAAAAACCTGCTTATGCTCTAAGTTTTATGACCAGTTAACTCACTGAACTCCATCTATAAGAAAGACTTTAAAAAGTTGGCACCAACGTTCCAACGTTGAGACAGAGTTTGCAGTTCAATTTAATATCAGCGTCTGAATATTTCCCACGACTGGTTTTGAATATTAATAAGTCAAAACTTATTGGACTGGTTCAATGCCAACGAAACTAATGATGCATAAAAGATGAGTAGTTTTGAGTTTTATTTTGTCTTCATTGAAATTATTATGAAGGTTTTTCCGTTTCCCATTTGTTCCGTAATCGAATATTGAGGTACTGATTTGAATTTTAGGAAGAGGCTAACTTTTTATTGGATCGAGGTCATCATGCTTTAATTTGCGTCCACTGCTGGACATGTTCAGGATCCACTCAAGCGTCGCCACAACGACAAGTCTTGTGGCTTTATTCGATCGTTTCCCGCTCTTGAAATTGCAGGGTTGCTCAAAATAAATCTGTTAAGCCATGGAAAAAACCGGCCAAGTGCGAGTCAGACTAGCGCACGAAGTGTTACGTACCAGTATCGCAAAAAACGGCAAAAAAATCACGTTTGTTGTATGGGAGCCCCACTTAAATATTTATTTTATTTTGTTTTATTTTTTGTTATAGCGGCAACAGAAATACATCATCTGTGAAACAGTCTAGCTATCACGGTTCATGAGATACAGCCTGGTGACAGACAGACAGACGGACAGTGGAGTCTTAGTAATAGGTTCCCGTTTTTACCCTTTGGTTACGGCACCCTAAAAACCGACACATATTAGACATGCCAAGTTTTGTGTCGAAGGTTAGCAACGTAAGCACAGGATAATGCATGCAGCAGCTATACGTTGGCGACAACCTACCGTTACGACAGTTGGCTTGTGGTGGCTTTACCATTAAATAACATAAAATGATAAAATAAGGAATCCTCGAATAAAATATGATCTAACACTGTATTTCTTTTAAAAACAGATCCATAGGAATCGATTCTATAACCATCCTGGCCATTACATCACAGAGCGTAAGAGGATTACGTAATTAGAACATTAATATGTCTGCGCATTGCCACACTGGATGCTCCATGTGAAATGGTGGAGGAATACAAATTAGTTGGTGCAAAGGAAAAGCATTATTAGGTTCTTAATAACTATGGCTAGGTTCCTAGGTCTAGCAGCACTATAGGTACAGACTACCTAATCTAATATCTAGTTACGAATGTTCCGAAATTCTGTTAGCTATAGCGAGTAAAACTTGCCAAGTTAAAGAGGATACGACATTTGATGCTCTAAACCTGTCAAGCCATAATAAGGAACGATTTCACCAATGAAACTAATTGCGATTATTTCTACATAACTCAGTTTATACAGCGTTCTGATTTGGTAGTTTCTCAGAGGTCTCAACCATAGACATATTAATATTTCTATGGTCTCAACCAATCGGAACGCTGTATTTGCATATAAACTGAGTTATGTTGATGTGAGTTGAGTTTTGTGGCGCACGGTTAGCCTGTTGAGCGATTGACTGCTGCACTGCGTATCGCGGGTTCGATTCCCGCACGGAACAAATATTTTTATGACCTACAGATAGTTGTTCCGGCTCTGGGTGTTGTGTATGTGAGTTTATATGTTTGTAAACGCACCCACAATGCAGGTAGAAATTCCTAGTGTGGGGAAAAAAAAAAAAAAAAAAATATATATATATATACTAGTTGGCAATTCGCTGAAAAGCTATGCTACAGAAGTTATAACTCACACATAATTCGATTATTGAAGCTTAGATACAAGTCTAGGATAAAACCTAATCCAAAACGTACTTGAAGAGTGCTGGGTTCTTGTCCTATACTATTAACGATTTCGATAAAATTTGCGTTTTCGGGAGCGAAAATCGATTAACTTGGTCTCATATCTGGGTGAATTCATTTTCTCCTTATTCAAACGCAAAAAAAATAGCTCGCGCAATGTGGTTCGTTTTCGCCGCCGCTGCTGCCTGTCTAAATAATTATAAACGCGGTGTCCTACTACACTCAAGGCAGCAGATTCAAGTCCCAGCTATGGATAGATTTCATTTTTGTTTTCTTTTCGTTAGTTTTTTTTTATTTTATAATATTTCTATCATAGCAGGTGCATCAAGGCGCTGCTGGCTTTCCTCGAGGAGCTGGGGTGGATCGAGTGAGGAAGACGAATCCCACCCGTACGCAAAATACGCGCTTAGACGTGGAGTTGCACCAGGCCGTCTTAACTATCATAAATAAAAACAAAAAAAAAATCGATCGCTTTGAAGTGTTTGTAGATCATTGAACGGATCATTTGGTAAAACGCTTATTATTTTGTCTTTAATTTGTCATTAAATTTCGATCAGTCAAAAAGAATAGGGAAAAGATAAAACACGTAATTTATAAAATATCTTTATATATCAGTGTTACCACAAATTGTATTTGTTCAACATTTATTCGAAACTGAAGTCGAGAATACAGTTTTGTTTCGAATATGAAATCTGAACACTACGCAACACAACACCGATCCAAACATAAACCTGAGTTCTCGCAGACATTTCATTTGAGGAAATTCACACATAATAAATACAATATAATAAATATAACATGACGCATGTATTCTCCGTAGGGTAAGTAGGGCAAAGGTACTATAGAACACCCACATATCGGCAATAAAGATTAAAGCTTAACACGTATTGCGATTTTTAGCAGTGCGAATTTTATTCGCGCGAATTTTTGTTCGCCTACTGAATCCAACGACGCACTGCGGATAAAGTTTCGCGCGATTTTTGTAACTTTCTATCTGATCTTAGAGCTCAAAATATTCGCGCGAATTTATTCCGCGCCGCGGTACGGTGAATTCTTGCGATATTATTTCCGCGCGAATTTTTTACCGCAATGCGCGGTCGCAGAATGGGCGGGAAAAAGCCGCGCGGCTAAAAATCGCAATGCCTGTTAAGCCTAAGTCCCATGAAATAGGGAACGAAAACAAACTTGTATCTTACGTAATGGCCCTCGGCAAACTTCGTGTTTCGTCAGTCGTCGAATTTCTTTCAGTTGCCCTTTGCACTTGGTGCAGACCGGACGCTCTCAATCAACTTGGAAGTATATTTGTCAATACTCTTTCAACATAATGTAATTTATTTTAAAAAACCGGTCTAGATATTCCACACGGAAATCAAAACCAAACAACAATAAAGTACTTAGTTCTTAATTCAAATTATTATACACGATAAATCAAATAATTGATGGACATGGAAATTAGCATTCGTTTGTATTCGGAAATGCGATGATTACCAAGGGACTAGTGAATAGTCCCGGGAAATCCCGGAACCGAAAGTACCGGGAAATCCCGGAAATTTGCATTGTGTTAGGAACCGGAATTTTCATAACCAAAGCCCGGTTCTTTCGGTACTTTCGGGAAAAGATATTCGCGTTTGGAATATTTCTAATTTTATTGACTATTGCCAAAGACCACTTAAAGCGTGGATACACTTGCTACCTAGTAGTACAAGAGCATGCTGCGCGAGCAATTAGCTCGGAAAAACAGCACTAATGATTATGTCGCTTCTAACAACGGTTCGGATGACGGCTCGTGGAGGTATTGGAATCAAATAATTAATCGCTCGTCGAACGAGAGTTTGCATATAACAATCTAATTTTAAAGGTTAAAATCTTTGTCAAGTTATTCAAGTAATCACCAACAAAAAACGAAGTCATGCTGTAAAAATATGTCAGCGCTGATTTAAAAAAAAAAATTGCAGTGACACAAAAACGCGATGGGAGAGTCTAGCAAATACTCTGAGGGCATTAATTGATGTGAAGTCAGATATAATAATATGTTTTACAGCACTTCGCCCGTGACTTCATTCACGTGATCCGTATTTTATCCTACAGATGACTTAAGTTTCATCCCCTTAAAGATTAAATTACCAAAAATCCCTTAGTGCTCCCCTACGTCATAAAAAGAAGCCCTGTACAATAAAATTTTCAAAAATATTTAACGCCCTCATAAATCTTATTTTAGGAGTAGTTTTGAAAAACTTACAATGAAAACCTTATATACCTATTTACTTAGGTTAGTATTTATGCTATGTTTCAAATATATAAGGCCAACAAATTTCCACTTTTTCATCTCCTTGGGGGTAGAATTTCCAAAAACCAATAAATCATGAATTCTTTTTATCAACCAAAAGCGTAAATCTTTAATTTCACGTGTCACACTTTAAAGCGTAGAAGTTGCACACAAACTTTCAACCCCCTTTTTACCTCCTTACGGGTGGAATTTCCAAAAACCAATAAGTACATGAATTCTTTTTATCAACCAAGAGTATAAATCTCAATGTTCAGGTAGGTACTTACAAACTGTAGAAATTTTATACAAACTTACCCTTTTTACTTACTCCCTTAGAGGTAGAATTGCCGAAAAAAAAAAAAAAACTCACGGTTTTTTACTAACCAGGAGCGTAAACCAACAATTTCAAATGTTCCTTCTAAACCGAAGAAATTCCACATAAAGTTTTAACCCATTTTTACCCCTTTAGGGGTGGAATTTCCAAAAAACCAATAAACACATGAATTCTTTTTATCAATGAAGAGCATAAATGTAAAATTACACGTGTCCAAATTACAAACTGTAGAAATTTCATACAAATTTTCAACCCTTTTACAACCTTATGGGTAGAATTTCTAAAAATCCTTTCATAGTGCGCACTTTCGTAACTTGAGTAACTTCCCTGCCAAATTTCATCTTTATTCGTCAAGCGGTTTTCGATATTTCGTGATGAGTGAGTGAGTGACTTGAAATATAACAGAACTTTACGAGGTACTTGACATTATTAAAACAATTTTGGAAGCGTTATGCGTTATCCGGCGAGATGCGACACTATTGACTGCAGATATAGCAAAATTCGCATTAAAGAAATTTGCCACCATAAATAACAGTATAGCCGCAAAAATGTTGACGATGCTGAAAAAGAGATCGACTGCCGGCAACAGCAATTTTAACATATTTGCAAAACCCTGTAAAAAGAAGACGAAGAAGGCTTACTTAAAGTATCGAAAGTACCGGGAAACCCGGTTCTTTAGCTAAAATGTCCCAAAAATCCCGGTTCTTTAAAACAGAACCGGTTCTGCATTCCCTACAAGGGACATTAAGAAAATAGTTGAACCATATTTCGGTAGATGTTCAACTCATCATCTACTTAGCGTGTTCGGCTTCTAGTATGATCAGATGCACCACATGGAGCGACTACCATTCTGACCTCTACAATCCAGTATAGATAGTTCAAGCCATTTTTGGGGGGAGGGGTCTATGTGTGGGTAAGCACGTGTGGGTGGTTGTTTGCACTACCATGCCGCATCACTGCCACACACATTGAAGCTGGGTATTAACAAGCGTACGCACAGCGCGCGCACACATGGCACCGCCGCGCCGCCGCGCTTAAGGATGTGTTGAACTATCTATAACAGCTAAACCTCTATGCTGTTAGACTTTAGGGCTATTGACAACCCGTTACGTCAGTCAAAGATCTACAATTGACATCCGAGACACTGAAGCAGAGAGGCATCTTGATTCGTAATGGATTGTCACCCATACCATCGACCGATGTCGGCAAGATGTTGCGGCTGTTATTATTAAGCCTCAGAAGATGTTCAAACTGTGATCAGCGGAAAATTTCAAGGAAAACCATTGAGCTGCATACATTCATCCACACGACTTGGAATCGTTCCCACAAGTCGACAGCATCTCGAATCCGCAGCGTTACGTCATTGACTCAGTGTTAACGTATGACAATGCGGTAATGCGTAATATCGATAAGTTATCGTGAGTTAGAGTGATTAGATTGATGGTGTGAAATGCTGCTCATCATCAGCCGAAAGACGTCCATTGCTACAACCAAACACCACAAAAGCCAGTCCTGCTTTGTTTGTATCAACACTGACAAAAATAATTAGGACTTGTGAACTTTTTTCTACTAGAACAAGTTATGTAACTTTAAATTTAAGCAAACTTTAGTTATCTATACTAATAAAGCTGAAGAGTTTCGTTTTCTTGACTGCGCTAATCTCAGGAACTACTGGTTGGAATTGAAAAAATATTTTTGTGTTGGATAGTCCATTTATCGAGGAAGGCTATAGGCTATATAAAATCGCTACGACCAATAGGAGCTTCGCATAAATGAAAAATGTTGCAAAAGCGGGCAAAATCACTCCTTTTTGAGAGCTTCCGTTGCGTGCGTTGCGTAGGGTAGGGTAGGTAGGTACATAGGGTAGGTATATAAGGGTAGGGTGGGTAGCCAGTTGACATGAGCGAAGCCGCGGAGGACAGCTAGATTGGATATAAACTTGATAAAAAAATACAAAACTAGTTTTGTTTCTAGTAAGAAAAAAGTTTGCAAGTCCATCCATTATATTTTTAAGTGATTTCCGCGACCATACCAGGTCGATAGTCGAAGGCATGTGCCCTGCCCACTACTACTTATTAGATTAGCAAAAAGTAAGCATTTTGAACAAATATTGCTTAGCACAAAAGCGAAATGTATGAAGAATGTGATATTTTGTCATCCAATCCAATAGAATTTAATTATATTACTTGCTTTTATTATTATTGTTTTTATTTGATATTATTTCAATTGTTTTAATTTTAATGGAATGCTTTTAATTGTATGTTGTTTTATAATTTAATATCTGGTATTGTTTTAATTTTAATTTAAAAATCTGTATTAAATTACACATTGTGTGCATGTGGTGTTAGCCTATAATTAATTGTAACACTTATAAATGAAGGTACAATGAAACTGTAAACGTATTGTGTAAACAATTGTTGGTTAACCAAATAAAAATAAATAAAAAAAGAAGATCATTTCTAACACCGCTAAGCTGAGGCTAATAATACTACGATTTAAAACGATTTTCGAGCAAGAGTTTCACAAAGTATTTATTAAATCTTTATGTATGGCAAATAGTTATAAAGGAGTTAAAATGAATAGGCTTGAATTTTAATATCAGGCAACTGGGCGATGAGAATCCTGCTCATTTGCGGGCTATTCTATTTATAAGAACCTACTGTTTGAATTTTAGACCCACGCTGTGTCGCATACATAAATAACCATCACTTGTGCTATTCCGTAAAAATCTCACCGTGGTAACTAAGGTGAAGTGGGCATGAAGTGAGATATCAAGGGATTAAAACTCTCACTTCAAGCTCACTACAACTTTCACGGTGATTTTATTTACAGAATCGACCGGCAGATTTTTACCCGACTGCTGAAGGAGGGTGTGTTTATCAGTCTATGTATGTATGTATGTTTGTTCCTATGTGGCGTTCTAGAGACCAAACGCGTTGGCCGATTTTGGCGATTCTTACGTCAATCGATTCGTCTTACCTTGCGAGTGTCACTGGCTACATTAAAATTGGAAAATAGAAAATATAATATAATGTCGGATTTTGGTTTTTTTTTTCTTCTAAACCCATCGTGTGGGGTATCAATATAAGTTTTTTGTTTTAAATTGAATATTACATTTACATGGCAGTTCATGTAAAGAATTTCAGAATTACAAGTATCACAGACCGTATACTACACAAATTTTGTTGATGCCGTTTACTTGCTCGCATGTCACAGTGATGAATTATTTCACATTCCTTGCCTCCTTCATAGTTTTCTCGCAAAGTTACTCCGTAACGATATTACTGGTATCATTTATCAACATTATTAGTTAGATACTCTCGGCAGAGGCGTTTTTCCGCATATTTTTACAAGAAACCTCTTGGGAGCGCTGATATGGAAATAAAGTGGAGGAAACACTTGGAGCCATTTATTTCAATAAGGTGCCGTCTTACTTTGGTAATAGTGTCGACGCCAAACTTTTGCGAAATATTGTTGGATATTTTTCAAAGAAAGTTTCTTAGCACAGTTCTTTTTGTATCATGACGTCCACTGCTGGACATAAACCTACCCCAAGCAAAAGACTTTTTACCGGCTGATGGTTTGTTCGGGCCTTTAATCAGTACGGGGAAGAATGCGTACGTACATTACAACGATTCGGTAATTTACAATCCGATCTAACTATCGA
The DNA here is from genome assembly GCA_948252205.1 of Orthosia incerta. Taxonomy (NCBI): domain Eukaryota; kingdom Metazoa; phylum Arthropoda; class Insecta; order Lepidoptera; family Noctuidae; genus Orthosia; species Orthosia incerta. The sequence goes on from OX411765.1 coordinate 16,484,792, forward strand.
AAGATGAATATTCTGTAGGATCCACGCGAGACACCATGGAATTTTAACTGTTTCGTTAATTATGGCATTCAACCGGATAAAAGTCAACTGCATTAGTCCTATAGTTATAAAGATGGTTCGGTTGATGTGTAATTTGTGTGATGTGGCTGTACTTAAATACATAAAATAAACAATTAACCTAAAGTATTTCAGCAGCAATGTATTCTGAACATCGTGCCAACGCCGCATACAATTACTCTAATACCTAAATCTGCATAGAACCATTACAATAAATCTTCGTCCCCGATTTTTCTAAATAAATCCTGCCACGAAATGACCGCAGTCTATATTTTAATCAAGTCCATACAATTTCTAACAGAAATAACTGACCCAAACTTCTCGGAGTCACGCGAGCCTACGGGGGTGAATTTAGTCAGAGGTGACTTGACGTTTTTTTCGAACGAACGAGTCACTTCGTGGCTTGTCTTCTTTGATATTTTGTTATTACAAGCGTTTATTTAACTTGCAATACTAGGTGGGTATCCAGTAGATGGGAGCGAAATCGCGGGGGTCAGCTAGTAATACATAATTATCTTGCCCTTATCCAAATTTATTTGCGGTCGGCGTAAATCCACTACTACTTCTATACTTCTCTATAAGGGCGGTTACGCACTAGATCCGATTCGTACTCGTGAAATCTCGGTTCCGAAGTATTACTTCTTATAGGGAAGTTTACGCACTACATCCGAACTCTATCCGTCCCGTCATAATTCAGAACATTTTGAACTCGGAACACAAATCACGTACCCCGTCGGCTGTAGTGCGTAACCGCCCAAGTCAGCATACTAGTAAAATCAGTCCCTATCTAGATATAACATCTTTCACATAAGCCCTTAGGCCAATAGAAAACATCTTGAACTTTGTTGTACGAAAACAGAAACAATAATAAGTATTTGCCAAAACAGAACAGTTTTCGGATATGTTCTAAGTAAGTAGCGATATAAAGGATTATCCACGAGTTGATAGAGAAAGGATAAAGAATAACAAAACTGATGAACTGATACGTTTAGTTGTTTTTTCATGATATCCATATTCCCAAAGGTGTGTTTATAAAATTTCGTGGGCTTTTTTACGTCCTAAATCATCATCCATTTCGCTACAAATTTGAAAAAGTGTGTATTCGTACGCGAACTAGCTTCTTACTGCTCATCACAGCATCTATCTCTTTCGCAAGTGTTGTCGGATGAGATAGCATGCATTTTAACCCCGCGCACAAAATAGTTCGTGCCGTCGACTAGGGTAACCTTAATGCAATATCCAGTCATCACATACATACCCACCCGGTGGATGGCAATAAGCTAGCCCCCTATTTATGATACTTAACGATAACATACGAAACGTGGGTCTACTATAGGTACACCTCTGGTTATCATTTTTTTTTTTTTTTTTTATTTGTAATGTGTTTGCTCTTGACTCTAGTCTAGGTCATAGGTGACAGAGACAGAGTCTACGATGGAGTGAGCTTACCCAGAAGAAGCCTGTTCACTCTAACTTTGAAGAGATTCGGGTTGAATGCGTTCGGAAACACAGACGCAGGCAGTGAGTTCCACTCATTCGCTGTGCGCATTATAAAGGATGTTTGGAAGCGCTTGGTTCGAATTGGTGGAATGGCAACAAGGTAAGGATGATAACTTGCAGTGCGTCTAGATGTCCGATGGTAGAAGGGAGCTGGTGGGATGAGGTCGTGGAGTTCCTGAGCACACTCACCGAAAACGAAGTAAACGGGCGTGATGTTATGTTTATGTTACAAACAAACAACCTTCAGTAATCAGTAAACACTACAAGTTCTCCTCGCCCAACTGATCGTATGAAAAACATGGCCCCCCTGCTCAAGTTGTCTCATTAGCAGAACGGGAGGAAACTGAATTAAGTAGGAGCCAATGGAAAAACACACAAGGGATTGATTACAAAAGGTGTTGTTTTAGGTGGAATAGGTATCGGTGACAAGTCTGTAGATAAGTCTTCTACATAGAGAAAAATCGCGAATAGGATTTCGTTCCTGCCACTAGCACCAAACTGTTGCGAATGTCAACATTAAAGTACAATATAAGTCAAAATATGTTCTGGTTATGTGTATAAAATTAAAAATGATTTGTGCTTAAGGGTACACTAGTCGAAAATTCTTCCATACAAACGTAGTCTAGCGATTATTCCACTGTTTGACGATGTACGTTCAAAATAAAAAGTGATATCAATTTGTCTCATCATTATCTAGCCCTGTATGGAAGCAAAAAAGTAAAAAAATAAAATATTTGAAAGTTATGAGCGTCGAAAGTTCCACATTTCGACACTAATTTTAACGCATTTTTGGGCGCGAATAAATACCATAAGAAGACGGAAATTTGCAAAACGGCCTCCATACAGGGATAGATTAGTAGTTCAACAATGCAAATAATTTTATTTTGAACAGATAGATTTAGTAGTTTTTTCATGAAACCTAGACTGCCAAAGGTCTGTTTATAAAATTTCGCGCGCTCGGTTTTGTCCTAAATCATTATCCATTTCGCTACAAATTTGCAAAAGTGTGTATTCGTACGCGAACTAGCTTCCTACTGCTCATCACAGCATCAATCTCTTCCGCACGTGTTGTCGGTTGATATAAAATGCATTTTAACCCCGCACACAAAATAGTTCGTGCCGTTGACTAGTGTAACCTTAAGAAACTGGTTTAGATATAGAAATAATGAAAATGAAGTACCTACACATACAATGCTCTAAACATGAAACTGCTAACTTCGGGTTATTGGATGGATCTCTTTTAATTAGACTTTTTACAATGTTTTTCAATCATCTTTATAGCCCTTTGCTAAGAATAGTTACAGCACTGATAACAGTATTTGTGCCACATGTTAAATTTAGTGTTGTTATTTTTATTTTTTCATTAATTTGTTTTTTTTTACCTTTGTATAGATTTATTTTACCGATTGTTTTGTGAATGTGTGAACATTGTAGGCTTTCTAGATTTCTAGATGATTGTTAACATTTGTTAACTTTTTATTTCGTTTTACATTATTTTTTTGTTTGTTTTTTTTTTTTTAATTTCGTACGACTTATTGTCGGGCCTACGTTGTCCCCCCATATCCAAGTACTAATGCTGTAACATGGAAATATTGTAAACACAAACAAATTTTTAAAAGAGTAACCATGGAGTTTCTTGCCGTTTCTTCTCCATAGGAAACGACTAACCCGAACCGTGCACCTTTTGTCGACGTTTTATAAGTGCCCTTGTAGGCCTATGTAAAATAAAAAAAGATATTTTGATGATTTTGATTCGCACGAATTGCACTCGCCCGAAATGTGCGATCAACATTTTTTTTTGTATTTTTTTTTGTTTGTGGCGTTTCGCACGAAGTATGAGCTGACCGTCACCCACATAATTTGGGGCGCGCTCTCCTAAAGTCTCCGAGACAAAGCAATTTCAGTTCAGTAATAAATCCGTCGGAACGTGTTCAAAGCTTATCTTCAGTCCACAATACACATGTGTAGGGACTGTGCGAGTGACATGCCAACTACATCGGTGTCTCGAGCCAACAAAATTGTTTTGTATCGGAGACTTGAGGGCGCGCCCCAAATTATGTTGGTGACAGTCAGCTCCTACTTCGTGCGAATAGCCACAGAAAAATAATACTATTAAAAAATGTCGATTCGCACATTTCGTGCGAGTTCAATTCGCGCGAATCATCCAATAACACTTAATTTTGAACTTATGCATCAAATAATCACATGAAACAATACGCCAGTTCTATTTACCTACCTGCTAATGAACAATATTTGTGCCCACCAAAACAACAGCCCATCGAATCAAACAAATCACACAATCACAGTTTCATTTTGTGATTGTGTGATTTGTTTGATTCGATGGGCTGTTGTTTCCAATTCATTCGAATTCGGTTTTATCAATGAAAATTAATGGTTTGTCTATAAACCATTGTGGAGGCCCCTGAAACTAACCCCTAGTCGATAAATTGATGCGGTTTCAGAGTTATTTACCCTTTTGTGCCGTTTAATTAATCATTTAGATATATATTGTTGGTTGGTTTTCTGTCTTTGTTGACATCCATTTGTCTCAACCGAAAAGACAGTATCAGGTCCTGCTTTTGATTTAAGTCTACAATTGTTCTTCGATTCTAAGGATCGTAACTTTAATTGTATTTTTAGTCATAGTCATGTTTAAAGAACATAGTATTATCACTCGCTGTGCCCGCGGCTTCGCTCCCGTCAACTGCCTACCTTACCCTACTTATCTACCTAGCTGTACCTACACTATTTACCTAGACTTACATACCTGCCGCCTACCGAGTATATTATAGTAATTTTGGCTTACCTACTTACCTTACCTCGCTACTTGCTACCTACCCCACTTACCTACATATTTTCGTCGTGGGTCATTCGTCCACGGAGAATCTTAACACTGCCATTCAGAAAATGACGTCAAATGCACAACGCCATCTATCGAATACGGAGTTCAACTGTCCGAAAACCTGATTTGCGTGTGCAGTGATATTTTACTTCTTGAACACTATAAATTCATGTAAATTTTGAAAGAGTGAACCGATTGCGATGAAACAAAAACTAAGTAATACTTTAAGTTACGCACAATTTTTATGTACGAAAGTTGTCTACATTGGTTTCGTAGATTTTACGTGATGCGTGCACAACTAAACAGACAAACAGATAAACAGACAAAAATTCCAAAACCGCTGAAAATAGGTTCTGTTGGTTACCTTTTAACACACTGGCTATTTCTTTTGAAAATTGCCAGAAAAATAAATAATAGTTAAAAAAAAACAAAAAAACACGCTTTAACGGCAACCAAACTAAAGAGTAAAAAATAATTTTCATTAAATTTTAATTAAGAATAGTGTAATGTGAATGTAATAAAGCGTGGGGTGCTTTTTAAGAAATTTCAAAATGAATACGAGTACTTATACCAAGATCTGTCAATAAAATACTATAAAAATTAACATCAAGCACCCCACGCTTTTTTACATTTACATGACACTATTCTTAATTAAAGTTTAATGAAAATTATTTTTTACTTTTTAGTTTGGTATCCGTTAAAGCGTGTTTTTATGTTTTTATAAACTATTTTTTTTTCTTTTTAGTTAAATTTACCATTAAATGTGTTTGTTAGTTTTTTTAAGACAATTTATTAATGCAACTACCTCACTGTGATGGGCGTTGGTAATTAGCATGTCTACTGTGTCCGGAGCATTTATTACATTTATACGTGTACTTTTCGCAAGACAATACCGTGTGAAAAAAAAAAACAATAAAAAAACACTATTTAAATTATTGCATTGTCATCGGTCCTTGATAAGTGTGCGAAGTTTCAAATTAATCCGACGTTTTGAAGGAGGTGAAAATCACGTTCAAAGATTCCGTTACATTGATACATACATACCAAGCTAATAAAAGCGTGTTAAAAACACAAGTCACGTATGACACTGATTACAGCCACCCCCGCTAACTTGATTATGCATCCCCTACTGCGAGTCTCCAAACGGTTGAAGTAAAGTCAGGCGCCAGCTTAATACGCAGCCATTATTGTAGGCACATATTTACTATCAAAACAGTGTAACGTAGAGATAAGAGCATATGAATGGCGAACACATACTAATAGTTTATCATCCCAAGCGAGAGTCAATTGAGTTTAATAGGTTTCGGTCAGGCCTTTTTGAGATAGGCTTATATGCTTGACTTGTAACTTATGGAATGTATGTCAGTGGCAGTACTGGCAGTTAAACGTTGCTGGTCTTTCTTGTGGAGTGGGGTACATGAAGATGATATACATGTGGGTATACAGGTGCATCTCTGGCCAACGCTTCGAGAAATACAGGCGTGATGTTATATTGAATAACCAATTTAACCACCCGTGTGCAAAATACGTGGCTGAACATAAGCCTGCCTGATATGCAATGCATGTATATCATCCTTCATCTTTTCAGTAGAATCATTGGATAATAGCTGCCACCCGCGTTGAATTAATTTCCCCCATGTCTTATTAAATTGACTGTATCTGTCTCAATCCTGACGACTTTAATGCCATGACAATCTGCCTCAATCCTGACGACTTTAATGACCGGTGAGTTTTTTCTAGATATATAAAAATAACTATCAGTTTCCTTGTCAATAAATAACCTTGCCTAGAGATTTGACCCTTTCCTTTCAAGAAATACAATTGATCAATTTAATAAGGCAGTAAGTGATATTTCTGGTTCGTTGACCGACCTTAAACTAACCTTTATTTTTCAATTACTTAAAATGAAATATTTGTTAGCTTTGACAACAAGCTCACGAAGTCACGACTCTCTAGAACAGTTTCGTCATATAGTTGGTATCTGCCTTGAAATCTTGTCTTAAAGACGACCAATCCTACTACTATTTTAAGGAGTCTGTAAGGATGGATGGATGTTTGCTACCGTTAACTATTTGAACGGATTTAGATGAAGCTTTACAGTAATATACATCAGAAGAACTATAACATACATACATAAACTCACGCCTTTTTTCCCATGGGTGTAGGCAGTAACTACAGAACGCCACCTGCTACGATCCTTATATACTTCTTTTGCTTCACTCACATTCATACATCTACTCATACACGTACGCCGGTTATGAGTACCGCGCACCTGGCCTTTCTGAAGAACATTACCATTAAGGTCTATGTTATTAATATACTGGGGAAAATACTAATTCAACGAGGGTGGCAGCTATTATCCAATAATTCTACTGAAAAGATGAAGGATGATAAAATCCAAAATCTTCTTATCCTGAACTAGGTCCTTAGAAAATATAAGAGAATGCATACTCAAACTTCTCAAGATATACATGCCGTCGCGAACAGACGAGATGAGAAACGAAATAGTTCCGAACAAACTTCCCTCAACTTGGGACTCCTTGGGAATCCAAAAACACGCGTCGAGTAATAATACGTCCTACTTCGTCCTCCCTCAGGAAAGCAAGAGTAAATATAATAAATAATATAAGTATGTACAGTGTAACAAGTCTCTCGAAACGTCTCGAGAGTAAGTCTGCTGTTATTGAAACAGCCAGACAGTACGGTCTAACACTTTTGGCCGTTCAGTATGAAGCAAGTAAATTGGATATTTGTTCAATACACACAGTGTCTAGTGTATGTCCCTCTCACAGAGAGGAGGTCCGTGTCCTAGCAGTGGGAACATCATATTATACTGATATGCATGCGTGCTTGCCAACTCTCCTTCCACAGGTATGCAGGAAAAGATAACTTTAGCAATAAAATCAACTTTTTACCTATTATTCCGACATCAAAAACAAAGAGGTAATCAATTCGACACGTATGTCTATGTATGTGATATTGTTGGAACTGCACAATATTCACATATGTTAGTCTATGCAGATTGCAGACTTACATGTGTGCCAAATTTCATAAGTGTATGGTATGTTTGTATTACTTTGTATGTATGTATGTTTGACCACGCATTTCTCCAAAACTACTTATCAGATCGTGATCATTCTTTTTGTGTTGTATTGAGTATCTCTTTCTTAACTTAGGGCATGGTGCAAGTTTCATCAAACTTTCATGAAACTTCACTTTTCACTGTTAAATAAATAAATAAAGTTGATATCAAGAAAATCTTAGTTCATTTTGAGAAGTTTTGTTTCAACGACCCATATGAGTGGGGCACATGATATCGCCATCTGTAAATCTTAGAGAATGATTTTCAAACAACCTGCAACACCAAGGGAATTGGCGATGCAACACCCAAACACTGAGATAGAATTTCGTATATGCCTGCAAATCCACCTGCACAGAAATACAATTACCTAAAGACGAGGATCACGACTTTCAAACAAGCTCTTTAAAAAGTAGCACAAGTTATATGTTATATTTTCTTACATGATATAGGATTCTACATTCTACTCTCTGGTTTCTCACAATGGAACTAGAACTCTACGCAACTTTCGTACACATAAGATTCTACTGCGTACTTCCTCGCAATAAATACTCCAAGTTCATAGACGCAACAAACGGATCACACGAGCTCAAATTATGAATATCTAACAGTTTTCAGGAGTAGACTGACAAAATCAGAGTCCTCAAAAGGTTCGTTGAAACGTGTCGGTAATTGAACCAAGCAGACGACACGGTCCAACGCATACGGTCGTCAAGTACGACGAAATGGGGCTTGTTTCGGTGCTTGCCAGGTTACTTGACGGAAATAAGATTTGGGCCTTCTTAGAGGTACATGGATGTACTTAGATTGTATACCACACAAATTATATAAGGCCTGCCAGTCTTAATAAGTAGACTGGCAAAATCAGAGTCCTCAAAAGGTTCTTTGAAACGTTTCGATAAATGAACCAGGCAGACACGGTCCAACGCATACGGTCGCTAACTCGCTAAGTACGACGAAATGGGACTCGTTTCGGTGCTTGCGAGATTACTAAACGGAAATGAGAGTTGAGTCTTGTTAGGGGTACTTGGATGTACTTAGATTGGGTTGGGGCTTCAGAGTTTATTTTGTTTATAAGTACAGATACTTTAACGCTTTTTTTACCCGACAGCGTGACAGCTAAGACAGGATAAGTATGTGGTATTCTTTCTACCCTCAAAGCATCACAACGGCTTTATGCAGTTGGTACATTTACTTTATAATATTTTATATCAAACACAGATTTGATGTCACCAATTGCATCATACGGTATGACAAGTAACTTGTTTGAAAATTCTCAGTCGTTTTTGCAGACGCGCTTTTTGTGTTGACGTAAAGTGCTACGAGGGTCGTACACACTTATTTTGATCTGTCAACTTGCACACTGCTTATGAGAACCGCGTACGCTATAAAAATCGAACGCAATTTCATATTCATATTCTTTATTGTACACAAAATAAACATTACAAATACAAAAGGAAAACTTATGTACAAAGGCGAGCTTAACCCAAAATTGGGTTCTCTGACAGCAAGTGCTAAAGAGAGAGTTACAAAATAAGGAAAATTAACAAAAGCGCACAACAAATACTAAAAAACATTTGAATTCTTACTAACTAAATACACTACACAAATACGTGTAAAGCACACAATGTATAAACATAATACATACAAATATCTAAAATACATACATATTTATGCGTCATGTTGACAGGAAATATTACTTAATTCTTCTCCTGAATATACCTAGTAAAGGGCTATCCCGTATGGAATGAGGAAGATTATTGCAATTTCGGTAAAGCAGCAGATTTTATGGCTCAAACTACTGGGGCTGCATAAATCTAATTATCTCTTAAACTAAATTTGAAATATTACGAAATTTGCACAAGGATGTTATACGTTCACATAAGTTCTCTTGAATGTTTAGTAAATGCAAAAATACGTGCAATACTGTACAAGGTTTTTATGTAAATTGGTTGATACGTTGAAACGAGATGTGACATGTCTGTCGTACAGAAAAACTTGAGGTCAAGAGATGGAAGATGACAATATGGTTAGGCTAGTGTGATACTGATTTGTGCGAGTATTACAAGATGTATGCCGTCTATGAAAAACACATGAATAAAAGGGCGTGAGTTTATGTAGGTATGTACTGAGATGACGGATGATGCAGATATATGGACGAAGAAGACATTTAACACAAACAATTTGAGATAATAGCTGGCTAATACTAAACTTTACGAAACAACTTTTATAAATGCAAAAAGAAAATTGAGTCAGGGAGATTTTTTTCATTTTTGTTAGAGCTATTTCAATTGTTGAAATTACGATTTATTTTTGATGGATCCCACTTTTAGATCCCATTTTTTCGGTATTGGCGATGGATCCCATTTGCTATTCCCATCGAATCCCATATTATAACAACATGTGTACTTTTCAGAAGAAAAGTGATTTACCTCTAGCAAACATTTAAAAAGCAGCGTGTTTTCGGGTCACCGACTATTAAATGATGAAATGAATGAAAGACAGAACAATGAAACATGAATGAATTCATATTTGAGTTGCACACAAATCATGTACTTTAGTGTTAAAATGTCAGGTCACCTTTCGTCGTCAGCTCTGCTCGGGTGAAAACAAAGAAAAATAGAGAAATAAAATAAATAAATAGAGAAAACGACGTTTTCTAAAAATGAAACCTAGCTAGATCGCCTTTGAAATTAAGAACTAAGTCGCCATTTTAATTGAAGTGAAAGATGAACAAAAACGCTTAAGAGTGAAGCCATATTACTGCACGAGGCAATGAAGAAATGCTTTATTTTTTATTAGGAACGGCAGGTGTTTCCTGCGGCTCTTCCAAGGTGTGAAGTTTTTATTATTACTGCGGTTAAAAATCCCTATGTATTAAGGTTTTTGTTTGGTAGTTACGTCTAGTTTAAGGTACTTCCTTTCGCGTTCATTATTTTAATTGGTATGGTTGAATCAGTGTTGATTAATTTTGAGGACTTCTTTACATGTAGACTAAATGATCTTTTTATGTATCGAACTTACTCCAACGTGTCAAAACTATCATGGTTCCACTGTGAGAGTGAGACGGAACTATACAGGACGAAGAGCGCTATCCCTTTATCACAACGGAATCATGAATACGTGCGTTGACACTATACTACGGAATAATAATATGTACAAGTAAAAATTAAAAAATTCCAAAAACCCCGGCAATTTTTTTTTTATTTCATACTTTTTAAACTTGACATAGTAGTAGACACGCTTCGATCAACAATCTATCGAACACTTAATTATGACACGATATCTTGCGATAATACTCCGTTTCAAACAGAAAACAGACCATAACTTTTGAACGGCTAAACCAAACATTTAATTTTCACCAAACATAGCTAAGAACACTCTCGACAAAGTCACCTTTAAAACAAAAAAAATAAATAAAATCGAAATCAAAATCGGTTCATCCGTTTAGGCGCTATGATGCCACAGACAGACATACAGATACACAGCAACACACGTCAAACTTATAACACCCCTCTTTTTCCGTCGAAGGTTAAAAACCAAACGAAATTATTTGTCTGTGTGTCTCGAAAAAACTTATTATAAAGTAGATTATTCCAATTGACCAATGACTATACCTGCAATACAATGTTTATAAATAACATATTTTATTTCTGCTTTACAGTATTCTATACAATCCTACAACCCCTCTTATCTCAAAGAACGTTTCAAGTTCCTTCATGAGACTCATAATAGATATCTGAAGGTCATCGGAAAAAATGAGACTAGAGATGCCGATGCATTCCACCAGCTATTACGACAAATCTTTTACGGTTCAAGCGGTGCGGTTGTGGAATGCTTTGCCCGTGTCAATAAGGCGTGCTCAATCTCTGCCCATTTTTTAAACTATGGTAAAGAATCACTTCATCTCTCTTTAATAGTTGTATTTCTTGATTTCTATGCTTTTGTTCCATACTTATTACTGTATATATTTGTCTATATATATATGTATTTTATATATAAATAGTACACCAAAGACTACCTACAGTACTGTCTTTCCTTCCATTTTTTAAATCCATCCAAAGGTTGTCTTGAAAAGATCGCTTTTAGCGATAAGGCCGCCCATCGTGTCACCCAGTGTAATGTTTTTCTTCGTCTATACTTTCTGTAACTGATATGGTGCACATAATAAAGAGTATTTCTATTATATTTAGACTGACGGATACATAAGTGATAAAAAAGGTATTTCCTACTATCAAAGCGTTTACTATGATAACCTTATCTTGGCATGAAACTATTTGGATAACGATGTCGCATTTGCGTAGTTTTTAGGGTTCCGTACCCGAAGGGTCCAAACGGAACCCTATTGCTGTCACTCACGTTTCCGTCTGTCATTCCGTCGTTTGTCACACGCGTTTTACAGCCAAACGGTTGGAGCTACAGTCTTCAAATTTTCACAGTATAAGCATCTTGTTGACCCAAAGCTATACAACATGTCAAAAAATATTTTAAATGTTATAAGGGAGCCCCCTCCCATACATCTAATGGGGGGGGCGTGAAAAAAGATTCTTGACCTACCCCATCGAGTATACCCCACCCCCACGTTGTTTAGAACTCGTTGTGTAGATAAATACTGTATATTTTGTTGTTTAAAAAATATTGGAAAACAAAGAAATGAGAACCCATCAGTCAGTTTTATTTTACAAAATTTAGTTCCGAATATTTTTTTAACTGCCCAATGACCTATGAACTTGAAATTTGGTGATAATGTTTATTATTACGATAAATATTTTCTTTGATAAATAGATTTTTTCAAGAAATTCCCTCATTTTTCGTATTACAATCAACTTAATTTTGTAGTTTGGTACGGAACCCTAAATGTGCGAAGTCCGACACGTTCTTTGTCGAGTATATAACGTAACATTGTTGCTAAAATAAACCTATTCGAAATGTGAGATTTAAAAGTAAGTAATACAATGTATCGTTAGAAGGATTATTGAGGATAGTCTTTATGATTGTTAATAGGTACAAAAAGTAATCACAAAATATGGAGTTGAATTAAAACAGCCTCTACAAATGGTAACTAGTACCCACTATAAAAATTCCCAGACCACACTTTGCCCACTAGTTTTATCTTAGTTAACAATAAGATTGTAAATTGATCGACTGAAGCACCAATATTTCAGCCACGTGTTCGTAGTTATTGATTGCCGATATCATAAAGACCATATTCATTGTGCTGCAGGGAAGTTTATATACTCATTATAATGTAGTTTGAACGTTATATTAGTATTATTGCGCAGTAGTAAAAAAATTACTAGCTTATCAACTCTTACAGTGAAATATAATAAAACTGTGTTATGTACACTTTTGAAGCCAAAACGTGATATACTCGTAACGTAATCGACGATTTAATTTAAGTGTATCATATCAAGGACAACGAATGACAAAAGAATGTCATGTCTGGTTTTAAGAGACCAAGATGACTGCGTTTATCGACAAACATACTATGTGATGAAGTTTACGGTGTGCTTCTTAAGGGCCTACATACGCTTTAGTGCCATAAAACGGTAACTTTCTAAAGCATACTCCTTAGTAACGGCCAGGTTAAAAGGTTTGAAACATATACTTATTTATTATTGTTTCATGTACATTATTTTTGAAACATGGTTTTTTCGTATAACAAATAGCTTTGCTTTAAAAAAATAATTAACAACACGATATTTTTTCGCTACTTTTGGATACTCCTCCAAAACGACGTAAATGTTTAAAAATATTTGTACACAGAAAATTTGATGGCTAGAATTTCTTCATAACTGAAACAGCATATGTAAATATAAAAATATTTTGTAAACAAAACTGTCCAAAAGGAGGTTCAATGTTGAAATTCTGGTTCCGCGCACGGCCAGTACTGCGTTAACATTGGGGAATATATACGCCTTAAGCCAATTGCATGGCACAAGACAGACCAAAATGAAATGAATACTTTGTTTTTCGTATCGATATTCTCAACTTTTCAAAATTTGGCCAACCAATATGTGGCTACTTGGACAGCTCTATCATTCACCACGTTCAGATCCCGAAATGTCCAGGGGGCTGGGCACAAAGAGCAGACGAGGATGTGGGTGACGTGACATAATGAATTCTTTACATTTTGATGAGGCATTCAAGATGGCAAATGGCTCTTATTTAAAGATCAAAGTAGGTACCTACGAGGTTTGCTGTCTACACTGGTCCCAACGCATCATTCTATGGATGACCACTGCTTATATGCCATACCAATTTCTCACAGACATCTACAATGAATCGCCTAGAATGCAAGTCACGCCGCTACTATAACCGGTCATCAAAAGCCAATAGCTCGCCAAAAAACGCAACCAGAGACTCAAGACATAATGACATTCTATTAGACACAGCGACTGTCGGAAAGGAAATAGTAGATTGTTTATCTAGGGAGCAAAAAACTATTATAAAGGCGAGAGTGTTTTTTTTTAATCCTGAGCGCCGCGAGGGATTCAAAGTACATCATTCGAGCTTAAAATAGAGTTGCTCCCGAGGTGGACACTCAACTTTTTATCACTCTCTATGAGAAAATAAGTAAGTGCAACTTATGAACAAGAACGTTATGTTAATAAAGTGCATCGTAACAATTTTATTAGTACCATCCGTTACAGTTGTAGATTTATTTTTTAATTTGGCTCGCGCGGGGTTTTCCAGCCAGTCACTTGTACAATACAATGTACCCATGCGGTTCGAAATGGAATTCCGATAGCTCATTAGCCATTACCTCATACATTCGGAGTAATCGATTTTTGCGATGTAATCCTATTTTGGTCCGCATGGTATGTTATTCATCTCTTTGCTGATTGGAACATTTCAGTCAAGCGTAGGTTACGGAACTATTACTTATCCTCTCTTACATAGCCCGGTCTTCGTCATAGTTATTATATTTAAATTTCTGTTTCATTTAGAATAGGATATTTATTATAATATTTATTAGTCTATTGTTTTAAAAATTATTTATGTATTTTATTAGTTAGATAGTTTATTAATATCCGCCTTAATTATTGTTCATATATATATATTTTGTACCCCTACCACTGTTGTGTTCTTTTTTAACCCAAAGGTTGACTGGTAGAGAATGCCTTGCTGCATTAAGTCCGCCTATGTATCACCATTGTACATAAAGTTTAAATAAATAAATAAACATTTACTAACAATATCCACATTCCAAATTCAAATCACTTTTAGTCCCTAGGGATTAATGAGCTATTTTAGTCCTTGTTAACGAAGAATAAACTAGAGCTTTATGAATAGATATGATTAAAAATAACATATTGAGATTGTCAGGTCAGGTCATTTTGGAATTTCGATAATCACTGTCGCTTCTTCTTGTTTTGGAGTTGATGCAAAACTGTCGAAATACTTAATAGGCTCAGTAGATGGCCTCGTTTAATTGCAGCTTGGCTTTCATTAGGCCCTTCAAAGTGCAGGTGTATGGGCATTTGGGGCACTCTAGCAAGAGTGTCATATCCTGCACAGGGGCGCCGTAGCCATTGCTATCGCTAAAACAATGACACTTTGTCTATCTAGAGCATCAGGTTCACAGCAACGTTGTTGTCTACCTATACCGTAAATTCTAGTATCGCAACCACACAACAATATCAGCCATCATGTCACATTTCAGCAGATCCTTAGTCCGATGTCATCCATCATGTCACATTTCAGCAGATCCTTAGTCCGATGTCATCGACCCACGTCATTGTATTGTAAACTAAAGAATAAGGATGCAGGACCCGTCACTACAATGGCCAGACATCAAATGCCAAAATCTCGCACATATAAACACAGCCCATAGCATAATCAGCGTATGATGTTCCCACTGCTGGGACACAGGCCTCCTTTCAGTGTGAGGGAATGGGCTATAATACACCATGCGGGCTCAGTACGGATTGGTACAGGTTACATGTCTTCGAATTGTACTAGGACAAGTAAGTTTTCTCACGATATTTTCCTGCAACATTTTGAGAGCAGTGATGATCACATGACCGCTACAGTCTTTCCCTATAACATAGACTCTCGAAAAACGAATACGCCACAATGCCAGCCGTCCCTCAACTAGAAAGTACATTACATCCAGTCCTGCAATGTCATCGACCCACGTCATCGGAGTGTAAACCACAGAATAAGGCTGCGGAAGGGGCTTAACGCTCCGCTAAATCTCTCGTGCACATATTAAGTTACGTACCTATCTAGTTTTTCTTGAGGGAACCTGGAGATGGGGTTCTTAAATTGAATAATGTTGTTGCTTGCAGAGACTAATGTAAAATGCATTTAAAGTCTTTCGATTTTTCTGAGAAAGATAACATGATATCACGCTTCTGTATTCGCCGAAGAGTTGGGCAGAAGTGCACTTATATAGTACACCCAAATTTCGGCAGTTAATGTTAAGTAGGTACCATTGCACAGATAATTATAATAATAGCATACAGATGCCTCATCCCATACAAAAAAACTGTGCAGACGTAACTAGTGTTGTTCGTCTAATTAAACTGATATTTTTTCTTAGAACATCGTTCGCGTCCAGTTGCCCTTCGTGCCCGACCACCTGCACCTTATAGGATTTGAACGTGGCAAATGAAAGAGCTGTCCGAGTGGCTGCATACTGGTCGGACAAAATCTGAATGGTTGTATAGTTTGAGTTGATCGACACGAAAGAAGAAGTAGACAAAACTAAATAACGAAGCTTATCACGCCATCTAGTGCAATTTATTTTAACCACATTTTCTTTCTTCGCGTTGGGTGCTCGTGACCATGGTTATAGGGGGCGAGCCTATTGCCATCAACGTGGCACAAAACCAGACTGCGGGCTATTACGGAGAAGTTTCCGGATAAAAAAAAAACGAGTAAATCTTTGCCCGACCCTGGAAGAATCCAGCCAATGCCAAACGCCAGTAATCAATCGTAATTCAAGTTTTGACATTTAAGAAAGACCTTGATTTTTAGAGTTCCGTACCCAAAGGGTAAAAACGGGTACGGATCCCTTCATGCGCTAGTCCTACTCGCACTTGGCCAGTTTTTTTAAATTAGGAAGGGATCCGTACCATTATTGCAAAAAACTTTTTTACAAAGAAATACTACCGACTTCCAAATAAGAAAACTACAAAGTGAAAAATAACTTTATTTTTGGAAGTCGGTGTCTTTCGTAGGTACCATTTTTTTTGCGTTATGGACACCGACTTCCAAAAATAAAGTTATTTTTCACTTTGTAGTTTTCTTATTTGGAAGTCGGTAGTATTTTTTTGTAAAAAAGTTTTTTTATTTTTCACTTTTTAGTTGTACCTACCTAATAGGCAAGTTGTTTAGTTAGTTTCCTATAACGCCAGAATAGATTACCCAAATATCATGTAACTTGAACAAAACCGATCAAATGAGAGATCTGCTTACCCCTTAAGAGCGTACTGGCGTGATGTTATGTTATGAAATGGTCTAAACAATAAACATACATGCGATTGCAGCAGTCCCGAGAGTTTTGCCGCTATTTATTGAAGAGTTCTGTTGTATATCTTCGAAGTTCTTCATCAGATCTTCACCAAATTAAAATGGGACCAATTTCGGAACAAACTCTTTCAAAAAAAAAAAAGTTTTTTTTAAATCGGTCCACAATTGACGGAGATATCGGTGAATATACACAAAAAAAAAAAAAAAAAAAAACATACAAGAAGTCGAACATAGAACCTCCTCCTTTTTCGAAAGTCGGTTAAAAATGGCAAAAAAACACGTTTGTTATATGGGAGCTCCACTCAAATATTTATTTTATTCTGTTTTTAGTATTTGTTGTTAAAGCGGCAACAGAAATACATTATCTGTGAAAATTTTAGCTGTCTAGCTACACGGTTCATGAGATACAGCCTGGTGACAGACGGACAGACAGACAGACAGACGGATCGCAGAGTCTTAGTAATAGGCTCCCGTTTTTACCATTTGGGAACGGAACCCTAAAAATGATCAGTATAAATTGTTTTAGAATCCACGTGTTATCCTTGAAAACCTACTTTTATTCCCAGCCAACGATATTAAAAAAAAATGAATTAGAACGGTTTGCGGTGCGAATAAAAAATATAAGATTTTTATACTCGACGGGATAAGGGAAAATTGTTTTGCAGCAGTGAAATAACAATGTAGCCTTATTGCAGAACTTTATATTGTGGACTTTCTCTAATCAAGGTTTATTTAATTTGCGGAATGGCTAAGGATTTACTTCTTTACAAGCTGCCGCCCGCGGCTGTGCTCGCGTGTTCACTAAATTATAATCATCATATCAGCCGAAAGTCGCCACATTGACCGGTCCCGTGCGTCCCGCAACCAGCGGATTCCTGCAACCTTCACCAGGTCATCGGTCCACCTGTTGGGAGGCCTTCCAACGCAACGTCTTCCGGTTTGCGGTCGCAACTCCAGAACCTTTCTGCCCCATCGGCCATCCGTTCTGCGAGCAATGTGCCCTGCCCACTGCCACTTAAGTTTGGCAATTCTTTGGGCTATGTCGGTAACCCTGGTTCTCTTACGGATCTCAACATTTCTGATTCGATCACGCAAGGAAACGCCGAGCATAGCCCTCTCCATTGCCCTTTGAGTGACTGTAAGCTTTCTGATAAGGCCCATTGTAAGCGACCGCGTCTCAGAGCCATATGTCATCACTGGCAACACACTGGTCATAGACTTTTGTCTTGAGACACTGTGGCAAGTTGGACGAGAAGACACCGCGCAACTTCCCGAACGCTGCCCAGCCGAGTCGGATTCGACGGTTGACCTTTTTCTCGAAGTTGGCCCTACCCAACTGGATCGTTTGTCCCAGGTAGACATAGTCGTCCACAACTTCGAGTGTAGAGTCTCCAACCTTGATAGCGAGTGGGTGTAACATGGGCATTCAACATCACCTTGGTTTTGTCCATGTTCATTTTCAGACCCACTCTTTTGGAAGCTCTACTGAGGTCATCGAGCATCGTACTGAGGCTCTCCATGGTCTCAGCCATGACCACTATGTCGTCGGCAAACCGAAGGTGAGTGATGTACTCGCCATTAACGTTGATGCCTAGGCCGCTCCAGTCCAGAACCTTGAATACATCCTCCAGCGCAGCAGTGAACAGTTTCGGAGAAATGTCGTCTCCCTGTCTCACGCCACGCTGGAGAAGGACTGGTTCCGAGGTCTGATCCTGAAGACGGACTGACATGGTGGCGTTTCTGTACAGACACTTCAACACCTCAATGTAGCGGTAGTCAATCTGGCACCTAGAACCTAAATTATAAACTTAAAAATTATTCTGATGAATAACATATGTCCAGTTTCACCAAAATCCGTTCAGTAGTTTTTGCGCCAAACAATAACTAACAAACATACATCCATCCACACAAAATTTCGCGCTTAGGTATAATATTAGAATGATTGAATATACCGTCACTAGGAGTCTCTAGACATATAGACATTGTTTCAGCGATAACGATCCAAGTCGAAAAGTAAAAAATATTCATAACAATTTTTTTTTTAAACATGCTTTTTTCGTATTCTTCTCAGTAAATCTTTTCATTTGATACCCATACCATGGCAGTGCACAAAAAATAACTATTCCGCCATCTTGGGCCGTCCGCCATATTGGATTTAGAATCACGTCACTTAGCTAGCCATGCATTGTCAACCAAACTTAACGTGTATGCAAAATTTCATCTTAATCGTTGGAGGATAACTGCTTTAAAATTTACATAAATACGTTGCAAGATAAATAAAAGCTTATAAAAAAATGTATGGAAATGGCGTGCGCTACCAATGTCATTCATTCATCAATTTTGAACTACTACCGTTTTCAGATTTAAGAATTTGGAGTTGAATACATATACATATTAACTCTACTCAAACCTGAAAACCAATCAAACTATGGCATTTGCTACCTAACGAAATTCCTAAATGAACGTACTGGATTATATATAAGTAGGACAGCCTAGCCTTAGCCTATGAATAAGGGCATTTAACCTGTTTACCATGAACTTAAGGTTAGCAGATCAGTTAGCTACATAGAATGTTACACATAAGATCAAGTATGGAAGTCAAGACGAATTCACACCGTTTATTTGAACTAATTGCTGTCTATCATTCAAATAAGATTTAACCAAACTTAACGCTGACTGACCTAGCCCGTAATGCTCAAGTTTCAGAAGTAACGTTTCATGATTAACGCAATCAAACGCCTTCGACAGGTCGCAGAAGATACCTATAGCATCCTGCGACTCTTCCCACGCATTAAAGATGTGTTTTAATAGGGTGACACCAGCGTCAGTTGTACAACGTCCTCTGGTGAAGCCATACTGTTTATCATGCAAGATGTTATTCGTATTAAAATGAATGAGCATTTGATTTAGCATTATCTTCTCAAAAACCTTGCTGAATACTGGCAACACGGATACCGGTCTATAATTATTTGTGTCTTTACTGTCCCCGGATTTAAAAAGTGGTATAACCTTACTATATTTCATTAGATCCGGAAAGACTCCTTGATCTACACACAAATTGAAAATCAAAGCCAAGTACGGCGCTATAGTCTGAATAATGGAGGTACAAGCTTTGATGGACATTCCCCACAGATCTTCAGTCGGCTTGATCTTGATTTGCTTAAAAGCTTTTATTACTGTTGTGGGGTTTATATGTGAAAAGTTAAATACATTCGGGCAGGCTGAAACGTTCGCGTTTAATAATCCGAAAGCAAGCGAGGGCGAAGAATTTAAGGTTTCAGTAGTTTTAATTGGGATGTTGGTAAAGAAATTTACAAATTCTTGCGCAACTTTTTTGTTATCTCTAATAAGTCCGTGTGTGGTCTCAAGCGTGTAATCAGTATTATTTTTTTTATTCCTATTCGTTTCATTGTTTATAATTTTCCAAACAGTCTTGATTTTATTTTCTGCAAATTTAACCTTATTGCTAATGTACAAGGCCTTAGCTGCCTTGCACGTATTTTTAAAAATTCTTGAGTAAGTAGCAACATACTTATTAAACGTTTCAGTGTTAATACAAGGCTTAAGGCCATATAGCTCGTAAAGTCTTTCCCTACTTTTTCTAAGTCCTGTAGTCGCCCAGTCACTGAATAAAAACTTAGGGCATATAGTTTTAGTTTTCTTCTTAAAAGTGTTATTGAACTCTTTTTGAACCACTGAGAAAACTTCATCATACAAAATATTACCATCATTCACTGTGAGGTCCTGATAACTTAACTTACTGATTAAAGTGCTGTTAAATTTATTTAATTTACCGGATGTTATTGGTCTGGATTGAATTTGCACTTGTTTTATTGGTATGTTGGACTCAAATGTTACCATTAGCCCACTATGATCCGAAGGCAGACAATTCATAATGGCTTTGTCTAAGTAGTCGCAGCAACAAAAAACATTATCAATACATGTAGCAGTAGTCACAGTTGTTCGTGTTGGTTCCATAAACACATGTGACAAATTAAATGATTTGAAGAGATTTAATAATCTACTGCTATCTGAATTATTTTCTAAAATATTTATATTAAAGTCACCACAGATTATGACTAGTTTATTACCATTTGCAAGTTTTGCCAAAACATCCTCCATCACTGACTCAAATATAGAGTAGTTTCCATAATTGGGGGGTCTGTAAACGCACACTATAACATGCTTATCCAGCTCAACGCAGGACAGTTCAACACTATGTTCAACTGATAGATCTACAATATCTTTACGAGGTTTTGATTTAATACCATTTTTTATTAATATAAGTGAACCTCCACGCAACATAATATTTCTATTAAAACAACTGCCCACGGTATAATTTTCATAATTAATTAGCATTGCATGATCTTTAAGCCAATGCTCAGTAAAACAAACAATTTCAAACATTGTTTTTTCCAAAAACAGTTCTATTTCCAATTGCTTCGCAGAAAAACCTTGAATATTTTGATGGAATAATTTCAAGGAATTCTGCTTAGCCCCTTTTTTTAAATTAACTAAGTGAGAGCAAGAAGGTACCTTCTTGATGGTGGATGTTCTCGTACCTATTTCGTTGTTGGTACCCTCCCTTGTCCTACAAACTAGTTTAAACTATAAATATTAATAGCAGAAGTGCTAACGTTATTAAACTTATTGACCACCTGTAAATTAGTATTACTACTAACATCAACTACAGTACATACCTTCGACATACTATTTATGTCTGAGTTTATAGTAAAAGATATATACAATTCATTTAAAGAATATGCTATTAACATAGCAATCGTACGCCTACACCTAGGTGACAGAGAGAAAGCTCTCTGGGTTACATGGAGTCCACTAATAAATTTATTAGTGTCAAAAAACAATAATTTGTCATTATGACAAGTCAACATTTGCAAAATGTTATTTAATTTAAAAATACGATTGTTCTCCTGTTCTGAGAACTTATCAGAGTATGGAAAAGCACATACCATCAGATTTCTTAAATTTAATCCTAACAAGGTGTCAATACCGCCCACTATGTCCTTTTTGGTAATGCCAGTACTATTACCTAATAGCAAAACCATTGTAGAATAATTATCCATATTTGAATTTATAATTTTTTTAATCATTTGCTTGAAACTAATATTATGGTAGCAATGATTTGTAGAACTGTAGCTAAGGTAATTATTTAGTATTTTTCCAAAGCCAGAACCTATTTCGTCACTAAACATTATTGTTTTATATTCCTGTGAATTGGGTATACAGATTTTTTCTGGAAGCACCAACATTGGTGGAGACAAGTCACCTTGCAGCGGGGTGGGTGGTGTATGGTTGGCACAGCTACATGAGGCACTAGTCAGAGACTCATACCTCTCTGCATTGTACTTCACCAAGTCCAACAATTCCCCGGCCTCAAACAAGCGCTCACTCAATTGCTGTTGTGAACTCTCATATTTCTCAAAAATTTCCTTCAGTAAACACTCCTTATATAGTAAATCATTTTGGAGGCACTGAGTATCTACATCATACATTTTCCTACATTTATCTAGTTCCCCCATACAGATATTTAATTTACTAGTTAGTTTACTAGTTATGTCATTGATACATAGATACATACATACCAAGCTAATAAAAGCGTGTTAAAAACAGAGCAGTAAGAAAAGAAAAACATTAAACCCCCCCCCCCCCCTTCCCTCCATGTCCAGCAGGAGACAGAAAGAGACAGCAAGCGCAGAAAATAAGTATGAGATCAGCACAATTGAACTGACAAATGAAAATGACAGTCCCTAAAACACCTTGGCCATTTTCTATATTTTTAGTTTAGGTAAGGATTGCTGTAATCAAACCCTTTACAAAGAGTCTATCGCGTAGAAATGGCAGTGACGAAGCTTTATAAAAAACCGGCCAAGAGCGAGTCGGACTCGCGCATGAAGGGTTCCGTACCAATATCGCAAAAAGCGGCCAAAAAAACACGTTTCTTGTATGGGAGCCCCACTTAAATAGTATTTGTTGTTATAGCGGCAACAGAAATACATTATCTGTATAAATTTCAACTGTCTAGCTATCACGGTTCATGAGATACAGCCTGGTGACAGACGGACGGACAGACAGACAGACGGACCGCGGAGTCTTAGTAATAGGGTCCCATTTTTACCCTTTGGGTACGGAACCCTAAAAACCAAGCATTCCTAAGTTCGCTGAGCCATCCATATTTATGTCCCGGTGCAGCTACTGTATTGCATGTTGGCTCGCAAAGTGTTTCACGTCGGATAATCCTGAAATGTCGAACTCTAGGAACGGGCTTTGAGCACAGATTACTATTTGAGTTCGAAATAACAATGTGTTCGTCGAATGTCGATTTAGCACGGACTGGACACGTGTCGCGTTTTTGAGATTCCATGTCGAGCGAGATATGGCGATGTCAGTTTGCTGGAAACGACGTGAGTTGCCGGATATTTGCCACTGCGTTTTCGAAGGTATTTTAACCGAAATTTATTTACATCTGTTCGCGACGAAGCGTCATCAACCATACTAAATGGTTCATAGAAATTGAAGTTTGTATGTGTAGACATGTCTGCTTACCACGGCGCGCCACCTGATACTAAAATGAATTTTAGAGGCACGTTTATATTTATACTAAAATTTTACCTACATATTTTGAGATAGTAGTATAATGTTTTTAGTGTTTGTCAGTATGTTATAGGGTTCAATAGTTCACCCTTAACAGAGTAAAATCATTAGAAAGCATACTGATAAGAGTTATCATAGTAAAAAACATAAATTTCTGTCATACGATACGTCTGTGCTCGGCGACGGATTAGTTCCGAATGAACCGTGAGAGGGAACCACACGTTATTTATAGTTTTGGTGGTTTTTGAAAATATTATAGTAATTAAAATCATGTTTTTAAGGGCTTATCCTATGTACTGGACATGAAATCAGTACATAATGATGAAACTATGTGAAGACCACATAGTTTCTGCTATGTAAATAGGAATATTGACTTGATATCTCAAACACCAAATATATGGTTTTAGGTCATTTTAGGGTATATGGGGGACCTAGACCGGGACAGGAAGCCTATATACACCTCATAGTTAGCGTAGTCTTTTATATAAAGCCCATTTACTTGAGATATCAAGTCAGTATATAATAGAAAAACTGCTGTTTATCTGGTTTTTGGCAATCGCTTACGGTTTTAGGTGCCCTAAGTACCTAGAAACATATAGGTGTACTGGTAAAAGTACTACCATTGGAAAGCCTGCTAAAAGGGCTTCCAGGCGGTTTCTAGATGGGAAGAATCGCTTGGATAGTCAACGAGATAAGCAGTCGTGAAAAATGTAAACAACGTAAAACGTTGAAATTTGTAGACCCTTCAGGTGGAATAACTCCATGAAGGGAATAGATGTACTCATGGTGTAAGTACTTTCGGATGGCTTGCTGGACTAGCTACCAAGCCATCACTTTGGAGCGAAAATCGCTCAAGTAGTTTAAGTACAATTCCAGAAAATAGGTTTCTGGAAATGTAATTTTTAGTCAGTTTTTGGCACTCCCCGGGACTATACACCCCTGGGAATTCCGAAAATAAGGAATTTTTGGGGACCTCCCGATGGCCCGTTAAACGCACCATCGTGTTGTCCCAATCTTATTAGTGTTTTTATATCTAATTTCTCTGATAGCTGGGCGCAAAGAAAGTGACCAGCTATCAAATTTGTACATATCAAGGCACCTTATGTGCATATGACCTAGATAGACTTACATAAACACTAGAAATGTAAAGTGTGGTCTATTGGCTACCAGAATCCCCATAATAGGCGGTGATTGTCTGGTTAGCCTAAGTAGGAAGTCCTAAAGTCGGTGAAATGACTTAGGAATTTATAGATTCGTTACATAAGGGATGATATCCCATAGAAGATTCCCGAAAATAAGCTTTTTCTAGACGTCAACAGACAGCCTGCTATTGGCACCAGCAGGTCAACCCAACCTATAGATATCCTTAGGCTAGGTTAAAAGCTATTAAGGTTTTAACTGGGAAATAAAGGGAATTGTCCTTTTATTTCATGGAAATAGTCTAGGGAAGCTATCAATACCTGGAAATTAGGTATATTGATTAGATACATAGATAGGGGGCGTTACTGTGTTACAGTACGAAGGAATCCAGCTATTGATAGCACCATGGAAGGGGTGCGGTAACCCTATTTACCAAATATGTATAAGGGTTTTTTACATAAATAAAAATTATTTTCGGCGAGAATTTGCGGGGCTCTCAATAATGGCACGATGCGAGGGTATAAAGAACCCCCGGGCCCAAAATAGAATTTGTAGTCATCCAAAGCTAGTCGCTTGTACTTGTCTTAGTAAATAAGAAGTAATTCTTATATAGAATCAAGTCTCAGAAATTGTTGAGAGCCCTAGAATCGTGCCGTGTACTGAATAACTTAGTGTTTCATTTAATTCATCGACTTCAACCCTTATGAAGACATCCCTTTTCGATCCTGTCGAGCTGAACCTCGGAACCTGGACACCAGGAGTGCTGATCCAGAAGTAGGCAACCCGGAATCTGGAAATAACTCAAGTACAGCCAACACATCGTTGAATCGTTAGAGTCGATTTGCAACCCTACGTCACTGCTGCAGCTAGGCATCCAAGAACCTTTGTTTTCGTTGATGTGGATGGGGCGTTCAGCGGCAATGGCCAGAAGGTTTACGCCCTTCTTTTCTCGGGGCCAATGAACACGCTACGTCCTGCACATTTAATGGTCCTTGCGAGCCAGATTTTGGAGCCTGGCGTCCCGGCAAAATTCGACGACGGACACATTTAATGGTCCTATCGAGCCGAATTTTGGAGCCTGGAGAGCCCCAGGACGTCGGGAACAGTAGATCCAGAGAAAACAACTGGGTGCCTGCATATTAAGTCGGCTACGTGCAACACAACGTTGACCCGTTCGAGCCGAAATTCGAAGTCTGGAGCGCCCCAGGACGTCAGGAAGAAACAGTGGTGGAATTAATTTTTCGAATTTTGGAGAAATTAATTTCACAAATAAACCAAAAATCGACGTGCACTGCAGGGAACAAGTCCTACGTGCCCTATTTGCCGCTGGATCCAAGAGGTAAAATTCTGGAGACAGTTATTGAAAATACCCTATTTTTTCAATAATTGTAAGAAAATAGAAGAAATTTTCTGTGAGCCGCAAAATGCTGTATGAAGACAGATGCGCATCCTTGAAGCCCCAAGAATAGTTCCTGAAGACTTATCGCTGAAAACTACCCTATGTTATCAGTGATTTGTTCTAGAACTGAACGCTTGTTTATTCAACCAAGAATACTCGTTCAGAAGATTGGATTACGTCTTTGACGCGGAAGAATAGTTCCTGAAGACTTATCGCTGAAAACTACCCTTATGTTTTTAGCGATTTGTTTAAAAAACGAGCGCCCGTCAGAAAAATACAAGACGTGCGTTTAGAAGGCTGATGTGCATCCTTGATGATTGAAGAATAATTCCTGAAGCCTTATGACTGAAAACAACCCCTATGTTTTCAGGAAAATTTTGAAGACTGAATTTTCGTCAGTGAATGGAAGAAACGTACTCTGAAGACTTAGATACGTTTCGGATGTACTGACTAAGCGGTTCCTGAAGCACTATCACTGAAAATAACTTTGACGTTTCGGTGATTTATTTGAAGATTGAATTTTCTTCAATCAAGCAAGATACGTGCTCGGAAGATTGATGCACGGCTCTGATGCTTTGGACAAGCAGTTCATGAAGCATCACCACCGAAAAGTAACCTTGACTTTTCGGTGATTTAGAATTTGATTGAATTATAGTCAATCAAATAGAACATACACGTTTATGGGAAAAATAAACTTGTATAGCAAATGCCTGAAGTTTCCTGAAGACTTATCACTGACCGTAAGTTTTTAGTGATTTTTTATTTGAAGATTGAATTATAGTCAATCGAAGTGGAGGTTAACTTCTGGAGATCGTCGGTTTGAACGCTGAAGCCCGGAACTGGGACTTATCTTTGAAAACTAACTTCGAGTTTTCAAAAGAAAATATTTCAACAACAATGCCGATAACCAGATCCAAAGGCAAGACGCCGGAGGCATGGACCGTGGAGTTGGATCAGCCAGCTGGCATCAGACATGAGCTGCCGCCGTGTTCACCTTCCACAACCGAAGGGACCGAGCCGTCGGACGAGCAGCGCCATCTAGCGCCTCAAACTGAAAGCACTCCGACGCATCAACCAATAGAAACTGATCAAGCGGTTTCTACCAGAGTAACCAGATTAGAAGGAGCTTCAGACACAACATTGAAACCTTCTCAGAAAGAGAAGATTTCCGAAGAAGACAGACGTACAGCGATGCCGATGACTACCCGGGGTGACGCCCGTATCGAACATAGCCGTCCGCCGTCAACTAGAGTGACTCGGTCACGAAAAAACATAGACAAAGCTCGCGAAGACTTACTCAAAATTAAGTTGGAGCTTGCACAACTGGCACTTCAGAGAGCGGAGGAAGAGGGTTCCGAAGCTGAATACCTGGATGACAGAAACTCGAATGACGAGTACGTGCGTTCATGGCTAGAAGAGGCACCAGAACCTCAGCCTGAGAAGGAGGATAACGTCGTTGAAGGGGGAACCAGAAATTCTATGCATAGACCCCTGACTGCGGCCGCCACCAAATCGCAAATAGAAGGTCAGCATCCTAAGGAGAGAGAAGTGCGAAAGCCTCCAGTTGCAGCGTCAGCTGAGTGTACAGGAGGTCAGAGGGATAGTCTCCGTCCATTCTTGACGGAGTTGACGTCCGCTATAGCGTCGCTAGCCGACAGGAAAATAGAACAGCGGGACCAACCGAACCCCTCTGCGTCGAAATTCGTCATGACATTGCCGAATTTCAATGGTTCTCATACTGAATGGCTATCATTTCGGGCCATATATGAGACAACTCGAGCGTACTTTACGGACATCGAGAATACAGCGAGGCTGAGGAGAAGCTTACATGGACGTGCAATGGAAACCGTCAGCTCAGAACTCATCGGACATGCCAGGCCCGATGACATCATGAAGGAACTCGAGCTGCAGTTCGGCCGTCCAGACTCCATAGCGCAAGCTGAAACAGATAGATTACGCGGACTGCCGCGCTGCAGTGAGTCACCAAGAGACATCTGCGCGTTTGCAAGTCGCGTAAGAGGTGCTGTAGTCACGCTCCGCGCGTTAAAAAAGGGTCATTACCTTATGAACGCGGAGCTTATGCGATTGTTAACAGAGAAGTTACCCAATTCGCTACGAGCACAATGGTACCGATCATATTCGGAGAAGTACCAATCGGTGCCAGATATTTCATTGTTCAGTAATTTCATATCTGAACAGGCACACTTCTGTAGTCCATTCGCCCCACCCGAAGGCATCGCTTCGGCCGAGGCGAACACCAACAGACGCGTCACACAAAGGACGCATATAGCTACGGACCAACCGGTAGGAAAATGCCGTGTTTGCGACGTGGGACATCACTACGCCACTGGATGTGCACAATTCAGGGGCGTAGCTGTCGAGAAAAGATGGGAGCTAGCGAAAAAACACAATCTATGTTATCGCTGCCTTCAACATCGACGAGGCAACCACACTTGTAAGAGAAAACAGTGTGGCCAAGACGGGTGCAGAGATACGCACCATCGGCTTCTTCATAGGAAGAAGCAACAGCAGAGGGAAGCCAACAAGAAGCCCGATGTTCCTGAATCCCGCAAGGATCCTCAGGAAACGGTGGCCAGTTTCGGGTCACCATCGAGCCAGGCGTACCTCAAGATAGTGCCGGTCCGGGTAATCGGACCGGCGGGAGAGGTAGCAACATACGCTCTCCTAGACGATGGGTCCACCGTTTCGCTGATGGATGAAGACATCGCGAGGCAAGTCGGGGCAGAGGGCCCTGTGGACCCGCTCAAGATCGGTGCGATAGGCAACACCATGCTCACCACCCCATGCTCAAGAAGAGTCAAGGTGACGCTGGTTAGCCCGCAAGAGAGAAGGGTACAATTTAAAGCACGTACTATACCTAAACTCAGCTTGGCAAAACAAACAGTGAGCGATAGGGTTGTCGCACGCTGCAAGCATTTAACCGACTTGAGAAAAGAGTTGATGTACAACAATGGCGTGCCAAAAATACTCGTCGGCCAAGACAACTGGCATTTGTTATTGGCCAGCGAGATTCGCAGAGGTCCAAGACACCAACCAATTGCGTCACTTACAGCGATGGGTTGGACACTACATGGCGCGCACAGTAGTTTACTACGACAACAAGTACATCATGTCAATAGAATAACAACTGATGACAATTTGGATCATCAGTTGCGCGAACATTTCGCCATAGAATCGTTGTGCATAAACCCACAGCGACCCGCCTCTGACCCAGCAAGAAGGGCAGAGGACATTTTGAATCGATCAACTGTCCAATTAGAGAATGGACACATCGAAACCGCCATGCTTTGGCGTAATGAGCATGCTGAGATGCCAGATCTTATCTTATCTTATCTTATGGAGGGGCCGAGAAATACCTCGGACACTTCGACCCATTGGGATCTTTTGTGGTCCCCTAGATAACTTACTCCTCCTCATTCTCGTTGAAAACCGTTTTCATGAGTCTTACAACGAGACTAGGAGATATGAGCCTATAATCTTCTGGTTTTGGGTATCCAACCCCTAGGAGACTCATTCGCTTACCAGCCAGTGCATCGCATGTGCACAGTAGGTGCTCCATGCGTTCCGTATGTTCCCCACACAACCTGCACATGGGT
Source organism: Orthosia incerta (assembly GCA_948252205.1). Taxonomy (NCBI): domain Eukaryota; kingdom Metazoa; phylum Arthropoda; class Insecta; order Lepidoptera; family Noctuidae; genus Orthosia; species Orthosia incerta. Next base: position 16,514,518 of record OX411765.1, read on the forward strand.
GTCGCGGTTAGACCCATCTTCATGAGCATGTCGTTGGTTCCAAAGTGCCCAGTAAAGGCCCCAAGCAGGTAGCGGATTTGCCCCCTGCTCATGTTCCAAATGCAATCCCGGGCTTTGAAAGTGGAGCCCAGGAATCTCTTGGAGTGTTGTAGACCGGTAGTAGACAGCCAACAAGTTCGTTGTCTGTGATCTGCAAACTCCCTAAATGCGGCTTTTACGAGACACGTCGAGATGCCTACACATGGTTCTGGACCCACAAAATAATTCGCTGAGCCCTCCCTTGCCAGTTCATCAGCCACTTCGTTACCATGGAATCCTTTGTGCCCAGGGACCCACATCAGTTTTACCCTGTTGTGCTTCCCAAGCCTGTTTAGGGTTTGGATAGCATCCAGAATAAGTCCGGAGTCCACTTTGTAGGATGCCATGGCTTTGATTGCAGCCTGACTGTCACTAAGAATATATATGGATTTACCTTTAGTCCCTCTATCTATATTCTCTTGAGCGCAGGTTATAATGGCATATGTTTCCGCTTGGAATACAGTTGCCATCTTCCCTAAGCTTTTGCTACATTTGTAGCCTTTTGCGTATATTCCCGCTCCTGTACCTGATTCCATTTTGGATCCATCAGTGTACCACACCAGACTATCTTGTTCTGGTGGATCAAGTCCCTTCGTCCAGTCCTCTATTGTAGGGATTTGGACCTTGAAAGACCTCTCAAACACAAACATAGTTTGCATTTTATCGGATAACATGCTTGCTACCCGATCCAGGTCTTCATTCTCATCGAACTTTGTATGGTTAGTCTTTGGCTTAGAGGCATCCCATAGTCCAGCGACAGCGAGACGATGTAATGTCTTCCTTGCCTCGAATTCAACCATCATATGCAGAGGAGGGATATTGAGGTATCTCTCAATCGCTGCCGTAGGTGTTGTCCTGAAAGCACCCGTGATGCCGAGACACACTGTTCTTTGTAACCTGGTGAGTGGCGCTTTGCACGAGGCAAGCTTTGTTCTTGGCCACCACACTATGCTGCCGTATGTGATAATAGGTATTATCATTGTCCGGTACAGCCATCGTATCACTTTGGGCTTTAGCCCCCAAGTTTTACCGTAGGTAGAACGACACATGCCGAACACTCGTAAGGCCTTTGTCGTAATATTTTCCACATGAGTTTTCCACCTGAGTTCTTTATCCAGCGTTACACCCAGATATTTAACTTCGGTGGACCAGGGCAGTTTTATTCCATTGAGGGAGAGCTCTCCTAGGTTTCCTAGTTGTCTCTTCCTCGTGAAGGGAATAATGACTGCTTTGCTTGGGTTGATAGAGAGGTGGTTCACTGTACACCATTCCTCTGTCATCCTCAATGCCTGTTGTAATAATCCAGACACTATGTTCGGGAATTTACCATTGACCATTATAGCTATGTCATCCGCATAGCCTACTGTGTAGAATGGTCCGGTATTGAGTTTGGTTAGTAGCGAGTCTACTACCAAGCACCACAATAATGGTGACAGCACTCCGCCTTGCGGACAACCTCTTGTTGTTTTTGCACTAAGTCTGTCTCCCATTAGTTCCGATCTGACTGTTCTGCTTCTCAGCATATAGTCAATCCAGTTGCACGTGGTATCATTGATGCCATGTTCCTTTGCAGCAGTGCGTATGGACTCAAATGTTGTCTTGTCAAAGGCTCCCTCTATGTCGAGGAAAGCCCCGACACATATTTCTTGTCCCTCTAGCGCAGCCTCGGCTCGACTCGCAACATAGTGCAATGCCGTTTCCGTAGATTTGCCGGGGCTGTAGGCGCATTGTAGTTTATGTAGGGGGAATACCTTCAGAGGACCCTCTCTTAAGTACCTGTCTACCAGTTTCTCCAGAGTTTTCAAGAGAAAGGATGATAGACTAATGGGCCTGTAAGCTTTAGCTTCTTCGTAAGTCGGTCTACCCACCTTCGGTATAAAGGTGACTTTGACCTCCCTCCATGCTTTGGGTACGTACCCAAAGGCTATGCAGGCTCTGTAGAGCTTACTCAAATGGGGTATCAAAACAGATGCCCCTTCTTGCAATAGTATTGGGTAGATGCCATCTGGACCAGGGGATTTGAGTGGCTGGAAGCCCGCTATGGCCAGCTTCAGTTTATTTTCATCTACCACTTTCTTTGCCGTGAGCCAGTTATTTTTGGACGTGTGCCTTGTAAGCTCGTCCCTTGTGACTGGTTCCTCTTCATCGCTATCGCGCAGTATACATTCTGGGAAGTGGGTCCTAAACATCACGCCCAGAGTGTCCTGTCCAGTTTCCGTGAGTTGCCCATTCTCATCCCTTACAGATGCTAGTGGGTTTGTCTTGGTCATGGACATTGCCTTGCACAACCTCATCCCATTTGGCAGAGTTTCGATGGAAGTGCAATGCTGCCGCCAATTAGTTCTTCTGGCCTTGCGTACCGCCGTGTTATACCTTGTTAGCATGCTATGATAGCCGGAAAAATCCTTCCTGGCTTTTGCATCATTAAAGGCCTGTCGTGTTTCCTGACGTATGTATATGAGATGCCAGATAGCTTTGAGACAGCTCTGAAGAGGCTCGTCTCAACAGAAAAGAAGCTGGACAAGAACCAGGAACTTCTAAGAAGATACTCAGACCAGATGGACTCGCTAATAGCGAAAGGGTACGCTGAAAGGGCACCCGCAATTAGCACGCCGGGCAAAACTTGGTACCTCCCACACTTCGATGTCTTCAACCCAATGAAGCCAGACAAACTTCGCATCGTACATGACGCTGCCGCCAAATCGAGAGGAATGTCACTGAATGACTTCCTGTTAACTGGGCCCGACCTATTACAGTCGCTGCCAGGCGTAATGATGCGGTTTCGCCGCCACTGCGTCGCAATAACCGGTGACATAGCGGAGATGTTCATGCAAGTGAAGGTGCGGAGCCAAGACCGAGACGCGCTTCGCTACCTGTGGAGGGGAAACCGCAGAGAAGGAGCGCCAGAAGAATATAGAATGACGTCCATCATTTTCGGCGCAGCCAGTTCGCCTTGCACAGCAATTTTTGCAAAGAACTGGAACGCAAACAAATATATAGAGAAGCACCCTGAAGCTGTGGATGCTATACTACGTAGTCATTATATGGATGACTACCTAGATAGTTATAGAACTATCGAGAAGGCGGCAGAAGTCGCTAGTATGGTGCGAAAAATACACCTACAGGCGAGGTTTGAACTCAAGAAATGGGTTTCAAATAGCTCGCAGCTCCTAGAAAAAATGGACCCATCGCACATACAAACTGAGATGGTATCCATTGGAGATATAGATACGTCGGAAAAGATACTCGGCCTCATATGGAGGCCAGGCGAAGACACGCTGGGTTTCAACCTCACACTCGCGCGTCTGCCTGAGGGTATCTTGGACCGAGAGGCGCCCACCAAGCGAGAGGCGCTCAGAATAGTAGCGTCGCTATACGACCCACTCGGACTCGCCTCGCCAGTAACCATCAAGGCGAAGCAAATATTGCAAGAAGCATGGAGGCGAGGCGTCGACTGGGATCAGAGGCTAGATGTTGACCTAGCATTACAATGGAAAATTTGGGTACAACATTTACGCCAACTAAAAAACGTTAGCGTACCAAGATGCTATCCTGGATATAGCGACGCTATAGAAATGCAGGTGCATGTGTTCACTGATGCAAGCGAGATGGCATATGCTACCGCTATATACTGGCGGGCCACGACCGTGGAAGGCAAGCACTTAATAAGCCTTGTTATGGCGAAAGCGCGGGTGGCCCCACTGAAACTGCTTTCGATACCGAGACTCGAACTTCAGGCCGCGGTATTGGGAACCCGCGTAGCCGCAGCAGTGATGAGTGAACACGACTGCAAGCCCACGTCAGTAACGTATTGGTCAGATAGCAAGACCGTACTGACCTGGATTAGAAGAGGAGCGAGAGTATACAAACCTTTCGTTGCTCACCGAATAGCTGCTATTGAAGACAATAGCAAAGTCGAAGATTGGCGATGGATACCCACCAAGATGAACATCGCTGATGCAGCAACCCGTGACGTGCCACTGCGGTTCAACTCGGACCACGAGTGGTACTGCGGGCCGAGTTTTTTGTCTCTTGGGCCCGAATTATGGCCCACAGAGAAACCTCCGACTACAAACGACACGGGAGAAGAAAAAACTTTCGTTGTCACAGAAGGGGACAAGAAGAGCTTCATAGAAGCCGTTCCAGAGCCAAGCAGATTCTCCAGATGGGAGCGACTGCTTCGTGCGACCGCCACAGTTCTGCGTTTTATATCTCTTTGCAAAAATAGAACAGAGATAACGTCCTATAAACGGACGAGAAAAAACGCTGAAAAGGACCCAGACTGGCGCAAGAAGCCCGCTGTACCTGCACAGAAGCAGAAGCAGGCATGCAGAGCACCAACCCAGGTCAACAGACAAATCATAGAAGCAGAATTTCTCCAAGAAGCTGAGAAAATACTTGTCCAGGTCGCACAACAACAATCGTTCGCTTCAGAGTTAGCGAATGTTGAAGAAATAAATAAAAATAGCTCGCTGCGACCTTTACAAATTCAGGTCGTCGACGGCGTGCTGCGACTAAGAAGTCGCATAGCAGCTACGCAAGAGGTAGCTGAAGAAGTGATGCGCCCGCCTATATTACATGGCGACCATCACATAACGCAGTTGTACATAGACTGGACACATCGCAGTCTACAACATAGTGGCACCGAACTCACAATTAATGAGGTACGGCAGCACTACTGGGTCGTGAAGATGCGACCAACAGCGAAGAAGGTGATAGCAAGATGCCTGCATTGCCGTATACGCAAGGCACAGCCACCAGTACCTGCGACCGGCGACCACCCGAAAACGCGCCTCGCTCACCATAAGAGGCCGTTTACATATACCGGGCTCGACTATTTCGGCCCGCTATCCGTCACCGTCGGTCGGCAGCATCAGAAGAGATACGTAGCACTATTTACGTGTCTCACATCAAGGGCGGTGCACCTTGAAATCGCCGCCAGCCTTAGCGCAGACTCCGCCATATTGGCGCTGCGCCGATTCGCCGCACGCAGAGGATGCCCAGCTGAGATACACTCAGACAATGGCACCAACATGCACGGCGCCGACAGAGAGCTGCGAGACGCCTTCAAAACAGAGGCAAGTCGTAGAGGCATCGTATGGCGCTTCATAACGCCATCAGCGCCATTCATGGGAGGCGCCTGGGAGCGCCTAGTTCGTTGTGTAAAAAACACACTATACAATGTACTTACAGAAAAACACCCCACCGAAGAGGTGTTGTCCACACTGATTTGTGAGGCAGAGTACATTGTAAATAGCCGACCATTGACACACGTGTCGGTAGATGGTGATGATGATGAATCCATCACACCGAATCACCTTTTGCTCGGTGGGTCAGCCAGACTACCTACACCTGGCACGTTCACCGAGCAAGATATAGACAGCAGGAAAATATGGCGACGATCACAGATCCTCGCTGATATGTTCTGGAGTCGCTGGGTCAGAGAGTACCTGCCGGAGCTCCAAAACCGGCGGGAGCCACATAGTAGTGGGCCCAGATTTAAAGTGGGTGACCCTGTCCTGATAGCCGACGGCCAGCTGCCCCGCAATACGTGGCCGCGAGGCCGCATTGTGGCCGTGTATCCAGGAATCGACGGAGAAATCCGGACCGCTGAGGTACGCACGCTTGGCGGTACCTTGAAGCGTCCGGTGAAGAAACTCGTCCCACTGCCCCAGTAACCAGAGATGCCGGAGCGGCGACCGTCCTCTCGGTGGGCCTGGCCGGCAGCCGAGAAATGCCGTCCGTCGCTCACCGAAGGAATGCAGCGCCGCGCCGACAACACTTCGAGTCGACACAGCACTGCACGGCGGGAGATATGTTCGCGACGAAGCGTCATCAACCATACTAAATGGTTCATAGAAATTGAAGTTTGTATGTGTAGACATGTCTGCTTACCACGGCGCGCCACCTGATACTAAAATGAATTTTAGAGGCACGTTTATATTTATACTAAAATTTTACCTACATATTTTGAGATAGTAGTATAATGTTTTTAGTGTTTGTCAGTATGTTATAGGGTTCAATAGTTCACCCTTAACAGAGTAAAATCATTAGAAAGCATACTGATAAGAGTTATCATAGTAAAAAACATAAATTTCTGTCATACGATACGTCTGTGCTCGGCGACGGATTAGTTCCGAATGAACCGTGAGAGGGAACCACACGTTATTTATAGTTTTGGTGGTTTTTGAAAATATTATAGTAATTAAAATCATGTTTTTAAGGGCTTATCCTATGTACTGGACATGAAATCAGTACATAATGATGAAACTATGTGAAGACCACATAGTTTCTGCTATGTAAATAGGAATATTGACTTGATATCTCAAACACCAAATATATGGTTTTAGGTCATTTTAGGGTATATGGGGGACCTAGACCGGGACAGGAAGCCTATATACACCTCATAGTTAGCGTAGTCTTTTATATAAAGCCCATTTACTTGAGATATCAAGTCAGTATATAATAGAAAAACTGCTGTTTATCTGGTTTTTGGCAATCGCTTACGGTTTTAGGTGCCCTAAGTACCTAGAAACATATAGGTGTACTGGTAAAAGTACTACCATTGGAAAGCCTGCTAAAAGGGCTTCCAGGCGGTTTCTAGATGGGAAGAATCGCTTGGATAGTCAACGAGATAAGCAGTCGTGAAAAATGTAAACAACGTAAAACGTTGAAATTTGTAGACCCTTCAGGTGGAATAACTCCATGAAGGGAATAGATGTACTCATGGTGTAAGTACTTTCGGATGGCTTGCTGGACTAGCTACCAAGCCATCACTTTGGAGCGAAAATCGCTCAAGTAGTTTAAGTACAATTCCAGAAAATAGGTTTCTGGAAATGTAATTTTTAGTCAGTTTTTGGCACTCCCCGGGACTATACACCCCTGGGAATTCCGAAAATAAGGAATTTTTGGGGACCTCCCGATGGCCCGTTAAACGCACCATCGTGTTGTCCCAATCTTATTAGTGTTTTTATATCTAATTTCTCTGATAGCTGGGCGCAAAGAAAGTGACCAGCTATCAAATTTGTACATATCAAGGCACCTTATGTGCATATGACCTAGATAGACTTACATAAACACTAGAAATGTAAAGTGTGGTCTATTGGCTACCAGAATCCCCATAATAGGCGGTGATTGTCTGGTTAGCCTAAGTAGGAAGTCCTAAAGTCGGTGAAATGACTTAGGAATTTATAGATTCGTTACATAAGGGATGATATCCCATAGAAGATTCCCGAAAATAAGCTTTTTCTAGACGTCAACAGACAGCCTGCTATTGGCACCAGCAGGTCAACCCAACCTATAGATATCCTTAGGCTAGGTTAAAAGCTATTAAGGTTTTAACTGGGAAATAAAGGGAATTGTCCTTTTATTTCATGGAAATAGTCTAGGGAAGCTATCAATACCTGGAAATTAGGTATATTGATTAGATACATAGATAGGGGGCGTTACTGTGTTACAGTACGAAGGAATCCAGCTATTGATAGCACCATGGAAGGGGTGCGGTAACCCTATTTACCAAATATGTATAAGGGTTTTTTACATAAATAAAAATTATTTTCGGCGAGAATTTGCGGGGCTCTCAATAATGGCACGATGCGAGGGTATAAAGAACCCCCGGGCCCAAAATAGAATTTGTAGTCATCCAAAGCTAGTCGCTTGTACTTGTCTTAGTAAATAAGAAGTAATTCTTATATAGAATCAAGTCTCAGAAATTGTTGAGAGCCCTAGAATCGTGCCGTGTACTGAATAACTTAGTGTTTCATTTAATTCATCGACTTCAACCCTTATGAAGACATCCCTTTTCGATCCTGTCGAGCTGAACCTCGGAACCTGGACACCAGGAGTGCTGATCCAGAAGTAGGCAACCCGGAATCTGGAAATAACTCAAGTACAGCCAACACATCGTTGAATCGTTAGAGTCGATTTGCAACCCTACGTCACTGCTGCAGCTAGGCATCCAAGAACCTTTGTTTTCGTTGATGTGGATGGGGCGTTCAGCGGCAATGGCCAGAAGGTTTACGCCCTTCTTTTCTCGGGGCCAATGAACACGCTACGTCCTGCACAACATCTATACTTAATATTATAAAGCTGAAGAGTTTGTTTGTTTGTTTGTTTGTTTGAACGCGCTAATCTCAGGAACTACTGGTTGGAATTGAAAAATTCTTTTTGTGTTGGATAGTCCATTTATCGAGGAAGGTTATAGGCTATATAACATCACGCTACAACCAATAGGAGCCGAGCATAAATGAAAAATGTTGCAAAAACGGGCAAAAATATAACTTTTTGAGAGCTTTTGTTGCATGCGCTGGGGTAGGTGTAGGGTAGGTGTAGGGTAGGTGTACGGTAGGTGTAGGGTAGGTGTAGGGTAGGTGTAGGGTAGGTGTAGGGTAGGTGTAGGGTAGGTGTAGGGTAGGTGTAGGGTAGGTGTAGGGTAGGTGTAGGGTAGGTGTAGGGTAGGTGTAGGGTAGGTGTAGGGTAGGTGTAGGGTAGGTGTAGGGTAGGTGTAGGGTAGGTGTAGGGTAGGTGTAGGGTAGGTGTAGGGTAGGTGTAGGGTAGGTGTAGGGTAGGTGTAGGGTAGGTGTAGGGTAGGTGTAGGGTAGGGGTAGGGTAGGTGTAGGGTAGGTGTAGGGTAGGTGTAGGGTAGGTGTAGGGTAGGTGTAGGGTAGGTGTAGGGTAGGTGTAGGGTAGGTGTAGGGTAGGTGTAGGGTAGGTGTAGGGTAGGTGTAGGGTAGGTGTAGGGTAGGTGTAGGGTAGGTGTAGGGTAGGTGTAGGGTAGGTGTAGGGTAGGTGTAGGGTAGGTGTAGGGTAGGTGTAGGGTAGGTGTAGGGTAGGTGTAGGGTAGGTGTAGGGTAGGTGTAGGGTAGGTGTAGGGTAGGTGTAGGGTAGGTGTAGGGTAGGTGTAGGGTAGGTGTAGGGTAGGTGTAGGGTAGGTGTAGGGTAGGTGTAGGGTAGGTGTAGGGTAGGTGTAGGGTAGGTGTAGGGTAGGTGTAGGGTAGGTGTAGGGTAGGTGTAGGGTAGGTGTAGGGTAGGTGTAGGGTAGGTGTAGGGTAGGTGTAGGGTAGGTGTAGGGTAGGTGTAGGGTAGGTGTAGGGTAGGTGTAGGGTAGGTGTAGGGTAGGTGTAGGGTAGGTGTAGGGTAGGTGTAGGGTAGGTGTAGGGTAGGTGTAGGGTAGGTGTAGGGTAGGTGTAGGGTAGGTGTAGGGTAGGTGTAGGGTAGGTGTAGGGTAGGTGTAGGGTAGGTGTAGGGTAGGTGTAGGGTAGGTGTAGGGTAGGTGTAGGGTAGGTGTAGGGTAGGTGTAGGGTAGGTGTAGGGTAGGTGTAGGGTAGGTGTAGGGTAGGTGTAGGGTAGGTGTAGGGTAGGTGTAGGGTAGGTGTAGGGTAGGTGTAGGGTAGGTGTAGGGTAGGTGTAGGGTAGGTGTAGGGTAGGTGTAGGGTAGGTGTAGGGTAGGTGTAGGGTAGGTGTAGGGTAGGTGTAGGGTAGGTGTAGGGTAGGTGTAGGGTAGGTGTAGGGTAGGTGTAGGGTAGGTGTAGGGTAGGTGTAGGGTAGGTGTAGGGTAGGTGTAGGGTAGGTGTAGGGTAGGTGTAGGGTAGGTGTAGGGTAGGTGTAGGGTAGGTGTAGGGTAGGTGTAGGGTAGGTGTAGGGTAGGTGTAGGGTAGGTGTAGGGTAGGTGTAGGGTAGGTGTAGGGTAGGTGTAGGGTAGGTGTAGGGTAGGTGTAGGGTAGGTGTAGGGTAGGTGTAGGGTAGGTGTAGGGTAGGTGTAGGGTAGGTGTAGGGTAGGTGTAGGGTAGGTGTAGGGTAGGTGTAGGGTAGGTGTAGGGTAGGTGTAGGGTAGGTGTAGGGTAGGTGTAGGGTAGGTACGTAGCCAGTTGACGGGAGCGAAGCCGCGTGGGACAGCTAGTTAATTTCATAAAGCAGCAAAATTGTTTTTTTTTTTTTCATGGATGTACTGATAAGATGTTACTGATAGTAAACTACACTATCGCCTAATGCAATAGCCTACTTTTTACCCAACTGTCCCAAAAGGAGGGTAATGTTTTTTTCCTGAAAAATGCACGGTTACGTTGGGTCACGGTATCGAACGCAGGAAAGAGCGCCACTGCGTTTTCGAAGGTATTTTAACCGAAATTTATTTACATTAATTTCATAAAGCAGCAAAATTGTTTTTTTTTTTTTCATGGATGTACTGATAAGATGTTACTGATAGTAAACTACACTATCGCCTAATGCAATAGCCTACTTTTTACCCAACTGTCCCAAAAGGAGGGTAATGTTTTTTTCCTGAAAAATGCACGGTTACGTTGGGTCACGGTATCGAACGCAGGAAAGAGCTAGTCTACTCTACAGTTCAATAAGTTTGACCTAGCGTTTTTCTGTAAAAGGAAGAAATTAGCTTCGACAGGTTCATCGAATCTATAGCTATTGGAATTGAGAATTTTCTGAGGTTTCAAATATCTGGTATTTATTGATGTGAAGCCACCAGATTCCTCCAAAGATTTTATTACTATAAGCAATAGCAATATAAATCCATATTTAGAATTAGATGAGAAGCAATAATCTGCAAATTATTAACACACGCGTAAGCACATATTTCTGAAAATAATGCTACCCTCAAACGTCCTTGCCATAGATATAATAAACAAGGTCCTTGCGGTCTCCTTTTAACCCAGACAGGCGTCGCACATAGGGGTATTTGACAAAAAAAAGCGGACAATATTCAACAAGATCAAAGTACAGTATCTTCGCAAATTGGATGTACTTGAGGGTACCTAGATAAATTAAGAACCTAAAAATACCCACATTAAAAATTTAAAAAAATGTTGTGTGTCATTATTTTGCCTATCAATTGAACGGTTGCAAACGGTCACGTAACAATCATTGAGTTTAACGATTTTTTATCGCGCAATTTTGGTTGTTATTAACTAAACAAAGTCTTGTGAAGTGATATTCATTATGGATATTAATGAAGCAGGTATTCATTATTCGTTTTATTTTATTTGTTTTGATGTAGTATTAGTTTGCATAAAGATATGAACAATTCTTTAGACTGCATAAAAACGTAGTAAGATTTTACAACAAACATTATACATAATAGTGTTTTTGTTATGTCTCAGGGCGTCTCACGGCATTTCTTGTTTTTTTTTATAACAAGATTAACTATTCTACTATTGAAAACATAGAAATTTAGGTGCCTAAATCTGCCTATCATATTTTTTTTCGTATTATTTTGTTAATACTATTTTTACAAAACAAAGTTATATTATTCACTTGATATTGAAAACTTGACAATACACGAGTTTTTCTTTAGCAGGTAGTTCTGGAAATAATGTTATTACGCGGGAATACTTATTTAAATTGATGAAAAAAAGTACAGAAGTAGAATTTGGAAAGAAATTGGACTCTGTGGAGAAAGATATTGTAAGTAAGCCGACTTTCCCCGAGGAACAAAAACAACAGTTTCTGCACAAATTTTCTGCCATTAAGTCAGAAATGAAGACCAGATGGGTTGCTGCGAGTAGGACAGAAAAGGTTTTCTTGAAAAAAAATCACCGTTGGCTTCAAGGTACCGTAGAAATACCCACGGGATCAAGTAGAAATTCGGGTCGTCCATCGAAAACATTTAGTGATTTATGTGATCGCAGTAAAAGGCGAAGAGTTGAGAGCCTTAAAGATGAGGGTGACTCTCAACAACTCTTATATGCGAGTCAAATGAAGCTTCGAGAATGTCTTCAGAAATCACTGGAATTGATGTAAGATTGATTGAGAGATTTTCTGTTATACTAGAAGTAATATCAAGTGGCCTTAAAATCAATATTGAAAAATTCTCATGTTTTTGTAACGAGACAGCAAAGCTGTACGTTGAGTTATATCCTTGGCATCCGATGTCACCCACGGTGCATAAAATACTTGCACACGGACCACTTGTGGTTCAACATGCCTTATTACCTATTGGAACTCTTTCGGAAGAAGCAGCTGAAGCAAGAAATAAACACTTTCGCCAATATCGACTCAATTATGCACGAAAGTTTTCTCGAGAGCAGTGCAACCAAGACGTTCTGAATAGGTTGTTTCTTACATCTGACCCGTTTATAAGCAGTATTAGGCCAAAACGCCCAAAGAAGTCGAAACCCTTCAGTACCGCGGCTAGAGAAATGCTAATGCCAAGTGAAGTTGAAGTCTCAACTGAAGACGAAAGTTCGATGGATTGTGGCGATGAAACTGAAGCAAGTAGTGATTCTTTCAGTTAGGATTAATTGATTGATTCATCCATGTCACAACATTTGCTAATATTATGTTAATTTTTTTTTTCACGACTTTTTTTTATCTAAAATAATATCATAAAATAAGTAATAATACATTCTACATAGTGATTTTTGATCAATAAACAGGATAAGAGCATAAAATAATATTGTCCGCTTTTTTTTGTCAAATAACCCTATGTGCGTCGGTAGTTAGGCAACGAAGGCCGGTAACATAAGCTCTCTCCGAGGAGAATTATGCCGCAGAATAGTACAGAAGTACTTACACAGGGAGAAAACGAGTGCCCACATAGACACGCTTCACGTAAAGCACGTGCGACGGACATCAGCCTAGCCATTTCCAAAATATATTGGAGTCGCCTTCCAGTCTAACCGGATGCAATTGAATATTTTACAAGGGGCGACTGCCTGGCTGACCTCCACAACCCAAAGAATAGGACGATATCCTTTGATAAGTAAACATTTCAGGTAGCGACTAATTCCAACCACCCGTATAGCCAGAAAAAAATCTAGACAGCCGACGGCTAAACGTGCTCTGCGAGGCAAGGAGGGGTCTCAATACGTAATGGATAGTAACTTGACAACGCATCAAGTTCTGCAAGCGTTGTTTTTGTTCTTTGGAGTTCGACCCGTGTGGCTGTGAATATTCTTACGATGGGCTCGGGCCGTAGATACTCAGAAATCACTGATTTTTCTTTCAGTTTTTCGCTCGTTGTATGGAATCAACCTTCTGTACAATTCTGTGACTGTTCTTACCGAATTATGCCAACAATTACCAAACGAATTAGAATTAATTACGACTAAACGAGAAGACTTAGGAGTGTTTTCATCATGGCTTATTTTGTGTCATGAATAGAGCCTTGAACGAGACGAGATTAAATAAAATAAAATTAATTCATTAGAAAATCTTTTTTTAAACGAGCTTTTTTCGTATTCTTCTCAGCAAACCCTTTCATTTGTTTGATACCCATATCATGGCCGTCTACAAAAAATAACTAGTCCGCTATGTTGAGCCGTCCGCTATATTGGATTTAGAATGACGTCACTTAGCTAACCATGCATTGTCATCCAAACTAAAAATGTATGCAAAATTTCATCTTAATCGGTGGAGGATAACTGCTTTAAAATTCAGCTGCAAGATTTGACCCGAACCAACCCGAACTCACTTACATACGTACATTACAAGTTAAATAAAATCTTGTAAAAAGTAATTAGATTAGGACTCTATTTAGCTTTTAGTTCAGGATGGAAATTAAGATTAATCTGGCCTATTCACGGTCAACAGGGGACTTAGGTTTTACTGATTGATGTCTTACTTATCAGATCACTTGAGCAACAAGTAAAAATAAAAAATTGCCAAAAACCTCGACAATTTTTTTTATTTCATATTTTAAAACTACATAATTTATCTAGTAGTAGACACGCTTCGATCAACAATCTATCGAACACGTAATAATGACACGATATCTTGCGAAAATACTCCGTTTCAAACAGAAAACAGCCCATAACTTTTGAACGGCTAAACCGATATTCACCAAACATATACATAAGAACACTCGACAAAGTCACCTTTCAAACACAAAAAAAAACTAAATCAAAATCGGTTCATCCGTTTAGGCGCTATGATGCCACAGACAGATACACAGCAAGAAACGTCAAACTTATAATATAACACCCCTCTTTTTCCGTCGGGGGTTAAAAATAATAGTTATTGAAATATATATGTTGCTAAAACTGCTGCCTAATATTCTTAACTAGCTGTGCCCGCGGCTTCGCTCCCGTCATCTGTCTGCCAACCCTTCCCACCCTACATACCTGCCTGCCTATCCTACTTACCTACCTACTATTTTTTTTCTATAGTCATCATTCTTTCGCGGAGAATCTTAACACCGCCATTCAGAAAATGACTTCATATGCACAACGCCATCTATCGAATATCGAGATCAACTGTCCGAGTATCTGAATTGCGTGTGTTGTGATAATTTTACTTCTTGAACACTTTAAATTCATCTAACTTTTGATAGAGTGAACCGATTGTAATGTAGTAATTCTACAAGATACGCACAATTTTTATGTATAAAAGTTATCTACATTGGTTTCGTAAATTTCACGTGATGCGTGCACAAATAAACAGACAAACAGACTAAAATTCCAAAAATGCTGGAAATAGGTTCTGTTGGTTATCGTTTAACACCCTTGCTATTTTTTTTGGTAATATTTTCGATGTACAAAAATTACTTTTCTACAGATTTATTATATGCATATATTGATGATGATGATGATGATGATTACTCTTAGGCTCATTTGCATAAAAACTTAACTCAGAGTTAGTTGCTAACGCGAGGTTAAAATGACATATTGTCAATTTATCCTCTTGTAAGAAACTAACTTTGAGATCAAGTGGGCCGTAATGTCATAATTATCTGAAGACAAATTCGAAAAACAGTGGAAATGCTAGTCATGGAATTACATTAACCGTTAATTATCTCATAAAAAGTATCTTCAAATAAATTGTAGTTCTAAAAACTAAAAAAACACGCTTTAATGGTAAATTGAACTAAAGTCGCTAATCCTGAAGGTCCTTAATGGGACAAACTATTTAAATTACTGCATTGTCATCGGTCCTTGATAAGTGTGCAAAGTTTCAAATCAATCCAACGTTTTGAAGTGGGTGAAAATCACGTTCAAAGATTACGTTACATTGATACATACATACCAAGCTAATAAAAGCGTTTTAAAAAACTAAACTACCATTTATTCGTACTGCTAGGCCGCCTCTTTTTCTACCAAGAAATTATTTGTTTTCACGAGAGTCCTGAAAACATTTCAATACTTACTACGTGTGAATATCGATGTTTTGATGTCCTCAAAAGCCTCAAGTCCTAGTACCATCTAGTTAAACACTTATAACTACTAATAAGTGACTAGTTAGTTGATTATACCCATCGATTTTCAATAATCCCAATGCGTAAGTACTCGGCCCTGAATATATTCACGCAGGATAAGTCTTTCAACGGCAACTATTATTCAATCTGGTCTAATCTTATCCACGTTTTCTTATCTCAGAAGGTTGATCACGACGGCCGTATAGGGCTTGAAAAGGAGCGATAAAATTGAATAGTAAACTTAATTTGTATTATGTAGAACGATTACGTGTAACATTTTGCAGGTAACTGGGATACTCTAACACAGTTTGTTAGGTTTTATGGACTAGTTTACAGTTTAAAACCGGCCAAGTGCGAGTCGGACCCACGCACGAAGGGTTCCGTACCATTATCGCAAAAAAATCACTTAAATATTTATTTTATTCTGTTTTTAGTATTTGTTGTTATAGCGGCAACAGAAATACATTATCTGTGAAAATTTCATCAGTCTAGCTATCACGGTTCATGAGATACAGCCTGGTGACAGACGGACAGACAGACAGACGGATCGCGGAGTCTTAGTAATAGGGTCCCGTTTTTACCCTTTGGGTACGGAACCCTAAAATGATTGAAGATGTTGTGAAATATTTTATTTTATTTTGAATGTACATCGTCAATTGTCAAACAGTGGAGTAATCGTCAAACACTAGACTACGTTTGTATGGACGAATTATCGACTAGTGTAACCTTAATATCATAAGTCCTAACATAAGATAACAGCCTGCATGCCATGCTTCATCTAAGTTCATACGTCTAGTAAATTTATAAAAAATATAATTTATAAAAAGTTATAAATATTACAAAACGTTACCGTAAAGAAGCACTGGGTTGTGTCAACTAGTTGGCTCGGTACTTACCTGAAAATAAATAAAATAAACATTAATTTAATAATTCAAACAGTAAACAAGGAAGGAACACTTTGATAATACAGAATTGCCAAATAACATAAATATAGGTTTTAAGTCAAAAAAAAACTTCGAAACAACGCAGATTTAATTTCGCCTTCTATGGTAGACTGAAAAACTAAATATAATTATGACAAAACTTTGCCCACCTACTGCGACAGTTGACAAGTAAAATTTAAAAACCTCCGACACGATATCTTTTACAAATACCCTGATTCAAACAGTAAAACGACCATATTTTTTTTGAACGGCTGAACCGATTTTCATCAAACATAGCTAAAAACACTCCCGATGCATTATCGGAACAAAAATAAAACTAAATCAAAATCGGTTAATCCGTTTAGGAGCTATGATGCCACTCGCAGCCAGATACACAAATACCTTTACCTCAAACTTATAAAATCCCTCTTTTTCCGACGGGCGATAAAAAGACGGCAAGAATAAAATTCACACAATAATACCTACATGATAACACATAATACAAGTGTCACGCCTATATAACGTCGAAGCTATATAAGCAGAAGTGCACATACTCGTAATAGTACACCCACAGTTCGCCAGCTATGTTTAAGGCGCAGATACCCCTGAGTAGCTGATTTCAAAATGAGAATCACGTCTAAACGGCTAGTCGTAATTTTTTGGAAAAATATATGTTACATTAGACCATTTTTTTATTAATTTGATCTAAGAATTTTTTTAAAAGTGTAATAAATTTGTAATGTCTAAAACGTACAAAAAAAGCGACAATCGCACCAAAACCGCTGGGTGTTTTTTAATGAAATCGACACCATCTCAAAGACAATTTAAATATTGAATTCATAGAATGATAAGGAAAGTACAAAAAACTACTAAATTTAGGGTCGCGCGGGTGTGAAACGAGTGCGCGTTTTGTTCCCTCAAGGTCGTTGGCGTTAGTCGTCGTCTTAAATACGGTACGGGCGAGCCTATTGTCATCAACTGGCCACTAGTCCAGACTCCGGTCTGCTACTAACTACTTCGAGATGGAAATACCCAATAATACTTCCTGACCCGGACATCAAACCCAGGACACTAGACCAAAACGGTACATAACATCATATTATTTTAGTATTTTAAATTCAATCGGCTTAACATTTCACAACTAAATCCTTCCCCATAAAAGCTTATCGCCTGAACTCTAAACAAAACCCAGCTTGTTTCCATTTTTCAATCAGAGTGGAAAGGATCAGTCGGCAGTGCGGGTCAATGGCTGTAATCATAAAAAACCGGCCGAGTGCGTGTCGGACTTCGCACATTTTGGGTTCCGTGCAAAAACGTAAAATAAGTAAGTTTTTAGTAGGAAAAATAAGGAAATTACATACAAAAATCTGTATTATCCATATATTAGTATTAGTTAGTAAAATATACGTAATACTAATAATAAACATTATCACCAAATTTGAAGTTCATAGGTCAATGGGAAGTTAGAAATTCTTCGGAATTCTTTTAAAAAATGCTGACATTGGTGGCTTCTCAATCCTTTGTTTTTAAAACAAAAAATACAGCATTTATTCATCTACTCAACGAGCTCTAAACAAGTACACCCCACTCGACGGGGTAGGCCATTTTTTTTCCGCACTCCTTCTTTAGCCGTATATTTTTTGACAATTTTTATGGCTTTGGTTCAACAAGACACTTATAAATACTGTGAAAATTTGAAGAATGTAGCTGCAACCGTTTGGCTGTAAAAACCTGTGTGACAGACGACAGACAGACGGACACCTGAATGACAGCAATAGGGCTCCGTTTGGACCCTTCGGTTACGGAACCCTAAAAACACTGCGGCCGTACCGTACTGCGAATACTGGCTATTATCTATTCCGAACCACTGGTTTTTATGTATCAGGCTTTTACTGACAAATTAGAAGGATTTATTGAGTTTGAGAGGATTCGATGTGTTTTGAGACCGATTTTAAATACTCGAGTTAGGATGGTAAACCTGGTGGCAGCGGCAGATTGGTTGTCGTCGAAATCCTTGAAGGACCTTAGGCACTATATACTTCATAAAAGATAGCTTGATCTCTGCGACATATGTCAAACTGACGTATACGTTATTGTTAGAGGCTTATTTTTTTAAGTCATAGAATAATAAGGAAAGTACAAAAAACTACTAAATTTTGGGTCGCGAGGGTGTGCAACGAGTGCGCGTTTTGATCCCTCAAGGTCGTTGGTGTTAGTCGTCGTCTTAAAAAAGGCAATTATGCTAAAAAGCCAGTACAAATATTTTAAACACAGCAACTCATATTTATAATCTAAAAAAAAACACTTTCCCGGAACAGTACAGCCATTATTCTTTGTGAATAATCGTTTTCAACCGCGATATTATATGTATCACTACAGAATTATGAGAGTCAACAAAATACGAATAAGGGGAAGCTGACGTACTTTTTAGGTTAATAACCTAGTATTATGGATGGTGACAGATCTGTAGGCTCTTTGGATAAGAAAGAAAGAAAATAAGAATAAATTACTATTATCAATCACACAGCTAAGCATGGTCCTTAGAGACCGCAGTAAAAATACGATCTTTCTAAGGATATAATGCCATAATCATCCCTCAATAAATGTCGGATTAATGGCCATTGGTTTTAACCCACGACGGAAAAAGTGGGGTGTTATAAGTTTGACGTGTGTATCTGTCTGTGACATCATAGCTCCTAAACGGATGAACCGATATGGATTTCGTATTTTTTTGTTTGAAAGATGACTTTATCAAGAGTGTAGCTGCAGCCTAATTGCGTAAGTATATTATCCAAAGCAAAAGAATCGATTCTTTCCCAAAACCGACTTTACGTAGTGCATATTGATACGAAAAGTCGTTTTTGGGAAGGAATCGATTCTTTTGCTTTGGATAATATACTTACGCAATTAGGCTGCTGCTCTATGTTTGATGAAAAGGTATGGGTGTTTCACTGTTTGAATCGGGCTGTTTCCGCACGATATCGTGTCATAATTACGTGTTCAATATAGATTGTCGATCGAAGCGTGTGTACTACTAGATAAATTATTATTTATTTATATATTCTGGCTCTCATATGCGTAACTAGAATTGCCATAACATGTTACGCTGGCCTTAAAAGCTCCAACGGGGAATCGAAACCATGAAAACATACACATAGACATAAATGCACATACACATACTCATGCTTCACGGCCCTAAAATTGATGCTGCTGTTTTGAATCACAGCATCAAGATGCGAGTAATTTTCTACACGTAATGTCCCTTCATAATCGGTACCAGATTTAAGGTTAGCCTAGTCGATCATTCTTCCATACAAACGTAGTCTGGCGATTACTCCACTGTACGAAGGGGTAAGTTCATAAAAAATATATGTCAATTTGTCTCATCATTATCTAGCTAGCCCTGTGTGGAAACAAAAAAGCAAAAAAGAAATATATTTGAAAGTTATGAGCGTCCAAAGTTCCATATTTCAACACTAATTTTAACGCATATTTGGGCTAAAATAAATACCATAAGAAGAAGGAAAATTGCAAAACATTCAACATACAGGGATAGATTAGTAGTTCAACAATGCAAATAATTTTATTTTGAACAGGTAGATACATTTAGGCGTTTTTTCATGATATCCATACTTCCAAAGGTCTGTTTATAAAATTTCGAGCGCTCGTTTTCGTCCTAAATCATCATCCATTACACTACAAATTTGCAAAAGTGTATATTCGTACGCGAACTAGTTTCTTACTGCTCATCACAGCATCTATCTCTTTCGCACGAGTTGTCGGATGAGATAGCATGCAATTTAACCCCGCGCACAAAATAGTTCGTGTCGTCGTCTAGTGCAACCTTAACACACACATATTGATATTCCTAAACACCCGTAACAAAAATTAATATTATGTAAAACCGTGCCAGACAAGCCGTGGGTACCGTACGATACCTATTAGCATTTTCAAATTGAGCCACCTTTGTTTTCTTTGAATATTTCGAGCAAATTTCAGGTGAATTTACATGATGGTAATTAGTGTTGCTCTTTTAAAGCAATTTGTGTACAAAAAAGATTCTATATAGACTAAGACTCCTACGTATCTCGAAAAGCACGATAATTTGTTGGTGCCGACTATCATTTGTAGTGTCATTTGAAGAGACTGTAGTCTTGGCAAGGGGCATCATAATAATCATCTCCTTCCTGCCCTTGTCCCATGTTACTTGGGGTCGGCGCAACACGTTTTCTTCCATACCGTCCTGTCCCCCGTCATGCTATCACTGACTCCCCTTTCTTTCATATCACTCCTCACACAGTTCATCCATCTATTCTTTGCCCGTCCCCTCCATTTCTATCCATCCACATTTATATTCATAACTCTTTTAGTAACATGCGTTTCATCCCTCCTCATCACATGACCATACCAGGACAAAAGGTTTCCTTTCAACTTTTCTGTCACTGGCGCCACGTTCAAACTTCCTATAATATAGAAATTTCTCACTTTATCCATTCTCGTCACTCCGCACATCCATCTCAACATTCTTATCTCTGCTACATGCAATCTCTTTTCATCCAACTTTTTCACAGCCCAACATTCTGACCCATACAGTAAATAATCATAATATTTATTTCACCAAAAACAACATAACAGATTACAGCAATCTTACAGGCTAGTACTAAAGGTTACGTTACAAAGAGCACTCATAGCCGAACTAAGCGTGCTTCACCGTCGACCACATCATCGCTTACCACCAGACGAAATGGTGGTCAAACGCGAGCCTATCGATAAAAAATAAATAAAAAAAAAAAACCGGCCAAGTGCGAGTCGGACTCGCGCACGAAATGTTCCGTACCATTATCGAAAAAAACGGCAAAAAGATCACGTTTGTTGTATGAGAGCCTCACTTAAATATTTATTTTATTCTGTTTTTGCGGCAACAGAAATACATAATCTGTGAAAATTTCAACTGCCTAGCTATCACGGTTCATGAGATACAGCCTGGTGACAGGCGGACAGACAGACAGACGGATCGCGGAGTCTTAGTAATAGGGTCCCGGTTTTACCCTTTGGGTACGGAAACCTAAAAAAGACGGATCCTGTATCTCGGCATACAGCGCCATACCCACGAATAGACAATAATGAGTACTATGTGTAGTCCAAAATACATGCAAAAAGATACATCTAATCATGTTTATAATATATTCATAAAATAATTAATTAAAGTTAAAAAAATATAGATTAAATGTCAAAAATCCAAATATTTCTTCTTCATATTTATATCATGTTCATAAAATTAAATACTAAAATAAGATAATTATATTAATAAATCATGTTACCCAGTAACTGGGTTATGGACGACAGATGTCGGTCCATGTAAAATATTGGTAATTAGCATCCGGTTAGACTGGCAGCAGAACCCAACATAGTTGAGACAAGGCTAGGCAGATTAAAGTACTACACGACACGAGGAAGAGTGCTCTAAGAAAGCCACTTTACATGAAATTTAATCTCATGAAGCGCTTTAGAGCAGCGATGTTGCCGCTTAATGTAATAGAAATCGGGAAGCGGCATTTAGAAGAGGGTGAAAATTCAAACGTAAGCGATTTCTATATCATCTAATTTGGCTTTTGAGTTCGTGACAAATATTCAAAGATCTCATTATGATATAAGGCGCGTAATGGTCTAGTCTTTAATAATCTTTAATAAAAATTGTGGAGAAAATTGTGGTGTAATAATAAAATTAACATAACACAGTCAGCCTATAGATAATGTCAGTAATGTTCCCACTGCTAGGACAAAGGCCTCCTCTCTGTGAGAGGGAATGGGCCGTAATCCACCTCGAGGGCCCAGTGCGGATTGGTTGATGTCACATGTCTTCGAATTTTTGGTTCTAGGACATGTCGGATTCCTCACGATGTTTTCCTTCACCGTTTTGAGAGCAGTGGTGATGAAATAATTCACACAAAGTAAAGCGCCTGCCTGGGTTCGAACTCACGACCTACAACTTGTAAGTCACGGCCGCTACCGCTGGGCCACCACTGCTCTGCAACTAACTAAAAACTACGCGCCCGAAATTCCCTTAATGTTGAAATCGGGAAGGTTTCTTAGAACGTTGTATCTGTTCTTCTGTCTTTCATACTTGTGTGACAGTCTTTCTGAAACTCGTTGCATCATCATAGGTGCCTCTAGTACCCCGTTTATAACCTAGGTACAGTTTGAGAGGTACCTTCACGTAGTTTTCTCCGCTCAAAATAAGTCCAATTCACGCATAGTTGAAGCTTGCCCGGAACAACCCTTTGAGTGATTGTTCGTTTCTAGCAATACATTCAAGAACTTGATACTCTTAGCACCGAGGAACTTCACAAAGGTAAGTACTGTGGTACTGTTTGTGTAATGAATCTTCCCTTCCCGTTCAATATTAACGCCTTTGTGTTTGTGACTTTGCTCCTGATATTCGCAGAATTATTTATACAGTCCATAAGGCTGTAGTTAATTTCTACACCATATTAGAGGAAGTGAGATATTTAATGTAAGCAAAACATTATACTCAATTTAGAATTCCTCAAGACCTTTCACGAGTTCACTACTGGAATGGCACTTTCTATTATTTGAAAAGTGGACTAATAAATATTTAACATATATCAATCCGCTTCCACAAAAGACCTGAATATGTAGTTCAGACAAGGCACAAATTGCTCTAGATAAAAACAAGCTGCATTGACACGTGGGATTTAAGCAATGGATGGTAAGTCTTAGCGTATGGTAGGGTTAAAATCACCCCTGGAGTGCTAGCAGACATCGAGGATTTCAGAGTCCTCTCCCTAACCACCGTGTGGATCTAGTGGGTAGGAGATCGATATACGTATACGCCCTCTCCAATCAGTTGCCTACCATCAGTTCCATCCAGAATACCTGGATTAAGAAATCACAGAGATTTGGCAATCAGGAAAGAATGCCTATGTTATGTTCCAGGCTGATATGATGGTTCCAACTAGCGTAGCCTTTTTAAACGCACTAGCTTTTGGATCAGGCCAGGTGCGCAGTAATCATAACCGGCACGCGTATATGACTAGATGTCATCATCACCTGCCTAGCCTTTTTCTCAACTATATATTGGGGTCGGATTCCAGTCTTACCGGATTCAGCTGAGTACCAGTGTTTTTACATGGAGCGACTGCCTATCTGACCTCCACAACCCAGTAACTGGGTAACACGGTACCCCTTGGCAAGACTGGTGTCAGATCTCAAGCTTCTGACTACCCATAACGACTGTCAAAAATCTTCAAATGACAGCCGGGACCAACGTCTTAACGTGCTTTCCGAGGCACGGAGGAAACTCGGTATGTTGAAATGATCACCCATCCACGGACCGATCTCGTCAAGCGTTGCCTAACCTTGATGATCGACCCGTGCGGCTGTTATTATTTAGCAACGAGCTCCTCGCAGGCGGCGTTCTGTAGTTTCTGCCTACCCTCATCGGAAAAAGACGTGAGTTTACTATGGACTATGTATCTCTTGGGTAGAACTGTACAAGGTGCTGAATCACCGACTAGCCGGGAGCTGAAACGTGTTTTAAGACACTAACGACCGATTTCAACACAGATAACCAAAATCCAGAACTCCAAAAACCACACCAGTTCTACAGCAATAACTCAAACTCCTACAGAAACACATTATAACTATGTAATAGCCAATAAAATAATATTCATAGTATCGCGTCTTTGCCTCGGCGTCGTATCCTTAAATTCGGGTGTTACGTAACGCCGGGGTCAACGATCGGAGGCCCGGCCGCACCGCATGGCTTGTCGCGAACTAAAGTTTAGCGCGGATCGCTCAAATTATTTGCTGATGTTCTTTTTTTTTTGAAGTGTTAACGTTTTTCGTGAATCCAGTGTATTTTTTTTAGGAATGTTCTGGAAATTTAGGAACAGAGATTATGATGTAAGTATATTATTCAGTATTTCAACCGGCACCACCAACACGCACTGGGCTCGTGTGGTGGATTATGGCCCATTCTCTCTCTCACAAAGAGGAGGCCTGTGTCGTAGCTAGCTGTGGGAACATTAAAAGGCTGATGATAATGATGATGAATTCAACAGAATAGCATAAGAGTATGGTATCGTAGCAGGTGGTGTTCTGTAGTTTCTGCCTCTTCTTCTTAGTCGTTACGCTCTTGACAGAGCGGTCGTGGTCGTCATAAGGTACCTATTGGTAGTATAAGCGGCATGTACTGCGTTTCACAATGTCTCGCCACCTTTCACGATTACTAGTCATCCAGGTACATTCGTGCACGGGACCGCCCACAGCAGACTTGATCTGGTCGGTCCAACGCATGGGTGACCTACCACGCGGTCTAGTGCCTTCCACTTTTCCTTGGACGACTAACCGCTCTATGGACTGACTGTCTCGCCTTGAAACGTGTCCGAAGAAAGTGAGTATTCGGGATTGTACACTTGCGGGCAGACGCTGCTTGATGTGGAGTATCGAGACATTTGTGCGGAACTCGGTCCACGACACTTGGGCGTTATTTTATGTATGTATACTCGTAATAAAAAATCCACAGTGGACATTTCCTTTGCCTTATCCTTGCAAAACAAACGGTTCCCAACCCAGCTGACGGTAAAGACGACTTGCGAGCAGTCTCGTGCTCGTAAATATGATCGAATTCATTACATAGCGATTCACGATATAAATACTTACTCGGCAGGGGTACATCATAACTTTAAAGAATCAAGGTAAATAACAGCATATCTAAGTAGGTTGGATAATGAATGAAGCCTTGTTTTGATCTAATTTGACCTACATAATATCACGCCTCTCCTCTTTCACGAAAACCCGCAAAGATGAACCCACAATGTAGTAAAAAAGACCTTATTGCCAACAATCGGACTCAAAGCCGCGTTTGACCACTTTCTCACATGCTGGCGATGATGTGGCCGGCGGTGAAGCACGCGTGCCTGTAAGTAACCTATTCACACTTGACTTAAAGACTCCTTGGTTTTATTTTCGCAAATAGTCTGTGTTTCATTTAAGTTTTTCACAGTTATTGTCCTATTGATATGTAGGTTGACAGAAAACTTGCCAGGTCAAAAAACTAAAGTTTTTTTAGGGGTAGCAGACCGAAGTTTTAGCTTCGTAAAAGTAATATCCAACCTAAGAAAAAACAAATGATGGTAAACCACAGTTCAAATTACGGTGGTTGGTCCTTCAGTTTGTAACGCTCTACCGAACAGCTTTTGACCGTGAAACTTGGCGACAAAGTAAAGAAAACCCACAATGTTCCCACTAACAAGAAAGGTTATTATTAGAACCCTGTTGATATAGGAACGAGGAAATTTTCATACTGTTGAACTTCGAGGGCTGACTTGAGAGACTTTAAGTTCTTCGGCAAGTTTTGTTTGAGTATGGACACGGGAGGCTATAGAAGTAGTAGTAGTAGTAGTAGAGGAAAAGTTATATGACTAGCCGGTTCACAGTCCCATGACCCACATATAGGCTGTTGTGATTGTTTAACCACTGTGTCTGCTATGTGGACAGTGGACCTATTAAAACTTGTGCCCGATTGATGGCAATATGCTCGGCCCCTATTACATAACTGGCGAAGTGGTGTACTATGAGTGCATGTCTGCCTAACACTTCGAAGAATACAGGCATGATGTTATATAATATGACTAGAAAGAGGGTGACAACTGAGGAAACGACAAACAGAGATATTTGGCAGATGAAGACGTGCTGCGCCAACTAAAAATTGGGGTAAATTTAGGAGAATGATGAGTAACTCATTACCATGTATTCTGTCAAGGTCTCAGGTGTTAAAAAACATTCCCATTTCTTGGAGTGTCCCAACACTCCCAATGGCCAGCCATTAACTTGCACCCTAGATGACCTGTACAGCGCTACCGACGCAGCAATAAACGAGCAAACTGCATCACCCAAAGATTGACCGGTAAAAATGCCTAAGGCATTAATTCCGCCTCTGCACGTTTGTATGCTTAAAGTATTAATAAAATAAATAAATACATGCAAAAGTAAGCCGTACAGGGAAGAATGAAATCAAGTTTGCAGGATTGCAAATTGCAACCGTTACTGATGTGTGTGTTCCCAATGTGTCTGTCAAACATGGACACGGAATGCTCGATCGATAAGATCGGGACAAATGCAATGCACAAGAGAGTGGAGCATACATAACCAGGATATATAAAAGAAAGGGTCTTTAAAGTATTTCACGAATGATATAAACTTCTATCATCCATACCCCTTGTTCAGTCACGAAGAAACTTTGGCCGTACCTTGAAGTTACAAGTTCATGAGTACCTAAAACTGCAAGAACCTTGTGCTTTTAGAGAAGAAAGTTTGTACTTCTTTAATTAATAACTTTTAAAAGTTTCAAAGTTGTATTGTACTTTCGATATTCGAAGTTGCGACTATGGATCACAAATTGCGAGTTTTTAACGTTCTTTAGTGTATAAGGAAAACATATAACTTACAAGAGTAATGAATATCGATCACATTGAAGAGTGTTGGAGTAGACAGGAGGGAAACAAAGGCCTAAGAAAAAATGGATGGATTGTGAAAGGTAAGGAATAATATGAATAATTTCACCTCAATCGGTTGAGGATAACTGCTTCATAATTTAACATCTAACAAACAAATATTGCAAGTTAATAAAAAATCAGCCTAGTGCGTGTCGGACTTCGCACATTTAGGGTCCCGTAAAGGCAGTGAATGATAGCGTGATTGCTGATTGCGGTGACTGGAATTAGAGAACGTGTTGCGCCGACCCCAATTAAAACTATACTAGTCATACATAGGTTTAGTCTGTCCAACACGTCACAATTGATTTCAAAATATTAGCAATAAGCAAACCAATCTAATCGGACGCGGTTACTTATTTGAGTTGAAATACGTCATAAATTCACATACCGCGAATTTTGTCAACGATTGTTATCGATAATGTTAAAGAAAATTGTGTTTATACTCGATATTTTAATAGTCAGAAAACATTGCCTTTGTTTCTATTTATAGGTTCGCATCCGAACATTATTTCACCTCTTGGTAAATGATAATCTTCTCGACAACGGAGCACACTTGCCAGAAGTGTTTCACTCTTTACTTAAAGACCCCCATGTTGTAGCTATCAGTGAACAGAAACTCCGGCCGTTAATTCCAGTCCTTAGCGGTACGCACGATGAAAGTACGACTTACACCCAAAAGATTTCGTGCGTACGGTCATAGGCATGACTTCTAAGCAAAAAATTTTGGACTAGAGCAAGTCCAGCAGAAAACTAGAATTGTCAATTTTGGTTACAAGCAAGGCCTTACAGCACAAGTAAAGGGAGCATTCCAAAAAATAAAAATGTTGAAAATAACGGTAAATTTTGGTACTAACAAATTTTCGCGAAAATGTAAATTTGCCCATATCTTTTTATTGTGTTGACTCAGGACCTTGATTTTTATATACCTAATGGTATAAATTTCAACTTGCTAGGTCCACCAGTTACTGAGAAAATCGGTGGTGACACACGGACAGACAGACGGACAAGAGAGTGATCTTATAAGGATTCCTTTTTTACTTTTTGAGGTTAGGAACACTAAAAATTGGCTTTTGCTTTATTGAAATTCTCAATATCAGATCAGTCTGGTCTCGGTTTGTGACCGATTACCGGTAGTAAGCACTGGTGACGTGACGACTGGCGTCAAATAGCAAAAAAATATGAAAAAAATAATTTGCTCACAGACATTAATCTAACTAGATGACGCGATTGTATGTACTTCGCGTTACAAAAAAACAGAGTAAAGTTACGATCAATGATGGTAATTTGAGCTTTTCATTGCATTATCGGCACTCACTAACTATTATACAGTTTAATATGGCAAAAAAAAGTTGTTGCCATATTGAGCTGTAAAGAATGTATAGAAAAAGTTGGCCGAGGCATTGGAAATGTTTTTTTTTCATTGGTAAGTAAATTTGTTTTTAAATTATTTGTGAAAAAGTGGCTCGCTTGGTTTTCATACAGATGGAGGGACTTACGTTATTTAGTTAGATTTATGTCTGTGCATGTGCCCCTTGCCATAAAAAAATACTAGAAGTGAGAAGCAGATCTGAAATGTGACGAAGACGAAAAACGTTTTGAAGTATTAGAAACAAAGTAATCCTTTCAGGAATAGCAAGACAGCTGTAGCCACTGTAATTGGGTCGTCTTAGATACTTTAACTTGAGTTTTATACAAACAAACATGCTTTCAAAGCAACGTTTATAGATACTGCATAGCTCTGAGAGGACTAGACAATTGATTTACTTCATGTTTGTATGTAAAGCTTCACGCTTTTTTCCATGGGGGTAGGCAGAAACTACAAAACGCTACTCGCACGCCGGTTATGATTACAAACATTTGCTTAAGTAGTATAAGTGAAATTTAATAAGTTCCCATCACAGTTCCTCAAAAACTACTGCGAAATATAATGCTTGTCTTTCTTATCAACGGCTACTGATAAATGTATACTATCACACCACGCTTAGCCAAGCCTCGTGTACTGATAATAGTAATTCGTAGTATGACACCTACTATACCCACATTATATTGTATAATATATGATTTACATATACAATTTTGACATCGATGTTTTCAAGACAAAAATCGAAATCTATGAGACTGCAAAACTTATGAAGTTATGATTTTATCTACCTTTCTAAAGACTAAACTATTCTATAAGTAATTCACAAAATGTTCTAGCAATATCTACACATAATTTACTTACAAGCAATTAGAAAAGACAAATTGTCGCTAACATCAAGTGTTTGTAATCTATCATTGTGTAAAGCCTCCCGCGGACAGCGTTTTCATAAATCTGTTCTATACTACGAGTAGTTCGACAGATAAAACAATTTCTATGAAAACGCATTATCGCATCCGCATCGTTTTTATGGGCGTACATAATCCGTGCTCGATTATTCACCAAAGCAAGTATGTAACCTTTTTTTCGCACACCATGAGAGCAAGACGCTTAAAATATTATTACTACTATCGTAGGCCCGTCGACCTTGAAAAGGCATGGTACATACTACATAACAAATCAAGGTCGTGTGCTCACCATGAACAATTTATTCAACATTGCATTAGCTCCGTGACACATATTATTTATAATTGCGTGTATAAATACTTTATCTGTCGGTTAATTTATCATTAAATACCTACTGGTATTCAACTGCATTTTTTTATCGTGATGGGCTTATTGATCTTAATCTCGGCTGATGCGATGTATGAGGTCTACAAAGAATATGGCAAGTTTAAAAATTGTCTTTTCAATCTTTCTTAGGTTTTAGAGAGTTACACACTTTAGTGGTGCGCATAATAAATGTGGCGGAGTGGCGTTAGTACACTAGTCGGGGTATCGTGTTACCCAGTTACTGGGTTGTAGAGGTCATATAGACAGGCGATCAATAAAAATACTGGTATTCAGCTGAATCCGAGGACTGGAACTCCGACCCCAATTATACAGGGAAAAGGCTATGCAGATTGATTGATGTTAACAATCGTTAACCGTTGTTCGGGACTGTCCTAAAACTGCTACTCATGCGTCATGACCTTGTCGCGTTATCAGGCAATGCTAAAACCGAAACTATCAGGTCCCTATGTACTTACATACGAATTTAACCGTAAACAAATTTACCTTTTTACCACTATTCTTATTTTATTCCAGGCATTATTAGGTATCGTGTAAATTGTGTCTTTAATACCTAATGTCTACATTTAGAAACATTTTAGATGGTTTAAAAAAAATAGGCATAGCTCATGGCTGGCCCGTAAGACCTGCATGAGAATCACACAGACCAAGGCATTACACAAAAAGGATGGACTCATACTCAGCAGTGCGTGGAACAAGGATGCCAAAGATGTTGATGTTAATGAAGAAGACGGTAGCGGGTTTGACTGTACAAAGGAGCTAGACAAGGTGATATTCTATCAAAGAACTGTCAAGAAGTCGTAAATGACATGTGCTACCGTAATGACACAGTTTTTGAATTTTATGAATCGTTATCGTAGCTGATAGCCATGCTGCTCTACGGGTGCGAAGGTAACAAAGGACATCTCACGTCAAATACAGGTCTTCGTCAACCGATGCCTTTCGTCGCGTCCTAGGAATATACTGGCCCGACACCATCTCTAACATAGAGCTGCTGGAGAGATGCCACGAGAGCCCGATCGACAGCCAGATCAATGGTCGTAAATGGAGATGGATTGGTCACACGCTCCGAAAGATTCCGACCACATTCCTAAACAGGCCATGGATTGGAATCCTCAAAGAAAATTTAATAGCGTGGTCAATAATAGCTCAAAGACAAAATATTCCTCAAGACCGGTCGCATAGGATAGGGGACATAGGATCTTAAGTCAAGTAAGTCATAGCTCATAGAAGGTCACTTGATCTGGAGCTTACCTTACGTCACACGTGGATTCTATTTGAATACATCAATTTACTGAAAATAATGGGAATAGTTCTTGCCAAAGTGCGACTGAGTATGGTTGTAATCAAGTCGAAATTGCGAAACAACCCCTAAATGTGGCCCTCAAGAGCAAGAAAACTATTCCTCTCCGGGGAGACGATGGCAGTATGGAATGCTGATTGCCTAGTGTTTCAAAAGGGATCGTGGTGGCACAGTCTGACTGAATGAAGCTATGACTTCGGAAATTCTAATACTATACTCAGCAGATTTTGTATTTCGTAGACTAAACTGACCTTGTTTATTATATCTATGAAACTGACATTTGAGAGGTTGTCACTTTGTCGTTACATAAAAATAGTGTCGGATCCTGACTATCCTTATCCTGAGTGATCGAAAATCGAAGTAGATCGAAAATGGAACTATTTCACGGCAAATAAATTACATTTGTTTAGAAACTAGCGGCCCTTATTTAGTTTCTACTCATTTATGTCCGACTTCATTTTATCGATCGCATTTATTTTATTGTTTATTTCATATTTAACACAATAATAATGTATGAATAAACCGCTGAGTCATGTAATTTTTCACAAGAGTTCCTCATGTAACGATGTTTTTTTTTTCATTCATTCTACGCCAAAGGGGTTAAATAAGGGATGGAAGTTTATATAGAAGTATGTCATATTAGTTGGTAGGGAATTCCATCCGGCACGATTTTTTTTCCCATAACAAATTGTGAATTTCAAGGACCACAAAAAGTTTTAATCAGGTTTGCACATTGTGTAAAATACACACCCCTATATTTTTCTTTGTGTAACAAACACCTGCCTTTACCGAGCGATGACCCCACCCCACTTTATTTTTTTACTCAATTGCCTTTTCATTGTGGGTTTATTAACCCCGTACAATCCCTATAAATAAATCAGCACAATGTTTTGAGGATAATCCTGCTCGAAAACCACTTACATACACAAAATGTGTACTATTTTATGTGTAACGTAAGTCACCCCGAGACTACGAAAACATATATTTTTCCTTATGAGCAAAGTGTATGAGGATTCAGGAGGAAAACTGTCGGGTGAAAATGAAGCCGTATCTTTGTGGGTTATAGAGACAAAATGCCACCAAGGAGAACCGTTTATGTATTGCATGCCTCCAATCCAATACAATTTGCAAGCTTCGTCTCCCATTCTTCTACGAGTATTTAGCTGTGTCTGACAGGGTCCATAATGATATCTCACTAAATTTTCAATAAACTGACTAAGTATACATGGTGGAACTCAGTAAATGATTAAGTAAGATAGTCAAGTCAAAATAAAGAAGGGCAAAACAATTTTGACCGAGGATCAACGGTCGTTTTGTTTCTTTTAAGGGCGGTTACGCACTACATCCGAACTCTATCCGTCATAATTCAGAACATTTTGAACTCTTAACTCAATTCACGGACACGGTCACACGGACCTGTAGTGCGTAACCGTCCTAACACCTATAAACAGTACCAATATAGTATCAAATAATGTACGCGCTTCGATAATCTCCGTACTAAACGTGTGCCATTTGATTAGCCGTTCTTATTTCAAGCAACCAATCGGAACAGATAACCAACGATTTGATATAGTGATAGTAAATTTTCGTGTTTATAATTATTTCAGAAACCGGGTTTAAGCAGAGAGCAGTCTTACCACGTGTTGCCGCTCCATGTAAAATATACCAGCTGAATCCAGTTGGACTAGAAGCCTACCCTAGTCATCATCTTCCTGCCCTTGTCCCATGTTACTTGGGGTCGGCGCAACACGTTTTGTTCTTCCATACCGTCCTGTCCCTCGTCACGCTATCACTGACTCCCTTTTCTTTCATATCACTCCTCACACAATTCATCCATCTTTTCTTTGCCCGTTCCCTTCCTTTCTATCCATCCAAATTTATATTAATAACTCTCTTAATAACATTCGTTTCATCCCTCCTCATCACATGACCATACTAGGACAAACGGTTTTATTTCAACTTTTCTGTCACTGGCGCCACTTTTAAACTTCCTCTAATATACGAGTACTCATTTCTCAATTTATCCATTCTCGTCACTCCGCACATCCATCTCAACATTCTCATCTCTGCTACATGCAATCTCCATCTTTTTCGCAGCCCAACATTCTGATCCATATAGTACGACCCTAATATAAATGGGAAGCAAAAAGTTGAATAAAAACTGTAACCCGACTACGACTTTTTTAGCGTATTTTACCGCCATAATAACGAATCGATTGACACCTTAATTCATCAAAATCAGATGAATAGTTTAGGCGCTACGGAGGCACATACGTTAAAACAAACATACATACATATAAAGACTGCTAAAATCATAATCCTACCTTCGCCGGAATCGGGTAAAAAAGGCTAGACAGATTAGATTGCGTTTAAGCAGAGAAATATTTTCCTGAATCGAGTAAACCATGAACAAATAAAACGTTGAATCGTATCACTCAGAGTTGTAATCGTAAACCGTCGTCTGTCGTAAATGGCTCTTACGTACAATACTGCCATGTTTATTGCGAAGTGCGAAGACAGAACTGTTTTATAGTTTTAAAACAGTATACCTACTGAGATACAGAAAGTGTTTCAGTAACTTAAAACGTTACTAAATTGTTGTTCACTATAATATTTTGTGTTTGTTTCTCGAATTTGTTGAAACTGTTACGTTGTTCAAAGCCTTTTGTCATTTGTGCCAAGTAAATGCAAATAGTCTTAATAAAATAAAACTTAAACTTATGAACGCAATAATCCTTTCTCTTAGGGCACATACTGACGGTGCGACGCAATTTAAACTGGGTCTATAGACGATCTCGTGCATGTATTTCCTAAGAAAATATCAAGTGCAAATCGGTCGAAATGCGTTGCATTGCGTCCATCATCATCATCACATCATCAGCCTATTAATGTTCCCACTGCTGGGACACAGGCCTCCTCTCTGTGAGAGGGAATGGGCCGTTATCCACCACGCGGGCCCAGTGCGGGTTGGTGGATGTCACATGTCTTCGAATTATTGATTCTAGGACATGCCGGTTTCCTCACGATGTTTTCCTTCACCGTTTTGAGAGCAGTGGTGATGAAATAATTTACACAAAGTAAATCGCCTGTCTGGGCTCGAACCCACGACCTACAACTTGTAAGTCGCGGCCGATACCACTGGGCCACCACTGCTCTGCATTGCGTCCACGTGAACTTATTTGCAATTTCGCTTAGTAAAACTCGCTTATCGGTGAGATTTAAATTGAATCTCCTCAAGCCATCAGGCAAGTTTACGAAAATGAATTTATTTTCCTCAAAAATAAGTATAATTATAGGTACCAGCGGTTGCCCGCGACTTCGCTTGCGTAGCATTAGTACTTTGAATAGCCTATTTTGTCCACCACCTAAAGGACGATTTTCGGAATACTCGTCGCAAACTAACTCTATACCTCATCTAAATCGGTTCAGCGGTTTAAGCGTGAAAAGGTAACAGACAGATAGACAGGCAGAGTTACTTTCGCATTTATAACATTAGTATGGATTTTCCAGAAAGAAATATGCCTAACATACGAGCATAAACTCACCCCCTTGTCCCATGAGTGTAGTCAGAATAGTACATTGTTATCCTAGGGGTGAAAGTAACTTATTTAGTCCCGAGACGGGGTTTGGCGCCCGGAACGAAGTGAGGGCGCCAATAGTTCGAGGGACGAAATAAGTCTTTAACCCAAAGTAAACACTGTGCTTTTCATTACAAATACAAGGAAAGTAAAAATAAAAATATGAATTAGCCAAAGAAAAAATGATTGCCGCTGTCCCGCCTATTTTGTTTGTTTTTTTTTCTGTGGCCGGCCACCTATTCAGCCATTATTTTTTATTTTCATCATTGAAAATATGGTAAATATTTTGCCCAAATCTAAGTTATTTTAAAGAAATTGTTGAAACTAAATTATAATAAAGTTATTTAAAAAATATATATTCTTTAATCAATAATTAACTTTAAGTTATTTCAATTTTACATCGTGGCTGTATAGAAAGTTGGAACATGGTTCAATAGATATGTGAAAAAGAACTAGTTTTAAAAAAAATAATTTTACAGCTGTCAGTTGAAAGCGATTCTCCCTAGGGATGAAAAGTATTACTTTCATCCCGCTCCTCAGGCAACTTCAGACCTACTTTCAGAGTATGAGTAATGAAAAATATATAACATTGCTGCGATATTTTATCCTTTTTTTCCTCGTTCATAATATACATACTATAATGATCATAGAGAAGCATCGTGACCATTATTTCCGGTTTTGCGATAGATCTTAATCCATATTAATTAGTAAAAGATAGAATATTTCGACCCCAATAAAGTTAAAATGAAACCATTTTACAGACGGTGTCCACTTTTTATCAGTGTCGCTCATTATTTAAATATTTATATGTAATAAAATAAACTTGAAAGTTCATTATCGGTCGGTGACCTTCTTCATTTTAATGATATTCTCGTCGAGATAAAATGTAATTTTATAAGTATTTTCGAGAAACAGAATTTTCGTTCTTATTTCACTCTAAAATAACATGAAACATTACTACGTTTATTGACCGATTTTAATAATTTATAACAGTAGATGCTACACCGGATGGCAATGACATTAAATAAGCAATTTTTAATAGGCAAGCAAAACTAAAAAAATAAGCGAATTTCCACTCTCCTAGATACTGTATCTAAAATGTTGCTGTGTCCGACAGGGTCCTTATTCTGCTGCTTGTATTTACCACCTGCAGGTACATTATGGATGCAATCAATTGAATTTGAAACTACCTACATTACATCTGTGTAGGGTTAAAATCTGCCAACCAGGACATGAAGCTTGTAAACCCCGGCTTTTGGAACTTACAATCCAGACATTTGAACAGAGTATTTTTATCTAAGTTACCTAAAATATAGTTGTAAAGGTTATAAATCAACTTTTTTATTTTCATTTTAAAACAATATTAAATAAATAATTTTAAACTAAATTTAGTCTTAATAAGAAGAAGAAAACAGAATTTTCAAGTTTTAAAGAATTATTACAGTTTTCATTTCTTTCAAAATTATACTTTTTAGGGTTCCGTACCCAAAGGGTAAAAACGGGACCCTATTACTAAGACTCCGCGATCTGTCTGTCACCAGGCTGTATCTCATGAACCGTAATAGGTAGACAGTTGAAATTTTTGTTGCCGCTATAACAACAAATACTAAAATAGAATAAAATAAATATTTAAGTGGGGTATATACAACAAACGTGATTTATTTGCCGTTTTTTTGCGATAATGGTACGGAACCCTTCGTGCGCGAGTCCGACTCGTACTCGGCCGGTTTTTTAAATCAACAAAAGCGGCGACCGGTGGGCGGTGATATGAAGACTTCAAAAATCCGGACTACAAATAAAAACCTGCCCGGACGCTCCCCGGACGCCTCAAAAACTAGGACAAATCCGGGGAAACCCGGACGGATGGCAACCCTACATCTGTGCCTAATCGGCAAACCAGATGATGCATCTCAGTACCAGTATTCCCTCCAAAACTACATCCAACTAAGGCAAAAGCTGAAACACTAACTAAAGGAAATGAATCAGCAACACCGGATTCCTAATCGATGGCCTGGCCTTGACAGCATAGACCTACATGCCAAGTATAACACTACCTACACATGCTAGGCAGTATAGTGAAGATCACGTTTGTTGAACAAAACACATTGCGAACGGCCCAGGACCGTTCATTATAGCTGTCTGGGAACGACAGAGGTTTAGTTGTAGATGTTATTCTAACCTGATTTGTTGGATATTAGATTTATCTTCATCTTGGTCGTGGTTTTATGTTTTTATGTGGAACTAACATGGCTAAAATTATAGCTAGTTATATCGTATCGGTTAAGACTGCGGGAAACCGCTGGATGCGAGACGCACAGTACAGAGGGGTGTGGCGACACTTGGGGGAGGCCTGTGTCCAGCAGTGGACGTCTTTTGTAATGATGATATGATCGATCGTATCGACTGAAAATAGCTCTAACTTGATTTGAGTTCCGATTTCCTAAAGGTGTTTTCCGTCACTAATTTGTGTGATGTCTCAAATAAACTCGGCTTTGAACCCCGCCATCACGACACCCTGTCTAGGTAACGATAAACGTACATTGAAATATCACCGCTTCACGGAGGCTAGTTGTAATGCACATCATGCAAATTCCATTATAACTTCAAAAAAAATTAACGATAAATCATTCCACAGTTGCTCAAAGTAAATGCCATAGACAACTGAAGACAAACTCCGAGACAACCCAGACATACATGTCTCAAAGCGTCAGAAACACGGAAATGAGATGTCTTAGTTGCGCAGAACCGGTTTGAAGGAGCGTCATCTGCAAGTATGCTAGACAGCTGCGGTTCGTGGCTTCGCGAACTAAGCTAGTTTAAGACCCATGCAACAGGTCGCAGTATTAAGGGGCGAAGTTTCGGTATACTTACATAGATGCTTCTTTTCGTAAGCTGGTGTATTTCATGACAGTTGCAGTTTTAAGCGTTTTCAATCAACACACTCACTTGGAAAATTCATTCCGTATGGTAAAAATACCGAAATTTATCCATTTCATACATTACGAACACGAAAGTACAGAGGCGGACGGCATCTACCAGTCGATCATGGAAGATCTGATTGGAAACACCGTGAGGGGATGCCCTAGAAGGGTAAAAACCGGCCAAGTGCGCGTCGGACTCGCGCTCGAAGGGTTCCGTACCATTATCGCAAAAAAAGGCAAAAAAAAAATTAAATATTTATTTTATTCTGTTTTTAGTATGTGTTGTTATAGCGGCAACAGAAATACATCATCTGTGAAAATTTCAACTGTCTAGCTATCACGGTTCACGAGTTACAGCCAGGTGACAGACGGACAGATAGACAGACAGACAGACGGATCGCGGCGTCTTAGTTATAGGGTCCCGTTTTTACCCTTTGGGTACGGAACCCTAAAAACAGACGTTATTGGTGATGGTCTTCAGAAAGTTCAGATGCCTAGTAGGTACTAACAACAACCCGCGTGAGTTTAACAGAAAGTCCAGAAACGTACGTAGACGAACCAAAAGTAGTATGAAAGGTACACAAAGGTATAGTTGTTCTATCTCACGATGACGGATGAATCGTAGCAAAATGAATCCTATTTCGGCGTCATAAAAGTCACGTAACCCTTCTTCGTGAGATATTATAACAACTATACACTCGTGGGAATATGGCGTGAGTTTCTGCATGTATGATTGAAGACAGATAAAATAACGAATTACTTTAGCTGTGCTGCAGTCTAAACAATCTATGATCCAAAATCACATAGGAAACATCGATTAAAGCCGCACACACGACCTTTTACATCTGTCTCAAACAGAAACATGCTGTATTATCGCCGCTAGCATCCGATTCTCCCTCTTATAACCTATGCATTAGGGAGCATTTTCGCTATATTTAGTACAACAATCCGGTTTTCGCAAAAACAATTTATCGCTATAGTATTGTATTGGCTTTTAGAAAAACCTCGTTGTTGTGATATAATAGTTTAAGTTTAATGTCCCATGTAAACCAATTTTGTGACTATTTTGCTGCGTTTATTAGTATGTTTTTTGTAGTTCAATCAAAAGTTCTGTTACAATAAAATGTCATGACATAAGAGCAACCATTGGTTTGTTGGCCATTTTATGTTTTATTAGTACACTAGCTGACCCGGCAAACTTTGTTTTGCCATAAAAATACCAAAAATTACACACCACACATAGCCAGACCGGACGGAACAACTATCTGTAGGCCGTACAAATATTAGTGCCGACTTCCGTGCAAGAATCGAACCCGCAACAAGCAGCGCAGTAGCCAATCACTCCGCCACTGTGACAACCGTGTAGAAACGCCTACCAAGAAGCGTTGAAGCTCTCAAAGATATCCCGATACCGGTATCATTTCCTATCAAGTTCCGGAAAGAAACTGTACGGTAGAGAAACTGTATCAAGACCGTGCTATGCAATCGATTCCTCTCATCTTCATTTTATATTCGTTCACGAAGATACGATAATATATAAATCCTTTAGCATAAGACAGGGGTTCCCAAACTGTGCGCCGCGTCGGCTCTGGGCGCCGTGGTGCTCTCTCACGCGTTCTATATTTATGCTAACTGGCTATTCTGCAATTGCAGTAATAAAGTCTTATTACAGATTACAAATCAATTGAGAAAATGATACGAGAGTAAGTATTTCAAAACTTAAGCTCCGATTTGAAATGTTATACACAGAAAAGCGAGCTCATTTGTTCCTAATAAGCAATATTTTTTTCAAGCAACAAGAAAAACACAGTTATTAACACCCTGCCTGATGAACAACAAACAATACAGTTTCTAATGTCTCATTGCCTTGTAGTTAAGGTACAAGGGCGTCGAAAAAAAATACACTATGTAAAGGGAGTCACAGTATAAAAAAGATTGGGCAGCCCTGGCCACAGTAAAAATATACAAACAGTATGGAAACTACCTACCAACGCTCGAAACGGCACACTCACACAAACATACGCACCGACGAGACTTCGGCAGTGCTGTGATGCTGTCAGTAGTGCGAGCCGCTTAGGTATCTCGTTGATACGCATGTGTATGACTGTGCCGTTTCCAGCGTTTGTAGATAGTTTCCATACTGTTTGTATATTTATTCTGTGCCCTGGCATAAGGTAACATCACGGCTGTATTCCCTGAAGGGTAGGCCAGGGGTGCACCTACAGTTAAACAAAAACAGCCAACCAAATCACTTCACACGATACGACATTCAATTCAATAGGCTTCCAGAAACCGGACGTTACTGGCAGATAATTAATCTGACTAGCATATCAGATTAATCTAAAACCAATATGTACTAATAAATTCATCATAATCGCGATATCGATGTCGATCGGATGTACACGGACGTGATAAATTTCGGTACAAATACGATTGAGAGCTCGATTCGTTTGGGTATGAATGTTGGTTTAATCAAATGCTATCTGAATCCACTTTATCGGTGCAATGGTTTTCTGGGAATAAATAAAGTACTTTTGATTATACGAGTATTTGATTATGAAAGATTACCTAGAAATTGGATACTGAAAGGGGTTTATATACCTTTACAGAATGTTGGCAACACGACTTTGGAACTTCTCACCACCTTCTTCGTTAACAAGAAATAACTTACGGCTACTTAGGGCACAACACGTTTTTTTCTTCATTTCTTAGAGCGGTTACGTACATCCGATCCGAATCCGAGTTATTACCGTTCCGAAATAGCCGTAATACTTCTTGTAGGCAAGCTTACGCACTACATCCGAACTCTATCCGTCATAATTCAGTTTCTTTTTCAATTCGGATAGAATTCGGACACAGATCGGATGCAGTGCGTAAGGGCGGTTACGCACTACACGTCCGTGTCCGTGACAAACGTTGGAACTCAAATCCAAGTTCAAAATGTTCTGAATTATAACAGACTAGCTGACCCGGCAAACTTTGTTTTGCCGTAAAAACACCACGCATTCATCTACCCTACCTACCATACGTGGGTTACCTACTCTACCCTACCTACATACCGACCCTACCTATGTAGGACAGGAACCATTTTTTTTCTTATTTTTTTTTTCATAAGATTCTTCTCCTATCAATAACAAACACAATAAAAAAAAAAAGCGAAAACGGTCCAGCCGTTCAAGCGTGATGCCGTCACCAAGGGAAATAGGGATTCATTTTTATGATAACAGATTATGACTGATAGAGTTCCGATGCAGTGCTTAAGGGTTCACTAGTCGACGGCAGAAACTATTTTGTGCGCGGGGTTAAAATGCATTTTATATCAACCGACAACACGTGCGGAATAGATAGATGCTGTGATGAGCAGTAGGAAGCTAGTTCGCGTACGAATACACACTTTTGCAAATTTGTAGCGAAATGGATAATGATTTAGGACGAAACCGAGCGCGCGCAATTTTATGAACAGACCTTTGGCAGTCTAGATATCATGAAAAAACGACTAAATCTATCTGTGCAAAATAAAATTATTTGGATTGTTGAACTACTAATACTATATCCCTGTATGGAGGCCGTTTTGCATTTTTCCGTCTTCTTATGGTATTTATTTGCGCCCAAAAATCCGTTAAAATTTGTGTCGAAATGTGGAACTTTCGACGCTCATAACTTTCAAATATTTTCTTTTTTTACTTTTTCGCTTCCACACAGGGCTAGATAATGATAAGACAAATTGATATCACTTTTTATTTTTAACGTACATCGTCAAACAGTGGCATAATCCGTAGACTACATTTGTATGGAAGAATTTTCGACTAGTGTAACCTTAAGTGCTACAATAAGTACTACGGCTACTTCGGAACCGAAATTACACGGACACGGATCGGATGTAGTGGGTAACCTTCACAGCATCCATTCATTCATTTCTTCCATCCTTAAACAATTCATCCATCTTTTCATAATTGGCTACAGCTTCTACTTACTCAAAAAATCTTTCATACACACACTTAAAAGCTCTTAAAAGAATTTTGAACATAATAGCTTTGCATTTATTTCATATGCATCATAATAACTTGAGATTTCACTCAATATACAGCGTGAGACCGACGATCCCTCTTAAAACTTGATAGCATTTTGAAATACGAACCCCTTTAACATTGCAACTCTTTGAGGATTAAATTACATGCCAGCAAAAAAAAAACCTATGTGAACATTTTATCAGAATTTCAAAATATGAACACTTTATTTTATTCGTTTGCAACACCGAAATTTATGCCAAAAAAAAACTATTCTATGAAAATGCTGGCCGAAAAACAAAGCCGCAGTTGACACTATGAAGGTTTTATTTCAACGATGTTTGGCTCGTGCCGTTGAAAACAAGCTCGTGCCGGTGTTTTATGACATGGGCGGGCACAGAGAACAGGGAATGCCAGATCGATGGCAAGAAAACACGTTTCATGGGAATTCCACGGAGTTTGTTTAAGGTTTCATCATGGTTTTCCCCTGGTAATTTGTTGTTGATTTTTGCTTTTGAACTGTGTGTGGCTGTAAATTCTTTCTGCGAGTCTTTTGCGAATGCAATCTACGTATCCTATGTTATGGCTGGAGCAATTGAGAGAATTATTTTCTTTTTTTGCCCCACACTAGGAATTTCTCCTGTATCATGGCTGCGTTTACAAATATATAAACTCACATACACAAACATCCAGAGCCGGAACAACTATTTGTAGGTCATACAAATATTTGTTCCGTGCGGGAATCGAACCCGCGACACGCAGCGCAGCAGTCAATCGCTCAACCACTGCGCCAACCGTGAGCCCAATGTATCCAGTGTTTATTCATTTATTTGTCGCATAAGACTATTATAATCTATCTTACAACGGCTTTTACTATGAAAGATTGGTGTTTTAAGCGCAAGCCCTTGTTGCCCAGCTTAAAAATACTATCGTTGCCAGACTAAAATAATTACATTGAATTTATAATGAACGATTTACGTCTTCCTCAATCGATTGTATTCAGGTTTATCAATAAATAGGTAAGTCAAGGTTACAGATTATGAATAATATCATTAGCTACTAACACAGTTGCAAAAGTCCACTGTAACTTATTTTGCCGTCTGTATTTTTGGAGAAATATCTTTTTTATCATGACAGATAATATTGTCACCTAGATAAAAAAAAAACATTACTAGTGCATTGATGCATGAAGGATTGTGCAATGTAATGAAATTGGTGTCCGTAATAATCTTATCTTCTTAGGAGCGGCCCTGGCACAAGCAACTGAAGGAACACGGGTGGGTTTTAGTCAGTAAAAGTCTGACACGCCCTCCCGGTTCACCCAGGGCGGGAGAAGTCATTGGATGATTTCCCACACAAAAAAAAAAAAATAATGGTGCAGGCCACATAGAAATGGCGTCGGGCGCGGACATGGCACGGGCGGCATGCACAAAATGCACGGAAATAAAGTGCAATTTAGTACACACGGTATGTCGTTGCTCGGTCGTGGTTATGACGACATGAAAGCGCGGGCAGCCCGACGCCATTTCTATGTGGCCCGCGCTTTAGGCAGCTGCACATCACTCAATCAAGGCATCTTTTTTTTAAAGATTTTTTATCTACGGATGATTTCTATGAAATGAATTATCGCTTTGTGACGTCGCCTATTTGCTTCAAAAATCCTTAAAAACCGGGCCTTTACACAATTTAATTTTAGTACCGGGCACTATTAAGTTAA
This sequence comes from Orthosia incerta, assembly GCA_948252205.1. Taxonomy (NCBI): domain Eukaryota; kingdom Metazoa; phylum Arthropoda; class Insecta; order Lepidoptera; family Noctuidae; genus Orthosia; species Orthosia incerta. The sequence goes on from OX411765.1 coordinate 16,557,357, forward strand.
ATATTCTTAAATTTTCCTTTTTAGATACTACTATAATTACAGAAAACCCATTGTTCCCGATTCCGAAACCCGAGATCAGGGGTTCTTATCATAACGTGTCAATATCATCATAATTCTGGTGTGTCTCTCTATCTTTTAAAATAGTTTTTTTTCTATCATCACTATTTTAAATTTCATCATAAATAAAAATAAGTATCATCATCAATGTTTGCTGCAGCGCCCCCTGGTGAGTTGTCACCGCAACACTTATATACACTAAGAACATGCACCAATCAAACCCGAATACATAACTGAAAACTGCATCAAAATCGGACTAGTAGTTTTGGAGAAAAATGGCAACATGGATTTGCACAAACATTCTCTCACCCCGAACGCATATACCCTCTCCGTTCCGTCGTGGGTAAAAAATGCATTGTGGCGAGAAATAAACACTCATCACAATCGGACACTAGAATGTTGGTCAAATTAAACTAAGCAAGATTTGATAAGATACACCAAATTCAGTGTATTTCGTCCGGTATAATAGCTAACACATCAAATTACGGCTTCTGAATAGCACCTGTAGCCAAGTTGACAATCTACAATCGATAACGCTAGCAGAAAACGAATCAATGTATGGGAATGACACATCTGAACGTTAACTCACGTGGTCAGACCATACAAATAGAAGGCGTTAACGATTGTAGAAAGAGATTCAATACGAAACTTTTGTTACTTGGCTAGGGGGACTGAACATAAACTATTTAACGGACACGAGACGTGAAGTAAAATTCAAATCTACTAAGCAAGACATTTTCGCCATAAATTCTCTCTCATACAATTTAAATTCCACCCTGTACGTTGCGGTTAGCACTGAGCAACGGTAAACTGGAGCGTGTTTCTATTAAAAGTCTAAGTTAAAATGTTTTGCATCAAAAGCGCAGCGTACGGAGTGGTATTCTAAAAATGTTTGCTACAATAACTCGACTACACATTTGCGCTTCGAGTATGTGTTTTATTTGTATATTTTTTATATTTTGTGCTCATAAATGCACATTGTTAGTTATGAGATTTTAAAAGCTGCTCTACACAATGCTTATTTCATATAAACGTTATTATATTAAAACAATTTTTAAATTGAACATTAGGCGCGGTATTTTATGCTCTAAAAGTATAACATATTTCATAATTATAAAACAAGCTATTACTAGGTTTAACATTACCGTAAGGCAGCACTGGATTGTGTGAAATAATGAGCTCGGTACTTACCTGAAATCAAATAAAGAAAACATGAATAACAATCCAAAATTGTAAACATCTATACTATATTATAAAGCTGAAGGAAGGAAGGTTATAGGCTATAATATCACGCTACAACCAATAGGAGCCGAGCATAAATGAAAAATGTTGCAAAAACGGCCATCCTTTTTTAGAGCTTTTGTTGCGTGCGCTGCGTAAACGGTTTAAGTTACGCAAATATAATGTATGATGGAATTGTTCTTCTTTAAAAGTTCTAAAAAAAATCCGCGACAGCATATGTCTATCTTTTAAGATTGACTCACAATAGAAGCTTTTATGTTCTAAATTTTAAATAGATCGCCGCCGCCGGTAGAAACAAAAGTTTACAGGTTACATTCGTATAGTAGTAAGGGTAGGTAGGGTAGGGTAGATAGGGTAGCGTAGGTAGGGTAGGTAGAGTAGAGTAGGTAGGGTAGATAGGGTAGGTGGGTAGGGTAGTTATGGGAAATAAAAAATTAGGGTAGGTAGGTAGCCAGTTGACGGGAGCGAAGCCGCGGGGGTCAGCTAGTACAAAATAAAATTTAAAAAAACCCTCGACACATTTTTATTTCATGCTTTTTAAACTACAGAATTTATCTAGTACCTAGTAGACACGCTTCGATCGACAATCTATCGAAAACCTAATTATAAAAATAACCCCATTCAAACAAAGCGATTTTCATCAAACATAGCTAATAGAGTGTTCTTAGCTGAAGTCACCTGTAAACAAGAAAAATCAAAATCGGTTCATCCGTTTAGGAGCTATGATGCCACAGACAGATACACAAATTCACATACACATTGGTACACACGTCTTACTTATAAACACCCCTCTCTTTCCGTCGAGGGTTAAAAACATTAAAACATATTATGACATGTATGTATGTGCCCAAAAAAATCCTTAAAATTAACATTCTAAGTGATTTCTGATAAATTGTACTAGTAACATTTATAACAGACTAGCGGACGCCTCGCGGTTTCACCCGCGTAGTTCCCGTTCCCGTGAGAATACAGGGATAAAAAGTAGCCTGTCACCCGGGGATAGTGAAGCTTCCCAACGGTGAAAGAATTTTTGCAATCGGTCTTAAGTTTATTCGTTACAAACAACAACCGACTTCCAAACAAAAACACTACAAAGTGAAAAATAACTTCAATTTCGGAAGTCGGTGTTCCTGTTTTCATTTCTTCGTTTTTTGACACCGACTGCCGAAATTGAAGTTATTTTTCACTTTGTAGTGTTTTTGTTTGGAAGTCGGTTGTAATTTTTGTAAAAAAGATTTTTAATTTTCGATTTTTAGTGTGGTACTTAATGGACCAGTTCTATAGGCTAGGTACCTATAACGCCCAAAGTCAAGCCAGAATAGATTAACCCAATAACATGAAACTTAAATAAACAAAACCGGTGGAATGAGAGTATACCAGGGTGAACTGTTCACACCTGCGTAAGGGGTACGCAGGTGTGAACAGTTCAAAGCGTACCAGTGTGATGTTATGTTATAAAATGGTGTAAACAATAAACAGACATGCGATTGCAGCTATCCCGAGTGATTTGCAGTCATTTATTGAAGAGCTCTGATGTATATCTCCGAAGTTCTTCATTAAATTTTGATGAAAATTAAATGGGATCACATGACAAACACAAGCTTTTGAATAAAAAAATAATCATCAAAATCGGTTTCCCCAATAAAAAGTTTTGAGGTAACACACATCATCTGCCTAGCCTTTTCCCAACTATATTGGGGTCGGCTTCCAGTCTTACCGGATTCAGCTAAGTACCAGTGTTTTACATGGAGCGACTGCCTATCTGACCTCCACAACCCAGTAACTGGGTAACACGGTACCCCTTGGCAAGACTGGTGTCAGATCTCAAGCTTCTGACTACCCGTAACGACTGTCAAAGATCTTCAAATGACAGCCGGGACCAACGGCTTAACGTGCTGGCCGAGGCACGGAGGAAACTCGATATGATGAAATGGTCACCCATCCACGGACCGACCTCGTCAAGCGTTGCTTAACCTTGATGATCGACCCGTGCGGTTGTTATTATTTAGCCACGAGCTCTTCTGAGGTAACACACATTAAAAAAAATACAATTTTGCGAAGTCGGTTAAAATACAAATATTTCCTCTTTATAATATTAGTATAGATAAAACCAAGTAACAGTTATCATTATTACTACGCTATCAGTACATTATCGGTTACTTTGTTTCTTATCACGTTATCTATACGCCGGGTATCGACAGCATAATAGCGCTAAGTTGTAAGAACTCCGCATTTTCCCACGATCTTTTGCGGTTAGTACCATAAATTCTTATTGTCAGAAATCGCAACGTCCCTTGAGGGTAGATAGAGGATTATTTTAATAATTTATATCCCACACGGCATCGGTTTTAGAGGCTTCAAATATATACTGAAACTTTTCATGAAAATTGTGTATAAAATTTGTGTAAAATTAATTAAAATATACGCTCGAAACGACAGACATACATAAGGATTTAAATAAAAGAGCTTGAGAGTGAAAGAAACGAAATAAATACCACAGATAATATAATACTAGCATACAGATTGCCTCATCCTCATCATGCTGAGATAGGAGCCTTTTTGGTCTCGCACGGGGTTTTTTATATTTTATTATTGTTTGTCTTTTGCTTATCTCGTGTCTCCTGTGCGGGTCACAAATAAATATTTTTTCTTTCTTTCATCCCATACAAAGAAACCGTGTCGACATAACTAGCGTTTTTAACTGATTATGCCGATTATTTTTTGTAAATCGATTGCGTTCGGTTCCGTTCCACGGCGATAGATAGATCACCATCTATATTCGTGGAACGGAACCGAATTCGATCAATGTACAAAAAATATTCAGTATAATCAGTACAGTACGTCGGGACAGTTTGTATGGGATGAGAACTGGAAATACTAATAACTATCTACGTACCTGTCTTTGGTACCTCTTGTATCATTTTTCGACACCGACTGCCGAAACGAAAGTTTTTTTTGCACTGTTTTGGTGTTTTGCTTTTGAAGTCGGTTTTTTTTTTTGTGAAAAAGTTATTTTCTCTTTTTAGTTTTAGTACACCATCACTAAAAATGGGCAATTTCTATAGTACGGTACCTAAAGGACTGACAAAATACCTATCAATTTACACATTCGTGCTGTTTATTTATTTATTTAATTATGGCACTCCAACGACTTATTCACTAAAACATTCTTTGGGGTACTGTAACAAATTAAACTTAGAACTGTTTATCGCTAAGAAGTTCGGTTGTATGCTCCATATCTTGAGCCGTTCAGCCGTTCTGTCGTAATTGAGTAACAAACAGGGCAGGCCATAGCTACGATTTATTAAAGCCGTAACAGTACTAAAATATACCAAACCAAATACATATCGCCGAGGAATTCGGCGAAAAGGATCATTCAGAAAATCTATTTCATTTGAATTAAAGTTCGTTTTAAGCCAGACTCGACGCCGACAGCTTTAAAGTCTTCAAGAGAATTACAGGGAAATCCTCCATCTTATGAAACAAGGTCGAAGTTGGAGGTCGAGAGTCTAATACTACGTTAAGTATGGTTGTGTAGTTTGAAGTACTTTGAAGACACATCAATATGTAAGTTGTTGGACTGACGACTTTGGCATGTTTGGAACCCATGCCACATGTTTAAAAAGAAAATAATCTATGGCCGTAGGCTACAAGCAATTTCGCCTGTATTATCGGCGTGGGGGCGATATATTTACATACTAATATACTTCACATGGGCAAGCTAGCATGGGTAAGCCTATACTTGGATAAACTGTCAGTGCCTTCAGTATCCTATAAACCAGGAGTCACCGATTACTTTCATTTTGGGGTTCTTTTTAGGGTTCCGTACCCAAAGGGTAAAAACGGGACCCAATTACTAAGACTGCGCGATCCGTCTGTCTGTCTGTCCGTCTGTCACCAGGCTGTATCTCGTGAACCGTGATAGCTAGACAGTTTAAATTTTCAGAGATGATGTATTTCTGTTGCCGCTATAACTACAAATCCTAAAAACAGAAGAAAATTCATATTTAACGGGGGCTCCCATACAATAAACGTGATTTGTTTTTGCCGTTTTTTGCTCGATATTAATAACGGCAACAGGTAGAAATATTCACAGAATATTTAGTTGTATATTCACTACAAAAAATAATAATGATTAAATTAAAATGAATTAAGCTCCCATACAACAAACGTGATAATGTTGCCGTTTTTGCGATAATGGTACGGAACCCTTCGTGCGCGAGTCCGACTCGCACTTGGCCGGTTTTTTTTTAAATTAATATGACCGTCGCGGTCCGTAAGGCTTTAAAGCCAGCTATTCCCTTCCCCCGGGCCTGTACATCGTCAGTGTATTTACTTTAAACAAATTTAATGTAAAGAATAAAAGTAATTATCAAGATGTTTTGCAAATATCAATGTGATAAAGGAACGAAAGAAATTACAGCTCCATTGGTCTATTCACCATCAGGATACAGAGAGTTTATGTTTTGTTTAGTTTTAAGCCTAGGTTTACAAGATTAAAGTTCTGACAAACAACTGAGTGATAACTTGTAATGAAGTCATAACGCTTTTGGGCTTAAGGTTACATTAGTCGATCATTCTTCCATACAAACGGAGTCTGGCGATTACTCCACTGTTTGAAAATGTACGTTCAAAATAAAAAAAATATATCAATTTGTTTCATCATTATCTAGCACTGCATGTAAACAAAAAAGTAAAAAAGAAAAATATTTGAAAATTATGAGCGTCGAAACTTCCATGTTTCAACATTAATTTTATCGCATCTTTGGGCGGAAATAAATACCAAAAAAAAAGGAAAATGCCAAAACGGCCACCATACAGGGATAGATTAGTAGTTCAGAATGCAAATAATTTTATTTTGAAAATATACATTTAGTAATTTTTCAAGATACTCGTATCTAGACTCCCAAAGGTCTGTTTATAAAATTTTGCACGCTCGTTTTCGTCCTAAATCATCATCCATTTCGCTACAAACTATAAGCTTCTTACTGCTCATCACAGCATCTATCTCTTTCCCAAGTGTTGTCGGATGAGATAGCAGGCATTTTATAAACCCACGTAAAAAATTGTTCGCGCCGTCGACTAGGGCAACCTTAAGGGTTTTAATAAACCCATGTCACATGAACCCACAAATACCAAGTTCATCGTTGCGAAGAATTTGAGTTGTTTTACACGTGAGAAATATTGTATTCTCTTACAGGAAATGAAAGCCTGGGACTTGCTTCAATCTAATATTATTAACCTTTTCCAAGTAGTTGTGGAAATATGAAAAACATACAGACAGACAGACGGATCGCGGAGTCTTAGTAATAGGGTCCCATTTTTACCCTTTGGGTACGGAACCCTAAAAATGGGCTATAATTGTTCAGTTCGACAAGGTGCTTTTTTTGTGATTTTTTTATTTTTCGCACATTGCTCGCAGAACGGATCGTCGATGGGCCGAACAGTTCTGCATTTGCAACCGAATATCGGAAGTTGCTGCGTTGGAATACCACCCACTAGGTGGGCCGATGACTTGGTTAAGGTGGTGGGAATCCGATCGATGCGAGACGCGTGAGAACGGTCGATGTGGCCACACTTGGGTCAAGTCTATGTACAGCAGTGGACGTCTTTCAGTTGAAATGATAATGATATTTTCCTCTCGCCGTTGACCTCAAAAATGCGACATTTTTGTCCCGTCTCTCATAAGATAAAGTAGTTCTAAGCCATAGGACTATATGCTGGAAACGAATACAAACCGCAGCAAAACAGATGAGTAGACCCTGCCAAAATCCTTCATTCAACATTCAAGATACTGCTGTGATTCCAACAGTATATCTTACAGCAAACTTGGCAACCACACATTCTGGGTCTAGGTCTTAAGTTGGTAGATGAGCCAAATCGATCCAACATGGCCGCTCAACAAAAGAAAACTCGACTTTGTATACTCATCTCGTTAGGCTGTGCTAAATGATCCTTGTAATTTGAAACTGAGTACGTTGAAGGCAAAGAGAATGGCCTTTTTGGGACTTGAGATAATCCTTATTTGAAAATGAAGAGTAATATGTAGATACAATAGGAAAAGCTACCGTTTACCGATCAGTGTCAGTACAATGCAAAGTTTCTAAGCTGTTAACGCAAAGAAAAAACCAGCCAAGTGCGAGTCAGACTCGCGCACGAAGGGTTCCGTACCATTATAGCAAAAAACGGCAAAAAATCACAATCACGTTTGTTGTATGGGAGCCCCACTTAAATATTAATTTTATTCTGTTTTTAGTATGTGTTGTTATAGCGGCAACAGAAATACATCATCTGTGAAAATTTCAACTGTCTAGCTATCAAGGTTCATGAGATACAGCCTGGTGACAGACGGACAGACAGACAGACGGACCGCGGAGTCTAAGGCGATTATCACACTGCCACGCATCACGCTGCATGTTGCGTGAAAACGCACCTACGCGCGTACGTTTTTTCTATACAAACGGAGACTTACAAGCAACGTTAAAAACACGCATTCACGCGCTACGCTGCGATCCCGTTTTACCCTTTGGGTACGGAACCCTAAAAATGTCATAGTATGCTGAATTGAATAAACTAAAGGCTAGAACATATAAGTCTTATGCTCCCGCTAAATATCATAGCTTTATTCAAACGTGTAATATCAAGCCATCACAGGTGCTGCCAGCGGTGACAAACGAAATATTGGTCAGATTTCTATAATTTTTGTACATATCTGCCTAGCCTTTTTCCCAACTATATTGGGATCGGCTTCCAGTCTTACCGGGTTCGGCTGAGTACCAGTGTTTTACATGGAGCGACTGGCTATCTGACCTCCACAAACCAGTAACTGGGTAACACGGTACCTCTTGGCAAGACTGGTGTCAGATCTCAAATCTTCTGACTACCCGTAACGACTGTCAAAGATCTTTAAATGACAGCCAGCACCAACGGCTTACCGTGCTTTGCAAGGCACGGACGAAACTCGGAATGTTGAAATGGTCACCCATCCACGGACCGACCTAGTCAAGCGTTGCTTAACCTTGATGATCGACCCGTGCGGCTGTTTCTATTTAGCCATGAGCTCCTCGGATTTCTATAATTTTTGTATGTATTAAATTATATCTACCTAATACTTGTTTTTCTCTTTTCAGTTAATACATTTTTAGCAGTCAGGCTTTTTGTTTTTATAATTATTAGTTTTTTACGTCAGGGGTTAAAAAGCAGTTAATTTGGCCGCATCTACATTCAGTTTGACTGAATACTGACCGTAACATATTTCCGACAATACTGATTAATACCTGCATCTAAGTCATGGCTTTCTCTTACCCATCTGTCGGTCAAAGCCCGAGGTACTACAGTGACGTCTTTGTTCTATAATAATAGAACAAAGTGCGTGTCATGAGGTCAACGGAACCTTTCCAACTGGCCTAGCTTTACCTTAGTGCCGTATGAAATTATAATATACCACTCGTGTTTCATATGGACGGCTAGGTGAAAACTTAATCCTTACTTTGGTGTTTCAAAAAGTAGTTTCACGATCGTCGAGGTTTAACCCCCATAGTTCAATAATAATTTTAGCCTGAACACCTGTCAAACTTTGCTATTAAAGTAGGGTCTGCAGGAACAAGTTGCTTAACTCAAAGTACTCAATTCAGAAACCTGCCCTAACCTTATAGTTTGTGGGTTTGTGATAATTTTTACCTGACTGCCAAAAGGAGGGTAATGTGTTTATCAGTCTATGTATGTATGTATGTTTGTTCCTATGTGGCGTTCTAGAGACCAAACGCGTTGGCCGATTTTGATGATTCTTACGTCAATCGATTTGTTTTAACCCTGCGAGTGTCACTGGCTATATTAAAATTGGAATAGAAAAAATGGCGGCATTGCAGCGCCATTTTGTGGGGGTAACCATTTTTTTTCTTCCAAACCCATCGTAGGGTATCAAAATAAAGGGTTTTATAAATATTTCAAAAATATATAAAACTTATAATAATATGTTTAAATTTACCTAATTCTAAAATAACTAAAAAGTTGTAAATAAAAAAAGTTAATAAAAAAATAAAAATACCCGACTGCTTAAAAAGAGAACTAATAAAAAGACGTAAACAAGAAGAAACCACACTTTTCTCTCTACTCAATTCGCCCACCCCTCCTTCCTATCTTATCTCTAGCTTTCAATATCCTAAGTTCTTCACACGCTCGCAATCTGCGTTCTTCCAATAATCTCCTCTTACTCTGTCCCTCTCATACTAATGATTTTGTTCACTCTTCCTTTCATATCCAGTCAATTCTTTTTTGGAATGCGCAGTCGGTACGCATTTAAGCGGCAATTGCGGATTTATTTTCAACACAAATAAGCTGAGTCATCTTTCACTTTCTTCTTTTCTGTTACTTCATAAATATATATAATATGTATATTTATATATATATATATTATATACAATATATATGAACGTGTATTTTACCTATTTTACTATAATAACTTCTAGCTTTTTATTATTAAACTATGCACCTGCCATGTTGTCTCTTCACCACCCTAGGTTGACAGGTAGAGAATGCCTAGGGCATTAAGTCCGCCTTTATACCTTTGTGCATGAAGTCTAAATAAATAATAAAATCTTGCTGTGCAGTCGGAGGATACATCTAGCTTTGGTCAGCCAGCTCGCAAATATGTATCCTCCGACTACACAGCATGATTCGACACAATTATTTGGAGCTTCAATTTCATACTTCTGTCTTGGAACCACTGCACTTGAGTTGCGTATATGTATGTCTTATGCCTTGCATAGTTGAGATGAAATGGAAAGGCAGGAAAAGAAATTTGAGATTACTTTTGGTAGATAGAAAATGCACTGAAGTATAACACAAATAATTGGGATTTGGGATGAGAACATACGTGAAACAGCGCTTAGTACATAAAATTAGCCTGCTATGTCTCATTGCTGGCCAAAGGCCTGCCCTTCTCCTTTTTACAAACGTGTACTCTGCATCTGTGGCTTAGAACACAAAGAGTAAAAATAAAATAGTCTTAAAGTAACACTAACCGTTGAAACCACCCTAAAACTAACAATGCCACGTTCCAATTTATTTTCACAAAACTCTCGTTTGTAGCGAACCTCACGGCAATACGAGCAACTTGAATGGTCTAAGGACGGTTACGCACTACACGTCCGTGTCCGTGATTTGAGTTCCGAGATCAAAATGTTCTGAATTACTACAGATTATTACGGATAGAGTTCGAATGCAGTGCGTAAGCAGCCCTACAAAAAGTACTACGGTTACTACGGAACCAAAATTTCACGGACACGTATCGGATGTACTGCGTAACCGCCCTAAGGGTAAGACGATGATGATAATAAAAACACTTTTTTACAAAAAAATACTACCGACTTCCAGAAAACTACAAAGTGAAAAATAGTAGTAAAATAGTAGTAGTAAAATAGTAGGTAGTATTTTTTTGTAAAAAAGTTTTTTTATTTTTCACTTTTTAGTTGTACCTACCTAATAGGCAAGTTGTTTAGTAAGTTTCCTATAACGCCAGAATAGATTACCCGAATAACATGAAACTTAAATAAAAAAAACCGGTGGAATGAGAGTATACCAGGGTGAACTGTTCACACCTGCGTACTCCTTTAAAGCGTACCAGTGTGATGTTATGAAATGGTGTAAACAATAAACAGATAAGCGATTGCAGCTATCCCGAGTGATTTGCTGTCATTTATTGAAGAGTTCTGATGTATATCTCCGAAGTTCTTCATCAAATCTTGATGAAAATTAAATGGGACCACATGACAAATACCACCTTTCGAATAAAAAAAGAATCATCAAAATCGGTTCACCCAATAAAAAGTTCTGAGGTAACACACATAAAAAAAAAATACAATCGAATTGATAACCTCCTCCTTTTTTGCGAAGTCGGTTAAAAAGTAATCAATCACAGCGACGTAAGAAATATTTTATTCTGCCCTTAGCTATAATCATGTTGCCGACTAAAACAATTAATTACTTTAGTAGAAACCCAATAAAAACCAAACTACCCTTCCCGACACTTTTGTGAAAACCAGAGCAGCACGGAACGCATAAAAACTCAATCGAAAAACTGAAAATCAAGTTAAAACAACAAAATAAATTCTGTAGCTTTTATATACAGACTGATTTAATTAAAATAATTGGATTCATCACTGGGTAGTGCCCGTGCCACGTGTTTGGCAGTAAGTACACGGAAAACCGGGGAATATGTAAGTCGGCCAATTGATTATTTTGGAATGGAACGGTACGTAAAATACCGGTTTAATTAGTAGTTAAGTATAGTGGACGTATTTAAAAATAATTACATAACTGAGATAAATTAAGTTTGATTTTTAAAAATGGAGTAGTCTCATATTGTTTATCTTGGTATGGGCAAGTGATGAGGAGGGTTGATGCGATGGATAGGGAGAGGCAGGCCAAAGAAGATATGGGTGGATTGTGTGAGAAATGACATGAAAGAAAAGGGAGTGTATGATAGCGTGAAGGTTGAAAGGGAAGAATGGAAGAAGAAAACGTGTTGCGTCACATGGGGCAAGGGCAGGAAGATGATGATTGAATGGGAATTTCTAAAATTTGATGCGCAAACGTACATGCGGGTCGACTGATGGTAAGCCCCCACCCATGGACATCCGGAACACATGAGACCATAATCTCTTATTGATTCCCCTTCTTCGCATTTAGGCACCCTTCGGATGTTACGTATGCGTTATATAACGTATACGTTGGACAAGCTTCAACACGTCAATTGTTTAGTTAGAGTTTAGATACAGTCACGTCTACACGACGCTAATACTAGCGTACCTAGTCTACGTTCACAATAAATTCGAATACGTCAACATCAGTGTGTTCTCTTGGGATGATAAAACACTTTTAACGCGGGCGATGCCACGGGCAGAACCAAGTAAAGTATAAATCGCAAAGTCTCTGACGAAGTTTCGAGCGAGGAAGAAGGGCGCTTGCGAAAAAAAAATCGCCCTTAGGCGCAGGCCACATAGAAATGGCGTCGAGCGCGGAAATGGCACGGGCGGCTTCCTATTCCATTCAAATTTCATACAAAATTCATGGAAATAAAGCGCAATTTGATCAGGCGCGGTAGTCGACATGTGCGCCATAACTACGTCCGAGCAACGACATACCGTGTGTCCTAAATTGCGCTTTATTGCCATGCATTTTATATGAAATTTGAATGGAATAGGAAACCGCCCGTGCCATGTCAGCGCTCGACGCCATTTCTATGTGGCCTGCGCCTTAGGAACACCGCTGTCGGTAGACAAAGGGCATAATTGAGAATCAAGCAGTTTTGCAGAAGCATTAATGGAGGCAGTTCCCGGAAAAGCGGATCTGCTCCCGAACATATTGTTCAAGGCCTCGCACTCGGAACTCTTGATTGCAAATTTGCACTTGACCAGATTCAGTTAAGTCGAGTGTATGGAATTGCATATTATTGATGGTAATATGCTCGTCTATTCTGTCGGGAACTGTAAGCGTGGTGTCTTGCTATCTAAGAGGTAAAATTGGATGTTCAAAAACGTCCACTACATTATAGGCCTCATCTAGGTGTCGCCACATCGTCCGGTCCTGTGCGTCTAGCTTCCAGTGGATTCCAGAATCCATATTAGTGGACGTGTTAAGGGTTCATGATATGCCACGGTCCCACGGCCTGATTTGTCACAGGCCAGATCACGCCGGGATAGCCGGACAGCCGTGGGAACCGACGCGTCCGATGAAGCCTGTGGAAGCCTGTCGTCGCCCGTCCGATCCATCGGGAGTCGGTAAGTTCAAAGGCGCTATGTTGCCTGTCTCGGCCTGTCGCGACCTGCAAGGGCGCCTGGGCGCGTCTGTATTCACTTCACTCATTAACTCGTGGACAGATTTACATTATTTAAAGGTTATAACGTCGATACCATTTATTTGAGAATCAAAATTATCAAAATATCTCCGTATATAAACAAAAAAAATATGTTTTCAAGTTACGTAATTATACTGGGATATTGGAATGGCATCCAGCAGGCCGCACCAGGCCGACTCGAGCTGTGGGCACTCACGGCACGGGCCGCGAAAGGCCGTGTGAACGCGGCAGTATAAGGACCATCATATCATCAACACACCGCGACTCCTTCGTGCCTCAAAAAGCTCAATAACCCTTTGCTCCCAGCCATTATATATTGATCTTTGATAGTCGTTACGGGTACTCTACTTCTTCTTATTCATTATTTATTTACATTAGTCATTGACGAGCTGCTTCCACGCCACTCTGTCTTCGGCTCTTTTCAGGGCAGTGATCACCGTGAGTCATATTCCTATAATCACCCTGATCTGGTCTGCGGTGCGGCCGCTTGGCCTTTTCCAACAACAATCAGTTTCTCCAGGTTATCTGGATGTCTCCGGGCGATGTGAACAAAGTAATTTAGAACTCATTGGTAGCAGATCGTGGAGACTGGTTTTCATGGTCGAGAATGGACTTATTAGCCAAGGTTGTTGAGGTCAGATAGGTTTCATGTAAAATACGGGTATTCAGTTGGTTTCGTATAGATTGGAAGCCGACCCAAAGCTAATTCAATTTCCATTCCGCACGGTTAAATGAAAAGGTGATCATTTTCTAGACCAGAATCGTGTTACTGAATGCAAGCTCCGAGCTTATAATCAAGCTCCATTTATCTGTCATAGATAAATAAACGGAACTCCCACGCTTTGGAGAGATAACGTCACCTTATTACGTCATGGCTTCGTAAAAATAGTGATGTTATGTAGCAGGCTGTTTTGATCAAAATTATTCTTTATTCGGAAGCAAGTGCTGAGGGACAATCTTCAAGTGGTTTTAAGGCTCCTGTAGTAAATTGCGCCGAAACATTATCTGTAGAATGATTTCAATTAAAAATGGTCGTTGCAAGCTCGCCTTCCTAGACGGAGTTACGATCGGTGAATTGATAAGGGCGGTTACGCACTACACGTCCGTGTCCGTGGTTTGAGTTCTGAGTTCAAAATGTTCCGAATTATGGCGGATAGAGTTCGGATGCGAAATTTCACGGACACGGAATAATGGAATCGCATATAATGCGTAACCTAAGGATGTACGCTCGCAAAAAAGTACTCAAATTTCGTATATGATCCCTATATGCTGAAAAGTGGTTCCTACAACCAACAGAAACCTGCAATACCAAACAGTATGCCAACGCGTTTCACTATAGACACAAAGCCTGTAATTTTACAGACAACCATACATTTCAAACCGGAATACAGCAATGCTAATTGAGCAACTGAAGTGGTAACACTTTTATAGACTTTCCATTTACACTTTTACTTAATAACATAATATCACGCGACACCTGTGAGGTCACCTCCTATATATATGATTCCAAGTAAAGTAGGCGAGCCTATTGCCACCAACCGGTCAAAAATCAAGTCTCCTTATCAAGTGCGAGTCCGACTCGCGCACAAAGGGTTCCGTATAAACAGCTTCATTCACCAAAATAAATAGGTAACATTACTAACGTTCATAAACAATGAAAGCACCGAACATTGCTCTAACGAAAGGACAAAATTAACTTTGCCGTTCAAAAACTGTTGCCCCATACTTCAATATACAAAATTATTACTTTGCCAAGTACATTTTATAAGTTGGTCGACTATTACTCATAAACTTTTAAAGCCTACTGAACTATGATAGTTTTCCTTTTAATTTCGTTATTATTTACTACTGCCGTGATTTTTTTCACATATCCAAAAGCTTACTAACAAAAATTTGCAATAAAAAGCCAAATTTTACGCAAACGGATCCCTGAATCGAAAAATGGTTTTCACAGACCCGTAATATTTTTTTATGACCTATACCCCACATCCACTCCCCACTACCCAACGATACCCCACATGATGGGATAGGCGAGAAAAAAACATATCCCCACTTTACGTGTACAGGAGGTACACAATTTTTTTCTTTTTGTCATTGTTTTATTTTACCACTTTGTCGCCGCGATTAATATGTATATCCATGCCAAATAATAGCTTTCTAGCACTAAGAGTATCTGAGCTAAGCTGCGGACGGACATACGGACATGGCGAAACTATAAGGGTTCCTTGTTGACTACAGAACCCTAAAAACCCAATAATACTTTAACCGGAGAATCAAACCCAGGACTGCATGTTCAGCAGTAGCGCTTACGACCACGATACCATCGAGACTTCCACCTAATTCAAAGACCAATAAAAACCCTTTCAATTCCCTGTAAAATTTCAGAATACGGGTAGAAATTGATTCAAAACGGAGGGTTGTAAAAGTACTTCACTATCTCAGTTGTAGAGTTCGTTTTATGGATGACAAACACAGTAATAAAAACGTTTGGAAGACACTCTGGCGATTGTTAAATTAAATTCAAGTCGATACGATAGAAGCAGCAAGTGATTGGCAATTAAAAGATACATACAAGATAGAGAACTTTGACTTCAGTAGAAGAATTTGTTATTTTATAATATTTACTTTAATTTATTTGCCTTTTATATGTTTTTTAAGACATAAAAGATATTAAAATTTAAATTAAAATACGGTAGGTTATTTAATTAATTAAAAAAATATATATATTACAAAATTAATTTAATAGTAGGCTGTATAGGTCTGCAGCCCAAGCCTAAATCAATGTCGTAAGATTAAAAAAAAAGCGGCGGGAAACAGGTCTTGTTTTGTCGTGCGTTTATTAATTTCTTCAAATTTGCTAAAACTAATTTTACTTTGAATATTAATAAAAGAAATGTTATGTTATACTACTGTTTTATTTCATCGCAATCGAAATGAAAAGCAGAGTTTATAACTCGTCCACAAAACCATTTTATCCTCGACATTACTATCAGCCCTCGCCTTCGGCTCGGGCTGCTAATAGCCTCGGATAAAAATGGTTCGTTTTGTGCACTCGTTGTAACATCTACTATTTTATCACATCTATTCAAAAAGAGCTAGTTTATTCCTCGTATACAGGGACCAAAATAGCTCATTAATCCCTAAGGGACTAAAAGTGATTTGAATTTGGAAGGTGGATATTGTTAGTAAATGTTCCAATCAGCAAAGAGATGAATCACAAACCATGCGGGAACAATGTATTGAATATGTGACTGGCTGAAAAACTGCGAGGGCGCCAAATAAAAAAAAAAGTTGTTGAAAAATAAACAACGCGCGAAATTAAATGCATTCTGCCTTCGTTCGTAGTTATTTCAAATCCTGATTTTAGAGTTATAAGTCTTGAGTCTTCCTCAAGTGTACTTACACTTGAGGAAGACCCAGTCGTTTTTTTTTTGTCTTCTTCCAAGTGTATGTATTATAATCAAGTTTCTCAAAAACTACATCCTGAGACACCATTTTCTGAGACTATTTCTAATTCCCAAGCTGTAAATAAACTACAACTGTAACGGTGAGTACTAATAAAATTGTTACAAAATTAAATATTTATTTTATACTGTTTTTAGTATTTGTTGTTATAGCGGCAACAGAAATACATCATCTGTGAAAATTAACTGTCTTGCTATCACGGTTCGTGAGATGCAGCCTGGTGAAAGACGGACAGACAGACAGACAGACAGACACGGATCGTGGAGTCTGAGTAATAGCGTCCCGTTTTTACCATTTGAGTACGGACCCTAAAAAAGTATGTTGTAGCTTTTAAATGCTACGGTATAAATACGCCGTCAAGTTTTAATTGATACGCATTTTAATCCAAACGTAGTACGCTTCGAAAATGAGGGCTCTTTCTTATGTTTAGTACAGATAGTTGTATATTCATAAGTCGTAAAAGTTTATCATATTACTACGTTACCGTAAAGTAGTACTGGGTTGTGTGAAATAGTTGGCTCGGTACTTACCTGAAAAGAAATAAAATAAACATTAATAACAATTCAAAAAAGTCAACAAACATTTCCAACACATTTTGATAGTACAGAGAATTTAAAAAAAAATATAACTTTACAAAAGACATCAAAATAAACATTCTTTTAAACAACCCAGGTTTAGTTTCGCTTACAATTGTAGGCTTAATTAAAAACTTATGAAAATATGTTAAAACTTTACTCATCTTCTTGACATATTCCGCATTGGGCACCCGTATTAACAGCACCTGAGTTTAAGGCATTTGCTTTTATTCAACATCTAACTAAAAAAGCAAAAGAGGAAGTTATTTTTATATCATTTTATTAAACTCTCTATCTCTATGTTCGCGACGAAGCGTCATCAACCATACTAAATGGTTCATAGAAATTGAAGTTTGTATGTGTAGACATGTCTGCTTACCACGGCGCGCCACCTGATACTAAAATGAATTTTAGAGGCACGTTTATATTTATACTAAAATTTTACCTACATTTTTTGAGATAGTAGTATAATGTTTTTAGTGTTTGTCAGTATGTTATAGGGTTCAATAGTTCACCCTTAACAGAGTAAAATCATTAGAAAGCATACTGATAAGAGTTATCATAGTAAAAAACATAAATTTCTGTCATACGATACGTCTGTGCTCGACGACGGATTAGTTCCGAATGACCCGTGAGATTTTTTTTTTTTTTTTTTTTTTTTCCTACGTGGCGTCTCGCAGTGTCAATCAAAGTGATTTGTTACTGCTTAACCGGACTAATCCTGCTGAGACTAAGCTATATAGCCTATCCAGCCAGGCGCAAATTTTCTAACCTAAGCGACAACGCTGAGGGCTACCCCAGTTGGGGTCGAACCTCGGCTCAGGGCGTCGCTGGGAAACAACTATTGCTGGATCTAACTTAATGAATTTACTTTCCGTTCGTAAACTACCTAGGTGGAGAAGAACGGATAAGAAACTCCTTTTATATCTAATATTTTAACTATTGCTCAGCTAATCGCGGGCTGGCGGGAAATATTAAAAGAATACGCGGCGGCCCTCGGCGGCGAGGACGTAACGAATCGGTTTGTGTATGTACGTTTGTATCTACGCCCTACGGCTCTTAAGGAGCAGGGTAGAGAGGTCATGGGGTCAAGGACAAAGCCTAAGTTGGCGAAAAACATGATGTTACTGAGATTACACTTTTATTGTGTAAATAATAATAAAAGGGTCAAGGTTGCGACTTACTTGCGCACCCATTGACCATTTGTGAATACTAGGCTATCTAGCTCCTTTGTTATGGAGGGATACCTATGAAATAGGGCTTGGGATTCGGCTAGATTAGGTATATTACCTGTAGCTTCGATCTTTTCGATCTCAGCGGCTAGCGATCGTGCCTCGTCTGTCATCCAGATTGCGTAGGCACCGAAAATGATGTCGGCGACGCTACGTCTGGCATTAGAGTTGATTTTAGGCTGGCTCGCGGCGACAGTGTTGGGAGCCATATGGCGGCCTTGAGCGGTCATGGGGGCGGCAAGGGCCTGAGGGGCCGGGTTGGGGGTTGGTGCCGGGATGGGGTGATCCATCAGACCTGGGATAGTCTGCTGGTTTGTCTGGGGGGCCACTCTTTGGTGGTTTAGTTTACCCCATGGTGACTGCCTCTGTGGGGCTAGTCTGGTTGGGGCTTGGGATGCGGGAGCTGCGCGTGATTCGCGCTCACCTGCTCGCTTGGCCATTTTAGGCGCAAGTTTCGGGGCACGGGGACACCCTTTATAATTGGCCGTGTGACCGACTTGGTCACAAAGCACGCAGCTTGGGGGCTCCGTGCATTCGGCAGGGTTCTTGGGGCGGGTACAGTCTTTTGTACTGTGGTCCCCTCGGCACTTTACGCACCTGGGGGTCGCGAAACAGTTCTTCTGACTGTGGCCGTATAGTTGGCAGCGATGGCACTGACCAACTACGAAAGGGCGGTATGGTTTCTCAATTGAGATACCGGACAAAGAACACACTGAGGTAATTCTGAAGATGGGGTTGTGGGACTCGGTACGGCTGCACTCTACGACAACCATATCGTATTCTTGCCCACCTCTAGCTTTATGCATACGGTGGACAGAAAGGACGGGGACTTTCTGCGCGATTAAATCTGCGCGAATTTCGTCAATAGGAATTTCCTTGGGAATGCGCCGGATCACAACACGGATGGGCGCTTCTTCGGGCAACGTGTAGGTATGGAACGCAAAGTTCCTTTCCTTAAGAAATTTAGTGAGCTTTCTGAAGTCACTAGGGGTCGGGACTGTGATTTTGATACCCAGCTGACAGGCGAGGGCATTAACATAATTAATCTTGCGTTCAACGCAAGATTTAGAAATTTCGGTCCACTTATCTTTATCGTGGAGAAATACTGGCGGGGGCTTTTGTATTTTGGGGGCTTTGTTAGGGCTAGGGGCACGGCTCGACCCTTGAGAGGCGTCGGCCACGGTCATGGGGCTACCCGAGCGACTTGACCTCGGGGAAGGTGCGAGAGGGGTGGTGGCTGGTGAGAAGGCGGGGGAGGGGGGGGCCTGTGCGCCGGGAGAGGTGGGCGGCACAGTTGAGGGCTTGGTGGGAGACGCAGTCACCTTCTTGGCCTTGGACTTGGGGTTGGACTTGCCCCTATTTTTCCTCTTTCTTTTTCCGCCCTGAACGACTTGAAAGTCTTCAGAAGAAAGGTCATCGGAAGTCTCATAATCGTCCGAGTCTATAGCAGACTCGTCGATTACAAGCGCGGGAATAGAATCTGCGCTTACGGCAGTGGCAGGCGGGGGAGCGGCGGCACTATCGTCCGAGAAGGGTATGGGCGGGGGCGGGGGGGCACGGGCTAAAGCGGACAGAATAATCTTAAGCCTCTTTTTGTTTTCGCTGCGCGGGCTTGGGTACTCCGACAGCGCGTCCTCGATTAGCATTATAAGTGCCTCGACGGGATGCATCGTGGCAACCGATAATACCAATACGAGTGATAAGAAAGTAAACAATAACAAACTTGATAAGATAAGATATTGTAAACAATATCTTATCTTGTCAGTTACAAAGGGACGGACAACGAAAGTCCCCGGGTAGGTGGGCCCGGGGATGTGTGAACCTACCCTCCCAGCCGGGTTAGACTGGGAGGCGAGTGCCTAGGTGAGCCCTAAGCTGTGCTATACCTACCACCAATCTTATTGTGTGAGTAGGGGCCCTAAGGTACTGGGTGGCCCACAGAAGGTGGGTACCCGTCGGATGTGTACCGTTGTCTGGCACGTAGGGGTAGAAACACCCAACCGTGCCAGGTGAATGCTGAAAGCAGAGTCAGGGGTTGACTAGGCTAGACACCAAGGCCAGGTCCCCTGCTCCCGTCTCCAGCTGACTGCCGTGCTCTGAAGGAGCTTGGCGGGTGCGTTGGGTCTACACCCCCTCTGATTTTCGTTAGCACCGTAAGGTTTCCACCAGAGGACCACTAAGACCGTGGTTTTTACCCAGACGGGGCCAAAATCGTGACAATCTGTTAAAGAAACACTCAATAGTCCTTCCCTATCCTCAACAGGACCGGTCCGGACTATATACGGCACTTAAAAGTACCTTTGACGGCGGTGCGAGACGCAACCGCGGACGCGTCGCGTAGATCGCGACGAAACACGTGAGCGGGGTGCGGGCGGCGGGGGGAGCGCAGCGGAGCGTGCGTTCGCGACAGCGGCCGGCGGCGGAATGATGACCCGTGAGAGGGAACCACACGATATTTATAGTTTTGGTGGTTTTTGAAAATATTATAGTAATTAAAATCATGTTTTAAGGGCTTATCCTATGTACTGGACATGAAATCAGTACATAATGATGAAACTATGTGAAGACCACATAGTTTCTGCTATGTAAATAGGAATATTGACTTGATATCTCAAACACCAAATATATGGTTTTAGGTCATTTTAGGGTATATGGGGGACCTAGACCGAGACAGGAAGCCTATATACACCTCATAGTTAGCGTAGTCTTTTATATAAAGCCCATTTACTTGAGATATCAAGTCAGTATATAATAGAAAACTGCTGTTTATCTGGTTTTTGGCAATCGCTTACGGTTTTAGGTGCCCTAAGTACCTAGAAACATATAGGTGTACTGGTAAAAGTACTACCATTGGAAAGCTTGCTAAAAGGGCTTCAAGGCGGTTTCTAGATGGGAAGAATCGCTTGGATAGTCAACGAGATAAGCAGTCGTGAAAAATGTAAACAACGTAAAACGTTGAAATTTGTAGACCCTTCAGGTGGAATAACTCCATGAAGGGAATAGATGTACTCATGGTGTAAGTACTTTCGGATGGCTTGCTGGACTAGCTACCAAGCCATCACTTTGGAGCGAAAATCGCTCAAGTAGTTTAAGTACAATTCCAGAAAATAGGTTTCTGGAAATGTAATTTTTAGTCAGTTTTTGGCATTCCCCGGGACTATACACCCCTGGGAATTCCGAAAATAAGGAATTTTTGGGGACCTCCCGATGGCCCGTTAAACGCACCATCGTGTTGTCCCAATCTTATTAGTGTTTTTATATCTAATTTCTCTGATAGCTGGGCGCAAAGAAAGTGACCAGCTATCAAATTTGTACATGTCAAGGCACCTTATGTGCATATGACCTAGATAGACTTACATAAACACTAGAAATGTAAAGTGTGGTCTATTGGCTACCAGAATCCCCATAATAGGCGGTGATTGTCTGGTTAGCCTAAGTAGGAAGTCCTAAAGTCGGTGAAATGACTTAGGAATTTATAGATTCGTTACATAAGGGATGATATCCCATAGAAGATTCCCGAAAATAAGCTTTTTCTAGACGTCAACAGACAGCCTGCTATTGGCACCAGCAGGTCAACCCAACCTATAGATATCCTTAGGCTAGGTTAAAAGCTATTAAGGTTTTAACTGGGAAATAAAGGGAATTGTCCTTTTATTTCATGGAAATAGTCTAGGGAAGCTATCAATACCTGGAAATTAGGTATATTGATTAGATACATAGATAGGGGGCGTTACTGTGTTACAGTACGAAGGAATCCAGCTATTGATAGCACCATGGAAGGGGTGCGGTAACCCTATTTACCAAATATGTATAAGGGTTTTTTACATAAATAAAAATTATTTTCGGCGAGAATTTGCGGGGCTCTCAATAATGGCACGATGCGAGGGTATAAAGAACCCCCGGGCCCAAAATAGAATTTGTAGTCATCCAAAGCTAGTCGCTTGTACTTGTCTTAGTAAATAAGAAGTAATTCTTATATAGAATCACGTCTCAGAAATTGTTGAGAGCCCTAGAATCGTGCCGTGTACTGAATAACTTAGTGTTTCATTTAATTCATCAACTTCAACCCTTATGAAGACATCCCTTTTCGATCCTGTCGAGCTGAACCTCGGAACCTGGACACCAGGAGTGCTGATCCAGAAGTAGGCAACCCGGAATCTGGAAATAACTCAAGTACAGCCAACACATCGTTGAATCGTTAGAGTCGATTTGCAACCCTACGTCACTGCTGCAGCTAGGCATCCAAGAACCTTTGTTTTCGTTGATGTGGATGGGGCGTTCAGCGGCAATGGCCAGAAGGTTTACGCCCTTCTTTTCTCGGGGCCAATGAACACGCTACGTCCTGCACACTCTACTAATTATTATCGAATTTTTGAGTTTGACGTCTTAAAAAAATAAACGTCCTAACACCTTACACCACCATAAATATAGAACCTACTGATCCGTAGGTGCCAAATGTGGAATAAAATAAAATTATTCCACTAATGGCACTTGCGAAAAATATATATAGATTGGTGCCGTATGTGTAATAATTCAGATGCCGTTAAAACAGGTGCCTAATGTAAAATATGTCATCTTTTAGGGTAACTGCTTTAAACTTTAGTTGCAAGATTTGACCCGAATACACTTAAATACATTGCAAGTTAAATAAAACCTTGTAAAATTCACAGAATCCTACTCATATTAAAATCAATAAAACAGCCTCTCTACCCAATATTTAATTCTCTAAAACACGTATCATATTCTTACAAACACATACTAGATGCCTATAGTTTTGTTTCTGGACTAGGGTTGTATGTGGTGTGTTATAGACCCGGTATTTCTTGGTTGAAAATACCGATACTGAAACCGCAGCTCACATTGGGAAGTCGACCCTCACATATTTTAGTATAGACGGCTGTATAGCCAAGCCATATTTAACTAAGGTTGTGGTATAATTTACAAGATCTTATTAGTACAGTCAACTAAAGAGATGAGTAACTAGACAACACATGAACATATTTTGTACATCATCATTACGTACGTAATCAAATCACTATATCCAAAGGTAGGCAAATAAATTAACAAACAAAAGGATACTAAGTTGATGATATTTTTATACAATACTAGCTTCTGCCAGCGGCTTCGCCCGCGTGAAAGTCAAAAATTATCCCGCGGGAACATATTCCCGGGATAAATAATATCCAATGTGCTATTCCTGACTATAATCTATCTCTGTGCCAAATTTCATCCAGATCCGTCTAGCCATTTGAGCGTAAAGATGTATCAAACACACTCACAAACTTTCGCGTGTGATTAGTGTGATTGTCATACAACTAATGACCTAATCAAAATAGATGAATAATGATTACTGAGCAACCGAATAAATGGTAAATAAGTATTATGTAAAACATATTTTTATGACAAGCTTTTTGAACTGAACGGTACTAAATGTAATATCACTTTCAATTAATTAATTATTATCTGGTTAATGAGTTGCTATAGCCACTTTCCGGCTCCATCATAAGATCACCTCCATAGTACCATAATATGTCAATATTTTCGAAGTTACATAAGTATGCCAAGTTACAAATTAATCTTTTTAAAAATGGATTAACTACTTGCCGGACACACATACGAAAGTAAGGCAATATAATATATTGCTTGTAAAAATAGTTGCAGTAATTTTCTGGTCACAAATCTCTTAGGCTGACAGTACAAGACTTACGTTATAATATGTAAACCTACTAGTACGTTCATCTGGCTTGCCATGTGCATCCAAAAATAGAACTCGTCGGAGTAAAAACAAAAACAGCTGATTAATTTAAAATACGTAACGTACTCGTATAATGAATGACGTTTACTAAATTACACACGAACCTAGTAAAAGTTACACAATATTTTGTAAGTTTAATTTAAAACAAAAAAATATTGTGTAACTTTTACTAGCTTCGTAGTATTTTTAATAAAGGGTACACTAGTCGACGGCGCGAACTATTTTGTGCGCGGGGTTAAAATGCATTTTATATCAACCGACAACACGTGCGGCAGAGATAGATGCTGTGATGAGCAGTAGGAAGATAGTTCGCGTACGAATACATACTTTTGCAAATTTGTAGCGAAATGGATAATGATTTAGAACGAAACCGAGCGCGCGAAATTCTATAAACAGACCTTTGGCAGTCTAGATATCATGAAAAAACGACTAAATCTATCTGTTCAAAATAAAATTATATGCATTGTTGAACTACTAATCTATCCCTGTATGGAGGCTGTTTTGCAATTTTCCGCCTTCTTATGGTATTTATTCGCGCCCAAAAATGCGTTAAAATTTGTGTCGAAATGTGGAACTTTCGACGCTCATAACTTTCAAATATTTTTCCTTTTTTTACTTTTTCGCTTCCATACAGGGCTAGATAATGATGAGACAAATTGATATCACTTTTTATTTTGAACGTACATCGTCAAACAGTGGAATATTCCGTAGACTACGTTTGTATGGAATGTTTTTCGACTAGTGTAACCTTAAGGCGTATAATATATCGGTACTGGCCGTGCGCTCGGCCCGATCGGTGTCAGAATATCAATATTGGACCTCCGTTTGGACAGTTTTGTTTGCAAAATATTTTGTGATTTACATATCCTATGTAGGTTAAGAAGAAATCCTAGCCATCAATTTTTCTGTGTAAAAATATATTTAAACATCCAAGTCGTTTTGGAGGCATACGCAGAAGAAGCGAAAAATATCATAATTTTAACTATTAAAAAAAAAACATGTTTCACAAATAATGTAGATTAAATTTTTTTTCAATCCTTTTAACCTAGCCGTTACTAAGGAGTAAGCTTTAGAAAGTAACCGTTTTAATCCGCTGTTTTTGTGTTCACTCCGACGAGTTATATTTTTGTATGCACAAGGCAACTCAGCCGAACATACTAGTGGGTTTACGTATAATCTACAAGTCATCTCGACAGTTTGTTTAATCAGAAATATCAGAATGTATGTGTCAATAGCTCCATGTAAAAATACTTGTATTCAGCTACATCAGCATAGACTGGAAGCTGAATCAACATGATTAGTAAAAAGATGATAATGTCTTTAAGTTGCCGAAAATTAATCATTCGAATGGTGACACCATTCTATTTTGGTTTTAATTAATATTTCTGTTATATTATTTGTTTAGTATTAACGGGCTTAAAGATAATTTTATTAATTGCAGACGAGATAAGATTTTTCTTAATTGTTTTCAAGTTCTTTTACATTATTCGTTCAACAATATATCAAGGGAATTTAACGCGATGACTTCGATTATTTATTTACGTCGGGTGAAATAGGTAAATTAATAATCGAAATCATCGCGTTAAATTCCCGTGATATTTTTTTTTTCAATGATGAAACGCGAAAGTTTTAAAGTTAATATTATTCGTTCATCTTTGGTATCAGAGTCCGAAAACCCTTGTCAAAGTGGTCAGTTAATAAATTATCGTCTTAATCAACTTATTGCCCGGAGAATGCAGGAGACAAAGTTGGCTGGAAAGATGTGTGCCTTTGCCTAGCAGTTTGACAACATAGGCAAAAAAAAACCTTGTATGTTCCCGTTCCCACAGGCTAGGACACAGATCTCTTCATTACCAGGGAGTGGCCCTTAAGGGTACACTAGTCGAAAATTCTTCCATACAAACGTAGTCTAGGGATTATTCCACTGTTTGACAATGTGCGTTCAAAAGAAAAAGTGATATCAATTTGTCTCATCATTATCTAGCCCTGTATGGAAGCAAAAATGTAAAAAAAGAAAATATTTGAAAGTTATGAGCGTCGAAAGTTCCACATTTCGACACCATTTTAACGCATTTTTGGGCGCAAATAAATGCCATAAGAAGACGGAAAATTGAAAAAATGGCCTCCATACAGGGATAGATTAGTAGTTCAACAATGCAAATAATTTTATTTTGAACAGATACGTTTAGTCGTTTTTTCATGATATCCAGACTCCCAAAGGTCTGTTTATAAAATTTCGCGCGCTTGGTTTCGTCCTAAATCATTATCCATTTCGCCACAAATTTGCAAAAGTGTGTATTCGTACGCGAACTAGCTTCCTACTGCTCATCACAGCATCAATCTCTTCCGCACGTGTTGTCGGTTGTTATAAAATGCATTTTAACTCTGCGCACAAAATAGTTCGTGCCGTTGACTAGTGTAACCTTAATATACCACGTGAGCCCAATGCGGGACGGCTGATTAGATGTCTATGTGTGTGTCTTTTATTACTTTTTAAGACATTACAAAGTGCCCAATAACAAACCACAGAAGCCCTATAAAAAGAACATCATCACGAAATCAGCGGAAGTCTTCGCATTAATGCGTGTCCCAGTGGTGCAATATATAATAGATAGCTACTGGAACGATGCCCGTTTTTTTCTCTTTCGTTGTAGGAGTACATCTCCCCAATGTCGCATCGGCGATTTACGTAACGTCTGGGCAACAGACTTTGACGTTTAATTAAAAACCTGCTGTTTATGTTGCGGCTATATTCATGTCTTCTTTTTCAAAAAGGTTGAATATTGCATTTTAGCTTTGAAGGATTTGATGTACATGCCTTTGACAGAGTCGTCTTCAAGCTTTGGGTCTTTTGGTACAGTTGTTCAAGCTAACGCCGACGGCGGGTTGGTCTTAAACGTGTGTGTAGACGCACATGCACATTATTTAACCGAACGTCGTGAGATAGAACTGTAACTTATCTGAGAAATTAAAATGACAGATTTAGAACAGAAAATATGCAAATAGCCATATTTATTATACAGATAAAAGTTATCTGTCTGTTTAGAAATGGGCCCTAAGGGCTATTTTTCAGACGGTTTAAATAAGGCAGATTAACTGCTTTTGTATATAAAAATATCTCAAACCACCATATTTATTCTTCAGAGAAGTTATCTGACTGCTGAAAATCGGCCTTATGCTAATACTCATTGACATCACTATGCCATTTCATTCCATGTCATAAAGATCGACCAAGATATGATAGTTCGTCTCCGGTTGGCGCAATCAACGACATCTAGGGCACCTCCTGAGCGAAATTGAATAACGAAGTTTTGATGTTGTCGAAGTAATAGGTAGAAGTTAGCACTTTGGCCACCTGCAAGTCAAGCACTTACTCAAATAATATTATTATCAAGTGACTTATTTTGAACAATTTTTTATTAATCTTAGTCTGGCCAGGAATTTTTTAGACAACCCACTCGAGATATATTTTCTAATATATTAATTTTGATATAAAATACATTTCATACATTACCCATCTGTTTAATGTGAAGGTCGTTTCTAGTGCGGATCCTCTACTAAGACTGTTAAGTGTAAACCTTTCTATTTTTGTATGTATGTGAGTATTCTTGATATATTGTTGTCCTCGTTCTTAGACGTGTGTCACTGATTTGCGCAGTCAACTGTGCACTGTGCAGAGATAGAATGTTAACAAGTTAAAGCAATGTACTAAAACTTAACTTTATCATGTCAGCGTTTAGACACAAGTGAAGTCATCCTGCACTAAATAATTGTTATAAATCTGCTTACGTAATACTTGAACGGCCCCTTTAGACAAAGTTTCATTAGCGATGGCGATTGTCGAAACGCCGTGTACGGGACAATGGGACTGATCACGTGACGTATCGAAGGCGTGGTAATTTCATACATTTTGACATTTTACCAATCGTATCGCGACTGTTTGACATTTATTTTTCTTGTGACATTCTATCATCTAGAGCTTCTGCTCTTATCCCAATGATGTTGAACAAAATAACGTCAGTTTAAACTTGGAACTAAGGTCCAGCTGTCAAAGTTTGTTACGTAGTACGAGACCTTACGCTACACCAGTGCCTCTAGCAGCGATTTCATACGCGGTAGCCCCCATTTATTTGAGATCGACGCAGCTTGTCTCCATTTAGCCACATCATGCTTCACACGATCCATCCATCGTCCAAGGTTTCCATATCCTCTTGTACATAGTCCCTCATAACAATTGGCGGTATTTTTTTTTTTTGTATTTTTTACTGTCGCAATGTCGCGTCGCGCCTATCTGCCGCCCATTCCTTCTCTCACAGAGAGGAGACCTGTGTCCCAGCAGTGGGAACATTAAAAGGCTGATGATGATGACATAAACTCAGGCCTTTTTCCATGGGGATAGGCACCTGCTACGATCCTTACATACTCTTTTTGTTCATTTAAAACAAAAGGAGCACGACAAAACAGCCTTCAAATAAATACAAATTATCCGCCTGAAATTGTAATCATTCGCTTTCCCTTCTATTAATGACGATCGCACAATGAAATCTGTCTAAATTTTCCAATAGCTTTCAATAGCAGATACAAGGGTCCAATAGAGAAATTAATTGCTTCCAAGGAATACAATGACATCCGTTCCGATGAGAATTCATAGCATGTAGAATTCTGTGAAGAGCGAATATAAATTTTATATGGATTCCTGTTTTTTTGTGTGTACCAGCTTTTATGAAAGATAAATAAGGAATAAGTGCTGATGTAATCGTTTTTATTTGCACTAATAGTAGTGAGCTTTTGGACACACAATTTTAAGTCTTATTTACTACAAATATATAATGTCGGGATGCTGTTCATCTGATAATACGGAAGTGAAAGGGAGATGGTGGATTTCGGTATCATACAGAAAAATAACTTGGTACCTGAATATTTACAGATGAAAAACCCAAAAGTACCGGTTGCCAACTTAAAAGTGTAAAATCGGGAGAATTTCCATGTATACTCTGAAATCGTAGAAAAATCGTTATTTCGGTAGAACAAAACAGAAGTATACCGTGTGGGTATTGGCAAAAAGCTCCAGAAATCATAAATTTTCTTAGAAGACTGCAAGATTCACAGACATAGATCAGCTAAGAAATGGAGGAGGACGTACTTCCCTGCCGGAGTCATTGATTCCTGATAACTGCAACTTAAGAGGTATTTAATTCAATCTTTTTTTATTATAATAATAAACAAAATAAATAAAGATTGAATAGGTTACTTATAGGCAAGCGTGTCCATCGGAGTTCACCGTCGACCACATCATCGCTACGAACACGAGCCTATCAATAATAATTAAAAAAACCGGCCAAGTGCGAGTCGGACTCGCGCACGGAGGGTTCCGTACCATTATCGCTAAAAACGGCAAAAAAAAACACGTTTGTTGTATGGCAGCCCCACTTAAATATTTATTTTATTCTGTTTTTAGTATTTGTTGTGATAGCGGCAACAGAAAAACATCATTTGTGAAAATTTCAATTGTCTTGCTATCATGGTTCATGAGATACAGCCTGGTGACAAACGGACAAACAGACAGACAGATCGCGGAGACTTAGTAATAGGGTCCCGTTTTTTCCTTTTGGGTACGGAACCCTAAAAAGAGAGAGAAGTCCCAAGTTCAAAATGAAACAGAACAATACAGAAATCAGTATTCATTAAAACACACGTGCGCTAGTACTTTGCAACATATGTGCAAAATTCAAATGTATCGCCAAACGGCCAAGGAAAACTGATGAGGAAACCTAACACCGTTAATAATAAATTCTAACCACGTTATATTGCCCTGACAACGGCTAGAGGAATATATATTGGCTTTAGGACTTGGCACAATATTCACGGCGATAGGTACCTACCAGGTTTGATCTTCCAGGGCTAGGGGGGGTTTTTAAGGTTTCGTACCCAAAGGGTGAAACGTTTTACCCTAACCTAACCCTTAAGGGTGGAATTTCCAAAAATCCTTTCTTAGTGCGCACTTACTTCACTTGAGGAATCGCCCTGCCAAATTTCATCTTTATACGTCAAGCTGTTTTCGATATTTCGTGATGGGTGAATGCGTAACCTTTCGCTTTTATATACTCGTATATAGATTGGGCTCTTAATTCACAATTCACATTTCAAAGATTTCAGAGGCATGCAACAATTTTTTTTAATCTGTATTGTAACACATTTTCGTACAATGAAACTGTAAAAACGTGCAAAAATATACGATAAGAAAAATCGTCCCTGTATTTAAAGAAAAAAACTCACGAACCGAGAAAACCCTTTTAATTGCAAGTAGCGACTTGCTAACTGGCCAACACCATCTACAGAACGGAACCGAACGCAATAGAAGTGCTTATGAAAATAAGACGTAATAAGTTACGTAGGCACGGTTTCTTTGTATGGGATGAGGCATCTGTATGCTAGTATTATATTATCTGTGACAGTACCTTATTCCAAATATTTCGGAGTCGGCTTCTCACATAACCCGATGCAGCTAAATATCAGTATTTAAAGGCGGCAACACACTTATGAGTCGTGGCGTGGCGTGGCGCGGGATCCACCAATCAAACAACTCTGTTTCAGCCTACGTCATAACACAAGGAGTTTTGTAGCCAATCAACTGCTTTAGAAGACGCCACGACACGTTGACGTAAGTGTGGTTCCGTCTTTACATGGATCGACTTCGTATCTGGAGTTACGAACTTCTGACTGACACTGACCCGTACGGACTTTCAAAGATGTTCGAATCACAAAAACATAAATATAACTACAAATCTACCTTAACTCTTCTGGTTTTACAGGCAGGTGGTGCTAAGTTATACGAATCCCGACTTCAAGCTCATATTTCTCACCCCGAAAAAAACTTGGTCTTTAAAATTCTAGGTTTTTTGGCTCATTGCCAGTCTTTTTGCTTTAGGAACAAGTTCTGAGCTTGGTAGGCAAATTTACGAGTCTTCGCGTTCATTTCCTTACTTCTAGGTCGAATTTTACGACACAGCGAATACCAAACCAAATTGTTGACATAAAGTCTTGTGGTTCCTCTGTATAAAACTCTTCAAGGAGTATTCTGTATAGGCATGATGTTACGATTGTGTTGCTTACCGTTAGTAACCAAGATCTTAAAAGTTACTTTATTGAAGTGAATTTGACTCATAGGCTTGTCAGGTAGCCTGTCTATCAACTTCAAAATTGTCTATCTAACAAAAATGTGTTATATTTAGAAGCTTTTATTTCACATCAATAAATGCCTTTCATCGTCATACAGTAAAAGCTCTGAAATATTTAATATATTGTTAATAAATATTTGTTTAATGACGAATACTATATAGGTTACTTCTAGGCAAGCGTGCTTCACCTTCGACCACATCATCATATAACATCAGGCGAGATAGTGGTCAAACGCGAGCCTATAACATATAAAAAAAAAAAAAAAAAAAACTATCCAATTATTTTTATAAATGTAAAGTCTGATGTTTGTTAATCTACTATAATACTCATAGCTGGTCTTTCACCATGTCCCGGATCAGGAGACGTACCATAACGTGTCAACGCCATCATGATTCAGCTGTGAAAAAGGGATAGAGCATTCGTCTTTTATAGCTCCGTCTCTCTTAGGCCCACTTGCAAGAAGAACTAAACTCAGAGTTAGTTGCTAACACGAGGTTAAATTGACAATATTTTATGATAAACTGAAAAAGTTAAGTTTTTCTGGCAAGAGGGCCTTATAATGGAACTATGATAGTTTTAACACGTTAGAGTAAGGCCTCAGGACACAGAATTCAGTTTATCCCGATAATGCAAACGTTCATTTGTGATAATTGCCGATTTTCAGGCGGGTAAATCCGCAGGCTTAATACGTTCTTGCAAGAGCACGATAGTGACTGCGCAATAATTGCTCTTCAATACTGAAGTAATACAGTTTTTGGCGGTTTTTTTTTAAATAAGTGCATTTGACCAACAGCAAGTGATTAGCAAACGATTCTGTAGGACCTGACATAACTACACTGTAGGTAATTCCGACTTTGATAACATTAAGCGTTCGATCGCGCGATGATTGTTGATTGCTGTTTCTTACGTAATAAGCCTGCGGCTCTCAAAAGTTGGAATCGGTATCCCAAAGAACAAACCCCTAGTTACTGCTGTCGCGTATCGCGGTTTCGCGGGTATAGACCTTGTAGGATCCAAGATCCGCA
This sequence comes from Orthosia incerta, assembly GCA_948252205.1. Taxonomy (NCBI): domain Eukaryota; kingdom Metazoa; phylum Arthropoda; class Insecta; order Lepidoptera; family Noctuidae; genus Orthosia; species Orthosia incerta. The sequence goes on from OX411765.1 coordinate 16,589,744, forward strand.
GCATTTCTCATAGATGTTGCCTCCTGGCTTGTGATCTGCAGGCCTGTATTCAACATTTGGTAGCAGAGCGTGGGTAAAGCGCGGCTGAGAAAGTTCTGGTTTTCCCTCCAATGCAGCATTGATTTCCTTAAAATTTCGGTACCAAAACTTTAGAAATAGCTCGTCGATAAAATCCACAGCATTTAACAAACATCTACCCACTTTCCTCTAGGCATAACAGTACAGCTACGTGCGCATTCCTCCCTTTTAGTAATGGTAATAACGGACCTGGAGCCGATCCAATAGTTCGGACCGAAACTGTAACATTTGTTTTGTATCGAGCCCTTGATAGTCTTCTAAACGTCTGGTCTCGAAGCTTCAGTGAAGTATTAACAATACTGTCATCGACAGTGCTGTTACGTATTGATGGTGTCGAAAAGCTTTGGTTTTATATACGTCTTGTTATTGCTGTGGAAAGTTTTGTTAAAAATGTAAATGAATGAATTCTTTTTTAAAAGTTGTTATTAAAAATACGATTTGTGAAAAAAATATTGTTGGATAAATAGAGTCACTTTGGAGTTGCTGTGATTAGCGCTTCCAACCTTGCCATTTTATGAGTTACTAGCTGACCCCCGCGGCTTCGCTCCCGTCAACTGGCTACCTACCTACCTTCCCTATCCTTCCTAACCTGCCTATCCTGCCTACCCTACCTACCCAACCCTACCTGCCTACCTAATATTTTTTATCTATCATCAATCGTTTTCTCAGCGCACGCCAAAGAATGAATTTTATAGGCAACATTTTGCTACCTTGGGTTGCATTATTGCAATTTTTATAAAGATCTCTAATTTTTTTGAAAATCTATGACACTAAGGAATAATGTAGCTTTCTACTGGTGAAAGACTTTTCAAAATCGGTTCAGTAGATGCAGAGATTACCCCTTACAACGTCACAAACTTTACCTCTTTATAATATTAGTATTAGTATAGATTAAAGTTATTTTCTGTTGCTTATTTATTTTTGGTTTTCTGAAATCCAATAAATAAAACCAGTCAAGTGCCCTATATCAAGGAGGGTATATTTCGTTTTGATCTCGCTGAAACTACTCAAGATACACACGGCTTTCAACATTATCGAAAATGTCTAAACTGTTTGGGTTACATTTTGTTGTGTCTGATCGATGACTATTTTGAACATGTCTTGTTTGGATCAGTACGTTTTATTATAGACATTATTCCCAGCTATTATCTGTACATCAATGATTATTTTGGCTTTGTGCTAGAATTTCAGGAAATAGTATTCTGGGTCAAGCTGGTGTGGAGCGATGGATGTGTAGCTATTACGTGTTAAACAGCAGCGATTCAAGTTCATTTTTGCTTTGAAGGCTGACGGGTTATAGGAACTCAAAACGGTGGTAGAGTTCCAAATATTTGGGTTAGCCATGTCCGTAGGACGTAGGGAATCTTTTTTTAGGGCTTGTTGTACAACACGATCAATTTAACTGTGCACCTTGCTGGAAAACGATCACACTACCGCCTACCCACGCGGTACCCCGCGTTCGACTGACGTCACAACGCCAGGAGCACAGTTAAGTTGACCATTATAGCAACAACATTCTCAATTTTACCAGCAATGCGTCCAATCAGTCCAGTGAAAGGGATAACTCAGTAGGCGATGTCTGGCAATTAATTACGGCTCGTGTACTATGGCACCCGACATATACACACAGACACACAGTTGCCAACTATTTAAATATTGCGCGTAACATGTAGGAATATCGAAATGTACTTTCCATGTTTTATTTTAAAGTTTTCAGATTATTTATGTTTAATGAAATCGTTGATTCGTTATAAAGTTTAGAAATACGCCGAGATTTTACGATTATGTTAACAGTAAAGGATGATCAAATAAAATGTACATATGGTTTGTGTGAAAGGCGATATGGTTAACTCAGGGGTTGCGCCGACCCCAAACAACTAGGCATAGGTAGGGGAGGATTAAACCATTCTTCTATCTATACTGAATAGTAAGAGAACCTGACTGTACACTAAAATTACATTATCATTATTTGCTACAAAGGCTCATTATCTCGCCTAATTCTGACGAAGCTCTTCGGGTTATGCGCACTTCGTCCCGCGTTCACAGTAGGTCACATCACATTAGCACTTCGTCCCAGCCGCACTTGGTCCTATTCGCAGTTCATCCCATGCAAGTAGATTGTAAGGGAAGAGGTAGGTTTATAGACCAAAAAAAATGCCCGACTGTACACTAAAAGTCCCAATTTACTACAAAGATCCAGAAGAAAAAAAAACGCACATTTATTAGAATAGTTTAGTGGCATACGATACCGAAAAGACACTCGAATGTTATCTCAAAGTCAAACAAAACCGATTACAATTCAAATTGTATTGCCATCGTTGGACATTTACATTTTCGAGACATGTTTCGTTCATCTCCCATTACGGCGTTCGTGATAGTTTTATTGGCAGCATTCGTTTTTACGTAGGAGGATTATTCTCAAGGACATTCATTTAGGATTCTTTTTACAAATAATGCGTAGAATATAAAGCTAGCCTGTCAAAATAGAAGTGAGGGGCTTACTGAAGGCGTTTTTTTTTTTATTGCGTTGTCTATATTTTCTACGAAAACTGTCAAGTGCAAATCGGTCTAATTACATCGTATTGCGTCCATGTGAACAGTTTTCCCTTCAGTAACAAATAAAAATTAAAAAGAAACCCGTCACATTTTATTTTCATCTATAGAAGCTTCAATCAACAATCTATTGAACACGTAATTATGACACGATATCTTGCGAAAACAACCCGATTCAAACAATAAACACCCATAACTTATGAATGGCTGAACTGATTTTCGCCAAACAACTAAAGAACACTCTCGATAAAGTTGACTTACCTTTCAAACAAAAAATAAACAAAATCAAAATCGGTCCATACGTTTAGCAGCTATGAGGCCACAGACAAACACACAGGTACACACGTCAAACTTATAAACACCCCTCTTTTACCGTCGGTGGTTCATCACAGAAAAGTCGCTGAGGATTACAGTGCCCAAAGATGCAAAGAGATTTGGTCGTATCAAGACCCATAAACAAAATAATGTGTTCAGCTATATTAGCATAATCAGAATATAACGTTCCCTGTGCTGTGACACAGGCCTCCTCTCTGTAAGAGGGAGTTGTCCGTAATCCACCACGCAGGCCCGATGCGTGTTGGTAAGTCTGGTGCGGATTGGTAAGTGGGCATATACGATATTGATGAGTTATGAAAGAGGCGTAGTTTAACAGGCTAATGAAACAATTAAAAAGCACTTTCCAGGGATATCTTACTGCCAGGTTATTGGAAGCCTAATCGAGTCGCTTAACGTACATTTTCTACGATAATCTATGATTAGTTGACGAAAAGTACAAAAATCAAGCATCCAATCAAGAGAACTCTACAAAAGTAATACCTCAACACACCAGAAAAAAGGTTTTTAGCATTCTAGTCAGTACCACACACATTATTATTTAACTGTCATGGCGATCACTGCGAGCATAGCTCACGTTGTCATCGCTTCCCCTTTGTTTGTGAAAACAATTTGAATACTCCTGAATAAGAGTCTGCATTCCACGGATACTACGACCAGAGTAGAATGTTGGAAACGGAGCTATGGTAGGGTAAACCACCCTATCGCTGGCACCCTTTCAGTTACTGGCACTTCTCGAGTTTAAAGGCTAAAAATAAGAAAACCATAGATACGCAATGTTGGAATTTCCATGCCAGTAATAGAATTTTAGATAGCTTTTTTATATTCTAGTGAAGATATTATTACGTATAATTACTTATTTCACTGGATGAAACAACTCTTAAAATAAATATAAGAATATTTCATTCGATGTCATTACAATTTTCGTATGCTATTCCATTTTAAGGTTACACTAGTCGAAAATTCTTCCATACAAACGTAGTCTAGGGATTTTTTTTAATTTTTTTTATTTGTGATGGGTTTGCTCTTGACTCTAGTCTAGGTCAAAGGTGACAGAGACAGAGTCGACGATGGAGCGAGCTTACCCAGAAGAAGCCTGTTCACTCCACTATTCCACTGTTTGACGATGTATTTTCAAAATAAAAAGTGATATCAATTTGTCTCATTATTATCTAGCCCTGTATGGAAGCAAAAAAGTAGAAAAAAGAAAACATTTGAATGTTATGAGCGTCGAAAGTTCCACATTTCTACACTAATTTTAACGTATTTTTGGGCGTATAAATACGATAAGAAGACGGAAAATTACAAAACGGCCTCCATACAGGGATATATTAGTAGTTCAACAATGCAAATAATTTTATTTTGAACAGATACGTTTAGTCGTTTTTTCATGATATCCAGACTCCCAAAAGTCTGTTAATAAAATTTCGCGCGCTAATTTCGTCCTAATTAATTATCCATTTCGTTACAAATTTGCAAAAGTGTGTATTCGTACTCGAACTAGCTTCCTACTGCTCATCACAGCATCAATCTCTTCCGCACGTGTTGTCGGTTGATATAAAATGCATTAAACCCCGCGCACAAAATAGTTCGTGCCGATGACTAGTGTAACCTTAATATGATTTTCTGGGCATTTGATTGATTACGAAACTAGGGGAAGCACTAACAATAACTGGATATCTTACCCTAGTTATTTTTCGGGTAATAATGCCCGTTTTAATATAGTTGTTCGAAACTAATGAAGACTAACTATGTGAGATATTTTCTTTCCAGTTGTTGTTTCCAGAATTTTCAGTTTATTTAGTTTTGTTTTGAAGTTTTGCTGAATTAACAGGCAGACATACTGCTCTGTTGTAGTGCTTTTTTGGCTAGGATTTTAGAAATTGGTAGTTTTCGCCGTGTTAATTTCTGAACTGCTAATAATTAACTCGATAACAAGTTCAATCGACCAACAACTCAGTTTCAATAAACCATAGAATAAGAATTATAAGTACATTAGTTGTGAACCAGAAGGCAAATTATAGTACTTAATAACTGTTCTAATTGAAGACGCAATATCATCTCAGCCACAAAAAATTACAAAAACTTGTTAGTGTTTTTGAGTGACTGCGACTGCGGTGCGAGCCCCTACAAGTTTCACGAGCCAAAAACAGAAAACAGCTACTTTTTCAGCGAAAATTTCTCAATAACTACAAGATATATGATACAAAAAATAATGACAAAAATAAAAACGACACAGGTCCGTCGTCCACAAGCTCTTGAGCTAGACTGCAGTCGTCTCGCGCGAGCGCAACGGTTTATAAGGCATTATTTAGACAATTTATTACAATAAATAAGTATAATATAAATTGGATTCGATTGAAAAACACCTCAAATTCAAAATTATTTACCCGTTATTTTTATATTCAACATATTCTTACGCGTAGACGACGCTTTCGCACTTGATAAAATTGCCCTTTTCCGCGTGGACAACATGTTTAATAGTCTTACGCCCAGTTGCCCTATATGCCCAGTCCATACCATTTTTTGCAGATTATTATTCGCCACCAGAAAGCTGAAAAAGCAATTGTAAATTCTGGTGTTTCGCGATTACGTAACAACGTGTGTTAGGAATTTATTTTTTCTAATTTAATTTGAGCAGTTATCAAACATATTTATATATAGCAAAGAAGAACCTAACGCTATACTATATAGCATGGCGTTCACATTACGCGATATTATCGCAAGCATTTATAGTATATAGCAAGCTCAGTTGACCGCGATCTTTGAAGACTGTGCATAGTGCTTGCCAGCACAGCATGAACTCAGCGCATCGCACCAATTTTATAGCGTATAGTAAGCCAAAAATATATAATACAGTAAAGTGTGAACGTGTCCATAACAATATTGGTATGCTATGAGCTGATATTATATACGACTAGCTGACCCGGCAAACTTTGTTTTGCCATAAAAACACCAAACATTCACCTACCCTACACCTACCCTACACCTACCCTACACCTACCCTACACCTACCCTACACCTACCCTACCCTACACTACCCTTTTTTCCACCATTTTTTTTGTTTTTAAACCTTCCCTGTATTCTATCGAACAAAACAAAAAAAGAATTATCCAAATCGGTTCAGCCGTTCTCGAGTTTTAGCGAGACTAACGAACAGCAATTGATTTTATATATATAGATAGATATGCTAGTATATTATAGCGTAGTCTGAAAGCCGCTTTATAAATACAAGAATTGATTGCCTGAAATTCTACAGTAAAAGTGGAAAAATCCACACAGACAAGAACACAGTTAACAGATAATTGTCGAGACACTCTCACATGTCTACAATGCACCGATTCTATCGATAACAGACTGTCAATTTGTCTAATGCGTTTCCCGCAAAGCTCGATTGTGTTCATCGATATTGTCGCGCCATGTAGAGATCTGTCAGTTGTTATAATTTGATAAGAGTTTATTGTGGGTTTGTTTCTCACTACAACCTGTCTACCTAAATGATAAACCACTTTTACTTTGTAAGTTGGCTGTAAAAAACTTTTTTACACGTAGATTTTATGATTTGTAAATCTAGAAGAGTTCGGTATTTGCATAGCGACTCAATCTGCGAACAAAGAAACTCAGAGATCAGTTTCTTTTAAAGTCTATACAATTACTTGTAATGATCATCACGTGAGAACCTTGTATGTCTATCTGTTAATGAGAGCAGTGGTGGCCCAGTGGTAATAATGGCCGTGACTTACAAGTTGTAGGTCGTGGGTTCGAACCCAGGCAGGCGCTTTACTTTGTGCAAATTATTTCACGTCCACTGCTCTCAAAACGGTGAAGGAAAACATCGCTAGGAAACCGGCACGTCTTAGAACCAAAAATTCGAAAAAATGTGATATCCACCAATCCGCATTGGGCTCGCGTAGTCGATTACGGCCCATTCCCTCTCACAGAGAGGCCTGCACGCACAACGGACCAAATGGGGGTCTTAAGTGCGGAAAAGGGGGTCCATCTATCCTATCAGTTAATGATGTGGTCCCTAGATAAGACAAGCATCAGCAGATCGTCGAAAAATACAAAGGATAGGGTGTCCTACCTATCCTTTGTATTTAATATATAGATATATGGATAGGCCTTACTAGGCTCTGGAATTGCCAGATAAAGCCTTCTGACACAGTTGATTGGCTACAAAACTCGTGGTGATATGACGTACGCTTGAAAAGAGACGTTCTATTGGTGTATCCCGCGCCACAACACGACATAGTATTGTAACAAGGAAATAATGTCATTATGTCAGAAAATATGACGACTGAAATATATTGTTTTCCGATACTAATCAGGTTCTATGTAGAAACCGTACTGTGTGAATACATACGTCTCAAGAAGGTTGGATATATTTCTAGATACATAACTTAGTGTAGGTAACTTCGACAGAATCTGTGCCAGACACCAGCATCTCCATATTTTTAACCATAAACCTGTTCAAAGTGTTTCTCATTATTTTAATATAATCTGTAAACAGCTTTATCCCATCTGTGTTATTATGTTAATTTGACTACTAGAACTCGACAAAAAAAAAAACATGCTTTCGATGATGGCATTAGGAAATCTCCATATATGGTGTAATAGTACGCGATTTGATACAATCGTGGCCATTAGTGACATTAATTCTAGAAGCATCTCATACTGTGGTTTCTAAATGATTTTGTTCATATTTTTGCTTGACAATATTTTTATTGCTTTTTAAGTTGACTCGCATTTGAGCAACAATCTCACTTGATGATAAGCGATGATGTGGTCGACGATGAAGCGCGTTTAACATCTACAGTTGATAAAATATAAAAGATACTATTACCTAGCCAAAGCTATACCTATTAAATATTATAGCTATATAATCATTCCTTTAGGGCAGTCCGATAAAAAGTACGACATAAACTGTCAACTCTAAACGCGCAATCATTTTTAACCGACTTTCGAAAAAGGAGGAGGTTCTATGTTCGACTTCTTGTATGTTTTTTTTTTATGTATGTTCACCGATATCTCCGTCAATTGTGGACCGATTTTCAAAATTATTTTTTTGTTTGAAATAGTATGTTTCGAAATTGGTCCCATTTTAATTTGGTGAAGATCTGATGAAGATCTTCGAAGATATACAACAGAACTCTTCAATAAATAACGGCAAATCTCTCGGGACTGCTGCAATCGCATGTCTGTTTATTGTTTATACCATTTCATAACATAACATCACGCCAGTACGCTCTTAAGGTGTAAGCAGATCTCTCATTTGATCGGTTTTGTTCAAGTTTCATGATATTCGGGTAATCTATTCTGGCGTTATAGGAAACTTACTAAACAACTTGCCTATTAGTATAACTAAATAGTGAAAAATAAAAAAGTTTTTTACAAAAAAATACTACCGACTTCCAAATTAAAACTACAAAGTGAAAAATAACTTTACTTTTGGAAGTCGGTGTCCATAACGCAAAACAATGGTACCTACGAAAGACACCGACTTCCAAAAATAAAGTTATTTTTTTATTTGGAAGTCGGTAGTATTTTTTTGTAAAAATCTTTTTTATCTATCGAAGAAAATACATTGTAAGAGTTGTAAAAGGAACTTGGCTGATAGCCTACTACGTTCTATTCTTAATTATACAAGTATACAATCAAGAAGGGGAGTAGTATTTTTACATAACGTCGACTTTGCTTCGGCCAAAGTGCTGTCGAGATTCTCCATTCGTAAATTCCCAGTAGCAGATCCGAGTCTAGATTCAAAATAAAAAAATCAATCAAAATCAAGTAGTTTATTTCAAGTAAAACTTAGAGGCACTAAAAGACGTGTACGTAAAAGCGTCTAGAGTAACAAACAATTTAAAAACCAGCCAAGTGCGAGTTGGACTCGCGCACGAAGGGTTCCGTACCATTATAGCAAAAACGGCAAAAAAATCACGTTTGTTGTATGGGAGACCCCTTTAAATATTTATTTTATTCTGTTTTTAGTATTTGTTGTTATAGCGGCAACAGAAATACAGCATCTGTGAAAATTTCAACTGTCTAGCTATCACAGCGCATGAGATACAGCCTGGTGACAGACGGACGGACAGACAGACAGACGGATCGCGGAGTCTTAGTAATAGGGTCCTGTTTTTACCCTTTGGGTACGGAACCCTAAAAAAAGGTACTTTAAAGGCCGAGACAGCAAAGTTATGACCAATCCTAACTGATGGCGCCCGTTCACGAACATGACGCATGGATCGGCACCACTCAGCTCAACCATCATGAAGGGAACCGAATGATCCAACACATGTGCCACCATCAGAGAGAAATTAGATTTGTACCGCTCGCCCTCGGCACCTACGCAGTACTGCAAAAACGTGGGTGTTATACTATACTCTCTGCCTACCCCACTTCAGGGAACACAGTCGTGATGTTTATAACACAATGCAGCTTCATTAGTATCTACTCCCACGGAGCAGTTTTTAGTTTTACCATAGAAGCTCACTATTTCATTTTACATAGGCGACGAGCGGCAAAGGGATTAATTAGAAGCGACTTATACTTACATTATTCAGAATGAAAATTGTTTTTGGTCCGTCGTAAACGGTTCAATATATAGTTGTTTTCTAGCAAATTAGTTAACTTTTACTACAAATACATCACATTTACATAAGTTAACTTTGGGACTTGATTGACCTACGGAATTTAGCGAAAAGTACCAGGACGTTAGAAGAAAACCAGATTAACTCAGAATAATTTAAATTAAGAACTTGCTCAGCCCGTGTAGACTGCGAGTCGCAAATAAAGAGTGGGACGTCTTCGCGCTAGGTGATACGACGATCCTCACAGGATTGCTGATAGTAACTAGATGAGAATAGCCCTGAATCATGTTAAAATCGTACCTATGTAGTGGACTGATATAAGGGTGATAATGATCATACAACTCATGCTATTAAGGAAGGCTACCTTAACTATTAGCTTCGGAAGCCATTTTCAATTTCAACAGTGGGCAACAAAAGATTTGTGGCGACTGAAAACTGCGCCTTCACACGAAACCAGTTCAAACCGGCACAGACTGGCTAGCGGCCAGAATTCCAATGGACGTAGTAATATTTCATAACTAGCCAATTCTCTTTTTTTAAGTTTATTAATTTCTTTTAATTTTGTGGTGGTGCAGAGGTTTTGTTAATTTATTAGTAGAATAGCTTCTGCCAGCGGCTTCGCCCGCGTGAATGTCAAAAATTATCCCGAGGGAACATAAATTCCCAGGATAAAAAGTATCCTATGTTCTATTCCTGACTATAGTCTATCTCTGTGCCAAATTTCATCCAGATCCGCCCAGCGTTTGAGCGTGAAGAAGTAACAAACATACAAACACACACACTCACAAACTTTCGCCTTTATTAGTGTTATTGCGGGTAAGACAGCCTCGTTGGTCGAGTGGTCCGCAAGCGCTACTGCTGACCATAAGGTCCTGGGTTCGGATCCTGGGTCGGGCAATGTGCTATTAGGTTTTTCCACCTGAAATTAATCCCACCCACCCGGTGTCTGGACCTGTGCCCAGTTGATGGCAATAGGCCCCATATTTCATGTGACTTAAACATAACTGTGGCAACGCCTGGAGGAGGCCTATGTTTAATAGTGGACGTCTTTCGGTGGCAAAGATTATGACGTTTATGTTAAACTAGCTATCCCACGCGGCTTCACTCCCGTCAACTGGCTACCTACCTACCTTACATACATGAATGTTGCGTAACTTTAACCGCTTACGCAGCGCACGCAACGGAAGCTGTCAAAAAGGAATATTTTTGCCCGCTTTTGCTACATTTTTCATTTATGCACCGCTCCTATTGGTCGTAGCGTGATGTTATATAGCCTATAAATAATCTTCCTCGATAAATGGACTATCCAACACAAAAATATTGTTTCAATTCCAACCGGTAGTTCCCGAGATTAGCGCGTTCAAACAAACTCTTCAGCTATATAATATGTACAGATAATAATCTGGGTCACCAAGACACAGACTGTGCCTAGTTTGGGACCCGTTGCTTGTTATGGTCATTGTTAGTTTTAATTTCTTACCACACTGTATATTGCCATCATGTTATAACTGTGCACGTTAAATAAATGAATTTGAATTAGAATAGACTGGCTGGTTACATCACTAGATATCACCCGTTTAGCTTCAGCTGCTTAGCTGGCTTCCAGTGTAACCACCGAGTGCAGTGTAACCGATACATTTTTTAACATGCGAGCGACTGACTCTTTCAAAGCAGGTCAATGTTAGACTTAGTGTCAGGCAATTTTACGACTGCTTCAACTAGTATCCGTCACCTTGACCTGCCCTACAAATAATACAGTAGAGCTGATGAGTAGTCGTAACGCAATGCACTCGCGTGGTCAAAAGCGCCAATTGAAGCTGCTTATTCATTCTCTGAATGAGTATAGAGAACCCTTTGTTCTGCAGTCGGCATCTGGCAATATTTAGTGAAATTGCACAGCACAGAGTATATCAGTTTATGTGCCGAGCAAACTTCAACATCAATAAATAGTTTTTTATATATCTTCTTATATATAAAAATGAATCGCAAAATGTGTTGGTAAGCGCATAACTCAACAACGCCTGGACCAATTCGGCCAATTCTTTTTTTTAAATGTTCGTTGAAGTTCAAAGATGGTTTGTAGGGTAGGTGTAGGGTAGGTGTAGGGTAGGTGTAGGGTAGGTGTAGGGTAGGTGTAGGGTAGGTGTAGGGTAGGTGTAGGGTAGGTGTAGGGTAGGTGTAGGGTAGGTGTAGGGTAGGTGTAGGGTAGGTGTATCTTGGTGTTTTTATGGCAAAACGAAGTTTGCCGGGAAAAGCTAGTATTTTATATTATAGAATTGTTGGATGTTTATTAATCAATCACGCCTCAACTGATCGGATTTGAATGATATTTGGAGCACGGGTAGAACATGATCTGGACACAAGACGTAGTAAGATCCCGTGGGATAATTTTCGATTATGACGCGAACAAAACTGTTGGCAAAATGAAGCCAGTATAACAGTCACAACTGATCTTTGTGTCTCTGAAGTTGGCTCTGCCAATCATTGCGCAAGAAACAGTTTGCCATCGAGTATACTGCATGCCTATACCACGGGGTCCCAGCGCTAGCAATGAAAATTTGGTTCAAGTAAATGTCAATAGATAGCGCGATATGCATTGATGTGTGTGTAAAATTAACATATTCTAGAACTGATCATAAAAATGTATGTTGTTTTTTAATTTGCTCTCATAAGTACAAAATTATGGAATATTGGGCTCTTATTTCACATTTCAAAGATTATTTGAACGGACCATTTAAAATTGATTATTATACGATAAATTTCTAAGGCATGCCACTCGTGTTTTTAAATTTGTACTCGTATTGTAACACATTTTGGTACAATGAAACTAAAAACGTGCAAAAAATACTATTAAATAAAATGTCACTGTATTTAAAGAAAAAAATAGTCACGAACCGAGAAAACCCTTCTACTTGCTAGTCGCCGCTAACACCATAAGCTGAGGCCTTTTTGGCAGATTTTTTTTTTGTTTGTTTTATTTTAAGGTGTTTTTGTTTTGAATGCCAATAAACACAATTTTCTTTCTTTCACCATATATAGCCGTGGAACGGAACCGAACACGATCGAAGTAATTTTAAAAATAATCATCTTATTCAGACAAAAAACGCTAGTTACGTCGGCATGGTTTCTTTGTATGGAATAAGGCATCTGTATGCTAGTATTATATTATCTGTGCCTATACATTCCAGACATACGTTGTCAGTCTGCCAAATATCTAATAAATAGCGTTCATGATCCAAAGGTCATCATCATTTCCAATACGTCGGCACAGAAAATAATTTCACAATAGTTTCTTTTTTCATTTGTGCTTTCAGTAAGGCTTTTGAAAGTAAGTAAACCAGGAGTTTGAAGGTGTATTATAACAGACAGTAACAATAGAACAATTTTAGTGTATTCCGTAACAATAAAGAAATCTCATTGTTAATAATATTTCGCAACATTCAGCCAGTTCGCATCAGCTGTGTACCGGGTAAAACACGTATTGTGTGCGCCGACAACGAGAACCACTTGAGAAAATATAGAGTATTGTGCAGAAAAGACTTTCTTTATGGTGTGACCCACAGACATAAATCTAACTAGATGACGCGATTGTATGTACTTCGCGTGGGAGTAAAATTACGATCAATAATCGTAATTTGAGCTTTTCATTTAGCATTCCACCACCGAAATCTAGAAAAATGCCTTTTTTGCCATATTGAGCTGTAAAGACTGTATAGAAAAAGTTGGCGGAGGCATGGAAATGTTTTATTTCATTGGTAAGTAAATTTGTTTTTAACTTGTGTGTGAAAAAGTGGCACGCTTGGTTTTCATACAGATGGAGGGACTTGCGTTATTTAGTTAGATTTATGTCTGTGGTGTGAGCTATGCTTAAATACATACATAACATCAAGCCCGTATTCCCCGAAGGGTTGAGCAGAGGTGCATGTATACCACATCCACATTTTTCCAATTTGTTTTTTTTTTTCATGCAACAGGGGCGAGTCTATAGCCGTCAACCGGGCACAAGTCCAGAATCCGGACTGCTACTGAGAAATTTCAGATGGAAAACCAAATAACACTTTGCCCGACTCGGGTATTTAAACCACATATGTCAATATGACCTTGAAGTGCAGCGACGTGCTGCAATGTACTATTCCGCACGAGTGACCATGGACGCGGACTTTTTAACGCGGAGTGACCGTGAGAAAATCTCTAGATTATTTAAACCACATATTGACGCCTGGGAGGAACTTTTATCCGAATGGCAATGTAGGTGGGATAATTCCACCAAGGGCCGACACCTCCACCAATTCTTTCCACCCGTTCGCGAGCGGCAGGCCAGGACGTGGCTGCAGGTCGAACACTGTGCCTTCAAACTCGTTGCCCCACCTTTTTGTCAGTGTTCTACATCTGACTGCGAATATGTACAATCTGCACACATCATATCTTATGGCAGTGTATTCTTTGGCATAATGAAAGCAATATTATGTTGGATAATGTACAGGTCGCACCTAGAGTTGTTTACTATACGGGCCTTGTAGAAAATAGAACAAATTTCCGTGTTTGCAAGCGTTTTTGCCATACCTATTATTGGAATCAAATATAACAGCTCATGTTAGGACCCATTAGTATTAATGCAAATTTTTATCCGTGGAGCTAGGCAACTGGGCTTATCCCAGTTGTAAACGACCCTTTGTGCCTATTGACCTTGTTTGTTTGACTCTATCTCCTGCTTGACATGGAGGGAAGTTCCCGACCCGGGAATCGAACCCAGGACCTCATCGTTATGTAGAACTGCCGACCAATATCGGTCACCAACGAAACTGAACGAGATCAGCATAACTAAACCGCTCTCAAGTGGTCTCAGTGTTATATTTGTTAAGGAATATTGACACTGGCTTTCTGGTACAGTTGTTGCAATTCACCCTAAGTACATATCAAATTGATAGATCATTAAGTATCAATGAATTAAATAATTACGTAAGTCTTTCCGATATCTTAATGACGTAAAACCACACTGTTAATTAAAACTCGATTGAGTTATTGTAATGAATTACATTTATCTATTAAATGGTAGACATTATCTCAATCGATTATCATAATATTAAGTGTTTTTCGAAACCTTTCTTTTATCTACTACTTATCAATCTCCAACCTCCTTGGTTTCTGTAGCACAGTTTGTAACTAGCTCAGAAGTCATAGAATTTATTTCTTTAAAGTATACAAAAGACCATGACATCACCACGAAAAACACGGCTGATCAAATAAACACTTCCCAAATAAAATCGACCCCCTGATAACCTACTCAAATTATCGACTCATCTCATCTGCCGCCATATTTAATCTTTGGCGCGTCTACACGCAACCGTGCCACGTGACCGCCTGACTCACAACAACGTTCATTCAACGATAAGCGTTCGTACCGTACTTCGTCGTCAGCTGTTGGCCTGTTGTGTTCTCTTCGTATTGTAAGTTCATACGTACGCGAGATTTTGTCATCTGTGTTAGTTACGTTATCATAAACGGGGTTATCGGGAGAGTAAGGTGGAATATTAAGTATGTATTTGAAATGTGTGGGTCTCGTGTTGTTAGTTGTTTCAGTATGTATTTTGATTATCTTTGATTTTAAAACCAGTCTGACTGATTTAATGAGCCAAAAATAAATCTGCAGCACAGGAAATAAACCAACTTGAAGAAATTGTCGCATTTGGCAAAGTGAATTTAAAATAAATACGTTATTTTCAGGAGATTACTAAAGTTTTCCTTTGAATGTTTTGCTTTAGATTTCTGTCCAGCAGGGAACGTCTTTCGGCTGACAGAAGATGCGTATAGCTTTGTACACAGGAGTTTATTTATACACTTGTTAGGGCGGTTACGCACTACATCCGATCAGTGTCCGTGAAATTTCGGTTCCGAAGTATAGTACTCGCCAAACTTCTGGATCGGCCTGAATTTAGTTTACCGATGCGCAAGGCACGTAACGGTGCTGTTTTTGTATGAGATTTACTACTGCGCCGACATTGTAGCCAGCTTTAGGGCGGCCAAAAAGTTTGGCGAAGACTATAGCCGTAGTACTTCTTTTAAGGAAGCTTACGCACTACATCCGAACTCTATCCGTCGTAATTAAGAACATTTTGAACTCGAGAACTTAAATCATGGTATATGGGTAATTTATATATAACTAGCTGTCCCACGCGGCTTCGCTCACGTCAACTGGCTACCTACCTACCCAGCTTCCTTACCTACCCTACCCTACATACATTACTGTTGCGTAACTTATACTGTTTCTGTTTCTGCAACATTTTTCATTTATGCTACGATTTCTATTGGTCGTAGCGTGATGTTATATAGCCTATAACCTTTATCGATAAATGGACTATCCAACACAAACATATTTTTTCAATTCCAACCGGTAGTTCCTGGTATTAGCGCGTTCAAACAAACAAACAAACTCTTCAGCTTTATAATATAAAAAAGTATAGATAATATATAATATTAAGTATAGATTAGTTAAGTTATTATAGTCTATTTTAGGTTTCCTTATTTCTTTCTACAAACTGTGTCTTCGTCTATCATCCAACTGTCCTGTCGCAGGTCTGCTGGACAGAATTTTTATTGAAATAAGCAGTACCTTTGTGCTCTTCTTTTTTTTTCCTCGACAGGCTCTCGTTTGTTTAGGCTACTATCTGTATTATTTCTTTTCTCTGTAAAGTGTTTTGTGTGTACATAAATAAATAAATAATCATGGCCACGGATCACGGACACGGACGTGTAGTGCGTAACCGCCCTAAGATGATAATTTTAGCGTACCTACCCACGAGTTTATCATGCCAGAGAAACGAACTCAAGTCGGAGCAGCAAAAGCGTAAGCGTATGAGTGCTCAAGTGATATTTTTTTCACGTGAAATATTCCTTTACGCTATCAATATAAGATCTAGGGTTGGAGTGCCTCATAAAATGGGCTCTCATCCTTCATATGCTAAAAGTACGCACTGTACATAATAATCTTTTAAGTTGGTACAAACTCAACGGTCAAGTGCGTAGACCACTTAAAGCCATATACTATAAGATAGATTTTTTACTTAACTTTTAAATCTACAAAAAGTTAAAGGTCTGTGGGTGTGTTTAAAAAAGATTTGGCAGGAACTAATACCTACTTGGGAACGGGAGAGGTGTAATCTCTGTATTTAGTAGTGGAATGCAATATCCTGAGTTGATGTTGATAACTACATGAACGGGGAATATGGGATTTATTATCAACACATCCAAATTAAAAACGGTCTCTGTAATCGTACTCAAAGTATCAGTACATAATCTACGAGTTACTGACAGCAATATACAAAGTATAATATCCTTGAAAATTCATCACAATTTATTTTATAAGAACCACATACTTTTTATATACAACATCCCAGATAAAACAGATTGCGCTTGCGAAACAGCAAGAATTCCTTTCAGCAAAGAGAATGTTAGACGTAAGAAAAATGCTTTGAGCAACGGGAGTACTTTTTTATCACCTTGGCATTTCCCGAACATGTTCGCGTCGGTTGCCACTGGCACCAAATGCAATGCAGCTGAGAACATGAAATCAGCATAAAGTTTATAAACTTATTATGTTGACATTGAGATTTTTCGTATTGGAAATTCACAGTAGCAGCGCGAAGTGTGGTGATTGGCTCGCCCCTATTAATCCCAGACCGAATTTCGATTATGATGTCCGATCTCAATTGAGACTTCATTCTTCGTTTCTTTTTCGTGTGAGGATGTGGCCACCTATGGTGTCAGAGTTAATTAAGCCGCCTCTGGAAATCCCCTCAGCCTCTGCCATAATTAAAAGTCCATGTTTTCCTTCACCGTTGCCTGTGATTTCAAGATAAACTTAGAAAGTACATATGGATAGGAAAAAGTCACATTGGTGTTGCCCGGATTTGAACCCACGACCTCAAGCACTAGAGGCGAGGTCTTAGCCACTGGGCCACCACGACATATCCATTGAGACTGACCAATTAAACAGGAGACAGTGCACAAGTGTGTCCGTCAACACAGTGGTACTCTCTGCTCTCTCAGTCCTATGGTACGGCAATCCGGCACAACCAGGAAGTGATCAGGTGTAACATCAACGGCTTTACGTGCTTTTCGAAGCACAGGGGAATAAAGCTTCTAAATTCTTTAAATTCATTCTTTCATTTGAAGATCTATGATAATCGTTACGGGTTATCAGAAGCTTGAGATCTGACACCAGTCTTGCCAAGGGGTACCGTGTTATCCAGTTGCTGGGTTGTGGACAGATAGGCAGTCGCTCCATGTAAAACACTGGTACTCAGCTGAATCAGGTAAGACTGGAAGCCGACCCCAATATAGTTGGGAAAAGGCTAGGCAGATTGATTGAACCCTTTAAATTGCTCTTTAACATCTCTGTTTATCCCTGCAGGGAACACAGATGTTGTAAATGTCATGTTCAGTGTATAAATTAATATATATCACGAAGAAAACGTTACAACCGTTCGTAGTACTGTTGTTGTACGTTCTTATCAATTGCGTATTGGAATGGCTAAGTAGGTACTTGTGTAGTGTATTTCAATTTACTATTGAAGGTTATTTCTATTATGTATACGCTTTATAAATGACATGATTTATTCACAGGTTTGTAGAAAACCTAATTGCGTCTAATTCGATATAATAATCCCTTTAATTTGGACAGTCATTCTGCCCATTATTTTTCTAAATGTTGGAGTCGATTTCCAGTTTTAGCGGTTGTAGCTGAATAGTAGTATTTTATATTATGCAACTGACTATCTGATTTCCACACCCCATTCATGAGGGCTTTCGTTTTTGTGCTCACCAGTTGGCGCCACTGGCGAATGAGGTCCTTAAATGTTAAAACGTTGTTATTACGCACACGGAAGCAAAGTTTGAATTCAAATAAATAAATAAATAAAATCGAGTATGTAACTGCAGTTTCTCCCAGCCCCTTTTTTCGAAGACTGAGGATAAAAAATTCCAAAACATAAAACTATTAAAGCAATGATTGGTAAAACCAACCTATATTACCTGTATTAATCTGCCATATTTGGAAAATATAAACAACGATAAAAAAGTAGTAAATAAATTCGCGTTAAAAGCCAAAAATCTATGAAAATTGACATTCTGAAAACCTCATTCTACACCAGCGCCCCTGGCGACAAATTCAAGCGCGATAGCCCTCATTGGGTAACTCGATATTTGTTGTGTCGATGTTTGTAAGACTTTCAGACTTATGACTACCTGAAACTGCTGTCAACGTTCCACCGTACAACCGGCATGCTGCCAGAGGCACGGAGTGATCTCGGCATGTATATATATTTGCCACCCATCTGTCCTCGGCAAACGCTACCTAATTTTTGATAATTCAAATCTAATTATTCTACTGCAAAATTTTACGAGCAGAAGCATTTACCAAATATATTAAAGAAAGGTTTGTTATTGTATTGCTAAAATGTAAGGGAATAGTCATAAGGAGTGTATGCCGCAATTAGAGTGCTATTGTTTACTAAGAAAGTAACCCACAATCTATTTTTATAACGATCCATTCATGCTTAGCATGTGAATGCCACGTGGCGATTGTCGGCAGGGGATTTACAGAAATAGCGTAGTAGATAAAATAATATTTTATAAAGTTTTTAGATACCGTCTGGGCGTTCGACCACAACTACTGACTTTTCGTTTGTATTCCTATTTAATCTAGTCTGAAGTCATACAAAAGAAAATGTCGTGAGGAAAGCTTTGAAAATAAATGTGGAAAAGAGAAGAAAAGAGTAGTGGGAGGTTTAAGAAATGATGTATGAACTGTTTGAATAAGGATACGTCTAGAAACTGAGTAACGATCATGATGTTGAAGCCAAACATTTAAGGCTGGAGAACCAAATCATAGGCGCTCCAATGAGGATGAACTAACTTGGAAGCAGTTAAACATTGTTATAACGCGCACGGAAGCAAAGTTTAAATTAAAATCATTTCTAATGCCGTAGAAGTGCGATCCAATAATAAAATCAGTTATACGCAGTCCCTTCTTTTCGTAAAAAAAGGAGAATAACATTTTCCGAAACATAAAACAATTAAAGCAGTGGTTGATAAATCCCATACTTATTTTAATCTGCAATATTTGGAAAATATTCAAACAATAAAAAAAAATGTAAACAATTATCTATGAAATTTGACATATCGGAGACCTCACGCCACACACCAGCGCCTCTAGCGGCGAATTCATACGCGGTAGCCCCCATTCCTAAAGGACGTTTTTTTTATCTTGATTCAATTAAAGGATACGGGCTAACCAGCTTGGAACGTAAAAAAAGACAATTATTTTGCCGTATTTTTTCTTTAACATTAGCAAGAGATAATATTGCCACAAGCAATTATCTCAACAAATAACAAACGATTGAACATCACATACAGGAAGATTACTAAGAACAAAACAACATATCTTTAATTAGAACAACATAAATAGAATAGAGAAAATACATTTCTTGACACATCTACGTTAAAAGAGACAGAAGTTTTGGAGCAGACAGTCCACGAGAAACTCATGGCGGGCCCACGTAATAAGGGGGACACAATTGCTATTGGACACAAATCGATGCCCCGGGCTGCTCCTGAGAAATTCCAGAAGGAAAAACCCAATTCATGCTTTGCAGTGACGGTGACAAAAACTATATAACAAAAACTTCACTGAGTCAGCCAGATGCTGAATATTGCTGAACGCATCTGGATGACATTTTGGCACATAGGTAGATTATAGTCAGGCATAACAATAGGGTAGGTGACAAAAATATCGAATATGTCCGTCAGTGAGATAACGTAAAAATATTGGTATTTTTCTTTTGCCACGAAAACAAAAAGAATACGACAATACAGTGCGTTGAAATATCGTGTGACGTCACGCCGTTAGTACACTTTATACTGACATAGTGACGTAACAAGCCCCCACTCCTGAACTTTGATGCTTTGTCTTTGTAATTTTTTATTGGTTTCGTAAAGCAGAAAATACGTGCCCAATATTATTTGATAATTTATTTATTTAAACTTTATGTACAATGGTGATACATAGGCGGACTTAATGCAGCAAGGCATTCTCTACCAGTCAACCTTTGGGTTAAAAAAGAACACAACAGTGGTAGGGGTACAAAAAATATATATATGAACAATAAGTAAGGCGGATATTAATAAACTATCTAACTAATAAAATACATAAATAATTTTTAAAACAATAGACTAATAAATATTATAATAAATAAATATCCTATTCTAAATGAAACAGAAATTTAAATATAATAACTATGACGAAGACCGAGCTATGTAAGAGAGGATAAGTAATAGTTCCGTAACCTACGCTTGAATGAAAATTTACTCTCAGCCTTTTTTATGTCAAGGGGAAGGACGTTCCAGAGTTTTATAGTAGAGACAGTGTAAGAATTAGATAGAAACCCAGTGCGGTGAGAAGGAATATGGAGAAGTAAGTTTTTGGAAGCTCGAAGGTTAAGATCGTGAGAACTGCCCAACACTTTAAAATATTGTTTTAAATAATCAGGAGTACAAGGATCGTTCATGATGTTGAAGAGCATGCAGAGGGATCTTAGGGATCTCCTCTGACGGATAATCTCGCTGACTGACTAAATAAAACTATAATTTTTCTACCCAAGAAACATCCCTATAGCTACTAAATCATCATCCGTTTTGGCATAGTAATTAATGGGCCTTCTGCATTTTCCTATTAAATGTTCAAAGTGTGACAGTTGGCGTATGCCGTATATTCCGGTCCGCCGGTTCGCATCCGAGCCTCAGCCGTAATTCCACTGAATCCTTTCTTTAATTAAGGATTTACCTGCCTTAGGTAAGGGTCGGTCGAGTTTTTGCAGCATTAGGAATGTAACTGGAGTTTAATTCTAAAGCATTTATTAAGAGCTGTTTTAAATAAATCTCTTTCAAGCTGCGGAAGCAAACAAAAGTTAATTTTCAGCTCTGCGTGTTTCGAAAATTATCTTGCGTAAATTTAATCTCTTTACGACTTCTTACTAATATTATAATGGGATGTAATTGTTTGTTTGTGAAAGGTTAAGCTCTGGAAATACTGATTCGATTCCAAAAATTCTTTCAAAGGTTTTTTATTGGTTACAAGCTACACTTATACTCCAGCCACTTCGAAGACAAAATGTTTACTAACAAAGTAAAATAGCATCATTTTAGGGTTACCCTCTATTCAACAACAAAAATAAAACGAATTCGATATAGAATGTTGTATCTGTCATCGACTTAACTGAGTTAGTACAGGTGAAAGATAGTTTGAGAACATAAAATATCCATGGTCATAGGACTAGAAGATAATGTTAGAGCGAACCGTTTTTATTTTTAAGGTTTGTTCCTATTAATTAAGTTATTTTTCTAAATGTATGTACAACAACATAGCATAAGTGGTGCTTACCTGTTAAAAATTGTGACACTCGACTATATATTAAGTGTATAAATTGTAATATTTAAGTGTTAACAACAATTGTTGGTGAGCCTAATAAATAAACCAAAATTGACACCCCTGCTGTCAGCTGACTGCTGTCTTTAGTAAATATTGTACCTTCATCTTGGCCAGAGTATAGCCTGAATGGTTTTTACTCGACTGCCGAAGGAGGGTAATGTGTTTCATCAGTCTATGTATGTAATATGTATGTTTGTTCCTATGTGGCGTTCTAGAGACCAAACGCGTTGGCCGATTTTGATGATTCTTACGTCAATCGATTCGTCTTAAACCTTGCGAGTTGCGAGTGTCACTGGCTACATTAAAATCGGAAAATAGAAAAATTGCGGCTTTTGGGTCGGTCATATTTTTTTTTCTTCCGAGCCAATGGTGTGGGGTATCAAAATATATAAAACTTAATGTTTAAATGTAAGATATTATAAAAAAAAAACTAAAAATGAAAAGTTACATACATAAACCCACGCTTTTTTTCCAGGCTCAAAAAGTTAATAAAAAAAAAAACAAAAAACCCGACTTAAAAAGCGACCTAAAAAACGTAAACAAAAGAAAATCATGCTGTGCAGTCGAAGGATACATCTGGTTTTGTTTAGCCAGCTCGCGAAATATTTGTATAATTTTTTATTAAAAACTCACATTTCCTATGAGGTATTTCACGGGATTGAAGCCTCATGAAGAACTTACCAGAAAGGTTTTATGTAGTACATCATTGTTGTTAAAGAGAAAATCAAACAAAAGAAAGGATGGGTGCAAATGACAAAAAAATAAGCGAAGTAAAAGCTGATATCGATGGTTGGAAGAAAAAGACGCATTATGGCGTCCCCTAATAAATTGGGATAATGGCATGTGGATGACGAATCGCTACCAACGCCCCTAAAGGCTGATCGGATCGGCTACCTCGGCGCAACTTGGGAGAAGCCTTTATTGCTTCACTAGCTTTTTGCTATGGCTTTGCTCCCGGAGCGTGGTTTAAGAGGAAATATGGACAGAGAGCGCTGACTGAATTTCCTTAGTAAAAAGTCATAATTCGAGGTTTGGCTCTCGTCTCTTTCCTCCTCCAATATAGGACCAATTTAAAAGATATTCCATAAACTGGTAAAGTAAGATATATACTATGTCCCTATGTTTTCCTTTTTTTCATTTATATTTGTCAAATTTGTACGCTAAGCCTCTGTTGACAGCGCAATTTTGAGCATTTTTGAGGGCTCTAGTGCTTCTAAAGATAATGTACCATCAAGAAGGAAAACATAGGGACATAGTATATATCTTTAATTGTGACACTCGCAAAGTTAAGACGAATCAATTGACGTAAGAATCATCAAAATCGGCCAACGCGTTTGGTCTGTAGAACGCCACATTCGAACAGACATACATACATACATTGATAAACACATTACCCTCATTCGGCAGTCGGGTAAAAAGGATCTCGTCGTTCGTTCACCAATAAAGGCAAGACTATATGCCTATATCTGAATCCATGACCATACTTATTTCTTCGTCTAATTACCACAGCAACAATAACGAATAAGTCCCTACCTGCCCATAATTGAATGAGTCCTTGTAATCAAAAGTATAATTAGTGAAAAATTGCCACTTTGTACAAGTAGCGAGCGTAAATCGCACTGGAGGAGTTTCCTTGGCAGAACAATTTGCGTGAAATGTTGGTAGGTACTCGCAGGTAACAATGAAAATTAAATCACAATGAGAATTAAAGGTGAAGTGTTGTTAATCTTGTTATAAAATAAAAGTAAGAATACAATAATGTTGTCCAATCCGTCAAGGTCCCAATTAGAGGAAAAATAAAACAAATATTTTATTAATGCTCCAATGAAGTCTTCAGAGGAATCGACTAAAAAAATATGGCAATGAAATGTTTCTCAATCTAATAGCAATATCGACAATTATCAAGCCAAGCCTTTTTAGCCCAACTGACATTTCAGATAAGTGATTGGCTCGCGACCTCGCTGCACGCAGACCTCAGGGCGAAGCCGAATCTAGTCGGTCTCCCAAAAATATTTGAATCGTACAATCACAAAACCTTTATGTTTGAATGTCCTTTATTATTAGAATAAGACTGAGTTTTAGAGCTCAAGAATTTCGTTTGGGTTTTCCTAAGTATACTTTTACGACTGGTCAAAAATGTCGTTTGGGTTCCTAAGTAGATTATTGCAATTCTGGGAACTCATCAAACATTCTAAATTTGAAACTTAAATGATAGATGTGTCACGCCTATGCTATAAAACATAGCAACACTCAAACAAAACATGATGGAAGATTCCATAGGGATACAAATATTTGTATGACCTACAGATAGTTGTTCCGGGTCTGCGTGCTTGTGTATGTGAGTTTATTTATATGTTTGTAAACACATACAGGAGAAATGCCTAGTGAGAGTGGAATATAAAAAAAAAGAAATGAGAGTTCTTATAACATAACATCACGCCTGCATTCTCTGGTAGGATCAGACAGAGATGTACTTTTACTACACCAAGATTTCGCCAGTTAGTCCTAATGAAATAAGGGGCGAGCACCATTTGCCAAAAAATGGATCTCAAATCCAGACTATTGTTGTTGTTGTTGTGTTTTCCTATTGTTTTCTTTTTTTATATTATTGTCGTTTAAACTAAGTTTTTTATTTTTTTTATTTCTATGTTGTGTGCTCTGGCTTGTGTCAAATAAATGTGTTTTCTTTCTTTTCTTTCTTAGACTAAGGACTACTACTGAAAAATTGCAAATGGAAAGACCCAATCACACTTTACTCGACCTGGGATTCGAACCCAGGACTTAATACGAGTTTCATCTATATCTTTACTAATATTATAAAGAGGATTTTTTTTTTGTCGTTTGTTACAAATTGGCTCCGAAACTACAGGACCGATTTAAAAAATGATTTCACCTATGGAAAGCTATATTATTCCGGAGTAACATAGACTATAATTTATTTTCAAAAAGATTTGAGATCCTTATGAAAATTGCAATAATGTAACCCAAAGCAGACAAATTTTGCCAATAATATTCATTAGGTGGGTAGCTAGGTTGGTATGGTAGGTAGGTAGCCAGTTGACGGGAGCGAAGCCGCGGGGGTCAGCTAGTATTACATATCTTTAATTCTAAGTAGTGGAAAAAATAGCACAGAATGTCAACTTACGATAAAACTATTCCGTTAAAAGGGTTCGGCGAGTTTGCGCAAGAGATTGACCGATAACGGTGATACGTGTTATCAGGCGGTCAATAAAACGAGTGACGTCATCGTGTGCACCTAATCAGTAGGTATATTAATAAAGATGATAGAATTAATTATCTCGAAGATATGACCTATCGGTCACCGCTGGATAACTGACTATGGACATTTGAATGTGTCCAATGTTCAGAAAAGTTACGAATTAAGGCAACACTGGAAAAAATGGATGAACAAACAGTTTTGTATCAGCAAACTTTAGTTCGTCAGCATCATCAACCTTTTCCAATGGTCCCACTTCTGGGACACAGGCCTCCTCTCTGTGAGAGAGGGAATGGGCCTTAATTTGCGGGTTGGTGGATGTCACATGTCTTCGATTCGGTACTTGGACATGCCTGTTTCCTCACGATGTTTTCCTTCACCGTTTTGAGAGCAGTGGTGATGAAATAAATTACACTAAGTAAAGCGCTTGCCTGGGTTCGAATCCACGACCTACGACACGTAAGTCGGGGCCGTTACCACAGGGAAATTGTTATTAGAAAATAAAATAATACAAAACTAATTAGCAATAGCAAAACTATCTGTTTGTTGCTATTAAGGCAAAGTCCCAATGATTTCGTAACTAGCTAAACTTTGACAACTGTTAATTAAAAATTATTCTCCATGTAGCTTCGTCTGCGTGAAAACAGAAAATTATGGGATAATTTTCACGTATAAAACTGGCTAAGTGCGAGTCGGACTCGCGCACGAAGGATTCCGTACCACAATCGCAAAAAACGGCAAAAAAAAAAACACGTTTGTTGTTGAGTTACTAAACTATTTATTTTATTCTGTTTTTAGTATTTGTTGTTATAGCGGCCACAGAAATACATAATTTGTGAAAATTTCAACTGTCTAGCTAATTGGCGGTTCATGAGATACAGGCCTGTTGACAGACAGACGGACAGCGGAGTCTTAGTAATAGGATCTCGTTTTTACCCTTAGGGTACGGAACCCTAAAAACAGGACGATGCTCGTCCTCTTTACGTCATTAGCAAGTCGGTGACGCGGACATAATTTTTGCCCCTACCGAAAATCGCTCAACACGGCAAAAGAAATCACTTCAAAAATGGGAAGGATTTTTAACCTCGTTTTGCTAAGTTGGCAAAGGTTCCCCTATTATATTTGCAGTCTCTTTAAGAGACTTTCAAAACCAGGATGCTTGCCGAAGCGTTGCGAACCTCGTCGACAACTACCTTTAATCACACTAATATTATAAAGGTGAAAGTTTGTGTGTGTGTTTGTATGTTTGTTACTTCTTCACGCTCAAACGGCTGGACGGATCTGGATGCAATTTGGCACAGAGATAGATTGTAGTCGGGAATAGCACATAGGATACTTTTTATCACGGGAATATTATAAAGGCGAAAGTTTGTGAGTGTGTTTGTATGTTTGTTACTTCTTCACGCTCAAACGGCTGGACGAATCTGGATGCATTTTGGCACAGAGATAGATTGTAATCGGGAATACCACATAGGATACTTTTAAAAGGTGGCGAGCCATCAACCGGGCACAAGTCCAGACTTTGGACTGCTACTGATGAATTCCAGGTGGAACCACCCAATAACACTTTGCATCATCACCCAATAACATTAAGCATCCTTCACTCGACCGTAATTACAGCGATTAATGCCTACACTTTCGCGAGGTCCCGGCACCGCTCTTGCTCCGCCATTCGTTTGTCACCGCTCGCTCGCAGAACTCGCGCGTGCGAGGGGAGTGCGTGGTTGGTGGGCGCAAAAAAGGTGCTGTCAAGGATCAACCCAACCGTCACGGATATTGAGCTCAAAATTGTGTACTTGATCTCGGAGAGTGAAATATCTATCCAGTGTTTAATACAAGCTTTCGGATCACAAAACCAAGGTTGCAACGCTGGAGCCCATAGCAACGCTGCGAATCTTGGATCCTACAAGGTCTATACCCGCGAAACTGCGATACGCAGCAGCGATGAGCTAGGGGTTTGCTCTTTGAGATACCGGTTCCTGTCAGGCAGGTGGAATGTTATATAAAGGGTAATATACAAATTATAACTATTATTCACCTTGATTCCCGCGAGGGACCCCTGGGGTCGTTCAATCCGTGCGTGGTCGAGGGTTATCGAGTGAAGATATATATATAATACTAGGGAACGAGGGATAACCGACGTTTTCTGAACCGGCAGCTCCCAGGCACGTTGTCGACACAAAATACTTCGCTGTGCGCGAAATATATACACAAAAAAATGATCTATGATCAAACCCACATGCTCATCAGTAGCGCTTTGAATCACTACACCAACCAGAAGAGAAATGCTGTCTGCTGTCAAAAATAAATCATTCTGATGATGATGTAGATCTCATCACAGGCCTCAGTAATAAAGCGATCTTATCGTCAGTTTTTGGGCACATGTCCAATTTAGAACCGTACGAATTATGGAAACCGACATAATGTACCTAATAATACGTTTGCCAGACCTGGTAGTCGAACTCAAAGTCCACAGCCCCACTGCCACCAGACAGACGGACTAATGAGTTGATATAATTAAACACAAGGTTACTAATCATGCGAGAACTTATCACATATTTCGTAATATTACAATTTTTCCAACGAGAGCACGGAGCAATGACCTTTTTGTCCGCTACGCTAAGTTTTCATCGTAAACAATTTAATTAATAAAATAATAATGTTTGTTTTTCGTCGTAGACCGTGTTTATTTAGTAAATAGGTAGGTTAGTACTTTTGTGAGATGGCTTAGCAACAGAGTAAGCGATATTAAAAACCTAGAAAACTAGACTAGACATCATGTGCCAAGATTTTTTCGCGGTGACAGACTCTTTAAAATCTCTGCTTTTGTCCTAAGGGGAACAGTGTTTCAAACTCTGAATATTTTTTTCATAACCTCAGGGTTGTTTACTTGGATAACGGCTCCTCATCTGTGAGTTGTGATTATGACGTCACTCGTATCTTTTGTTTTTTTTTTTTTGTTTTGCCCTAAGGGTTGCAGATTCCCATCCATAACCTCGAAGATTTTCATAAGGACAAATCAATAACAATAAATAATTAGGTATAACTAAAAAATACTATAACTAGGTTTAAAATTACCGTAAGGCAGCACTGGGTTGTGTGAAATAGTTGGCTCGGTACTTACCTGAAATCAAATAAAGAAAACATTATTATCATTCCAAAAAAATACCGCCCAAGTGCGTGTTAGGCCACCCACATAGCAGGGTTCCGCTGGTGGCCGTCCCGCAAAACATAAAAATTAGCAAATGTTCACCGACGCCATTTCGGTTTTTTCTTGGAGATCAATGTATGGGAGGAACCCTAAGGTGGGTGAAGTGCGAGCCGCTTAGGGGTCTCGTCGATGCGCATGTTTGTGTGAGTGTGCCGTTCCAAGCGTTTGTAGGTAATTTCCATACCGTTTGTATATTTATTCTGTGGTTTTAGACCGGTTACGCACTACACGTCCGTGTCCGTGATTTGAGTTGCGAGTTCAAAATGTTCTGAGTTATGACAGATTATGACGGATAGAGTTTGGATGTAGTGCGTAAGCTTCCCTACAAGAAGTACTACGGCTACTTCGGCACCGAAATTTAACGGACACGGATCGGATTAAGTGCGTAACCACCCTAATAAAAAAAATAAGGATCAAAACTGAAAACAGTATTTTACAATTTTCAACAGCCTCCGATTTAAACTGCGGACGAACGGACGAACGTGGCCAAACTATAATGTCTCCTTGTTGTTTACTACGGAACCCTAAAAACTACTAACACGTTCATAATCGAAAGTCACTTAATTGAAGTTACCGTACCCAAAGGGTAATAACGGGACCCTATTACTAAGACTCCACGATCCGTCTGTCTGTCTGTCTATCCGTCTGTCTGCATCTCATGAACCGTGATAGCTAGACAGTTGAAAATATCACAGATGATGTATTTCTGTTGCCACTATAACAACAAATACTAAAAACCGAATAAAATTAATATTTTAGTGGGGCTGCCATACAACAAATGTGTTTTTTTGCCGATTTTTGCGATAGTGGTACGGAACCCTTCGTGCGCGAGTCCGACTCGCACTTGGCTAGTTTTTTATAGAAATTTTTCCTAATTAATACGCGCAAATGCCTCTTGGCGTCGGGCTTGCTATAAAATTAATGGTACCAGCATAAAATGTTTTAATAAAACTACTCACTGAGAGTCGTAAAATATTTTCTAACGACCCGAATTATTGGTTTATGAAACCGGTCTAGTGTAGTTCGTAATCTGAAGTTATCTTATGAAATATCTGATAAGTTTATTAGAGTTTCAACATCAAAGTGCGGCGGATTGATGATGGTACAAGGTCGTTGAATTTTAAACTTTATGAGAAGTAACTTTAAGGCTATAGTTACTTTCTAAACGTCAACAGGTTCGAAGACACAGTAAGCCTTCTATTCCTTCAGAATATGACAAACCTTTAATTAAATTATCATCAACCAGCTTCGGCCAGCGGCTTCGACCACGTGTCGAAAATCATCGGGTTAAGGTTACACTAGTCGAAAATTCTTCCATACAAATGTAGTCTAGGGATTATTACACTGTTTGGCGATGTACGTTCAAAATAAAAAAAATATATCAATTTGTCTTATCATTATCTAGCCCTGTGTGGAAGCGAAAAAGTAAAAAAAGAAAATATTTGAAAGTTATGAGCGTCGAAAGTTCCACATTTCGACACAAATTTTAACGCATTTTTGGGTGCAAATAAATACCACAAAAAGACGGAAAATTGCAAAACGGCCTCCATACAGGGATAGATTGTAGTTCAACAATGCAAATAATTTTATTTTGAACAGATAGATTTAGTCGTTTTTTCATGATATCTAGCCTGCCATCGGTCTGTTTATAAAATTTCACGCGCTCGGTTTCGTCCTAAATCATTATCCATTTCGCTACAAATTTGCAAAAGTGTGTATTCGTACGCGAACTAGCTTCCTACTGCTCGTCACAGCATCTATCTCTTCCGCACGTGTTGTCGGTTGATATAAAATGCATTTGAACCCCGCGCACAAAATAGTTCGTGCCGTCGACTAGTATACCCTTAAAGATGTACACAAGTCACAGTGCATCTTTGTGTATCTGAAGTCCAACTTCAGATAAACTAATATCGCTAAGGTCTCTGTGACTACTGTATTATCCTATTTTAGTCTCTGATCAACCAGACTTCCAAATTTCATTCAGTCTTTCAGGCGTTTGATAAGCATAACTTAGCACAAATAAACTCTTTTCAGTAGAATCGACTTATAACGACATCAAAGGTAATTGACGTACACGTTCATACTAAGCGGATGTAATTTCAATGCTTTGTGCATTATCTTAGAAAATAAACAACTTCTTATTTTTTAACCGACTTACCAAAAAGGAGGAGGTTCTATGTTCGACTTTATGTATGTTTTTTTTTTTTTTTTTGTGTATGTTCACCGATATCTCCGTCAATTGTGGACCGATTTTGAAAATTCTTTTTTTGTTTGAAAGGACATATTCCGAAATTGGTCCCATTTTAATTTGGTGAAGATCTGATGAAGAACTTCGGAGATATACAACATAACTCTTCAATAAATAACGGAAAATCTCTCGGGATTGCTGCAATCGCATGTCTGTTTATTGTTTATACCATTTCATAACATAACATCACGCCAGTACGCTCAAAAGTGGTACGCGGAACTCTCATTTCACCGATTATGTTTTGAGTTTCATGTTATTCGGGTAATCTATTCTGGCGTTATAGGTACTTACTAAACAACTTGCCTATAGGTACAACTAAAAAGGGTAAAATTAAAAAACTTTTTTGCAAAAAAATACTACCGACTTCCAAATAAAAAACTACAAAGTGAAAAATAACTTTATTTTTGGAAGTCGGTGTCTATATCGCAAAGAATTGGAACCTACGAAAGACACCGACTTCCAAAAATAAAGTTATTTTTCACTTTGTAGTTTTTTATTTGGAAGTCGGTAGTATTTATTTGCAAAAAAGTTTTTTTTTTAGATATAGAGAAAACTACAAATTGTTTGAGTGATAGTAAACTGATACCACTGTACATATCTATGATAGGTAGGAAGTAATTTTCTCATCGACAGTAGGGTTAGATACAAGCACAAAATATCGTAAACAATCCAAAAAAAAAAGGGAAATGTTTCTGCTTCTCTCAATTTTCTTCCAGTAAAATGATAAAGGAGCGGAATTATTTGAATAAAACAAACGAACGTAATTACACCGGACACAAAATAACGATGAATCATCGCAACGTTCTGATTAATCACGGTCTTTATTTCGTCGTTCAATGTGGTAGGTAGGTATTTCAGAAATTGAGTGTTTTTTTATCGGTTATAATGAAGAACCGTTTTCTTTTCTAGGTACAGAGTACATAGCTTCGGGTCTCCAGTCCGTGCATAAAGCTTATACAGACGGGCGCGACGCAACGTGAAAATGCGACAACTAACATCTTTCAACATTGAAATTTTTCAACGGATAATATACCAATAGAGCCTTTATACGGATTGCATACAAATTATCTTGATGCGCTATCTAAAGACTTAAGAAATTCTGATATTTGTAAGCATCGCAACACAGTCAGCTAGGGACCGATTCGCCTGGTTAGACAGAGACAGGTACAGTAGTCACAGCGGATCTTTGTGTCTCTGAAGTTGGGTCTGCGTAAGTTTACATTTATTCACGTAAGCGAGATAGGACGATGCGACAAACGTAAGCGAGTGAAAGAGGTAGTTATACAAGGCTGTCTTCTACTTCAACATTGACTCAAAAATAGCAACTGCGCAGGGTCTTGCAGCCAACTTCAGAGACACAAAGATCCGCTGTGGATACTGTATATCTGGCGTTGTTGGCCAATCTTCGAGGCGAAAACGAACAAAATTCTGTCTTTGCGTTAAGGCTTAGATAACAAGAGCAAACAAATTTAGATATTTTATATACCCGGCCTGCGTCCACAGCATCTACCGTGACGATGGAGCGTCGCGGATGTATGCACCGTCGCACTTTTCCCTTTTGCAGAGTGAATGCAACTCCCAACGCGAACGGTATCAAAACTAAGTGCATCAGTTGTGCTTGCAAACAAGCTCGTTGTATTTCATTGAGATTAATTTAACGAAGAAGGTAGAACGATATTTGTCGGATAGAAATAGGAGTAGCAATCGAAAATTCGGCTAGTTCAGTGATGGGCAAAATACGGCCCGCGGGCCAGCTCCGGCCCGCCGACGGTCCTTCGACATGAATAGTATAATATGGCCCGCGATAATTATATTTTGACGGTCCAGAAGTATAAAGTAGATTCTACTTAGTAGAATAATAGACGCATAGGAAAAGGTAACGCAGAATACAACGGTAAGCCAGTATGTCTATGTAATGAAGAAGCAGTGGCGGTATTTAAAGGTTTTAACCTCGCTCACTATTTTAACACCAAGCATGCTAACACCAAATATGCTTTGATGAATGACGCAGCAAAAAAGGTGGTCAAAGAACGATGTTTAAAAAGCAAATTCTGGCCCTCCTCTGAAATTGCTTAAACTTTCTGGCCTCCATTAAAAAAGTTTGCCCACCACTGGGCTAGATATATAGATAAATATGGTCACGATGTAGTTAACACTAAGTTACGAGCACAAAAGTCAATACGTCGATATTGCAATGAGGTCCTTGACAACAGAAATCTTAAAAATGCTTTTGCTGTGCAATAAATCAGGACATAAGGTAAATATGAGTTTAGAAACAAAGTAGGAATCCAAATTTGCTCGACGGAAACATATAAGGATAAAATGCAAGAATATTAGATAAACGCTTGGAAAAAAACCCGAGCAATAAATACATACTTCCATAAAACTCGAAAAATATGTACCATTTGAGTCACATAAAACGTGAAATCAAATCGATTCCGGTTCTGTTGGAATGGCAAGATAAAAGCGGATGTTGAATTCGAGTTACACAAGTATCTTTTCAGAATGTCGACTTGAGAGAAGTGGTCTGTATATTGCCACCAATTCCCGGCTCAGTATAATCAAAGTATGCAATTGACCTCAAAAGTTGTTGATCCCCAAAATAATAAGGGATCCTTTTTGAACGATCCGCCATCTTTCTTTGGCGATAATTAAATTCTTGTCTGATGGACTACTTTTGATGTTCAAGCTAAAAGATAGCCTTAATAAACACACGTGTCGTAATGAACAACGAACTAAAGCCCAGGACATTTAGACAAACTAAATTAGGTCGCATTATACAATTACACGATAAGATAAGGCGCTAAAAACAAATACGATGTTGAAATGTTCGGCGTAAAAATGTGCTTCACGTTTTCCTTCTTCCCAATTTTGTGTGTAAATGATTTAATTAAAATACTGTGTTTAATATGGTAACGGCTACGTTATGTGCCCTAATTTTTCCAGAACGATGTCGTTATGGACTTTTGGAGAAGATTGGAACGTTAGGGAATATCCACAAAATCTTTAGCCGAACATACTTTGGTCACACCTTAAATAAAAATATCACGCCTTGGTACTTAAATGTGTTGTTTTTATCTACAGTGATATCTTGAAAACTGTATGTGCGATGAGACTGCAGAATTTGTACATTTTATGCAGCAGGACCACATAAATATATCGGAAGTATTTCACGAATAAAAATCCGTCTCATCCTCGTCTACTTGACCTGCCCTATGTTTCCTTCTTCTATTTTCAGTTACCAACCGCCTCGGCATCATTCATCCCTTTTCTTTTATATCATACCTCTAATCTTTTCAAGGTTCTACCTTGTTTGAGGACCCATACAAAATGATTGTTCAAAATAGTTATAAATAGATATGTTATAACTTTAAGATTTACCTTCATCCGGCGTAATCAAAAATGACAGATACAATAGAAAAACAATTAAACAGACGCCTTATAAGGTCGCTTGCCGGTTGAAGGACTAAATTGTGATTTTTAATTTCGTTAACTAAACTGACGGCTGCCAATGACCTTATTTTGTTTAATGTTGCAAGCGCGGAGCTTTGTGTTGTAGGTAAGGCGAATCGATGTGACATGACTTCTCAATTTTTAACAAATATATATTTTTTGCCATGAAGTAATTCAATTTTCGATCTACTTCGATTTTCGATCACTCAGGTTACGACACTATTTTTATGTAACGAAAAAGTGGCAACCCCGCAAATGTCAGTTTAGTCTACGAAATAAAAAATCAGAGATTAGTGACAGTAAACAAATAACTTTATTCATATTATTACCACCCTGCTCTATAAAACTACGTCTTATATCGGACGCTAAACCTTAAATACGACCTCCAATATACAGAATAAATAATACAAGACACAGATGTGTTATAAAATCTAATAAATACTCCATACAATTTTCATTATAACAGGTGCCTACTAAGATAATAACAGACTACTTTTCAATGCGACCTAGGCCCTAGGTAATTTGATGACGTCAGATACAGTGTTGTTCTCATTAAGTACTCAATATTGAATTAGCTGTTATAAATATAGACTACTGAGAACTGGACTAATGTTGAGTTGGGTTTAATTGTCAGGGATAAGCCTTGAATCCAAGAATGTTCTATGTCAACATAACTAAGTTGGTCTTACAGAGAGATTTGCGATGAGATTTACGGAAATGGTAAAGGCGATAAGAAGACTTGAAGTTGACATGACCAGAAAAGTTCTGAGCTTTGAAACCGGTCCGAAAAAGCGTGGGAGGCTCCCATAACTGATCTCCGTCATAAACAACGCCCTGAAGTATGTGAATGTCTCGACAACCGATGACGATGATCCTTCCCCATAGGAAACGAATAATTAAGACCATGCGCATAGTTTTCGTTTCATAACTGGACATTCTTTATAGTTTTGGTAAAACGCATTCTTGCATCATTATTTTTGCACCTTACCAAGAGATGAGTACTAAATGAGTAAGGTCGTTTGTTCACGAGGCACCACACGACACGATTTGCGGTCACGGTTTTTAACACACGACACACCACCGCAGACGGTCTGTCGTCTGTTCGTTTGTTTACTAGACACGATTCTGCAACGACACTGCAGTGCACTCGTATGTTTGATAAGCGCGTGAGTGACGAGCCACGCGTGAGCCGTGCGTTGCGGTGTGTCGTGTCGTCAACAAGCTCATTATTAGTTTGTTCAGCCGCATAATCGCAAAAAAATCGCGACGACATAGCCGAAAAACCGTATGTAAGTCGTGTCGCAAATGGTGCGGTGTGGTGTCGTGCAATGAACAAAAGGTCCATACAAATACATATATGGAGTTCTGAATCGTGACCACATTTTTGTGTTGACGATAGGTTCGTCTAAAGTCACGGCATTAAGCTGAGCAATGACCTATTCTTGCACAAATGCGACGCACAGTCTATTTGTTCTTGTTGTTTCAAAGATGGATAATTTTCCACTCAGTAATCGGCATTTCGTTTAATTTGTGATTGTTTTGTTTGTTTTCATTTGGTAATGTCGAAACATATTACGCAAGTAAATTGTCTTTGGCCTTTCACCCACAGATAACTGTGTATTGCTCTCATCAAGCAATAGACAAAAATTGACAAACTTTTATAATTTTTCGTTTTAAATACGAGGCTTTTGGCTAATTTGTACCTTTAGAGAATGCCACTCTTTATTTTGTATTGTGCGTTTAGTTTGTGCAGAATAAACAATTTTTCTTTCTTTCTTTCTTCTATTTTGGGGTGTCGTGTCGCGTCGCACACTGGTTCAGGGGCGGAAAAAAGTACTTTGTTTCGACCTTGTTTAAAATGTCTACAATTTGGTACACACATACTAGAATGTTAGTAGAAACAAGTCTTAAAATTAATACGGGTAAATAATTATACAGTATTTAATTATATGATACCAAAGTAGGGTGATCTAGAATTAACAAAAATCGTGCAAAAAATATTGTTATTTCAAGTATGAATAAAACCTAAATACTATAATTGTCAACTTTTATTTTTAGTTTAGTCATAAGTTTATTGTGTGTATTAATAAAATACATAAACATAATGTTATGATATAATGATAATTACTTGCTATTACATTTTTAGTGAAGAAGGTCATTTGGTACCTTTTGTTTTCAATCATGAGATCATAACTAATCTCCGTTATCGACCGATGCGTAATAATATAATTTCGTAGATTAATTAGACCCTATAGATTAAGAATACATCAGTTTTGACTGCGATAACCTGCGATCTTGGAAATACCAGGTGCTTAACTAATGACGCTCTGTAAGTAAGAAAAATTGCATTATAACTAAAAAAACATTAAAACTATGTCTTCTCTATTTAATATTTAAATTATTAATATTTATTTATATAGAAATGCTTAAAGACTGTATATTTTGCATCATATTTATAATTGAATTCATGTGAAAAAATATGATGAAGATGTGATGTTAATTTAAAAAAAATACGTATTATATCTTTCTCTTTGTATACTGGTACATTCATTATATCATTTTAATAATGTATTATAAAGAAACGCAACGTCTTTTCATTTAAAAATAATATTTCCGCATGCCCGTACTACCTGCACCACTGTGCGTCGTGAACAACGGCCTTACTTTTATAACAAACACATTCACAAATAAATTCCATAGTGACTAGTTAGGTACTGCTTATCAAGGCGTGACACGTGTTTATTAAACTACCTACATGCTTAGTCACTTACAATTTTACACATAGTCATGTATCTGACGGTGTAACTGAATCACCGTAGCCTGATAAGCATTATATTGACCGATTAAATTAACATAACCACCTTATTTGAATAAGAGATTGGTGTGTTACTACCACACGGAAAGATGCTGCTGGCTACCCTCTCAATAAAACTTTTTACAAATTCGCAAGCTACAAACTTTTTATCGTCCGATCATCATCATCATTTCAGCCGAAAGACGTCCACTGCTGGACATAGGCCTCCCACAAGCGTCACCACATTGACCGATCCCGTTCGTCTCTTCTCGCATCCAGCGCCTACCCGCAATCTAAACCAGGTCATCGGTCCACACCTAGTGGGAGGCCTTCCAACGCAACGTCTTCCGGTTCGGCATCGGCCAATAGTTTAGTCGAATTGACTGTGTGCTCTTGCATAGTTCCTGATACTGGTTAAAGGCCCGACCTAACTATCGGTCGATGAAAAGTCTGTAGTTTGCGGGGGCAAAAACGGTAAGGTAGCAGAGACACTCCGAATTTCGCATAGATTCTTCAAATCACCATGCATCTATGATTGTATGGAATAAGTTTTATACAACGTTACAATATTGTTATAATCAAAATCACGGGCTAAATACGGACGAGATACGTACGGAAACGGGAAGGAGGACGGGTAAGGAAATCAGGCCAATTCGCAGCTGTGTGTCAACTTTTATTTAATTTGCAATGTATGTATGTGTGGGTCAAATGTTCCAAAATATTAAAGCCGTTATCCTCCACCGATTATGATGAAATTTTTCTAAGTCCAATATGGCGGACGACCCATGAAGCTGAAACTGGCAGCCAAAACGTAGCAGCCAAAGTACCCAGGGCCGTAAATAATGTGGGGCCCTGTGCAACTTATTTTTAAAATTTTAATTTCTTCCATTAGATGGCATTTTGAGGAAACATTTAGATTAGTAACTTGAAAATTAGGCAATTGACTTTTAGTCCAATTTTCGAAAGTTAAATTATTAGCGGATCAGATATTTTTTATGAAACTTGCCACACGCGCGCCTGTTTGAGTGTGTATATGTGTGTGTGGATGTCCTGTATACTTAGGGAGCAGAAAATTTTTGAGAAAACTTGAAGAAATAGAAGAATTTGTAGATTTTTCTTATTTCCTAACATCGCGCAGCGATGGAAAATTCTCTAAATTGTTTGACACACTCTAGTAGATGCCTAGTAAATATTAAAGCATGATTTAGTAGAGAGCACAACATACAACTATAATTTTTTTATGAAAACTTGAAGAAAATGAAAATTTTGTAGATTTTTCTTATTTCCTAACATCGCGCAACGATAAAAAATTCTATAAATTGTCTGACACACTCTAGTAGATGCCTAGTAAATATAAAAGCATGATTCAGTAGGGAGCACAATATCAAACTATGAAATTTTTGAGAAAACATGAAAAAATTCAAGAATTTCTAGATTTTTCTTATTTTCTAACATCGCGCAACGATGGAAATTTCTATAAATTGTCTGTCACACTGTAGTAGATGCCTAGTAAATATTCAAGCATAATTTAGTAGGGATCACAGTATATAACTATGAAATTTTTGAGAGAACTTGAAGAAATTGAAGAATTTCTAGATTTTTCTTATTTTCTAACATCGCGCAACGATGGAAATTTCTATAAATTGTCTGTCACACTCTAGTAGACGCCTAGTAAATATTAAAGCATGATTTAGTAGGGATCACAGTATATAACTATAACATTTTTACAGAAAATTGAAGAATTTGTAGATTTTCTTATTTCCTAACATCGCGCAACGATGGAAAATTCTATAAATTGTCTGACACACTCTAGTAGACGCCTAGTAAATATTAAAGCATGATTTAGTAGGGATCACAGTATATAACTATGACATTTTTACAGAAACTTGAAGAAATTGAAGAATTTCTAGATTTTTCTTATTTTCTAACATCGCGCAACGATGGAAATTTCTATAAATTGTCTGTCACACTCTAGTAGATGCCTAGTAAATATTAAAGCATGATTTAGTAGGGATCACAGTATATAACTATGACATTTTTACAGAAACTTGAAGAATTTGTAGATTTTCTTATTTCCTAACATCGCGCAACGATGGAAAATTCTATAAATTGTCTGACACACTCTAGCAGACGCCAAGTAAATATTAAAGCATGATTTAGTAGGGAGCACAAAATACAACAACAAACAATACAAGTTTCTGTAAAAATGTCATAGTTATATACTGTGATCCCTACTAAATCATGCTTTAATATTTACTAGGCGTCTACTAGAGTGTGTTAGACAATTTATAGAATTTTCCATCGTTGCGCGATGTAAGGAAATAAGAAAAATCTACAAAATCTTCAAGTTTTCTCAAAAATGTCATAGTTGTATTTTGTGCTCCCTACTAAATCATGCTTTAATATTTACTAGGCGTCTACTAGAGTGTGTCAGACAATTTATAGAATTTTCCATCGTTGCGCGATGTTAGGAAATAAGAAAATCTACAAATTCTTCAAGTTTCTGTAAAAATGTCATAGTTATATACTGTGATCCCTACTAAATCATGCTTTAATATTTACTAGGCGTCTACTAGAGTGTGTCAGACAATTTATAGAATTTTCCATCGTTGCGCGATGTTAGGAAATAAGAAAATCTACAAATTCTTCAAGTTTCTGTAAAAATGTCATAGTTATATACTGTGATCCCTACTAAATCATGCTTTAATATTTACTAGGCGTGTACTAGAGTGTGTCAGACAATTTATAGAATTTTCCATCGTTGCGCGATGTTAGGAAATAAGAAAAATCTACAAAATCTTCAAGTTTTCTCAAAAATTTCATAGTTGTATTTTGTGCTCCCGACTAAATCATGCTTTAATATTTACTAGGCATCTGCTAGAGTGTGTCAGACAATTTATAGAATTTTTCATCGTTGCGCGATGTTAGGAAATAAGAAAAATCTACAAATTCTTCAATTTCTTCAAGTTTTCTCAAAAATGTTATGGGTAGTTGTATTTTCTGCTCCCTAAGTATACAGGACATCCACACACACATATACACACTCAAACAGGCGCGTGTGTGGCAATTTCATAAAAAAATATCTGATCCGCTAATAATTTAATTTTAGAAAATTGGACTAAAAGTCAATTGCCTAATTTTCAAGTTACTAATCTAAATGTTTCCTCAAAATGCCATCTAATGGAAGAAATTAAAATTTTAAAAATAAGTTGCACAGGGCCCCACATTATTTACGGCCCTGGGTACTTTGGCTGCTACGTTTTGGCTGCCAGTTTCAGCTTCATGGACGACCCAAGATGGCGCACTAGTTATTTTTTATGCACTGCCATGATATGGGTATCAAATGAAAGGGTTTGCTGAGAAGAATACGGAAAAGCTTGTTTAAAAAAAGATTTTTAAACAGCACATAAGCTTTTAAAATAAACAACAAAAAATACATCTATTAGTCAGACAAAGGTTTCTGCAAACGTATTATGCATCATGAGTTAACAAATTCGACCCTTACAATTACTGGTCACAAGATCCGTTCCTATGAGTGTCCAGGGAGCGATTAAGGGCTTATGTTAGCAAGATGGACCACCGTTCCCACCCACACGGTAGGTTATTAATTCTGTCATACAATGTAATCAACGCTTGCCAAGGATTATGGTCGGATCTTCGTAATTGGGGGGGCCTGAGTCCATCGGCACTCTTTCAGCTGAGTAATATTGCTTGCTCGAAAATGTTGCAAAATATTTGTACAATCTTGGATATCATTAATTACTTTAGTAGTGAAATCCTACCGCCAGAGCCTCTTTAAGGTTACACTAGTCGATGGCACGAACTATTTTGTGCGCGGGATTAAAATGCATTTTATTTCAACCGACAACACGTGCGGAAGAGATAGATGCTGTGATGAGCAGTAGGAAGCTAGTTCGCGTACGAATAGATAGTGGTCAAACGCGAGCCTATAACAAATAAAAAAAAATAAAAAAAGAATACACACTTTTGCAAATTTGTAGCGAATTGGGTAATGATTTAGGACGAAACCGAGCGCGCGAAATTTTATAAACATACCTTTAGGAGTCTGGATATCATGACAAAACGACTAAACGTATCTGTTCAAAATAAATTTGCATTGTTGTACTACTAATCTATCCCGGTATGGTGGCCGTTTTGCAATTTTCCGTCTTCTTATGGCATTTATTTGCGCCCGAAAATGCGTTAAAATTAGTGTCGAAATGTGAAACTTTCGACGCTCATAACTATCAAATATTTTCTTAATGTACTTTTTTGCTTCCATACAGGGCTAGATAATGATGAGACAAATTGATATCACTTTTTATTTTGAACGTACATTGTCAAATAGTGGAATAATCCCTAGACTACGTTTGTATGGAAGAATTTTCGACTAGTGTACCCTTAAGGAGTGGTTCTAGAATTTCTCTATGAAACATTTTTGGGTACCGTCCGGAATTTTTCACTTATTCTCCCTTTTAAACAATGGTGTTTATTTTGTACAAAATTCAAGTCTATGTATAAGTTTTCCTGTACCTCTACAACTAAGTTTTTCCCTGAGGTTAACCGCAATTTCAATTTTAATTAACCAATGAAGGCTAAAGGCACAACAAGGCCTTCATAAAAAGTTGAAGGCTTTTTTAAAAATCTTCTATATTTTTATCGTCCCGCAATTCAATTAGCATTTTTATAAGGTAGCTTGTTGGTTTCTTGTTAGAAGACCTGAACTTAAAACATCTGTAGCAATCATACATTTTAAACAGTTTTTAATTTATATCACGAAAGTAACTATGTTAGGTGGTAT
Source organism: Orthosia incerta (assembly GCA_948252205.1). Taxonomy (NCBI): domain Eukaryota; kingdom Metazoa; phylum Arthropoda; class Insecta; order Lepidoptera; family Noctuidae; genus Orthosia; species Orthosia incerta. The sequence goes on from OX411765.1 coordinate 16,631,503, forward strand.
TTTAGTTGAGCGTAGAATTTATCTGTGCAGGTGCAGCCCTAGCCCTGAGGACTACTTTGTTTTATCTATTTCCTTTTCCAATAATGTACCTGGGACCCTACCATAAGCTCTTAGAGCAAGGTTACTTCTATTGTGCGTAAAGATCAGATGTATACAGGGCTTATGGTAGAGTCCCTGGTCTATTGCTACGGCGCGTTAGCAATTGTGAAACACAACACATCAAAAATTTCAGTTTTAGGAAGCATTACCATAAATGTTATAATTGTCAACTTATGAACTTTCTTTGCACTAATTAATATTGTTGTACCCACTAAATTATACTTATACAAGCTAACAATTTGAAGTAGTGACAAAAAACACCTCAAAGATCCAAGGTATAATTTAAAACGGTCGCGCGGTCCCTAAAAATCAATACATTGCGTCACGTTTCACATTACGTGGAACTGAAAGTCCCAGGGGACAAACGCTCCTCTCAGGAAGCTATAGAATTCCTTTAAAAACGGCAGGTGTGGGGCATTTTTAATTTGTTTCCTTCAGCTTGTAATATGATGAAGGAGCTGTTTCTGGTTTGACTGGAAGCCGACCCAACCGAAACATAAGTTAGGAATAGGAATATATGTCTGGGAATTATGATGACTTACAGTAGTTACAGCGGATCTTTGTATATCTGAAGTTAGGCTCTACAAACCATTGCGCAAGAATCAGTTTGTCATCGAGTATACTGCTTACAGTAAGCAAGATAGGACAATGCGACAAACGTAACACGACAAAACGCGAGTGAAAGAGACAGTTATATAATGCTATCTTCACCTTCAACATTGACATAAAATTGCTACTGCGCAGGGTCTTGCAAGCAACTTCAGATACACAAAAATCTGCTGTGATTACTGTACTTACTTTATTTATAGTTTCTCATTCAGTACCAGCAGTCAGATTCCCTAAATAGTGTAAAACAAAGTCGCTGTCCACGTTTGTCGATGTCATTTCTGTTTATCCGCTAACTCCTAAACCACGCAACGGATTTTGATGCGGTTTTCACTAACAGTAAGAGCGATAAACTAGGAAGGTTTTTGTATATTATAATTTGTCCCCAGCGAAGCCAGAGCAGGTCGCTAGTACTACCAGATCCGAGTTGTCACGGAACAAAAACAATGTAACGGTCGTAAAATTCACCCGACTTGGGCTAACGTTCATTGGAGATAAGTGATTCGGGTTACGGGTTGCCGGCATTGCTCGAATAACGTCGTTCAACAGTGATTCAGGTTTGGGAAGTATTCGGGTTTCTAGACATTCTAAAATAATAAAAGTTTCTGCAAAATATCCATTATATATACCCATTACTTTACATAGGGACCCGTTCTGCAGAAAAAAAGAAAAATAAAAAGTGCTTACAAGACTTTTACCTTAAAACTTCTTAATAAGCTCACATTCATACAATCGTCGGCCTACTTTCAAAATACATAATACCACACAAAAGAAGAATGTTACGCAAAGTACGAAAACCTTTAACAGCGATAACAAGGGCTCTATGGAAACCAATATATCGTAAATCATACTTTTAAAGGCGTTACGAAGAAGCGGTGGAATTGGCAATACGCTGATATTAAAAAGGGACTTTTTTGAATATTTTATTATCTTTTCGCTCGGGTATCTAAAAAGATTGGCTTGAGTATAAGTAATTGAAACAAATATTTCACAACCATAATAAAAGATTTAAACAATTGCCAAAGCTTGGGTTTACTAAGTATGGTTAAATATTAAGGCCGTAAAATCAAGACAAAAACGGTTAAACGACAACTAAATTAATGCCTATGTACAAGCATGCTGTGGATTCTCACCTTTCGGCTCAGCGCCGAGACTTGAAAATCCAACCAATGCAATAATATTTAAGAGTTTCCTAGTGAAACGGGCATTACCATCTCTCTTTGAAGACTTTTTAAGCACAGATGTCTAGTTATCAACTAAGTACCATGAATGGATCCAGTGTCTGTCAAAATGTTCGCATGGCTTATGGCTAACAACAAAGACGGACCATCATCATCAATTTCAACCTATACTAATAACATTTAACATTGTGCCCATCAATCCACCCGCCAGCAGAGGCGATATCCATCAGGATCATAGCGGCATACTCTCAGAATTGTTCGCCGTATCACACTGTGTAGGAAGCTAAATGTATTTATAAGCAGTTATGATGGAAACGGTAAGTAAATCTTATTGAAACTGTAAAACAATGTTGAATAAGAAAAGTCCCCCTTCTGATCGGGTTTAGTTACAAAGCGGAATTTTCTTTCGATGTAGAATTCTACTTCAATGAATTGTGATCAGATAATCCCAGTTGATGTTTTTTTGTATTCCTCAGACAGCATAAGAAATCTAGATTTGTGCCCGGTTGTTGGCAATCAAATGGGCTCGCCTCGTATTATATGGGCTTTAAGATTACTGAAGAAAGGTCTATTATATCAAAGGGCGGGTTTCTGAATTGAGTATTTGTAGTTAAGAACGTGTCAGATCGCACTTGAATGTCAAATTTTGACAAGTTTTCATGCTAAAGCAGAGTTTGACAAAAACTCAAAATACTTAATTCAGAAGTCCCCCCGACTTCTGAATTCATATTAGCTGAATACAAACGTTTCGAACTTTAGATGGTGTTTTTCCTGGTGAACATTTACGAGTCGTTTGCTTACATCCAATAAGACTGTTAAATTGCCAGTCTTATTGGAGTTTTCACCAGTACATAGTATGTGACAAAGTATTGTGTATTAGAGCTATTATAACCTTAATCCAATCCTTTGCATTAACCTTTCGCAACATCTTATACCTTCCTTATCCATTACCAGCAACCCAAACCCATGTCAAACATTGGCCCAACTGCAGACCTTTGCAAACTTCAACAATGTTGATACATAAGCCATTACCGAAGGTGTTAAATTGTTATGTACTACCATTGTTTGTTCAACTGTGCATGGTTATACCTACAGTCTACCTATAGAAACACTAATAGTATGCTTATACTGTATTTTAATAGACCCACATACAAACAGTAGTATACTTATAGGATGTCAAGCCGAGCATTTTGCAACGTGAATACAGTACGGGCTGAATGGGGCAGAGCTTTTGGCCCAAACTGTGCAGAACGGCAGACATAGATTACATAAACATACCTAATATTAAGCCTGTATTTCCCAAAGGTGTAAGCAGGTTGCCCGGTTGGTGACAACAGGCTAGCCCCCTTACTTGGAACTTAAATATAATACTGCTGAAGTGTGGGCGTTCTAGAGGTACAACTCAACCTGACCCTTCGGAGATTACAAGCGAGAGCATATAGGTAGAATTAGGGTGAAGTCTCATGAAGGAGAGGGCTAGACTATTGCCATTGAACGCTTAAAAGTTTCGCTTGTGTGTGATACAAGACCCCAGATAATTCAGAATATCATTTTTGATGTCTCTGAAGACCTAAAAACGTAAGGGACGGGATTGGACGGTGTTAGGTAATATCTACACTGTGCCATAGACATGTTTAGTGTATTAGTACGTTTTATAGTGCCAAGTCGATGCCAAGAACAAAGTAAATCTAACTTTATGTGCGTATGTGAGTTGAATATAATTTCATTCTGTAAGTGGTATTCCTATGTTTTACTGCTAAAGGTCTTATAAGTATATATGGAAGATACGTATAATTTTTATGGAGATAAAACAGGTCGTGATGACAACTCGTCACACTAGGCTATCTCGTCGCCATCTCTCTCTCTCTCTCTCGGTCTCTTCGTCACTTTGTACATGTGGTCAGTTTCTCAACTCGTCTCAAGCCGTATTTCGTCTCTTTCCCAACTCGTCCGACGCTTATGTACAATTAAGCACAAAATATGTAAATAAATTATTTAGGAAAATTCGGTGACTGCCTTCAAGGAAGATTCAAGCGCTCAACCATGGCCTCCCGGAGAGACTAGATCTGAGGCCCAATAGCCCGTGCGTCGGACACGTATCATTAGCTACAGTGCTGCATACCCAAAGGGTATTAGCAGAACGTTTATGTGGAGCAAGAACAATGTTGCTGAGAGTACCGAACTACCGACCCCTGAAGGACCCCGGTATTAATATCCAGTTGATCTGACGTCGTATTGCATCGGGGACCCATTCACGTTATAATTTTGTAATATACTGTACATTGAACATATGCGTCGGACGAGTTGGGGAAGAGACAAAATACGGCGCCCAAAATCCGCCATTTTTATATTCTCCAATTTGAATGTTGACGTGAGAATCATCAAAATCAGGCAACGCGTTTGGTCTCTAGAACGCCACATAGGAACAAACATACATACATATATAAACTGCACATTATCTTCCTTCGGCAGTCGGGTAAAAAGGCAGATGTAAGTTTCTCAAAGAAGCATAGAAGAAGTCTTTAGTATATCAGATCTTTGTAAAAAATCGGGGACGACAGCAAGTTGTAATGGAAAGAAAATATTAAGTTACGTTTAGGTAGGATTAATTACGTAGGCTGTGACAATAACAAAATACCGTCAGATATGAAGGCTTTCAAAACACACAATTTACACAAGCAAGCAACCTCAAACTTTGTAAACCAACAAAAACATGTTTATGCCCGTAATCCTAAAACAAACATCCGTCTCACTTTACGTGAAAAATACCACCCATATACCTTAAACTCGGAACAAAGTTCGTACGTCCCCTTTATCCGGTATTAAACGACGTTTTACTACACATTGTTTCCGTTAAACGGTCCCTTCCGAGCCCTTTATGCGTCGCTTACGTCATCGGGTATATCGAGACGGCCAGGCAATTTCATTTCATTATTGGGATCCAACCTGCTGCGTGGTAACTGTATTGGATAAGATGCGTGGGGATATGATCATATGATGTAGCGTTTCTTATCATTGGTTCGGTGTTATTGATGATTGGGATAAGTTCTTTTTTTTTTTAGAACCGAAGATATTAACTAGTGCAGTCATACAACGGTAAGTGTGGTTTAGGCCAAACCACCCAGGCTTTATGCTTGGTGCCGCGGGTTTAAAATGTTTAAATCCTGGAGAGTACCAATGTGACTTTTTCATCTATACTTAATATACTTAATATATACTTAATACTTATTAATATTATAAAGAGGTAAAATTTGTAAGTTTGTATGTAGGGGCTAATCTCTGGAACTAATGATCCAATTCTAAAAAAAAATTCACTGGTAGAAAGCTACATTATTCCTGAGTGCTATGGGCTATATAACATCACGCTACGACCAATAGGAGCAGAGCATAAATGAAAAACGTTGCAAAAACGGGAAAGAATATTACTTTTTGAGTGCTTCCGTTGCGTACGCTGCGTAAACGGTTTCAGTTATGCAATCATGTATGTAGGGTAGGTGTAGGTTAGGTGTAGGGTAGGTGTAGGTTAGGTGTAGGGTAGGTGTAGGGTAGGTGTAGGTTAGGTGTAGGGTAGGTGTAGGGTAGGTGTAGGTTAGGTGTAGGGTAGGTGTAGGGTAGGGTAGGTGTAGGGTAGGTGTAGGGTAGGTGCAGGGTAGGTGTAGGGTAGGTGTAGGGTAGGTGAAGGGTATGTGTAGGGTAGGTGTAGGGTAGGTGTAGGGTAGGTGTAGGGTAGGTGTAGGGTAGGTGTAGGGTAGGTGTAGGGTAGGTGTAAGGTAGTAGGTGTAGGGTAGGTGTAGGGTAGGTGTAGGGTAGGTGTAGGGTAGGTGTAGGGTAGGTGTAGGGTAGGTGTAGGGTAGGTGTAGGGTAGGTGTAGGGTAGGTGTAGGGTAGGTGTAGGGTAGGTGTAGGGCAGGTGTAGGGCAGGTGTAGGGCAGGTGTAGGGTAGGTGTAGGGTAGGTGTAGGGTAGGTGTAGGGTAGGTGTAGGGTAGGTGTAGGGTAGGTGTAGGGTAGGTGTAGGGTAGGTGTAGGGTAGGTGTAGGGTAGGTGTAGGGTAGGTGTAGGGTAGGTGTAGGGTAGGTGTAGGGTAGGTGTAGGGTAGGTGTAGGGTAGGTGTAGGGTAGGTGTAGGGTAGGTGTAGGGTGGGTGTAAGGTAGGTGTAGAGTAGGTGTTGGGTAGGTGTAGGGTAGGTGTAGGGTAGGTGTGGGGTAGGTGTGGGGTAGGTGTAGGGTAGGTGTAGGATAGGTGTAGGGTAGGTGTAGGGTAGGTGTAGCGTAGGTGTAGCGTAGTTGTAGCGTAGGTGTAGCGTAGGGTAGTTAGGATAGGGTAGGTACGTAGCCAGTTGACGGGAGCGAAGCCGCGTGGGACAGCTAGTTTCATATATACTCGTACTTTCTAATTTATCGTAGACATCACTGGCATTTGTGAAGAAACATGAACCTGGATTTATATTAGCGTCTGAAATAGACAATCCGCCTCGAGCAAGCATGTTGGTAAATGTGTCCCTTCTCTGTTTCAGAAGAGGTCTGTGCCCTGAAGTACAAGCAGGTATTATAACGAGTATATTTTCAACTAAACGAAAACACGACTATTATTAGTGGATGCAGTCTTCGATTACAAAAAGGTGCGCATCTACAGAAACCATGTTGCTAAAATGGTAACGAATTGCCCAGTGGCTCTAGCTAGACAAGTGTCAGTCGATGTCAGCGATGGCGAATTGGAGTTGGTCGTAATACCAAAAAAAATATTCATGAGAAAAACTTATTTAAAACTAGTTTTTTTCGTATTCTTCTCAGCAAACCATTTCATTTGATACGCATATCATGGCAGTGCACAAAAAATAACTAGTCCGCCATCTTGTGCCGTCCGCCATATTGGATTTAGAATGTCGTCACTTAGCTAACCATGCATTGTCATCCAAACTAAATGTGTATGCCAAATTTCATCTTAATCACTTGTCACTTGTTGGCCTCAGGACCCAAAACAGTCGATAAAATCGACATTTATGGCCAAAACGATAGTCCAAACGATACAATTTCGTATGCGTTGAGTTTAATACCCACAATTTTTACTGTCAACCACGTTGTTCGACGAAAAATCAATCGTGTACCTGATCGAAATATAAATGATGTTGCGTTCCGAAGTTCTGAATGGTTTTTAGGGTTCCGTACCCAAAGGGTAAAAACGGGGTCCTATTACTAAGACTCCGCGGTCTGTCTGTCTGTCACCAGGCTGTATCTCATGAAGTGTGATAGCTAGACAGTTGAAATTTTCACAGATGATATATTTCTGTTGCCGCTATAACAACAAATACTAAAAACAAAATAAAATATATATTTAAGTGGGGCTCCCATACAAAAACGTGATCTTTTTGCCGTTTTTTGCGATAATGGTAAGGAACCCTTCGTGCGCGAGTCCGACTCGCACTTGGCCGGTTTAAAATAATATTGGTGTGTTTTGGACGAAGCTTTTGAGTTCATTACCTGGATTCTGAGGTGCCGCTGGCTTGAATTTCAAAGAGAATATAACATCACGCCTGTTTTATTTGAAGGGTTGGGCAGAAGTGTGTTTAGTTATATCTTCGAGAATTTATCTTAGGACCTCAGTAACCGGGCATTAATCATAAGAATATTGACGCTAAACTAGAAAAACATCTTGTCACTTTGAACGATGAGACCTTAATTTTATTTATCTCCGCCTTCGTACAAAAAACAAGCTTACGTCACTCGATTCCTACATAGACATCCAGTTTTTTTTATTGCCTTCCCTAGATAGATACAGGGAGACGGATACGAATAAAATTATAATCCACCTATAGCATTTCTATCCGGCAGCGAGGTACTCAGGCAATACACGGAATACAAATTGAAATATTTATGTTGTTTTTATGGTAACGTATTCGGAAAAAATGGGATCTTGGTAACGTATGTACAAAGATGGGTCTCTTCACTTGTTATTTATTCTGTCGTATCGTTTCGAGTGTGGAGGCCCTTTGCTGGTTTTATTTATTGTATGCATGATTATCTTGCCCTCATCCTAATTCATTTAGGGTCGGCGCAACATGTCTCCTATACACTTCCTCTAAAGAGTCGCTTCCTTTCTAGACCATGTTTATCACAGTCGCATCCGTCGTTTATTGTTTTTATTTATTTGTTTAAAGCGAGCAAAAACAGACTCCCAATCTGGTTATTTCTATCAGACATCCATCTACATATATTACAAGCGTGCACGATATGATTCAGCGATATGATGCAGTGAACGGTCAGCACCCAGCTTAATTTAGTTCGTAAAAATATTTTAATTTTAAAAGCTGCTTTTACGAGTCTTTGTGCTCGCTTGCAGGTAAATGATTTATTAATTGGATGTCAGCGGAGAAAGCTGAACTCATTTTTACGAGCACTTCATACGTTTTAATTAGATAAAGTGATTTTGTTGTATGTACATACTTCACAAAAACCTTTTTAAATTATTTACGTACTGTACTATGGGGCAAAGCTATATCTGATCACCGTAAGGACTATTTTTGCTTGCAGGGCTACTACTAACTAGTCATTTTAACTACTTCGTAGATAACAGCCAGCTGAGTTTGACGGTTTGTTTCGACGAAAATAAGTATCAATGGGCAGCTTCATGTGAGGCACCGTTGCACTTGCACAAAAATATTTGTGAAAGTTACAACTTAGCAAATAGGTGTCTTCAGCAGTATAAATCCTTATCTGAATTATTGTTTACCCCTATTAAATGATTTAGCTTACATGAAGTAGAAAGTATAGTTCTCGCCAAACTTGGCCGCCCTGAAGTTGGCTACAATGGCTGCGCAGTAGTAAATCTCAGACAAAAACAGCACCGATCCGTGCCTTGTGCATCGGAAAACCAACTTCAGGGCGGCCACGTTGTTTGGCGAGAACTATAAATTAGGTCAGCAATAGTTAATTCCATTCAATTTCCATCAAACAATCATCCCACTTAGCTATCTAGGGCGTAGACAGTACTGAACTAAAAGATAAGGTATATAAAATTACCTACATAGCTCTAAACCCATTTAGCTCGAGGAAGTACATACTACAGTTGCTACGTACTCGATTCTAGATAGAAGCGTAATGGTCCAAATAAAAAATGTTCCCCGAGAGACGTTCGGTTCGAGACGAGTAATATATAGTAACAGTTTATAGTAGGTGTAACGGTTTTTCGTCTGCGGTAGATTGCATGATATAGGAGACGAGAAGAAACTACAGAATACGTTGATGTTAAAAAAACTAATCAAAAGTCGAGACGAAAATTCAGTGGATAAATAATCACACTAATATTATAAAGGCCAAAGTATGTGAGTGTGTTTGTATGTTTGTTACTTCTTCATGCTCAAACTGCTGGACGGATCTGGATGAAATTTGGCACAGGGATAGACTATAGTCTGGAATAGCACATAGGATACTTTTTATCCCGGCAATATGTTCCCTCGGGATAATTTTCGACTATCACGCGGGCGAAGCCGCTGGCAGAAGCTAGTTATCAATAAATCTATTTCTCTACATAGCATTAGGGGTGGATATTATTATTGAAAAATCTCTTAAGAATAAAAAAAAAAAAAAACGGGCCACTCTATAAAAAGTTATGCGTGGTCATCATTAAACAAATATGCATGTCGAATTGAGAACCTACTCCTTTTTCTTTCGTCGGTAAAATACCCAAACGAAATGTATTACATTTTCCTTGAAGATACAAAGGAAGGTATCCAGAGGACGAGTCTGGCGATACTGCATGGAATGAAAAAAGGATGGTTACGTAATGATTTTATATTTATCCCCGTTGCGTTTTTCCGACAGCAATTTCATTATCAATAAAGGCATACCCACAATTACACCTACAGATTGCGATAATGCAACGAATGAACCCTTCAGTTTTCGGCTGATGTGATTCATTGGCAAAACCCGTGATACAGTTGTCAATTTAAAGAAACCTAACACGTAAGACAGTTGGGGAAAATCTGACGGTCCAAATTGTGTGCTAAGTGCCTTAAATTGATAGTATGCATCATCCGAGATTATATGACGAAACGTTGGATGGTTTATGTGAAAGAGGATATGGCCAGAATGGGGGTGAATTAATACTGAGATAATATATGAATGAAAAAGGCTTGCTCATCCGAGGCCTCACTCTGATGTCTTAAAACTATCATGGTTCCACTGTCAGTGAGAAAGACGGAGCTATACAGGACGAAGAACACTGTCCGCTTTTCACAGGGGCATCATGATGGCGCTGATGCATTATAGTACGGCTCCTGATCCCCGCCTTAAGGTTGCACTAGTCGAAAACTCTTCCATACAAACGTAGTCTAGGGATTATTCCACTGTTTGACGATGTACGTTCAAAATAAAAAGTGATATCAATTTGTCTCATCATTATCTAGCCCTGTATGGAAGCAAAAAAGTAAAAACAGAAAATGTTTTAAAGTTATGAGCGTCGAAAGTTCCACATTTCGACATTCATTTTAACGCATTTTTGGGCGCGAATTAATACCATAAGAAGACGGAAAATTGCAAATGGGCCTCCATACAGGGATATATTAGTAGTTCAACAATGCAAATAATTTTATTTTGAACAGATACGTTTAGCCGTTTTGTCATGATATCCAGACTCCTAAAGGTCTGATTATAAAATTTCGCGCGCTCGGTTTCGTCCAAAATCATTATCCATTTCGTTACAAATTTGCAAAAGCGTATATTCGTACGCGAACTAGCTTCCTACTGCTCATCACAGCATCTATCTCTTCCGCACGTGTTGTCGGTTGATATAAAATGCATTTTAACCCCGCGCACAAAATAGTTCGTGTCGTCGACTAGTGTACCCTTAACGGCTGAATTGATCGGTATAAACTTTGGAACAAGGGTAGGCAGCCTTGATGAAAGTACTACCGGGATAAAGATTATTTAGTACTTTTCCGTGGGATAATTTTCGACATTGACGCGGGAAACTCGCTGACAATCGGTTACATTTCGGGGAGTGTGCGTTGGAGTTGCATGAACTAATTCCTCCTAGCTCTATCCATCATCGGACTACTAGACGTACGACGATGCGTCATCGGAACATGGTGGACATCCCACCCATACGCACCAAACGTTTTAGGAATACTTTCATTATGCGTACAGCTAAGGAGTGGAATTCCCTGAGTCTGTATTTCCTGAGAGCCTTTAAGTCAAGAGTGAATAGGTTTCTTCTAAGTAAGCGTGCTACATCGCCGGCCACATCATCACTTACCATCAGGTGAGATAGTGGTCAAGCGGAGGCCTAACAATAAAAAAAAAACAAAAGCCGACTTTTTATAACAAGTGGACATCGACAGAGTAAATTACACTATCAGAATCTCAAATCACATCAACACTCGGTTCCAGGAAATAAATTATCGATGAATCAAGTGTTGCGATTGGCTGTTGATATCATAATAAACTATCATCATAGCAGATAACGCAACATTGACAAATAGACATGTTATTTTTGCGGTTTCGTTCCAGAATCGACCTCTATAGATGTAATCATTAGTATTGCTACCGTTACTCAAACCCTAAAATAATGATGAATGAAATGCCTCGTTGGTCTAGCTGTCGCCAGCGCTTCTACTGAGCATGAAGTCTCGGGTAACCAGTCGGGCAAAGTGAATAATAACAGCCGCACGGGTGGTACTTCAAGGTTAAGCAACGCATGACGAGGTCGGTCCGTGGATGGTGACCATTTCAACATACCAAGTTTCCTCCGTGCCTCGGAAAGCACGTTAAGCCGTTGGTCCCGGCTGTCATTTGAAGGTCTTTGACAGTCGTTACGGTAGTCAGAAGCTTGAGATCTGACACCAGTCTTGCCAAGGGGTATCGTGTTACCCAGTTACTGGGTTGTGGAGGTCAGATAGGCAGTCGCTCCATGTAAAACATTGGTACTCAGCTGAATCCGGTTAGACTGGAAGCCGACCCCAACATAATTGGGAAAAGGCTAGGCAGATAGGCAGATAGATAGGCTGTCGTTTGGATTTGCCCCGGAAATCCCAATAGACTCGCCCCCTAGGATAGGATAGATAGACCCCTTTTCCGCACTTAGACTCGCATTTGGTCCGTTGTACGTGCAGGCCTGCTCTCTGCGCGAGGGAATGGGCCGTAATCCACCACGCGGGCCCAGTGCATGTTGGTGGATGTGTGATGACATGTCATTGAATTTTTGGTTCTAAGACATACCGGTTTCCTCACGATGTTTTCCTTCACCGTTAACTCGCCCCCTATTGCCTGTGCGGGTCACAAAAAGTATTTTTTCTTTCTTTTTTATTACATGGGACTTAAACATAACTGGTGGAATGTGGGTGTACTATATGCATACCTCTGCCTAACCCTCCGGGGAATGGCATGATGTTTATTTGTAAAATAATGATAACAAAATCAATACCGTCACTTGACAGGCATTATGTACAACTCATTAATATATCAGACGAAACTGCCGTATCATTCATCAAGGAAACGCTAATGACGTCATTAATTATGCTTGTTTAGCACTGCTCGTAATTAGGATTACATGATTATGTTGTTCGTTTCGTTATTTGAGGCTTGATCATTTATCTAGCTTTTGCGAATAGCTCCATATAATATGTATAATAGTCTCACATATAAATGTCGAGTTATTACGCAAAAATGAGGTTTGAACTGTACAGGTTTTTCTAGTTCAGAAATAGACAGTGTAGGTTCTATTTTAGAGTTCCGTACCCAAAGGGTAAAAAAAGTAGTAGGGTCCCGTTTTACCCTTTGGGTACGGAACCTTAAACATGATTTTGCAATCGCATTTACGACAACTAGAGAAACAAGACATCTTTCAAGTGGCAACACAAAATGACTAAACCCGCTGAGACATAAAAACATGATATTATGAATACTTACTATGTTTACTAGTGGAAAAATGCCATCAGCTGTTTATCGTACCAGGTACACTTAAGTGTGACTCAGTCGTGGTAATAATATTTCTGTACGGACTTTGAACCGAGCGATATTTTTCAATATTATCCTTGTAAACATACGAGCTTACAATAACGTAAAATTCTACAACACGTTACTGTGTAAGGACCGATTTCACCAATGCAAGTAATCGCGATTAGTTCAACTAAACTCAGTTTATGCAAATACAGCGTTCCGATAGGTTGAGACCGCTGAAAAACTACCTATCGGCTATCACAACGCTGTTAGTGTGTACTTGTGTAGTGTGTTGCGTTTCATGTGCCAAATCAATGTTTTCTTTCGTATAGTTGTTATTCTGTGATATGTCAAACACAGTGCCAGTGTGGAGCCCCTCCACCTCCTTTTCTAGCCTTCATGTCCGACCACCTGCTCCTTTGCTCGGACAAAATCTGAATGGTTGTCAGTATAGTTTGAGTTATTGTTTACTGTTTGATGCCAAAATAAAATAAAATTAATCGACATGAAAGAAGAAGAAGTTGTAATTCTCTCAATTCAGCACGAACTATGGCCCAGTTTTTTGATCGGTAGTTAACCAATGATTAAATAGGTTGAGTTAACTACCCATCCACCCTAAGTTAGAATAGCTCAGCTGGGAGGTGGACGTTCCATGTTCCGGCCCATGAGAAGGACGTTAATTCAAGTATCGTCGTTCGTAAAGGGTTTTTAATGCTGTTCCTTCACTCTTTATAAAATGTTTTGTTGCGGCTGTCTGCTACATAATTATATACGCGTAACGTAGTCAAAAGTGATATGGATTTGTGATCGCAGTTTGTTAATAAAATCTCTATTGATCAGACTTCAGCGAAATAAATGCTGTTGATACTCTTGAAACCCTTTTTTTACCTCTTGAACCCTGAAGTTATTTAATTCTTCCTGTCACTTCAATACACGTAAAAGTGACAGAGACATCGTAAAGACTTCAATACTTCTTAAAACAGACTTGCTTTTGGGTATAATGCAAAAATGTTACGAAGGGTTGACCCTTCGTAACCTTTTTGGAAACGTAACAAACAGGCATCGTTGTCGGAGCCCCATAATTTTGTCAAACCACGTCATACTTGCCGGATGATGGGTTGAGTTGAGCGTACAAACTACAAAGTGACGATTGTAAGGTCATCAACCCGACCTTGCGTGCAGATTACAAGAATAATATTTTCACTACTTATTTTTGACATTATGAATTAAGTAAATTAGCTTTGTACATTCGCAGAATTAGTTGAAATAACATGATGCCTGTATTCTCCCAAGGATTAGACAGAGGTATACCACATACAGCAACATTTCGTTATGTTTAAGTCCCATCACCAAAGTTTATAAGTAAATAAGTGAAATCCAGAGATTAGACTTTCATTAATGTCAATAGACTCACAGCCCGTTACGGGCTGCTGCTGAGAAACCCCAGATGGAAACCCCGAAATAACATTTGCCGACCTGGGAATCAATCCCAATATCAGTCTCAGTGACAACAGTTGCGAACTTGTGACCACTAAACGAACGGCAGGCTTATTACGTATCTTACAAGAGCAAAACGATAGCGATTTTTGCGCAATAATTGCTCTTTAATACAGAAGTTTTAGAGCTTTTGGCGGTTTTTTTTGAAATAACTGCATTTGACAAACTGCCAGCGATTAGCAAACGATTGAGCAGTTCCTATACTGTAGGTAATTCCGACTATTATGACACAAAGCGTTTGATCGCGCGATTATTGCCGATTGCTGTTTCTTACTTTACGTAATAAGCCTGCGGGGCACGTGGGGGTTACGTAATAATGGATGAAATAATAATGACGACATTCTTCAAATATTCAGTACGTACCCAGAACCATTAATATTTGAATGAGATTGGCATAAACAAAAAGTTTTTCCTCGATAAAATCACTTTAGAAATTATTGTTTTGCTATCCATATAGCTTTGCTTATCCCTGAGCGAAAAGTTGACATCATAAAATGTTATTTGTTTTTGCTACGGTGCGTATGATTAATATTTTATAGTAGGTAGGTACTTTAGGTGTGCGCTATAGACAGATGTATGAACGTTAATGAAGCAAATGAAGTATTAACTTTAAAACTTTCGCGTTTCATAATAGAAAAACAATATATCACAGGAATTTAACGCGATGATTTCGATTATTTATATACCTATTTCACTCGACGTTTCGGCCGTGTTGCAACGACCGTGGTCCCGGGTAGACTGGTGTCTACCCGGGACGGTGTCTGGTGTGGTGGTGATCGAAATGATCGCGTTAAATGACCGTGATATATTGTTTTTTTTGCAAAAGAAGTATGTAAGGATCGTAGCAGGTGGCATTTTGTAATTTCTTCCTACCCACATGGGAAAAATGCGTGAGTTTATTTATGTAAGTATTTTATAAACATCTTCCTTGACTGAGGAAGACTGCTAGCTAGGTTTGAGGAAATGAGAAAGTCATAAAACCGGAGGTAAAGTGTATACCAAGAACTTTTTGTGCTATTCAGTCCAAAGACCGATCGTTTTAAGCATAACACCACGCCTAGAATGTAATTCGTAGGTAGGTAGTAAAATTCGTCAACTGTGTTGGAAAAACCCTCATAAAACTTGCCTGGTAGCAGACAAAACGTTCAGCGGTCACACATTCCTTCGATTTGGAACAAAAAAATTCAACAGCAAAAATAAAACAAATGGAGGATGACGGCTCAGCGTTTCCATTGTGTGAAGCTCCATCAACTATCAAAAAACTGTGATAAATTGCACTCAATTGCCTCGAAAACTGCATCATTACATCTTAACGAGTATAACTTCTCATCGTAAATATTTGTATCTCACGGACGTACACATCAACACACTGACTGACAATAGTGACTAGATAATGTATGAGTCACAGAGCATCGAAACGTCTCGGCAGCCTCTGCTAGAGACGGCATTGTCAAAACTTACAACACAAGCATGACTGTGAGTGTTACGATTTACTCATATAATTTAAGAGTCCGTGACAATAACGACTATGGCTTTGACAACCGAAAATGATCGTCAACACACATTGCGAGCCAAAAGTATTAACAATGACTTCTCTAGTAGCTGCCATGCTCTATGGTACGTATGAGTCAATGAGGACAATCGGTATAGTGTGGATATCTCCGCCTGCCGTAATCCGGTCAGACCATTGAGGAAATATTTCGGTAAATTCAATTTAAGCCTTCCTTATTTGTCCTGGTATAGATGTGGTCTATAAAAGGCTATTGCAATACCGTATGGAATTAAGGCGCCAAGCAAAACGCCGCGCTAGTCGTTTTTGTGCAGTTTTTAAGAGCTATCTACTCTTTATTAAAAAAGAAATATCAATTAATAAAAATACATGAAATTTCTACATAATGTTGATTCTAAAATTGTAGTACACTTTTTTTTTAAAGAGGTATATGTTTCACTAATCTCCTTCCAACAAAACCATAAAAATGTGAAATAATTATTGATAGCATGCATCTCCTCGTAAAGTGTTCATTAATTATTTTTTATACTTACACTAATGGATAGACAATTTGATAACGAACATTTTGTAAGTATTATTATTTTCAAAAGACCAATATTCGATTTTATAAAGATTTTATTCTAAACTCTGGGCGTATTCACTACCCTAATTCATGCGCCAACAGTGCCGCTAGGCCAATAGGAATGCTCATATCTCATGCTGATTTTTTTGGTCAGGGTACGGCCTTAAAATTGCAATTAAAAACTTCGACGGGGTTACAGTGAATCTGCGGTCGGATGCAAAGAATCTATCATAAATTGATGACTGTATATCACAATCGAAGAGCAGTGAGTGTCCTCCAATGGTAAACAACACTTCAGAAGAAAAAAATCGCGGACATGATGACATCCTTACCCGCACTGGGTCCACGTCGTGGATTATGTCCCAGCAGCGGACACATTGTAGGATGTTAATTCTATCACAAACGCCGACAGATATTGCAATGAAGATAGGTTTTCTTAATGCGATAATTTATTAATGAATGGAGCATTTCATATGCGCTTTGCACACTTTTAATCTATTCTAGAAACAGGACTTCGAATCATTTTTGCAGTTCAGAGAACATTTTCGGTACTTAATAAAGTTACCGAGAATGTTCTCTGGGCTGCATAAAACCCGACTGCTGAAGAATTACGCTCTAAAAAGTATGAAAATGTATGAAGAGCTAGTACAAGAGCAGTGGTGGCCCAGTGCAGCGGTAACGGCCTCGACTTACAAGTTGTAGGTCGTGGGTTCGAACCCAGGCAGGCGCTTTACTTTGTATAAATTATTACATCACCACTGCTCTCAAAAACGGTGAAGGAAAACATCGTGAGAAAACCGGCATGTCTTGGAACCAAAAAACGAAGACATGTGACATCCACCAAAATGCACAGAAAGGAGGCCTGCACGCACAACAGACCAAATGCGAGTCTAAGTGTGGAGAAGGGGTCTATCTATCTTATCCTATTCTTGTTATGTACTAACTGTTCAATATGTATCGGGTATCAAATAAACAAGTACCAAGTAGTAACAAAACAATACATTTTGCGTAGTAGCATACGATCACGGTTATGCTCTGAACACCATTAAAGGACACCATATTCAATTTTATGTACCGTCGCATAGCCTATAACCAGTGGACAAACAAGACGCTTCCAACCTCAAATTATGATAAGTAATTTAGAAGTTAAAGAGGGAACAGATAAACATGTAATTTATACACACATACCAGACAAAACCATAACCCTCCGCTTTGCTTCGCCATAGTCGGATAAAAAATATTTTTTTCATTGGGACATAAAACCATAGCCAATCGTGGGCGGATTGAAGATAGCAACTTGATATCTTAGGTTCAATGCCATCAAAGTGACGGCGAAATTCCTAGTGTGGGGCGTTAATAAAACATTGCCCCACACTAGGAATTTCTTCCTGTATTGTGGGTGCGTTTACCCAGAGCCGGAACAACTATCTGTAGCTCATACAAATATTTGTACCGTGCGGGAATCGAACCCGCGACACGCAGCGCAGCAGTCAATCGCTCAACCACTGCGCCAACCGTGCGCCCTAAATCAATTATATCAATAACTTTGAAAGCTTACTTAAATATCAAAGGAAATCTGTTAAATTCTAAAGCAGAAATCTGTCTGACTGACATACTAAACCACTTTGTTTAGAAGCTTGGGCATTTGAAAGTCATCATTAACTACCTGCCCTTGTCCCATGTTACTTGGGGCCAGCGCGGCGCAACACGTTTTTTCTACCCTGTCGGCCGTCACGCTAAACCGCACTCACTTTTTTGAATGATACATAAAAAAAAAACTTTTTTTCGGACAAGTAACATCCATATGCGCCGTTTGCCAGTGTTACATTTTTTTGGAAGTTCCGCCTTTCTAGTGGACAATGGAGAAGGTCTATCTACCTAAGGCCCACTTGCTTCATCCTGGTTTATCTAACTAACTCTGAGATAGTACTGACACAAGTCACTTTCACAAATATGTTATATTAACCTCATGTTAGCAACTACCTAACTCTGTGTTAAGTTTTAGCACAACTTGGCCTATAATATTTCGCTAACCACGGATTTATGAATTAAAAATTTGAAGATGAGTAGGTAATTGTCAAATTCTGTTTTCCCCTGAAAAGCTGTCAAAATTTGGCATAAAAGAAATGTTCCTATCTTGAGATACTGAATTCAGAAATTGGCTCTAACTCTCAACATTATGTATTTTTGACAGTGATACAACTAATAGTTTTGGTACATAACAAAACATAGTACTATGTGGTAACTGCCTGCATGAGGTCACCCTAACAATAATAACTTACAAATATAGCTTCAAATAAGTGGTGAGTAGGTACTAGGTAGTTATAAAATGAGGTAAGTACTGGTTTTAATTATAAACTATTGAAGGTACTTTGAAAAGGAATGTTAGTAACCTACCTTCAAAAGTGGAATTATTATTTCAAACTTAAGCAAAGTTCTGTAGTAAGGAAAAGATAAAAGAAAACCATTTATTTGCCTCATTTATAATGAAAGGCATATAAAGCATAGATTTAACAAATATAACAATGACACAGTTTAAATTTATAACCCTATTAATTTAATTATGCATACGATAAAACTTAAAATAAGCAGGTGAATATAAAATTAGCAATGCAAAATAATAAAGAAAGCATGTATACAGCATATAATATGTATCATAGAATATGTGAATGATAGTATCTTCTAATATATTCTAACTCTAGCAACCAAGTTTCATCATCATTCTCTCGCACTTATGCCAATTTATTTGGGATCGGAGCTACATGTTCTCTCCTACCACACTTCTCTATTACTGGTCATCTCAGCAGTCACCCTGTTTCTAGACGTATCATCTTTTCCCCAATCCAACCATTGTTCCTTTGGTCTTACCCTACTCCTATAGCCATCAACAACAGTGTTAATAAAAATAGAAAATTTCCAAGGTCACTCACTAGACAAAAACCTACCCAGTACGAATGTTTTTTTTTAATTTTTTATTATAGGCAGGCTCGTGCTTGAACACTATCTCACCTGATGGTAAGCGATGATGTGGTCTACAATGAAACACGGTAGTGTAGAAGTAACCTATTCACTCTTGACTTTAAGACCCCGAGGTTGTAGCTATCTGGAAACACAAGACTCCGGCAGGGAATTCCACCCCTTAGCTGTACGCCTAATGAAAGTATTTCCAAAATGTTTAGTGTTAATGTTTTTAAGTTTACGTCTGTGAAAAATCAAATGCATAATCCTAATTAATTACTTTGTTACCCATACACTATAACAATATCATTTTTAACCATCAAGTTTAACTCATATAACATATTTTTAAAGCTGTCAAATCCGACTTCTTAGATTGTCATGACTTAGTTTTTACACAAGTGGGCCTTATATACTTAAGCTTTGTTTATGTTGTTGATACATGTGCAAATACATGGTTTAATAGCAAATTATCTCCCTGATACTCTAAGAGATCTAGAATTTATGTTCATTGGCTTGATCTATGAAATCCGGTCAGGCAGGAGGAACTAAAGGGAATTTTCTACTAGGATCATGTAGTCTTCAAAACACATAATTGAGTTTGAGAAGGTGTTGTTAGAATTTAAAAAATTGCAGCTCTTGAAAGAATGCTATGTTTAATTGCATACTAAATCTGAAATTTTGTAGATTTTTAGGTCCTTTAATTATTATTTGCTATGATTTTAGTTAGAAGAAGTCATGTATGAACGAGACTTCAGAATTAATCTTATGAGTCATAGCAATTTGAAAGAAACAAAATATTAAGATTATATTTATATTATTTATTTTAGTAGTTAATTAAATTAATGTGTATTTAGCCTAAAAGATGATGAAAACAATCAATAATTATTTAAATATTGTCATCTGTCTAGTTGTAAGAATTTACGAAGAATTGCAATTTATAATCAGTAATAAATAAAAAGTCTATTAAGATGTTTATTACTCATCAATAAATATTGATTGTCCATTGGATCAAGATGAAGAAGTGTCGATAATAAATTAAAATGTGCGATTGCCGGCATCCATTGTTTGTAAACAAATAACATATGACACGGCCGCCGGTTAACTATCATTTTTAAACCTCAAAATCTACATAATTTCGCCAAGAACATACAAAAATTCCAGCAAAATCCAATAACAAATAACCGAGAAATTCCTATTAATATACTAAGAAGTAACTGTATGTTATAATCACCATGTGGTCAATTATCGCGCCAAAATTTGACAATAACTTTCGCATTGAAGATAACGACGGAATATTTGTTATCATATATTTATTACCCCCAGAAATCGATTTTTCCTACTTCTTTCTTGCAGGTAGAAGCTTAATAATGAATACTTTTCGAAATTATTCAATTTCCTGCGAAAATATACCGCCCCTAGCGGTGAGAATAGGAAACATAACGTAATGGCCGACACACAGTAGTTTCCGATGACTTAACATCTAAATGCGCAAAATACTTACGCTTTCCTCCTCTTTTTCCATTCCAGAAGGCATTTGAGGTACTGCACGGTTAATCGCCGAGTAGTCCGGCAAATCCGGAAGCTCCTCGGCGAGATATATGGGCATTGGTTTGGACGCATCCAGGGCCCTCGCCCTAAACGAGAGCTTCGACATTTTGTTGACAGAACAAAACACGCTAGCGTCGACACAAAAATGCACTTATAAAACACTTTATAGCTCCACTAGGAGGTCCCAATGGACCTTAAACTGAACTTTGCACACTCTAGTTCGTTCCCATGATTAATTTTTGCACGCACTCAGTCACAATTAATGAAAAACAATAACGAAACTTTACATATTGAGCGTACTTTACAGAAAGCCATCATGGCGGCTTTCCGTTTGGCGGACGACCATGACCAACTTCCACCTACAACGACGTGCGCGGGAAGGAAACACGCGGGATCAATTCCAACAATTTTTGTACTCTTAATTAAATATTAAATATAGTGGAATTGTTTTCAAACAAATAATTAAATTAAATTAAAAATGAATATTTAACTTATATTACTGATTTAAAAATGATTTTATAAATGATTTTCTGTTAAAAGTACAGAAATGACGCTGGAAGTTACTTGTCAAATCATAGACTAGACCATTCTATATGTTACGTTTCTTTCTATGCAACATCATTTCGGCCGAATTTGGTTAACTGTTTTTTTGCAAAATATTATAAAAAGATAATTAGTTTTTGTGACTAATTAAATTAAAATAATTAACCGATGTTCAAATATTTGAGTTTTAAGATTTGATTGAATATTTTTATTAAAGCAAGAAACCATAGACAATAATTTTTTGGCAAAGGAAAAAATCCTTCTATTAGACTACAGTAGGGTTGCCATCCGTTCGCGTTTCCCCGGATTTGTCCTGGTTTAGAAGGACTCCGGGCGGGGTTTTATTTGTAATCCGGTTTTTAAAGTCTTCAAATCATTAGACAATTTTACACCGATTTCTCCGTCAGTTGAAGACTGCTTCAAAAAACTTTTTTGATTGGAAGTGAATTCCCGAATCCCGAATTGGTCCCATTAAATTTGGTTAAGATCTGATGAAGAAGTTCGCAGATATTCAACGGAACTCTTCAAAAATTACGGCAAATCATCCGAGATTGCATGTCTGTTTATACTAGCTTCTACCAGCGGCTTCGCCCAACAATGAAATGTATTCTATCATACCAAGGGAACATTATACCGGGATAAAAAGTAGCCTTTGTGCTATTCTAGACTATAATCAATCTGTGTGCCAAATTTCATCTAGATTCGTTTAGCCGTTCTGGCGTGATTGAGTAAGAAACATACATTCAAACTTAAATATTAGTACTATAGGAATTGTCCATTAACTAGGTGCCACAACAAAAAGAGAAAAATAAAACTTTTCTCCAAAAAGATACAACGGACTTCCAATTAAAAACACTACAAAATGAAAAATAACTTCAAATTTTGGAAGGCGGTGTCAAAAAACAAATAAACGAAACCATAAACACCTCCGAAATTGAAATTATTTTTCGCTTTGTAGTGTTCTTAATTGGAGTTCGGTTGTATTTTTTTGTATTTCTTTTTATATCTACATTTAGTTTAAATAATTAAATGTTGATTTATAATCATTAAACTATATTTTATTCTACTGAGTAGGTAACTTAGAAAAATACTCTGTTTAAATGTCCGGGTTGCAAGCTCAAAAATCTGGGGTTTTCACGCTTCTTGTCCTGTTTGCAGCTTTGCCAATCTGTGGGGAATTACCAAAACTGCGAGGATTTTCAATCCGATTGGGTAATTTGTGGGGAGAGCGATTACGTGGGGAAAACGCGGGCAATTTAGATATTTACACTAGAACTAAACTTAGAAGTAATAAAAGTAGTACTAGAAGTACTAACTCAACTTATCCGTCAGGAAGGTTCTAGAGTTTATTTTATGACAAAATTCGTGACCATTAAAAGCTAAAAATAAGCCTATTTCTCGTTCTACCTTTCTCAAACGCATCTGTCTGAAAATAAAGCATCGTAATCGCCTACACACTGACCCTGTAGTAGCGCTTATGGTCACTAGGGAAGGTTTCAAGAAGAAAGGAGGGAACTCAAAGTTTGTTCCTTCAAATGATAAGTTAGTAAAAACAAATTGGGTAATGAGAGTTGCAAAAAGTAGATTAACTTTATGCTTTTGAGTATTTATAAATACGTATATATGTATAACAAAAAATCTTTATTAATTATGTTTGATTTATATGAAAATTTTCATATAGATCAAATATAAAAAAATATCTTAAATATGTTTGATCTATATGAAAATTTTCATATAAATCAAACATATTTAAGATATTTTTTATATTTGATTAAAATTTGTGGGGAATATTGATTTTATTTCCCCAAAATTGGGGATTTTCACTCAGGTTTTTGGGTAATCCAGACCATGGACATCGGCAACACTGCCTGCTTGGTAGATTTTAGAGATGGCAACCCTAGACTACAGGATCACAAGAAGAAAGTATTCCGATCCGAAAGAATTAGGTAGGTGTATACACATGGTATACATTAAATATCCACCTCTGATTTGTCCACCGCTTATCAAAATACTCCAATAGATTTTCTGTTTTAAATAAAATCATAATAGAGCCGCCATTTTGTTTTTTTTCTCTAACTCTTTTCGGTACTACCTACATAAAAAAACATAAAATACTTTTTGTAAACTACAATTACATTAGTATTTCAATAATAAATATTTAATTATTTACTTAATCTTTTTTTTATGTACGTTGCAGTTTGCAGCACAGAACAGAAAAAAACTAGCCAAGTGCGAGTCGGACTCGCGCACGAAAGGTTCCGCACCATTATCGCAAAAAACGGCAAAAAAAATCACGTTTGTTGTATGGGAGCCCCCCCTTAATTTATTTAATTTTAGTTTAATAATTATTATTATTTAGAGTGAATATACAACTAGATATTCTGTGAATATTTTAAGCGTCTACCTGTTGCCGTTATTAATATCGAGCAAAAAACAGCAAAAAAAATCACGTTCGTTGTATGGGAGCCCTCCTTAAATATTAATTTTATTCTGTTTTTAGTATTTTTTGTTATAGCGGCAATAGAAATACATCATCTGTGAAAATGTCAACTGTCTAGCTATCACGGTTCATGAGATACAGCCTGGTGCCAGACGGACAGACAGACGGACAGACGGATCGTGAAGTCTTATTAATAGGGTCCCGTTTTTACCCTTTAGGTACGGAACCCTAAAAACGCCGTTCGCAGTATGAAGTATGGGAAAATATAAATTAATAGTAAGACTTGCTGGCAATTTAAAAAACGCTATAGTCATCAATGAGATATAAACAAATAAACATCATTGATGATCATGACAAAGAGGCTTTTCTAGAAAATCTGTAGCGAATGGTGAATATCTGTTAATAAAGGCATAATACTGCACGAGGGTGCGTAAGAATTCGTATACACTTATCGACAAGCGTTTATTCTGTTCTAAAGTATGCACTTTTGCATTTACATTGCGCGTATGGAACAAGTCTCGCTGTGCTTGAGATAGGTTGATTTATAAGATGGCTGCAGCTATGAGTGGGTATTTGCACGGTGCCCAGGCATATATACGTCAAAAATGTGCTCTTGCTCTTTATGTACATTGCAGTGCACACTCTTTCAACCTTGCTATTGCTGACTCTTGTTCCCAAGCAGATGTGCGAAATTGCTTTGTGAACGTGCAGACTGTCGGTTCCTACTTCAGACATTCTGCTCAACGCACTGCCGTTTTGAAAAGTAAAATTCGGGAGAAGTTTCCGGCTGATCATCAAAAAAGCCTGCTTGCAATGTGCGAAACACGATAGGTTCACAGCATGAAGCCGTTATGAGATTCAAGGAGATTTATTCAGCGATTGTGAATGCTTTCGAAGAACTCCAATCTAGCCATACTAATGAAACATCGCAACAAGCCGTCCAAATGCTTCATTACACTTCGATCTTCGAATTTTGTTATGTGCCTAGTGATTCTTCAGAAAGTCATGATGATGACAAGTCACTAAAAAGTTGTAAATAAAATTAGTTACCTAATTAAAAAAATCGAAATACCCGACTGAAAGGACGTAAACTGAACGTAACGTAAACCGAACTAAAAGGACGTAGACTAGAAGAAAATCAAGCTATGCAGTCGAAGGATACATCTGGTGTTTTCGTCAGCCAGCTCGCGAATATGTATCCTCCGACTGCACAGCACGTAGACAGAGAAGCCGGTGGTTTCTCTGTCTACGGCACAGCATGTTTTTGGAACGAAGTTCCTTATCGCGCGTTGCGAAAGGGGGCTAGACGGAAAAAAATCTAACGAAAAGTTGTAACGACACTTTATGCTATACTTTTGATTATAATATATTCAAAGTTGCCATAGTTGTAAGCCGTGCGGCGTGCGCGTGTTTCGTGCGTATTTTAACCTATACGCTGTTGTGTTTACGAAGTCGAGAAAGTATATATCATAGAATTTATTATATGTATGGTATATATATATGGTACATATATATATATGTATGCATATATATATATATACTAAAGGATCTTCGTTCCATCCGGGTGTCCCTTGACACCTCTCAAGTTTTCTTCTTGTTTACGTCTTAATAGTTCTTTTTTTTTTAGAGCTTCAGTAGAAATACCTACCATCTTTGCCCGGGCTGCTGTAATAAGTATTTCAGGCTTCGCAAAGCACAATGAATCTCAAAACCTGTAATTTAGGGTGATATCTTAGATGACAGTTATAGCGAGAAAGCATCATAGTCCGATTGGAAGGGTGAGAAAAGGCCGTGTGTTCGGCAGAGTTTTATAAAAATCTGAGCAAAGGCCTTTTTGTTTTTCATTATGAATGGATACCTGCGTGGTCTGTGATTTAAATAAGTTTAATTAAGGGCGGCAATAAATACCATAAGAAGAAGGAAAATTGCAAAACGGCCACCATTCAGGGATAGATTAGTTGTTCAACAATGCAAATAATTTTATTTTGAAAATATACATTTAGTCATTTTTTCATGACATCTAGACTCCCAAAGGTCTGTTTATAAAATTTCGCGCGCTCGTTTTCGTCCTAAATCATCATCCATTTCGCTATAAACTTGCTAAAGTGCTAATTCGTACGCGAACTAGCTTCTTACTGTTCATCACAGCATCTGTCTCTTTCGCACGAGTTGTCGGATGAGATAGCAGGCATTTTAACCCCGCGCACAAAATAGTTCGTGCCGTGGACTAGTGTAACCAAAGAGTCTTGATAGGTAAATGAATTTCGAACGTAAAAATAAGTGAAGATGTTTTTTGCTAAGCTTGGATGTCACTTCTAGTAGAGCCGCCCATAACGCAGGCACGTTATTGGCAAAATATATGAGATAAGAGTAATTCGCATTTCATTCCGTAGCCCACTGGCTATGACCCCCTTAGGTACAGTACCTAGATACAAATAAAAAGTGAAAAATAAAAAACTTTTTCACAAAAAAATACTACCGACTACCAAATAAGAAAACTACAAAGTGAAAAATGACTTACGTTTTTGGAAGTTGGTGTCCATAAAGCAAAAAAAATAGATAGGTACCTACTTACCAAAGACACCGACTTCCAAAAATAAAGTTATATTTCAAATTCTTTTCTTTTTGTAATTTTCTTATTTGGAAGTCTAGTCGGTAGTATTTTTTTGTGAAAAGTTTTTTAGTGTTTTGTTTTTTAGAGGATGGCTCTAACCAGGTCATGGTGGTTTTGACCATTCGTACATAAATAATGATAACTTTTTTGACTTACATACGCTGAAAAGTGAATGTGCATTGGGTTAGATTTTGTTGTGATCATCATTTGTACAGAAATAGAAGTAAGTTAGTCGTCTTATGCAGAAAAATTGAAGAATGAAGTGAACCCAGGCCGCAAGCCGATAGCTACAACCTTGGGGTCTTTAAGTCAAGAGTGAATAGGTTAATTCTAGGCAAGCGTGCTCCATCGTCGACCACATCATCGCTTACCATCAGGTTTTTGCACCCTTCTCAAGACATTTTCTTTGGAAATTTAGAAAAACCGGCCAAGTGCGAGTCGGACTTGCGCACGAAGGGTTCCGTACCGTTATCGCAAAAAACGTCAAAAAATCACGTTTGTTGTATGGGAGCCCCACTTAATATTTATTTTATTCGGTTTTTAATATTTGTTGTTATAGCGGCAACAGAAATACATCATCTGTGAAAATTTCAACTCTCTAGCTATCACGGTTCATGAGATACAGCCTGGTGACAGACGGACAGACAGATAGACAGACAGACGTATCGCGGAGTCTTAGTAATAGGGTCCCGTTTTTACCCTTTGGGTACGTGTAGTGTTTGTATCTATGCAATAGATATAATACATTGTCTCATGTACACCAGTATAGGGGGTAGCTGTCAATCTGTCAACTGGCATTAGAGGCGGGACAGGTTGGACGTGCGCCTGCGCACGGAGCTGGCTGTAGCGGTGAGCCAGTGTGACACGTATACATAAATATCTAGTTAGTGTTGTGATAGTGATCACTACAGTACGGAACACTAAAAAAGGTAATTAAGGTATCAGAATCAGAATGCTTTACTTATTTGTAAATATAGGTCAAATTACAATAGTGTGCGAGATGTTACAGATAAGAAGATAGGCGTACAAATATATTTAATTATAATTGTCGCTAATCTAACAATGAGCTAACCTTATGGCTAATTGTGCGGTAATCTTCTAGGATACCCTGGACCGACTGACAAGAAAGCGACCACTGAGAATCAGCACCGTGCTGGGGGACCCCATGTCACAACATGCATCTGCCTGCACAGCCTTATTGCGTAAGTGAATTCGGCAAGGCAAAGGGCAAAGAGTATGAACAATCGACCAATCACATGCGAGACGAAAGACGCGAAGTGGATTTCCGTCTATGCGATTTGTCGCAAATTAAGTAGGTATACGTATGCATTCCACATCCTTCTTCGACAAATCTTTAACAGTTCAAGCAGCTCGTTTGTGGAATGCATTACCTATTGAAGTGAGGCGTGCTCAATCCTTACCAACATTCAAAAAAATGGTGAAGGAGCATTTCCTTTCACTATAATTAGTCTTCTCCTTTCTCTGTGATATTTTTGTTAGTTATTAGTATATTATTTATTATTGTATGTATATTTTATGTTATTATGTCTAAGTATTATTATTTAAGATTTATTGTACACTGACAAGCCTAAATTTATCTCCTCTCGTTCAGTCCATCCAAAGGTTGTCTGTAAGAGATTGCCCTGTGCGATAAGACCGCCCATTGTACACATGTTTTTATGTTTTTTTGTCCTGTTTATATATTTTTGTGGTATACAATAAATAAATTTGTCGATTTTTCATACCCTTTGCCTTGGCTAATTCACTTACGGAATATGGTTGCTGGTATCTGTTACACCCTATAGAATACACGTTAATGCCGCACTCCCGAACTTTGAGCTAACCTTACTCGTAACATTTAACTAACCTAACTCGAAACATTGCGCTAAACTAACTCGTAACATTGAGCTAACGTAACTCGTAACTTTGAGCTATTCTAACTCATAGCCTAAGTTTGAAGCTAACCTTACTCGTAACATTTAGCTAACCTTACTCATATCCATACTTTGAGCTAACCTAAGTCGTAACTTTGAGCAAACCTAACTCATAACCCAACTTTGAGCTAACCTTATTCGAAACATTGAGCTAACCTTACTCATAACCTAACATTGTACTGTCCCAGGAAAGTTCACCCTATTCCATAATTATCTAAACTCTGGACCAAGTGGCGGTAGCTAGACGCATGGAGCATCCTACGTCCCACTCAAAGTAGGTACCTAATGCTAGCAATCCTTATATAACCCTTATATATATCCAACTAAAGATAGGTTTAAACGCAATATAATCAGACTAGCCCTACCCGTGCCTTCATTCACGTTGTTTTACTATCGCAAGGAAACATTATACCGGGTTTGTATAAGTGTCCTGTCCTAATCCCGATTTTAAACTATCTATATGGTATGTTTCATCAAAATCCATTCACTCGTTAAGCGTCAAAGCGTTAAAAACTCACATTCATATTTTTATAATATTAGTTATGATCATAGAAATATAAAATACAGGAGAAGTGGCAAGGGGGCGTGTCGGTGTCCGTGCAACAAGGTCTGACTGAGCATGTCATAGATAAATGGCCGTCACCGCGAACTAGTGCGCTTTCGACCGTAATCGTGAAAAGTTATAAGAGCATTCTTATAACTTTTCATATAACTTCAGTGGTTTCTTGTAAAAACCGAAGCCTAAATCAAAACTTTGTAAATCATGGAATCACTTACCATATGTAATTACAAGTATTTTATTATATTTGTCTTTAAAATCATGAAAAACAACAAATCGAAAATATTTCTTGCCTCTACTATGTTATTTTTAGTTTCAAATAGCACAGCGACTGTACTATTTTTGCATTAAATACATTGCTTCTTAACCACAACTTTTTTTTTGGGTGTGTTATCATCCAATGACTTCTCCCGCTCAGCGGCAGTGCGTGTCAGACTTTTACTGACTAAAACCCACCCGTGTTCCTTCAGTTGCTTCAGCCAGGGCCGCGGTAACTCTTTTTCAAATTTATCCGCGACCCAGACAGGCATCGGCCCTGTCGGACCCCGTCAATTTTTTGATGACATCTCTTTGAGGCGCGCGTGGAACACTACGCGCCGTCGACTCGGGCCTGGTCCTTATCGGACAGCGAGCTACCCATTACTCGCCGTCCGCAAGCCCGCGCCTACGGTGGCCGGGAATCGGCTTGCGACTCCCGACGCCCAGGGCGTCTCCTGCGGTGGTTAGGGGCGTGAGGGCGTCTCTGTTGCGTCTCCCTCAAGCGTTCCGCCTCCTCCTTCGCGAGCATTACTGCTTCGCAGAAGGAGGAGACAGCTTCCCATGCCCTCTTGCTCCGTAGCATGGCCTGAACCAGGGCCGGACGCGAGAGAACGCCACCGCTGATCGACTCCACGAGGACACGGCGGTGCTCCGCCCAAGCGGGGCAGACCTCCACCGTATGCTCCACCGTGTCCTCCGGGCGATCCACACAATGGTGACACCCGGGCGTTTCCTCCCGCCTTATCCTGAACAGGAACCTCCCGAAACAGCCATGTCCGGTGAGGACCTGCGTACGGCGGAAGGTGAGGACGCCCTGGCGCCTCTCAAGCCACTCCTCAAAGAGGGGCCTTAACCACTACTTAAGTTTGTCGCTGAGTGACTGAACAAGCAATGTAAAATCACAAAACGATACTTTATTAAGCGGATGCATCGCGTAGTACGGCCGCTATTTCTTGCGACGAGTTAGTGCTGTGCTTATGCAGATCCAGTATCGACAACAACGTCGATTGACGAATGAAATATTGCTTTTAAAGTTTATTTTTCAATTTGTCAACCTAAAACGGTTAGAAGATCGATGTGAAATAATGTTTATTACTTATTTTAATTATTTTACAGCGTGGTAGAGAAATGCGTGACTAACATTTTGACAGAAAATGCCACCCCAGTAATGCCAAAGTGTCAAGTGCTGCACAAATACCTTCACTTTACAGGTCATTGACTAAACACCATAGCAGGGTACAACAATACCTCCTGTTTCAATACGCTATGACAGCCTAAACCAACGTCACCAGATTTTTGGTTTACTTAATAATTTATATTTACCTTAATTTTTTCTTTAGGAAGGGCATGCTGTGGATGTATAATGTATTTTATTTACAGGACTACAAAAAGAAAATATAATACAGTAAATGGGAGAATCGATAACTTTCCGATTTAGTCAATCACTAGCGTAAATGTAAAATAAATTGCTTTTGCACAGCTCAACGATAGCGACCGATGTTTTTGTGTGCGTAAGTTGTACGGTGCATGGTAAATACACGCTGTGTTGATGAGATAAAGTTTATAATTGACTGTGTAGTACGTACTGATTTAAGAAATGCGGGTGTGTGCGCGACTGCGTATCTATTGCCTTTACTGAACTGCATGTGTAGTAGTTGCCGTGTGGTAGGGGCAAACTGGAGACACAGGTTTCCGATATATTTTCGTTTACACGCCATATCTCCTTGTTTATTATATCTATGGTTATGATTTAGGCCTTGGGTCATAGACGTAAAGGCCACATTCCGTTTATTTTCCTAGGGTAAGTTCAAATTTTGCTAGGTACTTCATAAAAATTAAACAAACAAATAACCAATGTCATGATTTTATTGTATAAATTATAATACAGCGGATAATTTAACGTTCAGTAAATACAGGTGAATTCTAATGCGGTTTTATAATCAAACAAATAGTTTTTATTTATAGTGATACTCATAACTACTTAGTAGATTTTGCTAGAATTATTTATCGACTGGTATTAAATTGTACTGTAAAATCTTCTACATGTATTTTGAGTTTCTGCAGTAATACACACGGTGAACTTAAATGTGCACCTCGCTGGAAAAGACTCTTCGCCTTCTGCCTAGCGAGAGTTGAACGTCAGTGTCATCCTTTTACTTCGCATATTCAGATGTTTGTTATAGATTTCTCACCGCTCTTTAACAAGCGCTCGGCTACGCGGAACTGGCAACGCCCTGAGCCGAGTGGTCAAAACCCAATAACGCGCTTTTATTCAGGTATTCATTTAGATGTCGTCTAGTGTCTGAGAAAATGGGCATTGGGAGTTATAAATGCCAGTATTAAGAAGCCTATATCCAGCAATGGTCAGCTTTTTAATCATCATCATTTCAGCCGAAAGATGTTCACTGCTGAACATATATCACCCATAAGTGTCGCCACATTGTCCGGTCCCGTATGTCTCGCATCCATTTTAATGGATCAAAATCTTACAGTGCAATTTAATAACCTCCAATCGAATATAAGGTGAAAAATATATATCATTTTAGTGCGTGCAGTAATATAGTGACTTAAAATTTAGTAAATTCGCTTAAATATAGTGTTCATGTTGTATTAACTTCATGTTTGTTCAGTTAGAAGATTAAATAAATTAAAATCCAGATAAAAGCCTTACATGATTTCGTTTTATTATAAAAAAGTTTGATATTCTAGGCATGGCAACATTACCAAAAATATTTTGCTATAAATAATTTTCAAAGATCTTTTTACAATAGTTATAAATTAAAGTTTTAATGTTCAGTAATATGACTAAAAGAAAAACAGGGTATTATAATATCTACCATTTTAATTTCATAAATGCGTGTTGCCATGTAATTAAAAAAAAAAACAAAATACGTAAATCAGAGCATAAAAAAACTGTAGATTTTGTACAAATTAATATTTCAATTAGGTATCTTAACTAGTAATATGCATAAAATTCAAATGTAGTATGCGAGTGATACTTTGAGACATATTTTTCTGAATTTGTTTAGCGATGGGACTGTGGACAATCTTTGTTAGGGCAGTCTGTACCGATAACTGGCTAATATTTATGGTACTAGTGAGAGCAAGTGACGGAGTTATACAGCACGCATATCACTATCCCTTTTTCACAAAGGAATCATGATGGCATTACGAGGTAATAGTAAGTTTTTCTTAAGCAATATCTCTCGCATACCACCTTCAATTCACAATGTTAACTAAACTATATCTTAACGTTCACAAATTAACAAATCGACCACACTAACATACAATCATAACATAACAAAACATACTATTTAACATTACTTATAGTTTTCCAACTCATGCATTACTCTTTATCGTTAATTTTTTTTAAACCATCGATTTCTGAAACCTTCATTGAGAGAAAGAGAGCTATTCGTGACGTATAGACCAATCTCTTTTCCTTCTCTCTTCATCAATTTCATATCAAGTTTCTATGAGATTTTGATTGAAAATTAAATTTAATCTTTCAGAAATTGAGGGTTTCGAATTGTTTTTATCAGTCACTGTTATAAAATCAGGCCCAGTGCGGGTAAGTTGATTGCACATATCTATGATATTTTGGTTCTAGGATATGCATAGCAAATAGAATATTGTCAGTATGTTTGTGATCTTTTCACTGGTAAACAGCTGAATCATTTTAGATACAATTATTGATAGAGATATTTCGTTTCCTTGCAATGTCATTTATAAAGCGACTGATAATAAACAATTTTAGTCATTGCCATATCAAAATAGTGATTTAGTCTTTCTCGTTACTGTACTCTCCTAAAGTACAAACCTATTATAAACACAGGGAACATCTATCTCGGTTCTACTAACCTTCTCACATAAATCCAGTCATCTTTTAGGATAGGACATAACTAAGGATAATAGGGATGACAACAAATTTGTTTTTGTTTATCAGGAAAACTAATAAAAAAATATTGGTCACGTATTTTTCTTTCAAACAAAAAGTTACGACAGATGACGCGTTGGTACAGTTTTTACTCACAAGTGACGTCACAAGCCCCCACTCCTGGACTTTGATGCGTATTT
Source organism: Orthosia incerta (assembly GCA_948252205.1). NCBI lineage: Eukaryota > Metazoa > Arthropoda > Insecta > Lepidoptera > Noctuidae > Orthosia > Orthosia incerta. The sequence continues at coordinate 16,664,820 of OX411765.1, forward strand.
GTAATTATTTATTGATTTGATAATGCAAAAAATACGTGTCCAATTTTATTTGGTAATTTTACTGACGGACTGAATAGAATGATCACTTTTCTACCCAGGAATCATCCGTGTTTTCACACATATTTTATGCCATTTTTGTCGGACGCGCCTGAACGTTCACATCTAGAGACGGCGTTATCAAAACTTTCTATACAAACAGTGTGTATTCTATGAACTGTGGGTTTATGAGTCTTATTTGTGCCAAAAGATCCGAATCAAAGCTTTTTATCTCGTTTCTTCAACTGTGCTAGTGTCTTTAAATAGGAAATCGCCATTTTAATAAATGGTTTTAATAATTTTACCCGGGATGTGTCAGACAAAATTAAAAATAAAATATTGAGCAGTTACATTAGATTTTTCACGTATTCTCGTACATATTTTAATATTATGCTATTTCAAGCTTAGGCAAGCGTGCTAGCCGCTTTGAAACGACTTTTTAAGTTTATATTATAGGTATTTTTTATTTGATCTTGCCAATAGTGCTAAGAAAATAAAATCGTAAAAGTTTAAACATTACCCACAGTCAAACAGTTGAGCCAAGAACAACTATCTGTAGGCCATACAAGTATTTGTTCCATGTGGGAATCGAACGCGCGACACGCAGAGCAGCAGCCGATTGCTCAACCACCGAGCAAACCCACAAATAGTCATTAGAACATTATTGATAATTTGATACCAATCACTAATTGCGTGTTACTATAAAATTTAATCCCATCTTGTCTTAATTTGTTAACATTATTAGAAAGATCAATTAAATTCAACTATAAGTGAAGAAAAATGCAAACAGCTTAGTAAAAGTTTCTATATTATTTAATTTATTACAAAATTCGGTAAAAATTTGTTGTTATAAAGAAAAAGTATCAAGATTATTTACAGTAATATTATTTATTCATCTAAGTCAATATGTTCTCTCATCTCTTCAAGCAATATAACTTTAAACGCGTTAAGATGAACTTTTTAAACTATTATGCAAATTTTCCATCAAATCTCACCAAAATCGGTTCAGTAGTTAATAGACGCCAAGTCAAGATGTAAAAACAAACAGACAGTGTGAAGGGATGTTACAAGTACTTAAAAGCATGTTGTGATTGGTTGAATAAAATATCAATAACATCATCTTGATACTTTTTCTTAACAGTAGGCATAATTTTTATAATTGGTATTTCTGTCTAACAGTACATACAATTTTAGGCGCATATTATATTTACAATATATAGCGAAAATGCGACAGTATGTTGTACAAACATGATTAGAAATAAATAATTATTAATTTTACAGGAATGTGCAAAATCGTATTTCATATATTTTAATTAGGTTTCTTACACACGAACGATTTACTTAGTTCATAATATTGGTAAAAAGAAAAAAAGTGTAATTTTTTTTTAAATTATTGAAATTAATATTTTTTCGTAGAATTCGTCGCTCGTGCGTAAAGGTCATTATGTTATAGTAATGAATGAATCTTTTTAAATGATTTCTTTTTATCATTTACAATTTTAATCGATATGTTTAACAATTAAATTAAAAACAAAATCAAATAAAAGAAATACATTTATTTCATAATTCCTTCATTTTCACTGCAACTAAAAATTCATAGAAAACAAAGAAAAATCCTTTTCAGATCAATTGAAATTGTAAACAATAAAATAAAAGTGAGTAAAATGAATTAAAAACAATAATTTATTGGGGATTAAAAAAAAATATTAATACGATTCCATATTCCTACAGGCTTGAGTATCATAATTTCATTATTTTTTAAATTACATACATTTTCATACAAAACTCATATTTTCATAGGACTTTTTTTGTTTAACCAAATTATCTACTACACTTATTTGTATGATATTTTGTACAATGATTATAGATGTTAGAACTTTGCTTACATTCCGAGGGAAACGGCGTGAAAATGTAATAAACAATAATTCAAATAAGTATTCACAAAACCACCAAGTCGTTACGGGTAGTCGGAAGCCAAAAAATATGACAAACCAGTCTTAAAATCCCTGGCACGTAAGTTGGCAAGAGTCGTTATATGCGCTGAAGTCGTTTTATAGGTCTCTTTGGTAGTGAAGCGGGGCGCGGGGAACGTTTAGCACCGTTCCGAGCGCGCGATTGGTTGGTTAGTTGACACAAGGATCGACTGACCAATCGTGTCGCGTCCACGTTTCGTTCGCTCTATATGGTGGTTGGTCAGTTTGCGGAATATGCGCGAACTTACCCCCAGTACGCCAAAACCTTGTCAATTTACGTGCCGTGCATTATACCAACTGGCATCGTTTTACCCGGTAACTGAATTGTAAGGCTTAGCACGTATTGCGATTTTTCTACCTGTTCAGAGTTCAAAATATTTGCGCGAAATGTATCCGCGCCGCGGTGCGGTGGATTCTGTGGCAAAACGCGGCTTTCTTACGGTATTATTTCCGCGCGATTTTTTTAACGCAATGCGTGCAGCTTCATAGAATGCCATGTGTCGCAGAATGTGCGGCAAAAAATCGCGCGAATAAAAACCGCAGTTCGTGTTAAGCCTAAGGATTAAATAAGCAATTGCTCCATATAATATACTGGGATTGCAACTACAACATAGTTGGGATTGGCAGGCCCCCTCTCACCTGATTCTAAGCGATGATATGGTCGACGATGGAGCACACTTGCCTAGAAGTAACCTATTCACTGCCAAACCTGGTTATAGCTATCTCGCTATCTAGGCAATCTTCACGCCATTCCTCTCAGGTTGTAAGCAGGATCATACAAGCATAGTTTAGTAGATATATTCAATAGTTTAGTTATTCTAGGGGTAGTGTGATCAGCTCTCCTCGACTATAGAGTCGTCAGATCGCTCGGTACTCATGCAGTCTCCTTTAGGGGCGACCTTCGAAGGCTTCGCTGTTTTGCCGACGAAGATTTCTACCTCCTGTAATTAGAGAGAAGAAGGTTTTAGTGGATGACAAACAAGGGGAAAGCAAAGCTGATGGTAGGTAGTTGCCGCCGCCTATAGATGAATATCTGCTATACAGAAGTATCGCAAGAAGCAAGCTGAAATGAGTCATGTGTGTGGCACCCATCAAATCGGAAACCAGCATCGCTTCTTGGTCGCAAAAGAAGGACGGCAGGGATACTTTCTCTGAAGATTCTTTCAGAAGGAACTCTTAATTTTAGTTTTTCTTTAACGACAGTGTACCTAAGAATACCTACCCGACCTTGACCTTGGACTGCCTGACCTTGGGTTAAACCAACCATAAAGACCCATTGATAACACTTTATTTTCAGTGGTGGCAGAAGTTAGTGTACTTGGTGATGTGGAGCAACACGGGGCAACTATTCAAGAAAAAATAGACTTGATGTCGCCCTAAGAATCGTTTCTGTAATCATTTCGCCATAAAGAGATCATAATGTATGGTGGTTTTGCTTTGCGTGTGGCACTACAGTACGACCCAATCTTCTTGGCCGCTCTGATGTTGGTTTGTAAATCTCATACTAAAACAGCCCATGCCATGCACACCGGAAGGCCCACGTACAGCACGGCCAAGAAAATTGGGGAGTACTGTAGACTTCATTAGTTAATATTGATTGGATGGGTGTTAAAAGTAAAGTTAGTGTACCGACCTGACTGCCTTCAATGCCCATGTCTCTGTTGTCGTCGCTGCTGGTGCCGGGCGCCGCCGCACGCGCAGCCATCTGTCGCTCGCGGGCTACACGTCTGGAAACAACCACAACATAGATTACAATATTAACTATATAACGGGTTCCCAGCGCTAACAAGGAAAATTTGGTTCAAATAAATGTCACTAGATGGCGAGATATGCATCGATTTGATATTGTGTGTCAAATTAATATTTTCTAGAATTGCTCATAAAAATTACATGTTCTTGTTTAATCGACTCTCCTTATGGTGGCTGACTACCGATTGGATCAGTTAGAACTGACCGTGTGTGGGAGTGGATTGGCATGACAGTTATACTTGACGGCACAATCGAATTTCGATTCTTTTGGCTTGATCATGCCTATTGGACCGTGTATGGCGCTCGGTGATCGTCAGTAAAGTCAGGTCAAGATTTATAAATCTTGACCTGACTTTACTGACGAGATAGCGTTTCTTATAACAGTGTCTTGCTACTTAATTAGAGGAGTAACTAACGTTGGAAGTGCCATGTAAGTTTCTTAATTCATTCGTAAATAATTACAATAATCTTTTAGCGTAATCCTCAATTCTTTTAATTTTATATGAGTAAACTGTTTTCTTTTCATTAACCACTGTTTGCACCAATCTGAACGTTTTCTTTTTTTTTTGTTTCATTTTCACGAGTAAAATGACTAAAACATAGTCGACTGTCACGGGTGACGCCATGGCTTCAACTGAACGTCGTCGCTGCCGATTGGACAATTTAAACTGATCGTGTGTGGTGTATGTAGACGAACTGCAGATTGGATCAAGCCTACAGCGTCATGCCGATTTACATTTCAAAGATTCTTATTCTTTTAAATTTCTGAGGCATGACACAATTTATTTTTAATTTGTATTGTTACACATTTTGGTACATTGAAACTGTAAAACGAAAACCGCTAATTACGTCGGCACGGTTTCTTTGTGTGGAATGGGCATCTGTATGCTAGTATTATATTATCTGTGACTATATTAACAAAACAGTCGGATTAGCCCGTTTTCTGGTAAGAAATAAAAGACGAGCACACATTATTTCAAATTATGCGATTGGGTGTTGAAAATGCATGCAAGCAATCACAGCACTTGCAAAACGTTTGACAAATTGTCACATACATTTTGCGATAGTTGCCGTTCCAGAAACTGGGGCTTGCTGTGCTTCAAGTTTTGATTGGTTCACAATGACCGCAAGCAGAACGCACTAAGTCAAATGGGTAGATGGATTTATAATTACGACTGTAACAGATTTATAAAAAATGCTATGACAGGGGTTTGCCAAAATTATTTTAAAGTGTAATGAGTTTACTTTCTGGAGATGGGTTAAACAGGTTGTAAATTACATTTAAAATGGGGTATAATTGAATGTGTCTTACTGTCTTTCAATTCCAAGTTGAGAGAGCTAATAACAGCAGAATTAAAAGATAAACTATATAGTTTAATTTTATTTATTTATACAGGCTAATTTTCAACTCAATGACTACCTTTTAAGTATTGATAAAAATGTAATTCTAAAGATTTAGTGGACGGAAAGCACGCTAAACCCGTCACGACAACAGACAAGGCGAAAAATGAATAATTAAAATTTAAAAAACCCCCGACACAAACACCTTTAAAAAGCCTCGTACTCGCGTCGGGGAACCGCCGACGCTTACAGCATGTTCTTAGAAAAGTAATCAGCTTAATCAGACGAAAAACGGTAGTTACGTCGGCACGGTTTCTTTGTATGGGATAAGGCATCTGTATGCTAGTATTATATCATCTGTGGTGGCGGTATAGATGGCCCGGTGTCGCTTACCAACACCAGCAGGTGAGATAGTGGTCAAGAGCGAGCCTACATAATATAATACAAGTCACCTCCTCAGTTCCAGCATGGCCTTCCTGTCGGCCTCCCTCTTCTCGGCGGCCAGCCTCGCCTTCTCGTTCTGTACGACAGGCGTGACGCGCGCGCGGCGAGGAGTCGACGTCACGGGTGTGGACGGGACTGGCTTCACGGGGGCTGCTATCTGGAATTGTGGAGAAAAGACACGATTATTGACGGCTTTACAAAAGCAAAATCCCATCTGTTGAATAACACGTCAGCGGTTTCTCGTAAACTGTAAAAATAACCCTTACTGCTAGGACATAAAAGCGCTGTCGATATCAAGTTAGACATGCAAATGACTGACTGTACTACAACTTAAATGTTGAACTATGGCGTTAACTCTGTAACCTATATTTTTAATTGATGGCAAACAATCGTTGCCGTATTAAAGACAAAATTGGAATAAGACGCGAGCCTGGTATTACACTGGCACCCATACCATTTAAACCTGCTAGTTCAACAAAGCCAGACTTGGCGGCAGAATTAGGTACGGTGGTCATATTTGCCCAGATGAGTACCTTTACAAAGAGCTAATAATTATTTGATGGAGTGCCTTTACAAAGAACTAATAACTATTTGATGGTCAGCCATCCTATTTGTGGCCTAGCTTTCCTCCTGCCAGTTGTTGGCCTTTAGCACCGCTATTTGCTGGTAGTAGTATAGATGGCATCAACATTGGTGACCTGCAGGCACACCATGTCCCAGAAGTCTTGCAGGTCTTCGACCGTGGTCACCCATCCTAATCATAACCTAGGTCATTGGTCGCTTACCTCCCGCCAGTTGTTAGCATTCACCTCTGCAAACTATGGTAGATAGTGTCCACATTGGTGACCTGCAGGCACACCCAGAATTCATGCAGGTCTTCTACTGTGGTCAGTTGGTCACCCATCCTAAACATAACCTCACTCAGGAGACGCTTACCTCCTGCCAGTTGTTAGCCTTCAGCTCCTTTATCTGTTGGTAGATAGCGTCCACATTGGTGACCTGCAGACACACCATGTCCCAGAACCCTTGCAAGTCTTCAACGGTGGTCGGGAAGGGCTCGTCCAAGCGTTCGTTTATGTTGTTGTAGCAGAGACCTGGAAATTGTTGGGCATATGGATTAGTATTTTGCTATTATTTTGGTGTAGTGGTCGCAAAAGTGATTATTGAACATGGGGTCCTCTTGGTTTCAATTTCCAGGTTTAATTGGGATTAGGGATGGGTCCGATATATCAAAACGTAACTTATATCGGATATGTGTTAGATATCATATCATATCGATATCTATATCAAAATAACCAAAATCACAAAAACTGCATCGAATCAAAACCTCTACTTGCGTGCGAGAAAGAATTTATGTCAAAACATAAAACCGTAACAATGCGAAAACGTACGAACTACGAACAAAACGCAAACTTCACAAACGATAGGAACCATATGCGCTACCTCTCTTTCTAAGTATTATATATTCTTTTATTCCTGTAAAAGAAATGCAGCAAATACGAGTTATTACAAACAATACTTCATTTGAAATAACATTAGTAATTTTTACAACCCTATTTTACAGTCCGATCAACCGATTTTAAGTTCTATCCTGTAACTATAAGGGTGGCATAAAAAGCATAAACCTGTTACCAAAACTGTTTAATACAGCGGCCATTTGACGATAACTGTAAAAGTGTGAGTTTGCATTTGCTTTAGTTTGCGTTCGTTGTTAGTTTGCTCATCTAAATAACATGTTAATTTTTGCATACTGTACTACTAATATCGATATCTGATAACCGTTTTCGATATCGATATGAAAACTGTATATCGGTTACATAACCGTTTGCGCAAAAAACCGAAAACGCCCATCTCTAGTTGGGATTATTCAAAAATTTAATTGTCAATTGTCTAACTTCCTATTACCTGTGACCTACCTTTTTATGCCATAGTGTGGAAAACAATTTATGATAAATTGTCACTGCCGTCTTTGGACAGCAGCAATGCCAGGGGTGTGTCACCTAACCTTTTATTTATTTATTTATTTAAAACTTCATGCAACATACAAGTTCATAGGCGGACTTAATGCCTGAGGCATTCTACCAGTCAACCAAGGGTGGTGAGAGAAAGAAAACTTAATTAAGAGTTATCTTTTCAAAGACAACTCTAATTTATTTCGGCTTTCCTAGACTAGATACAGAAGACATGTCGTGGCGCAAGTTGGGAGAGGCCTATATAATATTTATCGTAACTTACTGTGTACTTAGTACAGTACACAGTAAGTTATGATAAAGGTGGTATATAGGTAAAAAGTGTTTTACCTTCAAACTGCTGCATCTTCTGGGTGGCCAACAGCCTCGCCTTGCCGGAAGCTGCGCGAAGGAAACCCATGATCTCCTCGCTCACATCCTCACGGTTCTGAAACATTAGGAGACATAACTTAGCAAAAGATATACAAGAAAATTTGCAGCATTCCCTTTCATTAATAAATCACTTGCCAAAAACGGGACCCTGTTACTAAGACTCCACGATCAGTCTGTCTGTCTGTCATCAGGCTGTATCTCATGAACCGTGATAGCTAGACAGTTGAAATTTTCACAGATGATGTATTTCTAAATACAACAGAATAAAATAAATATTTAAGTGGGGCTCCCATACAACAAACGTGATTTAGTTTGCGATAGTGGTACGGAACCCTTCGTGCGCGAGTCCGATTCGCACTTGGCCAGTTTTAATACTACCCACCAACTGTATAGATATCAATACAGGATGTAAGATGACAAAATTATGGTTATATTTTCAAATCCATACACATATTTGGCTGATTTGACATTTTGAATGTTGGTTTTGCAAAAATGTATGATGCAACCAGATAGAAAAGCTTTTCTCGTGGCTTGATTCCCTTGGCCTACAAGACACCACAAAAAAGTGCATTTTGCCGGAATAAATAAAATAAGTAATTGAATCATTACTTGGATGAGCTCGTGCCTAAATAATAACAGCCGCACGGTTCGGGGTTCGGGTTACATAGCGAGTCTCAAGTTAAGTAGTTGGCCCCGGCTATCATTTAAAGATCTTTGACAATCGTTACGGGTAGTCAGAAGCCTGAAATCTGACCAGTCTTGCCAAAGGGGGTTCTTGTTACCCAGTTACTGGTCCACAACCCAGTAACTGGGTAGTTTTACTATTTTTCTGACAGAAGGTACTAGCATACCAATGGAGTTGACAACATTAATTTTGAGAGGCCTCAATTATACACATAAAGAAAGAAAAGAAAGAAAGAAAAATATTTATTTGTGACCCGCACAGGAGACACGAGATAAGAAAAACACAAACAATAATAAAAAATAAAAATAAATACACAACAACACACAACACACAACACATATAAAACACTCAACATTTACCGATTAAGGCAACAAATTAATAACAAAGATACAGAAAAATTAAACACAAAAGTCCACAAACCAATAAAATTTGACATTGATAACAGAAACTCAAGGATGCTATTTATAATATCACCTTATACCGTATCAAATTAGTCAATACCTGATTATAATATTCAAATATTATAGTCTAGAATGTTATGTTTCATTAAGTTGACGCAGGTGTTTCCAATTTCACGGTTAGCTCTTTTGTATTGGCGAGACAGAATTGCTAATTTTATAAGATCTGCTTGTATTATGATAATATATTATTGCCCATATCTTTAGTATTATGAAAAGCAAAGACTATGTCTTACCCCCTTGGCAAGACTGGTGTCAGATCTCAAGCTTCTGACTACCCGTAACGACTGTCAAATATCTTCAAATGACAGCCGGGACCAACGGCTTAACGTGCTTTCCGAGGCACGGAGGAAACTCGGTATGTTGAAATGGTCACCCATCCACGGACCGACCTCGTCAAGCGTTGCTTAACATTGATGATCGACCCGTGCGGCTGTTATTATTTAGCCACGAGCTCCTGTGATATTATGGATAGATGATATTTTTAGTTTGGAAAAATGGAAAATAACTGAACCACCACTATTTCGTTGCCTTGCCATAAGATTAGTTAGATTGATCAATGGCTACTAAAACACCAAACCAGTAGCTTTTTAGTGCACAGGTGTTTCATAATTGGTTAATGTATTTATTGACCTCTAAGACATAAATCTCACAGTCCAGTTAATATGCTAATAGAAAGAAAATGGAGCAATAACTCATTCACATAATTATTTATGCAAATTCATACACAATTGCTATTTTTGTACAGATTTAAATCTCAAAATATGGGAGCACTGCGAGCTAAAAATCTCATTGGTGTGTTACTCAAAAATCTTCTGAAGTGCAGACATGACCCATAAAAAATGATATAATGACCAGGTTTGGTTGCCAGCAATATTTCTATGGGTATAATTAAAATTCAATACTAAGGTAGGGTTGCCAATTTTGAGTTTGAACGATAGAAGAAATTACTAACATCTGCCAGCAGCTTCACCTGTGTCAAAGTCAGAAATTATCCCAAGAGGTATATATGTCTTGGGATTAAAAGTATCTTACCTAATTCAAATCAAGTTCAACTTGTATGGTTAGCTTCAGCCAAAGCCGTTCAGCCAATGAGGCGTCAAAGCTTAACAAACAAACCAACTCATATTCATGTTTATAATATCATTTTTTATGATTCTATGGTTCAAGCACAATGCACAATAATCTATAGAAATATGAATGATAATTAATGAAAGAAATGCTCTCTTGTATAGATAGACTTAGACTATAGAGTTACAATAATAAAGAATTTTGCTGCTTTCCTCATGTTTTCCTATATGGTAGTGGAAAAAAAGGTTTTATAACAATCATTTATATAATACTAGCTATCCCCCGCGGCTTCGTTCCCGTCAACTGGCTACCTACCTACTCTACCCTATCTACCTACATAACCACATTTAGTTTTTAGGGTTCCGTACCCAAAGGGTAAAAACGGGACCCTATTACTAAGACTCCGCGATTCGTCTGTCTGTCTGTCCGTCTGTTACCAGGTATCTCATGAACCGTGATAGCTAGAGAGTTGAAGTTTTCACAGATTATGTATTTCTGTTGCCACTATAACAACAAATAAAATAAATATTTAAGTGGGGCTCCCATACAACCAACGTGTTTTTTTTTGCGCACTTGGCCGGTTTTTTTGTACTAAAATTAGCCTTAACCCCAGGATGCCATCTATCTCCATGCCAAATTTCATTTGAAATCCGGTCAGTGGTTTAGGCGTAAAAAGGTAACAGACAGACAGTAATTTGGAATTTATAATATTAGTATGCATTAAAACAAGTTTCTTTTTTAAACAAGCTTTTGTATAAAAAAATGCATGGATCCAAAATTTCAGATCAATCGGACACTGGGAAGTTGGTCATAAACATGGTGGATTTGATTACACACACCGGAACAGAACCTAAATAAAACCTTGTAAAAAGAATCTTCAAAATCGGAAAATACCTGCACGAGTCCATAACAAAAACACAGGTAATCATCATATTCCAAATCTCTACCATTGAAAAACCAACCAATTTAAATCAGGCAACCCTAATCAACCACAAACCGGTTTGTCAGACCGAATTTAATTGTTGAAACTAAACTATAACAATTAGATGCGCCTTTAACGGACAAGGTCTTCTAAACTATTATAGAAGAGAGGCCATTCAGATTTTGTGGTCCATTCAAGGATAATGAAATCAAAGTTTTATAATACCTGGGTTTTTTTTTTTGGGTGTGTATCATTATAATACTAGCTGTTCCCCGCGGCTTCGCTCCCGTGGGCCACCCCACAGGACCCGTTTTCGGGATTAAAAAATAGCCTATGTCACTCAGGAATAATGAAGCCATCTATAGGTGAAAGAATTTTTTTGAAAAAAAAATTAACTCTTAAGAAACTACTTCATAAGCTTGAGAGTAGGATCAGAGAGCTTTATGTTTCTATCTGTCTGAACGGTATTGAAGAACTTAGATCCAACCGTATGTACAGTTTTCACGAATCCATCATTGTAATCGTCCACGGAGCTCCCTAGACATTCGAAACGATTCTGTAGTTCGAGCTGAAATCTCTCAGAGTCTTGTACCTGGATCAGTGCTGGACGGAGCGTGGACTTCATCAGTCGATACCTTTCAAGCTTGATATTAATGTTCAATGTGCCTCTTACCATGCGGTGATCGCTCCCGGTTTTCACCTAATTGATCACACAGACATCATTGAACATTTGCTTCTTGGTTGACATGATGAAGTCGATCTCATTTTTCGTCGCACCATCGGGGCTCTGCCAGGTCCACTTCCTGTGTTCACGCTTTCTGAAGGAGTTCATCATATAGAGGCCCTCCTTCTCCATAAAACTGGCCAGTAGGTTACCCCGGTAGTTCCGTCGTCTAACTCTAAATTGCCCCACTTGTTTGCTAAACCGTTTTTACTCTTCGGGTGCGGAACCCCAAAGTTAACGTGTTTTTTTTTTCCGAGATATAACGTAGTCTATGACAATCAGTCAAATAAATCAGGTATTGGTGAAAGAATTTTGTGTATTCTGATCTTTATTTCCTGTGATTATCTCCTACAAACAAATAATTTTAACTCTTTATAATTTTAAATTTCGAACTATTCTAGATATTTTTTTAAGATATCGTGGACTCTCTCGCCTTGGGAAAGGTAATAATGGAGAATATCAAACTCCTACGCGAAAAAACCATACAATGGCAGTTGCTCCATAGGCCATAGCTTTAAATAATATTATCATGGTGATGATAACTCACCTGTAAGTCCTCCAACTCCTTCTCAGCGGTAGCGGCAAGCGCCAACAGCCTCTCGGTCTCCTTCTTCTCCAAATTCAAGAAGTAATGCGCATCCTTCACCACTTCCGCTCCATTCGAACCACCATTTACACTAACTAACACGGGCTCATCACTTCCACCATCAAGTTTTATCACAGAAATACCATTTGTTACCGACACGGCACTTTTATCATCCTCTTTTTCAGTCTTTTCCACCTTAGGAATGTCTTCTTCAATCTTTTGCGGAGACAGATCACTTTTCACACACTTCTTTGGCGATAGGATTGGCAACTGAGCTCGAAACTCGGGCCTTAAATGCCTTAAAACTGGTAGGGACACACTACTGTCCATTTCTCCATTTGGACTCGTGCAAACCTGGTCTATATCCGTTTCTTCGTATTTTTTGGGCAGCCTTTCTGGCGTATTTAAAGACTTCTCCGTCAATACTTTAGGCTCATCGTCTTCGCTGGAACTTTTCAATTTGTGGCGCTTCTGGTTAAAGAAACCTTGAGCTAAAGCGCCAGGCCCGTAAAGCCTTTCCACCCGCTGCTGAATGAAACTCTTCATAGGACTTGTAAGCTGTTCCCCATTCTCCTTCGTGATTTCCACTCGTTTGGACACTCCATTGGACGAAATGGTGTACGACTCGGAGCTGAACCGAGTCTCTTTACCATTAGAGGTTACAGTCTTCCTGAAATTCGTCTCCGAATAACTGGATTTGAAGGTAACCTCCTTCGAGTTGTCCACCTCATCGGTTTTGTGAAGCATTGAGGTCGCGAAGTTCTTACTCTCGCTTGAGATGTAGGGACGGCTTGTAGTCGTCATGTTTCCTAGGAAGTCGTTCTTCAACTGCTTATTTTCGGCCGCCATGTAGACATTAAACGGTGACGTAGCTAAGTAAGGGTCTGTGTGCGCCTTGGTAGGCGCTTTCTGTGTCAAATCGGCACGCGTATCATGAGGACCGAATGTTGGGACCAGCAGCTTATTGGCGCTAACAGGAACCGGGACCAATAGAGAGTTATTTTCGCTTCTGTATTGGTAAGTATGTGTTATAGGCCTTATGGGGGAAGCTTCCCGACTTTTGTTGATATCCTGCCTCAATTTCGAATCATAAGTAGTAAGATTCGTGTATCCATTGACCGAGCAAGCTAGGTTGAGATAGCTCGGTTTTTTATGGGATAGATCGTCTCTTTTCTTATGATGTCCCCTTGATCTGTGGCTTGAAGTGTCTACGTAGACTTTAGGGGGTGGTTTTAAGAGATTCTCAGACTTCCTAGGGGTTGGTGTGGTGTCTTCTGGGGTCCGGACTGGTGTAGCCACGGGGGTGGGGCTGGCTAGGTAGTTAGGCTGAAGGTTGGAACCTGCCCGTTCTTGGAGTCGTGATGTGAATTCTCGGATTCGGCTCGTGGTGGAAGATGGTGTTAGGAGATTCAAGCTTCCCGATGTGGTATCTGGAATGAGGAGAAATTTGGGAATTAGATATTTAATTAACAATTTAATGTTTATAATTTTTTGGCAACATAATTAGGCTAGACGGAATGGCAGAGGCCTAATTATGGTTAGTTTTTGTTGTAAGTAGTTAGCTTTTCCTACTATACCTGTCCCCATACCATGACGTGTCAAAACTATCATGGTTCGGCTGTGAAAGACGCACACTCAAAATAAACTATATTGGGTCAGCTTTCCTAACTGGATCCATAAGAATACTAGAATATGATGACAAAATTCTCATAGCAAGTTTTGGATTGACACAATTGTAATCAGTCTAGATAAGACATTATTTTTAATTCTTAAATAAAACTAGCTTCTGTTTAATTTATAGTTACATATTTATGATTCTAAGAAACCATCAACCTCAGCAAATAAAACTTAAGATATGCCATCTGAACTTACCTACATTTTTTATAGATTTTGTTCAGCATGACCCTGCAGATTTAAACATCATACCAATATTTAAAATGTTTCTAGGAAATTCAAATAATCCATAGATAACTAAATCAGTATTAATATTTAAAGCATTTAGAAATAATCCAGTATCTACAGGTTTTTATCTACTAACATTATTTCTAATTTTGTAGTTAATTATTTTATTACTCTTGAAAAAAAGCATCAAAGTATGCTATATTATAAAAACTTTCATTAGGGTTTGTAAATAACATTAAAGCAAGATACAAACATACAACACACGACATTTTACAAGTATATGAAAAAGGAAAAATAGAAACTATCAAAAAGCAAACATAAATGTCACATATACAACAAAAACAAAGCAGAAATCCAATATTATCTACCACAGAGATAATCCATAGATTAGCCGTCACAATCACACCAAATAGACCAAAGAGTTTGAAACACTACTTAAAAACTTCTTTGACACTCACAAGCATGAAAAAGAAGGTAATAATCACACATTTTGAATTTAGAAGCATTGAATAGACAATATATGAGAGGAAAAGAGGTATAAATTATTATAATTACCACACAGCATGTTTTCTGTGTATCTTATCAACAAGATATGAGATTAGAATGTGCGTGGGACTATTATAATGATGTAAGAGTAGATAAAATGCTTGTGTATGTGAGTGTGTTGTCATTGAACTGATTGGGAAGAAGGTTGAACTTTAAGTTGCGATTGAATGGGGTATGGCAGTTATGAAATATTGTTACTATATATAAACACAAGTCGAGATTGTCGATTCATATAGACCTAATATATTTTTAAATAACCCAACTGCAAGTAACACGGGACAAAGTACGGGCAGGAAGATGATCAAATAGCATGTGAAAAGGTCCACCTTCTCTTTTCGGCTCTATCTATATAGAATGACCATCAGGAATCAGTGGAAATTTTGTGACAAAGACTTTCAATAGAGCAGTGGAGTAATTGCCATTGGCAAGAGGCACAAGTATGTTTGCTAAAAGTGAGGTCCTGATTTTGACTCCCAGATTTAGCAAAAAGTTTAGTTTACCATTATAGATTCTCAGTAACAGTCGTAGTCTGGATTTGTGCTGTCAAATAATTAATTCAGATTTTTAATACAACCTTGCCTGCGATCGCAGTAGACCAGGAGAAGGGGAAGGGTGGTCTCTGCCCTCCAGTGGGACAACACAAGCTTATAATGAATAATTAATTAATGAATCCTTGCACTGTATTTTTATAAGAGTTACAAGAATACTGGTGAAACGTGATAGTACTACACTCTTTTACCTAGCATAAATGTCTACACAATATTTTGCAAACTTATAACAAGTATGAAGCAAGATAAAAGTGCTAGTAAACCCATATGCTAATACAATCACTAAAGAAGAAGTTGACCAGTCCAAGTCACCGCCTACACACGAAAATGACTCATATGTCAATGCTGTATGTATGTATGTCAACTATTTCTTTGTCTGTTTGTTTATTTCTTAAGGCATTGCAATCACATTTGCAATTGTGATTTGTAATCTTTTTTTTATGTAATGTTAGATGAGGCTGCGGCTTCACTTAGGCTTTTTACCTTATACATTGAAATGGTCTCTGTGAATGGTTATACACAAAAGCATCTTTCCACACTCTGCACAGTGAGCCAACAAAGTATGGCAATTTTTTTGAAGAATGTGGGTTTTAATCCAAAAGGGCTTTGTGATTTTAATCATAAACAGGATGAAAAAAGTTATTGTCTATTTTCTTGCTGTAAACGCTATTGGCTATTTCTCAAAAACTTAAGGACAGAATGTCTCCTGTAGTTACTAGGGTTAATGTGCAGTCCTTACTGTCCATATCATGACCCTGACCTACAAAGTTTGTGGTAATGTGAGAAGAAAAAGAAAAGTATTTAGTTATATTGGCTAGACAGAGAGAGTATGAAACTCATTCTTTCCATATATTAACAATTAAACTGAATTCAAAAATTATTAATGTCAAAGTAATAAAAAACTGAATTTACTATCTGACTTTGAAAAGAGAATGGTGACGGAATGTATTGCATAAAACAATTACATAAAAATCAAGGGCCCAAACATTAATTATAAAATTTTATGAGTTTTCATTCAAAATCCATCTTATTGTAAAACATTTTTATTTGGAAATCATTCCATTTAAATCATTAACTGTATGAAATAATAGTTACAAGAATTTATTAATGCCATGCATTACTCATGTAATTTGCTCTGCATTGTTCAACATGAACACAACAATAATCTGATTGCTATAAGAGATGTTTGTTTTTTTATCTACGGTATCAGCTTCTTTTACTCTCACTGCAGATGAATGTCTCTTCTCATACAGGGAAGAAAAAATAATTAAACACCACCCTCGCTCACTGCGAATAAGCAATTTCTGACTGTTGGTCCAAAGAACAATTTTGAAAAGAAAAAGTTATGGATACAACTGACTGAAGATTTTTTAACATTTAAGTGCAACAATCTTGAGTGCCATGTTATGACTGATTTGTCAATATAGATAATAATCATCGGTACATTGATTAAAAAAGATTAAGATAATTTCATCACTCAAAAAGTAACCTATTGATAAGATTTAGTTTAAAACTTTTGATATGATTATGAAGTCCATGCAATAGCTATTAAAGCATAAATTATGTAAACAAACAACTACTTTTAAATGAAATAGATACAATAAACTACACGTTTTTTGACTAAATTGAATAGAATTCCAGAAAGTTTTGTAAGTCTGTAATGTATTCAATGTAATATACATTCATACGGATGTATTTTATTTCATGTTCATATTATAAAGAAAAAGTGTCTGTATCAGTAAATATTTAAATAAAGAACGAAATCATGCAAATATACAGAAAAATAGATGAATCGTTTTCTGTGAACTAATAAAAATACCTAATCTTATTAGTCATCTACGTTAAGCCAATTGGAAAAAATATACTACGTTATGCTGTTTTAGTCAATTTCATCATCCAGTTTTATATTAATTACAAATTCTCGATAAAATTAATTGCTTCGACAAAAAGTACGGTAAAAGTAATTCTGTTAAATCCTTTTTGACCCTGAAAACCGGCTCACAACACTTACCGATCGCTTTCAACACACTTAAACTGAATTACACAACAATTATAATGTTAATTTAATCAATTTTAAACATTATTAAAATCACATTTTTCACTGAACTATTTTACGACAATATGACATCAGTTCACAAAGAAATGTCAACGTTTTTATTTTTTTTCCTCCAGTCGACGACGCACACCCGTTTGCGGCCAGTCCGCTCCGTTCCGTTTCACGGTCGGCAAGTTTCAGAATCAGATTCGTTATTCACAGATTGTTACAATATATTGTATATGCGTTGTTAAAAATTTGCGAAATAATTTCATCTCAGGTGTGTGTTTAGGTGCGTAGTCATAAGCAATATGACGGCAATGACCGAGCTATAAGGTGTGCGTGGGCAGAAAACGAGGTCGATACATAGATTATCCATACGTGTACGCGTATCTCCGATTGTCTTTTTGTTTGTGAATTGCATTTTGCAATCAGGCATCAGCATTGTTTGTGACTTCTATGCACACGATGACCTAGATTTATGTTTTTTTTAAACATTAGGTAAGGTATTTCTATGACGTTTTTGTTCATTTGATCGGTCTAGGCAACGTTGAATTAAATATTCGTTATTTCCGCTGGAAATGAGTAATGTTGTTTGAGGACATTTTACTTGAATGCCTACTATACTATATTAACATCTACTAAATAACTAACTACGCTAGCTATATGATTCTGAAATGATTAGATTACGCGAATATACTCAATATAGAAATGTGAAATTCGCGCGCTGTCTCGTTTTACGTTCGGTTTCACACAAAACTTTTAACACATTTACATGTTCTTGTGAAAACAAAACCAAACATTTGTGAAGCTAAAAATAAAAGCGCTCTTCTCGGTGATTTACGAGCCGAAGACGTATATACTTAAACAGAGAGCAATCAGAAGATGTCGTGGAGGAGGGAAAACAGACACGAAATATAAGGAGCACGATTTATTCCTAAACGTTACGGTGGATTTATACGTTACATGCCATCGATAGATCTATACGAAAACGGGTTATATAGATGTAAATAAATTATAGAATAGCATATTTCATAAATCGAAAAAAGAATAACATCACAATCACGCTACAGAAAAGGAAAAAAAGAAAACACCGATTACAGATAATAGTAAAGACATTTATTGATATGAAAATAATAATTATACTATGATAAGAGCTACTGAGTTTATTATAAAAGTTAAATTAACTAACAATGAAATAACTATGGCTGAAAGAAGTGAACTTTTTAGAATAAACTCATTCAAGATCAATATAATAAAATGAACTGAAGAAAATCACAATCACTCATGCAAACAAAATGTAAAACTCAGAAAAAAAAATGTCAAAAAAGACCAAACCTTTTTTTTTCTGAATCCAAAGACTGCAACATCAAGAACAACGATATAAAAAAGCCAAGAACACATTGACAACACTCTATTTACCTGAAAAGTCTGTACTTGCGTCGACGTCGAGGGAGCAGCTACCAATAGAATCCACTGATTTATCCATAACTTTGACTGTCAGATCCTTGGCTACCTTGACTAAATCCGACTCCTTCACTTCAATTTCATACGCTCCTATGCTGTCAAAATCATCTACATTCGATTTCGGAGACACTGTAGAACTGGGCAGTCTTATATCCGTCTCGTCAGTGTTTATAGTCAGAATAGAGTCAGGTTTCAATTCTTCAGGAGCGTTTTTGTCTAAAATCAGTGTGCTTTGACTTGTAAATGTACTGCGAATAGGCTCAATGTATTCAACGTCCTCATCAAAGAAAAGATGGTTTGTATGCCCGCTAGGGCCTTGCACATTAGTTGCGTCTTTAGGTACAGCGTCAATAACAGTTTGTGTCTTGTGAATATTCTTATAGTAATGGTTTTCTAGCTTTTCTAACTGTCTTCGCGTATCTGACTGCTTTTTCCTTACAGAGTCTATTATTACTGGTAAATTAAGGAGGTCTGGAGTCTTATCTCCATTATTCTCACGTTTAAACAGCGGAGAATCATCACTTTCGAGCTCAAAACGTTTGTATTTCGAGGAGCAGTAATCGTCTATGGACGAGGTGTCAGACTTTTTCGAGTCAAAAAAAGTATCGAGAGAGAAAAATGATTTCCGTTTCTTCTTTGGTTGGGATGTTTTATTAAAATTTGGGGCAACGAAAGGGTCTGCTTTATATTGTTGCACACAAATATTGCTTGTGTTTACCAAAGACTTAGGTCTTGTCTCTTTGGGGAGGCTCACAACACGATTCGTTTCTACCTTTCTGGAATCTAAGCTCAAAGTCTTTCGGAATCTTTCATTCAGGTTCGCTAGTAAAAAATGTCTCCTCTCCGTCGACTTTGGGGTGACATTGTAGCTCTGCTTACTACTCGAAGGCTGCGAATGAGGAATGTGTTCTGTATATTTGAATTCGATGTCGTTTTCCGAAAAGTCTTTAGGTTCTTCGTAGTGTTGTGTGCCTGGTTCTGGTCTTTGAAAAGAGAACGACCCCCGAGTGGAGCTCTCTTTTCTGTCACAAATGCAGCTGCCAACACAACTTAGCTTCATGCATCTTTCTTCTGGTTCTAAGGAAACCTCGTGGTCATTGGGAATGTATGTATCTGGTTTGCTCTTATGGACTAGGAGGTCCTGTCTAATTTTCTCGAGCCTTTCGTCTCCATGGAGACCTCTGGTGTATTTTGACTTTAGAGGTCGGAAAAACCTTATGGAGCCTGAAGTGTGCGGTTCTATGGAGCGTCTTCTGATAAAGGATGGTGAGTCTGAGATCTTATTCACGCCTAGGAGTAGGACAGGCGATTTCTTGTCCTCCTCGTCTGGTAGATCGCTGGAAAGAAAAGGTGCTGGTCAAAATGTGTTTTAAACTATTGTGTAGTGACAAGTGTTCCAAATTGTGGCTGAAAGTGATTTCTGCAGAAAGCATTTTCTTCTACCCAAAAAATATTTATATTTTAAGTGCTTATTTATGCGTAACTTTTTGCAATTATTTGGAACATTTGTCAAGAAAAAGCTTATAATGAATAATGGTCGTGTTTTAAACATGAATAGAAAATGGTATTGTCGCATAGGCCAGTGTTATTCTTTGCAAACATGCAGAGTGTCCATTGTATCTCTAATCAAACTATTAGATAAGAAAACAATAAGGTTGCCTATAGGTATATTTAAAGCGGAGAAGACGAGAAGTGGTATAAAGTGCGCGATCTTCTGGTGTTTAAATGTCGCTGTTGGTAAAAAGTTGTGAATTTGTCTGTGGAAATTGTATTGCAAAAACGAAATGGCGGTATTCGTTCCGATTTTGGCGCGCCAATCGATCCTTGTACAGTGTTGCCTTGTCCAATAATCCGTAACCGACGTGAATTTAAATAAATTCTATTGCTTCATTAGATTCGGCGTCAAGCGCGGTCAGTCAGATATACTGGGCACACTGTTTAAGCTGATGAATTTTGCATGGCCAAAAAAAATATGTCAGATATTAGTTTCTTAAAATTAGATTAGTATACAACAACAAAAAACAGAAAGCATCAAGCACATAAAACACAAAAAAATACTTACGCGGAAATAAAAAGAAATACAATACCAATGCATGTTTTGTCTGAAAAATATAGTTGAAGAAAGATAGGATGAAAGTGGTAACCAATTTTGTTGTGAAAACAAATTAGATACTATCATAACATAAAATAAAAACTTAGGATATAGTAGTGTTGTGACGAACAGGCAGACTTATATCGATAGATTAATCATCATCATATCAGCCGAAAGACGTCCACTGCTAGACATAGGCCTTCCCCAAGCGTCGCCACATTGACCAATCCCGTGCGTCCCGCATCCAGCGGATCCCCGCAACTTTCACCAGGTCATCGGTCCACCTGGTAGGAGGCCTTTCAACGCAACGTCTTCCGATTCGCGGTCGCCACTCCAGAACGTTTCTGCCCCATCGGCCATCCGTTCTGCGAGCAATGTGCCCTGACCACTGCCACTTAAGTTTAGCAATTCTTCGGGCTATGTCGGTAACCCTGGTTCTCTTCAATAGCCCTCATCAGAAAGCTTACAGTCACCCAAAGGGCAATGGAGAGGGCCATTCTCGGAGTGTCCTTGCGTCATCGAATCAGAAATGTAGAGATAGATTAATACAATAATTTAATTCAACATGATACCAAATCAAAGTGTCTGTATTTATTTATCTGACAAAATATCGTACAGGGTAATTTTTTTCATTTGTGAAATCTTTCGGAGGCTAAATATGATTAATCGGTTACATTTCGGGGAGTGTGCGGTGGAATTGCATGAACTAATTCCTCCTAGCCCGTTCCATCATCGGACTACAAGACATACGGCAATGCGTCATCGGTACATGTTGGACATCCCACTCATACGCACCAAACGTTTTGGGAATACTTTTATTATGCGTACAGCTAAGGAGTGGAATTCCCTGCCAGAGTCTGTGTTTCCTGATAGCTACAACCTGGGAGTCTTAAAGTCAAGAGTGAATAGGTTTCTTCTAGGCAAGCGTGCTACATCTTCGACCACATCATTGTTAACCATCAGGTAAGATAGTGGTCAAGCGCGAGCCTATCAATAATAAAATAATAAAAACGAACTAATACTATGACATCAACTCGAAATTGTGAAATAAGAATCAGCTGTTTAGTATAATAATATTTATGTTCGCATAACTCAACAGGAAGCATCCGTTTTGTTTTCACAATTACATGATTAGTTAAGGATTTTCAGATATTACGGCACAATAAATGTGGTTTCCCGCAGAAATTCTTCCGAAACATTGCCTATGTATTAAAAGTCTCGATGCATACCACAGATGTTTTTAGGGTTCCGTACCCGAAGGGTTCAAACGGAACCCTATGTCCGTCGTCTGTCACACGGGTTTTCCGGCCAAACAGACATACAGTCTTCAAATTTTCACAGCATCTTGTTGACCCAAAGCCATGCAGATAGTTATTTTTTTTTTACTATTTAATGGGGGTTTCCCATACAGCTAAAGGGGCGCGTGAAAATAATGACCTAACCCATCGAGTGGGGTAACGTTGTTTAGAGCTCGTTGAGTAGATAAATACTTAATTTTTTGTTTAAAAAAATATTAGAAACAAAAGAATGAGAAGCCACCAAAATCATTTTTTTTTCCAAAATCTTGTTCCGAAGAATTTTTTAACATATGAACTTGAAATTTGGTGATAATGTTTGTTATTACGTATATTTTACTAACAAATACCAATATTTGATAAATAAATCAGATTTTTCTTTGAAATTATTTAATTTTTAGGGTTCCGTACCCAAAGGGTAAAAACGGGACCCTATTACTAAGACTCCGCGATCCGTCTGTCACCAGGCTGTATCTCATGAACCGTGATAGCTATACTGTTCAAATTTTCACAGATGATGGATTTCTATTATCGCTATAACAACAATTATCAAAAACAGAATAAATAAATATTTAAGTGGGTTTCCCATACAACAAACGATAGTGGTACGGAACCCTTCGTGCGCGAGTACGACTCGCACTTGGCCAGTTTTTCCTAATACAACCAACTTAATTTTGCAGTTTGGTACGGCAACCTAAATGTGTCGAACGAAGTCAAACATGCACTTGACCGGTTTTTTATATACCTAGTTATCCTATATATCAGTCAGTCCCTAGCTGTCAGTAGCCTATAGATGCACTTCTGTCCATCCCTTCGGATGGATAACGTGATGTTATGTAGTCATTGGTCCCTAATTATTGTTTATTTAAAGGTAGCTTAAGTCACGGCTTAGATATTCCATTGTTTTGGTATATGTTTGAATATTTGAATCATTCGTTTGTTTTTCAAACGTAATAAACAAACATCTTTACGTCAACTTATTTCGGTTTCGGTATAAGGCACGGTCTGGCACGCCCTTACGCTACACCCTTTATTGGTAAAAGCACGCGACTTTTTATATACTTTAGCAATACACGATATGAAAGTAAACTTAACGTAAAAGGTACACTTAAAATAAATACGAAAGGCGATACGCGCGAGATGTGGGTTAAGTTGGGAGAGGGTTCTCCTACTTGTAGGTAAGCCATATAATCATCTTCCTGCTCTTAACAAATTTATTTTTTCCACTACCTTGTCTATTATCTTGCCTAAGAAATTCGTTTCGAAATATGAACATTTAGACACAAGATTATAAAATAAAAATAAAACAAAATTACATAATAACAGTTACGAAATGTCTTTTGTATGGAGTTTTGATATCATTATGTAACTGGCAGAATGATACTGAACCTGTTACCTCTCGAAAAAGCGCGCGTTGATTTTGTGTATATAGTCTGTAGTTTTTAGCCTGAACGTCTCTAATAACGTAAAAGGTACACTTAAAATAAATACGAAAGGCGATACGCGCGAGATGTGGGTTAAGTTGGGAGAGGGTTCTCCTACTTGTAGGTAAGCCATATAATCATCTTCCTGCTCTTAACAAATTTATTTTTTCCACTACCTTGTCTATTATCTTGCCTAAGAAATTCGTTTCGAAATATGAACATTTAGACACAAGATTATAAAATAAAAATAAAACAAAATTACATAATAACAGTTACGAAATGTCTTTTGTATGGAGTTTTGATATCATTATGTAACTGGCAGAATGATACTGAACCTGTTACCTCTCGAAAAAGCGCGCGTTGATTTTGTGTATATAGTCTGTAGTTTTTAGCCTGAACGTCTCTAAACAATTGTTGTTGGATATTTTTTTATTTGTAATGGGTTTGCTCTTGACTCTAGTCTAGGTCATAGGTGACAGAGACAGAGTCGACGATGGAGTGAGCTTACCCAGAAGAAGCCTGTTTACTCTAACTTTGAAGAGATTCGGGTTGAATGCGTTCGGAAACACAGACGCAGGTAGTGAGTGCCATTCATTCGCTGTGCGCATTATAAAGGATGTTTGGAAGCGCTTGGTTCGAATTGGTGGAATGGCAACAAGGTAAGGATGATAACTTGCAGTGCGTCTAGATGTCCGATGGTAGAAGTGGGCTGGTGGGATGAGGTCGTGGAGTTCTTAAGCACACTCACCGAAGTACAGTCTGTAGAAGACCGACAAGCAGGCAACTTTGCGGCGATGAGCCAAGCTGTGAAGCTTGGCGTCCACCAGTTCAACGTCGTCAAAGTGGAAAAAGAATCGTTCGAGTCTCGCATAAAAGGCTTTAATTTAACACTCGCATGTAGCTTTCGACATTCGCCTTCATCGGTCGTGTTAAAATCTCGACTTTTTATGCTCGACACGAAATGTACCATAGCGTCAGCGCAACATGTATTTTTTTTAGAAAAGAGAGATTTCTACGGAATTATTAGAGAACACTATAGTATGTTTGTACTTGCTCCTCGTAAAATGTAAAATTGTTTCACCAACAGGCAACAATACACTAACAACCACAGTTGACAATTCTTAAAGTTCGACAAGCAATCTCCGTCCAACTTTTCAAGATGATGTGTATTTCAAAATTATTGAATGCAAGAAGCTGTTTATAACAGTGGAAGGAGAAACAGTAAGATATAGAAATCGAAATATAACATATTCTTTTCATGCCGGTGGTCAGCAGACAATATCGCACGGCATAAATAACAGTACGCCGATGAAGCGTACCCAACGCGATGAGTTGACGATAATGTAGGGATGGGACAAGGCCGAGATTATATCGATATAATGAAGATTTGAGTAGTATCACACCTGCACACCAAAGACCGCTTCATCGCTCACTATCACGAGAGATGGTAGTTAATAGTGAGCAGGTAGAAAAAAATGCACAATCCCGGGTTTGCACTTGTTGCATTTTTATAACAAACTATTTGACAGAAAGCATTTTCTGAAACAAAAAATTCTTTCAAATCGGTACGTACTTAATAATTTTGAGGCCAACGGCAATGGGATCAATGTGATAAAAAAAATTAACCCCAGTTTCATCACGTCTAGTTTGGGTGTCACCGTCCATCCTGATCCTCCGGTCCTGATAAGTAAAATTTGATTTGATTCAATGTTAAGTTAAACTAATATTATTGAACTATGAAACTACATTTACTATTTTGATATTATCGACACATGTAACATCACTACCCGTCCCGTTGGCCCATCAACCACAAATTGCTCTATTGCACGCAAAAGCTGATTACAGACGGTCAAACGGATTGACTTCTTATACTTATACATACATACCTACATTCGTAGTAACTGTAACAAAAGTACGAAGATTGAAATCATCGTCAACTGTATATACATTGAGTAAGAGTACTGTATGAATGGGAACTTTAGTTGTAGAAAAGTGACTTTTATTTGGGATAACAATTGTCAAAATGACAAAATACAAAGGATTGTCTACGTGACATTTCGGTATCGCATGTTATATATTGTCCAGCAAAATACTACAGCTTCATAATGGGGGCTACCACGTTTGAATTTGCCGCTAGGGGCGCTAGTGTAGAGTGAGGTCTTCATAATGTCAAATTTCATAGTTTTTTGGCTTTTAGCGCGAGTTTATTTACTATTAATGTAATTATTTTCCAAATATGGTAGATTAAGATAGGTATATGCTTTACCAACTACTGCTTTAATGGAGCTTTATGTTTCAGACAATTTTAACCAAATAAAAAAAAAAAAAAAATGGTCTGCACAATATTCGATTTTATATTTAGTCGCACTTCACAAATTCATGTCAATCTTCATTTATTATTTTATTTTATATTCTAACTGCTTTGACATTTGTCTCCTCAACTTATCAGTAGTAGGATGCCTGAGAGGTTTTGCCGGTAGGAATCTGGTTTAGGCCTTCCCCAGGTGGAGGGTGAACATGAGGTCCCTAGTCCCTACACTAAAAAATCCGTGCATGTCCCAAAAGGGATGACTTCAGTAACACCACTGGTATTAGATCTACCAGGAAAATATGTACATATGTGTCACTCATGGTTTATCATAATCGATTCTATAAATATTCTTCAGAGTGCTTCGAGTCTAATATCTGTGTACGTAAATCACAATTAGAGCTTACAATTGCCACTAATTCAACTAAATATCCCATATTGTATTAATTAACTAACGGCTAATAAATTCCAATTAAAACAATACTGTCATTTTCATCCGGTATTACGGCTTATAATGCGCTACACATTAGGGTACAACGCGTGGAAGTATGCCGCAGGCTATTGAAAATATATCTGTATTGTTATTTATAAGCTTCATCAGTTTTACTGTTACCACCTCCTCCGATGGGTACCGATACGTCAAGGAATTCATCTATACTAATATTATAATGCTGAAGAGTTTGTCTGTTTGTTTGAACGCGCTAATCTCAGCAACTACTGGTTGGAATTGAAAAAATATTTTTATGTGTTGGATAGTCCATTTATCGAGGAAGGTTATAGGCTATGTAACATCACGCTACGACCAATAGGAGCGCAGCATAAATGAAACATGTTGCAAAAACGGGCACAAAATATTCCTTTTTGAGAGCTTCTGTTGCGAGCGCTGCATAAGCGGTTAAAGTTACGCAACATTCATGTATGTAGGGTAGGTAGGGTAGGGTAAGTAGCCAGTTGACGGGAGCGAAGCCGCGTGGGACAGCTAGTATTATTATAAAATTGAACTACTTCATAGCGGTTGTGTCGTGGTTTTAAAAGTTGCAATGGTTGCGAAGTAACCGAACAGGAAACAAGTAATTTCAAATGAAATCGTTTTGCTGAGGTTGGCTTAGCATGTTTTCCTCTTCCACACATCCTTGTTTAGCATCATCTCAAAAGTCTCCTTCCTTCTTGTCATTTATCATCTTTCACACAATTCATTCATCGTTTCTTTGTTCTTCCTCTACTCTTAAAACCATCCACATAAATACTCAAATCCCTAACAACGTGTTCCTCATTCTTCAGCATCTCAATTTCAATTATACACTTCAAAACTGTTGATAATTAATTGCCATTTATTATCAATGGCGGATAGACGTTATTTCATTAAAATCAGAAACCAGACAGATTCTAGAGATAATCTTAAGATTAAGATTGATAATCGTAAGAAAAATCGATCAAAACTAAATCTTATTAAAAAACTATCGATAAAAAAATAGCGTGGTGTCACAACACTTTCACTATATTTTACGGTTATAAATAGACTAAAATTAAAGTCTGCAATACTCAATACTCAATACTCATCATTTATTTGTTAACATAGGTGTTTATAAATACAGATCTTAGCTTACATGGAATAGAGCGCTATGTTATGCCAGGAGGCGTACAAATATGTTGTTCAAATTTGATTTAAAACAAAATAGTTTAAAAATAAAAAATGTCAATATAAAAGAAGGTACGTTTAGTGTCAATTATTTTAAGTTATCTTTACAGTAGTTACCTACATATTGAAAAAGAAAAAAATTAATATAATAACAATATAGTAATGTCATGTTAAATTAATTTGTCATCTAAGTATTCGTCAACAGTATAATAACATTTATCAACAAGTAATAATTTAATTTTTTTCTTGAAATTTATTAAATCTAATTTTTAACGCCGGCAATGTAAGAATTTTTAATGATTTAAAGTAAGGTGCACAGCTATCATCTGTTTTCAGACCACACATGGCTCTAATACATCTTTTTTGTGCCCTAAATATTAGTAATTTATCTGAAGAATTGCCCCAAAAAATAATGCCGAATCGCAAAATCGAAGCTACTAGACCGTGATAGGCAACCAGTAACGCATCTCTGTTTACTTTTTTCGATAGTTGAAGGAGTGCGTAGGCAGATTTATTTATTTTTTTACATAAATGTTCTATATGTGCTTTCCAATTAAGATGGTTGTCTATATGGATACCTAGAAACACAGTTTCTTTTACCTCTTCTATTTCGTTATCGTTATAGTTAACACATAATTTTGGTGTATTTGTTTTTTGGTGAAAATGCATTACTTTAGTTTTCTTAAGGTTAATTAATAAATTATTCATATTAAGCCAATTGATAATGTCAGTAAGTGTATTGTTAATGTCAAATTGATAGGTATTTAAATTTTTACATTTTACTATGGCAGTGCTATCATCTGCAAATAAAATCATTTGTTGTTGTGTCACTTGTGGCAAATCATTAATGTAAATGAGAAATAGTGGTGGCCCAAGCACGCTTCCTTGCGGCACTCCATATTTTATAGTCCTGAATTTGGACAGATATGTCCGTTCTACTTTTGTTTTTGAGCACACTCTTGTGATTTCCGAACATTGCAATCTGTTGCATAGATATGATTCCAGTAATTTTAATATGCATTCTATTAATTATTATAAAAACTATAATGGAAAGACAGAAGGATTACCGAAACCATCATCATCTTCCTACCTTTGTCCTGGGGGATGAGCATAATAAGCTCTTAGAGCGGTATCAATTTGATATCGAGTAAGTGACAGATGTATCTGACGTGTATACATCTGTCCCTTATTCGATATCAAATTGATACCGGTCTAAGAGCTTATGGTCACCCCCCTGTTACCTATGGTTAGCGCAACACGTTTTCTTCTTCATTCTGCCCTGTCAAACTGCACCTTTTTTTTTGTTGCTTATACTATTAACAAGCAGTACCTTTGTGCTCTTCAATCTGTATTGTTTCTTTTCTCTGTTAAGTGTTTTTTGTGTGTACTTAAATAAATAAATAAATAAACAACCGGCCAAGTGCGAGTCGGACTCGCGAACGAAGGGTTCCGTACCATTATCGCAAAAAACGGCAAAAAAAAATACGTTTGTTGTATGGGAGCCCCACTTAAATATGTATTTTATTATGTATTGTATTTGTTGTTATAGCGGCAACAGAAATACAACATCTGTCAAAATTACAACTGTCTAGCTATCACGGTTCATGAGATACAGCCTGGTGACAGACAGACAGACAGACGGACCGTGAAGTCTTAGTAAAAACGAAGAATGAAAAACAGGAAATTGAAGTTATTTTTCACCTTGTAGTGTTTTTATTTGGAAGTCGGTTGTATTTTTTTTTGTAATAAAATATTTTATTTTCACATTTTAGTTGTAAATAATAGACAAGTTCTATAGTAAGGTACCTAATGCACACAGTGATGCCAGAATAGATTACCCGAATAAAAATAACATGTAAGGAACATAACCAGTGGATTGATAGTGTACCAGGGTCAACTGTATACATCTGCGTACCCGTTTAGAGCATACTGGCGTGATTGTATGTTATGAAATGGTGTAAACAATAAACAGACATGGGATTGCAGCAATCCCAAGAGATTTGCCGTCATTCATTGAAGAGTTCTGTTGTACATATCCGAAGTTCTTCATCAGGTCTTTACCAAATTTAAATGGGACTATTTCGGAAAAAACTTATTTCGAATCCGTTTATTAAAGATGGAGTTATGCCCGAAGGCCCGAATATACAAAAAAATAAATGTAAATAAAAAAAGTTAATTAAAAAAATCAAAAACCCGACTGCTTAAAAAGCGAACTAAAAAGACGTGTAAACAAGAAAAAAAAAACGTCGCTTTTTAAGCAGACGTGTTTTTGTTTTTTTTATTAGGAAGTCGGTGTAAAGAACCGAAAATAAGACATTAACCCAAAGAAACGTCATTATATTAATATTCAATAGCACCTACTTGCGCAATATAGGAAGTGATTAAAAATGAATGTTTTACGTAATCCAGCGATACTGCGATATCTATCGATTCCTCATTGCATACGATCATCGATCGATTGTTCTAATTGACCGTTACATTTAAATTTTTATGGCTGCTTTCTAGTTCTTTTATGAAAGTGTAACACGATTTGGATTGAAATAAATCTTACATACGACATGAAAAAGAAAGAAAAATAATATTTTCTTTTATGTTTTCTACGTTAGATACATTAATATAATTGGTTAATATGTCCACGGAAAGCCACAGAGAATACGACTATAGAGTGACCAAAATATTTTGACATTGAGAGTTCAAGATGGCCGATGGGGTTTGCTAGCAAAGATATTTAAAATGAGAATCCGTTTTGCGACCTTTCAAATATTTTATGAATTTATATTCTGTAAATTCACGGTTGTATTATTTTAATTTAATTTATTACTAGTCACACGCTTATTTACAATTGTATTTGCAACAATCAAATATGTATTTTATCGATCTCAATCCTTGGGCACTTTCAAAAATTAATTATGAATAGTTTAATTAAGAAAACATGTCATCTTTTTCTGCCATCTTCGAAAGCGTGTTGCTTTAATACCTAATTTCATTGTTCAAATAAGTTCCCACCGCTAAAACGCTAAGTCATTGTCTATGGATTTTATTGTAATTTAATACTTAATTGATTATCTCATGTGTAGAATGGTGAATTAACGTCATGTCATTGTCCTCCAGAATAATTTGTAATTGAAAAGACTTGTTGTTTGTTTTACATATTCAGTAAAAACCTATGCATTTTGAACAAAATGGTGACCTCTGAAAAATCGAACAGAAAAATAATGGATTAACCGATCGAAAATAAAATGGTGGAAAGTGCACTTTTTATTTTTATAATATTCTGATGGTTCAGAAAAAATCCTTTTCCAAAGAAGTATCCACCAATACTAGAAAGATACTATACAAAAGCTTTGAGTGGCAACATAGATGTAGTCAACCTGCCAATTTTGTTTGTTACCACGATGCGACTGCACGAGCTATAATAGTAAGTTCATGCCGATACGGGAGAACCATACTTAAGGGTACACTAGTCGAAAATTCTTCCATACAAACGTAGTCTAGGGATTATTCCACTGAGGCGTTTTTTTGTTTTGTGGGGTAATCCACACAAAATTACCCCACGAAACAAAAAAACGCCTACTGGTAATCCCTAGACTACGTTTGTATGGAAGGATTATTGACTAGTGTAACCTTAATAATAACGCTGTTCACTTCCTGAGTCACAAAGAGAGAAAAGCAATAAATATAATTACAGTCTAATCCCAATCTCCCACGGGCCTTCCGCTTATTTCCGAATCCGTCTCAAAAACTTACGTAAAACTATGAGGTTGATTACCTGAGGTCAACGAAACCATTGTGAGGTAATTCGTGACGTTTAAATGATGTTCAGACATTACATTGAAGGCATAAGAGTAGATAATTATACAGAGGCTGAGCTATATAATTGCGATCGGATGTTAAAGCTAACATTAGACTTTTCAATGTTCGCTGTCTCTTCTTATTAAGAGGAAATATGGGCAGAGGGCGCCGACTGAATTTCCTTAGTAAAAAGTCATAATACGAAGTTTGGCTCTCGTCTCTTTCCTCCTCCAATATAGAACCAATTTAAAAGATATTCCATAAACTGGTAAAGTAAGATATATGCTATGTCCCTATGTTTTCCTTTTTAGGGTTCCGTACCCAAAGGGTAAAAACGGGACCCTATTATTAGTAAGACTCCGCGATCCGTCTGTCTATCTGTCTGTCTGTCCGTCTGTCACCAGGCTGTATCTCATGAACCGTTATAGTTAGACAGCTGAAATTTTCACAGATGATGTATTTCTGTTGCCGCTATAACAACAAATACTAAAAACAGAATAAAATAAATATTTAAGTGGGGCTCCCATACAGCAAACGTGTTTTATTTTTGCCGTTTTATGCGATAATTGTACGGAACCCTTCGTGCGCGAGTCCGACTCGCACTTGGCCGGTTTTTTCATTTATATTTGTCAAATTTGCACACTAAGCCTCTGTTGACAGCGCAATTTTGAGCATTTTTTAAGGGCCCTAGTGCTTCTAAAGATAATGTATCATTAAAAAGGCAAACATAGGGACATAGTATATATCTATAATTTTCAGTTTACGGAATATCTATTAAATTGGTCCAATATTGGAGGAGAAAAGAGAAGAGAGCCAATCATTATTTATGCTATTATGCAGAAAGAAGAAGGTGATTTACATACAACGCGTCTGCTGTCAACCGTCATCTGTCAGTTGCCTTACTGTGTGTCTGTTATGTTACTGCGTGTTTTTACATAACTATATATTAAACTAGCAGACCCCCGCGGCTTCGCTCCCGTCAACTGGCTTTCTACCTACCTACCACCTACCTATCTACCAAACTAATTATTTGAATAAGAATTAATACGATACTACGATACGAATTTAACCAACCCAACTTTTGTTTCTACTGGCGATCTAATTAAATTTGAGAACACAAAAGCTGCTATTGTGACGTAACTATTGATAGTGAGATATATTCTCTCGCAGATTTTATGTAGGTAATAATGAGTACTTTAATCATGTAGTACAAAATTTTTATGTATCATCGGAGGATGCATCTGGATTTGGTCAGCAAGCTCGCGAATATGTATCCTCCGACTGCACAGCATGATTTTCTTCTTGTTTACGTCTTTTTAGTTCGCTTTTTAAACAGTCGGGTTTTTTTGATCTTTTTAATTTTCTTTTTTTTGTTTTTGCCATCCAACAGCTTTTATACATTTTATAAAGATAGGCCTCCATTTGTTAATTACTCATGTGCGTCAGGTGAATGACTTTTTATAATCAAATTGTATTTCTTTATGTCTTTTTTTTTGCTTCCAAATCATAAAACGGTATCATTAGTTAATTTACGAATGGATCAAGATTTCAGTTTGGCTTAAATGTATTTTTGACAGGTGGAGCCCGTGGAGCATTTTATGGAACTGAGTACCTAGTATAAATAGGTAGGTAGAGGATTACAATCCATTATGATACTCGTAAATGCCTTCTTTAAAATAAATGACTTATTTGAAACTACAGTCTACTGGACTTAATAATGCCATGCTATAGTCGAATTATTGCAAACACTGCAGTTTACTGACAGGTGTCAGTCAGGTGTGCATTTTGTAAAATAAAATAGATATAGTAAGAATCTTATTGAACGAAAGGGAAAGGAAAGAGGTAATCCCTTAAAAGATGGGCAGATCAGATAGGGAGGGCGGTTGGGAAAACTTTAGACTAGACTAGAACTGGGGCCTTTCTGTCAAAACTAACATAACTATCATAGTTCCATTGTAAGAGGGAAACAAAGCTATACTGGAAGACGAGCAGTATCCCTTTTTACAGCGGAATCATAATGACGTTGAAACCATAGATTTTTTTTTTTTTTTGCTACGGTTGAAACGGAGTATATTATTATAGAGTGCGCGCAAGATAAGTCTGCGCGCGATGGGTGGCGTGTTTAATGTTGCCAGCATAACTGACCTTTTTTCCTTAAGTTAATCAATAGTCATTTTTCATTAATCGAAACTTAAAGTAATTTAAGTTAAGCATAATTAATTACTAGCTTTTACTACTTGCATAGAATATGTTGAAAAAAGCTTCATGAAATTATTGTAAATCTTTTATTAAATACTTAGTAGGACCTAAGTACTGTTAAATCGTCGGAATCTTAATTAATAAAATAAAAAAAATATAAAAAAATTAATTCTTTTAAAAGTTTTTGAAGAATTTGCTGCTACAAAACCCTCTTGAGTTATTAGGGTGACGGTGCGTTCAGAAACGCCTAAAACAAAATAACAATGATGCATTATATTATTACATGATGCCGGTCCTGTCCCGCTGGTATATATATGTACCACCCAAAAACCAATACTGTCAGGCACCGGTAGTACGAAAATTTAGGGAAATTTTAGTATAATGGTATCCCTAAAAGTTACCTGTCAATTAAGCAACGCAGGCTTTATCTTTGTAAAAGGGTACAGTAGGCCTGTTACTGTCTTGTTCACTTCAAGAAAACATCCCTGCCAGCAGCTTAAATTACTTCTGGCATAGTGATGGCTATTATTTACTTTAGAAATGAATAAAAACACGGCATACAACACACTCTCTTGACACTTGACATACATGACAAACGATTAGTTCCGATTTTGGCCGCGCGCACTCTACCATGATAGAACTACGGCCCCTGAAAGTGACATTCACATTGTTAAATAATATCATTTTCTGCTTTATGGCTACTTTTAAATAAATAACATACTTTTGCTCACTGCATAACTACCTCACATTCGTTTCTTATTTTAAAAGCCGTAATTCGTAGTCAATTGGCCTAATCGTTTCACAATTGGCTGTTATATTCAATTAACGCCATTTTCGTCGAAAGTAACAAATTCTAGGTCAGCTCGAAAATGTTTGTGTGTGCGGTAATCTCCGGCATTACTTATGGGTTTTTTTCTTAATAGAACCATAAGAATTAATGGCTTTAGCTTGACGGGTTTCCTTACTTTAGTTGGATGATATTTTTAGACCAGATTAAGTGGCTTAACTCCAGTTACACCTAGTGTCGTATATTATATTTAAGTTACATTTAAAAAAGGCGAGTCAAGCCCGCCTCTTTTCCGGAATCACAAGCACTGCAACTCCTAAGGCTTAGCACGCACTGCAATTTTTACGTCCATTCTGCGATCTATGGACATGTATGAAGCTGCACGCATTGCGGCAATAATACCGCAAGAAATCCGTGTTTTTCCACAGAATCCACCGCACCGCGGCGCGTATATAATTCGCGCGAATATTTTGAACCCTATGAACAGGAGACAAAAATCCCGCGGAATTTTAACAAATTCCTATCGCAATAACCCCACCACAATAAACCAATAAACCCACAATAAAAATTCTAACATGTGATATCTTTAATTTGTCTGACTCTGGCTATAAGACAAGCTTATCTCAAGATAACAGTTAACAATTGCAGACAACGTCCAGTTTGCTCTGAATTACGGAAGATTTGATACGATTTACAGTTGTTTCCGGCAAGTCTAGCAATTTGAGCGAGTGGCCGGTTACTGGCTGGAATTAATGTCGCGGAAAATCTATGGTCAGGCTCTTGGTGATGTAATTTTTTTTTAAATCATCCATTCAATGAAATAATCAATTCATTTCATTTTATAGTTTTATCTCTATTAATAGAGAAACAAAATAATGTATTTCATTTAGCTCTCAAGTACCGTTATAGAACAAAATCATAAATGAAAGTTGAAAAAGGAGGAGTCAAAATTGTAAATAAAATAAAAAGTTAGACGACGGTGACCAGCGAATGTTTCATTATGGACACAGAAAAAAGTTAAAAGAAGAACGAAGACAACGAAGTCTTCATCTAGTTTTCCTTAACCTAAAATCGTTTTCCTTTAATTAACATAAAGATACATAAGTACTGTCATTAAAAAGTCACAATCCTTGCCAGGTTTTAAACTTGCAGCCTATAGCAGCATTTCTATAAACTTATCTGCCAAGTTATAGGTACACGCCGTAAAAGAAAAGCGTAAGAAAGCGTAGAAAGCTACATTCGTTTATATGATCTTTATATCTTGTTTTATATGTCCCCAGTTGTTAATGTTGTCATTCTCGTGTTTCCTTATAGAACATGACTTTAAAAGTCCATTTGGAGAAAACTGCATTTAAGGTTATGAAATTGTAACAAAAATGATATCGTCAAAGATTTAAGAAAAGAAAGTTAAAGGAAGTATTAAAAAGTCGCTTCATGCAATATACTGGTTTAGCTGGATCCGTTTAGACTAGAAACCGATCCCATCCCAAGGTAGTTGATAAAAGGCCAGGCTGATGACGATGATGATTATAAGGAAGGAAAAATAAGTTTAGCTCAAACAACAGGGGAGGACGAAAGAAATGACGGGATGGATAGTGTGAAAGATGATAAATACAAAAAAGGGGTCAATACTGAGATGACGGCTGATGGAGATGTCTTTGTAGCAACAGATGACATGCTGGTGGCTGATCTACAGAAGAAGTTTGTCGTCTGAAAACACCATTTGTTTCGCGAAATTTGAGAAACTTAACACAGACAGACGGACATTAGGCACGAAAGAACAAACAACAAAAACTCTCAGATACAAAAAATAAACATGCAAAACTAATCTCAAGGATTTACTTAAAACTTTAAACAAAGAGAAAAAAATTGAACGTGTGAACAAATTATGTAAATGTTTAGAAGACCTGATTATTTCTGCAAATACTAAAATTAGAAATATGTCTTTGAACTCTATGACTGAAAGAATAGATGTCAATGTTGCTTGTCTATTCATTTTGTCTGTTTGGTAAATATTTCGAAGGAGAGTCTTTCTCATTAAGTAAAATGATGTTATGTCTTCTGATGCAATACTGAGAATGTTACACCAGAAACATTATTGTGCAAAGGAACATACAGAAGAGCTAAGTGCAACATCTCATAGTGGGTTTTAGGTAATCGACTAGTAAAGACGTGGGATGCATTGAAATATGTAGCTAATATTTTTACCAAGAATTTAGATGTTCTCCGAAGACGCAAGAACAAAGAGGTAAGGATGATGGCAGACGAAGACTTGCTGCGCCGATCACAAATAAATATGAGATCAGGCTAAGAGATGATGATGACGATGAGACTTCTTAATTTTAGAATAACAGCTCGTTAGAGTAGCTTGATTTAATGTTCAAAGACCTTTTCTATTTTAATGATTTTGAAGGTATCATCATCATTATCCTGTCCTTATCCCAATTTATATGGGATCGCGGTATGTCTTCTCAAAATCGCAGTGTGTTCTTTTCAAGTCATATTATCTTGCACATCACACAATCCATCTATCATTTCTTTAGTCTTCTCCTACAGTTCAGCTATACAGCCATCCACATTCATACCTATAAAACCTTTCTCATAAAGATGTTCCTTATTCTTCCAATGGTTTTGTAAGTAATGCCAATGATCTAAGAACTATAAAACTCTTAATTAAAATCCACGTATGGCAACTCAAATCAGAAAGGCAAAACGATAAAGCAACAAATTGGACAAATTCGGATGATACAGATCATAAATTATAAGAACACGTTCTTTGTTGTAAAGAAACAGGTTTTCCAAGACACGTCATAATGAAGTTTATTATTTAATTGTGTTGCTCGACATGTTAATTTGGCTTTAGAATAAGAAACAGATAAATTTTGATACAGGTGGTCCACCACTGTAAGATGGTAATACCAGAGTTATCGCAGGTGTTTAAAAAGAGTGTTCAATTCACAATTGTCCATGGGGATTCTTGCAAACTCTTCTACGTAAATATCTACGTTTTGGAACGTGCAAATTGTTTCAACTTTCAGAATGACTCCTTAACAGTGAAAAAAGTTCCAGGCAACCTGTCTATCTAAACTAATTGAAATAAATATTTCGATGATCTCTTCAAAATGAAAGACAGAAATGTTTATTGACGGCAGAAAGATATTTTGTTTCCCCGCTACGACCTTGCTGACTCGTTAATATTTTTCATTTTAGTTCGTGCTGAGACTAGGGAACTTGACAATAGATAC
The DNA here is from genome assembly GCA_948252205.1 of Orthosia incerta. Lineage (NCBI taxonomy): Eukaryota > Metazoa > Arthropoda > Insecta > Lepidoptera > Noctuidae > Orthosia > Orthosia incerta. The sequence continues at coordinate 16,702,430 of OX411765.1, forward strand.
GATAAGCAAGGTAAAGTCGAAATTTTACCAACTAAGCAAACGGACTACCTCTGTCTAGAAATTTTAGGTACAATATTTTTTCCTGACAAGTATGTCAGCTTATTGCATTAGAATATGCACACAACGATATTAGTGTCACCTCAACTCTAGTCTTCCCAAGCACTGATGCAACGCTTACTCAAGCTCACATTAGGACATACAAAACATGGAGTTTGTTGCAAGAAAGGAAAATTTTAGAGACTGCTTGTCGACTTTAACCTATTGGAGAAAATCAGGATATTGGCGGGCAGTTTTGACATTTTCCTTGTGGATTCATCTATGGGACAAGTCATTATCTTTCTTTTAATACAATTGTTTTTGTTTGTTGCGGATTTTTTTGTTAGGTACCGACTAAATGGTTTAAATCGATCTATTTGCCAGCCTTATAGGCCTGTTTTCTACTTGTTCATTATCTTCTAATCTTTATTTATTTCTATCAATGTGCAGTATGATATATTATTCCCAGCCTTGTGCAGTCCACTGATCGATATAATACTCTCTATAAGCGATTGACTCAGCATTGTTGAATTTATCTTGAGAAACAAATGAGTCTGTATTTAAAAACAAAATGCATTCATCAATCTTATGATGACATTATATTGTGATATACTTAGGCCTGCAGAATTTGGTTTGTAGGGCTGGTTCAACTAAGAACCTAATATTATAAAAAGGTTTGTGGGTCAGATTTTTCTTCATCGTGTGAGTTTCAGTAGTTCTAGAGATTTCTTCATTGGATGTATCTACTGATATGATTAAGACAAAGCTTTCACTGGTGGAATGAAAACTAGCCTATGGGCTAGTTTTGCCAGAAAAAGGGTCTGTTTCTGTGGGTTACGACAGCGATGCTGCTGGAAACATCTAACTAACAGGTAATCATTTCTAATTGAACTGATTCAATCTTAGAGACTCCAAAATATATTCGTACATCATTTGAATGTCAGATATTTCATATTGCCCCTTGAGTGGGTTGTTTAAATAACTTGTATAAGATTTGAGATTGAAGCAAGTCATGTCATAAAATAAAATGTTGTAAGGTAATGGTATATGCAGTGTGAATGCGGACATTAAATGCTTATCAAGATTACTGATTGAGAACATAAAACACAATACTTAGAATAAAAAACCTCGAGAAAAAATTAAATGAAAGGCGATCGATATATGCCTTAAAATTATTTACTATTAAGAATAAATAATGAGTAGACTGTTTTAGAAAAAACGTATAAACTAACAATATTGACCTTAAAATAAATCTTTACAACCTTGAACAGTATTAATGAAAGAAATTTCACTAAGTCGACCGAAGCCAATGATTCATCAGAATCAAGAACACACTAATTGCAGTCTTAACAACAAGAAAACAGAGTTCAATACACTTTGAAACGAACTGCACAAAAGTTTTTAAAACTCATACACAGAAGCACAAAAAAATACTGAACTTATTACTAGTACTTACACATTTCATTCATTTTGAGTGACAATCAAAGCATTTCTTACACTCGGTTCCCACTATAGCGGACACTTAAAACCCGTGGGAATCTAATTTCACTTGAGAAAGTGTTCCAAAGAGATTATATTACACACAAAAAGTACATAAAAATAACAAATGACACTCACACTTTTATGGACAAGAATTAAGGCCCTAGTTTGGTACCCTGAGGGACTCACAACAATTTCTCTTCGAGTTAAGAACTTATGCGCGAGCGCAACGTCCGCTTACCGTGGGCGGTATAGCCGTATGACGCGTATTCGAAATTGACGTATCTTAGCACGGTCGACCTGTTAAACCAACCGGTTTCATCGATGCGCACCGTATTCAACGCTTGTTCGGAATCCAAGCTACACTTTTTTGTTAGAAGTGAAGCAGCGTTGGTTTTGTTTGAATCGAAAGTTGTCTTTAATGGTTTAAATTAGGTGTAAAGTGGTGATGGGGTAACAGAGGGGGATTGTAGACCGAACGGTATATGTTTATGTTCGATGGTACGTATGGCACGTGCCCTATGTCTGTGATGACTATCCCGTAACAGATGGTAGAGGAGAATCTCTTTATTTTTGTTAGGGACTTTTGAACTTGGGTTGGAAGTGTTAATTTTAGTAGTTTTGTTATTGTGTGTTTATTTGGGTGTAACAAGGGAGGCTTTAAACTTTATTATAGATTACATTTGTTGTTTTACTTTCTTCTCAACTGTTAAAATAGCAGCAGTTGCCTTAATCAACGACCTTTTCTAGATCTCGAATCATTTTGTTTTAGATTTTTATTGCTATTGAGGGGAACAAAATTTCAAACCCAAAATTTAACGCTGAATTTCTTCTTCTAAACCTATCTATAAAAATAAAAGTATTTTTCATATTTCTTATATCCGAAAGAGAAATCCCTTAGATTATTACTATGGCTATGACATCCGCTATGTCTGATAAAAATTCTTAACCCAGATCGCACGAAGCATATTGATATGTATTTTATTTACATAAAGTATGTGCATTAAATACCTCGATTATGATCGACACCCATGAGTCTACACCGCAGATTCGGAGTAACAATGGGTATTGATAAAAAGGTGGATGTAGCTCTCTATTGACTACACCTACGAATTCATTCACACGGGAACCTTAACCCCACATTTTAACGCTTAGGGAATGGATACAGTTGGAAAAAAAATGTACGATCTCGTTTGATGGTAAGCGATGGAAGAAGTGCACAATGAGTGAAGAAAGCCCAGAAGAGCCCTGTTCTCTCCTGCTTTGAAATCTGCCGGGTTACACACAGTGTTAGCGGTTTCTACATGCTCTTCTCAGAAGTATGATTCTCATTTTAAATAATTCTAGTGGTGTAAGCTGTGCTTTGTCTATTAATTGGCCAGTCACAAACTCTTCTCTTTTCGATTCCTAGGTCGGAGTGTTGTTAGGATTTTCCTGTAGTTATTTATCAGTAGCGGACTAGAATCCCAGGAGTCTGGATATGTTTCCAAAAAGGTTCGTCCCTTATTGTATAACTGGCATAACACAGATAAATTCTCAAACCCTACATGGAATACAGGCATGATATTACAAGCTAAAGTTTTTATTTAACTTGCGATGTATGTAGTATGTATGCAAGTGTGTTCGGGTCAAATATTGGAACTCAATTTTGAAGCAGTTATCTTCCACCGATTAACATGCTATTTTGCATACACGTTTAGTTTGGATGACAATGCATGGTTAGCTAAGTGAAGTCATTCTAAATCCAATATGGCGGACTAGTTATTTTTTGTGCACTGCCATGATATGGGTATCAAATGAAAGGGTTTGCTGAGAAGAATACGAAAAAAGCTTGTTTTAAAAAAAGTTCTAGTAAAAATACTATGAAAATTCGTCTGTTAATAAAAAACACTTCAATGGCTGGACGGAATTGAGGAAAAATTTTAATACAGGTCAGAATACATGGTCTGAAACTCTGGATCAGGATGTAGTACAGGGTCCTTTTTACCAGTGTGTGTTCCCTTGGGATAATTTTCTAGTCCTATTATATATGTGAAAGTCAGATTGTTTCTTAATAAGTGTAACGGACGCATGGCTTTGTACGTTGCGTGGTGATTTTTTAGCATAAGGGCTTCCCACGTAGACCTATAACGGTGTTTATGGCGAACATGTGTTTGGGTCTTTTTAACGAATCTTTGAATGAAGCAATAACCCTGACCGTTGTCGGCATTTTGTAAAAATAAAGAAACAATCCATGTTTAATGGCTCCGTAACGGTGAACGCCTTGTTTGTCAAAGGTTTACCGCTTTGAAAAATAAATAACTATAAATGCTTATTGTCTGCAGACCCGTACGCCGCCTTAATAAAACCTTGAATGGACTATTGTTGTTATCCCAAAACACATTACCGGGGTCTGCGTGAGAAAATATGATATCCCGTTAGTTAGTGTAAATTTCTCTTTTCGTGGTACTAAAAATAACACGTGAATGTTAAAATATAATTGATGTAGGTTCCATGTGAGTTTAAAAGTATGAGTACAAAACATATGAGAACTACTGTAATACACATAAGAACTAGAGAAAAAGTAGATAATTAGGTAAGATTATGCATGTTTTGATAGCTCATAAGTAGGGAGGAATCTAGGTTAGATAAGATTTTTGTGTTGACCTTTTTACAGCTTTATATGTTTCCTAGGTAGAATTAAGTATGTAGATTAAGGAAATGTATAATTTGTGTAGATTTAAGTAAGATAATATTGATGATTACGGCATTTCTATGACGCCATACCCGAGCGCCATTGAGAGAGAGGGGCGCCATTGTTCGCGCCTAGCGGTTCTTGTATAAATAACGGACCGTTTGGAGGCTGAGACACAGTCGGACACAGTCAGTCTTCAGCTCTACAATTGTAACAACATACAGTTGTAATAACAATACGGAATAAAATTGAAGATACGAATCACGACAGTATTTTCATTCTTCCAACGCACAACAAATACAGTCCACTTCAGTCTGGTCCTACGAGCCCGGATAAAGAACCAAGAACCAGCGGCAACCAGGCCCACTACAGTCTGGTCCATCAAGCAGCGGATACAAGAACGAAGAAGACGCTGCAACCAGAACCACTGAGCTGCAGACGAAGTACGAAGATCTGCGGCAAGAGCGAAGAAAGGAACCCGGCTGTCACCGAGCCGCAGACGAAGTAAGAAGATCTGCGGTAAGAACAAAGCTGTACGGAACAGGACCGGTTTCGAACCTAACCGGTCTTGAACCTGACCGGCTTCAACACAACTGAACCCGACCGGCTTACCGAACCGAGCCGACCGGTTTCACCTGAAGTACCGAACCGAAGAGGTACTAACCCGCCTTGCCAAACTGAACGTGCGGCTATACTCAAGATGGTGTTCACAAGGAGCCAGGGAGACGCAACCGAGATAGAAGAACAGCTACGCATCCAAGAACAGGAAGCGCGACGCGTCCAAGAAGAGGAGGCGCGCCGCCAGGAAGCGGAGCTGATCGAACGGGAGCGAAGAAGAAGACTCTCACCGGACCCACCAGCATCACCATTTCCGAGAATGGCACACAACAGCGCAGCGGGGCCTTCCAGTGCACAGACGACAAACACCGCGATCCGACAGCGAATGACGTCACCGACCAGGACAATGAGGTCGCAACGGTCGACGACAAGCGTCACAACAAGGCTACGGATAGCGGAACTGGAGGCTGCAGAGAAGCTAGCAGCCATCCGGACCCAGCAACTGGCACTGGAAGAAGAGCTAGTCAAGAAGAGACTAGCAGTGGAGGTGTCAGCGATCAACGATGAAGAAAGCGTACAAGAGGAACAAGAGCCCTCTCGTCCACGCGAAGAGCCTCATCGAATGGTGGATGAATGGCTGAGGACGAACCCCCTCAACTCACGGGGGGAGGAGGGACCAAGAGAATCCAAACAGATACGCTTCGTGTCTAGAACGAGATCGCCGACCCCCATAAGAGCAAGGGACAGCTTTGAGCACTTGGCAGCAACACTAGAAAAAATGGCCCGACCTAGGCCTAGGCACACGGAGCTACCTACATTCTCCGGAGCGGCCAACGAGTGGCTGCCATTCAAGGCGGCTGTACGAGATTCGACAGATATGTACCAGGTTACAGCAGCCGAGAACGTACAAAGGCTGAGAAGCTGCCTCAAAGGAGAAGCAAGAGACGCCGTGGCCGCCCTTCTACATACGGCCACTGATCCAGGCGTCATTATGAAGACTCTTGAGCAGTGCTTCGGACGACCGGAAGTCATCATCGACCGGGCACTGGATGACCTCAAGAAGCTTCCAAAACCTGGTACATCGGCCACAGAACTCAACAGTTTCGCTGTCAAGCTACAGAACATAATTTGCGTACTGCAAACAATCGATCGAAGAGGTTACTTGTTCAACCCTTTTATGACCCGGGAAGTACTGGACAAGCTCAGCCCGCATCTCCGATCCCGCTGGTGTGACTACGCCTACGATCAAGAAGGGACAGCGGATCCGGAAATCGTCGTGATGTCACGGTTTCTAATGCGAGAGGCGGACCGAGCGTTACGATATACGTACGCTCCGTCTACAAGCGCCGCCGCACCGAGAAAGGAAACTCGACCCATCGTGACACTCAAGAAGAAGGCGAGCGTGTTCACTACGACCGAGGGAAGGGAAGAAGAAAAGGACAAGTGCCCTAAGTGCGAGCAAGCCCACCTGTTGACGCGGTGTCCGCAGTACAAGGCGCTAACGGTAGAGCAGCGATGGAGCTTTCTTAAATCTAATAAGATTTGCTTCAAATGCGCCCAGAAGCAACACAGGCGCATAAGTTGCAAGGCGCAGCTGTGCGGCGTGGATCAATGTCGCCGCCCGCATCACGCGACGCTCCATCAAGCGGTACGCGAAGCGCAGACGGAAGACATGGGGAAGGCTGAACCACGGAAGGAGGAAGCGGTCCTGTCTGTGGCTACCCAACCCGCTACCGGGCCACGGGCAGTCTTGCTCAAGATGTGCCCTGTCATCGTGTCCGGACCACGGGGGGAGGTCAAGACCTACGCACTCCTAGACGAAGGGGCCACGATCACCCTAGTGGACGAAGCACTGGCGGCGAGCGTCGGGGCAGAAGGGCCATCACGGCCGCTCCACCTGAGCGGGGTCAACATGTCGCAGCGAGATATGGGCAGCCAAGTAGTGAATATCAACGTGAAGGGACTGAAGAGTGACGAAAGCTACAGGGTCAGAGCGAGGACCATGAAGGATCTCCGGCTTCACCAACAGTCCATTCCCGACACGCTGCTGGATTACGAGCACCTGAGGGACCTGACCCCAGAAGAGGTGTGCTACGAACTGGCGCGCCCCGGGCTTCTAGTGGGTACAGACCACTGGGAGTGCATCGTGTCCCGCGAGCTCCGAATCGGCGGCCCTAACCAACCGGCAGCATCAAGAACGCAACTCGGATGGGTGGTGCACGGAACCGCACCACGCAAGACCATCATCAAAGAAGGGAACGTGCTGCATGTATACGAGCCCAACCGAACTACGGGTGCATGCAGCCAGGAACTCCACGACTTAGTCGAAGCCCACTTCAGGATCGACGCGCTCGGCATACAAGGAAGGCCGAGAGTCAAGGCGAGCGATCAACGGGCCATCGACATAGTCGGAAGGACAATCAGGAAGATTGACACCGGGTACGAGGTTGGGCTGCCATGGCGACGAGACGAGGTCACTATGCCGCCTAGCTACAATCAAGCGTTCCGCCGGCTGAAGAAGATCGAGCAGAAGATGGACGCCAACCCACAGTTCGCGGCTGAGTACTCCAAGCAGGTTAACAACCTATTGGACAAAGGGTACGCGACGCCATGCGACGGGTCGGAGCGAGCGAATGCCATCTGTTGGTATCTGCCACATTTCGCCGTGCAGAACCCGAACAAGCCCGGCAAACATAGGCTAGTGTTCGACGCAGCAGCGAAGAGCAACGGCGTCTGCCTAAACGACGAACTGTTGGAGGGACCCGACCTACTGCTGTCGCTGCCAGGAATCCTATTTAGGTTCCGAGAGAAGGTGGTAGCGATTACAGCAGACGTGCAGGAGATGTTCCTGAGAATCAGGATAAGGCCGGAGGACCAACCAGCGCAACAGTTCCTGTGGAGAGGTGACGACCGACAAGAGCCGCCGAGGAAATACAAGATGACCAGTATGCTATTCGGCGCCGCGAGCTCCCCGTACATGGCCCATTACGTTCGCAACCACAACGCAGACGTACATGGGCAGGAGTACCCGCGGGCGCTGGAGGCCATCAAAGGAAGTCACTACATGGACGATTTGGTGGCCAGCTATGAAGACGCTGAAGAAGCACGGAAGGCAGTAGAGGAAACGAGAGCAGTGCACGCGCACGCAGGGTTCACGCTGCGAGGTTGGAGCTCCAGCAACAAGACGGTGCTACGCGACGTGCCCACCGAGCTGCACGCCACCTCTCCTACACAATTGGGGGGTGAGCAGCCTGAGAGCAAGATTCTGGGGCTGCATTGGGACGCGGAGCGCGATGAGCTGGGGTTCAACACATCTATGAACCGAGTCCCGGCTGAAGTACGAGCGAGAACGCGCGCCCCGACTAAGCGTGAAGCCCTCAGCGCCGTGATGTCCATATACGACCCGCTTGGGTTGCTGAGCCACTACACAATACGATCGAAGATCATACTGCAGAGCTTGTGGCGCCTTCAGACGACGTGGGACGAGCAAATCCCCGAGGAAGAGAACGAGCTCTTCGCCTCCTGGCTCGCTCGCCTGACTGAACTCGCTCAGCTGCGACTACCGCGCTGTTACGTGACGCAAAAGTATGAACGCGTCGACTTACACATACTGTGCGACGCCAGCGAGCAAGCCTACGCAGCTGTGGCCTATTGGCGAATAAGAAACGTCGATGGGAGCCTGAACGTCGTGTTGGTGGCCGCTAAAGCTAAGGTGGCGCCTCGTCGGGCGCAAACTATACCGCGCCTGGAGCTACAAGCCGCAGTGATTGGAGCAAGACTCGCTGAGACGATAAGAAGGGAGCACCGAGTCATCATCGGCCAGACGACCTACTGGACCGATTCATCTACCGTGGTGCACTGGATCCATCACGACGTGCGACGCTACACGCCATTCGTTGCGCATCGGCTGGGAGAGATCGCAGAGTTGACCCAGAAAGAAGAGTGGCGTTGGCTGCCTACTGCAAGCAACGTAGCGGACGACGCCACTCGGCTCATCGACACGCCCATCTGCGCCACGGATAGATGGTTTCAAGGACCGGACTTCTTGCTCCTGCCAGAAGAGCAGTGGCCCACGACGTCGACGGATGACAAGGAGGACGAGGAGGTCCTTCACACGAGAGAAGAAACGGAGCGAGATAGCTGGCTACCGAACCCGGCCCGCTTCTCAAAGTATGAGGTATTGGTGAGAGCCGTCGCTCGAGCGATCGCTTTCACTGATATCTGCAGACGAAGAGCAACAAGGATGGAGTATCATCATATCCAGCGCGCCGAGGCTGAACTAATCAAACAAGCACAAGAGGACAGCTTCGGGGAAGATATGAAGAAGATCCAGTCTGCTCGCCCGCTCACGAGGGCGAGTCGATTGTACAGGCTGGATCCAGTGCTGGAAAACGGCGTCCTAAGAGTGAGGGGCCGGATCGAGGCCTCTCCCGCCCCGACCGAGATGAAGCGGCCTATTATACTCGACGGCCGACATCAGCTGACTAAGCTCCTCGTGCTGCGGGAGCACTGCGCTGCAGGCCACGCCAATAGGGAGCGTGTGACGAACGACCTGCGACAGCGGTACTGGGTCATTCACTTGCGACCCACGGTACGCGCTGTCGGGAGGAGCTGCGCCTTCTGCAAAACGAGGCGGGCGAGGCCGCAAACCCCAGCTACAGGAGACCTGCCACACGCCCGCCTTGACCCTTTTCACCGCCCGTTCACCAACTGTGGGGTGGACTATTTTGGGCCAATAATGGTCAAGGTAGGACGCCGCCGAGAAAAGAGGTGGGGCGCACTCTTTACGTGCCTCACCTCCCGCGCCGTGCACATCGAGCTTGTCGCTTCACTCTCCACCGACTCAGCAATCATGGCGCTGAGACGAATGGCCGCGCGCAGAGGCTGGCCGAGAGTGATGTACTCCGACAACGCGACTAACTTTCGCGGGGCCGACCAGGAGCTACACCACGCCTACGCCGAGTGGATGCTTGCCCTGCGAGATGAGGGGCTACTGCATCGCTTGGAGTGGCGCTTCATCCCTCCCGGCGCGCCCAACCAAGGTGGCGCGTGGGAACGTATGGTGCGCTCCGTGAAGACGGCGCTCAGCGTGACCCTGCGAGAGAAGGCGCCGGCGGAAGAAGTACTGAGGACTCTGCTCACTGAGGCTGAGTTCTCGATCAATGCGCGACCGCTGACACACGTCAGTGTGGATCCCAGCGACCCCGAGGCCCTAACCCCCAACCACTTCTTGTTGGGGTCGTCTAAGGGGCTGCCGACGACAGGACCCTGCGAAGAGGACGACCGGAGGACATGGCGAGCTAGTCAGGCGCTCGCTGACCACTTCTGGCGACGATGGCTACGCGAGTACCTGCCCACGTTGGTACCTCGCGGCGAGCCACGGAACGACGTGCGACCCATTCAAGCCGGTGACGTGGTCCTCGTGGTCGACAACACGCTGCCACGGAACACATGGCCGATGGGAATCGTCGAGCGCACGCATCGCGGACCGGATGGCGGCATCAGAGTCGTCGAGGTGCGCACCAGGACTGGCACCTTCCGACGCCCCGTGAGCAAGCTCGTCGTCGTGTCAACAAAGGAGGCTACGCGAGCTGCGCCGGGGGGAGAACTGTAACGGACGCATGGCTTTGTACGTTGCGTGGTGATTTTTTAGCATAAGGGCTTCCCACGTAGACCTATAACGGTGTTTATGGCGAACATGTGTTTGGGTCTTTTTAACGAATCTTTGAATGAAGCAATAACCCTGACCGTTGTCGGCATTTTGTAAAAATAAAGAAACAATCCATGTTTAATGGCTCCGTAACGGTGAACGCCTTGTTTGTCAAAGGTTTACCGCTTTGAAAAATAAATAACTATAAATGCTTATTGTCTGCAGACCCGTACGCCGCCTTAATAAAACCTTGAATGGACTATTGTTGTTATCCCAAAACACATTACCGGGGTCTGCGTGAGAAAATATGATATCCCGTTAGTTAGTGTAAATTTCTCTTTTCGTGGTACTAAAAATAACACGTGAATGTTAAAATATAATTGATGTAGGTTCCATGTGAGTTTAAAAGTATGAGTACAAAACATATGAGAACTACTGTAATACACATAAGAACTAGAGAAAAAGTAGATAATTAGGTAAGATTATGCATGTTTTGATAGCTCATAAGTAGGGAGGAATCTAGGTTAGATAAGATTTTTGTGTTGACCTTTTTACAGCTTTATATGTTTCCTAGGTAGAATTAAGTATGTAGATTAAGGAAATGTATAATTTGTGTAGATTTAAGTAAGATAATATTGATGATTACGGCATTTCTATGACGCCATACCCGAGCGCCATTGAGAGAGAGGGGCGCCATTGTTCGCGCCTAGCGGTTCTTGTATAAATAACGGACCGTTTGGAGGCTGAGACACAGTCGGACACAGTCAGTCTTCAGCTCTACAATTGTAACAACATACAGTTGTAATAACAATACGGAATAAAATTGAAGATACGAATCACGACAGTATTTTCATTCTTCCAACGCACAACAAATACAGTCCACTTCAATAAGTAATGGCTGAACGGATCTGGATGAAAGTTAACGCAGGTAGATCAAGCCCTGGATTAATACAAATGATATTTTTTATCCCGGTAGTACCTACGTTTACTTATTTATTTTTCTCAAATATGCTTGGAAATTTGAACTTTATTTTGACAACCTTCTTCGAGATAAATCGAAATTGCTGTACTGGCCAAATACATGCGAGCAGCGGCCGGCAAAAGTTGTATGAAAATCCATATATGTCGTGTCTAGCGGCCAAATAAATTACATAGTAAACTCATATCTGTCGTGTTGTTTAAAAATGGAACGATCTTTGACTCCGAAGCATGGCAACCAAGGTAGTAACTTATCAAAGGTTTTATTTAAATTTCGAACTGGCTTGCAAATAGAACACTGTTTATTGAAGAAAAAACAAAAGAACACTTTAACGCGAGAACAATTACTGTTGTTCGTCATTGATTTTGACAAAATGAGTTCTAGGTATCACTTAGTTTTAATTTCCGCGCATTATTTGAGAAAAGTATTATACAAGCCTTGACCACAACTAGGCATTGCTGGACTTACGTATGTGTCCCTCGACTTCGCCTCGGCCCACATTTACACGTTCGTCCATCAATGCCTCTTTTGCTGGCCGATGCAGTAATGTACTATAAACTTCATGCACAAAGGTACAATGGCGGACTTAATGCCTTAGGCATTCTCTACCAGTCAACCAAGGGTGGTGAAGAGAAAACATGGCAGGTGCATAGTTTAAATCGTGGCAACAACAGATTTGACAAAAAAAATATAATTTTAAATTGCTTAAAATATACATATATACATATTTTATATGATACATACCTAAATAAATATATATATTTAATAAAGTAATGAAAATAAGTTATCAAGATGACCCTTCTCCCCGCTGATAATAATACTGCAATTTCCGCTTGAAAGAATACCGACTGGTGGCCGCCCTGATTTCGAGAGGAAGCGCGTTCCAAAGAAGAATAGACTGAATATGAAAGGAAGAATGAACAAAATCAGTAGTATGAGAAGGACAGAGTAAGAGAAGATTCCCATACGATACGATTCCCATGAGATAATTTTCAAATTTCGCTCTGGCGAAACCCCAGACAATAGCTAGTGTGTAAATTGTTTAATATACTCCTATTATTATACAACCGACAGCCATCAGTCTTGATCAGTCTACAACGCAGATTAAAATGAAACAATATAGGTGTAACACAATGACTTGGAATTAGCTTTGCAGCAGATTGAATGAAACGATCGTTAGCGCAGGAAACCGTTCATTTGCTTGGTAATAATGAATGTAAGCGATAATGCAGTTGTAACAGTCGTATGGTATCATCAAGCTGATGAACGTTGAAAGCTTAGCAGGAACATGAAGATCTAAATAGAACCGAACGGAACCAACTATGAAAGAAAAGGGTATCAGTGATAGCGAGAAGGTTGACAGGACGAAATGGCAAAAAGAACGCGTTGTGCCGACTCCAAGTAACATGGGAAAAGGGCAAGAAGAAGACCTGGAACCTAGTATTTTTACAAGAACGATAGTTTCCACCCAAAAGCTTAAGCAGCTTTTCTTCTTATGATTCATTTATTTTGGTTCAACGCAGCATAATTATGTTTTCTAGCCATAGTTATCAGTTTTCCAACAATATATGCAGCCTGTCTTTGGTCTTCCTCTACATCTGCTTCTAGATATCCTAAAAATCTAGGTATTTATCAATCCTCCACATCACAACCGATTGCCATAACTGACAATAATTTATCAATATTGTGGTTCAAAAATACCTGACCTATTCCACTTAGCTAGGTCGACTTCCAGTCTCGTCAAATACTGAATTATGCGCCGTCTCAGGTGAATAGGCCACTACAGTACCCAGTTACTTGCCTACTCGGTTAGTTATTATTGGAGTGGCAACCCCAAATGACTTGGGATATGGACAGAAGGATGTAAAAAGACACGTCGTCTTTTAGAACAAGTTCGGCTTTTAAAGCGTTTTCTTTTTCACTCATCTTGTATGAAATTGTTTTTATGAACTCACGTCTTTTTCCCAAGGAGTAGGCAGAAACTACAGAACACCACCTGCTACAAACCTTATAATACATACTCTTTTTGCTCCGTTTTGGTACGTTCGTACCTACATCTTAGTCTGCTGCGCATCAGACCTTTCTGAATAAATTCATTAATTAGTCTGCGTATGTTGCAAGGCCTCCCTCAAAGTGGAGCGATGACCTGGTCTGGTCAAGGCTGTGGGCATCCGGTAGATGCGAAACGCACAGAACCGATCAGCGTGGCGACGCTTGGGGGCTATGTCCAGCATTGGACGTTTTTCGACTGATATGATGATGATGTACATCATATTCATATTCTAGGACGTACTCTTCACATCTGCTAGTCGCCTTTTATTCATCCTCTTAACACGAAGATCTAACCACACTCTTGTTTTAAATTTTCTTTGGGTCATTGTGTCACACAACCGGGTCATGCTTATACTTTCATATTCTAACGTTACAGCGAAAATAATCTTAACTATAGCATGTAATCCATCCATAAGCGACACAGCTATTAACCTATTACCTAGCGCGGAAGAAAAAATGCGTTCAGAAGTGCGTAATTTCCTGTTCGAGCTGAAAGGGCCAATTAGTTTTATAGGTCATCATGGTACCTATGTTCGGATATGATGTAGTTGCTTTTAATTATCAATATGCGACATTATCGAATGGGTTGCAAAGTAGGTTGATAGTATTTACAATGTTAAAACAAATTAATGTTGTATCAATCGATATTTAGAAAAAAAACTTTTTTACAAGAAAATACTACCGACTTCCAAATAAGAAAACTACTAAGTGAAAAATAACTTTACTTTTGTAAGTCGGTGTCTTTCGTAGGTACCATTTTTTTGCGTTTTGAAACGACTAACCTGAACCGTGCACCTTTTGTCGACGTTTTATAAGTGCCCATGTAGGCCAACGTAAAATAAAAAAAACTTTTTACAAAAAAATACTAACGCAATAAATTGGTACCTACGAAAGACACCGACTTCCAAAAATAAATTTATTTTTCACTTTGTAGTTTTCTTATTTTGAAGTTGGTAGTATTTTTTTGTAAAAAGTTTTTTTATTTTTCACTTTTTAGTTGTACCTACCTAATAGGCAAGTTGTTTAGTAAGTTACCTACTCGTATAACGCCAGAATATATTACCAAAATATCATGAAACTTGAACATAACCGGTGAAATGAGAGATCTGCGTACCCCTTAAGAGCGTACTGGCGTGATGTTATGTTATGAAATGGTATAAACAGCAAACAGACATGCGATTGCAGCAATCCCGAGAGATTTGCCGTTGTTTATTGAAGAGTTCTGTTGTATATCTTCGAATTTCTTCGTCAGTCCTTCACCAAATTTAAAATGGGACCAATTTCGGAACATACTCTTTAAAAAAAAAAAAATGAAATCGGTCCACAATTGACGGAGATATCGGTGAACATACACAAAACATACATAATGTCGAACATAGAACCTCCTCCTTTTTGGGAAGTCGGTTAAAAATGATTTTGACTTTTTGATTTTGATGTGGTCGTCGGTGAAGCACGCTTGCTTATATGTAAACTATTCACTCTTGACTTATCTAAAGACCCCCAGGTTGTAGCTTTCAGGAAATTTGGTATTCAGCTGCGTGCGGATAGACTGGAAGCGACAGTTACATTGTTGGGATACGACCAGTTTCCTATAAAGAATGTCCTCACTGAGAGCATTTACGTGTAATGAGCATTCGACGTCGAATATTCGAGTGGTGTGGACGTTGAACTAAGCGCTACAAAGCTCACGCAAGCGTGAACTTCGGCCGGTGTACTCGTAGACGTCGCAACGATTTTCGCGGAAACTCGCATTCGAATGTTCACGCAGATAAAACGCTCGAAAGCGAGAACTCAGATAAATAAATTAATGAGTATGTATGTATGCATATTACTGGCCACTTGTAAAGCAAGGAATGACATTTAACAAGATCGTATTCGAATGCTCCAAGCTCGCAAGGGAATGTTCGACTTGAACGTTCATAGTTTTGCTTGAAAGTGAATGCTGGGCTCGCTGGGAAGCATTTTTTGCTCGTCTACGATTGCTTGTTTACAAATGCTCACGAAAGAATTCTCCCAGTGAGGACGCTCTGGGTTTGCTATTCTTGTAAAACTCGTATCAATACGACAGATTACTTTCATGTATCTTTGCACAAAGTACCTATTTGACGTTTACAAGCATGAAGGTTGAATATTGTTACAAAATCGTTCAGATGACATTATGCCCGTACGATAACGCTAATATAGCGTAACAATATCAAAACAAAACCAATCCTTCGACTAATTAACAATGTAGTAATAGGGTTGTCCCTATCTTGTCTTATCAAACATTTATGATTTAAAATTGTCCATGGAGTTTCTTTTGTGTTCTTCTTCGGTCTGATTGACTATTTGATAAGTAATTCAAAAACCTTTTAATGGTTTAATTGAAATAGTTATATGATTTGTGTTTGAGTTTTGATTTTTAGAGTTCCGTACACAAAGGGTAAAAACGGGACCACTATACTATTTATTGCCTCCACTGTCCGTCTGTCACCAGTCTGTATCTCATGAACCGCGATAGCTAGACAGTTGAAATTTTCACAGATGATGTATTTCTATTGCCACTATAACAACAATTACTAAAAAAATAATAAAATAAATATTTAAGTGTCCCATACAACTAGCGTGATTTTTGCAGTTTGCGATAATCGTACGCGGATCCCTTCGTGCGTGAGTCCGACTCGCACTTGGCCGGTTTTTATTGATCTGCTTTAATTAAGTCAGCATACTAACAATAATCTTATCAGAGTTAATTTTGAAATGCAGTGTTTAATTTTCAACAGTCAGCGTTATGTCGAGCCCAAAAAAGCCAACACTTCGCTTTCATTAAGGCATTCGCTAAGACTTTAGTTGCGTATACGGGTCCTCTAAGATTGGCAAGGTATCGGTAGGCAGCCTCTTTAGCGCTGTTGTGTGTATATAACAATGAATTGCCATTCTGTGTTACAATACTTAGGCGGAATATCTCACGACGTGTGCTTAGGACATACCTATAACTAAATAGAATAGTGTTGACAGCTGTCTTTTTACAAAAAAAAAAAAATGTATCGAAAATGTGTTGCCACCCCTAATTATGTAAGAAGCATGCATACGACTTGAAATACATCACACACAATAGTCAATTATTTGTCTTATGTCATTCTATTGTTTTATCGCCTGACGAGCTACACAATTCATTGGATTTGAATATTGTCTGAGGACAGGACGAGTCACTTGAAGGAATGTAGGTCTGTTGAATATTTGTAAGTAAAGCAGTATTGTGTGACTCGATTATTGTTTTGCTTATAGTTGGAAAATGCTTTATTGAATTTGTCACGAGGAGGTGACAATCAGAGGGGCCTTACGCTGACGAGTCATAACTATCAGTGGTGCCACTACGAGAGAAAGATGGAGACCTTTCCGTATGGTGTCAGACGTATACAATTTGGCTGGTTCACCCACGGTGAATCGAAGAGGAACGCGAGGAGGGGTCGCTCGTCAAGGCTTTTGCCGATTAAGCCGACGACGTAGCGGTGAACAAGTATGTTGCGGTGCCGCTTGGTAACAGAGGCGACATCGCAACCAAGGTGGACCGCGATGTACAGATCGTCCGGCGGTCATTATTGCGGTGCGCCGCTCTCCCTACCATTCGCGGCCTGGACGGGGTCGCCACCCTCTGATGGTGGACGCGGTGGGCCGCAGGGGAGGTCCCTATCCCCTACGCCCGAAAAGTGGTAGGTAGCGAGGCCACTGTCTTCACAGGAGGACCGAGGGTGCCATACATGGGGTCGTCTGGCGCCCAATTGCTAGTTTGGTCCCTGGGCTGGTCACGGCGGGCGTGTAATATGTTCTGGTGCGCCGGTGATGGCGGTACACCCCAGAGGAGGGTCCGGTGACGGACAGCCGCGTAGGGTACGCGGCGAGTGCTAACACGTGCCCGTGTTCCCGCCATAAGCGGCACAGGACACCGTGGAGTTTTAGTGGTTTGGAGTCCCACATAACTGCGCTATTTCCCCGTGGTAGCGCAGTATGCATGAGCATTTCTCTACGATAAAAAAGGTACACCATAGCCAATTACAATTTTGAATTTAAAGATGAATAGGGTGCAATAAGGGGCTGAAGAGATTAAGATGATGATGAAGGGATGCGAAGAAAGCCCGGAGGAGATCACACTTCTGATGATCCTAAATAATAAAACCCTTTACGATAATCGAATACGGAACACATAAATCAAAGTAAGTAATGATTAATTAATCATTCTAAAACGCAAACGGCGCATTAGTCAAACATTACAGCTAAACGGCGATTAGTGATGCGGCAAATTGCCGAGTTTTTAACCAAGGAAGCGAAGAAAATATATGTCCGTTGTGTGTTATTTGTTGAGGTCTATATAGCCTGGAAATTACGGGTCGTGGTGGCGGGCTTGGCTTGGTTAACTGTATATAGTTAGTAGGTAGACTGTGACAAACTTCGGCTCTAGACAAAGTGACATTGTGCTAGCGATAACTATTGTCAAAAAACCAAAATAATAGGGATTGAACACGAGACAATTCACTAGCGCATCCCGCAATGTCGCTTTGACGTTTTGTGACCTACCCTCTTTTTATAAACAAAAACTCGGTCGAGCGAGGCCGAAAGTGAATATCTTAATTTCATTCTAACGAGACAATTTGTCTCAGAATACAAGCCTGGGACATGAGGACAAATCCAAGGAAAATATAAATGGCTATCCGTTCTGCGAGCAATGTCGCTGTCTGCCCACTGCCACTTAAGTTTGGCAATTCTTCGGGCTATGTCGGTACCCCTGGTTCTTTTGCGGATCTCTTCATTTTTGATCCGATCACGCAAGGAAACTCCGAGCATAGCCCTCTCCATTGGCCTTTGGGTGACTGTAAGCTTTCTGATGAGGCCCATTGTGAGTGACCACGTCTCAGAGTCATATCGCATCACTGGCAACACACACTGGTTATAGACTTTCGTCTTGAGACACTGTGGTAAGTAACATGTGTTAGCGATCTTTATATTTAATTGAGCTCACTAAGTGATTTTTCTATGTTGGCAATAATTTGTTTGATATTTTTATGCTTGCAACAAATATGGACTGTTTTTTGTCAGGTTGGTAAACGACAAGCTTGCACTTCTCGTTTCCCGCCCATTTCGAGAATATAAATATTGTAGCTCTTGCCATCAAAGGCAGTCTATTTTTGATCGAGGCTACATTAATAAGTATTAGCGTAAGTGCTTTATAAACTGTATTCTATAAACTGTGTTCTATAAACTATGTTCTATAAACCATGTTCTATAAATTATTTTCCATAAACTGTGTTCTGTGTGACTGTGTATTTGATATGAGAATACACTGGGTGAGTAAACCCTTTCTAAGCATTTTTATTTACATCGCCATCCCCGCCAAAATACCCACACAAGATTTTAGTCTTTTAAGTAAAAGCCGACACATGGAACAAGGTAAAATGATGTTTCTGTGACAAAACCGATCATTAGCCATGAATATGCCGATTTATCTACGAATCGGAGATTAAAGACTGTGTTTTCAATGTTCCTGCGCTAAACCTACAAATATTGAAGTTTTATTACTACCCTCCGGTTCCTGAACCTAGAATTTTCTTAAAGTACAGTTTAAAAATACTCAGTTTCAAATTCAGAAACAGATGATAATCAATTGTCAACCAATAATAGTGCTTATGCCAATAACTTCTATGACCATCCGTTTACAATTTATGGACCATTAGATGCGTTTAACAGTCGTTTACATTCTTCTCTATAATAATGAAGACTAGCAACACTGTACGTTTACAACAGTGTTGTCACTTGTCAGTTCGTATTTAATTACGCGCGCTCAATAGCTCATGCATATACTCAAACAGATCCATTGAAGTGCTAATGAAGGCATTCGGCGTAGTTGACGGGTTAACAGCAATATTAGTAATGTCCACCGCATTCATAACCTTTTGACTCGGCGGGTACGCAGAACAAATTGGCACTGACAGCCCTAGACCATAGATTAGCAGAGTTGAAAGCAAGATGGCGAAATTAATATACCGTATACTGACATCTGACGGTATAGGATTTGTTTTTGTTTATTCTATAGCATTATGTTTACAGTAGCAATCATATTCTTGTAGATCGCCGAATATGGACTATTTCTGTTTAGCACCTGCTAAGCAAAATGATTATTCGCTGACCAGGGGGATGACCATAAGCTCTTAGCGCGGTATCAATTTGATATCGAGTAAGTGACAGATGTATACACGTCAGATACATCTGTCCCTTATTTGATCTCAAATTAATACCGCTCTAAGAGCTTATGGTCACCCCCAGGTGCAAACAAACTATAGGCAGTAGGTTAACTGTCGGCATAAAAGCGTTCTTTATTATATTACTAAGACTCCGTCTGTCACCAGGCTGTATATCATGAACCGTGATAGCTAGGCAGTTGAAATCTTCACAGATGATGTATTTCTGTTGCCGCTATAAGAACAAATACTAAAAACAGAATAAAATAAATATTTAAGTGGGGCTCCCATACAACATACGTGTTTTTTTTTCCGACACGCACTTGGCTGGTTTTTTTGTTTGATGCCTTTCTAGATGATTTTGCCCTAATCTTTTGAAAATTACTGATAAATGTGATGCTATGTGTTGTGTTTGCTAACCCTAACTATTTTGTAGGTAATTTATGAAACACGGTCGCCGAACTGCTGCCGTAATGACAATATAGATTAGGCTCCTTGACAAATAACATTTTCAACCAAACAACCAATTTACTCTGTGACGAAAAAAAATAAAAGGGCCATTAATACCACTGTGGTCAATGTCCTTAAACACCAAAAACATGGCGTCTAAAACTGAGTGGGTAGTTTAATCCGTCGGTTTGCCAACCTGACCCACAATGAGGTGGGTCGCCCACTCGATCAAGATACCAAGAGTAATTGTTGGGAAGCTATTTAAAAGTCCGTAATTGGATTATGCTACAGTTATTACTTATTAGATACTAAGCTTTACCGAAGGCTATGTCTGATTTGGTTAGTCTGCCGGGATACAAGATTTGCGTTTAATTGCTTCTAGTTTTCCAGCCTCATATAAATGTCAATTAAGCCGTTCAGTGCTTGTTTGCTAGATAATGGGCCAACTAGCCGCAGAATAGAAGGGAAACACTGCAAATGATGGCGAGGCAATTAAAGAAATAAATCTTGGCACATTACGATGGGCAGAGACGAGACGGGATTATAATACATTGCATTTGGTGTGGTTTCCAACATGTGTCGACACTCGACACCCATGCGCCATTCCACCTTCCTAGCACGGGGCGGATACCGCAGATGTAGAAAACTTAAACCGCGCAAATATAACATTCGTTTTGAGCCTTAGGACTGGTCTCTGAATTAAGTATTAGAAGTTAAAAACATGTTAAACCCTACTTTTATGCCAAAGTTTGACCGGTTTTCAGGCTACAGTAGAGATTGACAAGTACTAAACTCAAATTATTAATTTAGTAATCGGGGGCCAGTCCTTAGACCCTATGCCATGTCATGGGATCAGAGTGTTCATCAAGTTAATCGGCAGCCCCAACCCCAACTTCTGTGCAGGTCCTCTGGGATGGATCTGCCAAATACCAGCTTGATGCACTTGAGTCGATCGACAGACGGGCCAAAAGGCTTATTGGCAACGATGCACTGGTCACCTCAAAGCTCCAGAGCCTCGAACATCGACGCCGAGTTGCCAGCCTGTCGGTTTTTTATCGGTTACATTTCGGGGAGTGTGCGACGGAACTGCACAATTTGATTACGCCTAGCACTTTCCATCATCGGACTACAAGACGTACGGCCATGCGCCATCGGTACATTGTGGACATCCCTCCCATACGCACAAAGCATTTTGCTAATACTTTCTTGTGCGCACAGCTAAGGAGTGGAATTCCCTTCCGGGGTCTTTGTTCCCTGATAGCTACAATCTTGGGATCTTTAAGTCAAGACTAATAGGTTTCTTCTAGGCAAGCGTGCTTCACCGTAGACCACGTCATCGCTTAACATCAGGCGAGGTAGTGGTCAAACGTGAGCCTATAGACTATAAAAAAAAAGGTACGGCATGGACTCGCACGCACATCGCTTGACGCAAATCGAATCGTCCGAAGTCTTGAACGGGTCTGCATGGCAGAAATTATTGTCGACAGTCGACACTAATGAGTACCTACCTATTGAACTTCGAAAGGGTTGATACTCGAAGTAGGAGATTCTTTGATGCGCAAGCGGCTTTAATCCATAACATTTTTGGCACACAACACCACAATCATAAAACATTCAATAAAGTTACCAAAGAGCTTAAATCTCAGGCATTCAGAAGCCATACTGTCATGAAAAAGGTTTTATACTTATTTAAAATTAGGTCAAACTGTATTGAAAATGCTGAAACTAGGAAATGTTCGCATAAATTCTGTTTTAACTGATTCCTACTTGGAAGGTAGCCATGAAACTGCAGTTAACAGTTTTGGTGCACTGGGAATGAAATGACGGAAAATCTGTTATTTTCAGTGGATTTCGAGTTATTTACCGAGGAGTTTTAAATATTATTGCTGGGTTTTCGCGTTTATGAGAAGAATTTTGAATTAACTGCGACATTTCAAATGGACTTACGTATGTGTGCCTCGGCCCACATTTACACGTTCGTCCATCAATGCCTCTTTTGCTGGCCGCTGCAGTAATGTACTAAACCATGTTTACTATGTAATTTATTTGGCCGCTAAACTACGACAGATATGGCTTTTCATACAACTTTTGCCGGCCGCTGCTCGCAAGTATTTGGCCAGTACAGCAATTTCGATTTATCTCGAAGAAGGTTGTCAAAATAATGCTCAAATTTCCAAGCATGATTGAGAAATAATAATATACTCCGTATATAGTAAACTCATACATATCTGTCGTGTAATTTAAAAATGGAACGATCTTTTACTCCGAAACATGGCATCCAAGGAGGTAACTTATCAAAGGTTTTATTAAAATTTCGAACTGGCTTGCAAATAGAAAGCTGTTTATTGAAAAAAAAAAAACAAATGAACACTAACACGGGGGAAAATTATTGTTGTTCTTCTTTGATTTTGTAAAGTAATTGTGTTTGACAAAATGAGTTCTACTAATTAGTTTAAATTTCCGCGCATTATTTGAGAAAAGTTCTATACAAGCCTTGGCCACAACTAGGCATTGATGGACTTACATATGTGTGCCTCGGCCCACATTTACACGTTCGTCCATCAATGCCCCTTTTGCTGCAGTAATGTACTATTTCTTGATAGCCTGCGACTGTCGTGGTGTAAGAAGCATGTAGCCTTTTCTTATAAGTCGGCTTTTCATCTTCATATATTATTTTCATAAGTCTCCTAAGTAATTAGGAGCGAACCTGCGACTAACCGGTCAAAAATTCAGGTTGTAACAGTGCCAACCTGTCCGTGTTATACCTTAAAACTTACATTTTGGCTTTGCGACCATCGCCATCATCATCCATTTATTGTTCCCACTGCTGGGATACAGGCCTTCATCTCTGTGAGAGGGAATGGGCCGTAATCCACCACGCGGACCCAGTGCGGGTTGGTAGATGTCACATGTCTTCGAATGTTTGGTTCTAGGACATGCCGGTTTCCTCACGATATTTTCCTTCACCGTTTTGAGAGCAGTCGTGATAAAATAATTTACACAAAGTAAAACGCCTGCCTGGGTTCGAATTAGAACTAGTGTTGTAAGAAACTCGAGTCTTCTAAAGGGGAATGCCCATTTTGAAAGGGAACTTGGGCCCCTTTGAAAAAATGGTTGTATCTTGATGAATTTGGTTGTATATTGTAGAAAAACACTTTATATTAATAATTATAAAACATTTTTTATTTATTTTGCGGGGTTCACGAGAAATAACGATGTTTCTGTTCTTGAAATGAACCCTTATTACAATGCAATAAGGTGCATACAAATGTGCAAGTGAAGAAACCTGATCTATTGTTGTCTGTACATAAAAAGTAAAGGACACGGATGGAAAAAAACACAAAATATAAATCCTATAATTGGATAATATTGAAATCTCAGACACGATGACTCATAATGGGCCTGTGTATGGGCAATCTCCTTTTCAAGACTAGGACTCGTTAGTCACAGAGTCCGAGTCCTTTGAGACTTCTGAGGCCTTTCGAGTCTTTTAAATTCTTTGAGCTAGAATGAGGCATGAACTTGAGTTGGTGTATTATAATAGGTAATACAATTATTTGTTTATTGCTATTTTATTTACTTCAAACTACAGCTATGGATTTAGAAGACTCAGTCATGAGTTCTTTTTGGCAGGACTCAAGTCTTTTTACAAAATTCTCCAAATTCTAAAAGACTTAAATAAGACTCCAAGACTCGAGTTTCTTACAACACTAGTACGAACCCACGACCTGCACTGCTCCTACCGACCATCGCCATCGCTAACATTGAGTGACGCTAATTGTCTAGAGCCTCAGGGGCCCTACCCTACCTTAAGATTATTATTATACAATGTGAGACATTTATCTCTTACGCACAATGAAGATTACCTTGCTCTTAGAGTTCATAGCAGGGCACCAACGCGTCAACTACTCATTCTGAAAGTTATATAAATATATATATGTTCAATATCATCGAGACGATTATGTAAGTAATGACTGCCAGTACAATAGCTTAAAGTTCAATGGTTTGTTGTCGTTGTTATCAAACAACTTGCAGCTGATAAGAATCGGTCACTTCCTGTGTGTTGTAATAGTTATTGTCAATACAAATATATCGGACACAGACACACCGCTTTCTAATAACTTGGCCACCCAATCTATCGTCTAGTGTGCTGGTTATAAGTTTCTCCTAAAAACAGACGAAAGGATGAGCCTTTCAAAAACGTCAATCTAATGCTAGATTTATCATCATCTGCCTAGCCTTTTCCCAACTATATTGGGGTCGGCTTCCAGTCTTACCGGATTCAGCTAAGTACCAGTGTTTTACATGGAGCGACTGCGTATCTGGCTTCCACAACCCAGTAACTGGGTAACACGATACCTCTTGGTTAGACTGGTGTCAGATCTCAAGCTTCTGAATGCTCGTAACGACTGTCAAAGATCTTCAAATGACAGCCGGGACCAACGGCTTAACGTGCTTTCCGAGGCACGGAGGAAACTACTCGGTATGTTGAAATGGTCAGCCATCCACGGACCGACCTCGTCAAGCGTTGCTTAACCTTGACGATCGACCCGTGCGGCTGTTATTATTTAGCCACGAGCTCCTCTAATGCTAGATTTATCGTTCTTCCAAAAATAATGATGGTCCTATGTACATCAATCAAGAGCCACGAGACAAAGTGAAATAAATCATATACTATAAAGATTATCGAATAGTCCAAATAGAGTGCGCGCAAGATAAGTCTGCGCGCGGCGAAAATTGGAACTAATCGTCTGTCATTTTTGTCAGGTGTCAAGAGAGTGTGTTGTATTCCGTGTTTTTATTCGTTTTACGATGTAAATAATCGCCATCATTATGGCAATAGTAATTTAAAGTGCTGGCAGAAATGTTTCCTTGAAGTGAACAAGACAATAACAGGCCTACGGTACCGTTTTAAAAAGACTCTTAGGGATACCATTATAATAAAATTTCCCTAAATTTTCGTACTACCGGTGCCGCAAGATTGGCATCATGTAATATAATGCATCATTGTTATTTTGCACCGTCACCCAAATAACTGAAGAGGCTTGGCAGCAGCTTCTTCAAAAATTGTTGATGAAGAAATTGAAAAGAGTTGAAATGGACGGTATTAGCCACTGATGGACTATTATTAGACCAAATTTAACAGAAGGTTTTAAAGTAATTTCATGAAGCTTTTTTCATCATATTCTATGCAAGTAAAAACAGCTAGTAATTACTAGTACTTAACTTAAATTACTTTATGTTTCGAGTTATGTAAAATAACTATTGATTAAATGAAGGAAACAAGATCAGTTATGCTGGCAACATTAAGCACGCCACCCGTCGCGCGCAGACTTATCTTGCGCGCACTCTAGCACATGTGCTATTGAATTGTCAGTTGTCACGTGGTACTCCGAAACATTTTGGTGTTTGTCTATAGATACATAGGTACAATGTCACTTTGTCGAACAGCCAAGATCCCTTTATCTTCCGCAGGCTGCCGTCGATTATAGGTCGATTGTACATATTTACAGAACTTGACTCAGATATTAAAGCCGTAGTTGGTTCCGGCTGGTTGAAAACTAGTTGTGACTTAGAAATGAAGATTGAATGTATCGTATCACTTGACCACAAAAGATCCCAATGGGTCGAAGTGTCCGAGGTATTTCTCGGCCCCTCCATAAGATCGTATCACTTGAATCGATAAGTTCAGTACAAATTTCATTCGATTGTCATCTAAAACACCTTGCATTTGCCAGGAACCAAAGTTTTATTCATGCATTTGTTAAATGTTATTTTGTCATCTACACTATATAAATTGTTAGTCACACAGTCAAATTTCAGCATTAATTACTTCTTGCAGTGCCTAATGCGTTGATGACAATTTGTTAGCGATCAATGGACGTCAAAAGTGCGCCAAAATGGCATCATGGGAGCTTTGCCATGCCACACGGAAAGTTAATAAAGAAAACACACATTTATTTGTTAATTCCATTTATTAATGTTAATCACAGACAAAAACAGTTTTTAAATGAGTATTACCTTCTAATCCACCTGAAGAACCGATTCCCTCCTTTCTTCCCGCTATTTTTCTTCTTCTTCCCCATTTTTTTCTACAATTATCATACGGCACAAACACTTTTAAACACTGTCTTTTAAAAAAGTATTTATATCACTTAAAATTTTCACGCAAAGATCACAAAGTACACTTCTTCAGCGTTTCTGACCGATACAGGACCCTCAGAGGCTCTTAGAATAAAAATACAGTATTAGACACTAAAATTAGTACTTTAACCCCAAAAACAGTTATTTACAGAAGCATTTATTTACAAAAAGTAAGGTTATTCTTAAAAATAGTTACCAAAATGGTTGAAGCTATAATCTATGAATTAAATCGAAAGTTCAGAAGCGCGCGTTGGCCCGACCGCGCGCATACTGGCTTGTGCCGTCGACGAAATTAGACGCAAAAAAAAACTATAGATGTGCATCTCGAGAAATGCAGCGATGATTTTATTTTGGTACCGACTACTGAAGAGATTATTACGATTCCTGTAGGCTGTTTGCCCTTTTGGTGTGCAGTTACATTTTAGAGCAGATATCGATACGATTTCAATTCGATACTAAATGAATTAAATTACAGAAGTTTTGAAAATTTGGTAATAAAACATTATTTATTTTACAGATAGAATAGAATAAACTTTATTGTACACCAAAATAGTTTTACACCGATTATACTTAAAAAATCCTGTCAAAACTTTTGAAATCTACAAACGTCCTGCACATCTTCATCGGCTTCATTCTCATCGCCTTATTTACACATAAATCGCAAATCATGCGTGATATTACGTTTTCACATAGACAAAATTTTATCTCGTAAGCGATGGCATTGCCAAACAAATACCAGATGTGGTTTCAGTACGTATACGTCTGTTTGTGACTGTTCTTGCTATTCAAACTTTATTATTTTTAAGAAGAAATCTTCGCTATGACTTTATTTAGCTATCAAGATGCTTCTCTGCCAAATTGAGTCCAACCAAGAACAAGACTTACGGTCAAACACTCAAAAGTAACTCAATTTTATTCCAATTCCTCAATTATCAATCACTTTAAGAGGAAATATGGGCAGAGAGCGCCGACTGAATTTCCTTAGTAAAAAGTCATAATTCGAGGTTTGGCTCTCGTCTCTTTCCTCCTCCAATATTAGACCAATTTAAAAGATATTCCATAAACTGGTAAAGTAATATATATACTATGCCCCTATGTTTCCC
The DNA here is from genome assembly GCA_948252205.1 of Orthosia incerta. Classification (NCBI taxonomy): domain Eukaryota; kingdom Metazoa; phylum Arthropoda; class Insecta; order Lepidoptera; family Noctuidae; genus Orthosia; species Orthosia incerta. The sequence continues at coordinate 16,729,767 of OX411765.1, forward strand.
TTTTTTCATTTATATTTGTCAAATTTGCACACTAAGCCTCTGTTGACAGCGCAATTTTGAGCATTTTTTGAGGGCTCTAGTGCTTCTAAAGATAATGTATCATCAAAAAGGAAAACATAGGGACATAGTATATATCTTTTAAATTGGTCCAATATTGGAGGAGAAAAGAGACGAGAGCCAAACCTCGAATTATGACTTTTTACTAAGGAAATTCAGTAGGCGCTCTCTGCCCCCGTTTCCTCTTAAGGTGTACTGTAGTCTGTAGTGACAGAAATACTTTTAAGAACGTTCATAGGTATCATTCGAGCATTTGCGGCAAAGAGACACATTTAGCGAGTTTCAACATTATAGTCTACGTATTTTCTTTGATAAGGTTAAATTCGGTTTATTCGTTAGTCGATTAATAATCATAAATTCATCATTGTGGAAAGACGTCCACAGCTGAACATAGACCTGACTCAAGTGTTGCCATATTGGAAAACTTCAATCGAAATTGATTCAATTCATGGGTGTAGATACAAGCATACAACATCCCTGTCAAGTAGAATAATCCCAAAAAGTAAAAGGGCAAATGAAAATATATTTAGATACGCTACAGTGAGTCACAGAGATCTAAACTTGGATGCGAAGAGATCCAACATTATTTGATGTGAAGAGCTGATGATGGGTACTAATGAAAATCATGTTGAAATCGTGAAAGAAATAAACAGTAGTTTTTTATAAGATGTGTTTGGTCTATGAGTCAGAGTGATTGTAAATTAGACGAAGTTAAAGGCTGGTGGAAATAAAGGGAATGTGTGTGATGTAGATAGATGTGTTGGGAAAAGTGGTGGCCCAGTGGTAACGGCCCCGACTTACGTTTCGTAGGTCGTGGATTCGAACCCAAGCAGGCGTTTTACTTTGTGTAAATTATTTCATCACCACTGCTCTAAAAACGGTAAAGGAAAACATCGTGAGGAAACCGGCATGTTCTAAAAACAAAAAATCGAAGACATGGTGACATCCACCAAACAGCACCGGGTCCGCGTGGTGGATTAAAGCCCATTCCCTCTCCACAGAGAGGAGGCCTGTGTCCCAGCAGTGGAAACATTAAAAGGCTGATGATGATGATGACGTGTGCTGTAGAGTTGTAGAGGATTCAGCAAAAGTATGTAGTTTAGGTTAAATCATTAACTAATGAAAGTTCAGTAGGTTCTTGCGATTAAACAAATATACGGGCGAAACATGGAATTTTCTGAAGCTTTTAACGCAAGCAAATTCTATAAAATCATCATCCTCCTGCTCTTATTCCAATTTATTTGAGGTCGGCGTAGCATGTCCTTTGAAGGATAATCTGTCTTTAATTTTGATAGAGAGAAGAAAAGAAAAATGTTCAAGTCTTTTAAAAGAAACGTATGATTGTATCAGAATGACACACTATTTGGGCAGCTTCCAACGTCTTGTGCAATTTTTGATGCAGCAAGGAAGTAAAACTAGCCAATATTGGTGTCAAAATGGAATTGCGAAACATGAAGAATTGGATATAAAAGGGGCCCATGGCCAATTACCTACTAGTTTAATTTATGGAAGGATTGTATCTTTGATGTCTCGCCAGGTTTTTGATAAAGCTATTTTTTTATTTAATTTCTTATCGCCATCGATTGGCTTCAACGAATTACTCGCAGAAAGCCTCGACAGTTTGCAGCAAGCATGAGCAAAATGTCATCTATTTAAGATGGAAAGCATCTGCATGAGCTTGCAACGATCAAAGAGTATTCAACCTGGTGGCAATAAAGTAAAATGGGATAGTTTCTTGCTTGATTGACCACTCAAGTCGAGACTTACATACCAATTTATTAGGCAAAGTTTTTGTCATACGATTTAAATCATAAGCTCTTAGTTCTCTGAGGGTTACCGAATAATTACCTGCAAGCACTTTCCTAGTTAAAAAAACCCGCCAAGTGCGAGTCGGACTCGCACACGAAGGGTTCCGTACCATTATCGCAAAAAACGGCAAATAAAACATGTTTGTTGTATGGGAGCCCTACTTACATATTTAGGTATTTTTCTGTTTTAGTATTTGTTGTTATAGCGGCAATAGAAACACATCATCTGTGAAAATTTCAACTGTCTAGCTATCACGGTTCATGAGACACAGACTGGTGGCAGACGGACAGACAGACAGACAGACGGATCGCGGAGTCTTAGTAATAGGGTCCCGTTTTTACCCTTTGGGTACGGAACCCAAAAAAGCATACCTCTGAAAATTGAGCGTTAGACGTCGTAGAACGCTTAACCCAATACCGCATAAAACTGCGGGACACCGCAGTCACACCCTCAATGCATCAGAACTAGCAAAATATAACAAAAAGGTAAACATGATTACGTCACCGTGATGCAACCACGTTTGGGCTGCGTCCAACTCTTAGATAAGAATGAGGAAACGACTGAAATAGTCACCAGTGGACGCTGAATCCGTCCAGTCGTCTATTTGTAAATATTCTACAATGACCACCGTTTTTCAGCGAAAGTTATGCGATTTTCGCACTTAAAGGCGCCTAGCAAAATCTCGGATTTTCATGATAGACAGAAAAAAAACCGCAGGAAAAAAAAAGTGGCTCAGAAATTTCAAAGTTGTAAAGTTTTTCTTAGAATCTAGGAAACAAATTTTTGTACAAACTTGACTGCAAATTTTAGGAAACCATCACCCATAACTAAAACAAACATATATTTTACTAGCTGACCCGGCACTTTGTTTTGCCATAAAAACACCAAACATTCATCTACCCTACTCTACCTACACTACCCTACCCTACCTACCATACCTACCTTAACATTATCATCTGCCTACACTTTTTTCCAAACTATTTTGGGGTCGGCTTCCAGTCTTACCGGATTCAGCTAAGAACCAGTGTTTTACATGGAGCGACTGCTTATCTGACCTCCACAATCCAGTAACTGGGTAACACGGTACCCCTTGGCAAGACTGGTGTCAGATCTCAAGCTTTTGACTACCCGTAACGACTTTCAAAGATCTTCAAATGACAGCCGGAACCAACGGCTTAACGTGCTTTCCGAGGCACGGAGGAAACTCAGTATGTTGAAATGGTCAGCCATCCACGGACCGACCTCGTCAAGCGTTGCTTAACCATGATGATCGACCCGTGCGGCTGTTATTATTTAGCCACGAGCTCCTCCCCTACCTACCCTAACATACATAAAAAAAAAACTTCACATGAACCATCTACTAAATAGTCCGAACAAAACCTAAACATTTGGCTTAGATAGGTGAGCCCGTTCTTGAGTCATAAAATTACAACGAAAAGTGGCATTGACTGTTATATATATATAGATTATAATAAATACCTTTATATATATAGAAGAAGAACCAGAGAATAATGGACTGAATATGAAAGGAAGAATGAATAAAATCAGAAGGGAAGAACAAAGCGAGAGAAGATTGTTAGACGAACGCAGATTCCTAGCGTGTGAAGTACACAGATATCGACTATCGTTTCGCTCTTGCAAGATACATAATAAGCCTTCAGGAGTACACTTTCTGGATGAAGCCTTTGATCCAACTGCACAACGACAGCCTCCTCAGGTGTTGATCGAGGCTCATGACGATCAGTACAATGACTGCTGTATTCTCATCCCACATGTCGACAACACCTCACGAGCTAGGTCAATACTCAATACATTTATATACTTCAATATACTTCAATTTCTATTTGCCATCTAGACAAAAGTAAACTTCCTCCATTGTTTGTTTGCAGCACAGTCATCGCTAGAAGTTCTGGTAACCACCAAAAAGCAGTTAAGATTAAAGACTGATGACTATGCTATGACTACAGTTTCGGTAAACCGTAGTGGATTCCATGAAGATAAGACTACCCACCTTGGTCAATCAACTAAATGGGTTCTCGTAGATAAAATACTCGAGTTTCGTGATACCGCATATAGGAATTGGGGTCTACGTACTTTTAGTAATGGCGTAGATGAGCTGGTCAAAATACTGTTAATTGATTAGATTAATTTATCTTCATGGTCTTTTAAGTTTTTTGGAGTCAGTTTTTGTTAGTATTATTAAGCTATCTGTACGTCAATTCAAGAACTACAATTATAGGTTAAGTTCGCCTTTGTACATAAGCTGTCCCCTACTGTATTTGTATATGTATGCTAATATTATATTATCTGTGGTATATGTTTGTTTTTTGTACAATAAAGAATATGAATATGACCAATAACATCACTAAGTAACTCTACGATTTCGTCAGTTACGTTAAAGTCCCATGTAATTGGTGGCGAACATAATATAAAACTACTAATAAACTAATATTAGTGTCCTTTGATCTCCAGAAAATCTTAGAAATTAAACCATAGAGCACGTCCGTTGCAAACTTCTTTAGTCAAGCAACTAGTTCAAAACAAGCATAAATAAAATAAACAGAATGCATTCATTCCGTTTAAAAGTCAAAGCGAACATTACCAATTTAAATAGACCTAACATTGCAGTTAATTTTATTGGCCGAAGAGGTTATTGTATAGTGGCCATACTTTCGCGCGCAGACGAAATGACATGCGTTCCATTTTGAAAAGCTTTTTCCGTCCCTTTCTCTTTTCTATGTCTTTCATTTTTTTTTGTTTTAGTTTTAGAAAAAAATTGTTTTCAACACGAATTTTGAATAACTTATTCAAAACTTTGCGGTTTGTGGGCAAATGGAAATGAATCGTCGACTCACTTTGAGTGACGAGAATTACAAATGCCAGCTTGGATTGATATTTATGTCTCCAGATTTCTCGGTATTTGGAACGGATTCTTCTTATTAGTGACAACTTTTAAAATAGCTATTTCTGGATAAGTGCGGACAAACCGAATTTCTTTTAAAAAACGTTATGCATCTTTATTTAGAACAAAGAAGATGCTTTCTCTGAATGTGTATTTTCGTACTTTTCAAATCCTTGAAGTGATTGCTCCATTTTAAACTGCTTAGTTGGCCATATCCAAATTAGATTTGAATGGTTCGCACTTTTTAGAAACGTTTTTTTTTCGACATCGATGTACGGATTAATACGCATAACTAAACAAACATTGCCAAAATCACAACATAAACAAACAAATCACTGTAACACATTTTTTCATCATTTACCACCATAGAGAATACAAAAACCGTAAATCGCGCCAAAAATAGCACTCAGACCGCGCTATAAACATGGCTGCGTTCAAAAATTTTGAAATTGAAAAAAAAAAATAACCGTATTGTAATCGAGCGCTTGTCAAGAGTCCTGTAACGTCAGTCTATCGCAAGAAATCCGCGGCAACTGACCTGTTGGATGTTAGAAAATACGTGCTTTTCGGGGAAGTCATATGTTTAATTATAGTACGCTATGAAATGTTTGATACAGTATGAGCGCGGTTCGGGGATAAAATTGATTTATGAAAGAGCAGACAGTTCCAAATATACGAGAGAAAATGTTGATGGTGCAGTTAATTTCTGTTTCTTTTTAGTTCTATTTTACTGCTGCAGCTTTAAATAACAGAACGTTGGAGACGGACGACGTTGTTTGTGGAGTAGTTAATAAATCGGACACTTATAATCTTGGTAAGGATGAATGCGCGAGCGCACGCACATTCCTATTGCCAGAAGTAATTAGAAGAACACCTAGTAATCTGACATTCCGCCCAACATGGGGTGGATTAAATCAATAAGGCTTTACAGGAAAAAACCGCTTCAAAAGCAATTTCTTTTTTTTACCGTTGGTACTTAAAAAAAAAAATTACCGAATACTGTAATAAGTTATAAATTATCTACCCTCAAACTTTATCAGAAAAAAGAATGATCTATTTATTTTTTAAACCTCATGCATCACAAATTTATTTATTTCTGCACGACGAATAGCAGACTCGATGCCTTAAGGTTTTTTTTACCAGTTAACCAAGGGTGGTTAAAAGATACCATGGCAGGTGTATTATTTTGTGCTGATCATGATCATCTCATGAGTCATCCTTCATCGGCTCCACACAATTAGAATTTAAAATAACCTCTATTATTATAGTCCAGGGTTTCCTGCACTTCGGGCCAGTAAATACTATAAGATACATATCGCACTAACTAAGACAATAGAATAAAATATCCTTGGAACCCGTAGCTTCCGATTGCCATTGAAGACTTATTGTGAATCAACCTTCAAAAGTGCTAGCACTGATTTATAGCTCTTCAATGGGAGTGACTAATAATAGTAATAATATGCAATTGTTTTTCAAGAATTTTGGATTCTATGCATCTAGTCAACGAGGATTTCTTCGTAATAGCAATAAGAGTTTTAATTATTTATTTTGTTAAATTTTAAGGTGTTTTTGTTTTTAATGCCAATAAACACATTTTTCTTTCTTTCGAAATTTTATGTGTGTATAGCTAAAAATGAGCGAAGCATTATGAATTCTATCCCTACCAGTTTGTAGCGTAAAAGCTCAAATTAAAATGTTTTTTTTAAATAGAAGTTTCTCTGAAGTTTTTAAATATACTACATTAATTCAATATGTCGTCGCCACTTGCCGGCGGATTTTGGCAATGACTGCTAAATAAATACGAATCGCTTTTAGTGTGCCAGACTTTAATCAATTATTTACTTAATCAAAACACGCATCAGCCATCGAAATAAGAATGATTGTGCTCTTAATGAGAAGTTAGGTAAGCATGCCAATATTAATCTAGGTTCTTCTATTTCTTCATCAGAAGCAATAACATCCATCGACAGTGAAGAACCCTCTAACTCATGAGGGTTAGAAACTGGGGTTTGAATGAAAAAAGGTTTCAGTCTGTACTTGGGAGTGTGGATCACTGATGCCAACACTTTGATCCCCAGTCTGATTTATTCGTAGATGTAGTGATTACACCGTAGATACAGGTTGGTTGTATGTAGTGGTTTTTTAATAATACTTAATCCTAGACACTTATGTTATCGGCGGAAAATCTTAACATCGAGATTCAGAAATCGACCGTAAATGGACAGCGCCATCTAGTGATGAATATAAGAACAAATTGCATAACAAAAACGGTGTTTTCTGATATGGTTGCTGTGCGGTTAGACAGACAGAAAATTCTCTTGAAGAACGATATCAATATCAATTCAATGGAAATAGGACTTGATTTTTTATATGTATTATAGACGTAATAAGGTGCCATACTTTGTGCGCAGACACAAAAACTTATTACTAGAGCGAATATTGCATTTGACGCAACAAAGTGCCCACGACAAGTCGTAAGATCTAAATCGCAACGACTGCCAAGAACACTGTAAGTATTATGATAATACGAGTACATACATACGTACTGCTGAAATTGGCCCAAGGTCAGATATATAACGTACATGTTTTAGTATAAAACTGAAATTTATGACTAATCGGCCTCTTGAGGGTTAAGAGATCATCTACCTACTATATTCGTTTGTTCGTTTAATATTTTCAGAACAGAAAGAGATGCTGGACACGAGAAATTTGATTGCCTTTACAATTTTGACCAATGAATGGCATTTAGATAATTATCTACTATCTATATAGATTTACGTTAAAAACATGTTTTAATGTTAAAGGCTTTAATTCCAAAAAAGTTATCAAATACAGTATTATCAATACAGTATTACAAAGCGCAAGTTAGATCTTGCATGGAGTACTGATCTCATCTCTGGGACGGATCTGCAAAATATCAGCGAGTCGATTGAAAAACGGGCCAAGAGGCTCATTGGCAATGAGGCACTGGTTAAGTCAAAGCTCCAGAGCCTTGAACATCATCGCCGAGTTGCCAGCTTGTCAGTTGCGTTTCGATGGAATTGCATGATCTAATTTCACCAAGCTCGTCTCATCATCGGACTAAAAGACGTACGGCGATGCGCCATTGGTACATGTTGGACATCTCACCCATACGCACTAAACGTTTTGGAAATACTTTCATTATGCGTACAGCTAAGGAGTGGAATTCCCTGCCGGAGTCTGTGTTTCCCGATAGCTACAATCTCTCGTCTAATCGGAGTCTTTAAGTCAAGAGTGAATGGGTTACTTCTAGGCAAGCGTCCTACACCTTCGACCACATCATCACTTACCATCAGGTGAGATAGTGGTCAAGCGCAAGCCTAACTACAATAAAAAAAAGAAAATATCACCATCCTGCCCTTGTCCCATGTTACCTACAAACAGGGGTCAACGCAACACGTTTCCTTCTTTCATTCTCTCCCCTGTCATCCGTCATTCACTCTCTTTTTTTTACCCGACTGCCGAATGAGGGTAATGTGTTTATCAGTCTATGTATGTTAGTATGTATGTATATTTGTTCCTATGTGGCGTTCTAGAGACCAAACGCGTTGGCCGAATTTGATGATTCTTACGTCAATCGTTTCAACCCTGTTTCAATTCTACTTAACCCTGCGATTGTCACTGGCTACATTAAAATTGGAAAATAAAAAAAATGGCGGGTGTAAGTTGGTATGTATGTTTGTTCCTATGTGGCGTTCTCATCAAAATCGGCCAACGCGTTTGGTCTCTCCAAACGCGTTGGCCGATTTGATGATTCTTACGTCAATCGATTCGTCTTAACCCTGCGAGTGTCACTGGCTACATTAAAATTGGAATAGAAAAAAATGCCGGATTTTGGGCGCCATATTGTGGGGCACCAATTTTTTTCTTTTAAACCCATCGTGTGGGGTATAAAAATAAAGGGTTTTAAGAGTTGATTTAAAAAAAAATATAAAACTTATATTTTTAAATGTACCTAATTCAAAAAAAAATAACTAAAAAGTTATAAATAAAAAAATCTAAAACAGTGCATCTGGTTTTGGTCAGCCAGCTCGCTAACATGTATCCTCCGACTGCACAGCATGATTTTCTTCTTGTTTACGGCTTTTTGGTTCGCTTTTTAAGCAGTCGGGGATTTTGAATTTTTTAATCATCTTTTTTTTTACATTATTCTTCGCACAATCCATCCATCCGTTGGTTTCCCTCTCCCTCTCCATTCATCACTTTTCAGTTACAATACGTAAACAAAGTAGCTTTAGTTTTACCTAGTAATAATAAAATGTTATTATATCAGGCAACTTTTTAATTGTTTTTTTTTTTTAATCTTTACTACTTTTATTTTCCTATAATTTGATTGCTTTATTTTGTTGATATTAATTTACTTTTTTATGAAACCATGTTCGGTTTCAGAAAAAAGTAAATTAATATCAGTGTCAAAAATGTCATTAGTGTCAAAAATCTTTTAAAGTTTACCTTCAAAATTGGTTTCCAAGATACAGGCTTGCCTAGTTTGGGGCCAAATACTGATATCGAGTAAGTGACAGATGTATACAAGTCAGATACATCTGTCCCTTATTCGATCTCAAATTGATACCGCTCTAAGAGCTTATGGTCACCCCCCCTTTCTGTTCTTTAGTTATAAAAATGGCAACAAAATAAAAACCGGTGTTGACCGCAATTTTCGTTCTCAAACTCGCACAAAATAGGACACATCAATGAAAATTCGTCGTAAAGTGTGCGGTTAATATTTCAGGCTTTTATGACTCGCACTGCTTATAAATACTTCACAGGCGTCGTTAGTGTGGCTCGTAATAAGCGAGGAGTCTACTTGTTAGTTTTATTAGGCAATAGAGAGATTGCAAATCTTAGACGCAGTTTATGGAGCCAACTAAATGTGAAAAACGCGCGATTTTTTGACAGCCAATCGCATCGCTTGACCTGCATTTAATAGGTGAAGCGTCGATAATTTCATTCTTGGAACCGGATGATAGGTCTGCAATCTTCTGCAACTTTAGTCGAAATCACTGTTGGGGTATTCAAGTTTTGATTGCTGTGCAGATGATGTTTTTTTTTCTGAACTCGTAAAGTTTTGATAGAGCAAACATTTCAAAGGTTTTAGCTTAGATAGAGCAAACCAAATATTTCAGAGAGTAGTATTTTAGATTTTTAAGAGAGTATGAGCCCTTTGCCCTGTAGGTACAACCTTTTTTTTTTTTTTTGGATGTGAAATCATCCAATGACTTCTCCCGCTCTGGGTGAAGCGGGTGGGCGTGTCAGACTTTTACTGACTAAAACCCACCTGCTTGTGCCAGGGCCGCGGTAACTCTCTTTCAAATTTATCCGCGACCCAGACAGGCATCGGCCCTAGCGGACCCCGTCAACTTTTGCTGACATCTCTTTGAGGCGCGCGTGGAACACTACGCGCCGTCGACTCGGGCCTGGTCCTTATCGGACGGCGAGCTACTCATTACTCGCCGTCCGCAAGCCCGCGCCTACGGTGGCCGGTAATCGGCTTGCGACTCCCGACGCCCGGGGCGTCTCCTGCGGTGGCTAGGGGCGTGAGGGCGTCTCCGTTGTGTCTCCCTCACGCGTTCTGCCTCCTCCTTTGCGAGCATTACTGCTTTGCTGGAGGAGGTGACAGCTTCCCATGCCCTCTCGCTCCGTACCATGGCCTGAACCAGCGCCGGACGCGAGAGGTCGCCACCGCTGATCGCCTCTACGAGGACACGGCGGTGCTCCGCCCAAGCGGGGCAGACCTCCACCGTATGCTCCACCGTGTCCTCCGGGCGATCCACACAATGGTGACACCCGGGCGTTTCCGCCCACCTTAACCTCCCGAAGCAGCCGTGTCCGGTGAGGACCTGCGTCAGGCGGAAGGTGAGGACGCTGAAGTTGCAATTAATTTTGATTTATTATATTTTGCACCGTGTTTTTTTTTTGCTTTTCTTTCAATGACAAGAATATTTACTTTTTAAAGTATTATATTATATTATTTTAATTATTGTGAATGTGAAGACTATGTAGAACATTCTTTTTTGTTTTTAATTTTAATTTATCTTAACTTAGTTTTTAATCATGGTCTGGCAATTTGAGTAGTTTATGCGGCCTACCCGAATGTCCTTTCTTTGGTATTGTTCGTCGAATCGTTGAGCTCCTTCAATTCTGAGTTGAGCTGCACGGTTATTGACAAATACGTGCACTGAGCACTGACTGGACAGGTCCACTCAATCTGGCTGGTTATTACCTCAAAAGACCATTTCAGACATCAGTCTACATGGTCTTCACATGATCTCACCAAGATTTTGTCTGGACTTTAAAAGAGACCTCTGAGTTTGCTTCGGCCTTTCTTCTCAGAGTAGTCAGATAGGAAACGCCGACCTCATCTAGTTTAAAAAAATATGATCGACATATAAAAGTGTTTGTACAAACCAACTTACCGAAATAAAATTATTTACCATTTAGTGGGACAGTAAAAGGCAAAGATATTTTGTCATCAAAATTTATAGAGCACAATCATATACAAGTAAAAATTAAACTTTCCATAACTCCCGGTAATTTTTTTTTATTTTATTCTTTTTAACTACATAATTTATCTAGTAGTAGACACGCTTTGATCAACAAACTATCGAACACGTAATTATGACACTATATTTGCGAAAATACTCCGTTTCAAACAGAAAACAGCCCATAACTTTTGAACGGCTAAACCGATTTTCACCAAACAAGCTAAGAACACTCTCGACAAAGCCAACTTTCAAACAAAAAAATCAAAATCGGTTCATCCGTTTAGGAGCTATGATGCCACAGACAGACACACAGATACACAGCAACACACGTTAAACTTATAACTCCCTTCTTTTTCCGTCGGGGGCTAATAAAAGAAAGCAAACTAGTTTATTTTGAAAAAAGGATTTTCTATTCACTTGATTTAGTATCATAGATTTAGCATCTGAAGATCTATTCTTACTCGGCAACAAAATGCCATATAAAACAAAGCAGCTATTCTAAACAAATGATAACTCAAACAAGCTACTAATGAAATATGGAGAACATCTACAATAAAGTTGTTTTAACATAAATAACTTGCTGTAAATGTTAGTAGACACTTAATTTCACTTCTACAAGGGCATAGGCTGGCTATTCTCGCTGACAGGGGTGTTAAATCTGTTGCAGAAATTTCGATGGCATTTTAAATCCCGCAAAGACAAGGCATGTTTGAAAAATAATACATTTTATGTAGAACGAGATTAATTAACTTGGAATTTTGAGGGTAATTGTTGTGTGGAACGTTCGTATACTTCGCATTATAATCTGTTTCAATCTCTTCTAAATTCTCTACATTTTTTATGGCTGGTCTAACTCAGTGAGATATAAATCTCACTGAGTTAGGCCTATATTTATTTAGGTAAGCAACAGCGACACATTTATTAATTTATAATGTGTTTGAGATGAGATTGAGACGTTTTTAAGTACGAGAATAAGCTTTTTGAAATAATATTCAACTCTCTTTGAATAATAGCTGACTGAAACTTAATCTGGCTAAATACTATTTATGTCTGTCAACTACACGGCTTTAACTAACCTAATGACAAGCAACTGACAAAACACTTAGATCTTCTTCCCTTTTCACAGAAGTTCAATGTCTTTATTAAATAAAACCATAAACAACATAAAATCATAGATATCACGTTACACTCAACCAAGTGTTCTACATCTCTGCTCCGGCCGCCATTTTCTATTAATAACTGTCAAAACATGTATTAAATTCGAAATTAATATTGCACTTTATAAAATTTATTAGGCGTTATATTTATTACCTAATTGGGTACCTAACTAATTTAATAGAAATTGTAGAGATATATTGTAAGATGTTATTGTGTTCGGTGATTTTATGTTCAGAGTAAAATTATTGGGTAGGTAATGATTTCAACGACATAAGGCATTAAAATTAGAACAGTTTCCATCAAACATCATTTCAAATTCCTAGCAAGAAACCAAGATAGAGTTAGGAAGAGAGTAATGGAGGCTGATCGTACCAATATTATTAATCTGAAAGTTTGGATGACGTCGCAACGCATGAACGTATTTGAATGAAACTTGATTCACGGATAGACCATGCCCTGAATTTAGGACATAGAATAATACTTATCCCGGTAATATGTTTCCGTGTTATAAATAAACATTATAGACATTCATAATCCATACTAATATTATAAATGTGAAAGTAACTCTGACTGTCTGTCTGTTGCCTTTTCACGCTTGAACGGCTGAACCGAATTAGATGAAACTTACGATGGAGATAGTTTGAGACCTTGGGAAGAACATAGGATAGTTTTTATCCCGGCAATCATACTTTAGGGGGCGACAGGGGGTTAAAAGTTTGTATGGTCACAGATAATATAATACTAGCATACAGATGCCTCATCCCCTACAAAGAAACCGTGCCGACGTAACTAGCGTTTTTCGTCTGATTATACCGATTATTTTTTGTAAATCGATCGCGTTCGGTTCCGTGCCATGGCGATAGATAGATCACCATCTATATCCGTTGAATGGAACGGAACGGAATCGAACGCGATCGATGTACAAAAAATAATCAGAATAAACAGTATAGAACGTCGGCACGGTTTCTTTGTATGGCATGAAACACCACTGGTATGGTTAACTAATAATTTCTCAAGTAAGGCGGCCAACACACTAATAATATTATGTTGCGATAAAAAAATAGGCTATTCAAAGTACTAATGCTACGCAGACGAAGTCGCGGGCAACAGTAAGTTACAATATAAATAGTTAATGAAAATCTATAAGCTACACCTTCAATCACTAATAAACTTCAATCACTTTTTGTTCTATATTAGTGATTGAAGAACTACACGCATAAATATTAGAACAACTATAGCATTTACTTTTACACTTTGTTTTAACTGGCGCATGCATGATAGTTCACATAGGTACTTGCGACCATAGATTTAGACTTTTTTTTGCTACGCGTTGTTGTAGTTATTGTAGTAGATAGAATCGGTTTCATTTGAAATTTGAGATACTTTTATTTATTATGTGTGTGGTTTAACATCGTATTGGGAATACTGTACTTAAGATGTTTTACTTATTGGTGTAAAAAATAAATAAATAACTTTAACGCGAAACATACTTTGACAGTCAATCTCGGCAGACGATACGTTGCAAGGCCTCCCACTAGGTGGACCGATGAACTGGTTAAGACGACGACTAACGCCAACGACCTTGAGGGAACAAAACGCGCATTCATTTCACACCCGCGCGACCCAAAATTAAGTAGTTTTTTGTACTTTCCTTATTATTCTATGACTTTAAAAAAAAAGGCTCAGATCAAAATGTAGATAATTAAATTGTCTTTCGAGATGGTGTCGATTTCATTAAAATACGCCCAGCCATAAGTTTACAAGTTTAGACATAAGTTTACAAATTAATTACACTATGTTATACGAAGAAAACTGAAAATTTGCTCAGATCAAATTATTAAGAAAATAGTCTAATATAACATATATTTTTTTAAAAAAATTACGACTAGCCATTTAGACGTGATTCTCATTTTAAAATCAGCTACTCAAGGGAATCGGCGCCGGCGCTGGATGCGAGACGCACGGGTTCGGTCAATGGGGCCCGTGGGCGACGCCTAGGTTAGGCCTTTGTCCAGCAGTGGACGTCTTTCGGCTGAAATGATGATGATGGTGATGATACTATGACAGTGAAATATTTTTTTTTGCGAAGTTTGCATTAGCCAATGACAATAAATCGAGAGCTAAATAAGTAATAGAATCTCTGATTCTGTCATGTCATTGAAACACAATAGCTCCATTTCAGGTAAACACACTCAAAGGCCAAAGGTTTAGGGTATTACATCGCTTCCGATGTTGTCAATAAAAAAATAAAAAAAAAATTGGTAATACCTACATAGAAATTTATGAATAGTACTAGGTACCTAGACCTACATCAATCTAGCTACAATGAGCCACTGTGATGTAGAGCCGTTAAATGCTGGCAGCAATAATTGAAACGTAAAGTTTATTAGACTTGATAAAGCATTCTTCCATTTAAAAACATTCAGTTTATAAAGCAAAAAATATAATCAAACTACAACACCGAAAGTTTCAATTACTTGTGCACCCAATAAAAAAGCTAAGATTCAAATTTAGAAGGCGCGAATAACATCCGATGCTTATTGTCTACGGCTAGACTTGCTTGTATGTTGCACCATGCAGTTAGAGCATCTGAGTTGGCGCTCAGTGCATCGCTGGCCATCCGCCAAAACGGGTGCGTCGACCCTCGTCGTGTATTTCTTTTTTCATGTC
Source organism: Orthosia incerta (assembly GCA_948252205.1). Classification (NCBI taxonomy): domain Eukaryota; kingdom Metazoa; phylum Arthropoda; class Insecta; order Lepidoptera; family Noctuidae; genus Orthosia; species Orthosia incerta. Next base: position 16,744,869 of record OX411765.1, read on the forward strand.
TGAGAATTCAAGATAGACACGTAATAGGAGGATTAGTTTATAAATATTTAGGTTTGTGGATAGTTTGATGTATGATGATTGCAGTTTACTGTTTGTAGAAAGTTTTGATGTAGGGATTTATTTCTGGTTCGAAATTAGGTAAAGGCGTTATTGGGAATTGGAGAAGGAAATGGTCTGATTTTTCTTTGATTTCTTACAGTAGCTTAATTTAGATTACGCATCTTGTAGGACCTTTTGAAAGTTAGTAGCTTGATTGTTAGTCATACTTAACGTGACCAGACGTCCCGTTAAGAACGGGACTGTCCCTTTTTATAATTACGAGTGAATGAAATGAACTCTGGGACGCCAAATTTTCCCATTTTATGAAACCGCGCATTTTCAATTTGAGTAGTCGAGCCGGACGGACGGCCGCCAAATGTGTTACCGAAATTACAATCATCTCTGAAAAAGCCATTAATAGGTATTGAATGTGGAGCCCATGTAATTCATAATGCAATAAAATCTGCTGTAGACAGGCTACCCTTAGATTACGAAAGCATTATTGTGAAGATATATTATTGTTTTTATATTTACACGATTCGAGTTGAAGCTCTAAAGGAGTTTTGTGCCGAAACTGAAACAGAATATCAACAAATGCTCGGCTATAGTAAAACCAGATGGCTTGCTCTTGGAAAGGGTTTTAAAAATGTATCAGCCATTAAAAAACTTTTGAGTATTGAAAAATGTCCCCTGTTACTAAAAAACTTTTTTAAAGATCCCACATCCGAATTGTGGCTAATGTCCCGTTTTGGGTCAAATAATAAATGGTCACGTTAGTCATAATCTGCGTTTTTATAACAGTGATTTTACAAACCAACAAAGCAACTTTAGAAGAATATAGGCATAGCCTATAATTATTACACATTGTATTTTAACTTATACCTAACAATAAATAATTTTATCTACTCTCATATCGTAATACTAGCTGTCCCACGCGGCTTCGCTCCCGTCAACTGGCTACGTACCTACCCTACCCTACACCTAATATTCTTTCCCGTTTTTGCAACATTTTTCATTTATGCTCCGCTCCTATTGGTCGTAGCGTGATGTTATATAGCCTATAGCACTCAGGAATAATGTAGCTTTCTACCAGTGAAAAAAATTTTAGAATTGGTTCATTAGTTCCAGAGATTACCCCCACATACAAACTTACAAATTTTACCTCTTTATAATATTAGTATAGATTCGAATTATAAACTTCAAAACGAGTTTATTTTTTACATACTTTATAAACACAATACCGAAATTTAAAAATAGAATCTCATTATAACACTATTTCTCTAACAAAATAATGCTATAAAACAATTTTTTTTCTATTACGATACAGGACAAATCCAAGAAGTTAATCACTAAGGAGTTTCCATCAATATTTTTTTTGTAATGCCATTTTAGTACCTATTATAAAAAGATTTGATTCCAATTTTAAATTGTCTGTGACAATGCCCGCTTTAGGCTAAGCACGCACTGCGAGTTTTATTCGCGCGAATTTTGTCTCTTTCTACCTGTTCATAGAGCTCGCGCCGCGGTGCGGTGGATTCTGTTGCAAAACACGGATTTCATGCGGTATTATTGCCGCACGATTTTTTTACCGCAATGCGAGCAGATTCATACAATTCCATAGGTCGCAGAATGGGTGGGAAAAAATCGCGCGAATAAATATCGCAGTGCGTGTGCTAAGCCTTAGCGCATGCGCAGATAATGCGGTGATTTGCTGGGTTTTGGCGCCATTCATACGTTTTGCAGGTTTCGCTGTACTGAATTTCATGAGTTTTTTAAATTCTTGCTTAAAATGTCTGATATTAGTGAATGTGAAGAAAATTTGACTCCTCCAAACATTTTATATGCGGCGATGGAAATTACTCATAATCCCTTACCAGCAAAGTTGAGATTATTATATGATGCATTTTATCACGACTTTATGGCATAGAAAATGCAAAAAAAAAGATATTAAGTAGGTTCAATCCCAAAATGTATGAGTGTAGATAAAGTAGTGTATGAAACTGCACATAACTAGGTAATAAAACATTCGTGTGAATACTATTAAAAACACACACTCATGTTTTAATACCCCTTATTATGCAACAGTATCATAAACTACTATTGCAGTGTTTCATGAAACTTGACCGCAGGATACATTACTCTGAAGCCACGAGACCACAACGATGACAAACGTAATAAATAATGAGGCAGATCTAATGGGTACCTAAGGCTTGTCTATCGAAACAGCCCTGAGTCTATTGATGACTACAATTTATCTATAGTATGCTAGTATTATATTATCTGTGTCTATAGTCAACATTTTTTACACGCATATGAAACTGGAAGAAAGATGAATAATAGGTTGACCTCAAATATCAGAATAGATTCGGACAAAGCCACGTTTATCAAAGTAAGTAACTGCTTAATCTAGAAGTCTACAATAAGAGGCTTGTTTGGCACAGAGGACAACAGCTTACTAGCTTTCCCAGTTAAGATAGATTAAAAATCCCACAGTTGAAAAATCACAATTAATGATTGGAATTACTAAACCGGTAATTCCAATCATGTGAATTTTCAATTGTGGGTTTTTTTTATCTATATTTATTAACTGGGACATTTCAGGATCAAATCTAATAGTGGTATGGATGAAGACATGTCCTGCACTCGCGTCAACCACAAATAAATCTGGATAAGGGTAATGGAATAATGAAATGAACATTTACCATTTAAAACGATCTCCGCAGATAGGTTCCTTAAAAAGCTAGCAGACCGACCATGGTGTACTCTCCATATATTTTTCTATAGTTCCCGGAGAAGCGTACGTCTGCCTAACCTTTCCCCAACTATATTGGGGTCGGCTTCCAGTCTTACCGGATTTAGCTAAGTACCAGTGTTTTACATGGAGCGACTGCCTATCTGACCTCCACAACTCAGTAACTGGGTAACACGGTACCCCTTGGCAAGTCTGGTGTCAGATCTCAAGCTTCTGACTACCCGTAACGACTGTCAAAGATCTTCAAATAACAGCCGGGACCAACTGCTTAACGTGCTTTCCGAGGCACGGAGTAAACTCGGTATGTTGAAATGGTCACCCATCCCGGAGAAGCGTACAACACATATAATTTTTTGCCACATTCACAATGACAGGAAACCACGGTTGGGAAGGCTGTAGCCGAGCGAGGAGCGTTGACAAACGTATCAGCTGATCGAATGGCAGTGGACGGAAAATAATGGAAAATATGTAATTAGTTCTACGGTTACAATAACAATAGACTGACGAAAACCCTTACTGCCACGACATACAGGTTTTTAAAGTTATATGATTGTTGCCATAATGTGTGGTTGACTGTACGTTTTATTTATTGCGTTAAGGTTGCACTAGTCGATCATTCTTCCATGCAAACGTAGTCTGGCGATTACTTCACTGTTCGACGATGTACGTTCAAAATAAAAAAAATAAACATTATCTAGGCCTGTGTGGAAACAAAATCAACACTAATTTTAACGCATCTTTGGGCGGAAATAAATACCATCAGAAGAAGGAAAATTGCAAAAACTATAACTAACCCTACGAACAAAGTAGTTCATGCCGTCTACTAGGGCAACCTTAACGGTTTTTGTTTGTCCCTTCGACAAACAAAAACCGTACTTGATCTATCTACATAGAATTATTTTGTTCAATGTTGTACCTACTTAATAATGTATTATTTTTATCTCATTACAGGTGTGTTGCTTTTTAAGTGGAAAAACACGTCATATCACAAACCTACAAGACATCGCGATTACTCTGGGTGTACCTACCCACCTACATTTTCAACTTTCGATTTTGGTCCAACTTTGAAAAAGAAAACTTAGTTTAGTAATACGTCTTTGTAAATTTAATGTTAGGGAGGTACTTATATACTCATTTTAATAGCATACGGACTCAGATAAGAGAAAAGAAACATACGGTATAGATCGTCATATATATTGGCATATTAAGGATCTATTAATTACGTTGCAAGTAGTATTTTAATTGTTAATAGTACCTAAATAGGGAAAAGAGCATGCAAAATGTATCGGCCAGAAACAACTAGACACAATACTATTCAACGTTGCACTTCACTATCAAATCCACTTTGCATAAAATCAGTTTTCACGGTCCAAATCAATCAGCAATCACACGATATCAAGAACAAGTTCCAAGTCAAAACTTTCGCAGTCGAATACAACCTACATTCGAAAAAACTCATTTCATTAGACACACAGAAAAAAAACCGAAAACTTTAAAAAAATTCGAACGCACGGTTCGCGCGTTCCATTTCGCGGCACTCACTGCACGAAAATATGGCGGGAAACGATGACAAACTAAAATGGTAATGTGATAAATGGTATCAATTAGGATTCATGCTGTGTTCCCGTCCAAATAAGAGTTGGTAGCGTCGGAAGAATTTATGAAGCGTCGTCGGAAGCGGGTCAATGGATAAATAATTGAGTTGTCGATTATGGCACCTAGCGTTCGTGATTGTGGACGGTAAAATAACTTCGAACGTCGAACGGGTATCTCTATGTACTTTATACTTCGAAGTAAATTAAACTTTCATGTAAACGAACGTCAATGAAAGAAAAGGTAAAAGTTTTTGGCGAATCGATCATCGATGAGTTATGAATTTATCCCGAACTAAAATTCGCATAAGCGAATGATAACCTTGATGAATAGTTTATTTGAAAGAGAATTTGTGATGACAGCTTTGATAGCATGTTAGGTAGACCATAATTAAGTCGGTATAGTTTTAAATGTGTGAAGGCTACACATACTCCTCAACATAATATGTACTGTGCATAACGGTATGTAGCGGTGTGTAGTATCAGCTTGCCACGCTTGACTCGGTGGAACGCAGAGCCAAGAGGCTCATTGGTGACGTTGAGCTGGCGGATGCCAAGCTACACAGCTTGGCTCATCGCCGCAAGGTTGCCTGCTTGTCGGTCTTTTACAGATTGTACTTCGGTGAGTGTGCTCAAGAACTCCACGACCTCATCCCACCAGCCCCCTTCTACCATCGGACATCTAGACGCACTGCAAGTTACCATCCTTACCTTGTTGCCATTCCACCAATACGCACCAAGCGCTTCCAAACATCCTTCATAATGCGCACAGCGAATGAGTGGAACTCACTGCCTGCGTCTGTGTTTCCGAACGCATTCAACCCGAATCTCTTCAAAGTTAGAGTGAACAGGCTTCTTCTGGGTAAGCTCGCTCCATCGTCGACTCTGTCTCTGTCACCTTTGACCTAGACTAGAGTCAAGAGCAAACCCAAAACAAATAAAAAAAAAAAAAAAAAACATCATGTTGAGGTTGTGGACAGATTGGTAGATAAATGTAACATGTCTACTTAAAAGGATCATTCAAATCTCTTTCTGTACATAAACAGTGCACTGATCTTATAAAGTTAAACTCAATGTCAACAACACATTAATGTCTTAGGAAATTATTCATTCAGCCTGATCTCTAATAAAGTCATCAACTTAGTTGTCGCAATGTCGCATCGTAAATAAGCAGCCCATGCATCAATGTCTAAAATTAATGTATTTTTCAAACGTCCTCGCTCCAGGAATGTTAAATATATGAGACTTGCGAAGGAACTCTTTGTTTTGACAGGTCCAAAGTCCAAATGCAGTAAACGAAAATTTATTTGGAATAGGACCATCCACTGACCCAAAACAGAGAGAATTTTTCTGCATTTTGATTTAGTTTCCAGGCACATTAATAAAATACCTACACAACTATCCTGGAAAACTAGTGTGTGTTGCCAGTGATGACATATAGCTCTAAGACGTGGTCGCTTACAATGGGCTCGATCAGAAAGCTTAGTCACTCAAAGGGCAATGGAGAGGGCTATGCTCGGAGTTTCCTTGCGTGATCGAATCAGAAATGTAGAAATCCGCAAGAGAACCAGGGTTATCGACATAGCCCGAAGAATTGCCAAACTTAAGTGGCAGTGGGCAGGGTACATTTCTCGCAGAACGGATGGCCGATGGGGCAGAAAGGTTCTGGAATGGCGACCGCGAACTGGAAGCCGTTGCGTTGGAGGTTGAGGGGATCCGCTGGTTGCGAGACGTACATTAGATAAAATATTTTAAATAAATAAAAAATCTTTTTTTTTGCTCTTGCCACCGCCGGAGTGTCTTAGAACCCAATGGCCTGGCACGCGTTGATGGGAAGAGACCAGATGGTATGACCATAATGCCATGGAAGTTGGGTAGGTCTTTGGTGTGGGACGCAACTTGCGTCGACACCCTTGCACCATCCCATCTTCCTAGCACGGTGGGCTGCGCTGGGGCGGCTGCTGCAGGTGCTGAAAACCTTAAACGGCGCAAATACAACAACTTAATTGGTAATTATGTGTTTGAGCCGTTTGGAGTTGAAACACTAGGGCCATGGGGTACGAGTGCACACCTATTATTTCGGGATATCGCCAAGCGGTTGGTCGACTCTTCACGAGACCAGAGGGCTGGCCTTTTTTTTTGGTCAAAGAATCAGCATTGCCATCCAATGTTGCCAGCCTTCTAGGCACTTTTCCTGTTGACAGCGATGTGGACGAATTTTTTGACGCCCCGTAATTGTACATATGTAAATAAATAAAATACGAATAAGAAATAAATAAAAAAATTATAAAAATAATTCTGTGCGAAAAACGGTCCCTTGAGTCATGAGTGGAAGCACAGGTAGGTAAGCCAATCAGATACCGCGCCAAACAGACTGTCAATATGATACGGAATAGTTATCTAAATCCGCACTATTGATTTTATTCGATGCGACAGCGTTCACTGGCGAAGCTAAGTTTACCTCTTGCTTGCAAAACCTCAGTGGTATTCGGCTTTGTCAAATTGCTGGATTTCGAGCGATACTCACAAACTACCAGGAAAAAGCATAGCAAATCTACTAATTAATAATTAATTAGTAGATATAATTATATCCCAATTATAATTATATCCTAATAATTTTCTCAATTATGAGAGCTATCCTCCGTGAGATAGAGTAAGCCGTGCCCGTAATTCAACACGCAGGTCCAAATCAAGTCAATCAAATCAAATCAAAATTTCTTTATTCCTTTGAACGTCAAAAAAAAAAAGAATTTACAAGAAATAATAATTGATTCTACCGTCCATTCGGAAATGTAGCTTGTTATGGAGAAGAATGGACAAGAAACTCCACTAACTCTTTTAAAATAAAAAGTGTTTTACAAGTATTTAGTTACATGATTTCTTGTTGGAAAAATACATATATGTGATGTAAAAAGACGTGCACGTCTAGAGTAAAAAAAAACAGTTAAAAAATAACAATACATAGGTAAAAACAGGCCGAGGCAGCTAAGTTATGACCAATCCCAACCGATAGCGCCCGTTCACGAACATGACACATAGATCGGCACCACTCAGCTCAACCATCATGAAGGGAACCGAATGATCCAACACATGTGCCACCATTAGAGAGACATTAGAGAGAGCATGACACACTATTAACTGCCAGGACACACTAGTATAGTCAACAAACGACATAATTATAGGTACAGTAAATGGTAGATTTACAGTTGTTACATATTACTCACATATGAGAGAGACCACATAGTCCACTGTGAGATGTGCAAGAATTTTTGGCCCTAGTACATGCCCGTTTCCTTAAGATGATTTCCTTTACAGTTTTAAGAGCAGTGATGCAATACACTAAGTTAAATGCCTGTCTGGGTCTGAATTTGAACCTAAGACAATCCATCAATGCACGAACGACCGAACTACCCGTGTATTCATAAAAAAATAACTTGGTGGGACACTGTTTTACTCTTGAGATTTGGCTACAAGCGGTCCACTTTCTGAGACGATTCCTAAATGGTATTTCTCCAGTAGGTATAAGTCACTTCATTAGTTCCCTTCTGCGCCATCATTATCCACTTCCCTTCGTTAACTTGCTGGCAGGACTGACGACACGCTCAAGGTTGTACGAATGAGTCGAAACAATACTCTTTGTCCTCCAAATGGTCCATCCGTTTCGAATGTGGCGCTTGACAAACATACGCATACAGGTATCGAGTTTGTTTTAAATTAGATGGCTTATATCATTAGTCTTCGCTTCGTAACATCTGTTTTATAAAGATTGAGACTCTTAGTGAAATGATTTTCATGAAAAATCCGGGAGCATTTCCGGTATTTGCGTGCTAGGTACGCGAACTTAAAACTGCTTTTGTGTATTGGTTTGATGGCTTTAACACAAATCTGTTCAAGTTTTCTTTTCTTTAGATTACTTATTTACGACTTCACATTGCTCGATTAGTTGGGTTAGGGGTCATTTGGCCCACTATGAAACTGGGACCAGAGCCCAGTTGCCCCTTTAAAAAATTTATAATGGTAAACAGGGACCACATCTCTTTTAATTTTTATAAATGTTAAACATGTATAAGCATTATAAATACTACAAGCCCCTACCCTGGTAGTTGGGCTATAAGCCCAACTACCAGGAGGCCAGAATCATGAAGAAGTATTTGCGAGGCTGGAATCATTAGCGGTAGACTAACTAAGTACCAAGAGATTATAATCATGAGGCAGTATAATAACCGATTCTGGAACCTGTGTCTTCTGTGTTGGGTCGGCTACTAGTCTAATTGGATGAAGCTGAAAATCAGCACCTATTTAAAATGAATTCGACTGCGTATCTTACATTCATAACACACGCTCGGTGGACTTTCGAGCTTCCGGCCACGAATGCTAAATCAAGACTCCTCCGAGTCATGGAAAGCATATTGGACAATTATAAGAGCTTCATATAGCTGTAGAAAAGTTTTTCTGCATTTGTTTGAACAATACTAACTCCTATTTTCCTCAGCAACCAAAAAATCTTCGAATCCGTTCAATCTTCAACGTTCAGCGTCTGGCCATTGGCCATTGATTAAGGTTCCGTTATCTATCACTGCTAAAGATACAAATGACAGACAGCACGTCGTCGCTGTGAACCTCTTATCAATCAATTCAGTAGCATCGTATTGAACTGCGAGTCGACCCCAACTGTGAGAAAATTGGGACATCTACATGTGTTTTGCGTCTCTATCACCATAGGATTTTTCAATTTTTAATTGTCTGATAGTTTGCATTTGTCAACTTTACAACTCTTTTTAACCGACTTTCGAAAAAGGAGGAGGTTCTATGTTCGACTTCTTGAATGTTTTTTTTTTTTTCTTTTATGTATGTTCACCGATATCACGATATGTATTTTTGGATTTGAAAGCCCAATTCTTGCAGAAGGTCGTAGGCTCTTACTGACTCTTAGGAGTCAAAGAAAAAGATGTCATAAAGATCGCTAAAACCCGACTGCTTAAAAGGGAACTAAAAAGACGTAAACATGAAAGAAATCATGCTGTGCAGTCGGAGGATACATATTCGCGAGCTGGCTGACCAAAACCAGATATTATTATATCCTCAGACTGCACAGCATGATTTTTATCTTGTCATAAACAAGATCTTTTAGTTCGCTTTTTAAGCAGTCGGGTTTTTTTGTATAATAACTTCTTTTATTTATGTACAACTTTAAGGATATTTTTTTAGAATTAGGCACATTTAAACATATAAGTATTATATATTTTTGAAATCATCTTTATTTTGAAACCCCACACGATGAGATTGGATGAAAAAAAAAAAAACCAATTGGCCAATTTTGTGGGGTTTCACACTCACAGGGTTAAGCCGAATCGATTGACGTAAGAATCATCAAAATTGGCCAACGCGTTTGGTCTCTAGAACGCCACATAGGAACATACATACATAGACTGATAAACACATTACCCTCCTTCGGCAGTCGGGTAAATAGTAGGTAGTGCGGGTTAAAACACATTTCACGCGTGCGAAGCCACGGATGCACCTAATGTGTTAAGGTAGGTCATCTATCACACCCCACCTTTGCCCAGGAGTTAATTGAGTAAACAGATAGCATCGAAATTTTAATGATAAAATTGCATTCATACATTCTTATCTTTAGTAGATAGATTACTTGGCTTTTGACCTATTTTAATGATCCCTACAATATGCCGAACGAAACATTGATCATAGTCTGCAATCCCGGAAGTGACGGCAGGTGTTACCTTGACTGACTGACAAGGAGGGTAGTTGAATAACATGTGTCATTAGTGACATCTGACTGATTTACCAATTTACCCTTCTTGGGTTACAGTTTCATCTTTTGGGGCACAAGATAACTAAGTTCTACATTTTTGGTTGTGGTTTGATGATGTGAAATGATAACTTTCATAAAATAAATCAATCAATTAAAAAATATTCTAGTCACAAATAAAATGAAATTAGCAGATTACAAGGGGTGAATTGGAAACTATTAATCAAGAAAGTCATTTAAAGTATCATTATTCTTCCTTCTTTTTCAGTTCTACTTTTTAGGCTCCATTATGGTGATGGATAGTCTGCCCCGTCTTTTTCTACTAAAAAGGCTCAAGGAGTTAAGGCAAAAAAATACTAATTCTCAAGTTAAATTAGGGATGTCATTCAAAATTGTCTGTATCAGAAATCCGTTTGACTTCTTTCTATACCAATATTATAAAGAGAAAAGATTTTTTTGTTTGTTTGTTTGTACCGAATAGGCTCCGAAACTACTGGAACGATTTAAAACATTCTTTCACCAATAGAAAGCTACATTATTCCTGATCCTGAGTGGCATAGGCTATTTAATAACCCCGAAAACGGGTACTGTAGGGTGGTCCACGGGAGCAAAACCGCAGGGAACAGCTATAATTTACAAAACGAATTAAGAGAGTGTATCTTGAACTCTAAAATATATTATACGGAGTTCTGTGACCTTACACACTTAGAATAATATTTCACTTCTACTAATTAATTTCATAGAACTAAGTAACGACAAATACCAATGCAAAAAACCTTTGGGACTGAAGCTATTAAGTAATTGCTTCAATTATATGGACATACAATAAATAACTCTACACATAAGTGTAGTCTAGAGAGCATTTGTGTCACATTCCTATCGACAGTTACATGAAGTGCGATGTCTGGAACTGCCAGAATGCCAATACTTATGCAGTGGTAATTAGATAATTAATAATTATGTTATGTTTTGGTTAGTTATAGGTTCATGATCAATAGAAATAAGCTAATGTTTTTATTTAAAATAGAGCCCACAATTCCAAGAAGACTTGTATTAAGCTTAATCAACAATTAAATTTGTTGGTTCAAATCATTGATGATTTATTAATGCTTGTCCTTCTCTGTTTAAGAAGTCTTTGCACTGCAGTGGGACGGTAAAAGGCTAGATTATATCATCATAATTTCAGCCCGGAATGATTAATTGCTGGGTATAGGCATCCTCTTTCTTTCGCCACACTTTCCGGATACATACATTCCTCATCCAAGTATTACACATGAATTACTTTTATGAGAACTTTAGCTGAATACAATTTAGGATGTCTCTGGTTTCTTTGATTTTAAATTTTAAAATAAGAATTTGTAACTATTGGATAAACATACAATAGAGTAGAATCTACTGATTTCGTAAAATTTGCTGCTGTAGGTATAATTTTAAAGCCATAGGTATTATAATGACAATATTTCCCTAATTATAATTTATTTTAGGTAACATAGCCTTGCGTTTTACCTGGATAGGAAAAATATACAGTAAATAAAGAACAATAATAAACTTTAATCTAACTACAGTTTATTTTAAATTACGAATCATAGCAGAAAAACAAACATTCAAACATGTTTTATATTTTTTTACTTCTTTGCCGGCCAGTGGTAAACTGTACCTTTTTATCACTTTTTAGTAGAAATTAATGATTTGTGTGTTTTTTTACTATAATTTGTCAAGACCAAGAGTTATCACCAACTACTCATAATTAAAAAAAAAAAAAATAGATGAGTAAGTTGTAAATAGTTAAATTATTTATTTCGTTGAAGATACTGGTAGAAATTCTGTGTATTTAAAAATCAATACCATCTAATAAAAGACTTATCGTTTTAATTATAAGATTTATAATAAACAATTTAAAGAGAGCAATAAACAAGAAAGATACGAAAAACATCGAGAAGTAAAACTGAAATGTTTCAAATAAAACATAAAATAAAAAGAAAACATTTGACGCGACATTTACAATAGTTAATTAGAAGAAATACAATCAATAAGCTTCAAGAACAGACAAAAATAATTTCAAAAAGAAGAAAATATACAACATTACATATTGTACGATACATAATGTACAATTGTTTATAAAATACAGAATATTTGGAAAAACAACATTGCACTTACCTTCGATCGAATATTTCTCGCTGTTTTTTAAATGTTTAAAGACACAAATAAATACACAAACGAATATATGTTTCTTTATAATCACTTAGACAGTTCAGAATCATAACTTTACGAAGATATTTATTTTTTTGTAAAATATGTTGTCTTGTTTACGCACTTCGTTCACATTCACAACACACACCGAGACATTCTTGAATCTTGATTGTCGATTGATTTGATTACAAATCGGAAGGAAGTAAAAAAATTGTCTATACTTTTTTATTTTTTTATATTTTTCACACTTGTGATTTTTTACATTTTTCACAGTAAATTACATAAAATTGTGGTCAGCGGGTCGTCTTAGGGGCGGTGTATTTGTAAAAGGTTTATTAGCTGAACGAGCATCTGAAGGGCAAACACAAGTATACAATATCGAAAATCAAATTCGCATGCGTAGTCGACAAGTGGTGTTGTCTATGTTACTGGAAAAATTAGCGCGAAGTTCAAAGTGTTCAAAGGTTTTTGTTTGGGATCGCCGAACAACCAAGATGTGATTGAGAATATTGGAAACTATATCTAAATCGATGTAAGTGCTGTCTTAAGGTATACGCAAAATGTCTGGTTTACAATTTTGAAGCGTACTATCAGTAGTTTAATTTACTATCTAAATTAATTGTATTTAGTAGGCAGCCGTCTTCATTTTTGTTGGCATTTGCTATAGATGTTCGAAATAGTGCGGGTTCTAAAGAGCTCTGCGCGCCGCCGCTTACATACCTCAGTTTAGCCACTTAAGTTTATACTAAAGTTGCTAAACTAAAGTTTCGTTTTCATCCCCATTCTCAAATTAATTAGTTTTTTAAAGAGAGCAAAACCATATAACATAATTTCATGTAGTTAGGTCAGCTAAGATTCTTCTTTTTTTATGAACTTCAGTAGGTAACTATATAAAGAAAGAAAAATATTTTATTTAATATCTAGTCTGTGTCTGTCTACCTGTACTTTTTTTCCATTAAGGGTCTGAACCCAGTTACCAGTTATGAACCCCTTTTGATTGGCCATCTCGATTGCTCATCACGTCTGCGGAGGTTCATTAGCTTTTACCCTAACTTAGCTTTAGCGATTTTGACCCTAAAAAGATTCAAATAATCATCTTCTTTTTTTTATCTAATATAGGATCGCGCTTGAACACTATCTCACCTGATATGGTAAGCGATGATGTGGTCGATGATGGGGCACGCTTGCCTAGAAGTAACCTCTCCTAGATTGATCTTGTTCTACTGCAACTCATAGCATAACATCACGCCCATATTTCTCGACGGGTTAGGCAGAGATGCAGCTATAGTACATCCACATTTCGCCCTTAGCACGCATTGCGATTTTTATTCGCGCGAATTATGGTCCGCGTACTGAATTTGACTAACACGCACTGCGGTTAAAATTCCGCGCGATTTTTGCCTCCTACTCTACTTGTTCACACAGTTCAAAATATTCATGCGAATATTCAATACGCAATATTCACCTCTGTAAATGCCGATTATGATGCCCCTCAACGGTCGAGAAACCTGAATCAGAGGGGTGACAATTTGAGACAAAGATTTGAGATCGAATAAGGACATGACATAATATGATCGTTTATGGACAGATGAATCTGACTTGTATAAATCTGTCACTTACTCGATATCAAATTGATACCGCTCTAAGAGCTTATGGTCACCCCCCGGTGTGAAACAATAGAAAATCAATTGTTTCCTAATTACGACTGTAGAGCTCATTGGGAATAAGTGCGAGGTTAAATAAAACTTTAATGTCATGGGTAGTGTATATTTGAAAATTACAGAAAAAATCTTACTAGTATTGTTTATCGATAAGGATTTGGCATCCCCATTCTTTTTGTAGGTATTTGCGCTGACTTTGTGGCTTGGCGTGGAGGGAACTCGCGTGCGTTTATGCTCTGGAGTTCAAAATGTTAAACCCAATAATTTCACTACGGTAGGTACCTACTCCGCTCACCGCTGTATCCGTTTAGACCACTGACTTATAAACCTATGGACTTGCCATACCTACGAAATTAGCGTGCATACCTACATAAATCGGGCAATTAAGATGGCTGCCCATTGGCCAATGTGGTAGGCCATTTGAAACTGTTTGACAGCACAACTACACAGATAAACGTACATATACGGCACACAACTACCAATTTTACTCGGCAATCAACATGGCGACCGGTCACGCATAGACATGATTTTGACGTCACTCTAAAGTGTTACCAAGTTTAGTCCTTGACAAACATTTAGATGTCTCTCTTTTCATATGCAGCTCTTGGTTAGTTAAAAAGAGACAAAACGCTTTTTGACATGCGTGTGTCGATATTATAGATATTTGTATAACTATTCTTCATAATTATAGTAGAATATGCCGTCTCCATAGATTTCCTACCTCATTGGTTTAGACTGAACCCGACCTTTCCTAACATAGTTGAGAAAAGGCATGGAGCATTTGGTTTCATAGGAACAGTGTTACTTACATAAATACCGTAGAAAGGATAAATAAAAAACCACGATATAATTAAATATCATTTTAATTTATATTTCATTAAACTATATTGCGTTTTATACAATCTAAGTTTAATTAGATATTACAGTAACGGGTTACACCGTTTATATATTACTTGCGTCCATTTTACATTTAAAAAGTTTATGTACAAATCTAATCAAGTTGCAACATTAATTACTATGAAATGCATGAAAATTAGCTAATGAGAAAAAGTATTAATTAGTGTTGCCAGTACTTTTTTGTAATATTTACAAAGCTGCATTAGAACTACACTTGAATTAATAATTCGAGATAATTTCAACCCATCGCCACTAAATGAAGTATCGACTTTAGAGTTTTGTATTTAAAGTTGATTTTTAAGTAACCATTTTTATTAATAAGGCCCATGAAAAGTATGGGTAGCAATGGAATTTGAACTTTGTCATGTAAGACTTAGATTTTGTAGTTCCATGAGTTGATAATTATCTCGAATTATATGAATGCTCGAGAAAAAAATGCCAACAGATAATCCTACATCAAAAAAATCTGTTACATATTATTCCGCTAGGCAAAATGTACTGGCCACACCATAAATAGGGAAACTCATACAATCCCAATGTTTATAGGAGAAATATTAAAATAAGACAATATTAATATTTAGGATTACTTTAGACAACATACAATTGATCCTTATACAAAGGCACTAATAAGAAGGGAATGTCTAAACGTTAATATTTCTGTGACAATATCTATCAATGTATTTATTATTGAAAAGTCACTGTCCACTTCTGTCATTTCTGTTTCTGCGCTAACTTCTTATAAACCACGCAATAGATTTTGATGCAGTTTACACAAGAATGATAAACGAGGAAGGTTTTTGTATTTGTGCGAAACCGGGTTCAGGTCATTATTTATTCTATAAAAATGTGAATAGAAAGGTAAACCAACGATAATAGAGAGGAATTGTGTGAGGAATGATATGAAAGATATTTTTTTCCTTTTCATATTTTTTTTAAACAAGCTGTTTAGCTTTCCGTGCATTGTCATCCAAACCAAACGTGTATGCAAAAAATCATCTTAATCGGTTGAGGAACACACTCGAACACACTTACATACATTAAAATGATTGAAAAAATGACTGTCCAGTCCCCATGGAAGAAGAAAACGTGTTGCGCCGAGTCCAAGTAACATGGGACAAGGCCAGGATGACATTGAGTTAAAATAAACCTCCTAACACCTTCTAAAGACAGACATGCCATGTAAAATGAAAAATAAATAACATAACGATATTCACACAATACGAACCATTCTTCTCTGATCAGAATGATTTTCAGTTTCACACACTGCATGAAGAATTTTCTCATGAATTGGTATGAAGTGTTTGAGAATAGCTTATGCCGTGGTAAAAATATTAGCTAGGAAGTAAGATAGAGGGCTTAACCACCAGATTCTAGAAATAAATTATCGACGCGACACAAATTTAAAGTAAGTCAAATGATACGATTGGCTGTTGAACATTAATTCAATCTATGAATTCAACCAATTACAGCAGTTAACGCACGTTCGACAATCATCATATCAGCCGAAAGACGTCCACTGCTGGACATAGGCCTCCCCCAAGCGTCGCCACATTGACCGGTCCCGGGCGTCACGTAACCAGCGGATCCCGGCAACCTTCACCAGGTCATCGGTCCACCTGGTGGGAGGCCTTCCATCGCAACGTCTTCCGGTTCACGGTCGCCACTCCAGAACCTTTCTGGCCCATCGGGCATCCGTTCTGCGAGCAATGTGCCCTGCCCACTGCCACTTAAGTTTGGCAATTCTTCGGGCTATGTCGGTAACCCTGGTTCTCTTGCGGATCTCTACATTTCTGTATCGATCACGCAAGGAAACTTCGAGCATAGCCTTCTCCATTGCCCTTTGAGTGACTGTAAGTTTTCTGATAAGGCCCATTGTAAGCGACCACGTCTCAGAGCCGACAATATGTCACATTAATTTTGCGATTATTTTCGTTTTAGAAACTGTACTTTACTACATTTCAGTATAACCTTTAGTGGAGACTATTCATAATTAAATAACTTATTTTTTCATATTTTATAAAATTTAATAAGTTTTAAATAAATTATGAAAAATGTTTAATATTTTTTAATTATCTATACTAAATCCTCTGTGGATTTTCATGCATTGAATTTAAGCAATACTTAATTTTAAATGATGATTTGAACTCAAATAAATGACTAACGTCTTGTGAGTAGACTATATAATGAAAAATAATATTTCTAATAAGTGATTAATTTATAATGGTAAAAGTGATCTTTATAACAGCCAAAATTAAATAGATATTTAGTTAGATACATATTATTTGAGAGGGCTTTTTTATGAGATGCTATAAAAAATTTTAGTTCTCTATTTCTCCCCATTCATTTAGAACAGGGATTCCCTAACTATTTTGGGCAAGTGACCCCTTTTACAAAATTAATTGGTACCTCAGACCCCCATAGCCAAAATACTTTAAAAATCCGCTTATTGACTTGCCGAGTTTTTCATCTTGTAAGAACTTGTGCACGCTTCTCGACTTATTGAGTTTTTTTTTAATTCATCAATGATACAACCTACTAAAACAGTAGTCAATCTTATAACAAGTTGGTACCTATACGTAACACAACTTATACAATATCTTGAAAGTTTCAAATAAGAACTTGTGTTAACAGTTTTCGTTTATGTCGACCCCTGGGAAACTGATATTGACCCCTTGGGGTCGAAATCAGAACAGATTTCGACCAACCAGATTTTGACTTTGGGCACACCTGATTTAGACTCATTTTGTATTTAAAAAACTATCACATGCCCGGTTTCTGAATTAAGAATTCGAAGTTATATTCTACTCTACCTTGAGAACTTTAAAAAAAAGAAATTCTTAAATCAGAAACGGTGTTTTCACAAGCTTTGAATAAATTATAGATATTTGAAAATAAGTTTTTTGTGATAATTAAAAATGTTTAGGATCTACCTTACTACATTATCAAAAAATACTACACTATAATTTTTGTAAGTATATTGTCATTTTATTATACATTTCAAGTTGACAAAAAGATTCGTAAAGAAACTAATACATATAAAGTTAGTATACTATTATAGACCGTCGCATTTATGCATCACACATAACATCTCGCTGTATTCGCGAAGGGCGAGGCAGAGGTAGGGCCGGATTTAGGGGGCGGAGGGGGCGAGCCGGGCAAATGCCCAAAGCAGCATAAATGAGGGGGCGGCTAAACTGAACTAACAGCCCTTTTCATTTCATCAGAAAACCAAACTAATTCGTGATGTGGTGCTCAAATTTTCAAGATCATGTTGTAAACCCACCGTTAAATAACTTAGCATTCATATGTTGCGAAAATTCTTAGGTGAAATTTCGAGCTCATTTCGTTTTCACTTCGCTCGAAGTTGTCGAAAAAGCGGCTTTATCCGATCCGACGGTTGATAACCGAATTTTTAGGGTTCCGTACCCAAAGGGTAAAAACGGGACCCTATTACTAAGACTTCGCGGTCCTTCTGTCTGTCTATCTGTCACCAGGCTGTATCTCATTAACCGTGATATCTAGACAGTTGAAATTTTCACAGATGGTGTATTTCTGTTGCAGCTATAACAAAAAAAAACTAAAAACAGAATAAAATAAATATTTAAGTGGGGCTCCCATACAACAAACGTGATTTTTCTGCCGTTACGTACGGAACCCTTCGTGCGCGAGTCCGACTCGCACTTGGCCGGTTTTTTCCTGTAGATAATATTCTGAAACATTTACCCTTACAAGGTGTTTTTTTATTTTATTTTTTGGTACTCAGCTGAATCCGGTAAGACTAGAAGCCGACCCCAATATAGTTGGGAAAAGGCTAGGCAGATGATGATAAGGTGTTATTTTAAAGGACGCCAAGGGCGACAAATATTGTCTATACGAAACGAAATAGCTAGATCGGGCCCTGGGCGGAGGTGCACATTATTACACCCACGTTTGTCGCACATACATAATTTGTAAATCATAAGGATATTTTTATAAGCCGTCACTGAGGTGCCCACACTTGAAAGTTGAACACGAACGGATTGTGTCTGATTTTAAACTCGAAATAAGTTAATTAACAAAATTTGCAGTATTCTAATTAGGCCAAAGTACAATGTGCGGTTGCTAACCGTACAATGATATTTTACATTTAAGGCGTACAATTGAAGAAGCTTAGTATGCCCAGCTATTTTAGGGAGTATCAATCTGCCTAGCCTTTTTCCAACTATATTGGGGTCGGCTTCCAGTCTAACCGGATTCAGCTGAGTACCAGTGTTTTACATGGAGCGACTGCCTATCTGACCTCCACAACCCAGTAACTGGGTAACACGATACCTTTTGGCTGGTGTCAGATCTCAAGCTTCTGACTGATAACGACTATCAAAGATCTTCAAATGACAGCAGGGACCAACGGCTTAACGTGCTTTCCGAGGCACGGAGGAAACTCGGTATGTTGAAATGGTCACCCATCCACGGACAGACCTCGTCAAGCGTTGCTTAACCTTGATGATTGACCCGTGCGGCTGTTATTATTTAGCCACGAGCTATTTTAGGGACTGATAGTAATGTTTGTTGCTATGAACATTTTCTTAGGGTTTTAAAATTAATAGGAAGTAAAACTAGATAAGAAAAACAAGTGTAGTAAGTGGCTTCTAATCAGAGAGTTGCCGGGCAATAGTGTAATAACGACAATCGAATTCAATTGACAGACAAGAAAAGTCAGTTCTTTGCGAGCGATTCAACTAACATTTGGGCTTTTGTAGATTAGTTTTCAGCGATTTATTAGCTAGAGAATCTATTAGACACTAAAATTTTTCCCAAAGGGAAAAAAAATAACGTCTGTCTGTCCGGCAGGCTTGTTACGTATCTATTGCAAGAGCAAAACGATAGCGATCAAACGCTTTACGTCATAAAAGTCGGCATTACCTGCAGTGTAGGTATGGTAGGTCCTACACAATCGTTTGCTAATCGCTCGCTGTTTATCAAATGCACTTATTAAAAAAAAAAAACCGTTGGCGGTTTTTTTTTTGGAAGAGCAATTATTGCGCAAAGATCGCTAACGTTTTGCTCTTGCAAAAGATACGTAATAAGCCTGCGAAGGGTGTTACCAAGTAGGGCTCACCAAGTCCAGGGCCACTTGAACTTCACGCTATGTATGTGGCGCGAGGATCAGCAGACCAGCAGGTCGCCGAGCACGAAACAATCAAAGAGCTTGGATTGGGATTTACATCCGAAGTGTTATTAAAGAATGAGATGTTCAGAAGTGGGATGAAGGCCGATGATGAATTTAAAAATGGCCAGAGGGGTGACCATAAGCTCTTAGAGCGGTATCAATTTGAGATCGAGTAATTGACAGATGTATACACGTCAGATACATCTGCCCCTTATTCGATCTCAAATTGATACAGCTCTAAGAGCTTATGGTCACCCCCCTTTTAGTAACAATAATACCCTTATTGCTTAAACTGAGAGCTGTTTTAAATATTTCTGTTAACATTAACCTCAATTAAGCTAGATTATTTTAACCGACGTAAAATGGAGGAGGGTTATTCATTGGAACTGAGTCAACTTCAACCAAAATCTGTTTTAGCTTATTTTTTTCGAATAGTTGTTTTAAAACAAGCCACAACCCCCCCACCAAGTCCACGGCCACTGGAGCTTCACGCTATGCAGTGTGCGCTGGGATCAGCAGGCCAGCAAGTCGCCGAGCGCTCGCGCGCCGCCCTCGCTGGCCCAGTAGACGCCCCCGCACGAGTTCACCAAGCTCCACACGTAGGGCGTGAAGAATTCTTCTGGTTTCTCTTCTTCCACGTAACGGAATTTTAGGTCGGGGAATTTCTGGAAATATAAAATGTAAGTCAAAATTGTTGATTTTATTGTAAGTAGGGTAGATATGTAGGTTGGGTAGGTATGTAGTTAGGGTAGGTATGTAGGTAGGGTAAAAAGACTAAAGGAAAAAAATCCTCAGGCGGGTACCCTTGCGCAACGCAAGGGCGAATCCCGCCCCTCTATGGATTTCCTAGAGGGCAGCCCCATCGTATCTGAGGGGGGCACCAATAGTCTCGCAGGCCGGCAGAACACCGCTGACCTGCGCCACGAGCGAGAAAAGGAGCAACAGGGTCACCTGGAGCAACTGCGCGACGTGGATGCACCGCTTGCCGTCGCCGACGGCAACCAGAGCCGAGGAGGCTCAAGTCCCCATGTGGACGTACCTCTTGCCGTTGTCGGCGGCAACAAGAGCCGAGGAGGCTCAGATCCTGGAGGCAACTTGTCTGACCAGGACTCGCGTGGCCCCTCCAAAGTTTGGAGGAAGCGTCCGCGCAGTAAGGACTCGGGGTCGCTGGGTTTCAGCTCAAGTGAGGAGAACCTGTCCGCCCCGAAGGTATCAACGGGACGGAGAGGGCGGGGTCGTGCGGTGGGGGCCACCGCTCGGGTGCTGGAACGCGACGTGCGGGGTCGCTTCTTGCCTCGGCCCGACACGCCTGCCCCTGCAGAGTGCGTGCACAGCGACCCTGGGCACATGAGTGCGGACCAGAGCGGTGGCTCCACTACGTCCCTGCTAGGGGCAAACAAGGCGGAGGCGAATGCCGCAAAGCGGGCGCAACAACGGGCTGTCGCGGTTGACGAGGTCAGTGAGTTGGCCAGACAGGCCCGAGAGCGGCGCTTGGCTCGGACGGCGGATGCATCAGCGGTGGCGCTCAGCTGCCAAGTAAGAGACGGCCTGGATGTCGTCCTGAAGGTTGCCACTAAATCGAGCAACCTGAAGGGCACGTTCACGCGTGCCTTGAAGGACGCGGTGGACAGCATCCAGGAGGCGGTTGAGGTCCTCAGTAGCCGCACAACCACGGAGGAGACGGCGAAGTTGTGGGAGGAGAACAGCCGTCTCCGTTCCGAGCTGGAGGACCTCAAGCGGCAGTTTGCTGCTCAGAAGGCAGCTGCCGGTTCGTCCGTCACGGCCCCATCGCTGGCCCCGTCGTCGGTTCAATCCCCGGCCCCATCGTCGGCCTCTGCACTTGCGGATGCAGAGATCGAAAAGATCGCACGCATCTGCATGATGCAGTGCGGTCAAATGGTGGGTGCCCGGTTAGAGGCCATAGAGGCGAGACTGCCGGCCGAAAACCTCCGTCCACCGCTCGCTGCGGATAAGCGGAAAAAGGAGGCACCCGCAAAACCGGGCCCGGCGGCCGCAGCGGTCGAACAGAGAAGAATCGGGCAAGAGGCCGGCAAGCCCGCTAAGGGTAGGTCCACGCCCACTTCTCAGCCGGTGGCTGCGACTCCGCCAACACCACCTGGCCCCCTTACGGAGGCCTGGACGACGGTGGTCAAGAGGGGCCGCCGTCGAAAGAAGAGAACGGCGCCGCCGGCAATCACTGGAGCACCCGCACCGGCATCAAATAAGGCTGAAGGACCGTCTAAGGTCAGAGCCCCACGCTCCGCGGCTGTAGTGATTACGCTGCAGCCCGGAGCCATCGAAAGGGGCGTCACTTACAAGGCGGTCCTGACAGAGGTGAGGGCCAAAGTCGCGTTCCCCGACCTTGGAACACCGTCCGGCTTCAAAATGAGGCCGGCGATTACGGGGGCGCGGCTGCTCGAGGTGTCGGGTGCCTCTAGCGCTGAAAAGGCAGACATTCTGGCCGCCAAGCTGCGGGAGGTCCTCAACCCTGAAGACGTCCGGGTGTCCAGGCCGATGAAGACGACTGAGCTGAGAATCGACGGTCTGGACGACTCGACGACCCCAGCTGAGGTCGTGGCGGCCATCGCCCGAGCCGGCGGATGTCCATCCGAGGACGTTCGGACGGGTGAGATCCGCGCCGACGCTACCGGGCTCGGCATGATTTGGGTGCGGTGCCCGGTGGTGGCGGCGCAAAAAGTCGCTGACGGCGGACGACTGCTGGTGGGGTGGGTTGCAGCGAGGGTCAAGCTGCTGCAACCCAGGGCATTGCGGTGCTATCGTTGCCTGGACATTGGGCATGTCAGGGCACGATGCACCGCTGAAACAGACCGCAGCGAGCAGTGCTATCGCTGCGGTCAGCCCGGCCACAAGGCGGCCCAGTGCTCCGCGGCGCCAAACTGCAGCCTCTGTACAGCTGCAGGGAGGCCCGCTGGGCACAGAGCGGGCGGCAAGGCCTGTGGCGTACCCGCGCTGCAGCAGAAGAGGAGAAGGAGGGCCAAGGTTGCCGGGGGCTCTTTACCCCCCCGTCAGCCTGGCTGCCCTTCGGCCGACTCCCGGCCTAGGAATGGAGTGGAGGGAATGGATTGCGCATAATGGCGCTCTACCATTTCCTCCAGGGCAATATCAACCACTCTGCCAGAGCTCAGGATCTCTTGCTTCAGAGCATGGCAGAGTGGTCGATTCACGTGGCTGTGGTCGCCGAGCCGTATTCCGTCCCACCCAGGGATAACTGGGTTGGAGACCTCGACGGTTTGGTGGCCATTATTGGCGGGGCTCTTGTCAGCCCGTCCCGAGGTCGTGGCTGGGTGGCCGCCCTCGCGGACGGCGTTGGCATAGTTGGTGCGTATTTTTCGCCCAACAAGAGTCTCGCCGACTTCGAGAGTTTCCTTGTCGAGTTGGGCGCCGTCGTAGGCCGAATCCACCCTCGCCCTGTGCTGTTGCTAGGGGATCTCAACGCCAAGTCTTCGGCGTGGGGATCTCCAATAACCGATGCTAGGGGTGAGGTGCTGGAAGAGTGGGCAATCACCACTGGCCTGGTCGTCCTAAACCGGGGCTCGGTCCACACGTGCGTGCGGCAGCGGGGCGGTTCAATAGTGGACATCTCCTTCGCTACTCCTGCTGTCGCGAGCCGTGTCCACGACTGGCATGTCGCCGTGGAGGTGGAGACGTTATCGGATCACCGATATATCCGTTTCGACGTCTCCACCCAGACCGCTGGCGGCCGCGGTTCGCCAGCCTCGCAAACGGACGGTCCGCGATGGGCGCGCAAGCGCATCGACAGGGAACTTCTCGAGGAGGCCACCATTGTCCAGGCCTGGATCCGGGAGTCGGCAATGACCGGACCCGTCGACGTCGAACAGGAGGCGCTGTGGTTCCGCGGGGCGATGACGCAAATCAGCGACGCGTCCATGCCCCGGGTCCACGCACAGTCAGCGAGGCGCCAGGTGTACTGGTGGTCCGCCGAGATCGCACAGCTGCGTGTTGCGTGCGTAGCGGCCAGACGCCAGTATACCCGATACCGGAGGAGACGTCGTCGGGTCCCTGACGAAGAAGCCGCGCGGTATGAGGTGTACCGCGCGGCGACGAAGACTCTGCGGCTGGCCATCGGCGAGGCGAAGAAGCGAGCCAGGGAGGAGATGTTGGAGACTCTAGACCGGGATCCGTGGGGGCGCCCTTATCGAGCGGTTCGAGGGAAACTTCGAGCCGCCGCGCCTCCGCTTACGGAGAGTCTCCAACCCGAGCTGCTGGAGGAGGTAGTCGCAGCCCTCTTCCCGGCGAGAGCGGAGCACATCCCGCCGCCGATGGCTTTGCCCACGGCCGCACAGTCTACAGATGAGGACGCCATCAGCGTCCCGGAGGTGACACAGGCAGAGTTGGGGGCGGCCGTGATGCGGCTCCGGGCCAAAAACGTGGCTCCGGGGCCCGACGGGATCCACGGCCAAGTATTAGCCCTCGCTCTGAAGGAGCTAGAGCCCTGGCTGAGAGGACTCTTCACAGCGTGCCTTGAGCGGGGCCAGTTTCCCACCTTGTGGAAATCTGGTCGTCTGGTCCTGCTCAGGAAGGCGGGGCGCCCTGCGGACTCGCCGTCTGCGTACCGGCCCATAGTGCTGCTAGACGAGGTGGGTAAGCTGTTCGAGCGTATAATCGCTGCCCGCCTCGTCTGCCACTTGTACAGAGAGGGGCCGGACCTGAACGAAAGCCAGTCCGGCTTTCGGCATGGGCGCTCCACCATCCACGCGATATCGCAGGTGAGAGTCCTGGCGGAGGAAGCGGTGTCCCGGGGTGGGGTGATGTTGGCAGTGTCCTTGGACATTTCCAACGCCTTCAACACCCTGCCCTGGAGTTGTGTTCGGGAGGCACTGCGGTATCATCGAGTGCCTCCCTACCTCCGCCGCATCATCGGGGCTTATTTGGCGGAGAGGTGTGTCACCTACGTGGGACGTGATGGTGTCGAAAACCAGCATCAAATGTCGTGCGGTGTTCCACAGGGCTCGGTCTTGGGCCCACCCCTGTGGAACATCGGGTACGACTGGGTGCTGAGGGGCGAACTCCAGCCGGGCGTGGACCTGACGTGTTACGCGGACGACACACTGGTCACCGCCCGAGGGAGTTCGTACAGGGAGGCAGCGTTGCTGGCGACGCCTGCGGTCTCACAGGTGGTGAACCGCATACGGCGCCTTGGCCTGGAGGTGGCCCTCAACAAGTCGGAGGCCATGGTCTTTCATGGCCCCCGGCGGGCGCCACCGCCCGATGCCCGTATCGTCGTCGGGGGGACTCGAATCGCTGTCGAGTCAACCATGAAGTACCTAGGATTGGTGCTCGACAGCCGGTGGGATTTCGGACCCCACTTCCGGCGGCTGGCGCCCAAGTTGTTGGGCGCGGCTGGGGCGTTGTCAACGCTGCTTCCTAATTTGGGGGGCCCGAGCGCTGCCTGTAGGCGGCTCTACGTGGGGATCGTGCGATCGATGGCCCTGTATGGGGCCCCGATCTGGGCGGCTGACCTGACGGCCGGCAGCATCACTGTTTTGCGAAAGCCGCAGAGAGCGATGGCCGTCAGAGTCATAAGGGGGTATCGCACGATCTCC
Organism: Orthosia incerta; assembly: GCA_948252205.1. Taxonomy (NCBI): domain Eukaryota; kingdom Metazoa; phylum Arthropoda; class Insecta; order Lepidoptera; family Noctuidae; genus Orthosia; species Orthosia incerta. The sequence goes on from OX411765.1 coordinate 16,770,504, forward strand.
TACGAGGCGGCTTGTGCACTGGCCGGATCCCCGCCCTGGGACCTGGAGGCGAAGGTACTCGCGTCACTGTACCGGTGGCGCGAAGAAGCGCGGGCGCGGGGCGAAGGGCCGATGCAGCGACATATGGAGTTGCGTCGGTCTCAGCTCCACGAGGTCCTGGTGGCGGAATGGCGGGACAGGCTTTCACGCCCTACCACCGGCCTCATTACCATCGAGGCGGTCCGGCCAGTGCTCGAGCGCTGGCTCGGGAGAAGGCACGGCTCCCTGTCGTTTCGGGTGACGCAGGTGCTCTCGGGGCATGGTTGCTTCGGGAAGTACCTGTGTCGCATAAACAGGGAGCCGGACGCCCGGTGTCACCACTGCGTCGACTGCCGGGAGGACACGGCGTGGCATACGCTGGCAGAGTGTGCCGCTTGGGAGGAGCCACGCCGTGCCCTCATCTCTGAAGTAGGCAGTGACCTGTCGCTGCCGGCCGTAATCGAGTCTATGGTCGGCAGCGAAGAGTCCTGGAACGCGGTGGTATCCTTCTGCGAAACAGTCGTCTCGCAGAAGGAGGCTGCGGAGAGGGAGAGGGAGGTTTCATCCGCTCACCCGATCCGCAGCAGACGCGCCGGGCGTCGGCGGAGGGCGGACAACGCCCTCTTCCAGCCCCCCTAAATGGGTCCAGGGGTGACGGACTTGGGGACTTCCGTCACCACACATCAGGACCCGAGGTGGCAGCGCGTTGTGTTCCACGCGCGCCCCTCTTAGACGTCTCGGGGGAAGTCTAACACCTCACTTCCCCCCCGACCCAAGATCGAGGCCCGCGCAAGCGGGCCGGCACTAGCCGGGGGTTGCGGAAGTATCGTTGTTCCCGCGACCCCCAGCGTAGGTGTGAGATGGAACACCGGGGTGGTTTTTAGTCAGTAGGAGTCTGACAGACCCCTCCGCCACCCCAGGGCGGAGGACATCCAATGAGGATTTTTCACCCCGGAAAAAAAAAAAAAAAAAAAAAACAAAGGTATGTAGGTAGGGTAGGGTAGGGTAGGGGAAGGTAGGTAGGATAGGGTAGGGTAGGTAGGGTACAGTAGGTAAGGTAGGGAAGGGAAAGTAGGTTAGGGTAGATAGGTAAGGTAGGGCAGGCAATTGACGGGAGCAAAGCCGCGGGCAAAACTAGTATCTTATAAAATCTCTGACGGTTGGAATTTGAACATTTATCATTTTTGTATTATAAAACTTCATCAGCTGCTGTTTTATAGTATTTTCAAGTACATATTTGAATATAACTCGGACTATCCTAGGAATTATGAAGATAGAAATGGCTCCAGATTTGTATTTTGAAAGTTTGTGACTATTTTTGTTTAAAAGTTAAATATATTTTTATCACTGGCTAACCGTTTAGTATCCTATGTACACAAAGATAATATGATAATGGAATAGCCGATGAATTTCATATGCTCCTTCTGTGCCTTAGCTAAGTGTTAAGAGCAGAACAGTCTAGCTGTCTACCATACTATTAGCTTCAAAACCTTTGAATAATATCCTTTATACCTTTAGTCTATCGCTGGACCACTGCTCGGCCCCCTTTTTGATGCACTGCAGCACCTCAGTGACGCCTAGGTCACCGCCCGCACCTTCCTGCACGCGTTGGAGTCGCGTCGAGAAGTAGCCTATCACCTGGAAATAGATGCAATGGTGGATTAGATCAATATGTTTAATAGTTAATAGTTCTCGGATGTTTCTGCGGCTTCTCTCCACAGATCATGGCCCACTTTTCATCTTATGTCGCATGTCCTGTTGCTTGTTCACGTGAGGACCTTATTATTGCGTCAGCGGAGGGCATTGCCTTAGTTGAATACTGGGCCAGGCAAGGTATTTAACTAAAAAGAGTCTGTTCGTCATCGACACGCAAAGAGGAATGTCTCTCAAACTCAATCTTGATCCATGGTCTAGGCTGCTCGCCAATTTCGGATAAGCTCTTGAAAAACCAAATAGTACATTTCGTGTCGAGCATAAAAGTCCAGATTTTAACACGAGCGATGTAGCCAAATTAAAGCTGCATGCGAGTGTTAAAATAAAGCCTTTTTATGCGAGACACGAACGATTATTTTTCCACTACCTGATGAGCTTACTATAAATGCAAATAAGTTCCAACAACAATTTATTAGAAACGTTGAGACTAAAAACCACACACTATATACACACAATCAACGCGCGCTTTTTAGAGAGGTAACAGGTTCAGTATCGTTCTGCCAGTTACATAATAATCCATACAAAAGTCATTTCGTAACTGTTATTATGTAACATTGTTTTTTCACGCCTTTTTCCCCCATGGGAAAAAGGCGTGAGTTTATGTATGTATGTATTGTTTTTCTTTTATTTTTTTATAATCTTGTGTCTAAATGTTCATATTTCGAAACGAATTTCTTAGGCAATGTGTTACATAATAGACAAGGTAGTGAAAAAACGTTACTTGTTGCCTATTCAATGACCAATCAGGAGGATCAAGTTAACCGCGTGAATGGGTGACATTCAGAGATTTTTCTGTTTCATGGAAAGCTGCCATAGTAGATCTTTGACAGTCGTTATAGTTAGAAGCGGGCTTCTATTATCTATATTCTTTTTCTATTTAGACTATATCAACTTACCATGTCAATGTTCTGCGCGACAGGATGGTGCGTGTGCATTGTGAACAGATGTCGCTTGTGCAACAGCGCGTACACCACGTTACAGTTGTTGCTCAGCTGGTGAGCGACGCATGAGTTGATGATTTCTAGCAGCATGCGTAGGACCTCGTCCAGGACTGATATGTGGTCCATCTGGGGAGAGTGAAATGTATTAGTAACATGAAGCTAGAACAAACATTGTTTTGATATTTTTCTTGATAGGTCGCTGATTCAACATTTTAATTATTTACGCCATAGGTGTAATTTAAATGTGGAAGTAACGCAACTTTTTCTTGCCATTGTACGGTTAGTAAATCTTACTAATATCACGGGGGCCCAGCGCTAACAAAGAAAATTTGGTTCAAATAAATGTCACTAGATGGCATGATATGCATCGATTTGTTATTGAATTGTGTGTAGAATTAACAATTCAAGAATTGATCATAAAAAACATGACTTGATTCCGCCCAGCCCGTTCCATCATCGGACTACCAGACGTACGGCGATGCGTCATCGGTACATGGTGGACATCCCACCCATACGCACAAAACGTTTTGGGGACACTTTTATTATGCGTACAGCTAAGGAGTGGAATTCCCTGCCGGAATCTGTGTTTCCCGATAGCTACAATCTAGGGGTCTTTAAATCAAGAGTGAATGGTTTTTTTCTAGGCAAGCGTGCTTCACCGTCGACCACATCATCGCTTACCATCAGGTGAGATAGTGGTCAAGCGCAAGCCTATAGATAATAAAAAAAAAAAAAATGTTCTTGTTTAATCAACTCTCCTAAGCACAAAATTATGGCTCTTAATTCACATTTCAAAGGTTATTTGAACGGATCATCTAAAATTGCATCCAATAGATGGCGCGGTTTTAAATATATAAGGCATAAAACTTGATATTTTTTAAATTTGTGTTGTAACACATTTTGATACATTGAAACTGTAAATACGTGCAAAAAATACTATAAAACAAATTGTCAATGTATTTAAAGAAAAAAACTAGTGACGAACCGAGAAAACCTTTTTACTTGCAAGTTGCTGCTAACACCATCTATAGCCATGGAACGGAACCGAACGCGATCGAAGTACTTATAAAAATAATCAGACGAAAAATGCTAGTTGCGTCGGACGGGGTTTCTTTGTATGAGATGCATCTGTCTGGATCATCTTCTGTCTGGGTCGCGAATAAATAATAAATTTGAAAGAGAGTTACCGCGTCCCTGGCTCAAGCAACTGAAGGAACACGGGTGGGTTTTAGTCAGTAAAAGTCTGACACGCCCTCCCACTTCACCCAGAGAAGTCATTGGATGATATCCCACCACAAAAAAAAAAGAATTACATTACCTGTGGTATTATAAATGTTAAAGTTTGGATAGAGGTGTGTATATATGTTTGTTACTCAATCACGCTAGAACGGCAGAACGGATCTGGATGAAATTTGTCACAGATATAGATTATAGTCTGGAATAGCACTAGAACAATTTTCACGCGGGCGAAGCTGCTGGCAGAAGCTAGTTAATTATAATTTTCCTCCGATTACTGAATTTAGAGTTTGAAGTTGAGTGTTTGTCAAACAGTTCTTGTGTATTTTTTTTGTCAATCATAAATACTATATTCAGAAGCTGGCCTATTATTTCAATTCTAGATTAACTACGAAATTCGAGGAGCTCGTGGCTAAATAATAACAGCCGCACGGGTCGATCATCAAGGTTAAGCAACGCTTGACGAGGTCGGTCAGTGGATGGGTGACCATTTCAACATACCGAGTTTCCTCCGTGCCTCGGAAAGCACGTTAAGCCGTTGGTCCCGGCTGTCATTTGAAGATCTTTGACAGTTGTTACAGGTAGTCAGAAGCTTGAGATCTGACACCAGTCTTGCCAAGGGGTACCGTGTTACCAGTTACTGGGTTGTGGAGGTCAGATAGGCAGTCGCTCCATGTAAAACACTGGTACTTAGCTGAATCCGGTAAGACTGGAAGCCGACCCCAATGTAGTTGGGAAAAAGGCTAGGCAGATGATGATGATTAACTACGAAAAAGTATAACGTAATATTGTATACTTACAATTTCTTCTGTCTTTTCTTCTGCGTGATGTGGAAGCTCTAAAGTATTAATGTCACCACCTGGAACAGCGCGTTTTGTCATTATAAAACCAGTGGCGTAGCTATATAACCAAGGGCTCCGGAGCAAAAATAAAATTCAGGGCCTATTAAAATGAGTTGGACTCGCGCACGAAGGGTTTCGTACCATTATCGCAAAAACGGCAAAAAAAAACACGTTTGTTGTATGGGAGCCCCATTTAAATATTTATTTTATTCTGTTTTTAGTATTTGTTGTTATAGCGGCAACAGAAATACATCATCTGTGAAAATTTCAACTGTCTAGCTATCACGGTTCATGAGATACAGCCCGGTGACAGACGGACAGATAGAGAGCTCGCGGAGTCTTAGTAATAGGGTCCCGTTTTTACCCTTTGGGTACGGAACCCTAAAACAAAGGTTTCTCCTTACCGTCAGCAGACGGCGCTTATCCAGTTTTAATACAAATTGACGTTTACGTTAACGCGATTGAGCGTGAATAAAAACTCGCACTTAGGCCTCAGTTCTCAAATCAACGTAGATGCAATAACAAACAAAATTCAGAAATGAGTATGTGTTTACCTTCAATCTCACTGCATAGTCTTGCTCTTCGTTTCGCCAATGTTTCAAATAGTGATATTAACCTCTGTGCTACGTATGGATGTAGATTTCTGAATTCACCTGAAAATACACAAAAAAAATTAGCTGTACTTATGTCGGTAAAAAAAATATTCGCTTTGCTGGTTTTTTCGTATTCTTTTCAGCAAACCCTTTCATTTGATACCCATATCATGGTAGTGCACAAAAAATAACTAGTCCGCCATCTTGGACCGTCCGCCATACATACATTGCAAGTTAAATAAAAGCTTGTAAAAATATAATGAGTTAATGATGAGATTATTTTCGTAAAGAAACGAAACTCTGACAACCAGTCTTAAGCCACGTTCACATGATCAGCTCACTCAGATACGAGTACAAACAAAAAGCCCTGTTCCGAGTCTGCACGGATCGGACACCGTCCTCTTGAGTTGCCGCAACACGAGTTGCGTCCGAGTGAGTATCCGAGTTCACTCGTTCCTAGCAGATTCTGGTCGTTTCAACGCGGCTTTACCGCGTGATAATCTAATGTAACAGCAGTAACTAGGTATCGGAGGTTAGATAGCAACCGCTTCATGCAACATAATTATTGGTATTCAGTTGTATCCAGTTAGACTGGGATATAAATGTAGTTGGGAAAAGTTACACCCAGGTGAGGATCAGATTATGTATTGCGATAGGTTCGGGTAGTGGGGTGTGGAATGAGCAGTGGGGTGTGGAATGGGCAGTGGGTTTAGGTATGGGGCAGTGAGTTTGGGAATGGGTAGTGAGACTGCGGATGGGGCAGTGTGTTTGAGGATTTGGAAGCGGGTTTGGAGATGGGGCAGTGGGTTTAGGGATAGGATAGTGGGTTTTGGGGATGGGTAGTGGGTTTGGGGATGGGGTAGTGGGTTTGGGAATGGAAAAGGGGGATTCAGGATGGGGCAGTGGGTATAGAGATAGGATAGTGGATCTATGGATGGAGCAGTGGGTTTGAGGATGTGGCAGTGGGTTTGGGGTTGGGGCAGAGGGTTTAGGGATAGGGAGTGTGTAACGTGATTTAGAAAAGTGTAACACCGAATAACACGTCCCCGTAAGTTTAGCAATACGAAACACTTAACAACGAATGCACGCTACCACGAAAAACTTAACACCGTAGCCATGCGATCTCGAATAACCAAATCTCTAATTCACCATTCCGAATCACTTAACAACAAATGCTATGGTTTAGGGATAGGATAGTGGGTTTAGGGATGGGGTAGTAGGTTTAGAGATGGGGTGGTGGATTTTTTTTAAACGTTGCCCCACACTAGGAATATCTTCCTGTATCGTGGGTGCGTTTACAAACATATAAACTCACATACACAACACCCAGAGCCGGAACAACTATCTGTAGGTCATACAAATATTTGTTCCGTGCGAGAATCGAACCTGCGAGACGCAGCGCAGCAGTCAATCGCTCAACCACTGCACCAACCGTGCGCCCGAATGTTTGGGAATGGGTTAGTCGGTTTCAGGATAGGGCAGTGGGTTTGGGGATTGGGCAGTGGGTTTAGGGATAGGATAGTAGTTTTATGGATGGGGTAGTGGGTTAAGGGAAGGGGTAGTGGGTTTGGGAATGGGATAGTGGGTTTCCGGATGGGATAGTGGGTTTAAGGATGGGGCAGTCGGTGTGGAGATAGAGCAGTAGGTTTGGGGACAGAGTAGCAAGATTGGAAATGGTAACAACTTACAGCTCATATTAGCAATGGCAGCCAGGCAATTGGTGTGTAGGTATTTGTCCCTCACGCGTATCATGTTGTACTGGAGAGCCCGCAGTATTACGAGCACCATTAGACCTCCTAGCGATATTTCGGAGATAGCGCGTTCTGTGTACCAGGTAAGGTTCTTTAACATCTGAAAAAAAGAAACTCATTTTTCTCACACTGGCTTACATTTTTAAGAATCAACCGATATTTTAATCACAATCATCACACATCAAAATCATCCTCCAGCCGTTGTTAATTTATTTACGATCCTTTCAAACATCTCAATAGACGACTTTTGACGGTTAATAGAAAAGAATAGAATAGTTCTTTATTTGCACAGAAAGTAGGTACAAGTTACAGCTGTTAAGTTTTAATGTAATGGTCTGCATTATCTTGTAGCATCGACCAAAAATGGATACCTTCTTTAATTATTGTTTTTATTTATTTGCAACACCAACAAAGATGCCTATATCTTACAGAATACGTATTGATAAAAGTAATTACTTCATGTTTTGTGACAAACCGATTAGAGAGTATTTCATCTGGGCTTTTAAAACTTGTAAACACTTACAATTAAGTGCACGCTCTTGATTAACGCGTCATCTTCTGTCAGTATAAGTAGTACTATTAACGACATGTATATGTGATGGTTGTTGTTATCTGGCGCGTTGTACAGCACTTGCAGGATTGGTACTATCTGTGGAGCAAAGGTTTAGGTTAGAACTGTAACGAGGTTGCAATGCTGCGTTCCGTTTATTATTTTTTCTCTACACTCACAACGTAATGTTCCAAATATGAATTAAAAAAATATTGTACCAACACGTACTTTATATTCGTGGATAAGTAAAATTTTAAAGGAAAACCATTACAGTGCAACATTTTCTTTCGATTTTCAAAGAAATGCATCATAAAATAACTTTTTAATTTTTATAGCAAGCTTTTACTTTTTAATTTATTGGGGCTTATGGGCTCATTGACTTAATGTAGAAAAGTAGTGTCATTATCTATGAATGCACGCGCTGCGCAGTCAGGCGCAATGAGAATCTAAGTTGCCCGCCATACCACATATTTTTCCGTTTCCACTTTTGTTTTTTTTTATATTGGGGTCGGCTTCCAGTCTTACCGGATTCAGCTAAGTACCAGTGTTTTACATGGAGCGACTGCCTATCCGACCTCCACAACCCAATTCATGTATTTATTGGTTTTTGGAAATTCTACCCCTAAGGAAGTGAAAAGGTGAAAATTTTAAATTTGGCATAAATACTAACCTAAGTAAATAGTACAGGTGTTCATAATTAGTTTTTCAAAATTACTCCTAAAAGACGATTTTTGTTGAATTTTACTGTACAGGGCTTCTTTTTATGAAGAAAATTTTTGGAAATTCAACCATTACGACGGTGAAACTAAAAGGTCATCTGAAGGACGGATCACGCGAACGAAGTCGTAGACAAAGTGCTAGAGTAATAACATAAGCTCAGGGTCGGTTAAGTTCGGTTAACGTATCATTTTTAAAAAAAACTCGTGGATACAGTAAGTAGAGAGGGGATCAAATAACCGGCGCAAAATATTTACGTATTAGTCAACAAGTCGACACAGATTCGTTCTTCCCGGTAGGAATAGAGTTGCATGGACCCTTCTGTGTTTGACTGTGACTGTGTCGCGACTATACGTCACCTACAGCTGCCGCCTGCAACGGTGAAGGCAGCTGGACGTCATTAAGTTCTAAACAATCATTCTGTATGTTGCACTGTGTTGTCGTGGGTTCGAACCCGAGCAGGCACTTTACTTTGTATAAATTATTTCATCACCACTGCTCTAAAAACGGTGAAGGAAAACATCGTGAGGAAACCGGCATGTCCTAGCAACAAAAGTTCGAAGACATGTGACATCCACCAAATTGGACTAGGCCCGATGTCCCAGCAGTGGGAACATTAAAAAGGCTGATGATAATGTTACATTACTCGTATATACTGACCAGCTGATCGATCTGCGCAACGTTGCTGATGTGTCGCTTGTACGCGTTGCAGGAGTGCAGCATTAGGTACAGTAGCAATGTGGAGTGTTCACAGCCCGCGGTCGCGCACAGAGCTTTGTGGAGCTGTAATTAAAATGGTATAAAAGTATTGAGAAACGTTTGTTAGGGTTCCGTACCTAAAGGGTAAAAACGGGACCCTATTAATAAGACTCCGCGGTCCGTCTGTCACCAGGCTGTATCTCATGTACCGTGATAGCTAGACAGATGAAATTTTCACAGATGATGTATTTCCGTTGCCGCTATAACAACAAATACTAAAAACAGTATAAAATAAATATTTAAGAGTGGCTCCCATACAACAAACGAGATTTTTTTGCAGTTTTTTGTTTTTAAACGTGACCACATTCATACATAACATCACGCCTGTATTTCCGAAGGTGTGGACAGAGGTGCGCTTAGAGTACACCCTCATTTCGCTGGTTATGTTTAAGTACCATGCAATAGGGTGCGAGCCAATTTTATTGTTAAAAGTTTTTTAGTTTTGTTAGGTACCCCAAATTACCATGAAAATCATTTATTGACAAAGTACTTTGCACGACGATTCCAATAAGGCCAAACACGATTGGGACACATTGTTTTATTTCGGCGTTCCAGTGCCGGCCTTCCGGCTTCATCATCGAATCAGTTCGATGGTACCATTTTCATAAGTACCAATTATTTCTAAGTATTTGCTTTATCATAGTCTATTTCTAGAGACTATGGGCGACTATGGGATCATCTCGGAGGTATCCTCTTTGAAATAAAAGAAGAATTTTCCAAAGCAGACCAGGCGTCATTGAGTAACCGGGGAACAAACATAAAAAAAACGTTTACGACGAATTGAGAATCACCTCCTTTTTTTGAAGTCGGTTTATAAAACCAAATAACATTTGCCCGACCCGAGAATCGAATCCAGGACCTTGTGCTTAAGAGTGCTGCAAGTGACAAGACCAATTGTGACCACTACAAAAAAGAGGAAGTTAAAATAAAACATAATGAATAATCAAGACGCTTTCATTCGTGAAGATCTTCTCTTCTAAGGGATACTCACAGCTGCCATGTCGATCCTTGGAGGAGTCAATTGCGGTCCACCATTTGATTCTTTATGCGGCGTAGGTGCTGATGTTTCTGAAAATAAATGAAAACATTTTATTCAAATAACAAATAATAGTTGTAAGTAGTAGATAGACAGATAAATCATTTATTTAGTGCACACAAAAGACACAACACAACACACAAAATCTTAATTAAATTATTACAATTTTCATGTAGGTAGGTATGTTTAAAAACAAAGTGCTAACATAAAAAGAAAAAGGAAACCGAAACAAAAGTAAAAGTGACACCAGTAACATTAATTTTGACAATCAAAACACAGTGCGGTGTGCGTCTCAAGGTTGCACCAAATGGGAGTCCAGCTCAGCACGTGTCAGGCAAATATACCTGACGCTGATATTCTGCTGGATCCCTGCAGTGACAAATGGTCGCCAAGCAGTCGTGATATGTTGGTGTTGTAACAGTGTTATGCGTTGAGTAATTCACGTAAGTATACCCGCAACTTCAATTTAGTACTTACAATAAAAAAAAAAAGATTTTTACTACTAGTAGTTCTTTAGGTCCATCCAGAGGTTGACTGATAAATATCGTAGAAATAAGTTTTTCTTGTAAATGTGTATAACTTTTATGGTGTACAAAATAATGTATATTCTATTCTATTCTAAGTACCTACCATTTTTGCCTGCCCACCATTTTTTTGGCGTCATTCTTCCGCGGATAATCTTAACATCGCCATTCAGAAAATGACGTCAAATGCACAACGCCATCTATCGAATATGGAGTTCAACTGTCCGAGTATCTGAATTGCGTGTGTTGTGATATTTTACTTCTTGAACACGTTAAATTCATCTAGAGTGAACAGATTGCGATGAAACAAAAACTACGTAATATTCTCAAGTTCCGCACAATTTTTATGTATAAAAGTTATTTTCTTTGGTTCCGTACATTTTACGTGATGCGTGCACAAATAAACAGACAGACAAAATTCCAAAAATGCTGGAAATGGGTTCTGTTGGTTATCCATCAACAACCTGGGCCATAGAGGCAGGCATTCCAACGTTGTGTCTGTCGGTACGCGGAGGCAGAAGATTAAGTTCTGTTTTTGCTTACCTGTGGTATCCTCACAGCATAGTAAAGCATTCCTATACAAATTGTCATCGTTCATACAGTGGTTGGCCAGCGTCAGCAGTAGCAAACACGACTGGTTCGCCACAGGATGCTCCTTTTTGACTCTCTCCTGTAACTCCTGTCTATCTAGAGGGGGATTCGTGTAGATCGTCTGACGGGATGTCGGGTTGAAGGTTATCATGTTCCATAGGCCGGCTGGAAAAGAAGCTAAATGTTAATTTTGTAACTCATTAAATGTTTTCGTTGCCTTGGTGAGCAGGATTCGTGTCAGTATCAGAACCATCACATCATCAGCCTATTAATGTTCCCACTGCTGGGACACAGGCCTCCTCTCTGTGAGAGGGAATGGGCCGTAATCCACCACTCGAGCCCAGTGCGGGTTGGTAGATGTCACGTCTTCGAATTTTTGGTTCTAGGACATGCCGGTTTCCTCACGATGTTTTCCTTCACCGTTTTGAGAGCAGTGGTGATGAAATAATTTACACAAAGTAAAGTGCCTACCTGGGCTCGAACCCACGACCTACAACTTGTAAGTCGCGGCCGATACCACTGAGCCACCACTGCTCAGAACCATGGTTGTGCTTAATAATAGTACATTTCATGTCGAGCATAAAAAGTCGAGGTTTCAACACGTGCGACGTAGTCAATGCGAACTACATGCGAGTTTTAAAATAAAGCCTTTTTATGCGAGACACGAACGATTCTTATTCCACTACCTGATGAGTTTACTTAATTCAATGCAAATAAGTTCCAACAACAATTTATTAGAAACGTTCAGACTAAAAACCACAGACTATATACACACAATCAACGCGAGCTTTTTCGAGAGGTAACAGGTTCAGTATCATTCTGCCTTTTGCTGCCATTTCGATCTAAGAAGTCGGATTTGAGAGCTATAAAAATACTTAATAATACGAAACTTGATGCTTACGAATGATACTCGTTACTATTTGCACATGCGCAGTAGATATGCCCGAGAAACTATTAGTTAATCTGTGGATATGCTGAGCGCGCTTGAATAAGCCCGCCATTTTATTAATTTCTTGCTTGGTTCAGATATTTTTTTTTAATCCTCGCACAATGCATAGTAAAATGTTGTATGATACACGTACGTAAGATGATGCCCGACTCCTCGTGTCGACTTATTCACTCATCGGGAATCAGTTTCCTTCCGCACTTGCAGCATAAATAACTATTGTGTTTCGTACTTACAAGCAAAGTTTATAAGAAGACTCCCACCGCCGGCGTGAGCACCGAACATGCTCGGTGGCGCTGCGAGCATGCTGGATAGATTGTTGAGGAGTGTCTTTACTAGGAGAGGGGCATGCATTCCGTAGCGACCTTGGAAGAGTGTTCTGAAAATAAAAACGGATCATTAACCTCTTAAGATCCCGTAACGTGGATCCTCGCGAAACACAATGGCTGTATAATTATTTAGTTAATTACGGCACTACAACCGGTGATGAGCTGTTTTAGTGGTTATTCTGGAAATCTTTGAACTGATTGCGAGTCCAGGTTGTCGCTGCAGATACGATCTGGTATAATGGGAATCTTTGACCCATCTCAGCAAGCAAAACTTTGGTAACTTGTTAACTAAAAAAAATTGTCAGTGTGAGAAAATCCTCTGCTAATTATTATTTTATGTAAACCAAGGATAAATAATTATACATATATTATGCACTTTGGTAAAAAATCCAATTGTATATATCACAATTAAATAAAATGAAAATAGCCTTTATTTCCCTATAATTTACAATTCTTTAATTTTAATCTATTAAGAGCCCCTACAAGTTTCACGAGCTAAAAACAGAAAAAAAGCTACTTTTTCAGGGCAAATTTCTCAATAACTACAAGATATATGATAAATCTTTTAAAACAACTTTTTGCGTCACATAGTTATCTAGGAAATAGACATTACATATTTTTGATAACTGCTCAATTAAAATTAGAAAAAATAAATGCCTAACACACGTTTTTACGCAATCCCGAAACACCAGGTTTTTCAATTGCTTTTTCAGCATACTGATGGCGAATAACAATCTGCAAAAATTAAATTGTGTGGACTGGGCATATAGTATACTAGTAAGCCACCAATTTTGTTTTTTAAAGTTAATTGTATTTGTACTTAAAAAAAAATATTGTCCACGCGGAAAAAAGGCAATTTTATCATGTGCGAAAGCGTCGGCTACGTGTAAGAATATGTTGAAAATAAAAATAACTGATAAATAATTTGAAATTTGAGGTGTTTATCAATCGAATTCAATTTTTATATTTTATTTTTGAGTACTTATTTTCTTTTAATAAATTGTGTGAATATTGCCTTATAAACCGTTGCGCACGCGCGAGACATTAAATTTTGCTCATGGGCTTGTAGACGACGGACCTATGTCGTTTTTTTTTGTCATTCTATTTTTTATCATATATCTTGTAGTTATTGAGAAATTTTCGCTGAAAAAGTAGTTGTTTTCTGTTTTTGGATCGTAAAACTTGTAGGGACTCTTAAGGGGTCATCCATTTCTGGATGAAGGCCTCCTCAATCTGTTTCCATCTCAATCTATTCTGGGCCGTTCTGGTCCACTCTATCCCTGCCAGTGCTGCGATGTCATCTCGCCATCGTTGCAATGATCTGCCGCGGCGCCTGTTTCCGTTTCGTGTGTACCAGTGCAGGACGCGCTCGCTCCACCTGTTGTCTGCGGTCCTCGCGGTGTGGCCCGCCCAGTTCCACTTCAGTTTTTCGGCCATAATCAAAACATCGGTGACTTTGGTCCTTGCCCTAATGACACTGTTCCTTATACGGTCGCTTATTTTTACGCCAAGCATGCTTCTTTTTACAGCTCGTTGAAATGATCTTAATTTTATTTTCATTGCATCTGTTGTAGTCCAAGTTTGGCATCCGTATAAAAGAGTTAGCAGTTAGCAGGAGCTCGTGGCTAAATAATAACAGCCGCACGGGTCGATCATCAAGGTTAAGCAACGCTTGACGAGGTCGGTCCGTGGATGGGTGACCATTTCAACATACCGAGTTTCCTCCGTGCCTCGGCAAGCACGTTAAGCCGTTGGTCCCGGCAGTCATTTGAAGATCTTTGACAGTCGTTACGGGTAGTCAGAAGCTTGAGATCTGACACCAGTCTTGCCAAGGGGAACCGTGTTACCCAGTTACTGGGTTGTGGAGGTCAGATAGGCAGTCGCTCCATGTAAAACACTGGTACTTAGCTGAATCCGGTAAGACTGGAAGCCGACCCCAATATAGTTGGGAAAAAGGCTAGGCAGATGATGATAAAAGAGTTGGCAGTATATTTGAGTCAAATAGTTTCCGTTTGATGTCGTTTGAGAAATTTCCTTTAAATATTTCTTTAAGTGACCAGTATCTTTTAAATGCAATAGTTATCCTTCGTTTTATTTCTTTTGCAGTCCTATCAGTAAAACATAAATTTTGCCCCAAATATATATATGTATCAACGTATTCGACGTGTTGGTTATCGGTATATTTGTATTTCTTCTCCGTTGGTCATTACTTTCGTTTTTGCGTAGTTCATTTTCAGTCCACATTTCATACTCTCTATATTGAGATCTTTGATCATTTCTTGTAATTCTGAATATCACAATTACACACACCAAATTTCAAACAGAGATCCAAGACAACAGCATCTGTAGCCAAGTTGACAATCTACAATCGATAACGCTAGTAGAAAACGAATCAATGTATGGGAATGTCACATCTGAACGTTAAGTCACGTGGTCAGACCATACAAATAGAAGGCGTTAACGATTGTAGAAAGAGATTTGATACGAAACGTTTGTAACTTGGATAGGGGGACAGGAAGGCATGTATTTTGATGGATTTGTTTACTAGTTTAATCTATACTTATAGGGAAGTAGTAGTAGGGGTAATCTCTGGATCTACTGAACTGATTTTGAAAATTCTTTCACCAGTATAAAGCTACATTATTCTTGTCATAGACTATAATTTATTTTAATAAAAATAGAGACCCTTATGAAAATTGCAATAATGTAACACAAAGTAGCAAAATGTTGCCTATAAAATTCATTATTTGGCGTGCGCTGAGAAAACTATTGATGATACATAAAACTATGTACTTAATGATTAAAGTACTCATTATTACCTACAAAAAAGTCTGGAAGAGAATATATCTAACTATCATAGTTAAGTCACAATAGCAGCTTTTATGTTCTAAATTTTAATTAGATCGCCGGTAGAAACAAAAGTTGGTTACATTCGTATTGTACTGTAATTCTTATTCAAATAAAGAGTTTAACAAATTAGTAGGGTAGGTTGGATAGTGTAGGGTAGGTAGGTGGTAGGTAGCCAGTTGACGGTAGCGAAGCCTCGGGGGGTCAGCTAGTGATTTTAAAAGAGACTCACCTGCTTCAATTTCGAAAGCCGGTGTTCCTGTTTTCGTTACTTTGTTTGACACCGACTGCCGAAATTGAAGTTATTTTTCACTTTGTAGTGTTTTTGTTTGGAAGTCGGTTGTAAATTTTGTAAAAAAAAAAAAAAAAACACTTTTTAGTTGTGGTACATAATGGATCAGTTCTATAGGCTAGGTACCTATAACGCCCAAAGTGAACCCAGAATAGATTAACCCAATAACATGAAACTAAAATAAACAAAACCGATGGAATGAGAGTATACCAGGGTGAACTGTTCACACCTGCATACCCCTTTAAAGCGTACCAGTGTGAGGTTATGTTATGAAATGGTGTAAACAATAAACAGATATGCGATTGCAGCTATCCCGAGTGATTTGCCGTCATTTATTGAAGAGTTCTGATGTATAACTCCGAAGTTCTTCATCAGATCTTCATCAAATTAAAATGGACCAATTTTGGAACATACTCCTTCAAATAAAAAAAGATTTTTTTAAATCGGTCCACAATTGACGGAGATATCGATGAACATACATAAAAAAGCAAATATAAAGTCGAACATAGAACCTCCTCCTTTTTGGTAAGCCGGTTATTATCTTGATGAAGAACTTCGGAGTAGGATTAAATGGGACCACACGACAAACACCAGCTTTCGAATAAAAAAAGAATCATCAAAATCGGGTAACCCAATAGAAAGTTCTGAGGTAACACACATAAAAAAAAAATACAATCGAATTTATAACCTCCTCCTTTTTGCGAAGTCGGTTAAAAAGAGACTCACCTGTATATTAAAGAAGTATCCACCAGTCTTGTCTGTCCGTGCACTCCGGCGAACATGTATACTGACATCAGCACTAGCATTGTGTTAATACATTCTAGATGAAGGTAGTATGTGTTGTCTCTGTGAATAAGATAAATTGTACGACCATTAGCTGTATTACTAAAGACACAAGGTGTATTTTAGAATGAACACAATACAAGACAACTAACTAAAGGAGCTCGTGGCTAAATAATAACAGCCGCACGGGTCGATCATCAAGGTTAAGCAACGCTTGACGAGGTCGGTCCGTGGATGGGTGACCATTTCAACATACCGAGTTTCCTCTGTGTCTCGGAAAGCACGTTAAGCCGTGGGTCCCGGATGTCATTTGAAGATCTTTGACAGTCGTTACGGGTAGTCAGAAGCTTGAGATCTGACACCAGTCTTGCCAAGGGGTACCGTGTTACCCAGTTACTGGGTTGTGGAGGTCTGATAGGCAGTCGCTCCATGTAAAACACTGGTACTCAGCTGAATCCGGTAAGACTGGAAGCCGACCCCAATATAGTTGGGAAAAGGCTAGGCAGATGATGACAAGACAACTAACATTCTCATTCATTTTTTAAAGGATTGTGATCAAGCAAAATCTTTGTTGTGCAGAACATTTTAATGTCTGCGTGCCTGTACTTAAAGGTACAAATCAAATAGCTGGATAACTACATAAACATGCCAACCAGTTGATTAATTGGAACTGAATTTCTGGAACTGATTGTTTAATCGAGGTCATGGTCTACTTGTGTGCCAACCTTCATCAAGATCCATTTCACAGTTTTTGCACTATTGAGCAAAAAAACATTTACATAACGAAATTATGGTTCTTCTCCAAAGTAAGACCAATGATGATGCTTCGATTTGTAATTTTGAAGCGTATGAGGCACATGAGAGCTTTCGAGAATATTGGTGGAGCGCTTATGTATTAGGTTAGGTACATAGTTTATAATTACATAGAAAACATTTTTAATTGATTTAATATACCGCTTCTATTGTCGAATTCAAATTGTGTCTGCGCCGACTTGGTTTTACTAAGTGTTGAAAGAGACCAACAGATGGCGCTGGCATACTCAGATGTTCGATTAAAAAAATACTGAATCTGTGGTCGCAACGACGATCAAGTGTGTGTCTCTGGGGATTGCATCCAGCGCGCGCGATTCATTACATCGCAAGAGTTCATGTTCTTTCTGGCTCTTTTTCTTCTGAGATCACTCACAGAGTTCTTCATAGACTCTTTAACATCATACATATCGTGCAAGTGTGAAATAGTGGTTAAGACGCCGGCCGGCAGATAAAGTAGGTACCTACATATCTTCACACGAAGCCAGTGACGGTGCAGATCAACAAGCATCAGCGGCGGCTGTCGAATTGGAGGAATCCAGCACAAGGTGGAATCAGGTCAGTGGCAGTCACATTTGTTTTTCTGGCTTTAGAAGCGGTCGGTATTTTTCCCTTTCATATTTTGTACATACGCGTGGCAACACAATCCTGGTTGGACTATTTACACGTCCATCCAAATATGGCACCAATTGGTGTAGCGTTAGTTGGTACCACAGACATAAATCTAACTAAATAACGCAAGTCCCTCCATCTATATGAAAACCAAGCGTGTCACTTTTTCACAAACAAATTTATTTACCAATGAAAGAAACCATTACCAATGCCTCGACCACCTTTTTCTATACAGTCTTTACAGCTCAATATAATATAAAAACTGGTTAAGTGCGAGTCGGACTCGCGCACGAAAGGTTCCGCACCATTATCGCAAAAAACGGCAAAAAAATCACGTTTGTTGTATGGGAGCCCCCCTTAAATATTAATTTTACTATATTTTTAGTATTTGTTGTTATAGCGGCAATACAAATACATCATCTGTGAAAATTTCAACTGTCTAGCTATCACGGTTCATGAGATACAGCCTGGTGACAGACGGACAGACAGACAGACAGACAGATAGACGGATCGTGAAGTCTTAGTAATAGGGTCCCGTTTTTACCCTTTGGGTACGGAACCCTAAAAAGGCATTTTTCTAGATTTCAGCGGATTGCCGGTGCCAATAATGCTAAATCAAATTACGATCAATGATCGACACGCGAAGTACATACATCGCGTCATCTAGATAGATTTGTATCTGTGGTTGGTACTACCACGAGACATTTAATTAGCTTTGACTCTTTTTTACCCTAGTAGTAGTAGGGTTAATTTTAGCAGACTATGTATGTATGTTCGTATTTACGTATGTTCCTCCGTAGCGCCTAAACTATTCATCCGATTTTGATGAATAAGGTGTCAATCGATTCGTTATTTTGGCCCGGGTAATATAGGCTAAAAAAAGCCGTAGTCGGGTTACAATTTTCAACTTTTTGCTTGTGGCAGTTTTATTTCTGGTTTGACAAAGCACCTACGTATCTACAATGTTTTTAGGGTTCCGTACCCAAAGGGTAAAAACGGGACCCTATTACTAAGACTCCACGATCCGTCTGTCACCAGGCTGTATGTCATGAACCGTGATAGCTAGACAGATGATGTATTTCTGTTGCCGCTATAACATCAAATACTAATAAATATTTAAGTGGGGCTCCCATACTCGTACAACAAACGTGATATTTTTGCCGTTTTTTGCTATAATGGTACGGAACCCTTCGTGCGCGAGTTCGACTCGCAATTGGCCGGTTTTCGAAAGGCAGTTTTGTTTCCAGTGTCCTTGGATGGACGGCGAAGATCATTAAACATAAAACCCACAAAAACTATCAAACTTACGTTACAGGAACATCAATGATGATTCCAATAAGGGCATCGATGAGCATCTCCACCCGACTCTCGGTGCCCGTCAGTTTGGGGGATGTCTGTGGCTCAGGCACATCGGGAGTCGCCGGGGAAGCGAGCGGCGATGGTGATGTTTCTTGTGAGGGCTGTGAAATGAAAAAGAGTTTCAGAACGACTTCTTATTATTCGAGTGGTATACATGAACAGCCAAAGCATCACTACTGTTATGTTTGTATCATTAATATTGTGGCTATTAAGTTATAAAACTAATGGCGAAAAAAATCCTAATTACTCCATTCTAGCTCCCTGGGATCAAACCGAAACAAGGACTAGGACATCAACGCCCAGAAAGACATACCTACTATGGTTTGCAATCCCGCATTCCGCGTTTCCGTATTCCAGCGGTTTCCCGCATGTTAATAAGGACTGCGGAATTCCCGCATTTGTGCGATTAACCGCGTGCGCGGAAAAAAGAACCCAAAATTTTGAGAAAATTATTAAGGCTGAGATGACTGAATACGAGAATAGGGGAATAAAAGGTAAATACTTGTCCCTTGTTCACAATTATCTGAACACTATCATCCCTACAAGCGTAGAAGCGGAGATGGCATTTCCTGCAGCCGGTTATACCTGTAGTCCTATACCTAAGGAATAAGATGTCAGACAAAACAATTGATACAATATGGTTTTTAACACGCTCTTATTAGCTTGGTATGTATCTATGTATTTATTTATTTAAATAAGGCATGCCAACAACCTATTCGCAATTACATTTTATATACTGAAATATAATAGATATTCCTGTGCAAACAGGTCAGTTATAGGAATGCACAGCACTCACAGATTAGGACTACGAAATAGTTATTTAACAAAAAATAAGATACAATATTCAAATTAAAATTAGATCACAATTGAATTAATATAGACTAACATTGAATCAAGATTGAAATACATTTAAATTACAAGTAAATATTTAAAAAAACATTCAAAAAAGTACTATTATTTATATTATTAATTATATATAATAATTCAAAAAAATAAGCAAAATAATTATCACTTTATAAACTATAGAATAAAAAAGAAAATATCCAATAAGAGAATGTTGAGCAGGCAATTTAGGTGAGACTACGAATCAATCAGCGCGACCTTTGACTTAAACTTCGACAGAAGTCAAAAAAGATGTCAATATCCTCTTTGGAAGAGCAGATCCTATTATACGTGCTCATCAACCTGTTCAATGGAGCGGAACGCCCGAGATTCGTGCGAGAGCTTTTGGTTACGAAAGTTCTGCGTACTCTGGCTGACCTAACAAGGCCCCGGCGAGGTACGTCAAGATTAATTTGTTGGAGCAATTCAGAGGTGCAAGTCATGTTGTTCATAATTTTGTATAAGAGAGTCATGTCAGCTAAGATTCTACGGTCTTGCAGGGAGGTCAATCCGAAGTGGCGCATACGATGCCTGTAGTCGGCTCTATAGGGACAAGAGTGATCCTTAAATCGCAGGTATCGCGTAAAATTTCTTTGAATTCCCTCGATACGGCTCGTGTGAACATTGTAGGTTGGGTTCCAGACCGGGGATGCGTACTCCAGTGTGCTAAGCACAAGACAGTTGTAGAGAATTTTCACGGCAAGCGAGTTTTTAAATTCCCTACAAGTTCTTTTGATGAATCCGGTCATCCTAGCTGCTTTTGCAACAATGTTGTCAATGTGTAAGTTAAACGAGAGGTCGCCACTCAGCAGTACACCAAGGTCGCGGACGGTCTCTACTTTCTGCAGTGCAGTACCCGCAAGTGAGTAGCGTGATGCTGTTTTTTACGCGTGAAGGTGATATGGTGACACTTATTTGCGTTCAGTACCATGTATCAATTGTAACGGAATCTTTGAACGTGATTTTCACCCCCTTCAAAACGTCGGAGTAATTTAAAACTTTGCACACTTATCACGGACCAGATATCTATCTATAACTATTGATTAACACAGTTTTTACGTATATTATGCCTACCTATTTCATTTTTAAATACCATGAACTTTTTATAATGTTAATATAGCATTATTATATTCATGTATAATAATGTTTAAATCTTTTGCGGGAATTCCAGCGGGATCCCGCTGGAAAGGCAAATTTCCCGCAAATTTCCAGCTGGAGAAAAAAATACTGAGAGATTGCAAACCCTAATACCTACTTAATGTAATTTTGTAACTTGGTTTTCTTTAAAATACTCATTCCATGCCAAGGGCGTCGCCAGCCGATGGCCCAGGGCGTGGACTCGTGGAGGCAAGTTGATATAAGGACGATGAGAAAAGTATGCAAGTATATATATATTTTAAAAACAGGCAAAAGAACATAAAGATTCAAAGTGATAGTGCGAGTCTTAACCCTAGGGCGATTGTGATAACTCTATACCATACACGTTGTGCACGGTAGAGCGATAAAAGGAGATTGCCCATATACAGGCCCCTTATGAGTTATCGTGTCTGCGATTTCAATATTATCCAAAAATAAGTATTGTATTTTTTGTTTTTTTTTTCATCCGTGCCCTTTAATTTTATGTACAGACAACAACAGATCAGGTTTCTTCACTTGACATTTGTATGCACCTTATTGCATTGTAATAAGGGTTCATTTCAAGAACAGAAACATCGTTATTTCTCGTGAACCCCACAAAATAAATAAAACATGTTTTCTAATTATGAATATAACGTGTTTTTCTACAATATACAACCAAATTCATCAAGATACAACCATTTTTTCAAAGGGGCCCAAGTTCCCTTACAAAATGGGCATTCCCCTTTGCAACGATCTTCCCGTTTCGAGAAATAAGGTTTTTGTGTCCTTTTGGAAATTAACAACGGTTAGATTTGTTAAGTGAATGGACTTTGGACTTTGATTTCTTTACATTTACCTATTTTTTTTTTAATCTCTAGTGGGGGGCAACTGCCTCTCCCTACCCACTCCTTGGCGACGCCTATGTTCTGTGCAAAAAGAATTCTAATCGATTTCGGAGGAAGAGAATTTCATAGCCTAGTCTTACTAGGTAACGATTGCATCACAAAATTAGAGGTTCGTCGTCAACGTCATCAACCTTTTAATGTTCCCACAGAGGGAATGGGCATTACTCCACCACGCGGACCCATTGCGGATTGAAACGCCCGGGTGTCACAATTGTGTAGATCGCCCGGAGGACACGGTGGAGGTCTGCCCCGCTTGGGCTGGGCACCGCCGTGTCCTCGTGGAGGCGATCGGCGGTGGCAACCTCTCGCGTCCGGCCCTGGTTCAGGCCATGTTACGGAGCGAGAGGGTATTAGAATCGGTCTCCTCCTTCTGCGAAGCAGTAATGCTCGCGAAGAAGGAGGCGGATCGCGTGAGGGAGACGCAACGAAGACGCCCTCACTCCCCTAGCCTACCTACCTATCGGACGGCGAGCTACCCATAACTCCCGACGGCGAGTTATGGGTAGCTCGCCGTCCGATAAGGACCAGGCCCGAGTCGACGGCGCGTTGTGTTCCACGCGCGCCTCAAAGAGATGTCAGCAGAACTAACGGGGTTCGCGAGGACCGATGCCTGTCTGGGTCGCGGATAAATTTGAAAAAGAGTTACCGCGGCCCTGGCTCAAGCAACTGAGGGAACACGGGTGGGTTTTAGTCAGTAAAAATAGTCGGACACGCCCTCCCGCCTCACCCAGAGCGGGTGAAGTCATTGGATGATTTCCCACCCAAAAAAGAAAAAAAAAAGGACATGTCTGCTTCCTCACGATGTTTCCCTTCACCGTTTTGAAATCAGAGGTTATCTTTTAATAATTACCGTATTGTCCAAACTATCTCTGCTTTCCACAGGTCCATTCCCGACCCTCCTTTCAGCCTGAACGTCCAAGTGTCTGCACAGCTCGTATTCTGGCACCATCTCCACCAGATACTTGCTGACGGCTCGAATCACGAAGAGAGCGTTGAAAGTCTGCCATGCTAACATTACACTGTAACAAGAGAAAGAAAATTCATGAGTTTTTATTTATTTAGACATCATGTACACAGATACAATGGTGGACTTAATGCTTTATGCATTCTCTACCAGTTAACCAATGGTGAAGATATAACATGGCAGGTACATTGTTTAAACCGTTGGAAGCCATGAAATATTAAAAAGATTATATTAAACTAGCTGACCCGGCAAACTTTGTTTTGCCATAAAAACTCCAAACATTCACCTACCCTACACCTACCCTACACCTACCCTACCACATTTTTTTTTTTTTTTTTTGGGATGAAAAATAGATGTTGGCCGATTCTCATAGATACCGGATAAGCACAAAAAATTTCATCAAAATCGGTCAAGCCGTTTCGGAGGAGTATGGCAACGAAAACTGTGACACGAGAATTTTATATATTAGAAGATATACCTTAAAATAGTTTAATTCGTTTGTAATGTATTCAACATCTTTTGGAATCAGGATTTAACCACTGGATTGAGTTACATAACCCTCAGGTCATTTCAACAGATCGCCACTATATTACTAGGCTGGTGAGGGAAGCTATCGAGATTACCAAATATAAAAATTTCAACCGAGGAGGATGGGTTTCAACTGTCGAGACCTTGGAATCCAGTCGTTCAGCTGTGTAAAACCCGAAAAAGTGCCGAAAAAAGTTCACGAGCGGACACAGTGAGTTTCGTGTGTCGGGAACAGAATCGAGTTGTGAGTGACAATGGTAGCGGTACTGAGTGAAAAAAACGAACAAGAAAGAGGGTAGACCGTTTTGTCTCCTCATAAACACCCACCCGCAATGACTTCAGTTTATCCGTGATCATGGTGCTTGCAACAGCACCGAAATATCTGGAGCTCGCGACAAACAGTAAACATGGTAAATATCCCGCTTTTAATGTTAATGTATTTTTATTTATTTATTTAAGTGTAGGTATAAATTTGTCGCCGCGACTTACAAGTTGTAGGTCGTGGGTTCGAGCCCAGGCAGGCGCTTTACTTTGTGTAAATTATTTCATTACCACTGCTCTCAAAACTGTGAAGGAAAACATCGTGAGTCAACCGGCTTGTCCTAGAACCAAAAACTCGAAGACATGCGACATCCACCAACCCGCACTGGGCCCGCGTGCTGGATTACGGCCCATTCCCTCTAACAGAGAGGAGACCTGTGTCCCAGCAGTGGGAAAATTAATAGGCTGATGATGTGATGTGATATATTTGTGGTTCCGGAGTGGTCTTTTAAGAGGTAACGGGGCCCCTTCAAAGTGCTGATGGTGATCACCGGGGTGGTTTTAGTGAGGTGAAAATCCCACACACCCTGGTCTTTTCCCCAAAACTCCAGGCGCCTTTTCAAAGATACCCTAGATAACAAAAAACCGGCCAAGTGCGAGTCGGACTCGCGCACGTAGGGTTCCGTACCATTATCGCAAAAAAAAACGGCAAAAAAATCACGAATAAATATCCCTCCTTAAAATAAATTGTGTGTAATGATTTGATGACCATCGCCTATGTTTCTATGTCGCATCTATGTTTACCGCCACATACGAACTAAACTGACGCATCCTAAGATCGCTCTATCAGAGTTATAGACGGGACCGAAAAACCCGACAGCAACCCTTGGAATGAAACCCACTAGAAATAACGCCCGTTTGGCCTGAACTCCTGAAGATCCTCCCATGTCTAAGGAGGACGATCAACTTTACTCTGTTCAACTAACAAACGAGTAGAATAATTCTGATAGTACAGGCGTAGTTCTGCCTTGTTTATTAATAACAAACGTTTTGGATTTACATAATATTGACGTAAGTATCCACGTGTGACGTGCATATGACTTCTATTTATTTCCCATTAAGTTAAATGCTATTATTCTATTGATTTTCCTTCACTAAGGTTAATCCCACGTCGTCGTTAGTTCCACTCGTTTAAATGACAAAAACCATACGTTAACATCGACGGAATTTCATAGCAATAAGGAAATATGTCAAGTGGAATATTTTGTTAGGAAAGTATGGAATATGATATGAATCATCAATATAATAAAATAATAATAAAATAAATGTGGAGGAGACTCTCGTTGGGCAGCTGGATCAAGGGCTTGATCAAGAAAGCGGTTCCTCTCTCAGGAGCCCTGACCACCGGTAGGTTGGACCCTATTCCCGTAACCGGTGGGCTACTATTTTTTTTATTTTTAAATGTTTTTTTATATTATTTTTTATAGAATAATATTTAGAAATGTAAAAATATGTAAATAAAATGAATAAATATAAAATAAAATGCCTAGACTTAGTCCAACTAAATTGGGGTCGGCTTCCAGTCTAACCGGATGCTGCTGAAGACTGTATGAATATATTTGTTTTGTATAAACTCAATTTCTTTTAGTATTATATGTATAACTGCACAGCACATGTGTGAGTACTAGATATTTATAAGACACGTTTGTTGACTTGTGTGTGCCCTGGCAGTTGAGTGTGTCATTCTCTCTCAAATGTCTCTCTGATGGTGGCACATGTGTTGGATCATTTGGTTCCCTTCATGATGGTTGAGCTGAGTGGTGCCAATCCATGCGTTATGTTCGTGAACGGGCGCCATCAGTTGGGACTGGTCATATCTTAGCTGCTGCGGCCTGCTTTTAATTACGTACTTATTTTATTAAGCTTTAACGTGCAAAACTAGGCACGAAGTTTTTAATACGAATATGGATGGCAAACACAGTAGGGTAGACAATAACGAAACGATGGTCGGACTGTGTGAAAGAACGTTTTCATCTTCTTTTACTTTTAGTATCGATGAACTCAAGTTTTGTCTCAACTAATTCTAATTTTGTCTGGCCAGTGGCACTCGTCGTTTTCTACCTGGACAGCTCTGTCATTCGCCACGTTCAGATCCTGGAAGATGCAGGTGGCTGGGCACGAAGAGCAGACAAGGAGAAAGATTATAAGGCTAGAAAGAGGGGAAGACCTCTGTCTTCATTTCTATGACGGCTAATAGAAACATGCTGCGTCAACCACAAATAATAATAATGTCTGTAAGAGATTGCCCTGTGCGATAAGACCGCCCATTGTACACTTATCTTTAAAAATGTTTTTTGTCCTATAATTATTTAAGTGGTGTACAATAAAGTATATAATAATAATTATAAATTAGGATAAGAGTTAGGAGGATAATCATCAACTTCCTCCTGCCTTTGTCCCATGTTACCGTACTTGTGGTCGCCACAATACTTTTCTTCTTCCATGCTCTCTTCATAACTGTCACGTTACTCCCTTGTCTTTCATGTCACGTGTCATAACTGTCACGTTTCTCCCTCACACAATCTATCCATGTTATCTCTGACCATGATTTCCCACACCATCTATCAACATTTATTCATCACTGTTTTAGTCACAAGCGTTTCAACTATTCTGTTTTGAACAAACCAAGACAAACGATTTTTTTTTAACTTTTCTGTCACTGCCGCTACTTTCAAACTTCTTATAATGGGACTTACAATCATCATTATCTACCAGCCCTTGTCCCATGTTACTTGGGATCACGTTTTCTTCTTCCATACCGTCCTGTCATCCGTCATGAAAGACATTGTCTGTTTATTTATGATATACTTTATTGTACACCACTTAAATAATTACAGGACAAAACATTTATAAAGTTAAGTGTACATCTTGGGCCGTCTATATCAAATATAGACAGCCCAAGATGGCGGACTAGTTATTTTTTATGTACTGTAATGGTATGGGCATAGATAATATAATACTAGCATACAGATGCCTAATTCCATACAAAGAAACCGTGCCGACGTAACTAGCGTTTTTCATCTGATTAATCTTGTTATTTTTGTAGGTACATCAATCGCGTTCGATCCCGTTTCACGGCAATAGATGGTGTTAGCAGCCACTTGCAAGTAAAAGGGTTTACTAGGTTCGTGCAGATTTTTGGCACCAAAACGTGTTACAATACAAATTTTAACAATCGAGTGGAAAGCCTAAGAAATTTAAAAATGCGCCATCTATTGGCATCAATTTCAAATGATCCGTTCAAATAATCTTGTAAATGTGAATTAAGAGCCCAATATTCCATAATTTTGTACTTAGGAGAGTTGATTAAACAAGAACATAATTTTTTAATGTTCAATTCCAGAATATGTTTATTATACACACAATTATATTGAATTATGTGTACATGTCGCGCCATCTAGTGAGTTTTTTTTGTTAGTGAGTTTCTTGACTCTAGTCTAGGTCATAGGTGGCAGAGTCAGAGTCGACGATGGAGTGAGATTATCCAGAAGAAGCCTGCTCACCCTAACTTTGAAGAGATTCGGGTTGAATGCGTTCGGAAACACAGACGCAGGTAGTGAGTTCCATTCAAGACGTTTGGAAGCGCTTGGTTCGAATTGGTGGAATGGCAACAAGGTAAGGATGATAACTTGCAGTGCGTCTAGATGTCCGATGGTAGAAGGGGGCTGGTGAGTTGAGATCGTGGAGTTCTTGAGCACACTCACCGAAGTACAGTCTGTAGAAGACCGACAAGCAGGCAACTTTGCGGCGATGAGCCAAGCTGTGAAGCTTGGGGTCCACCAGTTCAACGTCGCCAATGATCCTCTTGGCTCTGCGTTCCACTGAGTCAAGCGCGGCAAGCTGATACTTAGCTGAGCCATCCCAAAGGTGGCTGCAATACTCCATGCAGCCACCTTTGGATCGTTACATAGTTAAAAGCTGTCCAGGCGTAAAGTATCGCTTCACTCTATTTAGGATGCCCAGTTTATTGGCCGCAATTTGGGCTTTGTACTCAATGGAGGCGACAAAGTTGAGACTGGATGTCAACTCCATGCCTAGGAGCTCGAGCCGATCAGTCCCAGGAACAGACGCACTCGAAAAGTAGGCGTTTGATCGAACAGACTCCTTTTAGCGGTAAAAAGACACGCCTGTGTTTTGGTGGCATTAAAAGAGACCAGATTGTCATCACCCCACTGGGAGACAAGGCTTAAGGTCAAATCTGTCCGCACCACCATAGCCTACCTCAAGAAACGAACTTCATCCACGCTGGTTTTTGCGCTGGACAAGTATCTCTCTGAAACAGTACTGTCATCTGCGTACCCAACAATACCAGGCTGAAGTAGGTCATTGATGTGCAGCAGGAAAAGAGTTGCAGAGAGAACAGACCCCTGAGGAACTCCGGCATCAATAGCCATAAGGTCTGAGGAGCAGCCGTCAATGACTACTCGGATCGACCGTTCGCTAAGGAAGTCTGATATCCAGCTACAAAAACCAGCGGGGATGCCATAAGCAGGAAGCTTACTGAGCAGACTCGCGTGCCAGACCCTGTCGAAGGCCTTCGAGATATCAAGCGATACAGCAAGTGCTTCGCCGTGTCTCTCGATGGCTTTGCCCCAGCAGTGCGTAACGTACACAAGAAGATCGCCAGTATACCGTCCCCAGCGAAAGCCATATTGACGGTCACTGAGGAGATTATTGTCTTCAAGGTAGGTCAGCAACTTACTGTTCAGTACCCTTTTACATTTAGCAAAAAAATTATTTAATTTCATTTAATTTCCATAACTTTGCAAAGAATGGAGGTAATGGCGATCGGACGGTAATGGGCAGAGTCTGCACGGTTGCCTTTTTTGGGCACTGGTTGCACATTTGCAAGCTTCCAGGATTTCGGCACCGTTCTTTTAACAAGAGAAAGAGGCGGCACAAGCGTGTCAACACAGGAGACAGTTCAGGCGCACACAGCCTCAGCACTCGCGCTGGAATGACTTCAGGCCAGCTGGCCTGGTTCACGTCTAGACTGCACAATACTCTCCGCACCTCTTTTAGTGTGCACAGATATTTATTTGAACCATATTGTCTTTCTTAGCAATGAGACCCCGTGGTTTGGGTATCAAATGAAAGAGTTTGCTGAGAAGAATACGTTTTAATTAATAATTTTATTAGTTTGGTTTTCTATTAAAGCGTGCTTTTTAGTTTTTTATTTTTTGCTTTTCGTTCGTTATTTCGTCGGTTAAATTTTTCAGTTAGTTTTTGTTGATAGATAACGCATTTTTCATTTTTAATAGAAATCATACGAGTATTTCTAAATAAGAACTAAAATAATTGTATTTATTACCTTTAATTTAATTACGTCTTATTTAATAGCTAAAACGTATATCAAATAAACAGTGTTTTCAAACAAAGCGATAAGGATAAATATAATAATTACATTAAAGTATGCAAAAATCAAAGTTAAAACTTTGTGTTAAGGTCTACAATTCTTGAAACAGTCGATCGCTAAGTTCATCTTTGGTTCATCGGTAATGCCCAGCATATATCGAGAGTTCAGGGATGCGCTAACGAACCGAATTATAATTATCGATAAGTTGTTGACAAAATAATAAGTGGTACTGAAACTAAAGTATCGATACACGTCTTTACAGTACAACTTTGAGCGATTTTCATCAACAATTAAAATTTAATAACCCCCAACACATTTTTATTTCATGCTTCATAATATTTATCTAGTAGTAGACACGCTTCGATCGATAATCTATTGAACACTTAGTTATGACAAGATATCTTGCAAAACCACCCCGATTCAAACAGTAAAACACCCAAAACTTTTAATGCATTAAACACTCTGAGGAGCTCGTGGCTAAATAATAACAGCCGCACGGGTCGATCATCAAGGTTAAGCAACGCTTGACGAGGTCTGGATGGGTGACCATTTCAACATACCGAGTTTCCTCCGTGCCTCGGAAAGCACGTTAAGCCGTTGCTCCCGACTGTTATTTGAAGATCTTTGACAGTCGTTATGGGTAGTCAGAAGCTTGAGATCTGACACCAGTCTTGCCAAGGGGTACCGTGTTACCAGTAACTGGGTTGTGGAGGTCAGATAGGCAGTCGCTCCATGTAAAACACTGGTACTTAGCTGAATCCGGTAAGACTGGAAGCCGACCCCAATATAGTTGGGAAAAAGGCTAGGCAGATGTATAGCTATATAAACACTCTCGATAGTCACAATTCAAATAAAAAAAATGTGATCACAATCGGTTCATCGTTTAGGTGCACAGACAGATACGCAAATACACAGGTACACACGTTAAACTTATAACACCCTTCTTTTTCCGTCGGGCGTTAATAAAATTGAACGCAATCATCAACTCAAATATAAATCGAGATTGAGACATACGACCTCCTCGAAAGCCAGCGCAACTGACGAGAGATGTGAATTATGGAAACACACACTACTCCTCCACACTTCATCACTCCGGCAGAGCATCTGCCTCCTGGAAATGAACTACAGTGGCTAATCTGTAAATCCCTAAGCCGATAGCGGACCCAGGTTGGCCGCTGTAAAAACAACCTAGCCAAATGCAATATCATAGACCCATCCTAAACACATTGGCAGTGTGGGGCCCCTTTGCAAGATATGGCTCAACTCCTCGTCTGCTCTTCATGCCCAACCACCTGCACTTCACCGGATTTGAACGAAGCAAATGATAGAGTTGTCCGAGTAGCTACATACTGGTCGGACAAAATCTGAATGGCTGTATAGTTTGAGTTAATCGACACGAAAGAAGAAGATCGAGATAGAGAGCTGTCAATGTCATAATTGCTATGGAATAATTTGACATAGACAGCTGTTAATTTGACTGAAGCCGAAGGATTCTAGCAAGTGCCGAAATTGCATGATCTAATTCCGCCCAACCCCTTTCATCATCGGACTACCGGACGTACGGCGAATGGCGATGCGCCATCGGTACATGGTGGACATTCCAGCCATACGCACTAAACGTTTTGAGAATACTTTTATTATGCGTACAGCTAAGGAGTGGAATTCCCTGCCGGAGTCTGTGTTTCCCGATAGCTACAATTTAGGGGTCTTTAAGTCAAGAGTGAATAGGTTACTTCTAGGCAAGCGTGCTCCGGGGGTAAAACGGGTGAGGCCGTTGACGGAGTATGTGGGGGGACAAATCATACTCCGTTGCCAGTCTCCATTGTCAGAAAATAGACATATTCAAAAAATAGTTGCCAGTTTTTTACTGAATTTGGGTTAATCATCGGCTTCGGTCGAAGGTTGTAACGATAGCCGATTAACTTGGTCAGAAAACGACCTCCGGGCGGACACTAGCCGTAATTCATTATCATTCTAAGACTGAGAGACTACACACAACTCATTTACTGGGTAAAACAAACAATACCCATTTGTAAGATTGGTTAGTCCATGCGCACTAAAAATCGCAGACCAATCATCGCTGCATCGATACATTTTTAGGGTTCCGTACCCAAAGGGTAAAAACTGGACCCTATTACTAAAACCAGGCTGTATCTCATGAACCGTGATAGCTAGGCAGTTGAAATTTTCACAGATGAAGTATTTCTGTTGACGTTAACAACAAATACTAAAAACAGAATAAAATAAATATTTAAGTGGGGCTGCCATACATAGTGTTTTTTGCGATAATGGTTTGGAACCCTTCGTGAGCGAGTCCAAATCGCACTTGGCCGGTTTTTTCGCATTCCTATCTGTAGGCGTACCTACAGCACATACTTGAATAATGAACATGAATCACTTTGCTTCAAGCCGATTTTGCGTTGTTTGTACCCCTCATTGCCAGGAAAATCTCATGCTTGGCAGACGTTCGTACTAAAATTATCAAAATGAAGACACTGTTTATAATATTGTTTATATTTATTGCAATGACCGCGTCTAAGATTGTGTTTAAAAAAAAGCCAGGTAAGTTTAGATGTTCTTCAGTGTTCAGTGAAATAACAAAACTATCTCTCTATTTATTTGTTAGTGTGTGCGTTTCGTTCTGATCGAGATATTTTTAACCCCGACGGCAAATGAGGGGTGTTATAAATTTGACGTGTTCACCTGTGTGTGTTTGTGTATCTGTCTGTGGAATCATATCTCCTAAACGGAAGAACCGATTTTGATTTCGTTTTTTTTTGTTGGTTGTTTTCTTCCTCTGAAATACTTCTACTACTAGTCCTCTCAGTATTCACCCCATGTCTAGCCATAATATTCTCTTAAGGGTACACTATAACTATTTTGTGCGCGGGGTTGAAATGCATGTTATATCAACCGACAATACGTGCGGAAGGGATAGATGCTGTGATGACCAGTAGTAAGCTAGTTTGCGTACGAATACACACTTTTGCAAATTTGTAGCGAAATGGATAATGATTTAGGACGAAACCGAGTGCGAGAAATTTTACAAACAGACCTTTGGGAGTCTGGATATCATGAAAAAACGACTAAACGTATCTGTTCAAAATTAAATTATTTGCATTGTTGAACTAATAATCTATCCCTGTATGGTGGCCGTTTTGCAATTTTCCGTCTTCTTTTGGTATTTATTTGCGCCCAAAAATGCATTAAAATTAGTGTCGAAATGTGGAACTTTCGACGCTCATAACTTTCAATAGTACATTGTGATACAAGGGTGGGATACAATTGTGAAACTCGTGTCATTAAAAACCCTCGCCTTCGGCTCGGGCTTGTTAATGACAGCTCGTTTGCAATAACCTACACACCCGTGTATCACACGACGTTTTTCAATACAGTTGTTAGAAACAGTAAAAACAAATCAAAGAATTAGATTTGTTTATTCACAAAAAATAAAATTTTCAATATGGCGCGTTTTTGCAACTGGACATATTTTTTTACAAAGAAAACAACCTATACAGCCTATTCGATTTTTGACAAACGTTAATGTGAAAATAATTAAAATAAAACTGGTAATTAAAATATTATTATTAAATATTAAACAACCATTTAAAAGACTTTTGAGAATTCAATGCTAAAACGTACGGAATCATTCATTTTTCCTCGTAGAAAATCTATCCCATTTTATTCTGTTTGAAAACTCCTTGCTACTAAACTTTTTTAAATTGACTTATAAATTTAAAACTAAACTGCAAACATAATGATCGAGCTCGTAAACAAAAGTCACGACCGCGTAACAGAAAGATGCCTATGCGTAAGATTTAACTTTCGAATCATAATTATAGCCTCTGAAAGTACGCCATGTTTAACAACTGTATTGAAAATATTTTTTTGGCTCCATACTGGGCTAGATAATCATGAGACATATTGATATCATTTTTTATTTTGAACGTAAATTGTCAAACAGTGGAGTAATCCCTAGACTACGTTTGTATGGAAAAATGATCGACTAGTGTAACCTTAAATACAATCCATCCGTCGTTTTGTTTGGTCTTCCTTCTTCATTTGTAACCCCCGACGGAAAAAGAGGGGTGTTACAAGTATGTGTATCTGTCTGTGGCATTATAGCTACTAAACGGATGGACCGATTTTGAAAGGTCACTTTATCGAGTTTGTTCTTAGCTATGTTTGATGAGATTCGGTTCAGCCTTTCAAAAGTCTTTTTAACTATTTGAATCGGAGTGTTTTCGCAAATAATCGTGTCATAATTACGTGTTCAATATATCGAAGCGTGTCTACTACCAGATAAATTATGTAGCATGCAATAAAAATGTGTCGGGGGTTTACTAAATTTTACTTGTGTTTAAAATTATTAGGAATAAATGGAAAAAACATAACCCTTTCCTTGCAGCCGGGTAATAAAATGAGGTAACACATTTTTATTTGTGCCTGTGAAATAGGCCTCGTGAGGAAAGCCGCGGGACAAAACAAGTGATTCATATATTTATACTGCGTGTGAACTGTACCGAGCTCTCTGAAACACCATTAAGTCCTTTGTCAATAAACTTAATTTGTTGTTGTTTTAAGGGTTCCGTGCCCAAAGGGTAAAAACGGGACCCTATTACTAAGTCTCCACGATCCGTCTGTCTGTCTATCCGTCTGTCACCAGGCTGTATTTCATGAACCGTGATAGCTAGACAGTTGAAATTTTCACAGATGATTTATTTCTGTTGCCGCTATAACAACAAATATTAAAAACAGAATAAAATATATGTGGGCTAGTTTTTTGCGATATTGGTACGGAAACCATGGTGCGCGAGTCCGACACGCACTTGGCCGGTTTTTTAATCATACACGACATCTAAAATTAGTTTTCCGACCTAAGAATATTTCAATAAAAACAGGTTTGTAATTATACTTTCTTTTTTTTCAGTACTAATTGGCAGACCAGGAATATTCGCAATGAAACCTTCTTCACAAATTATGAGACTCTATAGCAGGCAGGTTTGAAAAATTGCGTATAATTTTTTTACGGAGAGAAGCACAATAAAAAGAATTCGACGAAAAACTGACGAAAAAGTTGTCAAATACAAACACAAAATGTATATTAATACCAGAATCAGGAGCAATACATTGTTAAATGTTAAAACAATGACAAATAAATAAATATCAAGGACAATGTTCAATGGTTTTATTTTTTATTTTACGTTTTTGATTCATTATACAGGTTTTTTAGAAAGAGGAGCTCGTGGCTAAATAATAACAGCCGCACGGGTCGATCATCAAGGTTAAGCAACGCTTGACGAGGTCGGTCCGTGGATGGGTGACCATTTCAACATACTGAGTTTCCTCCGTGCCTCGGCAAGCACGTTAAGCCGTTGGTCCCGGCTGTCATTTGAAGATCTTTGTCAGTCGTTACGGGTAGTCAAAAAGCTTGATATCTGACGCCAGTCTTGCCAAGGGGTACCGTGTTACCCAGTTACTGGTTGTGGAGGTCAGATAGGCAGTCGCTCCACTGGTACTTAGCTGAATCCGGTAAGACTGGAAGCCGACCCCAATATAGTTGGAAAAAAGGCTAGGCAGATGATGATGACGTAAAATTAAAAAAAAAACCATTACAGTGCAAAAAAAAAATAACTTTTTAATTTTTATAGCACACTTTTACTTTTTAATTTATTGGGGCTTATGGGTTCATTGACTTAATGCAGAAAAGTAGTCTCATTATCTATGCACGCGCTGCGCAGTCAGGCGCAATGATAATCTAAGTTGCCCGCCATACCACATACTTTTTCTGTTTCCACTTTTGTTTTCTATCAACTGTATGAGTGAAGACAAAATAGTGTATGCAACGGCATATAATTAGGTATTAAAACACTCGCGTGTTATTATTATCACATAACTCCTATTATATGACCATTACAAAACAGTAATCTGTCAGTCCATCTTTGTCAGTCGTTACGTGTAGTCAGAAGCTTGAGACGCTGACACCAGTCTTGCCAAGAGGTATCGTGTTACCCAGTTACTGGGTTGTGGAGGTCAGATAGGCAGTCGCTCCAAGTAAAACACTGGTACTTAGCTGAATCCGGTAAGACTGGAAGCCGACCCCAATATAGTTGGGAAAAGGCTAGGCAGATGATTATACAGGTTTTTTAGAAAATGTCTTAAGACAGTAAATTCACATCTGTAAGTTTGTATGCATGAAGTATTTAGTAAATATATCAGAAACTAAGAAATTGAGTAAAATATTCAGTGATTATTGCAGCATAAGATTTAGTATGAGATCTCCTAAATGGCAACCCCTGTAACGTTAAAGCAAACTAGCACCCCTAAACTTAACAACACAGTTATTGGGAAAAACAAACGATACCCCTCAGCACAGATAATACAATAGTACAAAGAAACCGTGCCGACGTAACTAGCTTTTTTCGTCTGATTAAACCGATTATTTTTTTGTCCATCAATCGTGTTCGGATCTGTTCCACGGCGGTAGATAGATGGTGTTAGCAGCAACTTTCAAGTAAAAGGGTTTACTCGTTTCGTGAATATAAATATTTTTTTTCTTATTATCTATAGGCTTGACCACTATCCTGCCGTGGTATAACTAAAATGCCGTTAATCAACATCTGGTTTTGATGCTATGGGTATTAATGAGAAAAAAAATATCTATCAATCTGTGTTTGCGAATTTTCAATAATTTGAATAGTTTTGTTCAAGGTCTTGAAAATTGGCAAAAACAGATTGATAGATATTTTTTCCTCATTAATATAGCATCAAAAATATAAAATCAACCAGATGTCGGATAACGGCATTTTAGTTATACCACGGCAGTATCTCACCTGATGGTAAGCGATGATGAGGTCGACGGTGAAGCACGCTTGCCTAGAAAAAACCTATTCACTCATGACTTAAAGACCCCTAGATTGTAGCTATCGGGAAACACAGACTCCGGCAGGGAATTCCACTCCTTAGCTGTACGCATAATAAAAGTGTCCCTAAAACGTTTCGTCTTTTCTTTAAATACAGTGAAGGTTTGTTTTATAGTACGTTTTTTGTACGTTTTTACAGTTTATTTGCACCAAAATGTGTTACAATGCAAATTTAAACAATCGAGTGGAATGCCTCAGAAATTGCAAACCGCGCTATCTATTGGTATCAATTTTAAATGATCCGTTCATAAAATCTTTGAAATGTAAATTAACAGACCAATATTCAATAATTTTGTAATTAGGAGAGTTGATTAAATAAGAGCATACAAGTTATATGTTTAATTCCAGAAAATATTAATTTTACCCACATTCAATAACGTGTAGGTGCATATCATGCCATCTAGTGAGATTTATTTGAACCAAATTTTCTTTCTTAGCGCTGAGACCTTGTGCCTTTAGTAAGATTGAGTTGTCCAAGCGCAGAGGAGCTCGTGGCTAAATAATAACAGCCGGACGGGTCGATCATCAAGGTTAAGCAACGCTTGACGTGGTCGGTCCGTGGATGGGTGACCATTTTCAACATACCGAGTTTCATCCGTGCCTCGGAAAGCACGTTAAGCCGTTGGTCCCGGCCGTCATTTGAAGATCTTTGACAGTCGTTACGGGTAGTCAAAAGCTTGAGATCTGACACCAGTCTTGCCAAGGGGTACCGTGTTACCCAGTTACTGGGTTGTGGAGGTCAGATAGGCAGTTCCTCCATGTAAAACACTGGTACTTCGCTGAATCCGGTAAGACTGGAAGCCGACCCCAATATAGTTGGAAAAAGGCTAGGCAAGATGAGAGTTGTCCAAGCGCACTAAGAATCGCAAACCAATTATATCGATACATTTTCGCATTCCTATCTGTAGGCGTACAGCACATAGTTTGAATAATGAACATAAATCACTTTGCTTCAAACTGATTGTGAGTTGTTTGTACCCCTTATTGCCAGGCAAATCTTATTGTTGACAGACGTTCCTCCTAAAATTATCATAATGAAGATACTGTTTATAATATTGTTTTTGTTTATTGCAATGGCCTCGTCCCAGCAGAACGTGTTTATGAAAAAACCGGGTAAGTTTACAATGTTCATTAGTGTTGTGCGACACTTAAGACGACGACTGTCGCCAACGAGCTTGAGGGAACAAAACGCGTGCAACTTAACACCCGCGCGACCCAAAATTTAGTAGTTTTTTGACCTTTCCTTATTATTCTATGACTTAAAAAAAAGCCTCAGATCAAAATGTAGATAGTTAAATTATCTTTGAGACGGTGTCAATTTCATTAAAATACGCCCCGCAGTTTTGGTGCGATTGTCGTTTTTTTGTCCTGTTATCCGAAATACTCAAAATTTTCTTAGATCAAATTATTAAGAAAATGGTCTACTATTGTAATATAATATATTTTTTCTACGACTAGCTCTTTAGACTTTAATTCTTATTTTAAAATCAGCTACTCAGGGGTATCTGCGCCTTAATAAGTATATGTCTAATATTATTTTATAATCTCAAATACAGTCTAAATAGAATTATGATTGTTCTACCCAGGAAACCTCCCTATTAAACTTGATGCTTACGAATGATACTCGTTGTGTGGACAACATAGTAAAAAATTAGGATTATGAATTTGTTTTAGGGTTCCGTACCCAAAGGGTAAAAACGGGACCCTATTACTAAGACTTCACGATCCGTCTGTCTGTCTGTCCGTCTGTCACCGGGCTGTATCTCATGAACCGTGATAGCTAGACAGTTGAAATAGATGATAGAAGTTTCACAGATGATGTATTTCTATTGCCGCTATAACAACAAATACTAAAAACAGGAATAACAAAAATTTATATAATAATAACAAAAATTAATATTTAAGGGGGGTTCCCATACAACAATCGTGATTTTTTGCCGTTTTTTGCTCGATATTAATAACGGCAACAGGTAGACGCTTCAAATATTCACAGAATATTTAGTTGAATATTCACTTCAAAAAATAATAATTATTAAATTAAAATAAAATAAATTAAGGGGCTCCCATACAACAAACGTGATTTTTTTGCCGTTTTTT
Organism: Orthosia incerta; assembly: GCA_948252205.1. NCBI lineage: Eukaryota > Metazoa > Arthropoda > Insecta > Lepidoptera > Noctuidae > Orthosia > Orthosia incerta. The sequence goes on from OX411765.1 coordinate 16,808,848, forward strand.
GCGATAATGGTGCGGAACCCTTCGTGCGCGAGTCCGATTCGCACTTGGCCAGTTTTTTCAATTCCTTACGTACAAAGTTATCCCGGCATGAAAAATTATAAACGTCTACGAACTTCTTAGATTGTCCCGATTTATAAGTTCTTTGTCAAGTTTGATCAATAGTTGTTTTTCAATCAACCAATCACGACATCTAAAATAATAATTGGTTCACTGACCTACGAGTAAGAAAGAATATTTCTTTACACAGGTTTTTAATATCCTTTCTTTTTGTTTCAGCAATTAGCAAGCCAGTAATAACTGCAATGAAAACTTCTTCACAAATTATGAGACTCTACAGCAGGCAGGTTTGAAAAACGACGAATTATTTTTTTACGAGAATAAGCACAATTACTTGGAATATACTGACGAAAATGTTAATTATTTATTAAAAAATATTTTTTTATACAAGCTTTTTTGTGTTCTTCTCAGCAAACCCTTTCTTTTGATACCCATATCATGGCAGTGCACAAAAAATAAATAGTCCGCCATCTTGGGCCGTCAGCCATATTGGATTTAGAATGACGTCACTAAGCTAACCAAGCATTATCATCCAAACTCATCATCATCATCTTCCTGCCCTAATCCCATGTTACTTGGGGTCGGCGCAACACGTTTGCTTCTTCCATACCGTCCCGTCCCCTGTCACGTTATTACAGACTCCCTTATCTTTCATATCACTCCTCACACAGTCCATCCATCTTTTCTTTGGCCTTCCTCACCCTCTCCATCCATCCACATTTATATTCATAACTCTCTTATTAACATGCGTTTCATCCCTCCTCATCACATGTCCATACCAGGACAAACGTAACCTTCAACTTTTCTGCCACTGGCGCCAGTTTCAAACTGCCTCTAATATACATATTTCTCACTTTATCCAATCTCGTCACGCCGCACATCCATCTCAATATTCTTATCTCTGCTACATGCAATCGCCTTTCATCCATCTTTTTCACACCCCAACATTCTGATCCAAACTAAACGTGTATGAAAAAAAATTCGTCTTAATCGGTGGAGGATAACTGCTTTAATACTTTTAGTTTGGATGTCAATGAATGGTTTTCTTTTTTTTTGGGCAATCCACTGCAACTCCTGAAAGCCAAAATCATCAGTAGCGACCACCAGAAAAGCGCCGAGGCAATGAAGCTCGACGAAGTCCCGGAAAATAGAATTTAACTGTCTTAGATCCCTCAACGAAATTAATCAGAAAAGAATAACGGCGGAGTAGGAAAAAATACAAATTGCCACTTCTCTCCATATCAAGTAGTAGACAGAACAAACAAGGTCAATAGGCACAAAGGGCCGCTTACAACTGGGATAAGCCCAGTTGTCTAACACCACGGATAAAAACTATCATTAATATTAATGGGTCTTAACATTGTGAGCTGGGTATACATAGGTATGACAAAAAGCTTGAACGCACGGTAATTACCCGGCTGCGAGGAAAGTGTTATTTTGTTCTAGTTTCTATAAGGTCCGTATAACAACTCTCGTACCTAGCTGTCACAATTGACGAAACACTAAACTTTTAACCCCACATCAATCTCCTGGCCTCAAGAACCCCCAAAATGATATTTATTTAGAAACCATCGTCATATTGCTGACCCAAACATTAAAAATAATATTGCATAACCGTCTGGGGTGGTGCAGGCAAAACATGTATGATTTGGCTTGAGCGTGCTCAGTGGACAGTCTTGAAAGTTAGTAACTTTTTGGCATTCTTACATCCAACCTCTATGCACTCACTGGCGTCCTAACGGTGAGACTTCCGACATTGCATCCTCCGTAAACACTCCCAGCTCCATTATAATCCCACAGCTTTTGAGAACAAACGTCGTAAGCACACTGTGTGTCCGTCACCTAAAATATAAACAAGTTTCGCGCGCCGCCACTTCTGGTCAATGTACAACCTTCCCAAACACTCATGTAAGGTAAAACTATTCAAATGGGTGCAAAAACTTGACTATGACAGTACAGAGGAATTACTACTCATAGTAGTCTTAGTCTTAGGAGCTCGTGGCTAAATAATAACTGCCGCACGGGTCGATCATCAAGGTTAAGCAACGCTTGACGAGGTCGGTCCGTGGATGGGTGACCATTTCAACATACCGAGTTTCCTCCGTGCCTCGGAAAGCACGTTAAGCCGTCGGCCCCGGCTGTTATTTGAAGATCTTTGACAGTCGTTACGGATAGTCAGAAGCTTGAGATCTGACACCAGTCTTGCCAAGGGGTAGCGTGTTACCCAGTTACTGGGTTGTGGAGGTCAGATAGGCAGTCGCTCCATGTAAAACACTGGTACTTAGCTGAATCCGGTAAGACTGGAAGCCGACCCCAATATAGTTGGGAAAAGGCTAGGCAGATGATGTTGAGTAGTCTTAGTCTTAGGCCTATATTCTATTGTCCGAACATTCACTATCTTCTACTTACACACACAACTCTCAAATCAAGTTTTCAAAATACACATCACCTACGCCCTTCAGGCACGAAAACTATCATCACTCACACACCAGCACCATACACATTCGCACTTGCAACCGTAACTCACAAGCACAGAACCACTTTTCACCTTTATTGTGTTCACGATGTACAAATTATGTTTCGAAATTATTTATTTGCCTCATACATGCATATTAATCAGTAACATATTATTATTCTTTATTGTATTCATTCCGTTTATTTCATTTTTATTTTTTTTATTTGTAATGGGTTTGCTCTTGACTCTAGTCTAGGTCATAGGTGACAGAGACAGAGTCTACGATGGAGTGAGCTTACCCAATAGAAGCCTGTTCACTCTAACTTTTTCATTACTATTTTATTGTGATATGTTTATTTATTTGACTTTTCATAGAGTTCTTTTATATGTAATTTGATTTAGTTAAAATTGCCGGAATAATCGAATTTAATTATTATTATTACTAATGCAATCATCATCATCATCATCATCATTTCAGCCGAAAGACGTCCACTGCTGGACATAGGCCTCCCCCAGGCGTCGCCACATTGACCGATACCGTGCGTCTCGCATCCAGCGCCTTCCCGCAACCTTAACCAGGTCATCGGTCCACCTAGAGGGAGGCCTTCCAACGTATCGTCTTCCGGTTCGCGGTCGCCATTCCAGAACTTTTCGGCCCCATCGGCCATCCGTTCTGCGAGCAATGTGCCCTTCCCACTGCCACTTAAGTTTGGCAATTCTTCGGGCTATGTCGGTAACCCTGGTTCTCTTGCGGATCTCCACATTGCTGATTCGATCACGCAAGGAAACTCCGAGCATAGCCCTCTCAATTGCAAGGGAATAATGCAATAACCATAAGAAATTATACTCTAGGGGAAGGGCCTGGAGATCAGTAACACAGGGTTTCCCTAGTACAGACTCCAGTCTCCCGCAAAGGAGCTTGTAACATGTGCATAGTTCTCGCCAAAGTTCTTAGGTGCCTTGAAGTTGTCTACAATGGCTGCGCAGTAGTAAATCTCATAAAAAACGGCACCGATCCGTGCCTTACGCATCGGAAAGCCAACATCAGGGCGGCCCAGAAGTTTTGCGAGAACTATAATTACATAGTTTTAAATAGATTGTAAGTCAACCTTTGTGGAGAGAAAACATTTTTTTATTTTTTATTATTATACTCTAGATGCAGCCTGTACATTATCCAACATAATATTGCGTTAATTCTGCCAAAGAATACACGAAAATATTATGTGCCAGACTGTACATATTGGCAGTCAGATGTAGAACACTGACATAAAGGCGAGGCAACGAGCTTGAAGGAAATAGATTAACTTTTAAAGTTACCATACCCTGTGAGAAATTGGGAAACACAGTGATCCACCTCCAGCCATGTCCTGGGCAGCCGCTCGCGAACGGATAGATAGTAAGTGACTTCATTCTAAACTATGTGAGTGAAAGAGTGCAGTGTCCACAGGAATAGGGTGCAAGAAGCCTTGCTTCTTTCCCGCCAGTAATTTATTGAGAGCACATTCTAAACACGAATTTACATACTTCTTTGTAAACTTTCGCATGCGAAGAAGCCAATAATGTTTTTTAAATTTTATCTAATGTTTTATCAAACGCGAAATGACCTATTTCGTCTTGATTTTTCAGGAGGACCTGCCACCTACAGCCTTTTGGCATCACACATCTTAAGGTTGCCCTAGTCGACGGCACGAACTATTTTGTGTGCGGGGTTAAAATGCATGCTATCTCATCCGACAACACGTGCAAAAGATATAGATGCTGTGATGAGCTGTAAGAAGCTAGTTCGCGTACGAATCAGCACTTTTGCAAATTTGTAGCGAAATGAATGATGATTTAGGACGAAAACGAGCGCGCAAAAGGAGATTGTGTGATCTCATGAAGCATGATAGCTAGGCAGTTAAAATTTTCACAAATGATATATTTCTGTTGCCGCTATAACAACAAATACTAAAAACAGAATAAAATAAATATTTAAGTAGGGCTCCCATACAACAAACGTAATATTTTTGCGGTTTTTTGCGATAATGGTACGGAACCCTTCGTGCGCGAGTCCGACTCGCACTTTTTATTAACTTGCAATGTATGTATGTAGGTTCGGGTCAAATCTTGCAACTGAATTTTAAAGCAGTTATCCACCACCTATTAAATTTTGCATACACGTTTAGTTTGGATGACAATGCACGGTAAGCTACAAATCAATGCTTGTCAATTTTTTTTTTAATCGAAAATACGTATATTTAGTTTAGCTACGTAGGTTAGATATCAGGAAACACAGACTCGGGTTGGGAGTTCCACTTTTCAGTATTTACGCACAACGGGCATTGTTATTTAATATAAAATAATGCTAAGGACAAACAATGGAATTCCAACTATGACTACGCATTTTTAGATGAATGAATCGACACGTATATGGGTAATAGTGCTATTATATAAGTATTACACTTTCCTGTAATACTATATATTACATAGCGCCACCTTGGAGAGAAGACGTGCCTAATAAGCAAAACATATTAAAAATTTGTTACTATTTCTGTTTATTGTGTTAGCTGCAGCGACAATGGATCCAGAAAGTCGTAAGTTATTTTTTAAAATTCTTATTATTCAATTCACACAAAAAACATAAACAGTCCAGACAATCTTGTTGTAAAGCGACAGTTTATGAATAAAAAAAGTTAATAAAATCAAAAAAACCCGACTGCTTATAAAGCGAACTAAAAAGATGTAAACAAGAAGAAAATCTTGCTGTGCAGTCAGAGGATACATATTCGCTGAACAAAAAGCCATGTTTTTTTTAACGGTTTTTTTAAAATCCGTCAAGTGGTTTGAAAGATACGAGGTAATAAAGAATATTACATACATATGTACAAGCATGCATACATAAATACAAGATACGCGCGAAAAACATACATAACCCTTTCCTTGCAGCCGGGTTAAAATATTTACGGGAGAACACATTATTTGTGATAGCCCGAAGAATTTTCTACGTTTATCCCCTTTCATATAGGCCTTAAACATCAATGGTCAAATGAGAGCATCTACTTCAGCTGTATTTTCGGTCAGACAGATCCCATTTCAACGAAGTTTCTACTGCGCAACAACTCACCTCGTATTCCGAGCTGCCATTTAATCTATCTTTACTGGGTAACATGATACCCCTTAAGACGACGACTAACGCCAACGACCTTGACGGAACAAAACGCGCACTCGTTTCACACCCGCGCGACCCAAAATTTTGTAGTTTTTTGTACTTTACTTATTATTCTATGACTTAAAAAAAAAAGGCTCAGATCAAAATTTAGATAATTAAATTGTCTTTGAGATGGTGTCGATTTCATTAAAATACGCCCAGCGGTTTTGTTGTGATTGTCGAGTTTTTGTCCGTTTTAGACTTAACTTTACAAATTAATTACACTATGTTATACGAAGAAAACTGAAAATTTGCTCAGATCAAATTATTAAGAAAATAGTCTAATATAACATATATTTTTTTCAAAAAATTACGACTAGCCGTTTAGACGTGATTCTCATTTTAAAATCAGCTACTCAAGGGAATCGGCGCCTTAATAAAACAACCAGGCAGTCTTGTAATGTTGCTCTTATTCTTACAGAAATACCCTCAACAGACGCCACTGACACAAACGATTTGAAACCAGCTTCGACTATCATCAAGGAATATGATTCAGCGTTTACCTCAACAGCGCAAACATCAACGACATCAAAACCGGATTCAGATTCAGATAAAGAAGAACCATGATGATAAACCATGCAAGAAGATGAACGGGGATGCGCCATCGGAATATGATGGACATCCCAGCCATACGCACAAAACATTTTAAGAATACCTTTATTGTGGGTAAAGGCGTAAAGCTAAGGAGTTGAATTTGACTTGAATTCCCTGCCAGTTTCTGTGTTTCTCGATCACTATAACCTCGTGGTCATCATCTGCCTAGCCTTTTCCCAACTATATTGGGGTCGGCTTCCAGTCTTACCGGATTCAGCTAAGTACCAGTGTTTTACTTGGAGCGACTGCCTATCTGACCTCCACAACCCAGTAACTGGGTAACACGGTACCCCTTGGCAAGACTGGTGTCAGATCTCAAGCTTCTGATTACCCGTAACGACTGTCAAATATCTTCAAATGACAGCCGGGACCAACGGCTTAACGTGCTTTCCGAGGCACGGAGGAAACTCGGTATGTTGAAATGGCCACCCATCCACGGACCGACCTCGTCAAGCGTTGCTTAACCTTGAAGATCAACCAGTGCGGCTGTTATTATTTAACCACGAGCTCCTCCTCTATCTATCTGCTCTAGCTATCACTATAACCTCGTGGTATTTTTTTTTTATAATCTATAGGCTCGCGTTTGACCACTATCTCGCCTGATATTAAGCGATGACGTGGTCTACGGTGAAGCACGCTTGCCTAGAAGTAACCTATTCACTCTTGACTTAAAGACCCCAGGGTTGTAGCTATCAGGGAACAAAGACTCCGGAAGGAAATTCCACTCCTTAGCTGTGCGCACAATGAAAGTATTAGCAAAAAGCTTTGTGCGCATGGGAGGGATGACTGATGTCTTAAAGTTAAGACATACTATTTTTAAGCAAGCTTCATCGTCGACCACATATTCAACTTACCATCAGATAAGTTAGTGTAAACCTCTGCTCATCCTTTCGGAGAATTCAACCGTGATGATCTTTTTCTAGCTCAAACTTAAAACTTCTGTTGGCAAAGGCATTTATAATGTTACTATCTGAAATTGATGTATTGACTAAAGCGGCAGATTTACTGCGTCATATAAATCATTCGTACCACGCCCACCTTAAGACAAAAATAGGAAAATTATTAATTAATCTAGTTTTAAGTAGGGACCTCATTTGTTATATTGTGTTAAGAATATTAATGAATAAATAATTTCTAAAGAATAACTAGTTTGCTTTAAGGAAAAGTACCTAGTAGTAAAGAAATGAACTAGAAATAGAAAGGAGAGTTTCGAATGCTTGGAAAAAGTTTTGGAGCTTAAAAGAAATTATGAAAAGTGACATGCCGATCAAAGTTAAGCAAAGAGTTATGGATACCTGCATTGCCATCATTAACATACGCTAGCCAAACTTGGAAGTTCACACATCAAGCGAAAGCAAAAATCAGGACGTGTCAAAAAGGAATGGAAAGGAGTATGTTAAAAATCAAAAGAATTCAAAAAATACCCCATAGTATAATTCGAAAGAAGACAAAAGTTACAGACGCTCTGATCCAATGCAAAAAGTTTAAGTGGCGTTGGGCTGGACACATAGCCAGACTCACAGATAACAGATGGACTGCCAGGATAACATCCTGGAAGGGCCCATCAGGCACCAGAAAGAAACTAGACCAGCTGCCCGGTGGACTGACAATATCATACAAGCGGCTGGCAAACAGTGGATGGAGACAGCGAAGAACAGAGATACTTGGAAATCTCTAGAGGAGGCCTTCACCTTCGAGAACGAGGGGTTCTTACATAAATAGTAAAATATATATCTATAAATATAAGGTATAAGTTTAAATAAAATACTCCTAGAAGATAATTAGAAATAAGTTTATATTTGTATTTTTTTGTAAGAAAGGACATGGCTAAACTGCCCGTAGCATGTATAGAAATTTTTTACTAGCTCTTAACATTCAAATATTCATTGATGAATTATTACATTTTTATTATTCTTCTAGAACTTACGCGAATTAATCAAATAATTAAAAAAAAAACATGTTTTTGTTTGACAAGAATAACATAAGATTCCGTTCTACGAAAAATTGTAGTCAATAAACCTACTTTTAAAGACATTTGCGTAAGTCGAAACGAACACTATTCATTATTACTTATTTTTGTACCTTTCGCTATACATCTTAAAACATTAGAGATAGAACCATAGATGTTGTTTTCTTTGCATTTATTTGATTTCTAGAAATTATTGGCAAAATCTGGAAAGAAACGGCACATAAATAGCGCTGATACTAAAAAGTTACAGTCGATTCTTCTAGATTACACTTGATTCGATTAGAACCAAATAAAAAAACATGTTGGGGGTGTCGTGGGAACTCACTTTAAACCACTTTAAACGATGTTCCTTTCGCCGGGTAATAAGTATGTAATTACAGAGCCCTACTAGTATGATCTTAAGTTTCAATTGCGTATTGACAGATGACAGAACTTCAAATGACAGCCAGGACCAACGGCTTATCTAGCTTTCCAAGGCACGAAGGAAACTCGCTATGTACACGATGGAACCACGGAATGATCTTGGCTAGCGTTGCTTAACCTTGAAGATCGACCTGTGCGGCTGTTATTATTAAGCCACGAGCTCCTCTAAACGCCTTAATAAAGTATCATAGCAAAATCTTATTCTTTTACAAGTTTGTATACCATTAATGTAGGAGTTTCTACGATTTTATTTTCAGGATTGTGACGATATAAAAAGTGTTTGTAACTTTTTTCATACGAAATACTAATATTCAGCTATTCAGCATTACATATTACTAGTTAAAATAGTTATACATTGCTAGGGCAATCGTCCATACTTTATTTAGCCATGTCCTTTAAGGCTTTTTTATTTTATTTTATTTTACTAAAAATCAATACTAACTGTTAACGGATCTGTGTATGGTAGTAAGAGAAAGAAACAGCGGATGGACCGTGTAAAAGATGATAGACTTGAAAGGGGATGACTATTGAGATGACGGCTAAGAGAGCAGTATGCAATAACACAGATAACATAATACTAGCATACAGATGCCTCATCCCGTACAATGAAACCGTGGCGACGTAACTAGCTTATTTCGTCTGATTATACTGATTAATTTCGCGCGATAGATAGATCACCATCTAAATCCGTGGAACGGAACCGAACGCGATCGATGTACAAAAAATAGTCAGTATAATCAGACGAAAAACGCTAGTTACGTCGGCACGGTTTCTTTGTATGGGATGAGGCATCTGTATGCTAGTATTATATTATCTGTGGCAATAAGAAGGTATGTTGCACACGTAAGTAAAATTTTAAAAACTTCCGACATACGTTATCTCATGCTTTTTAAACTACATAATTGATATATTAGTAGACACGCTTCGATCAATAATCTATTGAACACGTAATTATGGCACGATATATTGCGAAAACACCTCGATTCAAATAGTAACTTCCATAACTTTTAAACATCATCAAAATCGGTTCATCCGTTTAGGAGCTATAATGCCACAGACAGATACACATAAGTATGTACCATCCCGATTACAATTATTACAAGTGTAACACCCCTTTTTTTTCGTCGAGGGTTAAAAATGAAGAAGGAAGACCAAACAAAACGAAGGATGGACTGTATTTAAGATGATAGTATAGCTAGAAATGGGGTGACTGACTACTGCGAAGACAAGTAGAAAAGTATGGCAGAGTAAGATATTTTGCGCAGACTCGCAAACGTCTTAGTATAAAGTTTAGAGAATGATAATGATGAACTAGTTCCCTCTGGCACGGATTTCCTTCTAAATAGGGAATATCCCGAGACAATGGCGCGCATTGTTACACGTGTACCTACTTTGCTACGAGAGTCTGCGGTTACGGGACAGCGGAATAAACGGTGACCGCAAAAAAATATAATCGTTGTTATTCGTACAATACGTCAGAAAGCGACAGTTATGCCTTTTTTGACTAAAACTGGGAAGTACATATTAAATAACGTAACTTAGGGTGCGTCATTAACGCGAACTTTTTTGGACTGGGAAGCATTACAAATAAACGTTTTAGGGCGTGTTCACACGAGTTTGTTCGGCGAGATATCGGGCAAGTTACCTCGCGTCGTCCTTTTCTCTGGGACTTTGGAATTATACTTTATGCCTGTATGCCGATAGGCTCGCGTTTGACCACTATATCGGCTGATGGTAAGCGATGATGTGGTCGACGGTGAACCACGCTTGCCTAGACGTAACGTATTCACTCTAGACTTAAAGACCCCAAAGTTGTAGCTATCAGGAAACACAGACTCCGGCAGGGAATTCCACTCCTTAGCTGTGCGCGCACAATGAAAGTATGCGCAAAACGCTTTGTACGTATGGGTGGGATGTCCACCATGTACCGGTGGCGCATTGCCGTACGTCTTGTTGTCCAAAGATGGAAAGGGCTAGGCGGAATCAAATTGTGAATTTCCAACGCACTGTCCCCGAAAGGTAGCCCATAAAAAACTGTCAGGCTGCAACTCGGCGTCGATGTTTAAGGCTCTGGAGCTTTGAGGCGACCAGTGCATCGTTGCCGGTAAGCCTCTTGGCCCGTTTGTCAATCGACTCAAGTGCATCAAGTTGGTATTTGGCAGATCCGTCCCAGAGGTGAGAGCAGTACTCCATGCATGTCCTTACTTGCGCTTTATACAAGCTGAGCAGCAGTTTAGGCGTGAAGTACCGTCTCACCTTTGCAGGGATCCTGGGAGCCTTTGCCTCAATGAATGGACCAAAATTGAGGGTCGATGTTAACGCAAAACCAAGAAGGTCGAGATGGTCCGTTATTGGCACGGTCACACCACGGAAACATTGAACCGCACCCGTTTCAATCTTTCATCGTATAGGCTCTATTATGCGGCAAAAAGACATGCCTGGATCTTAGCAGCATTGAAACTGACTAGATTGGCATCGCCCCATTCGGAGACTGCCTCCAAAGACAGATTCAAGCGCTCAACCATAGCCTCTCGGAAAGACTGGATCTGAAGCCCAGTAGCCCTTGCGCCGGATACTTATCTCTCAGCAACCGTGCTGTCATCTGCGTACTCAATGGTTCCGGGTTTTAGTAGGTTATTAATGTGCAGAAAAAACAGTGTTTTATTTTTATTTTACTTTATTGGGACATAAAACAGTTACACATTACAATATAAGTGCGACATAGTAAGATTAAAGACTAGGTAAACGTGTAACCCACATCAATGCCCGCGAAATAATAGTTTATAGATACATTTTTTATGCGTGCGTTGATATTGAAGGAAATTAAGAAGTACTCGTACGTATTTTATATAGTGTGAATAAAATGGCTATTCTAAAGATTCAATAGCCATCTTTTTGAACTTAAAGTGTGTAAGCGCGAAAATATCCAAATCAATGAAGTGCGTGTTATACGTTTCAACAATGCGTCGTAGAGGCGCCCGTGCACCAGCGTGAGTTCTGCACCTTGCGGTATGGAAAAGCAGGGGCACACGCGCCTCTCGACGCATAACAGTTCTAGGTACAATGTAACACAAGCTATTGGTGATATCTGGACAATCGAACCTGTTATTACACAGACCATGAAGCATCATGGCCATCAGTAGGCTGCGTCTTGACTCCAAGCTCTGAAGTTTATAACGCGTCAATAATTGAGTATATGGTAATTTAGACTTGGTGCATCTGTAGTGCATAACACGTAAATATTTTTTTTGAACCATTTCCATTCTTTTTACATAAACATCAAAAATGGGACTCCAAATAGGTACTGCGAATTCTAGTTGAGAACGGACCAAAGCTTTGTATAGGAGTAAGAAAGTAGATGGTCTTTTGAAATCGTTTGAAGAACGCATGACGAAACCAAACATACGATACGCCTTATTAACGATATTATCAATATGAAGATTAAAGTGCAATTTCGAGTCCATCTCGACACCGAGATCACGAATATGGTCAACTTTTCGTAAACTGATACCATGTAGACTATAATCAAATCTGATAACGTTTTTGTTTTTTGTGAAAGTAATTGCATTGCATTTAGGCAAACTAAGCTGGAGCTTGTTATTTAAACAATATTGAGAAAGTCTATCAAGATCTTCCTGCAAAAGCAGGCAATCCTGTGAACTTTTACACGACTTGTAAATTTTGATGTCATCAGCGTACATTAAAAATCTGGAATGAATGAAGCAGTTCTTAATGTCATTGACAAACAAAATAAAGAGTAGCGGCCCCAAAATTGATCCCTGGGGCACACCGGAGGTGACAATGATTGAACTTGATTGGAAACCATTAATTACTATCTTTTGCGATCTATTGTGTATATAAGCCATGAACCATCGTAACAAATTGCCACGGATTCCGTTGTAAGCAATTTTATCTAAGAGCAGTTTGTGATCCACCTTGTCAAAAGCCTTCCGAAAATCCGTGTACACAGCGTCAACTTGAACTTGTTCATCCATGCTTTTGAATAAAAAATCTGTGAACAACATGAGATTGGTGTTCGTCGAACGTCGTTTAACAAACCCATGCTGTTCACCAATAATGAGGTTGTGAATGTGAGAATATACTTCACTATGCACAAGACTCTCAAAAAGCTTCGACAAGGCGGAGCGTATAGAGATAGGGCGATAATTTTGTATGTTATTTTTATCACCACTCTTGAACACTGGTGTGATATGTGCCCGTTTCCAAATATCAGGAAAGGTGCCTTCTCGTAAACATTTATTAAATATAATATGAAGTGGAAGTACAATAGTTTCGGCGGTCCTCTTTATGAAGACTGGTGGCAAGCTATCGGGACCAGGACCCTTGTTCAAGTCTAATTGCGTTATCGCTTTATGTACAACATCTGGTGACAAGTAGATGTCAGAGAAACAGGGCGCATTATCTGCATATGTATTAGGAGGCTGCCACATCGCGGGGTTAAAATTCGTGGGTTCATAAACGGAGGTGAAGAAATTGGAGAACATGTTACATATGTCAGTTGGATTATTTGAGTTAAGATTTTCAAGAAACATACTCGCTGGGATCTCCGTCCTGCCCCTCTTATTTGAAACGTAAGTCCAGAAATGTTTAATGCTAAGCGGAATACTGTCTTCAACCGATTTCATGTACTTTTCAAAACATTTGTCACATTCAGACTTAAACCGTTTACGATGAGTAGAAAAACTTTCATAATCAGATGCATTACCATATGTTTTCCATTTTAGCCAAGCTTTTTCTTTATTTCTGAAAATACGGATGAGCGAAGGAGAAAACCACAGAGGAAAACGTGAATTCCTGAGACGCGATAGCGGAATATGCCTTTTAATTATGCTATAGATTTGATCGTAAAATGCATTAACAGATTTTTCAGCAGAAAGGCCGTAAAACAAGTGATTCCAGTCCAATGTGCTCAACTCTTCATTGATTAGTTCATAATCAGCTTTAAAGAAATTATGTCTCGTAGATAAGTGACGTTTCATTGGCATTAATTTAGTATTAAGAGATGTTAATGTCGAGAAAGGCGGATGGTAAACATCAGTGTTTCCGAGAGCACCGACCCCTGAGGGAGTCCGGCGTTAATACCTAACTGACCGGACGAGCAGCCATCGATAACCACTCGGATGGACCGATCCCTCAGGAAGCGAGGAAGCTAGCTTACCAATAAGGCTCTCATGTCAGACCCTGTCGAAAGCCTTCGAGATGTCAAGGGCTACCCCGTACCTCTCGATGGCTTCACTCCAGACGTGAATGGCATACGCTACTAGAAGATCCCAAGCTGACCGATTTCGGAGGAAGCCGTATTAGCGGTTACTGAGGATGTCGTTGTCTAGGTATGCCAGAGGAGCTTATTATTTAGTACGCGTTCCATACTCTTACAAAGGATGGACGTTACCGATACGGGTTTGTAGTTGGGTGATAAAATAGCCACATCAAAAACAGTATAAAAAGAGTTGCCAATCATCAACTGAATTTATTAAGGTTATTCAACTGCTGAAATTGAACGAACTTTTGCAAACGGATGCGCGAGAGTGCGATGGAAGAGGCGACGGTAGGGGCAACGATGAGCCAGCCAGTCGCCATCGCTAGAAAATAGCCACATCAAAAACAATCTATACTAATATTATAAAGAGGGAAGATTTGTTTGTTTGTTTGTACCGAATAGGCTCCGAGTGACATAGGCTATTTTTGAATCCCGAAAACGGGTCCTGTGGGGTGGTCCACGGGAGCGAAGCCGCGGGGAACAGCTAATAAAAGAGTTGCCAATCATCAACTGAATTTCTTAAGGTTATGCATCTGCCGAATGTTGCGACGACAGCCGATTGATCGGCTTCTTCTTCGGCCAGAAATGGCCCATCGGTCGGACAATACAAGTATGGATCATTCGTTGTCTGGTTGATTTAAATAAGTTTTTCTTGTAAAAGAGACGTGTATAACTTTTAGAGTCAATAAAGTATATTCATAAGAGGTTAGGAAGAACGGTACCTTTTAAGTTCCCGTGAGATCATTTTCAACTCACATACACGCGAGCAAAGCCGCTGGCAAAAGATAACTGTTAAACGAAATGTAAATAGGTTTATTTCCAATAACTCCCAACCTGTACACGAAAACAAGTAGCAATTTAAAATCAAGATAAACGGCTTCGGAGACATTACCAAGATATACTTCTTGCGGAGAACACGTGCCGTTAAACCATGAGGATATTATTTTTATTGTGTTCATTAATTGTGTTTATCGTCGCGCAAGCGCAGTCGCAAAACCAACAGACCGTGCCACCGAGAGTAAATCTGACATTTCCAAAGTATAAAGGTAATTATATTTTTACAATGTTAAAGGTTACACTAGTTGATCATTCTTCCATACAAACGTAGTCTGGCGATTACTCCACTGTTTAACTATGTACGTTTAAAATAAAAAAATAAATCAATTTGTGTCATCATTATCTAGCCCTGTATAGAAACAAAAAAGTAAAAAAGAAAAATATTTGAAAGTTATGAGTGTCGAAAGTTCCATATTTCAACACTTATTTTAACGCATCTTTGGGCGGCAATAAATACCATAAATAGAAGGAAAATTGCAAAACGGCCACCATACAGGGATAGATTAGTAGTTCAACAATGCAAATAATTTTATTTTGAAAATATTCATTTAGTCGTTTTTTCATGATATCTAGACTCCCAAACGTCTGTTTATAAAATTTCGTTACGTTCAATGTGACTCTGTGCCTCTTATCGCTCCCGGTTTTTACCGAATTGATCACAGAGACATCATTGAACATTTGCTTCTTGGTTGACATGATGAAGTCGATCTCATTTTTTGTTGCACCATCGGGGCTCTGCCAGGTCCACTTCCTGTGTTCACGCTTTTTGAAGAAGGAGTTCATCATATAGAGGCCTTCCTTCTCCACAAAACTGGCCAGTAGGTGACCCCGGTGGTTCCGTCGTCCAACTCCAAATTGCCCCACTTGCAGCTCATCCACGTCTCGTTTGCCCAGTTTCGCGTTGAAGTCCCCCATGACAACGGTGAAGTGAGTTTTGAAACCATGCATGGCTCTGGAGATATCCTCATACATGGTCTCTACCTCGTCGTCGGGGTGTGCCGAGGTTAGGGCGTAGACCTGTATGACCTTCAGCGAATATCTTGAGGATATTCTGAGTATAAGGCACGCCACCCTGGTCGACACACTCTCGATCTTCACCACGTTGTTCACAAGGGACTTGTGGACGATAAACCCGACACCACCCTGGGACTGCCGGTCACCCTCTCCGAAATAGAGCAGGTTACCGGATTTGAGGATTATCGAGTCCTCCCCCTTTCTTCGGACTTCAGATAACCCTATAATACTCCATCGCAACCTGCTCAAATTCTCTTTGAGTTCGGTGATCTTCTCATCGGTCCGAAGTGTGCGCGTGTTGTACGTTTCCAGGTACAGTCGTCGGTAATTCTTTGGGTAGCCGGATCTCGTCCGGCTATTCTTGGCACCCCTTGCCATGCCGTAACCTCGACCGCTACCGTAGTCGAGGGTAGGCAGGCTGCCGGGCACTAGGGGCCATTTTTTATTTGTGCTTTTCATGGGGGGGTTTTTGCCATAATCGCCACGCTTGGCAGGCGGGTTGACGATCGCAGTATGGTTGTTGTAGAAGCACAGAGAACGCTGAACGCTGAACGCTGCTGCCCATTCTCTGGTTTGTCCCTTAGTCGCCTCTTACGACACCCACGGGAAGACATGGGATGGTGAAAATCTTTACGTCCGGCACCATACGGAAAAATGCAGCCCGGGAATAGTGTAGCCACCCAACTGTGAAAGAATTTTTGAAATCGGTCCAGTAGTTTATACGTTACATACAAAAATACAAATCTTTCCTCTTTATAATATTAGTATAGATGTAGAATGTTGGGTAGCTCCTTGTAAAACACTGGTATCCAGTAGAATCCGATAAGACTAGAAGCAGACCCCGACATGGTTCGAAAAAAGCTAGGATTGTTTAAGAATGTTGATACTTCTCATGACTAGATCTTTTGAATTCTAGGATCATTCTGGCTACCATCATCGGCGATAGTTAGAGCATACAATAAACCATCAAAGAATGGATAGATGGACGAAGAAGAATTTAACAATTTTTAGAAGATTTCAAGCTACAGAAGTCTTAAAACGGAACTAACACAAACTATTGGGAACACCAATGGCAGCAGAAATACAACAAGAAAACTGCAAAAAAAATACTGTCGTAAAAGGTACAAAATCCGACTCTGGAAATAACTTTGACTGCAATATAAACATAATTAGTTAACAAATAAAGAGGTTTTGAACAAATAAATCTGTCTTTTACTATATATACTATGTCCTTCCCCAGGATGCCATCTATCTCCTTGCCAAATTTCATTGAAATCCGTTCAGTGGTTTAGGCGTGAAAATATACCAGACAAACAGACAGTTATTTTCGAATTTATAATATTAGTATGCATTACACTTTCATATAAGAGAGGAGTCTCCTAACACAGGCGTCATAATGCTTAAAAGGAGGCTCCAATCATAAACTAATGTATACAAGTTGGTACAGAAATAAACATTTTGTATTTTTGTATTTGTATTTGTATTGTATATAAATTGCGATTGAAGGCCTCTCACTAGGTGGAGCGACGACCAGCCGGGCGAGCACGGCCTACCGTGACAGGCTTGAGTCACACATTTTTATCACAATTTGTGAGCAAAAACCGTTATAAAATGCGTGCTTGCGGCTCTCTAATCAGTGTGGAGACGCTTGGGGGAGACCTATCCCCCCAGAAAGAAAATATGTGTTACTTATTAAAAAACAAAAAAAACTTTTTTGAAAAAAAATACTACCGACTTCCAAACATACATAAAGTCGAACATAGAACCTCCTCCTTTTTGGTAAGGCGTTTAAAATTTTACTGCGTTCAGAGATCATAATTAGTGAGCACATCAAATAATTTATCGAGGGTACAGTAGCTTCCAAGAAATATCTACAGAATGTAACAAAAACTCATTTTTAGTCTTTCTCTTCTACCTAGCTCTATTCCTCTTCAGGGTGACTCAGTCCTCATAATTTTCTGGCGCCAGAACAATCTGTTTTGAGTTGTCAGATCGGGTATCCATACTATCATACTTATATACTAATATTATAAAGAGGAAAGATTTGTGTGTTTGTATGTAACGAATAAACTTTAAAACTACTGTACCGATTTCAAAAATTATTTCACAGTTGGGTAGCTACACTATCCCCGGGCGACATAGGCTACTTTTATCCCTGTATTCCCACGGGGACGGGAACTACGCGGATGAAAACGCGAGGTGCATGCTGAGATAGGAGCCTTTTTGGTCTCGCACGGGGTAATTTATTTTTTAACCGACTTCCCAAAAAGGAGGAGGTTTTCAATTCGACTGTATTTTTTTTTTTTTTATGTGTGTTACCTCAGAACTTTTTACTGGGTGAACTGATTTTTTTTTTTTTTTTTTAAAAAACGTTGCCCCACACTAGGAATTTCTCCTGTATCGTGGGTGCGTTTACAAACATATAATTTCACATACACAAACACCCAGAGCCGGAACAACTATTTGTAGATCATACAAATATTTGTTCCGTGCGGGAATCGAACCCGCGACACGCAGCGCAGCAGTCAATCGCTCAACCACTGCGCCAACCGTGCGCCCAAAAAAAAAATTTTGATGATTCTTATTTTATTTGAAAGCTGGTGCTTGTCGTCTGGTCCCATTTAATTTTCTTCAAGATCTGGTGAAGAACTTCGGAAATATTCATCAGAACTCTTCAAAAAATTACGGCATATCACTCGGGATAGCTGCAATAGCTATTCTGTTTATTGTTTACACCACTTCATAACATAACATCACACTAGAGCGTGCCTCTAAAGAGGTACTCAGGTGTGAACAGTTCACCCTAGTATACTCTCATTCCATGGGTTTTGTTTAAGTTTCATGTTATTAGGTTAATCTATTTTGTCTTTTCTTTGGGTATTATAGGTACCTAGCCTATAGAACTGGTATATTATGAACCACAACTAAAAAGTGAAAAATAAAAAAAACTTTTTTACAAAAATACAACCGACTCCAAAATAAAAACACTACAAATTGAAAAAAAACTTAAATTACGGAAGTCGGTGTCAAAAAAAAACGAAGAAACAAAAGCAGTAGTAAAGTATGGCGGCCCAAACACAAACAATAATAAAAAATATAATTTATTTTTATTTTTTATTATTGTTTGTGTTTTTCTTATCTCGTGTCTCCTGTGCACACAAATAAATATTTTTCTTTCTTTTCTTTCTAGGTGTCCGCTAGTATATTATAAAAGCAAAAGTAACTCTGTTTGCCTGTCTGTCTGTTAGCTTTTCACACTTAAACCGCTGAACAGATTTAGATAAAATTTGGTATGGGCATAGTTTGAGACTCTGGGATGGACATAGGAAATTTTTATCCCGGAGATCATCCTTTAGGGGGTGGACAGGGGGGTAGAAGTTTGTATGGTGAACTAATAATTTCTCAAGTATGGCGGCCCACACACCTATAATAATATTATGGCGCGATATCAAAAATAGGCTATTCAAAGTACAAATTCGCAGACGAATTCGCGGGCAGCAGCTAGTTTACTATAAATATTTAAAAAAAAACTCTAGTATAATCCTGAATAGCTTGTTACAAGGAACGAGCGGAATATTCCCAATCATTATAGGAACCTGCAGCAGGCTTATAACGTATCTTGAAAGAGCAAAACGATAGCGATTATTGCGCAATAATTGCTCTTCAATAAAGAAATTTCAGAGCTTTTTAGGGTTCCGTACCTCGAAAGGAAAAAACGGAACCCTTATAGGATCACTCTATTGTCCGGCCGTCTGTCTGTCAAGACCCTTTTTCTCAGGAACGCGTGGAGGTATCAAGCTGAAATTATAAATACTCAGGTCTACTGTCCCTTAAAGCTGTGAAAAAATCAAACTTCTAAGCCAACGCAAACAAAAGATACAGCCGTTTATGCCCCAAATTTTCGACACTCGCAAGGGAATCAAAACCTACAGGGTACTTCCCGTGAACTCAGAATCTTGAAATTTGGTACGAAGTAACGTCTTATAGCACAGATAAAGGAAAAATTGCGAAAACCGTAAATTTTAGTTACATCATATAATAAAATATTTTTAAACTTTCCTCATGAACGCGTAGAGGTATTAAATTGAAATTCATATCAAATACTCAGGTCTATAATACCTTTAAGCTGAGGTTTGTACGGAACCCTCGGTGCGCGAGTCCGACTGGCAATTGGCCGGATTTTTTTAAATGGAAATAACTGCTTTTGATAAACGGCGAGCGTTTAGCAAACGATTACGTGTCCAGGACGCACAGTGGAGGTGTGGTCGCTGTTTTGGACCTAACATACCTACAACTGAAGGTAATTTCGACTTGTATGACATAACTAGCTGTGCCCGCGGCTTTGCTCCCGTCATCTGTCTGCCAACCCTACCCTACTTACCTACCTATAATTTTTTTTTCTATTGTCATCATTATTTCGCGGAGAATTTTAACATCGCCATTTAGAAAATGACTTCAAATGCACAACGCCATCTATCGAATATCGAGTTCAACTGTCCGAGTATCTGAATTGCGTGTGTTGTGATAATTTTACTTCTTGAACACTTTAAATTCATATAACTTTTGATAGAGTGAACCGATTGCGATGAAGCAAAAACTAAGTAATTCTTCAAGTTACGCACGATTTTTATGTACTTAGGTATAAAAGTTATTTGCATTGGTTTCGTACATTTCACGTGATGCGTGTACAAATAAACAGACAAACAGCTTTAAATTCCAAAAATGCCGGAAATAGTTGGTTATTCTTTAACACCCTGGCTATTTGTTTTGGAAATATTTTCGATGGACAAAAATTACTTTTCTACAGATTTATTATATGTATTGATAAGGCGGCGTCATAATTGGCAACGATCGCACGAGAAAACGATGCGTTCTCGTCGCACGACGAGATTAAACACACACATTTCTTTAGTGTGTCCTAATTGAAGCTTGCAAGTCATCGCGCGAGCATAGGTACATATTTTCATCGCACGACGATGAACGCATCGTTTGCTCATACGATCATTGCCAATTAAGACGCCGCCTAAAGCGATTGATCGCGCGATGATTGCTGATTGCCGTTTCGTACGTAATAAGCCTGCAGATGGTCAGCTATTTATAGACAAGGTACGCGCAGTTTCCAGGACATTGCCGTGAAGGACTGCAAGAGGATCACACGTATAAAGTTAAAAACATGAAGATTTTATTGTTTATACTATTTGTCGTGTTCGCGTTTGTCGCAGCGCAAATGCAGCCAGGCAAGGAATCTACGACTACTCCACCGAAAGTTTCGGAGTCGCCACCGCCAATGGGTAATTATAACATCTTCTATCTATGTCTTTACATTTTTTATTTACTTAATGATCACCAACGAGTAACATAACAAAAACTTACAGAAAATATCGATATTGAAGAATATTATCATGTTATGCACACTCAATTATAGGTAACCACAGCTTACACATTATTGAGTACACATGCTCTACATACGAATTAATACATATTTAATTAAATTAATATCAAAATAACATTAAAATACAGATTAAATTAAATTCATATTTTATTATAGACGATGTCAAATTAGATCAAAACAATAAAAATACAGGTTATCTCAAATTAAATCAAAATCAGGAGTCAATAAAATCAAAAGAAATATCAATTCTCAATATCAATTCGATGATTCTTTTGGTCGGAACTCGAATTATATTTCTAAAATAAAAGTTATTATATATTATTAAGTTATCAGCTATCTGCCAGTGAAGGTCCCATCAAAATCAGTCCAGCCGTTTCGGATATTAGCCGGCACAAACGGACAGACAGACAGACAAAAATTATTAAAATAGTTTTTTTGTTATAAGTACCGAATTTAATACGTGTAAGATCTTTCACGAAAAACATGCTCTTAAACGACACGATGAAATAGGCCGTCTTTTTGCTCCGATCTAATGCAGCCGTAATAGCTTGTTCACCTGGGATGCGAACTGTTGCTCGAGCTCAGTCTTTTGTCCCCCCGTTTACTCTCCGCGCTCTACGCTCTCTTGGATGCTAAACCTGATTGTGATGTGTTCGCTTATGTCTGCAGTATTGAGGGATGAGCGTATGACTGGCATGTGGTTATAATTTATCATTGTTATTTTAAGTTAACCGACTTCAAAAAGGAGAAGTTTCTGTATTTTTTTATGTATGTCACCTCAGAACTTTTTACTAGGTGAACTGATTTTGATGATTCTTTTTTTTTATTTGAAAGCTACTCATGTGGTACCATTCAAAATTGATCAAGATCTGATTAAGAACTTCGGAGATATACAACAGAAGTCTTTAATAAATGACGGCAAATCTCTCGGGATTGCTGCAATCTTATGTATATTTATTGTTTACTCCATTTCATAATATAACGTCCAACCTGTACGCTCTAAGGGGTACGCAGATGTGTACAGTTCACCCTGGTACACTCTAATTTTACCGGTTACGTTCAAGTTTCATGTTATCTATTTTGGCATAACTGTGGGCACTATAAATAATAATATTTACAACAACTAAAAATGTAAAATATTTTTTTTTACAAAAAAATGCAACCGACTTCCAAATAAAACCTACAAAGTGAAAAATAACTTCAATTTCGGAAGTCGGTGTCAGAAAATGATGAAAAAAAATACAAGAAAACACCTAAAACCCAAAAATATAAAAAAAACACTTTGTATAAAACGAAATTAAGAGGAAAACTATCACAGCTAAGCAAGCTTTAAAAATTTACGAGTAATAGTCGACCAACTTCTAAAATGTACTTGGAAAAGTAAAAAAAATTGTATATTGATGTATGGGGACAACAATTTTCGAACGGCAACTTCGTCAGATCACTGTTAGGTGCTTTCATTGTATATGAACGTTAGTAATGTTACCTATTTATTTTGGTGAATGTAGCTGTTTATAGGGAACCCTCTGTGCGCGAGTTAGACTCGCACTTGACCGGATTTTTACTATTATTATGCTCGCGTTTGACCACTATCTCACCTGATGGTAAGAGGTTATTGTGATAAACGATGAAGCACGCTTGCCTAGAAGTAACCTATTCACTCTTGACTTAAGGTCGCAGGTTGTAGCTATCGGGCACTTTAAGCAAGATAAAAACTTTTTTATAAAAAAATACTACCGACTTCCAAATAAGAAAACTACAAAGTGAAAAATAACTTCATTTTTGGAAGTCGGTATCTTTCGTAGGTACCATTTTTTGCGTTATGGACACCGACTTCCAAAAGTAAAGTTATTTTTCACTTTCTTATTTGGAAGTCGGTAGTATTTTTTTGTAAAACGTTTCTATTTTTCACTTTTTAGTTGTATCTACCTAATAGGCAAGTTGTTTAGTAAGTTTCCTATAACGCCAGAATAGATTACCAGAATATCATGAAACTTGAACAAAACCGATCAAATGAGAGATCTGCTTACCCCTTAAGAGCGTACTGGCGTGATGATATGTTATGAAATGGTATAAACAATAAACAGACATGCGATTGCAGTAGTCCCGAAAGATTTGCCGTTATTTATTGAAGATTTCTGTTGTATATCTTCGAAGTTCTTCATCAGATCTTCACCAAATTAAAAAGGGACCAATTTTAGAACATACTCTTTCAAACAAAAAAAGAATTTTCAAAATCGGTCCACAATTGACGGAGATATCGGTGAACATACATAAAAAAAGAAAAACATACAATAAGTCGAACATAGAACCTCCTCCTTTTTCGAAAGTCGGTTAAAAAATAGCATGTTATTGTAATTTATAACTTCGTTAGCTTCTCGCGGAGTCAACGTCCATGGGTCATGCAAACTGCGGGTTTACTAAGTTATTCAATAATTCTCGAAAATTTAACTTTTATGCATTTTCAGACGACATCGACATAATTCTTATTACCTTTGAAATAACTCAAATAGAATTTAAAAAACCCGACACATTTAATTTCATGCTACATAAATTATTTAGTAGTAGACTCGGCTGGGCAGCGTTCGGGAAGTTGCGCGGTATCTTCTCGTCCAACTTACCACAGTGTCTCAAGACGAAAGTCTATGACCAGTGTGTGTTGCCAGTGATGACATATGGCTCTGAGACGTGGTCGCTTACAATGGGCCTCATCAGAAAGCTTAAAGTCACCCAAAGGGCAATGGAGAGGGCTATGCTCGGAGTTTCCTTGCGTGATCGAATCAGAAATTTAGAGATCCGCAACAGAACCAGGGTAACCGATATAGCCCGAAGAATTGCCAAACTTAAGTGGCAGTGGGCAGGGCACATTGCTCGCAGAACGGATGGCCGATGGGGCAGAAAGGTTCTGGAGTGGCGAGCGAACCGGAAGACGTTGCGTTGGAAGGCCTCCCACCAGGTGGACCGATGACCTGGTGAAGGTTGCGGGGATCCGCTGGTTGCGGGATGCGCGGGACCGGTCAGTGTGGCGACGCTTGGGGGAGGCCTATGTCCAGCAGTGGACGTCTTTCGGCTGATATGATGATGATGAGACACGCTTCAATCGATAATCTATCGAACACGTAATTCTGGCACGATATATTGCAAAGATACCCCGATTCAAAAAGTAAAACGCCCCATAACTTTTGAACGGCTAAACCGATTTTCAACAAAGATAGCTAAGAACACTCTCGATAAAGTCACCTTTCAAACAAAAAAAAAAACGAAAATCAAAATCGATTCACAAACACAGGTACACACGTCGGACTTATAACACCCTTCTTTTTTCCGTCGGGGGTTAAATAGTACATTGTGATACAAGGTGAAAAGTCCCAAAACGGGTCCTGTGGGGTGGTCCACGGGAGCGAAACCGCGGGGAACAGCTAGTGTTTTATATATTTAATTACGGTTTTTATTTAATTATTTTCACATCAACATTTGTCAAAAATCGAATAGGCTGTTTTCGTTGTAAAAAATATGTCCAGTTGCAAAACGCGCAATTTTCTGAAAATTTTATTTTTTTGTTAAGAAACAAATCTAATTCTTTGATGTGTTTTTACTATTTCCCACAACTGTATTGAAAAAAGTCGTGTGATACACGTGTGTGTAGGTTATTGCAAACTCGTGTCATTAAAAAACCTCTCCTGCGGCTCGGGCTTGTTAATGATAGCTCGTTTGCAATAACCTACATTCCACCCTTGTATCACAATGTACTATTGTTTTGCCGTACTGTCTTATGTCATCATCCCTATTGGTGTTGTTAAGGGTTTCGCTTTTTATGCCATTATGTTTACGGAATAGGACTCAAAATCGGTTGAACGGACAGTAAAAAAGGACTGTTTAAATTTCCAATATTATTTCAAGTAGAGTGTAGACATTGAAAAGTTAGGACGACCTGCGTTTTAATCCTATTTTTTTTTTACTTTCAGCACAACCACCTCCCTATGTTATTTCGGATTTGCTACCAGCACCAACAATCATTCAGAAATATAAACCACCCGGTTCATCTGTGAACTAGGAGGCAGGCAATTGACAGCACAGCATCCTCAATTCCTGATCTAGAATACATGTCCATACAGGTAATTTTGACAGCACAGCATCCTCAATTCCTGATCTAGAATACATGTCCATACAGGTAATTTAGATTGGCATTTTTGGGGGGGCGAAAGTATTAACGAACTTAAACAACTGTTACAATGGAATCAGCTCGTTACAAAAAAAAATATGCCAAAAACTAAAATAACAAAATTCTGCATCGCATGTGCCAGGTTTTCGGCGCACACTCAACACCCGTCTGGTCGGAGGATCCTCCTTTTTAACACGCTTTTATTAGCTTGGTATGTATCTATGTAACTATGTATCTATGTATCAATGTAACGGAATCTTTGAACGTGATTTTCACCCACTTCAAAACGTCGGATTGATATGAAACTTTGCACACCTATCAAGGACCGATGACAATGCAATAATTTAGTCAAAGTCAAAGTACTTTTGAAAGTCAAACAAAAATTAAAATTTACAAGTAATAAAAGTTGATTCTACCGTGCGCGTTTAAATTGTTTGTCCCATTAGCCTTACCAAGATCTTCTGGATTAGCGACTTTTTAGTTCGATTTACCATTAAAGCGTGTTTTTTAGTTTTTAGAACAACAATTTATTTACGAAGGTTGTTGGACTTTACACCCAGTTCCGCATAACTCCATAAATATAGGGAACAACCGATTTTTTTTGCGATTTCGAGTTTTTTTCCAAAAGTTGTTCTTATTTAGTTTCACCCCCAAATACTCGTAAGGACATTGTACTTACACAAAAATAATGTGAAATTTCGTTAGATATACATCTTACTTATTTACACAAAAAAATGGTTTTAACAAATAAAGATATGAATAAAACAAATTCGTGTTTTTTTTTTTGAGAAAATTTTATCAGACTAATAAAAATTCAAGGGAAAACACACACATACATAGCAACTGCCGAAATTGAACGAACTGTTGCAAATGGATGCGCGAGAGTGCGATGGAAAATGCTACGTTGAGCCAGCCAGTCGCCATCGCCAGAAAATAGACACATCAAAAACAATATAACAGTTGCCGATCATCAACTGAATTTCATAAGGTTATTCGACCTGCTTCTGCCAAATGTTGCGGCGACAGCCGATTAATCGGCTTCTTCTTCGCCCAGAAATGCTCATTGGTCGGACACTACAAATATGGATCGTTGGTTAGGTACTTAGGACTTTAAAGGTTAGGACGAAGGGTACCTTTTAAGTTCCCATGAGATCATATTCAAGTCCCATACACGCGAGCGATGCAACTGGCAAAGGGTACAAACTATGTCAACGAAATTTAAGAGCCCCTACAAGTTTCACGAGCTAAAAACAGAAAACAGCTACTTTTTCAGCGCAAATTTCTCAATAACTCAAAGATATATGATAAATCTTTTAATGCAATTTTTTGCGTCACATAGTTATCTAGTAAATGTACAATAAATATTTTTGTGAACTGCTCAAATTAAATTAGAAAAAATAAATCCCTAACACACGATTTTACGTAATCGCGAAACACCAGGTTTTTCAATTGCTTTTATCTACACTCACAACGTAATGTTCCAAATATGAATTCAAAAAATATTGCATAAACACGTACTTTATATTCGTGGATAGGTAAAATTTAAAAAAAACCCATTATAGTTCAACATTTTCCTTCGATTTTCAAACAACTGCATCATAAAATAACTTTTTTTCTATTACGATACAGGACAAATCCAAGAAGTTAATCACTAAGGAGATTCCATCAATTATTTAATTTTTTTGAAATGCCATTTTTATAGTACCATATAAAAAAAAAAAAAAACCAATTGTATCTTGTCTGTGACAGGTGCCCGCTTTAGGCTTATTACACACTGCGATTTTTATTTGCGCGAACTTTTGTCACATTCCACCTGTTCATAGAGCTCAAAATATTCGCGCGAATTAGATTCGCGCTGCGGTGCGGTGGATTCTGTTGCAAAACACGGATTTCATGCGGTATTATTGCCGCACGATTTTTTTAGCGCAATACGAGCAGCTTCATAAAATTCCATAGGTCGCAGAATGGGCGGAAAAATTCGCGCGAATAAATAACGCAGTGCGTGTGCTAAACCTTAGCGCATGCGCGGATAATGCGGTGATGTGCTGGGTTTTGGCGCCATTCATACGTTTTGCAGGTTTCGCTGTACTGAATTTCATGACTTTTAAATTCTTGCTTAAAATGTCTAATATTAGTGAATGTGACGAAAAATTGACGCCGCCAAATATTTTATATGCGGTGAAGGAATATACTCATAATCTCTTACCAGCAAAGTCGAGATTATTATATGATGCATTTATCACGACTTTATGGCATGGAAAATGCAAAAAAAAAAAATAAGAAGGTTCAATCCCAAAATGTAAGAGTGTAGATAAAGTAGTGTATGAAACTGCACATAACTAGGTATTAAAACATTCGTGTGAATACTATTAAAAACCTCGCCTACGGCTCGGTTTTTATACTCACACTCATGTTTTAATACCCCTTATTATGCAACAGTATCATAAACTACTATTTCAGGTGGCGAATAATAATCTGCAAAACATGGTATGGACTGGGCATATAGTAAGACTAGTAAGCCACCAATTTTGTTTTTCAAAGTATTTTGTATTTGTACTTAAAAAAAATGTTGTCCACGCGGAAAAAAGGCAATTTTATCATGTGCAAAAGCGCCGTCTACGCGTAAGAATAATTATGTTGAATATAAAAATAGCTGGAAAATAATGTGAAATTTGAGGTGTTTATCAATCGAATCCAATTTCTATATTACATTTTTGAGTACTTATTTTAATGTAATAAATTGTCTAAATAATGCCTTATAAACCTTTGCGCTCGCGCGAGACATTCAGTTCAGTCAACTTCAGTCTCGCTTAGTCTTAAGGGCTTGTAGAAGACGGACCTGTGTCGTTTTCATTTTTGTCCTTATTTTTTTTATCATATATCTTGTAGTTATTGAGAAAACTTCGCTGAAAAAGTAGCTGTTTTCAGCTCGTGAAACTTGTAGGGGCTCTTAAAGAAGTTTATTTCCATCACCTATAGACCTGTATGAGAAAACGAGCAGCAATTTAAAATCAAGACATTACGAAGATATACTGCTTGGAGAGAACACGTGCCGTTAAAAAAATGAATATATTATTTTTACTAACATAGTTATAAAATTCTAGTTACTAACAACCTTGCCTTGTACCTATATGGACTTTTTTGTCTGAATTTTTTTTTTTATTTTTTTTTTTTTTTATTGTTTCCATTATTTGTGTTTATTGTTGCGCGAGCGCAGTCGCCAAAGGAACAGACAGTTCCACCGAGTGTAAAGCCGACATTTGCAAAGGATAATGGTAATTATATTTACAATGTTGTTTAATTTAAGTGAATATGTAAATCGAACGTGCAACTTAAGGTTACACTAGTCGATAATTCTTCCATACAAACGTAGTCTAGGAATTATTCCACTGTTTGACGATGTACGTTCAAAATAAAAAGTGATATCAATTTGTCTCATCATTATCTAGCCCTGTATGGAAGCAAAAAAGTAAAAAAAGAAAATGTTTGAAAGTTATGAGCGTCGAAAGTTCCACATTTCGACACTAATTTTAACGCATTTTTGGGCGCGAATAAATACCAGAAGAAGACGGAAAATTGCAAAACGGCCTCCATACAGGGATAGATTAGTAGTTCAATTTTGAACAGATAGATATAGTCGTTTTTTCATGATATCTAGACTGCCAAAGGTCTGTTTATAAAATGTTTTTTTTTTTGTGATTTGAGTTCCTTGGAGAGAGTTGTTCATGTACACTGGCAAAAGCAGTTTTTAAAACATGATCACCCTTTTTATTACACCCTGTATAAACGCTCCTCCTAAGTGAATAAAGCTACTAAACTCATACATACCTACATAATGTTTTTTTTATTATTACAAGCTTTTATTTAACTTGCAATGTATGTATGTATGTAAGTGTGTTCGGTTCAAATCTTGCAACTGAATTTTAAAGCAGTTATCCTCCACCGATTAAGATGAAGTTTTGCATACACGTTTAGTTTGGATGACAATGCATGGTTAGCTAAGTGGCGTCATTATAAATCCAATATGGCGGACGGCCCAAGATGGCGGACTAGTTATTTTTTGTGCACTGCCATGATATGGGTATCAAATGAAAGGGTTTGCTGAGAAGAATACGAAAAAAGCTTGTTTAAATTTATTTATGTTTTTTTTTTACTATCAAAATAATAGTGTTTTTAGCAGTATAGTTATGCATTTTATTGAGAATGTAGAATATTGAGTAGCTCCATGTCAAATCCGGTAGAATGCGGTTAGACTGGTTGCCGACCCCGATAGTTAAAGGTGAGGATTGATTGAGAATGTTGATCCTTCTCATGACTAGATATATTTTGTTTTCTAGGACCATTCTGGCTACCATCCTCGGCGATAATTAAGTTACACAATAAATCACAAAATAACGGATACATGGAGACAGAAGAAGAATATATAAGAAGTTTTAGAAAATTTTAAGCTGAAGAAGTTTTAAAACGGAACTAACACTAATTAATGGGAACTCCAATGGCAGTAGAAATACAACCAGGAATTTGCAAAAAATGTAAATAATCAATTCTGACTCAAAAGGAAAAAAATCAGGGTCTTGAAATAAGTTTGACTGCAATATAGACTTAAGTTGTTAACGAATAAAGAGGTTTTGAATATACTATTCTGTCTTTTACTAAGGAAATTTAATTTACACTAGCTAGGGCCAATGGCTACGCCCGCGTGAAAGTTGAGTTAAAACCGTCGGGAATGTACTACTGAGATAAAAGTAGCAAAATTATATATTGGTTTACCCGTGTAGTTGCTTATACATAATTCATTAACAGACATCCAAACATAGAGATCTTTACGTTTACATAATTATGTAAATAAATAATAATATAATTATGTATGTTGGGTTACCGACATAGCCCGAAGAATTGCCAAACTAAAGTAGCAGTGGGCAGGGCACATTGCTCGCAGAACGGATGGCCGATGGGGCAGAAAGGTTCTGGAGTGGCGACCGAACCGGAAGACGTTTCGTTGGAAGGCCTCCCACCAGGTGGACCGATGACCTGGTGAAGGTTGCAGGGATCCGCTGGTTGCGGGACGCACGGGACCGGTCAATGTGGCAACGCTTGGGGGAGGCCTATGTCCAGCAGTGGACGTCTTTCGGCTGATATGATGATGATGATGATGAATTATGTAAATAAGTTTACCAAGTAAGTTTACTAGTGGAAACGTTAAAAATAAAAAACAACAAAGTGAAAAATAACTTTATTTTTGGAAGTGCGGTGTCTTTCGTAGGTACCAATTTTTTTGCTATATAGACACCGACTTCCAAAAATAAAGTTATTTTCACATTGTAGTTTTTTATTTGGAAGTCGGTAGTATTTTTTTGCAAAGAAGCTTTTTAATTTTACCCTTTTTAGTTGTACCTACCTAATAGGCAAGTTGTTTAGTAAGTACCTATAACGCCAGAATAGATTACCCGAATAACATGAAATTTGAACATAATAGGTGATTTTTTTTTTTCATATAATACTACCGACTTAACCGACCGACCAAATAAAAAAAGCGGCCAAGTGTGAGTCGGCCTCGCGCACCGAGGGTTCCGTACAAACCACAGCTTAAAGATGTTATAGACCTGAGTATTTGGTATGAATTTCAATTTAATACCTCTACGCGTTCATGAGGAAACTAAAAATTTACGGTTTTCGGTTTCGAAATCTTTATTTTGTTAACCCACGCAAAGGGCTTGGCAGAAAAATACAAATTTGGGCCCCACAATATGGCGCCCAAAAGCCGCAACCTTTATATTTTTCTATTTTAATGTAGCCATAGAGACACTCGCAAGGTTAAGACGAATCGATTGACATAAGAATCATCAAAATCTGCCAACGCGTTTAGTCTCTAGAACGCCACATAGGAACAAGCATACATAGACTGATTAACACATTATCCTCCTTCGGCAGTCGGGTAAAACGTATAAAATGTCGGGTTCGCGATGTTCCTCATAACAAGGCAGTGCGGCGTTTACTGCTCGTCTATATGCCAAGAGGCTCAGTGAAACAGTTACTAGGTTGATGACTCTTATTTAGCAGGAAAACTTACACGTAAAATATTATAGGGTTATTCTACTGTTCGAGGGATAAAACGACCATCGCTTATACTAACTAGACCATTTTCTTAATGATTTGATAGGCAAAAAAATTAAAATAAATAAGTGTAATTAGTCACTTAACATAGTCCTTACCTATGAAATTGGCGTTTTGTCGTACTGGCCAATTTGATCTCAAATATCTCCTCTTTGGTTTGGAATTCCAATTTTAAATTCATACAGCTATTTACTCATGCTTTTGTGTTTGGAAAACCGTAATTCATTAGTTTTTTCCTCTTTTGGTTTTTTCTTTGCGCCAGTCAGTTTACAAAATGGAAAACTTGAAATATCGCGTTATTTACGAGTACGAGTTCCATCGTGGCACCAGTGCTGCAGAAACGGCTCGAAGGATTAATTATGTGTATGGCGTCGGTGTCGCAAAAGAAAACACAGTGCGTTTTTGGCTCTAACGTTTTCGTTCTGGAAATTTCGACCTGCAGAACAAGCCCTGTGGACGGCCGGAGACCAAAGTTGATAATAAAGAATTGAAGGCTATTGTGGAAGCGGATCCATCGCAAACCACGTCCGAGTTAGCTGCAGGCTGCGGTGTTAGTGATAAAACTGTTTTAATCCACTTGAAGCAAATTGGGAAGGTGAAAAAGCTTGAAAGGTGAAGGTATGCCTCATGAATTGAGTGCAGCAAACCGACGAGGGATTTTAAATCGAATCATTACCTGTGATGAAAAGTGGATCCTGTACAATAATCGGAAACGCTCATCGCAATGGCTGAACCCTGGCGAACCAGCCAAATCCTGTCCCCAAGCGAAACTTGATTTAAAAAAAAAACTTGTGAGCGTTTAGTGGACTAGTGCCGGTATCGTTCACTACAGCTTTCTTAAATCTGGGCAGACGATTACGGCGGATGTCTATTGTCAGCAACTGCAAACCATGATGGAAAAGCTAGCTGCCAAGCAGCCGAGGCTGGACAATCGCTCTAGGTCACTGCTACAGGACAACGCTAGACCACACACTGCACAACAGACGGCTACCAAATTAGAGGAGCTTCAATCGGAACGTCTAAGACATTCACCGTACTCCCCGGACCTTGCTCCAACAGATCACCGTTTTTTTCGAAATTTGGATAACTTCTTGCAAGGAAAAAATTAAACTCCGATGGGGCAGTCCAAGCGCCTTCAAAGATTTTATTGATTCCCATCCGAATGTTTTTTTTAGTAAAGGGATCAATGAACTACCTATGAGATGGCAAAAGTGCATAGTTAGCAATGGTACATACTTTGATTGAATAAATATATTATGTAAAAAACGACTATATGTACCTCCCTTACAAAACGCCAATTTCATATGTAATTACCAATATTTTATTATATTTTTATCATATTAGAAAGAATTTAAATGATCTACGGCTTTTTATGTTTATTCAAAGAATAATAAAGAAATTACTAAAAATTGCTACCTGCGTCTGTGTTCGTTCGTTCCGAACGCATTCAACCCGAATCTCTTCAAAGTTAAGAGTGAACAGGCTTCTTCTGGGTAATCTCACTCCATCAATTCAGCCAAAATACGTCCACTGCTGAACATACGCCTCTCTAAGCGTCCGTCGCCACATTGACCAATCCCGTGCGTCCCGCATCCAGCGGTTTCCCGCACCCTTAACCAGGTCATCAATCCACCAGGAGGGAGGCCTTCCCACGCAATGACCGGTGCCGGTTCGCGGTCGCCACTCCAAAGCTTATCGGCCCCATCAACCATAATTATGTTGATTTGATACCCACCGCTACATAAGTTTCGCAATTCTTTGGGCTATGTCAGTAACTTTATATTTTGACTCAATCAATACATATAATAAATCTGTAGTAAAGTAATTTTTGTACATCGAAAATATTTCCAAAAAAAATAGCCAGGGTGTTAAAGGATAACCAACAGAACCTATTTCCGGCATTTTTGGAATTTTTGTCTGTTTGTCTGTTTATTTGTGCACGCATCACGTGAAATGCACGAAACCAATGTAAATAACTTTTATACGAGTACATAAAAATTGTGCGTAGCTTGAAGAATTACTTAGTTTTTGTTTCATCGCAATCGGTTCACTCTATCAAAAGTTAGATGAATTTAAAGTGTTCAAGAATTAAAATTAGCACAACACACGCAAATCAGATACTCGGACAGTTGAACTCGATATTCGATAGATGGCGTTGTGCATTTGAAGTCATGGCGATGTTAAAATTCTCCGCGAA
The DNA here is from genome assembly GCA_948252205.1 of Orthosia incerta. Lineage (NCBI taxonomy): Eukaryota > Metazoa > Arthropoda > Insecta > Lepidoptera > Noctuidae > Orthosia > Orthosia incerta. The sequence goes on from OX411765.1 coordinate 16,842,530, forward strand.
AGAATGATGACTAGAGAAAACAATATTGATAGGTAGGTAAGTAGGGTAGGGTTGGTAGACAGATGACGGGAGCGAAGCCGCGGGCACAGCTAGTTATGAATAAAAATTGTTATTTCTCTCAGGGATAGATTTTTATTCCTCGAGTGCAGAATGGCCAGACACCAATACAGAATCGTAATGACCAAGTAGCAACTTATATTTAAGCGAGGAAAACAAAGACTCGAAGACATTCTTAAGTAAGTATTTTAGTAGAACACACGTACTCCTACACAATTAAAACATGAAGATATTGTTTATATTGTTTTTGGTATTTGCGATTGTCGTTGGGCATAGCCAACCGCCGAAATGGGGGAATCGGAATGGTGAGTACAATTTTTCCTTTTAACCACCCCAAAAGACCTCACCCAAAGGTAGATTCAAAGAAAAGTTTTCCGAGTACTTCTTAAGTCAGGGTTGATAGTGCGAATATTGATATTATTATTCTGGTTTATCCCACTGGCAATTTACAGTCCAGTTCGATGCAGTTAGGGCGGAAAGGCACTCCCGCTGCGCACCCAAAAGGACCCGTATTCGAGATAAATAAATTGTAGTTCTAAAAACTAAAAACACGCTTTAATGGTAAGGATAATGGGACAAACTGTTCAAATTATTGCATTGTCATCGGTCCTTGATAAGTGTGCAAAGTTTCAAATCAATCCAACGTTTTGAAGTGGGTGAAAATCACGTTCAAAGATTCCGTTACATTGATACATTGTTACATTGATACATAGATACATAGATACATACATACCAAGCTAATAAAAGCGTGTTAAAAAAGAAGTTCTATGTTACTAAGAAATAATATAGCTTTCTACTGGTGAATGAATTTTCAAAATCGGTTCAGTAGTTTTTGAGTTTATCCATCACAAACAAACTTACAAACAAATCTTTCCTCTTTATAATATTAGTGTAGATAATCAATCACATTCTCGAACGGCTCTAACGATTTCGTTGAGATTTGAAATATTGGAGTTTTCGGGGGCGAAAAATCGATCTTTATAGGTCTCATATGTGGGAAATCATCGTTTCCTCCGTATTTTCACACAGATTTCACTAGAGCAGAGTTCGGACGCCCAGGTATGGTAGTCAGGTGCTTTGCGGCTCTGCCAACTATTACGCAAGAAACTGTTTGTCATCGAGTATACATTACATAGAGTAAGCGAGATAGGACGATGCCACGAACGTTAGCGAGTGGAAGAGACAGTTATACAATGCTATCTTCACCTTCAACATTGACACAAAAATAGCTACTGCGCAGGGTCTTGCAGCCAATTCAGAGACACAAAGATCCACTGTGAATATTATCATCATCAATATCAATACATATAATAAATATGTAGAAAAGTAATTTTTGTGCATCGAAAATATTTCCAAAAATCTAGTCAGTGTTTAAGGATAACCAACAGAACCTATTTCCGGCATTTTTGGATTTTTTGTCTGTTTATCTGTTTGTCTGTTTATTTGTGCACGCATCACGTGAAATGTACGAAACCAACGTAAATAACTTTTATACATAAACATTGTGCGTAACTTGAAGAAGTACTTAGTTTTTGTTTCATCGGAAACGGTTCACTCTATCAAAAGTTAGATGAATTTAAAGTGTTCAAGAAGTAAAATTATCACAACACGCAATTCGGATACTCGGACAGTTGCACTCGATATTCGATAAAATCAAAATCAAAATCAAAATCAAATATTTTTATTTTACATAGGCCTACATGGGCACTTATAAAACGTCGACAAAAGGTGCACGGTTCGGGTTAGTCGTTTCCTATGGAGAAGAACCGGCAAGAAACTCCATGGTTACTCTTTTAAATTGTTTTGTTTACAATATTTCCATGTTACAGCATTAGTACTTGGATATGGGGGGACAACGTAGGCCCGACAATAAGTCGTACGAAATTGAAAAAAAAAAATAATGCACGAAATAAAAAGTTAACAAATGTTAACAATCATCTAGAAAACTAGAAAGCCTACAATGTTCACACATTCACAATAGGTAAAAGAATCTATACAAATAGATGGCGTTGTGCATTTGAAGTCATTTTCTGAATGGCAGTGTTACGATTTTCCGCGAAAGATTGATGACTATAGAAACAAATATAGTGGATTAGAATTAGATCTTATTATATTGTACCTATGTTTTTACAAATAAATAATTTGAATTTGTAAGTAGGGTAGGCAGGAAGGTAAGTAGGGTAGAGTTGGCAGACATATGACGGGAGCGAAGCCGTGGGCACAGCTAGTATCTACTATTTATTATATTCATAAAAATTTACAGCTACATGAGCACCATGAAAGTTGTTGTTTTGTGGCAACCACCACACAGATTTGAGTCAATTGGATTCAGTTGGATATTAATATAATAATAGCAGCCTGTAACTGTTCCACTGCATGGCACATGCCTCTTCTTATACAGAGAAGGCACTAGCATTGAGCTCAAGGCGGGTTGGCGATTTAAAACGTATATTGACTACCTACATATGTTGACTATTTTTTTTTTATTTCAGTAACACACATTCCTCCTGGAGCGCATCTACCTGCCCCGACCATTATTAATTTATACACTAAGGCACCAAATAATGGATAGGATGGTGACTTGGAGAGTTGCCAGTTTCCCAGATAAAGAAGACTGTACCTAAAGTATAGAATGGGAACGTTATTATATAGCATATACATAGGTATATATGATACAGACAATAAATATGACAGGCGGCTTAAAACGCGTAACGAGTATTTATTTTTATTCGGTTTTAATTGTTTTATTTTATAATAATAATAATAATTTACAAGTATTTGGGTATGTCGGAAGCGTTGGGCATCAACAGTACTGACATGAAGCAACTGCTGAAGGAGCGCTTCTTTGGCCGCCTGAAAAAGGTATTAAATAGCCTTTTGTCGGACGGAAATAAGGTGCGCGCCTTCAACAGTTGGGTCATGCCGGTTTTGATGTACTCTTTCGGCATACTCAAATGGACTCAGACCGAGCTCGACGCCCTCGATAGGAGGGTCCGGACACTGCTGACCGCAAACCGGATGCATCACCCACGATCATCGGTGATGAGACTGTACATCCCGCGGAAGTGTGGGGGTCGAGGCTTTTTAAACGCCAAGACTCTTCACAACCGCAAGGTGCGCAGCCTCAGAGAATACTTTTTAAAAGCTGAAGTGGATATGCACCGGGATGTGGTCGCAGTGGACAAGGTACTCACCCCGTTGTCCATGGCTAAAGAGAACTGGCGCAAGCCTGTAATACTATCGATTGATGAACGCAAAGAGGTATGGAAGGCAAGGAGCTACACGGACGCTTCTATCGGGCTCTTCATGGGTCCGATGTAGATTTCCCAGCGTCCGTATCCTGGCTACGTTTCAGCGACCTTTTCGGGGAAACTGAAGGTTTTGTCTGTGCAATTATGGACGAAGTTATCCTGACGAATAACTACCGGAGACATATAATGAAGGATGGGACGGTTGACATATGTCGGGCATGCCACCGTCCGGGTGAATCCATCAGACATATTATCTCTGGTTGTTCTCGTCTGGCTAACGGCGAGTACTTACACAGGCATAACCAAGTGGCCAGGATTATTCACCAGCAACTTGCGTTAAAGTACAATCTAGTGGAATCGGAGGTACCGTATTACAAGTATGTGCCCGACCCAGTTCTCGAAAATGACCATGTCACGTTGTACTGGGATCGGTCTATCATCACTGATAGGACTATTGTTGCCAATAAGCCAGATACAGTGGTGATAGACCGATTAGCGCGCCGCACAATGATAATCGATGTCACCATCCCGCATGACGAAAACCTCGTGAAAGCTGAGAAAGAGAAACAAATCAAGTATCTTGACTTAGCACACGAGGTTGTCGACATGTGGAATGTGCACTCGGCGATCATTGTGCCGATTGTCGTTACGGCCAACGGCCTGATGGCCAAGAGCCTCGACGACCATCTGTCGAGGCTGTCATTGGGCGGTTGGATCAAGGGTCTGATACAGAAGGCGAAAGTACTCCTTGATACGGCTCGCATTGTGAGGAGGTTCCTGTCTCTGGAGCCCTAACCACCGGTAGCTTGGACCTTGTTCCCGATACTGGATGGCCTCTATTTTTTTATATTTTTAAATGATTTTAAGTTTTCTTTTTTTAACATTTAAAAATGTACTAAATAAGAAAGAAGATAAATAAAGGATGAATAATGACCGTAATAATTGTAATTATTGTTTTTTTTTTAAATTATAATATGTATTAAATCCTTATTTTATTTAAGCGTATTTTTATTTTATTTAATGTCGTGGTGGCCCAGTGGCTAAGACCTCGCCTCTCGTGCTTGAGGTCGTGGGTTCAAATCCGGGCAAGTACCAATGTGACTTTTTCAAATTCATATGTACTTTCTAAGTTTATCTTGGACATCACATGCAACGGTGAAGGAAAACATCGTGAGGAAACCTGGACTTACATAGTTAATGTAAGTCTGAAATAGCCAAGTCAGAGGCCTGTGGGGTTCCCAGACGCGGCTTAATTAACTCTGACACCAGAGGTGGCCACACCTCACACGAAAGAAGAAGATTTAAGCGTAATTAGTTTTATTTCATTCTGCGGGGTAAATGCTAAACACGCAACCAATGGCAACACCATGCATTTTAACAATTCAACGATACCTATTCATTGTGTATGCATTTGAGTGTGCTGTGTGTTGTTGTATTGTTGATTGTAATAGAAAATGTAGTTACGAATTTAAGGCGCAGTTAAAAAGTATTGCAAACAAAACATATAATGAATCTGTAGAAAATTCATTTTTAGGGTTCCGTACCCAAAGGGTAATAACGGGACCCTATTACTAAGACTTCACAATCCGTCTGTCTGTCTGTCTGTCACCAGGCTGTATCTCATGAACCGTGATAGCTAGACAGTTGAAATTGTCACAGATGATGTATTTCTATTAACGCTATAACAACAAATACTAAAAACAGAATAAAATAAATATTTAAGGGGGGCTCCCATACAACAAACGTGATTTTTTTGCCGTTTTTTGTGATAATGGTACGGAACCATTCGTGCGCGAGTCCGACTCGCACTTGGCCAGTTTTTGTATATCGAAAATATTCCCAAAAAAATAGCCAGGGTGTTAAAGATAACCAACAGAACCCAAATCCAGCATTGTATAATTTTTTGTCTGTTTATCTGTTTAGTTGTGCACGCATCACGTAAAATGTACGAAACGAACGATAACTTTCGTACACAAAAATTGTAACTTGAAGTATTACTTAGTTTTTGTTTTATCGCAATCGGTTCACTCTATCAAAAGTTAAATGAATTTAAAGTGTCCAAGAAGTAAAATTATCACAACACACGCAATCCAGATAGTCGGACAGTTGAACTCGATATTCGTTAGATGGCGTTGTGCATTTGAAGTCATTTTCTGAATGGCGGTGTTAAGATTCTCCGCGAAACAATGATGACCATAGAAAAAAATGTTAGGTAGGTAAGTAGGGTTTGCGGGAAGGTAAGTAGGGTTGGCAGACAGATGACGGGAGCGAAGCCGCGGGCACAGCTAGTCTATAATAAAAAATGTAAAGCGCAAACCCGTTTCCCTTCACGTACTTAGTGTTTAATACAAGGTAAAACATACATAAATGAATCGTGGTAGAGATACTACATATTTTACATAAATTATAGAATCATCTTACCTGACCGACTAGTCATTTATAAGGAAGGAAGACGCCATCTTGAAGACATTCTCAAGAACGACTTCAAGTAGATCACACGTACCTACAAGTTAAAATATGAAGATACTGTATTTTATTATGTTCTTGGTCGTTGCGTTTGTCGCTGGGCAAAACCAACAGACTAAACCGAAGCCCAATTGTGAGTATAATTGAGTTTATTTTTTATTTGAACCGGCCAGGCTTATTATGTAAGAAACAGCAATCAGCAATCATCGCGCGATCAAAAGCTTTATGTCATATAAGTCGGCATTACTCAATCGTTTGCTAATCGCTCGCTGTTTGTCAAATTCACTTATTTCTAAAAAAAAAGCCAAAAACTCTTAAAAGTTCTATATTGAAGAGCAATTATTGCGCAAAAATCGCTATCGTTTTTTTTTTTATTATTGCCGATAGGCTCGCGTTTGACTACTTACTATCTCGCCTGATGATAAGCGATGATGTGGTCGCCGATGAAGCACGCTTGCCTAGAAGAAATCTATTCACTCTTGACTTACAAGACCCCAAGGTTGTAGCTATCGGGGAACAAAGACCCCGGAAGGGAATTCCACTTCTTAGCTGTGCGCACAATGAAAGTATTAGCAAAACGCTTTGTTCGTATGGGAGGGATGTCCACCATGTACCGATGGCGCAGGGCCATACGTCTTGTAGTCCGATGATGGAAAGGGCTAGGCGGAATCAAATTGTACAGTTCCGTCGCACACTCCCCGAAATGTAACCGATAAAAAAACGACAGGCTGGCAACTCGGCGTCGATGTTCGAGGCTCTGGAGCTTTGACGCAATCAGTGCATCGTTGCCAATAAGCCGCTTGGCCCGTCTGTCAATAAACTCAAGTGCATTATAAAAAAGGAAAAGACACCGACCCGGTGAAAAAGGCGCCTTAACGTGGATCCACTAAAACATTTGTTTGAGAAACAATTTTTTACAATTTTTACCCTTATTACTTTTTGTACTCGCACGGGTTTTTTTTATTTTTTTTTATAAGTAGATATATTTTGTTTTTTTGGGTAGATGATGAGATTCAATAGAACAAAATAAAAAAATAAATATCCTAGACACAAAAACCTCTGAAAAGTAAAAAATAAGCCATGTACTCGACTGGGTACCGCCAAAGCTAACAGCAATGAAGTTGTTATTATTTTGAGTTTGCTTAAATTATTACTTGAAAAACTTTTTCGGTTAAAACATCAAACTTTAGTAATCAGGAAATAAACTTTAATAAAGTAAAAGTAAAAAGGGGCTATAAAATAAAAAGGGGCAGTCCACATCATTAGCAATCTATGCCCTCATAAATGTTATATTGACTAACATCAATGACAACAATCTAACCACAGGATTAGTCTAGGATTTGTTGAAAGCCTTCGACCTAGTTTCACACGATCTACTCCTGCAAAAGCTAGAAGCAATCGGGATCAGAAGGCCAACCTTAAAGTGGATAAAATCTTACCTTGATAACAGGCAACAATGCGTTACCATAACAAACATTAACGAAGATAAAGAAGTAACGCTATACTCATCGAAATTTAGATGTAATAAGTTTGGTGTCCCACAGGGTAGCATACTGGGGCCGATCTTGTTCTTAATATATATAAATGACATCATTAAAATAACGAAACATAAGTGCATATTGTTTGCTGATGACATCTCTATTATTGTGACATCCAATAAAAAAAAATACAATTTACGACCACGAAACTGACATTAACAATACAATTGACATTTAAATTAACTGGCTTTATGTGCATAACTTGAAAATAAACCTTGACAAATCTGTTTATATACAATTTAATAAATCGAATAATCATAAATTTAACTTCAAATTAAATATATCCAAAATTAAACCAGTAACACATAACAAATTCCTAGGAGTGACTATTGATGAAAACCTACATTGGAAAGTGCATGTAGACAATGTTTCAAGCAAGATAAATAAATTTGTGTATGCTCTTAGACATGTAAAAAAAAGTACAAATCTAAAAACAGCTATATTAGCTTACCACGCGTAAGTGGAATCCATATTACGTTATGGACTTATAATATGGGGTAACAGTACCGACCAGAATAGAACATTTGTTGCTCAAAAAACTCAACGGACTTCATCCTGAGGAATCATGTCAGCCAGTATTTAAGAAACTTGGCTTGTTACCGCTACCTTGTCTCTATATTAATGAAATATGCATGTTTGTTTGGAAACATAAGGAGTTATTTAAATTAGCAAACGATATAAATTCTCGAAGCCGACGAGATCCTCACAGACTAGTACTTAATAGTACTCCCAGGCTTGCTAAGTACAATAAAAGCTGCTTAACTATGTGTGTACGAATTTATAACAAATTACCTGGTAATCTGAAAATGTTAAACTCGAGATATGCTTTTAAGAATAAATTGTATGAATGGTTAATTGATAACAACTTTTATAGTATAAAACAATTCCTAGAAAGAAAATAGCGTTGTTGTAATATAATAATAATTTTGTTAAGGAAATTGTTATTACAAATATTTGCATGCTATGTTAAATCTTGACAAAACATGTCTGCTCTATGTTTGTACTATAAGACCTTTGTATACCATGTTTTACGCAAATAAATATATAAATAAAAAATAAAACGAAACGTTTTGTTGCTAGTAAGAAAAATAGAAACATAAAATATTTGTGAATTGAAATATATTTCAATTCACAAATATTTTATCCGTGTAGCTTTTGTGATAAATAGACCAACAAGGCAGTCAATTGAGTTTACAATTTTTTTCAGTGACTCGTCCACCGTCTTCTCAAAGTGGGGGCTCTTCTGGTCTACCTGCATCGACGATTATCTATGCATACAATAAGCCACAAGATGGAAAAAACAGAGGGCTACAGAGATTCCCTGAAACAGACGACCAACGTGCTAAAAAATATTAAAATGTTAAAGCAATTGAAAGAAAAACCATTTTATGAAATGGAAAATATGCCGTGAACATCAAACAACTTAAAAAATATCTGGTGGAACCGATTTTCTGTGTGTAAATCAAGTGTTTTTTTTTTGGAAACATAAGGAGAAGTGGAAGTTGGAAGTGTTTTTTTTTTTGTTTATCATTCTTGTATTATTTATTGGCGTTACTTGCTTTGTATGTAAATCGAATTAAAAATACAATTTTATTTAAGTGTTATTTAATTGAGATTTAAAGCCCAGATTTTATTACGAAAAAATGTCAGTGTAGGTTTTACAGTTATCAAGAAAAATTCCCTAGCACACTCAATAAGGAAACAAAACAACACCACGTATGTATTTTAACGACGGTTTAGTCACAGATACCTCAGCACACCCACATTTCAACAGCAGTTATAACCAAGTCCGATCAAAAAATCAGCATGAGATATGAGCATTCCTATTGGCCTAGCGGCACTGGTGGCGCATGAATTACAGTACTTAATACGCCCAGATTTCAGAATAAAATATTTATAAAATCGAATATTAGTCTTTTGAAAAAAATAAAACTTACAAAATGTTCGTTATCAAATTGTCTATCCATTAGTGTTAGTACAAAAAATAATTAATGAACACTTTACGAGGAGATGCATGCTATGAATAATTATTACTCATTTTTATGTTGTTGTTGGAAGGAGATTAGTGATACTTACACCTCTTTAAAAAAAAGTGTACCACCATTTTAGAATCAACATTGTGTAGAAATTTAATGTATGTTTATTGATTGATATTTCTTTTTAAATAAAGAGTAGATAGCTCTTAAAAACTGCACAAAAACGACTAGCGCGGCGTTTTGCTCGGGGATACGCCTTCATCACAAATATAGGCTCCGGACTGCTACTGAGGATTTATTCCATTCTAATACCAAAAACTAATACCACTGGTATTTGTTTCAACTCATATTTATATTTTATACCGAACGGATACCACTCTTTAAATACTAACAACTTGAATTTGGTACAGTCAGCACAGTCAAACCTAATCAAATGAATAGGTTTTCTGTCATTTTTATGTGAACAGTGAACCTGTTAATATAAATTAAGAGTAGTTTTTCTGAGATATAATATGTAAGTAAAGTGTTCTTGTTTTGATGTAGTTGCAAAAAAATATTATTCAGTTACAAGGAGGAACTAAAATTTATAATTAAGTTGATTAGTATACAAAATCTTAAATAGTGCAAAGCTATTTAAACACAAATTCAAGACATACTTATTGAGGAAAGGCTATTACAGTGTTGAAGAGTTTCTAGAGGACAAACGACAATAATGTTATTGGATTAATTGGAATACGGATTATTATCATAACGATTATTATTATTTGGATTATAATATTTTTATTTTGTATTTTAATATGTGACATTATTGTTTTTTTTTTAAATTGCTATTGACATTTGTTTTTGACATTGAATCTTTCTTATATATATATATTTTTTTATATAATTTTTATTTTGTCTTGTATTTTTGGAATTTGGATTATTATAATTATTATTTTGTTATTGCTCATTTGACATTATTGATCGTTTTATATTCATTATTGAGTTTATTGTTGACATTTAATTTGTAATTTACTAGAATGATTTGAATATGGAATTTGGATTATTGTAATATTATTATGATTTTTCTTTCCTCCTTGGATATGTGACATTATTTATTTGCTTATAAATTCTATTAAATTTTTAGTTTTGTTACTGATTACATATGTGAATTTATTGATATTTTTATATTTACGTTTGAATCTTATTTTCGACATATTAATATTAAAAAAAAATCTTGTTTTTTTTTGCTGCAATGATTTTAAAATGGTATTTGGATTATTGTTATTATATGTTTTTTTCTTTTGTTGTAGAATAACTGTTTTCAATTATTGACATACCTATTGTTATTTACCAGCATTTTTGATTCGATTTTTTTTATGGTGTTTTCTCTATTTTCCTTATTACTTTCTACACAATGTATATTGTTAAGAAATAAACGACTTATGATTATTAGTCATATTTTATTATTGAACTAGACGTTTGCTAACTCAATTTTATTATTTTGGTTTAACTGTTTTTTTTTTCGATTAAAGGTCTTATAAATTACATACAAACCATTTTTACTGACTGTACCTAAATCTTTGTAATTGTTTTGGTATTCGTTTAAACCATGGTATCCGTTCGGAATACAAAAGAAATATGATTTTAAACAAATACTATGGTATTAGTTTTTGGTATTAGAACGGAATAAATCCTTCTGAGAAATTAGATTTGGAAAACCTGAATACCAATTTGCTCGTCATGAGGGTTGATCCTGTACCATCCCCAGCCATCGCGATTAAAAGAAGGTTGACAGGGCTAGGAATCCCACTATAAAGGGATGCAAACACAATGGAAGCAGGCATTTATGGTCAATTCATTTCAGGTAGACAGAAGTTAGAAAATTTTACACCAGTCTTGCCAATGGGTATCGTGGCCAGATACTGGGTTCCGAAGGTGAGATGGGCTCTTGCTCGATGTTAAATACTCGTATCCAACTGTATTTAGTAATACTGGAAGTAGACTACGAGAAAGGTAGGAAAACCTAGACAAGATTTGTATTGCCTAGCTTTATAGCGGACACGACACGGCTTACAATAATTCGCGAACTTTGAACGAGAAGGATAACTATTTGTGGCCAGGACACGACTAGACGCCGAGGAGTTGTTATACGTGATGCCATTAGAAAAACCTATTACTCAGAATAGCGCAATCTATTGTTTCTGTACCTTTACGCATACTACGGGCCATTCTACTTACTATACAAATAAATTAGTATTTAAGGATACACTAGTCCAACATTCTTCCATACAAACGTAGTCTGGCGATTACTCCACTGTTTGACGATGTACGTTCAAAATAATAAGTGATATCAATTTGTCTCATCATTATAGCCTAGCCCTATATGGAAGCGAAAAAGTAAAAAAATAAAATATTTGAAAGTTATGAGCGTCGAAAGTTCCACATTTCGACACTAATTTTAACGCATTTTTGGGAGCAAATAAATACCATAAGAAGACCACCTGGGAAATAATACCTTTTCAAACAAAAGAAGAATTTTCCAAATCGATCCAGTCATCTTTGAGTAATAGAGTAACATACAAAAAAATGATTCCGACGAATTGAACAACTCGTCCTTGTTTTGAAGTCGGTTAAAAGTAAAAACCGGCCAAGTGCGAGTCGGACTCGCGCAAGAAGGGTTCCGTACCATTATCGCAAAAAAACGGCAAAAAAATCACGTTTGTTGTATGGGAGCCCCACTTAAATACTATTTTTTTTATTCTGTTTTTAGTATTTGTTGATATAGCGGCTACAGAAATACATCATCTGTGAAAATTTCAACTGTCTAGCTATAACCGTTGATGAGATACAGCCTGGTGACAGAAGGACAGACAGACAGACAGACAGACGGACCGCGGAGTCTTAGTAATAGGGTCCCGTTTTTACCCTTTGGGTACGGAACCCTAAAAAGATTCCGACGAATTGAACACCTCCTTTTTTTTAAAGTCGGTTAAAAGTAAGAAATCATAATAGGGTGGGTTAAACCCGTTTAAAAGTAGAATGACCCATATACCTATCCGTCTAATTGGTACTTAATTCCCTGTAAGAGATGATAAGCATGATGACGTCAGGGAATGGACAGATTTAATAGCATTACTGCCAAAGACTGCTTGGTATAAAGACGTGTGTATATTAGTAAAAATTTACTTGTAAAATATGAATATTTTGCCATTTATTTTCTTGTGCCTTGTTTTCGCTGCAGGATGGAATATGGGCAATGCTGGTATGTATTTTTTATTTTTTGCTTTATACAAGTCCAGGGTATAATTTGTAATGAAATAGTACATAGTGATACAAGGGTGGAAAGTAGGTTATTGCAAACGAGCTGTCATTAACAAGCCCGAGCCGAAGGCGAGGGTTTTTAATGACACGAGTTTGCAATAACCTACACACCCGTGTATCAGACGACGTTTTTCAATACAGTTGTGAGAAATAGTAAAAACAAATCAAAGAATTAGATTTGTTTATTCACAAAAAATAAAATTTTCAATATGGCGCGTTTTTGCAACTGGACATATTTTTTTACAAAGAAAACAGCCTATACAGCCTATTCGATTTTTGACAAACGTTGATGTGTAAATAATTAACTTAAAACTGATAATTAAATATATTAAACAACTATTTAAAAACTTTTGAGAATTCAATGCTTAAACGTACGGAATCATTCATTTTTCCTCGTATAAAATCTATCTCATTTTATTCTATGTATGAAAACTCCTTGCTACTAAACTTTTTTAAATTGACTTATAAATAATGGCGCGTTTTTGCAACTGGATATATTTTTTTACAAAGAAAACGGCCTATACAGCCTATTCGATTTTTGACAAACGTTGATGTGTAAATAATTAAATTAAAACTGGTAATTAAATATATTAAACAACCATTTAAAAGACTTGAGAATCCAATGTTAAAACGTAAGGAATCATTCATTTTTCCTCGTAGAAAATCTATCCCATTTTATTCTATGTATGAAAACTCCTTGATACTAAACTTTTTTAAATTGACTTATAAATTTAAAACTAAACTGCAAACATAATGATCGAGCTCGTAAACAAAAGTCACGACCGCGTAACAGAAAGATGCCTATGCGTAAGATTTAACTTTCGAATCATAATTATAGCCTCTGAAAGTACGCCATGTTTAACAACTGTATTGAAAAGGATCATTGTTGTTATCATTAGAACAACTTTTACAATGGTACCAATTCTTATATCTCGATAAATCAGCTGTTCCATACATTTTATTTTCGCATAACTCTAGAAAATGTGCAGCCCAGTAGAAATAGAAATTAAATTCGCAAAATTTGATGTGGTTCTGGTCTTTTGGTATGCTGTATAGATCAGTTTGGGTAGTTATAATCCAAATTTGCAACTACGAAAAGCTGAGCTGCTTGAGCTCACTGCGCACCACGTGAACAATCGCGAAATTTTGTTTTTTTTTTTCACTTTTTGCTCTAAAAGTCATACACTATGCGTTTTTCCCTCTCACAGAGAGGAGGCCTGTGTCCCATCAGTGGAAACATTAATAGGATGTTGATGAGTTGATGATGCGTTTTTCGACAAACATAATTCCTATTTAGGAAAAATAAAAACCATTTTGAAGAGCCATAGCTTGGGGCTAACCCTATAGGCGACTATAGGGTTTATAGAGCTGCGTTTGGGCTTTCCTAAATTGTTGCAAATTTTATTACTTAAAAATCCGGACAAGTGCGAGTCGGACTCGCGCACGAAGGGTTCCGTACCATTATTACAAAAAACGAAAACAAAAAACACGTTTGTTGTATGGGAGCCCCACTAAATTTTTTGCTTTATTCTGTTTTTAGTATTTGTTGTTATAGCGGCAACAGAAATACATTATCTGTGAAAATTTCAACTGTCTAGCTATCACGGTTCATGAGATACAGCCTGCTGACAGACAGACGGACAGTGAAGTCTAAGTAATAGGGTCCCGTTTTTATCGTTTGGTTACGGAACCCTAAAAAAGTACCGAATTAAATAAAACTGATAAACTTTATAAGCTTGCTTATTGTGTCTTATCTTTCCACAGCATCAGTCAACAAATGGAACAGAAGAAAAATGCTCACCAGAAGCAGGATGATACAGGCTTATCATAATTTGGGCGGCAAATAATCATTTCAGAAGCCACATTATTACTTCTACACACATCAAATTAAACAGAAGCTACTATTGTATTAAGGCACCGATTCCCTTGAATAGCTGATCTTAAAATGAGAATCACGTCTAAATGGCTAGTCGTGATTCTTTTAAAAAAATATATGTTATATTAGACTATTTTCTTAATAATTTGATCTAAGCAAATTTTGAGTTTTATTTGTATAGCATAGTGTAATTAATTTGTAAACTTATGTCTAAAACGGACAAAAACACAACAATCACACTAAAACCGCTAGGTGTATTTTAATAAAATCAACACCATCTCAAAGATAATTTAATTATCTACATTTTGATCTGCGGCTTTTTTTTTAAGTCATAGAATAATAAGGAAAGTACAAAAAACTACTCAATTTTGGGTCGCGCGTGTGTGAAACGAGTGTGCGTTTTGTTCCCTCAAGGTCGTTGGCGTTAGTCGTCGTCTTAAGGAATCAATCTGAATCTGAGGTCTAAAATACACATGCTACAGACATTACTTAAAAGTATGCAAGTATCTTGCATACCATTGTGACGTTCACTGATCATCATCTGCCTAGCCTTTTCCCAACTATATTGGGGTCGGCTTGCAGTCTTACCGAAATCAGCAAAGTACTAGTGTTTTACATGGAGCAACTGCCTATCTAACCTCCACAACCCAGTAACTGGGTAGCACGGTACCCCTTGGCAATACTGGTGTCAGATCTCAAGCTCCTGACTACCCGTAACGACTGTCAAAGAACTTTAAATGACAGCCGGGACCAACGGCTTAACGTGCTTGCCGAGGCACGGAGGAAACTCGGTATGTTGAAATGGTCACCCATCCACGGACCGACTTTGTCAAGCGTTGCTTAACCTTGATGATCGACCCGTGCGGCTGTTATTATTTAGCCACGAGCTCCACGAGCTCAGTGACATTCACTGATCTGAGGCCTTAAAACTCTGACATGTCATAACTATCATGGTGCCACTGTGAGAGAGAGAGACGGAGCTATACAGTACAGTGTTGCCACTGGCAGATAGTCAAATGTTGCAAGAGACATCTCAAAAAGTTACATATTCATGAGAAAAATTACATTACCTTACTTTATTTGGGAAACGACACTAATACGCTCACTCTCTCTCGCCGGATTAAGCGGAATGGAAGATTTCGATAGAAAAACACGTGAGGGAGTGAGTGAACATGCAATACGTCAATATATGTGTCACAAAATCAGGTGCGACAACACGACGAACGAAAAATTTCTTAAATGCTTTCTGTTTCACTATTATTCTTTGTTTGCAGGAAAATATTTCAATATTTTTTATTAATGCCTAAAAGCAACGTAACAGTTACATTTTGAGTCGTATTACATGAGAGGGTCAAAAGTAACGCAAAATGTAACAAAACTTACATTCTGGCAACTCTGAAGTACGAAGAGCACTATCCGTTTTTCACAGCGGAATCATGATGGCGTTAATACTTTATAGTACGGCCCCAGAAGTTCTTATGGCACAATGGCAAGCCGCTACTTTCACACTTTTATACAAGTTACAGCATGTGTATATTTCTCTTATATCTGTTATCTTTTTAAAACAAGCTTGTGTCGTATTTTTCTCAGCAAACCTTTTCATTTGATACCCATATCATGACAGAGCACAAAAAATAACTAGTCCGCCATCTCGGGCTGTCCGCCATATTGGATTTAGAATGACGATACATAGCTTACCATGCATTGTCATCCAATGCAAACGTGTTCGCAAAATGTCATCTTAATTGGTTGAGGATAACTGCTTTGAAATTTTATTGCAAGATTTGACCTGAACATAAATACATACAGACATACATACATTGCAAGTTAATAAAAATCTGGTGTCAGTGCGAGAATGTTGACGCTAATCTAATAAACCCATTGCATGTTTTTAATTCATTGATATAAAATGTGTGTTCAAATCATTATGATATTTTTTTACTAGCGTAACCAGTCCGACATTTATACATAACATTTTATTAACACGCTTTTATTAGCTTGGTATGTATGTATCTATGTATCAATGTAACAATGTATCAATGTAACGGAATCTTTGAACGTGATTTTCACCCACTTCAAAACGTTGGATTGATTTGAAACTTTGCACACTTATCAAGGACCGATGACAATGCAATAATTTAAACAGTTTGTCCCATTATCCTTACCATTAAAGCGTGTTTTTTAGTTTTTAGAACTACAATTTTTATTTAACTAAATTTGACATGTATAATTTCTTATGATTTGACATTTATCTTTATTCGTATTGTATTTTTTTAATTTGATTTAATGTTAAAATTTAACAATATTTTCATGCCCACGCGACGGTAGAATATGGAGGACTTCATTATGTAGAAAGGAACATCTATGTATCAATTACCCATACTTGCAACAAAATAAATGATTTATGAAATAAATATTGCTAAGTATTCCGTTCTTGTATTTGTAATGTTGATTGTGTTTCATGTGGTTCTGGGGAAAATACGCGCAACATCAGCGCAAAACAGCCATCTCTCAGCACTACGACTCTTGTGCGACCGAGAGACAGAAGAACA
The DNA here is from genome assembly GCA_948252205.1 of Orthosia incerta. NCBI lineage: Eukaryota > Metazoa > Arthropoda > Insecta > Lepidoptera > Noctuidae > Orthosia > Orthosia incerta. Next base: position 16,859,549 of record OX411765.1, read on the forward strand.
AAAACATTACATTTGTGTATATTCGTAATATCTGAATTCAGTAGAACCGCCACGGTATGTCTGCACATAAACTATGAATGGGAGTTTCAGACAGGCATATTTTATTGCTATATAGAGCAGTGATGGCCCAGTGGTATCAGCCGCGACTTACAAGTTATAGGTCGTGGGTTCGAGCCCAGGCAGGCGCTATACTTTGTGTAAATTATTTCATGACCACTGCTCTCAAAACGGTGAAGGAAAACATCGTGAGGAAACCGGCATGTCCTAGAAACAAAAATTCGAAGACATGTGACATCCACGAACCCGCACTGGGCCCGCGTGGTGGATTACGGCCCATTCCCTCTCACAGAGAGGAGGCCTGTGTCCCAGTAGTGGGAACATTAATAGGCTGATGATGTGATGATGATATTTTATTGATGCAAGCTTTTTATTTAACTTATCGTCGCCACTGTCATAATGTGGTGACCCAGTCACTAATACCTCGCGTCTGAAAACCTTTCAATTGATACTTCCTATGTTTTTCTTGCACATCGCAGACAACGATGAAGGAAAATTGAGGAAATCTGGACTTACAGTAAATACTAACTGTGCCCCCGGCTTCGCTCCCATCAACTGCCTACCCTACCCTACTTACCTACCCACCCTACTGGCCTTGTTACCTACCCTACCTACCTACCAATTGTTTTTCTATTGTCTTTCTTCCGCGGAGAATCTTTTAAATAATTTAATTGCGAAATATGGAAATATGGATAGCTTTTAGGGTGACATTACTATAAAAGTTCTTCAGACCATATCCTATCATGGCAGGTATGGAAAATATTACAATTAAATTATTAATTAATAAATGCATCATCTATACATTACATAATTCAATTATTGGAGAATTACTTATGTCAATCGTTACTTCTAAATTAATCATTTCATCTTCGAGAATGAGGTCAACCGTCGAATTCGACTCGGCTGGGCAGCGTTTAGGAAGTTGCGCGGTATCTTCTTCTCCAACTTACCACAGTGTCTCATGACCAAAGTCCAAAAGACCAGTGTCTGTTGCCAGTGATATGGCTCTGAGACGTGGTCGCTTACAATGGGCCTCATCAGAAAGCTCAGTCACTCAAAGGGCAATGGAGAGAATGAATCAGAAATTTTGAGATCCGCAAGAGAACCAGGGTTACCGACAAAGCCCGAAGAATTGCCAAACTTAAGGCCGTACCCTGACCAAAAAATCAGCTTGAGATATGAGCATTCCTATTGGTCTAGCGGCACTGGTGGCGCATGAATTACGGTAGTGAATACGCCCAGATTTTAGAATAAAATCTTTATAAAATCGAATATTGGTCTTTTGAAAAAAATAAAACTTACAAAATGTTCGTTATAAAATTGTCTATCCATTAGAGTTAGTATAAAAAATAATTAATGAACACCTTACGAGGAGATGCATGCTATCAATAATTATTTCACTTTTTATGGTTTTGTTGGAAGAAGATTAGTGACACATATACCTCATTAAAAAAAAAATGTGTACTACAATTTTAGAATCAACATTATCACAGATCATATAATACTACAGTACAGATACCCAATCCCATACAAAGAAATGTCACCTCCTTAAGTCGGGCTATTCGTCGGGCTATTTTTTCTTTCTCCATATTTTTAACAGGCGGCAGCACCAGTGACTCATTAATAGCCCGAGGCTGTGGTTTTTTAACGCCATCTAGAAGTTTGCGTAGATACTAAATCATATGGCAATTTGAGCGAGGAATCGCATCATGTAGGCACTCAGAGACGTTATTTGCCAGTTGTCCTTGAACGCTTATTTCGTATTCGTAATAATAACATTAGGTATGATCGGGCAAGACTCCTCAGTCCGCTCACAGACCGCGGTAACTTCTTAATAGTGGTCGCATTGTGTAGCGAATTTCACAATATTCACGAATATTCCAAATCAATCAAAACTATAGAATTCCTTGTAAAATTAAATGTAGGTAGGTAGCTTGCTTCCGCGGCAACGGAATGACATGATATAGGTTCATGTCATTTTATTATTGACTATAAGGGTTACCCTTTTTTATTTTCGGTAGGTACTTAGAAAGAACAGGATGTTTTTACAAAAACTATTACTATTAATACTTTAGTTAGGTACGTAGCATGGGCTACTTGAACAAATTTGATGTAGACTAGAATCAAACTTAATGGCGACTCGCAACAGACAATGAAAATTTAAAAAAATAAAAAACCCGACTGCTTAAAAAGCTAACTAAAAAGACATAAACAAGAAAAAAATCATGCTGTGCAGTCTAAGGATAAATCTGGTTTTGGTCAGCCAGCTCGCGATTATGTATCCTCCGACTAAAAAATCATGCTGTGCAGTCTGAGGATACATCTGGTTTTGGTCAGCCAGCTCGCGATTATGTATCCTCCGACTAAAAAATCATGCTGTGCAGTCTGAGGATACATCTGGTTTTGGTCAGCCAGCTCGCGATTATGTATCCTCCGACTAAAAAATCATGCTGTGCAGTCTGAGGATACATCTGGTTTTGGTCAGCCAGCTCGCGAATATGTATCCTCCGACTGCACAGCAAGATTTTTTTCTTGTTTTTGTCTTTTTAGTTCGCTTTTTAAGCAGTCGGATCTTAGGATATTTTATTTTTTATGTTCTGACCAAAAAATCAGCATGAGTTATGAGCATTCCTATTGGCCTAGCGGCACTGTTGGCGCATGAATTACGGTAGTGAATACTACTGAATACTCCCAGATTTTAAAATAAAATCTTTATAAAATCGAATATTGGTCTTTTGAAAAAAATAAAACTTACAAAATGTTCGTTATCAAATTGTCTATCCATTAGTGTTAGTATAAAATTAATTAATGAACACTATACGGGGAGATGCATGCTATCAATAATTATATCCCATTTTTATGGTTTTGTTGGAAGGAGATTAGTGAAACATATACCTCTTTAAAAAAAAAGTGTACTACAATTTTAGAATCAACATTATGTAGAAATTTAATGGTTTAATTAATATTTCTTTTTAAATAAAGAGTAGATAGTTCTTAAAAACTGCACAAAAACGACTAGCACGGCGTTTTGCTCGGGGAGGCGCCTTAACTCTTTTTAGTTATTATTTTTTTCGAATTTTGTACATTTAAACATATAAATGTCATATATTTTTGAAATTGCCTCATAAAACCCTTTTCTTTGATACCACACAAGACGGGATTAGAAGAAAAACACAATTGGGTCCCCACAATATGGCGCCCAAAAGCCGCCATTTCTCTATTTTTCAATTTTAATGTAGCTAGTGAAACTTGCAGGGTTAAGACGAATCGATTGACGTACGAATCATCAAAATCGGCCAACGCGTTTGGTCTCTGAAACACCACATAGGAACAAATATACATACATGCATAGACTGATAAACACATTACCCTCCTTCGGCAGTCGGGTAAAATTAATTGTGCCAGCGGTGGTTAGGGGTGCGCAGCGACTCATACGAGTGTTCCAAGCCGCCATTAAGTTTGAATCGAACTATACGAGTAGTGGAGCCGTGTAATCACAAGGACAAAAAATACTTTACAATACTTTACTTTTATGTCGCACTGTATGTTCTTATTAACGTATTTACTAACGGGACGCGCGTCGATTCAAACTTAGTGATGTTTAAAAAAAACCCAACTCGCTGCGCAGTACCTACCCTACCCCTCACCCCCACTGTCACATGAAATTGCTAGCTCGTAGTAGCTCACGAAGTGTTTCGAGCCGTCATTAAGTTTGAATCAAACTGTACCTACTAGGCGACGCGTAAACTCGGACGGCAAGCGGGACTCACGTCGCGTTATCTCTTATTTTATAACCCGTGCGATTTGAGTAGGCCCTAGTGCAATACGAGTCCTGTTCCAGCGAGATATCTAGTCAATTCGACGTGTTAACAAGCTTCACAAAAAAGTGATTATAAGTAATAGACCAAGACTTTAATAATTAAAATTACGCCTACAATAAATAATAACTGTCTTACAAAATGATTCTGACGATGGATATATAGTTTAGGACAAATTGTTAAAATCGCCATCTATTGCAAAGAACTCAAAACAAAACGAAAAGTCGAATTAGTCTTTCAACTTATTTAACATACAAAGTCTTCAACTTATATTTTTTGTTCAAAAACCCTGATTAATGAGTGTAAATGGATAAATTAACATTAAAGAAGCAAGTTTTGATTTTTACTAAACTTATTTCAGCCTAAATCTGCTGTTTAACATTTATAAGTGATTGTTACTTTCACATTTGTTACCTATGCTGCCATCTATGATCTTTTTTTAATACTAATTATAATTTGTTTGAATTGAGACCCCATGACATTATGTAGAAATTTAATGTATTTTTATTAATTGATATTTCTTTTTAAATAAAGAGTAGATAGCTCTTAAAAACTGCACAAAATTCGACTAGCGCGGCGTTTTGCTCGGGGAGGCGCCTTAAGTGGCAGTGGGCAGGGCACATTGCTCGCAGAACGGATGGCCGATGGGGCAGAAAATGGATGCGAGACGCACGAGACCGGTCAATGTGGCGACGCTTGGGGGAGGCCTATTTACAGCACGACGACGACGACGTCTTTCGGCTGATATGATGAACTAAAAGAAAGGGAAGAGGCAGGAGTTTGTATGGAAAGTTAGATCTTTTTGAAGAGAAGAAGGAGAATGCTGTTGTGTTCATAGATTTAAAAAAATATATCTTTAAGTCAAGATTGAATCGGTTACTTCAAGACAAGCGTGCTTCGCCGTCGAACACATCAACACATCATCGCTTACCATCAGGTGAGATAGTGGTTACACGCGAGCCTACCAATAGAAACATTTTAAAGCGCAAGCCCGTTTCCCTTTACGTGCTTAGTGTTTAAACCAGGTAAAACCTTTGGTAAAACATAAATGAATCGTGGTAAACATAGTACATATTTTACATAAATTATAGAATCATCTTACCTGACCGACTAGTCATTTATAAGGAAGGAAGACGCCATCTTGAAGACATTCTCAAGAACGGCTTCAAGTAGATCACACGTACATACAAGTAAAAATATGAAGATACTGTGTTTTATTATGTTCTTGGTCGTTGCGTTTGTCGCCGCGCAAAACCAACAGACGAAACCGAAGCCCCATTGTGAGTATAAATGAGTTTTTTTTTTTTTATTTGGACCAATCGTCAAAGGCGTCTTATTGACCGGCCAGGTTTATTACGTAAGAAACATCATTCAGCAATCATCGCGCGATCAAATACTTTGTCATTAAAAGTCGGAATTACCTACTATGTAGGTATAGTAAGTAGGTCCTACACAATCGTTTACTACTCGCTCTTTTTCAAATTAAATTATTTCTATTAATATGCCAAAATTCTAAAACTTCTGTATTGAAAAGCAATTATTGCGCAAAAAACGCTATCGTTTTGCTTTTGTAAGATACGTAATAAGGTCGGTAAGCTACGCTTTCAGTATTGTACCGAAATGTCTCGGGCGACTTCCTGTTCATTTTCGTTTCTGTACCGAAACATAAAAAAATAAAAGGCACCGACCCGGTGAGAATCAACCCTTTTTAACCGACTTACCAAAAGGAGGAGGTTCTATATTCGACTTTATGTTTTTTATCTCCGTCAATTGTGGACGGATTTTGAAAATTCTTGTTTAAAAAAGTATGGTCCGAAATTGGTCCCATTTTAATTTGGTGAAGATCTGATGAAGAACTTCGGAGATATACAACAGAGTTCTGTTAAACACGAATTAAATAATTAACACGAAGTAAACAAGAATTTAATTGTTGTTGTTGTGTTTACTTCAATAAATAACGCCAAATCTCTCGGGATTGTTGCAATCGCATGTCTGTTTATTGTTCATACCATTTCATATCATATAATTGCAAACCAAGTATTTATATTGCTTCTTACTTAATTAAGGCGGTGAGATTTTTGTTTTTGTGCTCACACCAAAATAATTATTATAAGTCTATACGTGAGGATTTGTAATTGGCTTTCTGTTGACTATGGTTTCCTTTTTATCGGTATTTATAAGCTGTAAGTCTTCCATGTACTAAAATAAATAACATAACATCACGCCAGTACGCTCTATAGGGTACGTAGATGTGTACAGTTAACCTTGGTACACTCTCATTTCACCGTTTCATTATTTTTGGGTAATCTATTCTGACATTATAGGTACCTTAATTAACTACCTAGCCTATTAGGTAGATACAACTAAAAAGTGGAAAAAAACAAACTTTTTTGTAAAAAATTACTACCGACTTCTAAATAAAATACTACAAAGTGAAAAATAACTTTATTTTTGGAAGTCAGTGTCTTTCGTAGGTACCAAATTTTTTACTATAAGTTTTTTTTTTATTTGTACCTACCTAGAGTTCTGTTGTATATCGCCGAAGTTCTTCGTCAGATCTTCACCAAATTAAAATAGGACCAATTTCGAAACATCCTGTTTAAACAAAAAAAAAAAGAATTTCAAAATCGGTCCACAATTGACGGAGATATCGGTGCCAAATACCAGCTTGATGCACTGGAGTCGATCGAAAAGCGGGCCAAGAGGCTCATCGGCGATGAAGCACTGGTCAAGACAAAGCTCCAGAGCCTTGAACATCGTCGTCGAGTTGCCAGTTTGTCGGTTTTTATCGGTTACACTTCGGCGAGTGTGCGATGGAATTGCATGATCTAATTCCACCTAGCCCGTTACATCATTGGACTACCAGACGTACGGCGATGCGTCATCGGTTCATGGTGGACATCCCACCCATACGCACCAAACGTTTTGGGAACACTTTTATTGTGCGTACAGCTAAGGAGTGGAATTCCCTGCCGGAGTCTGTGTTTCCCGACAGCTACAATCTAGGGGTCTTTAAGTCAAGATTGAATAGGTTTTTTCTAGGCAAGCGTGATTCACCGTCGACCACATCATCGCCTACCATCAGGTGAGATAGTGGTCAAGCGCGAGCCTATAGGATATATAAAAAAAAAAAAAACATAATGTCGAACATAGAACCTCCTCCTTTTTGGTAAGTCGGTTAAAAAACTAGTAGTATCTTTTTGTAATTTTTATTTTTTATTTTTACCCTATTATTTTTGGACTTACACAGGGCTTTTTTTATTTTTTGTTAATAACTATATGTTGTTTTTTGGAAAAAAATATTGAACCCCCGACACAAAAACCTCTAAAAAGTAAAAACTACGAGGCTTAACTCGACTGGGGACCGCCAAAGCTAACAGAAATTGGTTTTTATTTTATTTACTTTGCGCTCTCCCGACGTTAAAGAAAGTTTGCTTAAATTATTACTTACAAAACTTTTTCGATTAAATGAAACTTTCGTTATCAGGAAATAAACTTTAATAAAATAATACAAAACGGTTTTGTTGCTAGTTAGAAAAATGTAGTTCTAAAAACAAAAAAACACGCTCTAATGGTAAATTGAACTAAAAAGTCGCTAATCCTGAAGATCTTGGTAAGGCATTTGGGACAAACAATTTAAACGCGCACGGTAGAATCAACTTTTATTACTTGCAAATTTTAATTTTTGTTTGACTTTCAAAAGTACTTTGACTTTGACTAAATTATTGCATTGTCATCGGTCCTTGATAGGTGTGCAAAGTTTCATATCAATCCGACGTTTTGAAGTGGGTGAAAATCACGTTCAAAGATTCCGTTACATTGATACATAGATACATAGTTACATAGATACATACCAAGCTAATTAAAGCGTGTTAAAAAGGCAGTCAATTGACTTACATTTTTTTTTCAGTGCCTCGTCCACCGTCTTATCACTTTGGGGGTCATCTACCTGCATCGCATATTATCCATGCATACAATAAGCCACAAAATGGATAGAACAGAGGACTACAGAGATTCCCTGAAACAGACGACGAACGTGCTCAAAAATATTAAAATGTTAAAGCAATTGAAAGAAAAAGCATCTTATGAAATGGAAAATATGTCGCGAATATTAGACAACTTACAAAAATATCTGTATTTTTTATCTGGTAATGAATAAAATTTCTGGTTTTTTTTTGTTTTTCATTCTGATATTATTTATTGGCGTTACTTGTTTTTATGTGTGTCGAATTAAAAATATGATTTTATCTAAGAGTTATTTGTTTTATTTAATCGAGATTTATTTCCCAGCTTTTATTACAAAAAATGTCAGTGTAGCTTTTACAGTTACAGACAAAAAAACCGTAGCACACTTGAATGAGTTCAATAAGGAAAGCAGAACAACATCACTTCTGTATTTACCGATGGCACGGGGTCCCAGCGCTAACAAAGAAAATTTGGTTCAAATAAATGTCACTAGATAGCGCGGTATGCATCGACTTGTTATTGAATTGTGTGTAAAATTAACATTTTCTAGAATTGGTCATAAAAATTGTATGTTCGTGTTCAATGAACTCTCCTACAAAATTATGGAATATAGGGCTCTTAATTCACATTTCAAAGATTATTTGAACGAAATCATTTAAAATTGATTCCAATAGATGCCGTGCTATTAAATATCTGAGGCAGGCCACTTGGTTTAAATTTTGTATTGTAACAAATTTTGGTACAATGCAACTGTAAAAACGTGAAAAAAAAACAAATCGTCACTGTATTTAAAGAAAAATATTGTCACGAACCGAAAACTCTTTTACTTGCACGTCGCTGCTAACACCATCTATAGCCGTAGAACGGAACCGAACGCGATCGAAGTATTTACAAAAATAATCAGCATAATCAGACGACAAAACCCAAGTTACGTAGGCACGGTTTCTTTGCATTTTTTTTTATTTTAGTCGTTATAATAAAAATAAGGCCAATTACAAGTTTTCACTTATTGATGAGGGATGAGGCATCTGTACTCGTATGCTAGTATTATAGTATCTATGCCGACGGTTTAGGTACTGGTTCCTTAGCTCATCCACATTTCAGCAGTTAAGACCAAGTCCGATCCAACAGGTGGCGATCCCATAGCCATTGACCACAAATATAGGCTCCAGACTGCTATTGAGAATACGACTTTGCTCGACATGAGGGTTGATCCTAAGCTACCATCCTTAGCAGTCGGGATTAAAAGAAGACTAACAAGGCTAGGAATCCCACTATAAACAGGTGTGAACATCTTTCAATGGAAGCTGGCATATGTGGTAAATTCATTTCAGTTAGTCAAGGTTAGAAAATTTGACACCTGTTCTGCCAAATGGGTATCGCGTTACCCAGATACTGGGTTGCGAAGGTGAGATAGGTTGTCGCTCAATGTAAAATACTCGTATCCAACAGTATTTAGATAGACTTTTTTTTATAATCTATAGGCTCGCGTTTGACGACTATCTCGCCTGATGTTAAGCGATGACGTGGTCTACGGTGAAGCACACTTGCCTAGAAGAAACCTATTCACTCTTGACTTAAAGACCCCAAGGTATCAGGGAACAAAGACCCCGGAAGGGAATTCCACTCCTTAGCTGTGCGCACAATGAAAGTATTAGCAAAACGCTTTGTGCGTATGGGAGGGATGTCCACCATATACCGATGACGTATGGCCGTACGTCTTGTAGTCCGATGATGGAAAAGGCTAGGCGGAATCAAATTGTACAGTTCCGTCGCACACTCCCCGAAATGTCACCGACAAAAAACCGACAGGCTGGCAACTCGGCGTCGATGTTCGAGGCTCTGGAGCTTTGAGGCAACCAGTGCATCGTTGCCAATAAGCCTTTTGGCCCGTCTGTCGATCGACTCAAGTGCATCAAGCTGGTATTTGGCAGATCCATCCCAGAGGTGAGAGCAGTACTCCATGCATGACCGAACTTTCGCTTTATACAAGTTGAGCAGCTGTTAAGACGTGAAGTACCGTCTCACCTTAGCAAGAATCCCCAACTTTTTTGCAGCTAACTGAGCTTTCGAATCAATGAATGGACCGAAGTTGAGGGTTGATGTCAACGTAACACCGAGAAGTTCGAGATGGTCCGTTAACGGCACGGTTACACCACGGAAAGAAGGAGCCGGGTGGAATTGGCTCTTTTTAGCGGAAAAAAGACACGCCTGGGTCTTAGCAGCATTGAAACTGACCAAATTGGCATCACCCCATTCGGAGACCGCCTTCAAGGACAGGTTCAAGCGTTCAACCATGGCCTCCCGTAGAGACCGAATCTGAAGCCCAGTAGCCCGTGCGCTGGACACGTATCTCTCAGCAACAGTGCTGTCGTCTGCGTACCCAAAGGTGCCGGGAAGTAGACTACGAGATAGGTAGGAAAAACTAGACAAGATTTGTATTGCACTAAGATCGTATGCCTAGCTTTATAGCGGACACTACACGGCTTACAATAAATCGCGAACTTTGAACGAGACGAATAACTATTTGTGGCCAGGACACGACTAGACGCCGTGAAACCTATTGCCCAGAATTGTGCAATCTATTGTTTATGTACCTTTACGCATACTAAGGGCCATTCTACTTATTATAGAATTAAATAACAACATTGCTGAGAGTCATAGGCAAAGAGAGTGATGTATAGAGTTCAAATGTCCGAGTATCTGAATTGCGTGTGTTGTGATATTTTACTTCTTAAAAACTTTTGATAGGGTGAACCGATTTTAATGAAACTAAAACTGGCCAAGTGCGAGTCGGACTCGCGCACGAAGGGTTCCGTACCATTATCGCAAAAAACGTCAAAAAAATCACGTTTGTTGTATGGGAGCCCCACTTAAATATTTATTTTATTCTGTTTTTAGTATTTGTTGTTATAGCGGCAACAGAAATACATCATCTGTAAATTTCAACTGTCTAGCTATCACCGCTATTCACCGACAGACAGACAGAGAGACAGACGGATCGGGGCGTCTTAGTAATAGGGTCCCGTTTTTACCCTTTGGGTACGGAACCCTAAAAACTACAAAATTTTGGGTCGTGCGGGTTTGAAACGAGTGCGTGTTTTGTTCCCTCAAGGTCGATGGCGTTAGTCGTACCACGACACGTGTCATCCAAGTTCTTATCACTAACTCGGTCAATTTCCTATACCAACATATATATACGTACATAAGATGACGTGAGAGAGAGTTGATATGATATTAATAATTTGTATAAATTATTAATAAGTTATAATTTATAATAAACAGGTCTGCTTGGTGAAATAACGTTTGTATTGTAAATAGTTACAAACATGAATATTTTGTTATTACTCTTCATATTTTTGGCTATTGCTGATGCAGGATGGAAAACAGTCGATGCGGGTATGTTTTTAACATTTTATCTTAAATCTTATGATTTGACCACGTGTGAGAGCGGTGGTGGCCCAGTGGTATCGGCCGCGACTTACAAGTTGTAGGTCGTGGGTTCGAGCCCAGGCAGGCGCTTTACTTTGTGTAAATTATTTCATCACCACTGCTCTCAAAACGGTGAAGGAAAACATCGTGAGGAAACCGGCATGTCCTAGAACCAAAAATTCGAAGACATGTGACATCCACCAACCCGCACCGGGCCCGCGTGGTGGATAACGGCCCATTCCCTCTCACAGAGAGGAGGCCTGTGTCCCAGCAGTGGGAACATTAATAGGCTGATGATGTGATGTGATGTTATGATTTGTGTTTAGATGTGTGTTAATCAATCACACCTAAACTTATTACATATCTTGCAAGAGCAAAACGATAGCGATTTTGCCGCAATAATTGCTCTTCAATACAGAAGTTTTAGAGATTTATTTTTAGAAATAAGCTCATTTGACAAACAGCGAGCGATCAGCAAACTATTGTGTAGGACCTACCATACCTACTCTGTAGGTAATTCCGACTTTTGTGACATAAAGCGTTTGATCGCGACATGATTGCTGATTGCTGTTTCTTACGTAATAATCCTGCCGGTTTGGACGAAGCTTGGAAGGTTTCTTATCCAGGACTCATTATCACATAGGATATTTTTAATCCCGTTGTTACGCTTCAATGACCGCACTGGATATTTTTCAAACATAATAAATTTTCTCTAGAATTATGTACTACATACTTCAGTATAAATGGATATCAAATCGCCCGATTTTAATACAGGATTTCATAGATAATATTTCTATGCAGGATTTATAGGAGCCAGTGCATTCTCCTTAATATAATATTGAGTATATAACAAGTAAAAATTAAAAAAATCCAAAACCCCCGGCAATTTCTTTTCATTTCATACTTTTTAAACTATATAATTTATCTAGTAGTAGACACGCTTCGATCAACAATCTATCGAACACATAATTATGACACGATATCTTGCGAAAATACTCCGTTTTAAACAGAAAACAGCCCATAACTTTTGAACGATTTTCACCGAACATAGCTAAGAACACTCTCGACAAAGTCACCTTACAACCAAAAAAAAAAACTCAATCAAAATCGGTTCATCCGTTTAGGCACTATGATGCCACAGACAGACACACAGATACACAGCAACACACGTCAAACTTATAACACCCCTCTTTTTCCGTAAGGGGTTGAACCTTTATGTAAGCAAAAAAAAAAATTGTCTATAACGCAATTATTTTACTTAAAGTGACTATCTTTTCACAGGAAACTTCTCGAAATTTACAAAAATGGTAACAAGGAGCAGAATGGAGAAATCGTATCACATGCTGTTGAAACCACGTTCAAAACGATCACGAGAAACTATTAGCATATAAGATGATATACTTAGATTTACAACGCGGTCACATTAACTTGACGCTTGGCGTTGATGACGTCATTTTGGCACTCAGGTACGGTGTGACAAAAAAGCATCAACAACTAAACGCACCTACGACACAGGAGAAATTCCTAGTGTGGGGCAAGGTTTTTTTTTTAGAAAAAAGATAGATTTTTTTAAGAGAAAATGAGATGCGTCAAGTTAATGTGACCGTGTTGTAGATTGTAGAATATACATGACGTTTTTATAACACACGCATTATTTATTATTAAAGACACTACAAATTACAAAGTTTGGTTTACTTTTATGGTAGCACTGGGTATTATATTATATGTGGCACTGGTCAAGACAAAGCTCCAAAGCCTTGAACATCGTCGTAGACGTACGGCGATGCGCCATCGGTACATGGTGGACATTGAACCCATACGCACAAAACGCTTTGGGAACACTTTTATTATGCGTACAGCTAAGGAGTGGAATTCCCTGCCGGAGTCTGTGTTTCCCGACAGCTACAATCTAGCGGTCTTTCAAGTCAAGAGTGAATAGGTTTTTTCTAGGCAAGCGTGATTCACCGTCGACCACATCATCGCTTACCATCAGGTGAGATAAAGGTCAAGCGCGATCCTAAAGGGTACAAAAAAAAATGTTTATAATATTTTAGTTCCGATCCAGGAAACGAACCCAGCACCTCAACCGGTCGAGACTGAAAAAAAAAACTCAGTAAAAATTTATGTGAAGTGGAGATTGCAGATCACAGGCAACAAACACATTGGCTGTCTTTACCGGTCTGCAACACTCCAAGAAATTCATGGGCTCTATTATACGTTCAAAGCACGGGAATGCATTTGGAATATGAACAGGGGGCAAATCCGCTACCTGCTTGGGGCTTTTACTGGCCACTTTGGAACCAACGACATGCTCACGAAGATGGGTCTAACCGCGACACCCATGTGCAGGTTGTGTGTGGGGAACATATGGAACGCATGGAACACCTTCTGCGCACATGCGATGCACTGGCTGGTAAGCGAATGAATCTCCTAGGGGTTGGATAACCAAGACTAAAAGACTCATAGACTCATTACATCACACACATCATCAGCCTATTAATGTTCCCACTTCTGGGACACAGGCGTCCTCTCTGTGAGAGGGAATGGGCCGTTATCCACCACGCGGGCCCAGTGCGGGTTGGTGGATGTCACATGTTTTCGAATTATTGGTTCTAGGACATGCCGGTTTCCTCACAATGTTTTCCTTCACCGTTTTGAGAGCAGTGTTGATGAAATAATTTACACAAAGTAAAGCGGCTGCCTGGGCTCGAACCCGGCGTGGGTTCGAGCCCAGGCAGCCGCTTTACTTTGACGCTTTACTACAACTTGTAAGTCGCGGCCGATACCACTGGGCCACCACTGCTCACTCATTAGTCTCGTTGTAAAACTCATGAAGAGAGTTTTCAACGAGATTGGGGAGGAGTAAGTTATCTAGGGGACCCCACAAGATCTCAATGGATCGAAGTGTCCGAGTTATTTATCGGTCCCTCCACAAGATAAGATAAAATAGGTGAAGTGGGCATGAAATTTAATACCTCCTTTTTTTTTTGAAGGCGGTAATAAGCCAACTTCAACCAAGAAGATTGGCGAGAACTATACAGAATAGCACCACAGTATGTTGCGACCATTAGCCAACAATGTAATCAAGTAAAACCTCTGTTTGAATCCGACAGCAAAATCGGCAAATTCCGAAACGTAACCGTACAAACGGTAAACAACAATAAACATCGCAACAATCTTTGCATACATAATGCCAGTTATAAAACACTGACCATCTTACATAAGATAAGGATAAGGATAAAAAGTTAAATTATACTCAGTAAGTAAATGAGTACCTATAGTTAGGTATAGTTCAAATCAAACTCAATGGCGGCTGCAAAATAAATAGTACTCGTAGTTCTAAAAACTAAAAAACACGCTTTAATGGTAAATTGAAATTAAAAGTCGCTAATCCTGAAGATCTTGGTAAGGCTAATTATTATTATTAAGCCTTTATTGCTGAAGAACTAAACACAAGTATAATCTAATAGTATTAAAAAACTTAAATCTAACACATCGGGTTTTCCGGTTTAGTGATCAGCGTGTCCTGTGACACATAGGCCTCTTCCAGCTGTTTCCACTCATTTCTGTCTCTAGCTTTTCTAGACCAGGTTGCGCCTCCAATTTTTCTTATGTCGTCTATCCATCTCTTTGCCTTTTCCTTTTGCCATCGCGTGGTTGCCACTCTGTTATAATTTTTGTCCATTTACACTTACTATCTCTCGTCATGTGTCCTGTCCATCCCCATTTCAACTGTCTTACTTTCTTTATTATATCTTCTACTTTGGTTCTGGATCGTATTTCAACTGCTCTTAACCGATATTTTTTAGTGACACCAATCATGCTTCTCTCCATTCCCTGCTGACATGATCTCAGTTTTAAAAGATGTTTTTGATTTAGGGCCCACGTTTGGCTCCCATACGTCAGGCAAGGTAAGACGCACGAGTTGAGGACTTTTCTCTTAGCTGCCATGGATAAGTATTTGCTTTTGAGTATCTCCTTAAGTGACCAATATCTTTTCCATGCACAAGCAACTCTTCTTTCGATTTCCATGTCCGTTTGATCTCTGAATGAAATTAACTGTCCCAGGTACGTGTAGCTTTTCACGTATTCAATATTTTTCCCATCTATTTTTATGGCTATTTCAAAAACAGGGAAGAAATAGCCATAACAAAGGCTAATAGGACAAACTATTTAAACGCGCACGGTAGAATCAACTTTTATTATTACTTGTAAATTTTAATTTTAATATTTGTTTGACGTTCAAAAGTGCGGCTTATTGGCCTAGTTGAATAAATATATTGACCTGACTTTGACTAAATGCATTGTCATCGGTCTTTGATAAGTATGCAAAGTTTCAAATCAACTCCACGTTTTGAAGGGGGTGAAAATCACGTTCAAAGATTCCGTTATATTGATACATAGATGCATACATACCAAGCTAATAAAAGCGTGTTAATGAGCAACTCGCTGCGCATTATCCTGCCCCTCAACTCTCCTATCACACAAATTTTCCACTGCGCAGCGACGCAACGTGTTCTGAGCCGCTATTAAGTTTGTATCTAACTATACCTACTGTTATGTGACCCGAAGACCCAATTAAATATTATTGATTGCAATTTACTTCCCTAGAGGAAAAATGATTCTATTACAATACAAGGAAATAATATCTATTATAGATGTTCGTGCACCTATACAGCAGCCGTGGGAGCAGTGGTGGCCCAGTGGTATCGGCCGCCACTTACAAGTTGTAGGTCGTGGGTTCGAGCCCAGACAGGCGCTTTACTTTGTGTAAATAATTTCATCACCACTGCTCTCAAAACGGTGAAGGAAAACATCGTGAGGAAACCGGCATGTCCTAGAACTAAAAATTCGAAGACATGTGACATCCGCCAATCCGCACTGGGCCCATTCCCTCTCACAGAGAGGAGGCCTGTGTCCCAGCAGTGGGAAAATTAATAGGCTGATGATGTGATGTGATGTGCACCTATACCAAAACACCGTGCCAAAACCTGCAGGAAATAATATTTTTTTTGTTTCAAAAGGCGCATGGACTTTTGGGGAGAAGAACAGATAGTGTGGGATTTTCATCTCACTAAAACCACCCCGGTGAGCACCATCAGCACTTGAAAGGGGCCCCGTTACCTCTTAAAAGACTGCTCCGGAACCCCCTCTTTGCAACGCCTGTTAGGGCACATCCCTGGAGACTGAGAAGCGTCTCCCCTGAGCCTCGCTGTGCACGGCAGCACGTGATCACTGTGCCACCGTCTGGTGTTATGTGTTATGTGCAAGACAAGTGTGAATAAATTTAGAGATAATTTCTAGATAGGCGTTACAAAGTTTTGAGTACCACAAAAGCTGTGCCACCCATACGCACAAAACGTTTTGGGGACACTTTTATTATGCGTACAGCTAAGGAGTGGAATTCCCTGCCGGAGTCTGTGTTTCCCGATAGCTACAATCAAGTCAAGAGACAATAAGAGAGTCGAGTGTGAGAGTCGGGTCTTTAAGGCGCCGATTCCCTTGAGTAGCTGATTTTAAAATGAGAATCACTTCTAAACGGCTAGTCGTAATTCTTTGAAAAAAATATATATTATATGAAACTATTTTCTTAATAATTTGATCTAAGCAAATTTTGAGTTTTATTTGTATAACATAGTGTAATTAATTAGTAAAATTATGTCTAAAACGGTCAAAAACACAACAATCACACCAAATGCGCTGGGCGTATTTTAATGAAATCAACACCATCTCAAAGATAATTTAAGTAACTAAATTTTGAAATGAGGCTTTTCAAATCAAATCAAATCAAATATTTTTATTTTACATAGGCCTACATGGGCACTTATAAAACGTCGACAAAAGGTGCACGGTTCGGGTTAGTCGTTTTCTATGGAGAAGAACCGGCAAGAAACTCCATGGTTACTCTTTTAAAGTAATAAGGAAATTACAAAACACTACAAAATTTTGGGTCGCGCGGGTGTGAATCGAGAACGTGTTTTGTTCCCTCAAGGTCGTTGGCGTTAGTCGTCGTCTTAAGTCAAGGGTGAATGGGTTTTTTCTAGGCAAGCGTGCTTCACCGTCGACCTCATCGCTTACCATAAGGTGAGATAGTGGTCAAGCGCAAGCATATAGATAATAATAAAAAAAATCGTACTCGGTAAATAATTGTAAATTTATATTTTTATCCGGTCAACGCCCCAACAAGGTCATAATATAAGCAAGTTGGCGATCAAAAGTAGTACTGGAAAACCAATTATTGTTAAAAATAGTAACAGACGCGTCAAACCTGTATTTCTGTACGAAACAACTCGCTTTCTTTGTCTCATCTCTGTCACGTACTTAAAATACAAGGATAAACTATATAGGAAACTAACAATAATGTATTGAGAATAAATAGGTCTCTTTTTAAACAAAAACATTATTTGCGGAGTTTTATTGCCTCTGTATAAATGTATTGACTCTATGGACCAAGTAATACCCAGACAATTTGAAAAATGCCCAATATGAGTAGGCAATATGCTAAAAACTATTGACATATTTAAATTGACCGGGCTTTCTGAATAATTCCCATCACTTATTGGGCCGGGTAGTAAAAAATATGTATTACTAGCTGACCCGGCAAACGTTGTTTTGCCATACAACGTTTTGTTATACCCTACCCTACCATTTTTTTTGTTTTTAAACCTTCCCTGTGTTCTGTCGAATAAAACAAAAAAAGAATTATCCAAATCGGTTCAGCCGTTCTCGAGTTTTAGCGAGACTAACGAACAGTAATTGATTTTTGTATATATAGATTGTTTAAATTATGTTAATATTGACATTGGTTTTAATATAGAATAGGTAAGCACGATTACTATTTAAGCAACATAGTCGACGGAGCCCAGGTCTTCTATTTCAGTATGTAGAGTCTAAAGAAACCTAACATGAAGGAGATGACGGGAACTGAGTTCGCTCGCTTCGCTCCCGTCATCCCCTTCGAACCTAACCTATCTGTGTCGGCTCCCGAGCTCGCTTCGCTCGCTCTTGGACTAATTCATTGAACATAATTATCGAATTGCTCAACCGTTGCGTATAATATATGCATAATGACCAGACAATGTGATAAATATAGAAGTTTAAATCAGTATTCATTACATTGCCCGATTTGATTTGACTTGATTCATAATGCCCGGGCATTATGCATAGTGGCACTGATGAATCACTTGGTCCATATAAACCATTTGAAATAACATTCGCTTCCATACAGGGCTAGATAATGATGAGACAAATTGATATCACTTTTTTTTTTGAACGTACATCGTCAAACAGTGGAATAATCCCCAGACTACGTTTGTATGGAAGAATTTTCGACTAGTGTAACCTTAAGAGGAAATGGGGGCAGAGAGCGCCGACTGAATTTACTTAGTAAAAAGTCATAATTCGAGGTATGGCTCTCGCCTGTTTCCTCTTCCAATATTGGACCAATTTTAAAAAACGTCCTATATAGTTTCCTATATATTTAATTTAGTACCTACCCGTCTTTTTTATTATTTTCCCATTATATTTTTTTGCACTTGAATCAGCCTAGCTTTTTCTTACCCACGTTGAGGTCAGCTAACTGGACGTTTTTTTTTTTTTTTTTTTTTTATCTTATATAGGCTCGCGCTTGACCACCATCTTACCTGATGGTAAGCGATGATGTGGTCGATGATGGAGCACGCCTGCCTAGAAGTAACCTATTCACTCTTGACTTAAAGCCCCCAGGTTGTAGCTATCGGGAAACACAGACTCCGGCAGGGAATTCCACTCCTTAGCTGTACGCATAATAAAAGTATTTTCAAAACGTTTAGTGCGTATGGGTGGGATGTCCACCATGTACCGATGGCGCATCGCCGTACGTCTGGTAGTCCGATGATGAAATGGGCTGGGCGGAATTAGATTATGCAATTCCATCGCACATTCCCCGAAATGTAATCGATAAAAAACCGACAAGTCGGCAACTCGGCGACGATGTTCAAGGCTCTGGAGCTTTGTCGTAACCAATGCCTCATCGCCGATGAGCCTCTTGGCCCGCTTTTCGATCGACTCTAGTGCATCAAGTTGGTATTTGGCAGAGCCGTCCCAGAGATGAGAACAGTACTCCATGCATGATCGAACTTGCGCTTGATACAAGCTGAGCAGCTGTTCTGGCGTGAAGTACCTTCTCACCTTTGCAAGGATCCCCAGGTTCTTGGCAGCCAGCTGAGCCTTTGCCTCAATGTAAGGGCCAAAATTGAGAGTCGATGTCAACGTAACGCCAAGCAGCTCAAGATGGTCAGTTATTGGCACGGTCACACTTCGGAAAGTTGGAGCCGGGTGAAATTGACTCTTTTTAGCGGAAAAAAGACACGCCTGGGTTTTAGCAGCATTAAACCTGACCAGATTGGCATCGCCCCATTCGGAGACTGCCTGCAAGGACAGGTTCAAGCGCTCCACCATGGCCTCCCGGAGAGACTGGACCTGAGGCCCGGTAGTACGAGCGTTGGACAAGTATCTCTCAGCAACAGTGCTGTCGTCTGCATACCCAAAGGTACCGGGTTTTAGCAGATCGTTAATGTGCAGCAAGAATAAAGTTGCTGAGAGTACTGACCCCTGAGGGACACCGGCATTAATATCCAAGTGGTCCGACGAGCAGCCATCGATAACCACTCGAATGGACCGATCTCTCAGGAAGTCTGCAATCCAATCACACCGGGCAAACCGAATGAAGGAAGCTTACCAATAAGGCTTTCGTGCCAGACCCTATCAAAAGCCTTCGAGATGTCGAGGGAGACGGCAAGCGCTTCCCCATGCCTCTCGATGGCCTCACTCCAGATGTGAATGGCATACGCTAGAAGATCCCCAGTAGACCGATTTCGGCGGAAGCCGTATTGGCGGTCACTCAGGATATCGTTAGTTTCTAGGTATGCCAGGAGCTTAATATTGAGTACGCGTTCCATACTCTTACAGAGTATGGAGGTTACAGATATGGGTCTGTAGTTGGCCGGGTCAGCTCGGCTGCCCTTCTTGGGCACGGGCTGTACGTTAGCCTGCTTCCAAGCATTCGGCACTTTTCCAGCCCTATACGAAAGGCGGAATAGGCGTGTCAAGATCGGAGACAGTTCAGGCGCACAGGTTCTAAGAACAATTGCTGGTATTCCGTCAGGGCCGCTAGCCTTGTTCACGTCGAGGTTGCGTAGCACCCTACGGACGTCCTTTTGATGGATACGAATGTCCGACATACTCGTCTCGCTTCCATCAGGAGAAGGAGGGGGCCGCGCGTCACCAGGATTCAGACGTGTAGATTCCGCAAAAAGAGAGGCAAATAAATTTGCCTTATCCTCAGCAGAGTGGGCCAGCGACCCATCGGGTTTTAGCAGTGGTGGTAGTGAGGGACGGCAGAAGTTCGACTCGACCGACTTAGCCAGAGACCAAAACGCTTTACTACCTGCTGGGTAAGAAGCAAGTTTGGTCCCTATTTGGCCAATGTGGTCGAACCGAGCCCTTCGCAACACTAACTTGCAGGACTTGGCAGCCCTGTTGAAGGCCCTCTTCTTCAGACCCACGTCACTCGCCTTACGCGATCGAGCGTCGACCCAAGCCAGGTACGCCCCATGTTTAAGCGCGTCGGCGCGCTTACATTCGGCGCCAAACCATGGCCGGTCTTCGCCAGACATTGATACGTCAGAGAACGGAATGTAGTACTCCATTCCCTGACGCAACACATCCGTCACGGCGTCCGCGCACGACGATGGATCAGTCGAAGAAAAGCAAGTAGGCTGCCAAGGATAGCATGCGAAGAAAGATCGCATACCATCCCAATCTGCTGACTTGTACCGCCAAACCCGCCGGGTGCCTCTTGGGCTGGGATCGGGCGGGGAATAGACGGATACAGACTTCACCAGACAGTGGTCGGAACTACCTAGGGTGAACCTATCGACACAGAGTATCTGTCTGGATCTGTTGTCAGCAGAAGGTCCAAGCAATTTGCTGTGTGCGAATCAACATCCGGTACCCTCGTTGCTCCCTGGACCAGCTGGGTAAGGTTTAGCGCTAGCGAAAGCTTACGCATCTCCCGTCCAGCATGGTCAGTGCACTGGTATGGGAAGAGCCACTCCTGATGGTGGGCATTAAAATCCCCCAGTAACACTAATTGGGCGGAAGGGTACCGCTGCTGAGCCGCATCAGCCGCCTCACTGAGGTACTCTGTGAGCCTGGTTGTCTCCTGATCTCCGCTGTGCGAACGGTAGACACAGGCGTAGATAATTTTATCCAGACCTGTGTCCACCAGAACCCAGAGCGTTGTGAAATTGGAGTCCTCAAGGACGTACCTGATTATCAATGTTTACATGGACCGACTGCTCTGACCTAAACAACCCAGTAACTGGGTAACACGAACCCCTTGATAAGAAGACTGATGCGAACTTCGATGGATATAATTTCTCGAAAGACGTTGGCGCGTATACGTAAGTCTTCTATGCATTCCTAAACCAACCAGCCTAACGGAACTCACTACCTGCGTCTGTGTTTCCGAACGCATTCAACCCGAATCTCTTCAAAGTTAGAGTGAAGGCTTCTTCTGGGTAAGCTCACTCCATCGTCGACTATATCTCTGTAACCTCTGACCTAGACTAGAGTCAAGAGCAAACCCGTCACAAATAAAAAAAATAAAAAAAACATTGATCCGATTGTGGTGAAATTTTGTTAGGTAATTCTGCTGCCGTGCACAGCGAGGCTCGGGGGAGACCTCTAAGTCTCCCCAGGGACGTGCCCTAACAAGCGTTGCACAGAGGGGGTACCAGAGTGGTCTTTTAAGCGGTAACGGGGCCCCTTCCAAGTGCAGATGGTGACCAGCCTTTTGAAGATTTCGACCAGTAAAAAAAAAGTGTTAGTTTTGCGTAAGTCCGCGAAGGTTCCTAGCCCAAAAAATCTTTACTACTAGCTATTGCCCGCGGCTTCGCTCCCGTGGACCACCCCACAGGACACATATTCGGGATTAAAAAAAACTTTTTTACAAAAAAATACTACCGCCTTCCAAATAAGAAAACTACAAAGTGAAAAATAACTTTATTTTTGGAAGTCGGTGTCTTTCGTAGATACCATTTTTTTGCGTTAAGGACACCGACTTCCAAAAATAAAGTTATTTTTCACTTTGTAGTTTTCTTATTTGGAAGTCGGTAGTATTTTTTTGTAAAAAAGTTTTTTTATTTTTCACTTTTTAGTTGTACCTACCCAACCTAATAGGCGAGTTGTTTAGTAAGTTTCTTATAACGCCAGAATAGGTTACCCGAATGAAACTTGAACAAAACCGATCAAATGAGAGATCTGCTTACCCCTTAAGAGCGTACTGGCGTGATGTTATGTAATGAAATGGTATAAACAACAAACAGACATGCAATTGCAGCAGTCCCTAAAGATTTGCCGTTATTTATTGAAGAGTTCTGTTGTATATCTTCGAAGTTCTTCATCAGATCTTCACCAAATTAAAATGGGACCAATTTCGAAACATACTCTTTCAAACAAAAAAAAAGAATTTTCAAAATCGGTTCACAATTGACGGAGATATCGGTGAACATACACAAAAAAAAAAAAAAAAACATACAAGAAGTCGAACATAGAACCTCCTCCTTTTTCGAAAGTCGGTTAAAAAATAGCCTATGTCACTCAAGAATAATGTAGCTTTCTATTGGTGAAAGAATTTTTCAAATCGGTCCAGTAGTTTCGGAGCCTATTCGGTACAAACAAACAAAAACTTCTTTCCTTTTTATAAAATTAGTATAGAAGAGCCGTTTCTCGAGGCTAAATTATCGCAAAATTAATGTGACAAATTGCCAAGCACGCGTTATCCTTTTTTGTGTACATCAGAATCGCGGGTGTACTTTTCAGATTTGCCTAAATTTGTTGCAGTTATTTGGTACCTTCTGTGTACCTTAACGTACCTCTCCTGAAAATCTGTGTACCTACACCCGTAAAATGATATTTTAAAAATTAGGTACACCCGCCATCCTGATGTCAGAACCGCGGGTGTACTGCTAACCAGTATATGTAGCTAAGTGCGCTGTATAAGTAAATTTGGTACCTCTTGTGTACCTGCAGAAACACGTATTTAATAAACAACATACTGTAAGGTTGCTGCGAAAAGTAAAAAACCGATTTTCTTTCCTTGACGTTGTTACTATTTTATAATACTGCCTCATGATTATAATCTCCTGGTACTTAAGTTAGTCTTAACTGGTAATGATGCCACCCTCGCAAATATTACTACTTCGTCATGATTACTTCGTCAAGGTTATTTTTAACCGACTTCCCAAAAAGGATCTCCTTTTTGGGCAATCGGTTAAAAATAACAATCTTCAGTATTAAAAACAAGTTAAATATTAAAAAAAAAACCTATTAGAAAAACAAACAAAATTTTGCCTATTTTTGAACATTGTTGAATTGAACATTAGATGTTGAACATTAAAAGCATTTATACCCAAACTACCAGGAGGCCAGAATCATGACGTCACAGTAACAACGTCAAAGAAAGAAAATCGGTTTTTTACTTTTCGCAGCAACCTTACAGTATTTTGTTTATTAAATACGTGTTTCTGCAGGTACACAAGAGGTACCAAATTTACTTATACAGCGCACTTAGCTACATATACTGGTTAGCAGTACACCCGCGGTTCTGACATCAGGATGGCGGGTGTACCTAGTTTTTAAAATATCATTTTACGGGTGTAGGTACACAGATTTTCAGGAGAGGTACGTTAAGGTACACAGAAGGTACCAAATAACTGCAATAAATTTAGGCAAATCTGAAAAGTACACCCGCGATTCTGATGTACACCCTTTTTTGATTTGTTGAATGAATTTTCAAAAGCCAAACACACCAGATAACCGGCGATTATTAGACGATTACGTTATCCCCAATAATCAAGTTTTGAGAAACCGGGCGAAACTTTTTCATTTTAAGTGGCATTGCAATCTAGTCAGGAATAAATCTTAATTTTTATTTGTCTCCGGTCAACGTACTAGCAAGGTCAAAAGGTAATAAAGTACAAGTTGTAATACTGGAATACTCTTAAAAATTGTTAACTTGCTTAATACTTACTTCCTAAGTATCATATACATGTTACCTACCAAGTGATTTATACGATATTTTTCATAATGCCCAATGTGATAGGCAATATTATTATGATAAAAACTACTGAAACAATTAAATTGACCGGGCTTTCTGAATAATGCCCATCACTTATCGGGCCGAGTAATGAAAAGATGTTTTTTTTTAAATTATTTTAATGTTGACATTGGTTTTAATATTTCTCATTCCTTTAAAACATATTTTTTTAACACAAATTACTGTATTTATTTACTTAACGAGTTCTAAACAACAATACCCCACTACTCCACGGCCTTTTAGTTTTACGAGTTTGACGCAGGCTAAGTCACAGGCAACAACTAGTCTATCCATAAAAATATATTCAACTTTTCACTCAATAAAAATGAAGCTTGCTTGCGAAGGTTTGGACTAGCGCTTATTATGTACATTCGTTAAAATCATTTCTTTTTTTTCTTTCCAGATGTAGTATCGGGACCAGCGCAATCGTTACCACCATCGAAGATTATTCAACGTTACCATGGATTGCCAAATAACCCACGGTATGAAGCGGATAAAAATTCTTCAGCGCGGGAGAACCCAGGGTCCGCTTTCCTACACTTCCTCCTCCACATTGCCCGGTCTTCGGCATCCCTCGCAACTAGCCCACTGGCGCGCATGTCATCCTGCGCGACATCAAGCCAGCGTTTCTTGGGCCGTCCTCTGCTCCTGGTGCCAGATAGGGTCATGTCCAGACATTTGTTTCCCACGTAGCTTGCCGGTCGTCGTAAGACGTGGCCGTACCAGCGGAGGCGACTTTCCTGCAGCTTGTCAGCAATGTCACGGACATGGAGGCTGCCGCGGATGTATGTATTCCGTACACGGTCTTTCCGCGTGACGCCACACATACACCGCAGCATGTTCATCTCCGTGACATGCAACACCTGTCGGTGTCGCTCCAGCACCGGCCACGCCTCACTGCCGTACGTAAGGACAGGCCTTATGATGGTCTTATAGACCTGTCCCTTCAGCTTGACCGGCATTTTGGGGTCACAAATGACACCCGTCACCTCGCGCCATTTCGCCCAAGCCGCTGATACACGGGCCTTGATGTCGCGATCGATGTCCCCGGACGCATCAAGCACAGATCCGAGGTACCTGAAGTTGTCCATGCGCTCGACGGTGTCGTCGCCTATACGGAGAGACGTCAGATCTGTGCTGTTGCAGGCCATATACTCCGTCTTCGCCACGTTTAGCTTCAGCCCGCCGTTCTCAAGCGCCTCCCTCCATGCGAGCACGCGTCTTGTGAGCCGTCCTTTGTCCCCATCTACCAGTGCGATATAATCAGCGTACATAAGCAGCCAAGGCTGCGGTAGTTTCTGTACGCTGGCTGACAGTTCGTCTAATATAACACTGAAGAGATAGGGGCTCAAGACGGAGCCCTGATGCACACCTACGGTTATGGGGAAAGGGGTGGTATCACCAACAGCGGTCCTGACTATTGAATCGGAGTTGCGGTACATGTCACGTACGGTTTCCACGTAGGTCTCTGGTACCAACTTCGACCGCAACGCCCACCAGATCATCTCCCTGGGAACACAGTCAAAGGCCTTCTGCAGGTCTAGGCATAGAAAATGCAGAGGCATATTCTTTTCCCTGTGCTTCTCCATGAGGATCCTTAGGGCGAATATAGGGTCCATGGTACCGCGTCCTGGTTGGAAACCGTACTGGGAGTCCGACACTGTACACTCCTGTCGGATCCTGGTGTCAATAATGCGCTCGAAGAGCTTCATGGTGTGTGACATCACCTTTATACCGCGGTAATTACCGCAATCCTGAACGGACCCTTTACCCTTGTGGAGCGGCGTTATTATACTGAGCCGCCACTGATCGGGCATTATTCGGTCGCTCAGGATTCTATTGTAAAGGTTAGTAAGAATGCACACACCACGAGCCCCCAGCGCTTTCCACGCTTCAATTGGCACCTCGTCCGGTCCGACAGCTTTCCGATGATTTTTATCTTCTCGAGCATATTAAATAATAAAAAGCTTTTATTTCAAGCAACGCATTTAAGTATAACAGTATTTTTAATAAGTAAGAATCTAAAGTTTTTTCAAAGTTTTAGTTGTGCACTTGGATGCACCTACTGTTCTCATTTGCAAAGCTGTCTCTGCACCCAACCCAAGTTCGCCTTTGTACGAGTATACATATTAAGCTGGCATATGGTATTTGTATCTGTTTTTATATTTTGAGTACAATAAAGAATAATAAAAAACCGGCCAAATGCGAGTCGGACTCGCCCACGAAGGGCTCCGTACCATTATCGCAAAAAACTGGCCAAGTGCGAGTCGGACTCGCGCACGAAGGGTTCCGTACCATTATCGCAAAAAACGGCAAAAAAAACTCGTTTGTTGTATGGGAGCCCCACATAAATATTAATTTTATTCTGTTTTTAGTATTTGTTGTTATAGCGGCAATAGAAATACATCATCTGTGACAATTTCAACTGTCTAGCTATCACGGTTCATGAGATACAGCCTGGTGACAGACGGACATAATGGTACGGAACCCTTCGTGCGCGAGACCGACTCGCGCTTGGCCAGTATTTTTTTAAATGATGTCAAACCTGTAGATTTCTTAGACGTTTTAATATTCTACATGTACATTTGAATGTACATTTTTCTTTTTTGTCTAATTTGTCTTACTTGTACTTTTCGGCAATTAATTATAGAAAATAAAGTTGACCATGTGTTTCTTTACCATTAAATATTGCATAACACAATTTGGACGCCTTGATAAAACCAAAGGGCTTTGTGACTTTGTATAACATATTTTTTTGTATGTTCTCTTTCTATAAGTTAACCTATTTCATAATGGTCCCAGCCGGCAGGCAAAAATGTTTACATACATTTTCTAAGATTAATACATTTTCTAACAAATGTTAGAAAAATGTTTACTAATGTTTGTAAACATTTTAAAACAGCGGTGAGGGAGCACCATTACTGCCCAGAATTAAATCCTTATTTAGCGCCATATCTATCGAACGGTGTAGTAATTTGTTCAGCATTGATAAATGATAAATGATTTTATTTATGTAAGTTGGTTTGTACAAACACTTTTACATGTCGATCATATTTTTAAAACTAGATGAGGTCGGCGTTTCCTATCTGACTACTCTGAGAAGAAAGGCCGAAACAAACTCAGAGGTCACAGTCTCTTTTAAAGTCCAGACAAGAATCTTGGTTAGATCATGTGAAGACCATGTAGATTGATGTCTGAAATGGTCTTTTGAGGAAAGAACCAGCCATTTGTTTTTTATTCCAAAATTAACGGGTGCGATTCAAATTGATTTAAAAAAATAACAAATGATGCAGTTGCAGTTTTCATCAAAATCGGTTCCGGGACTCGTTCGAGTGTTTTTCGCTATGCCTCATAATTTCGAATTTGGCCATCTACAACCACTTGTAAAATACACCCTTGTATATTTATAAAAAGCGAAACTAAGTAGGTAAAGTACAACTACTTTCTTAATGTCCCTCGGCAACCATCTCATTTCCGAATACAAACGAATGCTAATTTCCATGGCCATCAATTATTAGATTTATCGTTTATCATCATCATCATATGAGCCGAAAGACGTCTACTGTTGGACATAGGCCTCCCCCAAGCGTCGCCACATTGACCGGTCCCGTTAATAACATATTATCGTGTATGTGACGTGTAATTTGAATTCAGAACTAAGTAATTTATTGTTGTTTTGTTTTTCGCGTGAAATATATAGAGCTGTAATAAATTGTAGTTCTAAAAACTAAAAAACACGCTTTAATGGTAAATTGAACTAAAAAGTCGCTAATCCTGAAGATCTTAGTAAGGCAAAACAAACAACAAACACACAAAAAAACTATTTAAACGCGCCCGGTAGAATCAACTTTCTTTATTTGTAATTTTTAATTTTTGTTTGACTTACAAAAGTCCCGCTTATTAGCCTAGTTGAATAAACATATTTGACTTTGACTAAATTATTGCATTGTCATCGGTCCTTGATAAGTGTGCAAAGTTTTAAATCAATCCCACGTTTTGAAGGGGGTGAAAATCACGTTCAAAGATTCCGTTAAATTGATATATAGATACATACCAAGCTAATAAAAGCGTGTTAAAAATAGCAGCTCACTACCCATTTTTAAAATAAATGTACATTATGTTAAAAGTGTATTAACAACTCTATATACTTCCAAGTTGATTGAGAGCGTCCGGTCTGCAACAAATGCAAAAGGACAACTGATAGAAATTTATGATGATTATGCGCACCCAAGCGCCCGGGCCAACCGCACCCCCAGTTGCTGGTATTCCGGCTCGCATCACGCTCGCAAGAACTCGAAGTTTGCCGAGGGACATTAAAAAAATGATTGTACTGTACACGTGCTTACGTTAGCCGGGAGCAGCATTCGAGCAGTGTACCTATTTAGGAAATGCCGGAACAACTGTCATAAAGACTGTCATCGCCATTTTAGCGACGCCAGCTTACAGCCGATAAAATATTGCCGCATCGTTTTTTATAGGAGCTTATCACAGAGACTTACACAGGGACTAGAGACGCCATTCCTAAAAACATGCGTGCCCGCCCAATGCAAACCAACTAAACTTTTATAGCGACATCTATGACGTCAAATAGGAATCACAAAATCCTGCATCGCGCAAGCAGTTTTCGGCGTGATTTAAACATGTACCGGTTGTACAACGACAACAGGGGGGTCGAGATCGAATAAGGGACAGATGTATCTGACTTGTATACATCTGTCACTTACTCGATATCAAACACCCCCCCAGATGTTTATGGCTTAAAAAAGTGATAATTATGGTTGTTTTAGCGAATGTGAGTACCAACACAAACCCATCCAGGTTTAATGGTACAAGAATTATTGTAAAACTACTCAAAATTGTATTTATCGGACAGTTGCCCGGACGAGACACAACACCCGTCTGGTCGGAGTTTCCTCCCTTATCAATGGAGGTTACGGGATTTTACACCCTGTTCTGCACACCTCCTTAAGTTCCTCCTCTTTCTTAAATTCTAGAACATAACTCCCACTTACTTGTCACTATTCGGCGCTGCCAGCAGTTCTGTGGCCCTGGTGATGAACACCTGGACCAGGGAGCCGAGGTTGCCGGTCTGTGGGTTGTTCTGGAGAAACTTCTGGAGCAGGGACTCCGTGCTGCCATCGAACATTAGCTGTTCCTCTCTGGAATTTCAGAAAGAGACTCTTTAAGAAAAGATTAAGAAGATAGAAATTAACAAGATTGTTTGCGCCAGGTATGTTATATATACTATTAAAAAACGGCCATGCGTGTGTCGGACTTCGCACATTTACGGTTCCGTACCAATCCCAAAATTAAGTTGGATGTAATACGAAAAAAAAACCGGCCAAGTGCGAGTCGGACTCGCGCATCGAGGGTTCCGTACAAACCTCAGCTTAAAGGTATTATAGACCTGAGTATTTGATATGAATTTCAATTTAATACCTCTACGCGTTCATGAGGAAAGGGGTAGTAAGTTTAAAATTATTAAAAATATTTTATTATATGATGTTACTACAAAATTACGGTTTTCGCACTTTTTCCTTTATCTGTGCTATAAGACGTTGCTTCGTACCAAATTTCAAGATTCTGAGTTCACGGGAAGTACCCTGTAGGTTTTGATTCCCTTGCGAGTGTCGAAAATATGCGGCAATTTGCGTCATAAACGGCTGTATCTTTTTATTGCGTTAAATGATAAAATGTTGGCTTAGAATTTTGAATTTTTACAGCTTTAAGGGACAGTGGACCTGAGTATTTGATATAAATTTCAGCTTGAAATTAAAATAAAATATATTAAGGGGGGCTCCCATACCACAAACGTGATTTTTTTGACGTTTTTTGCGATAATGGTACGGAACCCTTCGTGCGCGAGTCCGACTCGCACATGGCCAGTTTTTTATGTTGTGAAATGTCGTGTATATGAATGTTAAAATGTGTGAGAGCGAGTATAAAGTGTAGATCGGCTTTTGAGGCAGGGGATAGTAAATAACATTATTTGAGAACAGTTAACAGATTCTCCGTTTTTGGTAATTTATATTATACTAGCTGACCCCCGCGGCTTCGCTCCCGTCAACTGGCTACCTACCTATCTACCTAGCCTACCCTACCTACCCTAACCTACCTACCCTACCTACCCTACCCTACCTACCCTACCCTACCCTACCTACCCTACCGGTAGGGTACCCTTACTACTATATGAATGTAACCTGTAAACTTTTGTATCTACCGGCGGCGGCGATCTAACTAAAATTTAGAACATAAAAGCTGCTATTGTGAGTCAATCTTAAAAGATAGACATAATTATGCTGTCGCGGACTTTTTTTTAGAACTTTTAAAGAAGAACAATTCCATCATACATTATATTTGCGTAACTTAAACCGTTTACGCAGCGCACGCAACAAAAGCTCTCAAAAAGGAATATTTTTGCCCATTTTTGCAACATTTTTCAATTATGCTCGGCTCCTATTGGTTGTAGCGTGATGTTATATAGCCTATAACCTTCCTCGATAAATGGACTATCCAACACAAAAAGAATTTTTCAATTCCAACCAGTAGTTCCTGAGATTAGCGCGTTCAAACAAACAAACAAACTCTTCAGCTTTATAATATTAGTATTTAGTATAGTAAGTAAGTAAGTAAGTAAGTAAGTAAGTAAGTAAATATTTATTTCTCAGTATATGGTACATTAAGATCTTACATTTAAAATTGTTTCACACATACTACCATTGCTGGTGTAGAAATATTAAATTATAAGCTAGGTACATGCAAATCAAAACTAGTAACATTTTATGATTATTATATAAATTTAAGAAATATTGCAGTATAATGTCGAAATATAAATCATAATGTCACAAAAAAAAAAAAAAAAAAAACTTGTAATGTCAAACAAATTAATCAAAAATGTCAAAAAAAAAAAAAAAAATTAAATTATTCATCATGCCAAAATATAAATCGTAACGTCAAAAATAATAACAAAATACAAAAAAAAAGAAATCATTTGCAAAGTACTAATTACAATATTAAATAAATATTATTTATTTCTCCACAAAAATTGTACAATCAAAACGTATGATTTAAAAATTCATTGACGGAATAAAAACACATGTCTAAGAGCCAAGCAAACATTTTACATTTAAATTTATTAATTGGTAGCATTCTCAGGGCAGGTGGTAATTTATTATAAATTTTAATTGTCATGCAACTGGCATTTCTACTGTACAACTGCAATCTCTGAGCAGGCACTTGTAATTTTCCGGCATGTTTTTTGTTCAGTCTTTCGGAGACTTGTTCATTCAATGGAAATAAATAATGGTTTTTTTTTACAAATAGACAAACTTCAAAAATATACAGACATGGGAGTGGGAGAATTTTTAAATCCTTAAATAATGGCCTGCAATGGTCCAAATAATCTGCTCCACTCATGGCTCTGATACATTTCTTTTGTACTAAGAATGCTCTTTCCACATCCACTGAATTACCCCATATGACAAGGCCATAACGCAATACCGATGCAACATACCCATGATAAGCGTTTAGGACTGTTCCTCTACTGGACACGAGTTTTAACTTACGAAGAGCATACACAAACTTATCAAGCTTACTGCATACTCTTTCTACATGTTCCTTCCAGTTCAATTTGTTGTCGATTACTATACCTAAAAATAAAGCTGATGGCTCCGGTTGCAGAATTGCATTATTATGTCTAATTACTGTTGGTATTACTGACAAGTTACATGTTTGAAAATTAACTATTTTGGTTTTTTCAATATTAACATGAAGATTATTGTACCCCAGCCATTTTATCACATTAATTAATTCATTATTAGTATCGATTTCTATGTCAGTTTTGTTGGAACATTTTATAGTCAAAGTAGTATCGTCAGCAAATTGGATACATTCATATTTTAAACATTTTTTGAGGTCATTAATATATAATATAAATAGTGGCGGACCCAGTACACTTCCCTGCGGCACGCCAGAACCATTAGTCTTTAGTTCCGAGCAATATGTCGTCCTAGTATCATTTTCTATTCTAGAGATAACAGTTCTCTGTTGGCGATTAGATAAGTAACTTTTAAGCCAATCATGCGCTTTGCCTCTTATGCCATATTTCTCAAGCTTGCAGAGTAGTCGTTCGTGTGATACAAAATCAAATGCTTTGCTCATATCCAAGAATACCGATAAAGTAGACATTTTTTTATTAAGAGCTTCGGTAATTAGTTTTACTAAAGAAAAACAGGCTAGAGTAGTTGAACTGTTTTTCCTAAAACCAAACTGGCTCTCCACAATTAAATTGTATTTAGTTACAAAGCTATTTATTTTCTCATGCATTGCTTTTTCAAAAATTTTAGCGAATATTGGGATGAGTGTAATGGGCCTATAATTTCCCATATCAGTACATTTGCCCTTTTTGAATAGTGGTTTAATTATAGACTCTTTTAGTCTAGATGGGAAAACACCTTCTTCAAAAGAGAGATTTATTAGGTAGCTAAGTGGGGATGCTATAATTTTCGCACATAATTGAATAATTTTAGTGGTTACTTCATCATATCCAGTAGAATTTGTATTATTTAATGAATTAATTATTTTAATAACGTCAATTTCATTCAATGGAGTCAGAAATAAAGTATTTATATTATTGTCAATATTAATGTTGTTTATGTCATGATAATTATTGTTGGTTTTTTGTGTCAGATCAATGAAATAATTATTAAATTGGTTACATATGTCATTAGGATTATTAATTTTTTTATCAAGGATTATTAATTCATTTATGTTGTTACTATTATTAGGTTTGTTTAAACTATTTTTTATGATTGTCCATGTCGCTTTACATTTATTTTTTGAATTATTTAAAAAAATATTGTTGTTTATCTGTTGTGATTTTGATATGCATTTTTTTAAGATCTTAGTGTAATTATGATATTTTTTCTTGTGGTAACCTTTACTTATAGCATCATGTTGATATTCGTAATATAAAGCTCTCTTTTTAACGCATGATATTTTTAAACCCTTACTAAGCCATTTGTTTTTTATGGGTTTATTGCTCCTTTTAACGAGGATTTCGGGAAAACACAATTTATAGAAAAGCGTGAATAGGTCGTGAAATGTATTAAAAGCCTCATTGCAGTTTGTTACTTCGTAAATTTCAGTAAAACTTAAGGCTGCTAAGCAATTTACAAATTTTGTTTTGTTGTCCTTATTATAATCCCTCTTTTTATCATACCAGAACTTTATAGGTTTTGATTTATTATTCATCTCTTGAAGGTAAAAAGTTAACGATTGGCCGGTATCGTGATCGGAGAGAGCTAAATTATGTGTACTGCATTTATAGATTATTATTATAAAATTATAATTATAATAATATTAGTATAGATAAACTCACATTCGCATTTCTTTTATAACTACTATGAATGTTTGCAATACAGGCTATTGGTGATTTTTTTTTTATTTAATTTCCGACTTTCACATGGCCGAAGCCGCCGGCAGAAGTTAGTAGGTACTTTACAAATTGAGGAAATTCAACCGTTAATTTCCGACAAATAAATACCTACCTACAATCATTAAACTTTATCATATGTCACATCAATCATTTTAACTTCGAAAACTATTAAATTTTAATTGATAACAACTAATAATACGTGTTTAGTTAAGTGCAATTTCAAATTAAGATTTTGTTTGATAACTTTGTACATAATATACGTTATAGTTACACCGGCAGCCTAACTGCGCAAGTGAATTCGGCAAGGCGAAGGATTTAAAGAAAGAAAGAAAGAAAAGAAATAAAACTAATTTATTTCGCACACACAGATACACACAATTTTTAACAAATAATTTTTAAAAAATTACATACATAGTGTGCCCCGCGGCTGCTCCAAAAAGGTCCAGTTCAGCAAAATGCCAGACAACTGGGACTACTAGGAGTTGCCTGACGCTGATTGATTTTGATTTGATCCCATCAATCGAGCAATGCGAAATGAAAGACGCGTTGTGACTTTTCGTCTATGTGATAGGTTGATTGATGGCGTCAAACCGTTTGCCTTGCCGTGCGCAATTAAGCCGCTGGACTTATATAGTTAATGTAAGTCTATCAGAGATCTGTAGGGTTCCCAGAGGCGGCTTAATTAACTCTGACACCAGAGGTGGCCCATCCACAGTCCACACACGAAAAAGAAAGAGCCCTTAAAAAAAATACAATTGTAATGACAGTCTTCAAAAAAATTGTAGCATTCGGCCAATCTATCAATCAATCCGTTTAGGCTTTTTAGGGTAAAAACAGGACCCTATTACTAAGACTCCACGATCCGTCTGTCTGTCCGTCTGTCACCAGGCTGTATCTCATGAACCGTGATAGCTAGACAGTTGAAATTTTTACAGATGATGTATTTTTTTGCCGCTATAACAACAAATATTAAAAACCGGCCAAGTGCGAGTCGGACTCGCGCCCGAAGGGTTCCGTACCATTATCGCAAAAAACGGCAAAAAAATCACGTTTGTTGTATGGGAGCCCCACTTAAATATTAATTTTATTCTGTTTTTAGTATTTGTTGTTATAGCAACAGAAATACATCATCTGCGAAAATTTCAACTGTCTAGCTATCACGGTTCATGAGATATGGCCTGGTGACAGACGGACAGACAGACAGACAGACAGACAGACGGATCGCGGAGTCTTAGTAATAGGGTCCCGTTTTTACCCTTTGGGTACGGAACCCTAAAAATGAATAAAATGAATATTTAAGTGGGGGCTCCCATACAACAAACGTAATTTTTTTAACACTTCGTGCGCGAGTCCTAAAGTACTCCGAAACTTCGGAGTGAACCATACTCCGTAATGATAAAAATTTTCGAACGGGTAAAAACACAGTAGAACGGGAGTAGGTAAAACTGTCAAATTGTGTTGTCATTCATTAGTAGTTCGGACCCTGAACGAATGATGCGTCCGTATGTGGTATGGAGCAGGAAACGCCCGTAACGAAGGCCAAAACTACTGACTTATTGCTTAAGGAGTAGACCCCCTGGAACGGCTACTCTTTTGACGTCGTCGTCCCAACGTTCCACTTGT
Source organism: Orthosia incerta (assembly GCA_948252205.1). Classification (NCBI taxonomy): domain Eukaryota; kingdom Metazoa; phylum Arthropoda; class Insecta; order Lepidoptera; family Noctuidae; genus Orthosia; species Orthosia incerta. The sequence goes on from OX411765.1 coordinate 16,895,022, forward strand.
CGTTATTTGATCTAAAAAAGGAGCTGGATGCCATTGGCTACCTTTTATTCCGAAAAACCCAACGAAGCCGCGGGAAAAACTAGTCTACTCTACTCTCAAATAGATTTATTTTATACTAACAGTTTACTGAAGGGCCAGGAAGCTAAACAGGAAACAAGCTAATCTTTTAATAGTTCAAAAAGATTCGTTATTTAATTTTTTTATGTTTTATCAGCATCACAAGCATGTTGTTGATAAAAACGGGTATTCACACTTAGATTAAATACTCCTTTTTGCTTTTGCTTAAATTCCTTTTTGCTTCGCCGTAGTCGGGTAATTAATAATTCATTTATTATTTTAAAAAGTATAGCAGTAACATGCGAACTACAAAGGAAGCGTTTGAAAATTCGGAACAGTTTCCATAAGCCGACAAAAATAATGAACGCCAACAGTTCTAGGGAAGCATGCAAGAAACTGTGACTCTTCAAATATCCCCTTCCTACTGCCTTTGATGGGCTTGTAGAAAAGCTCCTAGCAGGACATAAACTGCCATGGCCCACCTGGAAATCTCTAAACTGGCTATGAAACATAATAGGCCCATGCATGGCCTGGTCAGATGGAGGGACTCCGATCAGCCACAGTGGCATTGTGGAACCACTCGACAAACTATGCCCCATCCCTGTCTTGCTCATTATGCAAAAACACCTGCACTATGGGAGACCTTTGCAAGGCCACCAATAAGGCTATTGTCTTGGCTGAGTATTTAAAAATGATCAACGGTACTTACGCACTAGCCGGAGGATTAATATTGAATGCAAGCAGCTGATTCCAGAAAGGATCATTGGGACAGATGACTTCGGACGAACAGAACCGCATCAGCAGCTCATTGGAAGACAACTCCGAGTATCTGCTCACTGCTACACCCATGTTAATCTGGAAAATACATGGTACAGACATTAGTATTGGGAAGAAACATTGATTAGCATTCCAGAAATTAACTGTCTTGTTAGTCTTGCGGTCGTAAGTGCGACTGCTCAGCAGGAAGTTCCAGGTTCGACTGCCACGTTTCCAGGACAAAAAGTGATATTATAGGCCTGAGTCTGAAGCACGTTAAGCCGTTGGTCCTACATCTAATCCCTTTCCGGTCGTGACAGATTGCTGTACCATCAGACTATGAGACTGTGGGAACAGAGAGTGCATAGACCAAGTGTTGCCACATCAACAGGTCCTATGCATCTCGTAAGTTCTTTCCTTAATTATTCTCAATCCCTACAACCATTCACAAGGATTCAGGTATCTAGATGTATTTATTACATCATCCTTATTGTAAGAAAATACAAAAATCTGTAAAACAGTTATTAAGTTTTCCAATAATAAAATTTTCACTAGCAGGGTCATGTTTTGAAACTTTTCAGTGAAATATGCTGAAAATTTAACAAAAAATAGGTAATTCTCAAAAGCCTTGTTCTGCCTAGTTAATAAGATCAGAGATTAAAATATAGACAAAAACTGGCCAAGTTCGAGTTGGACTCGCGCACGCAGGGTTCTGTACCATTATCGCAAAAAAACGGCAAAAGTCTTGTTTGTTGTATGGGAAACCCTCTTAAATATTTATTTTAGTCTGTTATAGTGGCAACAGAAATACATCATCTGTGAAAATTTAAACTGCCAAGCTGTCATGGTTCATGAGATACAACCTGGTGACAGACAGACAGACGGACCAGGCTTCCAATAGCCAGAATAAATAACCTATAGCCATAGCTTAATAAACTAGACTACTACTCTAGTATGATTCTAACTAGGTATAAATGTTATACAGTTGAACAAACAAACAACAAGTTCTCCAGTCATTCACAATCACTTGACATTCATTTACCATATCTATGAAAAGTAGAATAAAAAACAAGTATTATCATAACTACGACCTAAAGGAAATAAGAGAACATTATGCTATTTAAAATTAATTCCAGAATAACATATCGAAATTTAAAGAGGTATTGAACTAACAAACTGCATGATGATATTAACTATTTATGTGTATAGTGTGTATTGACTTTGAAAGATTTGATAACTCGTTCACGAAAAACTAGTGATTTTTCCGCTTTATTGTATCACAGCAACCAAGAAAATATAAATACGATACCAATACATATGATTTCTACCAATGACAAGCTAACACGGAAATTTACAATAAAATGTGTTTTATTACAAGTATAATCGCAATTTAAACGTATAATGTGAAAGGCCAAACATGTTAATAATTAATTAAACCATAATACAACACAATAAACAGAGCCATCAACAAAATTTGTTATAATCTAAAACTGATTACTGCTTATGATAATATTTACTAAATTGTCGATTAAAAAGTCAAATCTATTGCAATATCACGGTATTAAATGAGTATATTATGCTTACCTATTATTTTAGCAAGTTGTGGATAAAAATTAACATTCAACGGCGTCCAAATTAATATTTTAAACCACAATTTGTTTTCAGTAGCCACGAAATCATTGCCGACTTGTCAAATATTTGACGTTTACTTTTGCGACAGAAGATGACAATTGAAATTTTGACGCGTTCAATTTCGAATGAAAATATAAAGGTGGAAACACATTATCAACACCCGATCCGACGCCACGCGACGCCACCCGACGCCTTCTGACGCGAACCGTGCACATATACATCACCCCACGTGATGCTACAACACGCTTCGCTAGTATAGGGTTGCCATCTATCCAACATTCCCCGGATTTGTGCTTGTTTAGATGGCGGGTGGGCGGGGTTTTATTTGTAGTCCGGGTCTTCAAATCACCAACAGCAATCAAAGTCAAAGTCAAAGTCAAAGCACTTTATTTCAAGTAGGCCAGTTACAGGCACTTTTGAATTGTCAAAAGACAAAAAAAATATTACAAAATTATGGTGCTACAGTCCCAGTCACAAGACATAATAACTGTGAAAGTACCGTAGATGCCCATTCCAAGGCGTAGATCTCTATGGAGAAGAACGGGCAAGAAACTCCATGGACACTCTTTTTTCAATTAGGTAATTATTACAAATCATTTGTTACATCATTCATGTTGAGATTACACATTATGCGAGAACGATGTAGCAAGTTAAAAGTGTCCATAGTAAATATAAAAAGACAATTCAGAAATAAAATTAGAATCAATTAAAATAAACCATGGCAGCTAAGAGATGACCAGTCCCAACCGACAGCGCCCGTTCACGAACATGACACATGTATCAGCACCATTCAGCTCAACCATTTTGAAGGGAGCTAAATGATCCGACACACGCGCCACCATCGGCGAGACATTTGAGTGGGCATGACATACTCTCAACCACCGGAGTCATTCAAGTCAATAGAAGACGTAGGTATCTAGACAATGATAGCTCTGAAGTACATGGTACTCACACAATGCTGGCTATGCTGCTATATAATACTAGAAAGATTAACTCTATATAATGCAAAGTTAGTAGCAATCTTCATCAGCTCCGACAATAACAGTAAACGATACCTACGACAGTCTTCCCAAAAAATAAAATTTAAAAAATACACATAAAAACGAAATTAAAAAATAATAATATTTAACCTGACAGCAAGCTAATTTTGGTAAAAGAACACGAACATTGTCTTGAGTTCAACACAGCGACCAACTATGCTTATCATCTAAATAATCATTAATAGAATAGTATGCCTTAGAACAGAGATTAGCTTTTACTTTTGCTTTAAATGCGTTAAATGGCAAATCTAGAAAAGAAGACGGTAACTTGTTGTAAAAAGTTATACCAACCCCAACGAATGAACTATGCACCTTATGAAGTCGATGAAAGGGAGCTCGTAATTTGTCCTTATTTCTGGTGTTAAAGTTGTGAATATCACTATTGTTACTGTACAAATGAATGTTCTGCCTAATATATAAAATGTTGGCGAATATGTACTGTGAAGCCGCTGTGAGAATACCAATCTCTTTAAAAAAATCTCTTAGAGAAACACGCGCACCTAATTGGTAAATGGCACGAACAGCTCGTTTTTGAAGCACAAATATATTTTCAATATCAGCGGCTCTGCCGCAATTGCAATTTTTCAGCGACGTCTCCGTCAATTGTTGACCGATTTTGAAAATTATTTTTTGCTTGGAAGGTTATGTACCCGAATTGGTCCCGTTTAAATTTGATGATGATCTGATGAAGAAATTCGGAGGTATTCAACGGAACTCTTCAAAATATTACAGCAAATGACCCGGAAGTGCATGTCTATTTCTTGTACACTAGCTTCTGCCAGCGGCTTCGCCCATGTCAAAATTGCTTTATCACCCAAGGGAACATTATACCGGGATAAAAAGTAGCCTGTGTGCTATTCCTGGCTATTATCTGTCAGCAAAATTTAGCACAAACAACAAATGTCAGCACGGTATTGGCCTGAAATTATATCATATAAATCATGAGTACCGTTTTACTAATTCAATGAAATGAATTGTTCATCCGACATTTTAAATAAAAACATACAAAAAAATATCTTTACGCCAGGAATGCTCTCGACTGACTGACGCGTGGCATCGGGTGGTAACTAGGAACACACTGTGAGCGATGCTTCGGGTGTTGTCGGGAGGCGTGTTTGCCCCCTCTCCCAGCAACACGCTGATCCAAACTGACTTCGCGTTACTGAAACGCCATGTGACGACACGCATTCACACGTGGTATCACGCAGTCGGTTTGGATCAGCATGTTGCCGGGAGAGGGGGCACACACGCCACCCGACGCATCGCACACAGTGTGTTCCTAGTTAACACCCGATGCCACGCGTCAGTCAGTCGAGAGCATTCCTGGCGTAAAGATATTTTTTGTATGTTTTTATTTAAAATGTCGGATGAACAATTCATCGAGTTAGTAAAACGGTACTGAATATTATATGATAATATGATTTCAGGCCAATACCGTGATCATAGTATTAGAAATAATACTAGAAACAAAGCTATGATATGATCAGTGGTGCCAACTTAGGGTAATTTACCCTAATTTAGAGTAAAGTTTAATCAGCAGGGTCATTTTTAGGGTACAAACTCGACGAGGATAATTTTTATGTTTATGCTATAATAGAAATCATTAACTTATTTGAGTCAAATTTTTTATTGGAAGTCGGTTGTATTTTTTACCCGACGGCCCATCAGCATGGTCATTTTTAGGGTGCAAACTCGGTGAAGGTAATTTTTATGTTTATGCTATAATAGAAATCATTAACTTATTTGAGTCAAATTTTTAATTGGAAGTCGGTTGTATTTTTACCCGACGGCCGAAGGAGGGGAATGTGTTTATTGTAAAAAGTTTTAATTGTTTACTTTTTTGTGTGGCACATTACGGTACGGCACAGTTAGGGGTCAATTTCTATAGTGATCTTACTTCTTTGATGTATGTTTGTTACTCAATCACGCGAACAGTTAAACGGATCTAGATGAAATTTTGCTGACAGATAGATTATAGTCAGGAATAGCACACAGGCTACTTTTTATCCCGGTATAATGTTTCCTTGGGTGATAAAGCACTTTTGACATGGGCGAAGCCGCTGGCAGAAGCTAGTGTACAATAAATAGACATGCAATCCCGGGTGATTTGCTGTAATGTTTTGAAGAGTTCCGTTGAATATTTCCGAATTTCTTCATCAAATCTTCATCAAATTTAAATGGGACCAATTCGGGTACATAACCTTCCAAGCAAAAAATAATTTTCAAAATCGGTCAATAATTGACGGAGAAGTCGGTGAAAAATTGCTGTTGGTGATTTGAAGACCCGGACTACACATAAAACCCCGCCCGCCCGCCTTCTAAACTAGCACAAATTCGGTGAATGTCGGATAGATGGCAACCCTATACTAGCATATGTGCACGGTTCGCGTCGGCTGACGTCGGGTGGCGTCGCGTGGCGTCGGGTCGGGTGTTAATAGTGTGTTTCCACCTTTTTTTTATTGTATTTTATTGACCTGGTCACATGGACCTTTAAGTCATGTCTTATTTTATTTTCTTTTAAGTTTTAACATTCTTTAGAATACGGATGTAACAGATTCTAATGTTTGTTTTGGAGTATTTGGCAGCAAATTGTATTGAGTCAGCCTTCCCAGTAAGCTTAGCGGAGGTAGTCAATACTACAATAAAATTCTCCGCTCCACTATCCTGAGATCGCTTCTGTCAATGATTTCACATATTGTCCAGTTGCGTAGACAGTTGAGACACAAAACTACACCAATTTTATATCACAATATCCACTAGGAATCAATTTGCAAATAATATTAACAGCCGCTGAACTTCACTCGAAAAAATCCCGCCAAAAACTCTCTGTTTCCATCTTAAGTCAGTAATCCACAGAGTACTATTCTCAATCTATATATCTTAGTCGTAGTCTATAGTCTATGTATTTGTATTAGTCTTTGCATTCACTCACCTACCGATCCGACCATGTTTTCGAACTTTTTGCCGACTTGTGGAACATGTTATTGTTAAATTCATAATATTACTTTACTTTCTTATTAAATATGGAGCTCGATCAATACAAGGTGGACGTGGTCCACTATATTAATCCCCATTTGATATGGGTATTGGTTCAAAAAGAGGTGGATAAAGAAGCAATTTTCTTTGAACAAATTGGAATTTATGGGATTTTGCCCCAAAATGTAACTACAAATACGATGGGGGTAGTAGATTGTGTACTAAAGGCCGAGCACTGTGAGCAATGGATGCCGGCAGCTTCCGTTGCTATGGGGAGAAGCTTCGAAGAAGCTAAGGAAGTATGGTTTTCTCCTACCTACATCGCTAAAAAGTAAGTTGCTACTCTTCCTACTTTTTATGTATTGGTATAATAGCATTACAGCATAATATGACGAAGTTGGTGGTAAAATTGAATGCGATTTTCCGGTACGAGTCGTCTTAGGGCTCCAAAATTCTCCTCCATCTTAGTCGCCGCGCCTGTGGTAAAAACGTTTATTTGATATGTATGTTGTAGTCTACGGGTGCTGGAGTATGGTATGACCTGTACCTTTTAAAAGTACAGGTCTCCAGTACAGATATGACAGAATGGATTGGTTTAGTACCAATATCATCAAACAGAATGAAACATTTATTAGTTTCTGTTTGTAGGAGATTCATCCAAATATCAAAAACAAGTGTATTTTTAGGGTTCTGTACCCAAAGGGTAAAAATGGCACCCTATTACTAAGACTCCGCGATCTGTCTGTCTGTCTGTCCGTCTGACACCAGGCTGTATCTCATGAACCGTGATAGCTAGACAGTTGAAATTTTCACAGATGATGTATTTCTGTTGCCGCTATAACAACAAATACTAAAAACAGAATAAAATAAATATTTAAGTGGGGCTCCCATACAACAAACGTGATTTTTTTGCAGTTTTTTGTAATAATGGTACAGAAAGCTTTGTGCGCGTTGGCCTGTTTTTCTTATTTAACTTTTGATCTTTTTGAAATGAGTAGCACCGTTGTGCTCTTCTATCTCTTTAATTTATGTTCTTTTTCTATTAGGTTTGTTTCTGTGTATTTAATTAAATAAATCTATAGCGGGCCTCTCAACTGTCGAGATGCTTTCTGTCTAATTGTTTTACTATTATTTCGCTAATTACAACAGATGAAGGGAACAATAACCAGGGTTCATAAAATAATGCAATATCAGTACTTGAATGAAAAGTTATAATCTCAGCATAATTTCCTGGCACTTGCTTAGTTGTAAGGGATCAGAGGTTTACTGGATGCAAGAAGCAAAGTAATGGTTGATGTGTCACTGCTTGGGGAAGCCAAAGTCCTTGTTTTTACCCGGCTGCAAGGAAAGGGTTTTGTTTTATTTAATCTTTCTTGTGTTTAAGACGTGGATGCACCTGACACACAATGGCTTTTCTATTGTTTTGGTAATTACAGGCTCACAACCGGTTAATTAAGGCATACCAACATCATAATGATTTACTATTTCATTACAGAATTAACATTTACAAGATGGTTTTGTGCAAATAGGTCCGTTACAGGCACACACATAGTGTTAGTAAATACAACATTAATTTAAGTTAAATATTGAAATAATTTTGCTTTGCCTACATTCAGTTAAATTTAAATCACAATTTGAATTAAAATTAATGAATGTTTAAATTACAATTAAGAAACAATTAGATAACAAATAAAATACTATTGAGTCCCAAATCATTACAATCCAAAATAAATAATAACTAGCTGACCCCTGTGGCTTCCCTCCCGTCAACTAGCTACCTACCCTACCCTACCTACCTGCCCTACTAACCCTACCCACCTGCAATATTTTCTTATCCAAGAGCGAGCGAAGCGAGCTCGGGAGTTAGGGCACCCCGACACGGACAGTTTAGGTTCGAAGAGATGCGCCCGTCATCTCCTTCGTGTTAGTTTACTTTAGACCCTTCAGACAGAAATAGGAGCGCCGCGCAGCGGGACTCCGTCGATTTTGTTGCTTAAATAGTAATCGTAAAAACTTTAACCATGGATATGTCCATATGGGGTTTCGTGAGGTGGGGATGGTGCAGGGGGGTAGCCCCCCCTACGACCCTTCGCCTCCCTTCCTCCCCGCCACTTAAAACGATGGACATTTACTTAAATTTTTAGTCTAACCTGAAAAATTTAACCATAGATATCTTCATAACCATGGGGCTCGAGTGGTGGGGATCGTACAGGGGGTAACCAAACCTCCGCCCCTCCCCCCACCCTCCCCGCGCCATAAATCAGCGGCCCATAAAGGAAATTTTAACCCCCCATTTACTAATGGCTACGCATACATCATCTATCACTAACGATTATAGCCCCACACAACCCTATGTGAAAAAAATCTACTCGGGTTTCTTTATTTATTTATTTTATTCTTTACACACACAAAAGTACAGAGATGCTAGTACCCGACCGAACTTTCGGCTTCGGCCGTCTTCGGCCAAAATGGGTACAGGTTTTTGCTGAAGCTGAAGGTTTCTAGCAGGCGCCGAAATTGAAAGAACTGTTACGAATGCGCGAAAGCGCGTTGAAAGAGGTGGGCGGTAGGGGGTTATGCACTAACACTCCATTGCGCCGGCCAGACGAAGTCGCCAGAAATTAGCCACATTACAAATACATAAATTAAAGTTGTAAATTTAACTGATTTTCTTAGGGTTCTTCCACCTACGGCTTCGCCTTCGGCCGAAAGTATTGGCGATAGCCGATTAATCGACTTCGGCCAGAAATCGACCTTCGGATGCGTGCTAAATGCCTTTGAAATTTTCTATCATTTAACCTCTAACCCGCCAACAGTTCATATCCTATACAATGTATATCATCGGACCATAAGAGTGAGGGAACACAGTGCACCTATGTTTGCGTTGCGCAAACACTGCACAATAACACAGTAAAAATATACAAACAGTATGGCAACTACCTACAAACGCTCGAAACGGCACACTCACACAAACGTACGCACCGACGAGACCATGGCTGGCACTTCTGCACCTGCAATGCTGTCAGTAGTGTGAGCCGCTTCGGGTTCTCGTCGATGCGCATGTTTTTACGCTATGCTAGTCTTCACTGATTCGCAGTGGCCGAAATTGGTATTTAGTAGGTATACATATTCTTCATTGCCGGTGTGTCACATCTATTAGCCTCTGCGGTACCTACAAGCCTCGAGCAGGAACCACTAAAACCCTTCCTTTCCTTTCTTCTTTCTCGAAAATATTTTCCTTTTCTCTTTATTACCTTGCTTGTCTTTGACCAATATCTCACCTGATGGTAAGTGATGATGTGGTCATCGACGGATCACACTTGCCTAGAAAATAAACTATAAAATTCTTCTGCTCCACTTAACAACAACATCTCTTTTTACAGATCTTCCCTTTTTGACAACACTACCCACAAATATGGAGATTTAATAGTAGTTAAGAAGAATGGTGATAAAGTAAATCTGCTCGAGGAAATTGTCAACAGCGAATTTGCATATGAGGATGAATACTTATTCCACAGAAAGTTGATGGGCAACAACCTTAATACAAAACTTAACTACATAACAATGCATGAGGTTCTGAAAAATATTGAGGAGGCTTACAAAACTAGGGATATCCCAAAGACAACATGGCTAAATGTTTTAAAAAAGCAAACATCGATTTATCAGAATAGCAAACATTTAGAATCTTCCGTAATGTCTCAAAGACTAGCAGCTAGACACCAAGATGATGTGGATATCTTGCAGAAGAACAAACAGAATGTTTTGAAGATTTGTAAAGATGTTGATTGCCAAGATGATGTGGATATGTTGCTCAAGAACAAACAGAATGTTCTGAAGCTTTGTAAAGATGTTGATGAGGTCTCGGTGGGCAGAGCCTGTGGTGCAAGAAACATATTAACCTCCGACAAATCCAGTGGTGTTAGTTTGGCTTTAAAGAAGAAGTTGGAGTGGTTAGAATCTCAAAGTATAGTCAATAAAACAAAAGCCAGCAGACCAGGAGAAGCTATTTACGCCGAAAACCAACCTAACATGCATGCCAGCCATTCTGATTTGAAAACCGACGATGACACAGATGACCGCAATAATAATACGCAGTCTCTTAAACACAAGAATCATTTGGCTAGATATGGCAAAAATAATAATATCATAAAAGGTAAATATTGTATATTTTTCTAAGCTTTAATTAATCCAGTCTAGACAGTTGCTCCGTATCTGATACTCAGCTGCGTCAGGTCAGGTTAGATTGGACCTGACCTCAACATATTTGGGAAAACTCCTGAACATTATTTGATTCACAACTGCTACCCAATTTAAATTTTAGCCTGGTGATGGGATGACTTAGTTTTTAAATACATTTGTTTTTTGATGGTAAGTGGTCACTGCTGCCTATGGACATCTGCAATACCAGAGGCAGGATAGATGGACCCCTTTTCCGCACTTAGACTCCCATTTGGTCTGTTGTGCGTGCAGGCCTCCTCCCTGTGAGAGGGAATGGGCCGTAATCCGCCTCGCGGGCCCAGTGCGGGTTGGTGGATGTCGCATGTCTTTGAATTTTTGGTTCTAATACATGCCGGTTTCCTCACGATGTTTTCCTTCACCGTTTTGAGAGCAGTGGTGATGAAATAATTTGTACAAAGTAAAGCGCCTGCCTGTGTTCGAACCCACGACCTACAACTTCTAAGTCGCGGCCGTTACCACTGGGCCGCCACTGCTCTACCAGAGGCACTAGAGATGCATTTCCACACCAGACACAAGGCTGATTTGTCTCTTGTGTCTGTAATTAAACCGCCACCCACACAAATCAATCTGCTTGGGGTATTCTAACACAGTAGGTATACGTGTTTTGCGCACATTCATTTATTACTTCTTTTTTTGAGTTTAAAATTAATCTACATCATAAGGATCTGTGAGCCACAATATTATTTAATTATCATATAATTTTAGGTAAAAAACCGCGCGAGCCTGTCGACAAGAACACAAAACTAATCGCCTACGGTCCAGCGGGACTCTCAATTAACAAGTTCAGCGTAAAACTTATGCCAGCCAAAGAAGAAAAAAAAGAACCCACCATAGAAGAAAAAATAAACCCAGAGCCGGAACAAGAATTGGAAGTAAAGAAGAATCAAGATGTCTATGCAGACACAGATTCTGAGGTAAACTTAAAATTAACTAACTTACCGTTACTACAGCGGATAAGATCTATTAGTTCTGAGCAAAATAATGCCACTACTAATAAAATGAAAGCTAAAGGTGAAGTACTAAATGCTATAAAACTTAAAATTAAATATCTTGAGGAAAAACAGCGCAGGATAAATGACAGTCTTTCTTCAGTATCGGACAAGAATAGCTCCATATGTGACTTGGACTCTGATGATGACAGTGTAACCGGGTTAGAAGAAAAATTAGATTTACATAGGCTTAAAAAAGATGTTAACTTAGAACCTCAACCTGATACTTTTGACACAGATGTTAAAAGATATAACGTGAATCCATTCAAGAATGTAGATGGTACCATGTCTGTATTTGTTGATAAGCTGGTCACACCTGTACTAATGGTACATACGAAGAAAGACAATCGCATAGTACCAGTAAGCAATATGAGAGACATTCCATTTGGGAAAGATATTCATGTAGTATTAAGAAATATGGGTGTGCATGATCCGATGAGGCCTCAAACAGTTTCCTGGCCTACAATCCTCCGGGGCCATAGTGTCTTCCTTGTGGGTCCATACAATAGTGGTAAAACTATGGGGTATTTACCAGCAGTTTGCCGTTTAGTCTTAGATTTTAAAAACACTCCGGATAAGTTTGGTCTTAGTTGCATAATAGTTTGTGCAACGTCTAATTCTGTGGCCTCAGTTGAATATCAATGTAAAATGTTCTTGCACAGCGCAAAGATCTTCGCTTGCTACGTTGGCATGAGTGATTTGCATATTACAACGTCACTTTTGAATGGCTGCGATGTCTTAATCTGCACCCCTACCATGCTAGTTCGTTTGATCCATGAAAATTTTGCTCTTGACTTCAGAAGTCTAAACACATTTGTAGTTGATGACTGTGAACGTATCTCAATGATTTACCCCAATGAACTAAAGTTTTGCCTTCTGAAAGTTAAGGACATAGTAAAAAATCGCGTTCATAAAGAGTGGAAAGTTCAGTACGTAATAGTATCTAGAATATGGTGTGATTTCATGTCGTCTCTTGCTAGGAAAGCACCTGATTCTGTCATCTGTATCAGTGCTTTCCAGGAGTGTGTCCTGTATTCGAAGGCTGCAACTTCAGTCGAATTTGTAGCACAAGAGAACAAGTTGTCCTCGGTTAAGAACTTCTTGGAAGGCATTGATAAGTCCAAGAAGACTGTGATAGTCTGTAGGGCTGATGCCGAAGTAAAATTATTAGAAAAGGCTCTGAAGAAATTGAACTACGCTGTGTTCTCATGTGATAGTACAATGACTGTGCAAGAATTATACAACTTAGGTAAAACCCTGAAAGATTATGAAGAGCCTGTGTTGGGTCCAGTATTGGTGTGTTGTGACGGGAATTTGACCCATTTGAACGTCACTGACTCATTTTACTTAGTTCATTACTCCTTGCCGGATCTTTTCTCAACGTTCTGCAAACGATTCGCAGTACTAATTGATAACTATCGGTCGGTTTTCAAGGACGAGGAAAATAACATTAAAAATTTAATTTTATTCGACAATAATAACATTAAGCAACTGCCAAAGATCCTTCAGTTCATTAAAAGATGCACTCAGGATGTTCCACTGTTCTTAGATGAGATTAGCTCAAATGTTTTGACTGAAAAGTATTTGAAGAAAGCTCAGAACTTAGTGCCGGTATGTGAGAGACTTTTGACTCTAGGTAAATGCCCGGACTATTGGAATTGCATTGATAGACACGCTATATTTGAAAAGTTCGACTCTCCCAAGCCGTGGCTGCCGAAAGAAGGCGTGGTAACCTTCCGTATATTGCACTATCATTCAGCAGTACATTATTCAGCCAGGGTAATATCGTGTGCTGTTAAAAGCAATGTTACAAAATACCAGCATGCTTACAGTTCGCTATCTATTAAAATGGGAATGTATTACAGTAAAGAGGCAAACCGGAAACTTCACGGTGTTTCCAAAGTAGGAGACGTCTGCGCGGTCACTCTAATGCAAAGTCTATTCGTTCGCTGCCAAGTTGTAAAGGTACTGAGGTATGAGAAAAACCGACCTACTCTCTTACGTATAAAACTATTAGATGAAGAAAGATACGAGACAACACGCGATACAAGTCTATACTATTTGCCTGACGATTTAAAGAATATAGAAACACATGTAGTCACTGTAATTTTGTCTAAACTTATGCCCCAAGACAAAGATGTAACCTTCTCAAAGTTAGCTGAAAACCAGTTAAAACGCATCACTGATGAAAATGATGAGATTGACATGAGAGGTCAAATAACAATGGTCGTAGGGAATACTATATTCGTAGATACGTTAGAAGCTTGTCAGAATTTGTCTTCATTAGAAGAAGTAGTTGTTAAATGCGATTTTCGAAAAGAACTTTTAGACGGTTATGCAATACCTAACCCTGATCACATTGATAATATAAGAAAAGCCTGTGATTTTATTTTTGACATTCCAAAAGAAAAGGTAGAACGTGTTGAAGTTGCCAACCCTATCAAAGCATTACCTAAAGGTAGGTGGGCACATTTAGAAAGCGGAGAATTCTCTTCAGTATTCTTTATTCTCGCTGAAAATCCATCTCAATTCTTTGTAAGGCTCGTTAAGTTTGACACATGTCTGACTGCATTACTCAAAGATATAAAAAAACATGTGACGGAAAATCCAGAACCTATAGAAAACATAGACGTAGGAGACATTGTTTTAGCAGAGTTTCCTGACGATGTCACACTTGAAAGAGCTAGAATAGACAGTGACATTAAAAATAATAAGGTTAAATGTTTCTTTGTAGACCAAGGGGAATCAAGAGAAGTGTCTATAAAGAAAGTTTACCCTATAACGGAAAAATTCATTACTCAATTACCATTTCAAGCTATTGAATGTAGGTTAGTAGGTATACAGCCTTTCGGAGAGAATTGGACTGACTTCAGCACCAATTTCTTTGCTGACTCGTGTTTCAACTCAGTTGATAAAAATAAAGAGTTATTTACAAAATATTTCACTAAAGAAAAAGCAGAATTCACTGAAGGACACAAATATGGTGTAGTTTTAATCGATACATACTCAGAACAAGATATTAATATTAATCTGATGTTGGTGGATAAAAATTTGGCAGAAGAGAACGATGAGATAGAACTTTTAGATGACTTAGGATTCGAAAGAAAATCTGAAGATTCCTCAGATACTGATACAGATGATGAGCCTGGTCAGTCAGTAAGTAACATAGACAGATCATTTCTAGTGGATGATAAGAATAAACAGATACAGCATGTAAATAAGATGTCAAATAATTTAATAAGATCTGTGCCCTTGGTCGATTCAGATTGCAGTTTTGACGATTTCGAATTTGTTGATGATAATGGTTATCTAGGTTCCGTACCGATATCAGAGGTAGTTTCAATTAAAGAACTTCCTGATTCAGAGTGGAATGATAAAGTTATAGCTTCGTCTGTGGACAATTCTGTGCATCCATCAGACGTAGCTTCGTCTGTTCACAACTCAGGGCGTCCGTTAGACATAGCTTCGTCTATTGACAATTCTAAGCGTCCATCAGACGTGTCGAATTCAGTTAGCAAACCCAAACTACTGTGGCGGCAAAACAAAACAACCGTCACAATAAAAATCAAACTGATTGTTGATGATTATGACCTCACTATCGAAGATAGATCTATGAAATTTTCTGCGAAGGCTAACAATACCAATTACGAATTTGATTTCGAACTATACGGAGTTGTAGTTCTGAATAAATGCTCTCATTGCAATAAGGGCCAGTACATACAAGTTATGTTATGGAAAGTAATGGCTACGAATTGGTTGATGTTGACAAGGCATAACGAATTTAAGAAATGGATTGTCTATGACATAGAGAGTATTGATGTGTCATCAGACGAAGAGCCGGAAATTATTGATCACAGAAAGAATTTTATCAAGAATTTCGCAGACAGTGATAGTGATGAATACTTTCGAGATGACACTCTTAATTAAAAGAATAATGGAACCGATGGAACGCATTTTTTTTAATGCGTTCCATCATAATTCTTACTTATATTATAAATGCGAAAGTTTGGATGGATGTTTGTTTGTTACTCAATCACGCCAGAACGGCTGAACGGATATAGATGAAATTTGGCACAGATTATAGTCTGGAATAGCATATAAGCTATTTTTATCCCGGTAGTATGTTCCCGTGCGATAATTTACGACTATCACGCGGGCGAAGTCGCTAGCAGAAGCTAGCAATTTATATTTTTTTATATTATTTTATACTTTAAGTATAATAGTTGTGAGACTGCAATAAAATTGCATGATTTAATAGTTTTTTTGTTATAAAAGAAGAATGGGCATCCAGCTATGGAAATTCGCCCTAAAGCTCAATATTCATAAGAGTCATAACATAAACGATATCGGAAGGCGCTTTTTAAGGCGATGTATACGCCCTAATGTTAACGCAGTACTGGCCATGCGCCCGCTCAATGCCAAAATATTATTTGATTTACATAAATGCTA
This sequence comes from Orthosia incerta, assembly GCA_948252205.1. Taxonomy (NCBI): domain Eukaryota; kingdom Metazoa; phylum Arthropoda; class Insecta; order Lepidoptera; family Noctuidae; genus Orthosia; species Orthosia incerta. The sequence goes on from OX411765.1 coordinate 16,911,160, forward strand.
TGTTAGTTATGAAGAAATTCCAGCCATCGATTTTTCTGTGTAAAAATATTTTTAAACATCCAAGTCGTTTTGGAGGAGAATCCAAAAGTAGCGAAAAACTAGCGTGTTGTTAATTATTTTTTTAAAGCAAAACTGTTTCGTTATACGAAAAAACCATGTGTTAAATATAATATACATGAAACAATAATAAATATAATTTTTATAGAAAGTTACCTAGCCGTTACTAAGGAGTATGCTTTAGAAAGTTACCGTTTTACGGCACTAAAGCGGATGTAGGCCCTTAAGAACACCTTTTGTCAACTGTTAGTACCGTAGCTTATTTTGAGCACCGAACTTATGGTTTAATAGGACACAATAATTATGAGATATGCACGGTTGGAAAGAGCTTTTCAAGAAGAGCCCTTGCTACAAAATAACTTCTACCAATATAAGTCCTGAAAAACAATATATCACGGGAATTTAACACGATGATTTCGATTATTTATTTATAATGTGAGGGTAGAGGAAGAATTTTCTGCCCCAACGGAGCCAGTACACCGAGACACCAGTCTACACGGGACCACGGTCGTTGTAACACGGCCGAAACGTCGGGTGAAATAGGTAAATAAATAATCGAAATTATCGCGTTAAATTCCCGTGATATATATTGTTTTTCAATTATGAAACGCGAAAGTTTTAAAGTTAATAATATAAGTCCTTTTGGTGATAATGATTTAAACTGATGACTCATTAGACATCGAAGTTAAGGTTTTCATTCGGTGCTCTGCTCAATCCTTACTTAATATTATAAATGCGAAAGTAACTCTAGTCTGTCTGTATGTCTGCTACCTTTTCACGCTTAAACCGATTTAGATGAAATTTGGTATGGAGATAGTTTAAGACCCTGTGAAGGAAATAGGATAGTTTTTATTAAATACAGGAAATCATTCATAATGGGGGAGAAAAGGGGTGTAGAAGTTTTTATGGTGAACCAATAATTTCTAAAGTAAGGCTGCCCACCATTGTTGCGTTGTGTTTAATTAAATAGTATAGGGATTAATGAAAATTCGGAGAAAAATAAAATGAACATCATAATGGCGGGACCAACTCTTGTAACTGAAAGATTCTACCACGTATATTTAGCACCCATTTAGTACTAACTAGCTGTGCCCGCGGCTTCGCTCCCGTCATCTGTCTGCTGCTGCCAATCCTAGTCCATACCCTACTTACCTTCCTGCCTACCCTACATACACATATACACATAGTCACATGTATTGTATACATACTACATACCATTTTTTTTTCTAGTGTCATTCTGTCGCGTAAAATCAGAAAATTCAGAAAATGACTTTAAATGCACAACGCCATCTATCGAATAGCGAGTTCAACTGTCCGAGTAACTGAATTGCGTGAGCTGTGATAATTTTACTTCTTGAACACTCTAAATTCATCTAACTTTTGATAGAGTGAACCGATTGCGATGAAACAAAAACTAAGTAATTCTTCAAGTTACGCACAATTTTTGTGTATAAAAGTTATCTACATTGGTTTCGTACATTTCACGTGATGCGTGCACAAATAAACAGACAAACAGACAAAAATTCCAAAAATGCTGGAAATGTGTTCTGTTGGTTATCCTTTAACACCCTGGCAATTTTTTTTGGAAATTTTTTCGATGTACAAAAAATATTTTACTACAGATTTATTATATGTATTGATTTGTACCTATCCTGAATTGTTTGTACATCACACGGCATAAGCGGAATTTCACGATAACAATAGTCCCGTCATTATGATGCGTCATAATGACGAGACCATGCCTGTACTCCAAAACTACAAAGAATTACATCATTCTGATTAAAACAGTATCTAGTACCTGATTTATAAAAATCAACAGTGTTGACGGAAATCCTAGTAGTTTCTTTGCAAAATATTTTTTTCATTTTTGACATTTTCTACGCCTGAATAATTTAACGAGGCAAAATACTTCAAGTAAAAAGTTACAGCTACATTTCGTGCAGATGCTAATTTAGTACCTCTAAAAATCAACAGTGATTGACGGAAATCCTAGTAGTTTCACTCCAAAAATTAGTTTTGCAAATAAACTACTAGAATTTTCGTAAACCACTGTTGATTTTAAGAGGTACTATATCAGGTACTAGATACTGGTTTAATCAGAATGATGAAATTCTTTGTAGTTTTTGGCTGTAGGCATGGTGTTATCGTAAAATGCCGCTTATGCCGTGTGATGTACAAAAAATTCAGGATAGGTACAAAATTGTACAAAATGGGTGCTAAATTAAATATACGTGGTATATATCCATAAGTGCTAAATATCCATAAGATATACACAGTGTTAAAACTCTTCAAAGATAAATTATGCTACAGAACAACTATTGCCGTGAGTTCATTACATCATTATACGAAACTAATTGAAAACCTTCGGTGGAAGGATTTTAAAGGTATTCAAATAAGTAAAAGTCCAAGTTAAGCAATTGACGACAATACCAGAATTTAAATGTTACCTACTTAAATACCCACAATTACAGCTCTGTAGCCCGGTATCCATAATCCAGAGATGTCGTCTTAGAGGGGAGGGGAAGACTCAACTTTCGGTCTGACCGAGACGAATCTAAAAGTATTGCTTCAAAAGCGGCATCTAGAAGGTCAATATTATAAAGTGGACGCGTATAGACTTATAAAACGAGGTTTCGTGGATCGATTACCTTAAAGTATAGAAGGACTATTGGCCCCTGCCTGACCACTGTTGATTTACACGGTTATAAAATGGCAGGAGATGACTTGCACACTCAATTAATGGCCCCCCATAAACAGTCGCTAGCACTTTAGTGACGAAGTGCCAAGGGGGCAACATATACGGCAGTGGCTGAGGAGTGGAGAGGTAAACCACGGCTATCAGGATAATCCCGGCAGTACGGTCAAGATCCCTACCAGCCTCTTACTGGGTTAACTTCCTTCCTGCGAGTACGTTAGCTTTTTTTTTTAATTATAGATAGGCTCGCGCTTGACCACTATCTCACCTGATGGTAAGCGATGATGTGGTCGACGGTGAGAAATGTTTATTAATCTTATGTCACATTGTGTCGTCGTTTTAAGCTCTCGCGAATCTCCACTCAAGCCTTCTAATTAAGGCAAGAGAGAGGTGGAAGCTCTGTTCCCCGTCAGTGTTATTAGTTTATTTATTACTTTTATCATTTCTAACGATACTGACTGCCTCGTTGGTCTAATGTTCGCAAGTGCGACTGCTGATGTCTTGGGTTCGCTGCCTAAGTTGGGCAAAGTGTTTTTGAGTTTTCCCATCTGGTATTTCTCAATAGCAGCCTGAAGTCTGGATTGGTGCATGGTTTATGGCATTAAGATCGCACGTTATTACTTACACATAACTGCCGAAATTTAAGTTTGTTATTTGTTATCTGTGCATCCTTCCTAGGGTAATACAGGCGTGATGCTATGTGATACAGTATCCCAATTAACTTGAGTGCACTTGCAAGCATACTGGGTTACTGGGTAACTTATTTACAGGCAAGTTTTAATGAGTCATAATTTATGAAAAACTTTTCTTATGGAACAAACTATGAGATCGCGAAAAAAATCAGCTGTTCCCTACATTTTCTCGAAATATGCGAAAATGAATGTGGGTTATATAATTGAACAGGTATTTTTTTAAAGCGATAGGCTTTCTTAAAAGCTGCACGGGACGTTCAAGGGAAAACAAAATTAGTTAGGTCGGTCCGTGGATAGGTGACCATTACATACCGAAGCTCTTCAGTGCCTTGCAACGCACTTTAAACCGTTGGCCTTTTTTTTTTTGTTTGGGAAATCATCCAATGAATTCTCCCGCTCTGGGTGAGGCGGGAGAGCGTGTCAGACTTTTACTGACTAAAACCCACCAGTGTTCAGTTGCTTGAGCCAGGGCCGCGGTAACTCTCTTTAAAATTTATCCGCGAAAACCGTTGGTCTTGGCTGTCATTTGTATAGAATAGAAAAACATTTAATCGACATAAGCACAAGACACAGAGTAAAAAGTACGCTGAGCGTGCTCATACCGAAAGAGTTGCCAACTCAGCATTTGCTAGGCGTCAGACACCCAGCGCTGATTTTTAGTTGCCCGCCCACCCAACCGCTTCTATACCCCACGTATACCGGTCCTGTTTCGCTCATCCAGCGGACTCCCACGATAGATACGAGGTCATCGTACGTCTTGTCAGAAGCCTTCCAATGTGTTGCATCTTTCAGTACGCTGTCGCCACTCCAGAATTAGGTGTCTTCGGTCATCCGCTCTGAGAGCAATGTGCCCTGCACATTGCCACTTAAGTTTGGCAATTCTTCTGGCTATATCGGTTATCTTGACTTCCTTGCAGATCGCTTGTTTTCTGAAAAGACGATCATTGAATGTTTAAAGAAGATCAGTTAGTCATTATCGTCATTTCAGCCAAAAGACGTCCACTGCTAAACATAGGCCTCTTCCAAGTGTCGCCACATTGACCGGTCCTGGTCCAGCCGATTCCCACAACCTTAACCAGGTCATTCGGTCCACTCCTTCCACATACCACAGTGTCCCAAGGCGAAAGTCTACGACCGGTGTGTGTGTTGCCAGTGATAACTTTTATATGATGACATGGAACTGAGACGTGGTCACTCACAATGGACCTCATCAGAAAGCCTAAAGTTACCCAAAAGGCAATTAGAGGCTATGCTTGAAGTTACCTTGCGTGATCACATCAGAAATGAGGATATCCGCGGGAGGACCAAAGTTACCCACATAGCCCGATAAACTTCTAAACAAATATGGCAGTGGGCACACATTGCTCACAGAACGAATGGTCGATGGTGCCAAAAAGTTGTGGAGTGCCAACCGCCTACCGGAAGACGCTGATCAGTTACTTAATTAGGAAATCAAAATGAAATTATTTTAGGATTATTTTCTATTTACCGTGTGCCATTTAAATATATTCTTAGCTTTTAGTACCGGCCTTAGGCCACGACTGATAACCCGTATTACATTATTGTTAGGTGAAGACACTAAATGTTGATGTTAGAATATCTTTCTCACTTTAGTTAATCCTACGAGTAAAACTGCAATTGAACATCCATTTTATGCCAGACATTGACTTACTTGACTTAATGTCCCCTGTTCTCTAGATGGGGCAGAGGGTGTCCACAGATGTCCCCCATCGCGATCGGTCTTGAGCTTCACGCTTCTCGCTCCACGTCATTCCGATGCTCGCCGCTTCTGCCAACACGGTGCAACGTCAGGTTTGACGGGGACGGCTACGCTTTCTTTCCCTTGGGCATGCCAGTCCAAAGCTTGTTTGGCTCCGAAGAGGTCCCGACCACATGTCGGGACCTCTTCGGAGCGAATGGCCAATTCATTTCCACTTGCGACGCTTGTCTGGCGGTCGATCGGGCTCTCGAGGCATTTATCCAACAGCTTTACGTTGGAGATGCTCTCGGGTCAGTAAATTCAGAGAATGCGATGAAGACAGGGGTTGACGAATACTTGGATTTGGCGTGAGATGTCCTTTGTGACCAAGTTTCGCACCCGTAAAGTAGCACGGATTTGACATTGGATCCGAATATCTTGAGTTTAATTGTTCGGGTCAGTTTTCGCGATTGCCAAACAGGTCTCAGCTGCGCGAAGGTAGCTCGGGCTTTGGCGATCCGTGAAGCGATGTACTCATCACCTTCAGTCTCTTGACACGACGCGTCGTGTGAGACAATACATAATCATTAAAAGTCTATTCTTAAAATAAATAATCAGCTGAAAAGATTACAATCGTAAATTACGCTGATCGTGCCCATACCGAAAGGGTTACCAACTCATTGTTGTTTGGGCGTCAGTCAAAAACACCCAGCGCTGAGAAAAACTTTTCTTATATCGTGTCTGATGGTTGGCAATAAGACGCTGAAAAAAAGTCAGAGCGTATAAAACTAAACTAAAAACTACCCTGCAATGTCACACAAAAAATATTTTCGTTTCTTTTTTAAGTTTCGCTAGTTTTCCCGGTGTGTTAAGTTAATTTAATTTCACTGACGAATATCAATTTAATATATAACTACTTAACGTTAATGCGGGAATGCCCAAAGGCCAAAAAGTGGTTTTCAAGGATACTGTTAAATAACAAAGGTAAACAAAACACGAGTGTGAGTTTATAATAGTATCACACGAATGTGTGCAGTTTCATACACTACTAATCTCATCCATAAAATCACAAACACAATTTTATATATCGTAAATATGGCGCCAAATGCCATTTTACATAGTGTCATTACGTTATTGCTTTTGATTTCATATTCAGAACTTTACGATATTAGGGTAGATAAAACAACTCTATAAAGCACTAAATCCAAATCGCCTATTCTCTTTTTACCCGTCTGCGGCGAAGCCCAATTATCAGATCTTTTTCTTATTTACTATTACATTTTAGTTACTTAAAACATTTTATTTTAGTTACTTACTCGGTCTCTCTATCTCCTCGCTTTGTATTCTTATTAGTTCTTAAGTTCTTTTTTCGTTTGTAAAGAAATACTTACGGGATCTATTTTCCGCCTAGGGAGGATGAGTTTTTAATCTTTATTTAAAACCGACTTCAAAAAAAGGAAGTTATTAATTCGATACGTATGTAATCTCTGATTTTTAATTTCGTAGACTAAACTGACATTTGGAGGGTTGCCACTTTATCGTTTCATAAAAATAGTTTCGTATCGAGCATTTTAACATCGTGAGGAAACCTGGACTTGTATAGTTAATGTAATTCTGAAATAGCCAAGTCGCAGGCTGGTGGGGTTCTCAGACGTGAGTTAATTAACTCTGACACCAGAGGTCGCTACATCCTCATAAGAAAAGAAAAAGAAGTGTCGTATCCTAAAGGATAGGTTACACAGTGCGAGCTGCTGATGTGGCAGTAGACAGCTACTGTGCCTATGTACTCGTATGACAGTAGCTCGACTCGCCTCGCACGGTCACACTATGCAAGCTGCTGGCTTCGCAGAAGACAGCTACTGCACCAGTGTACTGGCATATTCGTCAATGGCAATTCGTCTGCAATGTTGTCGCAAAATACACGTTTAATCACAGTACATACCACAATAAAAGCGGTTACGAAAATACTTTGTGTTGAAATGCTTAGAATTGAAAGAGCTATACAAAAAAAGAAGAAGAAAAGAAGTATTTGGGTCAGGGATTGGTTGCAAAAAAAAGGGGCAACGCATACAATATTTAAAGAGCTATATGATGAAGATCCCCGAGAATATAAAGCGGTTATGAGAGTGACACCTGAACAAGTGGAAATACTTTTAAATTTAATTGCTCCAAAAATTCAACGTGATGATACACTGATGAGGGATGCGATACCTGCAAGGGTGAAGTTGGAAATAACTCTGGTATACCTTTCTTCTGGGATATCGTATAGACTATTGTCGGTATTTTTCAGAGTTTCAAAAGCATCCATAATTAAAATAATACCAGAAGTGTGTGCTGCTATCAATGAAAGTCTAAAAGGTTATATCAAAGTAAGTAATTTTTATTATTCTTAATCAAATTCACAACGGATTTGTTAAAGTTTTTGCACATATTAAACGTGAACTTAACATAGTAATACTTAATAACTACAGTACTACATAGCTTATTTCGTTATTTTAGAGATTGATATTGCTGAAGAAAGTATATCATTACGGAGTATAGATTGTGAAGATTGATCCAGCAGTGGCGTAGAGTTTGCAGATATTGTAGGTTCAACAGGTTGATAATTTACAGACATTGTTTGTGAAGGATTTACTGGAGCTGCGAACACTACAGGCTGTGATGACAGCGTACATTCATTATGGAGTATAGATTGTGAAGATTGTTCCAGTTGTGTAGAGTGTGCAGATATTGTAGGTCCAACAAGTTGATAATTTACTGCAGGCTGTGGTGATGGCGTACATTCAGAACTGTAATCAGAAGGTGTATACACAATTCTAGCACAGAGGGCGCTTTTACGGTATCTAGAGAGTATTGCCTGTATTTCATCTGTCGCATCAATTCTATCAATCGGAGGTAACTGTTTGAGCTGCAGTGCTACATGTCTTCCAATAACATCACATTCATCTTCTAATTCTCTTGGAATCGGGGCAGACACGTTTACTAAACTGTTATTTAGTTCTTTGAGCTCATTCACAGCTGCTTGAATTTCAGACCGTTCTGATGATACTTTCGTCTTTAATTTTGGAGTTTTTGGTGGCCTCATCACTTTTGTAGGAACGGCGTTGTTGCTATTGTCACTAGCATCAAGGTCCTCGTTATTCATGGCCTCGTTTCCTGACATTGATCCAACGTTGCTTCCTGACGTTGACGCATGATTTGGTTCCTGAAATTAATGTTACTCTTTTATTTTTCAGATACCCAATGTGGAAGAATGGCAAGATATAGAAGTAGGATTCGCTTCGAGGTGGAATTTCCCGAATTGCTGTGGAGCTATTGATGGGAAACACATAACAATTCAAGCACCACCAAATTGTGGCAGTGAATATTATAACTACAAAGGAACAAACAGTATAGTGCTCATGGCCGTCGTAGATCACGATTATACTTTCAGATATGTAGATATAGGCTCATACGGTCGTAATGCAGATGGTGGGGTATTTCAAAACTGCTCTTTGTATCCGTATCTAGAAAACAATTTATTGTTGCCTGAAAATGGTATTCTAGTTGGAGATGATGCCTTCCCTTTGAAGCCGTATTTACTAAAGCCCTACAAAAATATATTGACTACCGCAGAAAAGATATATAATTATAGATTGAGCAGAGCAAGAAGGATTGTGGAGAATGGGTTTGGCATTCTAGCATCTCGTTTTCGTGTTTTGGGAAAGCCAATTCAAGTTAAAGAGGAAACTACGATAAAGATCGTCTTATGTGCATGTACATTACACAATTGGTTACGTACCACTGCATCAAGCACTTATACACCACCAGGAACTACAGATTATGAAGACATCATAAACTTTCAAATCATTCTGGGGCAGTGGAGGTCCGAAATTAATGAATTACCGAGTATTCGTCGCTCGAGAATCAATAATAGATCGAAAGCAATAGCAGAGAAAATGCGTGATAAATATAAAAATTATTTCAATGGCGAGGGAGCAGTTACGTGGCAAAATGATATGATTGTGTAATTAGAAATAAAATACTTACCAGATTACTTAGTGTTTCTTTTTCTTTTAGATTTATTATTTTCATAATATAATCCATAGAATCGAACCACTTGATAGATGGTTTATAGATCTCATCAGTGCCAGATCCACTTTTTTTGCTTTTTTCAATTTTCAATAACTCCTGGTTATACGTAGAACGTAAATTTTTGATTTTTTTTGTAACTTCATTCGTGTTTTGTAAATTAAATTCCATGCGGATGTGTTCTAACGACGCTTTACGCAAATCTCTGTTCTTATAATTAGGATCCAAACAATTCCATAAGTTCGTTTGATCTTTGTATAGCTCCACAAACTTTATATTTTGATCGGATGTCCATCTTTCCGCCATTTTGACGCCGAAACAAGAAACACTGTAGCGTGGGCCCGAGCGTACGAGCTACTGTCATTTCGCAAAATCGTGCGAGTTGACGACCGAGCGGCGTGCGAGTGGCGTGGTGGGGGAAGGCAAGTAGCGAGTAAAAACAAAAAATGTTGAAGTAACTCGGACGCGAGCTACTGTCCCACTCGCACATGACAGTAACTCGTATGATGCGGTCACACGGTGCAAGTAACTGCACCTCAGTAACTGACTCGGTCAGCTCGCATGCCAGCTCGCACTGTGTAACCTAGGCATAAGTGATCGAAAATCGAAGTAGATTGAAAATGGAACAGACAACATTTATGTCAGAGTTTGTTGTATAGAGCGCATTTATTTTATTGTTGATTTCTTATTACAATGTACTATGTGTATTAATACTCACTTAAATGTATTCCGTTTACATTCATAAAACATTTATTTACACTAATTAGTTGGATGAAATTAAGGAGACAATTCACATCGATTCGATGAATCACTTATGATTGAGCCTTACCTACAACACTATGCTCCGCGCTAGCAACATTTAAAAAAATAAAGTCATTGAAACTGTCAGTTTAGTCTACGAAACAAAAAAACACAATTTATGTAATATTGTCTATATTTAAGACTTTCAAATTGTTTTTTTACGCTATTCTCATAATCTCGTATAAACAAGTAATAAGAATACCACCAGGAGTACCAGGATTTTTTAATAAGTTATTTACTAAATCATGCACTGTCCTGCATGCTCGTTCTTGCCTAAAGAGATCTAAGTTTTGGAACGTGCAAATATTAGTTTCTAGTTTGACAAACTGAGTGGTTTAGCTGAAATAAATGCTTTGATTTTGAGAATGGAGAGCTTATAGATTTTGTAACTTTTATTTTTTTAGCGACAAATCTTTTTATTTTCGGTAAAACCTCTTGGAAGGCCCGTCTTTAGAGAGCGGAGAACTATGTCAGACTTACCGAATAAGTTCCTATCCCAAGTTTAAGCAGTATGTCGCTTGAAGGCCAGTTCTCGTTCTTTAAAAGCGATCAAATACCTACAAGTTGCAGTCTCCGATTGCATTCACCTAACTGCTGTAATCGACTGGAATAGCCGACCGGCTAACCTGGTGTCCGCGCCATCCGTACGGATTCCAGGCTGTGTAAATTCTATGCAAATATATTACTTAAATAATAAAAAATGACACTTATTAGATTGCGAACGCCCTTAAAATATCGTGAATTGACCCTCTGATGTTAGCTTTGTTTAATTTTAAGTATTTTTGTTGAAATTCTAAACAGAAGAAGTCGCCAAAGAAACAAAATATGTTTAGTAAAATTGCTTAAGTTTTTTATAAAAAAATATTGTCTGACTGTCCGGTCGCTGTTGATAAACCATTTACTTTTACTGATTTTTATTTTAGATTTAAAATACAACATTGTAATAGTTAATAACTGGCGGCATGTGTGTTTGTCTATAGGTGCAAGTCTATCCTTCGGGGAACGAAGGCGTAATGTTTTATGTTAATAAATTGTATTATTTTTTAAATTTATTTTTGTTTTATTTATAATACCTACTGTCTTTCTACAGTTATTTTCATTTCGTTGGCAATCTTTAAAGGGTCAAAATCTATATATAGAAAAGAAGAAACTGACTGACTGATCGATCAACGCACAGCCAAAACCGATAGGCCTAAAAGCATGAAATTAGGCAGGAAGGTTCCTCAAGTGACGTAAGTGAGCACTAAGAAAGTATTTTTGGCAATTCCCCTCCAAAGGGGGTAAAAAAGGGGTTGAAAGTTTGTATGGAAATTCTACAGTTTGTAAGTTGGACAAGTGAAATATTAGATTTACGCTCTTGGTTGATAAAAAGAAATAATGTACTTTTGTATTTTGGAAATTTGACCCCTAAGGTGGTAAAAAAGGGGTTAGAAATTTGTATGAATTATTTACAGGTCGAAGATTGGACTCAATAAACAATAAAGGTTTTCATTATTACCTCAAATACGAAATCCTGTCTAGTTATATTCTTAGCTTAAGTTAGTTTCGAAAAAAATATAATGACAACCATTATTATTAATTTTATTTAGGTTAGAATAGTATTTGTGGCAAGTCTCAAGTTAAATGACCCAAGAAATCAGATTTTTTCATACAAACTTCAACACAGGGGGTGTTGAAGTTTGTATGAAAAAATCAATTCGACTTTGGGGGTTGTTTCAAAAGACTAATAATGACAACCTTTATTGTTTATTGACGTTGGTGTTTATGTAAAATATGATTTAGGGGGTGCATATAAGAAAATCATTTATGGGATGAACGAATCACGCGAACGAAGTCGCGGGCGGAGTGCACCTCCTGAGACATTGCCATTGAATTAATTCACCTTGTATAGTTTAAAACAAAGTCGCTTCCCTCTGTCTGTCCCTAAGTATTATGCTTAGATCTAAAACTACGCAACGGATTTTGATGCGTTTTTTTTTTAATAGATAAAGTGATCCAAGAGGAAGGTATAATAAACGCGGGCGAAGCCGCTGGCAGAAGCCAGTTATCTATATAATGGCTACAGTTATGCCAGAATAGATTAACCGAATAACATGAAACTTGAACACAACCGATGAAAGATTTTTTTTTGTAATTTATAGGCTCGCGTTTGACCACTATCTCGCCTGATGTTAAGCGATGATGTAGAAAAAGATGATCTGTTGAAAGTAGAGTGTACTAGGGTGAACATAACCGCTAAAATTAGAGACATCTAGAGCGCTCCGTGGACAATTACAACGATGGGTTCGTGGAAACTGTCCATACGGTTGGGTCTAAGTTCTTCAAGACCCGTCGAAGGAGAGGCGTGTGATGATCCTGCAGTCTTCAAATGAGGCGTGCAAATACTGTCAGCTTAACAGACGGATATCTAAAACCTTGAAATAAAACCTCCGCCGCTTTAATACCGAGCGTTTTCATCTGGCTATTGGTCAGAACCAGCAAACGAAACTGAAGACCGACGATGACAGGATACTATCCGCCAAACCGGAACTTCTGAGGGAGATCGAGACATTCTATTGGCAATTGTACACATCAATCAGCAAACCCATTGCGAATTTAGCAAACGACCCAAGAGCTAGATTGACCCGACACTATACCGAAGACATCCCGGACGTTAGCCTCTACGAAATTAAGATGGCTCTGAAACAACTTAAAAACAACAAGGCGCTGGGTGATGACGGAATCACGGCAGAACTCCTGAAGGCGCGTGGGAAAACGGTCCTTAAGGTCCTTCAGAAGCTGTTTGATTCCGTCATACTTGAGGACAAAACGGCACAGGCATGGTGCGGGGGTGTGGTGGTACTCTTCATCAAGAAGGACGACGATGCCCGGCTGAAGAACTATAGGCCCATCTCACTTCTTAGCCATGTCTACAAGTTGTTTTCTAGAGTCATTAAGAATCGTCTCGCGCGCAGGTTTGACGATTTCCAGCCTCCCGAACAAACCGGATTCCGAAAACGCTTAAGGACCGCAGACCACATACATACGCTGCGGCAGGTTATACAGAAGACCGAAGAGGTGTGAAGAAAATGGAAGGTAGAAGTATGAAGTAGTAGGGACTCCAGTTTCCGCACTTAGACTCCCATTTGGTCCGTTGTGCGTGGGGCCACTGGTTAACATAGCCAGCCTAGCTCCGTCCAAAAGCACAGAAGCTTCCTGGGACCTTACGGAGCGACCTCACTGTTCCGATCATTTCTTCGCATTGAGATGCCACGTCCTCGCATTCTAGGATTACGTGGGCGGCTAATTCTTCGGCGTTAAAACAGCCCCTGCAATGTGGGCTATCCGTGGCGCCTATGTTGAATAGATGTTAAGGAGGTTGTGGCCCGTTATTGTCCCTATAAGTATTTTTAGGTTATTTCTACTCAGGCTGAGGAGTTTTTTAGTAAGACGCGGATGTACGTTTGGGAAAGCCATTTTTGACTGTCTACCGTCTGTTGCCCGTTACCATCTGTTATTATGTAGGTAGTTCTGTTGATTTTTGGCGAATCCACGCAGGAAATTGCGAGAAACTCAAGGGGAAAAGTGGGCCTAGCCTTAGCATCTCGGAGCCCCTCTTCGCAAGTTCATCTACAGCATAATTGCCTAGGGATCCACAATGCCCCATGATCCACTGGAGGGTGATTCGATAGGATTTCGATATACTCTCCAGGGCGAGGTGGCACTCAAAGATAAGTTTGTTGTTAGTTTTTTTCTAAAGTTTTGAGCACAAAAATGACGCGGTCATCTGGTGATTCGGATAATCTCTCAGAATCAGGAGGCGCCCGCACTGCTGCAGGTGCACAATCGAAATGAAACTATGCTGCAGCGTTGCCAGATTATTTTTTTGGGGTCGGGGCATTTTGAGTGAAAAAGCGGGATTATTTCGTCGAAAGCGTGACATAGTAAACACTTATATAAAAGTTCTGAACTTTTTAAATATTATCATTGTATTTGAGTTTTAAATTACATTTACAAGACAATAGATAGCAAAAATAGACATTGAAAATGTATTTTAATAAAAATATGATATTTTAAGTCAGATTTGCATTCCCCTATCGTCAGGTAGTTTAGTCTTAATTACGCAAGCAACGCAACTCACGACTTGCTCACTGCTTTCCAACCACTAAAACAATTGCAATAGGTATTAGTTATGCCTTCGTACGTAATCGTGCGTTTTCGCGAAATAGATATTTATAAACAAATGGGAACAAGAAAAGAGTGAAAGAGAAGTGTTGCGGTCGCATGCACCGATTGCGTGACGCATATTATCTTCACTAGAGATGGGCGTTTTCGTTTTTTTGCGCAAACAGTTATGTAACCGATATACCTACAGTTTTCATATCGATATCGAAAACGGTTTTCAGATATTGATATCAGTAGTACCTACAGCGATATAGTTCCTATCGGTTGTGAATTTTGCGTTTTGTTTGTACGTTTTTGGTTTATTACGGTTTTAAGTTTTGAGTTATTCGTTCGTTCGTCGCAAGTAGTTTTGATTCGATACAGTAGTTACATACAGTTTTTGTGATATCGGTTATTTTGATATGGATATCGATATGATATGATATCGAAACCCATATCCGATATAAGTTTCGTTTTGATATATCGGACCCATCCCTAATCTCCACGCACCGGGCGGGCGGTCAGTCCTCTCAGTCTTATATATATTAGTCTATGGTCAGTCCGCCTTTGTCTGTGCCCCCCCCGGCGCAATAACGATTTTGTAATAACGAGTTTATTCGTTGGTGAGTTGAATACAACATTTTCTAGTAGGTATATTACGAGGTATACCTATTACTATATTTCAGTTTTATCATCAATCCTTTTCATAGGTCTGGACTGCGAGAACCGTCTAACTTTGTCAATGTTAAGAATCTTTTACAATATTTGGTGTCACTTTTTGAAATCTCTACCATAATATTACATATCACGTAAATGTACGAGTTCATTGAATAGGTCTGAATGTCTTAGAATCCACATAGGTACATCATCTTTATCTACATTGGAAAGCAGCTTGTTTCATTATGACCAATGCCACATTTAATATTACCTTGTTCAAGTAACAACCTAACAAAAAATCAAACCGAAAAAAAAAACTACAAAGCAAAAAATAACTTTCTTTTCCGAAGTCGGTGTCGAAAAACAGTAAACAATGGGTACAAAAGACACCGACTTCGGAAAAGAAAGTTATTTTTTGCTTTGTAGTTATTTTTTTGGAAGTCGGTTTAATTTTTTGTTAGGTTGTTAGGTTAGGTTAGGTTTATGCTGATCTCGATCTCATCATCTTTTAATATTTCAAGCTTCTTGTTCGATGCAGCAGTGGAACTCATCTTTGAGCGCTAACAACGTGCAATATCTACGTAAAACAAATTTGCAATTCAATTTCGAAGAATTTGATGTACTCGTATTTAACTGAGTTATTAAGTATGGTAGCAAAGACTCTAGTATATAATACAAGAGTTACCATATCATTCGTTAACTGCAATCGTGTCGGAAATTTCAAGTTATAGTTGGAGCAACATCTATCAATTCCGGAACCGTTTTGTTGGGGCGAGTCTAGTTCAACTGTTTGACTGAATTTCACATATTATTTACAAAAATATAATATAATTTTGTATTCGGATGTTTTTTTCAACTGCATGATATTTAGAAAAAGTTGTTTGTTCAACAATCAACATGTTCTAACTTTACAATTTGATATTTTCTATTCGATTTCATGGAATAGTAAATTCAAACTCTCGTGACAGCAAGGACCATCTTACATTACAGCTGCTCTTTAATATGACATTATCCCCTACAGCGGGTATTTCCTTTCGTTTTTTAAGAATCTTTGATATTTTTTTAATAAACCGATTTCAAAAGGAAAACACAAAAAATTGCAGTAATAACTTTTGTTTCTGAAGTCGGTGTCGCAAAACGAAAAAAACAAGAGGTACCTTGACACCGACTGCCGAAACGAAAGGTGTCCGTTACCGAGGCCAGATGTTGTCGAAAATGGTCATTTGAATCTTATAGATAATTAGTTTTGCGGCTTCTGTAATTGTTGCGCACATTTTTAAATTTGTTGCGCTTATAGTTTTCTAATTATTTCACAAAAACATTTCCTGCTGGGGTAACGTTACCCCAGCCAGACCTATTTCTTTCTAATGGGAATATTTAAATAATTACTAGCTATAAAATTAGTTGTCTAGATGAAGTAAATGTTGTGCCTTATTTTGTATTTTTGTTCTTTCATCGGTTGCGAAGTTATTCGAGATTTTGCTGGGGTAACGTTTTTGGTTTTGCTAGATCTTTAAAATGGTTAAGCGGATTCTTATCATATTTTGTACATGGCTTCTTAGGAATTAGTTTAAATTTGTTCTGCAATAAAAAAACCAAAATAATACATAGCTTAAAGGTTATTTCATTAAATAGAAAAACACTTCAATTGGTCCCAGCACTCTCAATAAGAGCTCTAAAGACTTACTTTAAACGTTATTTTAAAGCTTGTAACTGCCTTCAAATGTATGTGAAGTTTCATTAGTATCCTGTAAGTATTTAACAAGTTATGATGATAATGAGTTCTTCACGAGCACGGTCTTGATGCGCGCGGTGTTATTTAGCCACTGGATTGGATATATGAACTGAATGTTATGTCAATTATTAGTTTTTTAGTTCAGTTGTATATCAGTAAAAATTCAGCTCAGTACATTGGACAATTAATGAGATAATACGATTAAAGTTATCAGGAAGTGAATGACCGTGGTAACCCGACCAAGTTTAGGTGGTTACGAAAAAGCGAAAACGCAAAACATTATGGTACCTTCTAAAATATGTAGGATAGTGTTACAAATTTAGTACAGACATGTACACAAGTTTTAAAAAAAACTACGTGATTATTAAATAATTTTTATTGACAGGTAATTTTGAAACTCGAATCGTCATCTATTTGCGAGTGTCGCAACAAGGTAATTATTGATTTCTTAAAGTCTACGTGTCCGAGGAGTTTGTGGAAATAAATAAATACCTACCTGTTGCGGTAGTCCCGACTCCCGACATTGATAACGATAAAAATCGGTCGCTAAGTCATGAATTTCATTAATCAAGTTTCAAGTCATATTTTGACAATATATACACAAAAACCTTCCACTTGAATCAATCTATCTATTAAAAAAAACTGCTTCAGAATCCGTTGCGTAGTTTTAAAGATCTAAGCAAACAGGGACAGACAAACGGGAAGCGACTTTGTTTTATAGGTACTATGTAGCGAAGGATACATATGTCGTTATCATTGTTGAGAATTCCAGTCTAGGTAATAATTAAGTACGAAAGAAAAGAAAATAATAAGTTCCTAAATTTAAATATTTAAGCCTTAAAAAAATACAGTTTTAGATAAGTACCTAACAACATCTACATATTAATAATAATTTTGCTACTATTTCTGTAGTTACATTATACAAGCTTACCTTGTTCGTGAATTCATCAAGCAGCCTGCACCATAACTATGATCATCAATAGAAGCACTCCACATTAGCAGTAATTCGCCACACTTATTATTTTACATTAGCTCTCACGCACTCTATAAATATTTGCAAAAACAGGAAACGGAACTGCCGAAACGCATGCGCACTCTACAAGATGAATTATGTGATTTTTTTGTTTAGTGCGATATGCAAACAATGCGCCCCTTCACCCCACCCCTTCCGCGTCCCACCGAACGACATGTTCTACCAGTGATTTTTGATAAGTTTGTGCAACTGGAAGATAATAATAATGTTTTCATAGTACAGATATTATTAATGTATTTAACAGTGTACGCGTCTGTACCGAAATTGTAAGGTGTATTATACTAAACATTTCAAAAGATATAAGTTTTTAAACTGTCATGGTCACTAACACTAACATTAACATTAAAAGCGGGATAGTATAATGTTCTGCGTTTTCGCTTTTTCGTAACCACCTAAACTTGGTCGGGTTACCACGGTCATTCACTTCCTGATGACTTTAATCGTATTATCTCATTAATTATCCAATGTACTGAGCTGAAATTTTACTGATATACAACTGAACTAAAAAACTAATAATTGACATAACATTCAGTTCATATATCCAATCCAGTGGCCAAATAACACCGCGCGCATCAAGACCGTGCTCGTGAAGAACTCAATATCATCATAACTTGTTAAATACTTACAGGATACTAATGAAACTTCACATACATTTGAAGGCAGTTACAAGCTATAAAATAACGTTTAAAGAAAGTCTTTAGAGCTCTTATTGAGAGTGCTGGGACCAATTGAAGTGTTTTTCTATTTAATGAAATAACCTTTAAGCTATGTATTATTTTGGTTTTTTTATTGCAGAACAAATTTAAACTAATTCCTAAGAAGCCATGTACAAAATATGATAAGAATCCGCTTAACCATTTCAAAGATCTAGCAAAACCAAAAACGTTACCCCAGCAAAATCTCGAATAACTTCGCAACCGATGAAAGAACAAATACAAAATAAGGCACAACATTTACTTCATCTAGACAACTAATTTTATAGCTAGTAATTATTTAAATATTCCCATTAGAAAGAAAAAGGTCTGGCTGGGGTAACGTTACCCCAGCAGGAAATGTTTTTGTGAAATAATTAAAAAACTATAAGCGCAACAAATTTAAAAATGTGCGCAACAATTACAGAAGCCGCAAAACTAATTATCTATAAGATTCAAATGACCATTTTCGACAACATCTGGCCTCGGTAACGGACACAAACGAAAGTTAAATCTGCACTTTTTAGTGTTTTTCTTTTGATGGCGGTTTATTTTTGAAAACAGTGCTGTATTATTAGTATGTAACCTAGTTTGTAAGTAAAATAATTACAGGTTTGATTGTAAACTGTATCTAGTAAGAAAAGTCTTAATCTTAAGAAAGTAGCATGTTAGGGCAACATTCGATGACTCGTTTGTAACTTTGCTAAGCAATTTTTATAGGAATTTGAACATAAAAGTATGACTTAATAATGTTTATATTCGTTTGCGAAATTTAATCTGTTGGTATTGCCCCTCAAAACCTAGCATTGTGTCTGAAAAAGAATGAAGGACTGTTTAAATATTAGGAATGGAATTGTGATTGTATTGGCTTTGAGCGTTTGTATATTGTAACATGAAAGGTCTATAAGGTTACCGTTGCTAGAACCCATGACACCTCTCTGTGAGAGGGGGTGGGCCATAGTCCACCACGCGGGCGCATTTATTGTAAAAGGACTGTTTCAATTAAAAAGGTTTTATTATTTAGTTATTTCGTTAGGTGATAAGAAAACTTTCTTTTTACCCGACTACGGCGAAGCCAAAAGGAAGTTTTATGGTTTAAGCAGTCTATGTATGTATGTTTGTATATAAGTATGTTCCTCCGTAACGCCTAAGCTATTATCCGATTTTGATGAATAAAGTGTCAATCGAGTCGTTAGTATGGCCCGGGTAACATAGGCGGGATACAATTTTTACTTTTTGCTTGTTTATTTGTAGGAAATATCTATCTACATGCATGTAGTGCATTGTATTGTTTTAAGTTTAACTCGAACAAAAAATATTTTTTGTTTCAGAATTCTAAATAGTGTATTTAAAATATATTTAGGAAACACTCAGCATTATTTTATATAAAAATACTTTCTTGTAAACAGAATTAAAAGAGAAAAGTAGTACACAAGTACTTGTTTATTTTTAATTCTTAAGAAAAGAAATTGTTCTAGGATTATTTAGGTTTAGATTTTGTATACTTACTTGAAGTATTGTTTTTATAGAAGTTTATCTTGGAGTAAGAGAAATACTGTATGTATTTACCATAGATCATAATATTACTAGGTACATGAGAAGTTAGTAGGTTATAATAATTTACAACTATATTTGATCCAAATACCTTTCACTCCAATTGCTTCAGAAAACTGTATTTTATATTTATCATTGCCAAATATAATACCTGATATTCTTTAAATAATTTGTTTCATTTTTGTTATGAAAACCTATTTTTCCGATGACCGAGAACTGAGGAGCAGGCTAACACCTTGATTGTAAGGGGGGCGCGGACTGACGGCATGGCACGGCACGGCGTGTCTGAAATTCATTTATTTTTACACTAGATGTCCCACGTGGCTTCGCTCCCGTCAACTGGCTACGTACCTACCCTATCCTACCTACCCTACTCTACACCTACCCAACACATACCCTACTCTACACCTACCCTACACATACCCTACACCTACCCTACACATACCCTACACCTACGCTATACCTACCCTACAGCTACCCTACATCTACCCTACAACTACCCTACACCTTCGCTACACCTACCCTACACCTACCCTACACCTACCCTACACCTACCGTACACCTACCCTACACCTACTCTATACCTTCCCTACACCTACCCTACACCAACCCTACACCTACCCTACCCTACACCTAACCTACCTTCACCTCCCCTACACCTACCCTACCGACCCTACATACATGACTGCATAACTGAAACCGTTTACGCAGCGCACGCAATGGAAGCCCTCAAAAAGTAATATTCTTTCCCGTTTTTGCAACATTTTTCATTTATGCTCCGCTCCTATTGGTCGTAGCGTGATGTTATATAGCCTATAACCTTCCTCGATAAATGGACTATCTAACACAAAAAAAAAATTTCAATTCCAACCAGTACCTAGTTCCTGAGATTACCCCCTACATACAAACTTACAAATTTTACCTCTTTATAATATTAGTATAGACGAATAGATCGATACGTCTCACTGCGCTCGAGGCCATGCTTGAACTCCCTCCTCTCCACCTGTTCATACAGCTGGAAGCAACGATGGCGGCAGTACGTGGATCGAGGCACTGGATCTCTGGGGTAAGAGAGAGACATAACACACCGCTCTGCTCGAGGAACTCAACATCGAACTCGCTCTAATAAAAGCATTCAACGACTGGATACCTAAGCAATTCATCTTTGACAAGAAATACATGATCCAACTGCAGGAGGAACACCGCTGCGAGGGGCTACGCCCTGACAAGCTAAGGATCTTTACAGACGGATCCAAAACAGGTACTGGCACAGGTGCGGGGGTGTTCTTGGAGGACCTCAACATCCACCTAGCCACGCCACTTGGGGTTCATAACACGGTGTTCCAAACCGAGTGCTTGGGCATCACCCTGGCAGCCTCAGCCATCCTAGTCAGGGTGGTTAAGGATTTTCCTATACGCTTTCTGTCGGACAGCATGGCCGTCCTGCAGGCCCTGAGTAGCCACACGGTTAGCTCTGGGCTGATATACGAGTGTCACCAACACCTGAACCAGGTCGGTACACACAATAAAGTAACCATTCAATGGATCAAGGGGCACAACCATAGAAATATATATCTATGGGCACAGCGATTCTCGAGGTAATGATGCAGCGTATGAGCTGGCCCGTAGGGGCTCCAGTGTGGCGGCCGTGGGACCAGAACCCATCGTGCCACTACCCTTCGGTTACCTCTGCAATCTGGTAAGGAAACGCACCAAAGTACAACACCAAAATTAAGCACAGCACAATAAGCACAGGAATGAGCACAGCGAGTGCAAGCAGGCCAAGGAGGCGCTCTTGATAGCCGTTTTACGCAGCAAACCCTGAGACTGACTAAACCACAGTTACGTGCAGTCACAGCCGTAACGACTGGCCATGGAACTTTTAACAAGCATCTTTTTGTCTTAGGGATCACCGAAAGCCCACTGTGCAGAGCATGCATGGAGGAGGACAAAGCATCAGCACACCTACTCCTAAGCTGCCCAGTAATCGCTGGTTACTGTACCAGATTCCTCGGTGACCCAGGTACTGCACAGGGGACAGTTGTCAACACAAAGACGCTGCTGGCTTTCCTCGAGGAGCTGGGGTGGATCGAGTGAGGAAGACGAATACCATCCGTACCCAAAATATGCGCTTAGACGTGGAGTTGCGGACACCAGCCCGTCTTCACTTACGTCTCGCGTGATGACGTGACGTGCCGTCATTCCCCCAGGATGTTGCAGCTGCAGCACGTCGCGACATTCCACAAGCTCTTTTCAGCTTCTTTGGCATTTACGTATGCAAGGTGTTATAATACTCACAACGGATCTTTGTGTCTCTGAATTGGCTGCAAGACCCTGCACAGTAGCTATTGTGAAAATAGCATTGTATAACTGTCTCGTTCACTCGCTTACGTTTGTCACATCGTCCTATCTCGCTTACTCTATGCAGTATACTCGATGACAAACTGTTTCTTGCGCAATGGTTGGCAGAACCAGCTTCAGAGACACACCCCAACTAAATAATTCTGTGCCTTCGATGAATTCCGAAAGGATTTTGCGCCAACTGAACACTTACACACAAACCCTTATAGTTTCGCCATGTACGTCCGCCTGTCCGTCCCTACATAGCTATAATTTGGCATGGATATACATCACTCTGAAAAAGTGGTAAAATAAAATCATGTTTTTTTTTTATGTCCCTTCCTCCTGAAGCCGCGGGCACAACTAGGCTCAAATAAATGTTAATTTGCATTTGTATCTGGTCAATGCACTACCAAGGTCACAACGTAAAGAACAAGTTGTGATAGGTACTAGCAATCCCTTTATTGTTAAAAATAGTAACAGACCCGCCAAACTTGTATTTTCTGTACGAATCTACTCGCTGCCTTTGTCCCCCATCTCCCTCACGCACTAAGGCTGCCCGCATACGTTTAGTTTACGAATCTAAGCACAGAACTAAGACTAGCGCAGACGTTAGATTTTTTTGACCAGAACGCGTTGATCAAAAACAACCGAATGTGTGCAGCCAGCCTTAAAATCGGCTACTAAGTCCAGAATGCGTGAACTGACCAACCACCGTATAGAACGAACGGAACGTGGACGCGACGCGATTGGTCAACCGATTCTTTTTTTTTTTTTTTTTCTCGGTGTGGAAAATCCTCATTGGATGTCCTCCGCTGGGGAGGGTGGAGGGGTCTGTCAGACTCGTACTGACTAAAAACCACCCCGGTGTTCCATCTCACACCTAGGGGGTCGCGGGAACAACGATACTTCCGCAACCCCCGGCTAGTGCCGGCCCGCCTTTGCGGGCCTCGATCTCGGGTTGGGGCGGAGTGAGGTGTTAGACTCCCCCCGCGACGTCTAAGAGGGGCGCGCGTGGAACACGACGCGCCGCCACCTTGGGTCCTGATGTGTGGGGGGCGACGGACGTCCCCGAGTCCGTCACCCCTGGACCCATTTAGGGGGGCTGGAAAAGGGCGTTATCCGCCCTCCGCCGACGCCCGGCGCGTCTGCTGCGGATCGGGTGAGCGGATGAAATCTCCCTCTCCCTCTCCGCAGCCAGCGAGGAGTCCTGGGACGCGGTGGTATCCTTCTGCGAAACAGTCGTCTCGCAGAAGGATACCACCGCGTCCCAGGACTCCTCGCTGCCGACCATAGACTCGACTACGGCCGGCAGCGATAGGTCACTGCCTACTTCTGAGATGAGGGCACGGCGTGGCTCCTCCCAAGCGGCACACTCTGCCAGCGTATGCCGCGCCGTGTCCTCCCGGCAGTCGACGCAGTGGTGACACCGGGCGTCCAGCTCCCTGTTTATGCGACACAGGTACTTCCCGAAGCAACCATGCCCCGAGAGCACCTGCGTCACCCGAAACGACAGGGAGCCGTGCCTCCTCCCGAGCCAGCGCTCGAGCACTGGCCGGACCGCCTCGATGGTAACGAGGCCGGCGGTAGGGCGTGAAAGCCTGTCCCGCCATTCCGCCACCAGGACCTCGCGAAGCTGAGACTGACGCAACTCCATATGTCGCTGCATCAGCCCCTCGCCCAGCGCCCGCGCTTCCTCGCGCTACCGATACAGTGACGCGAGTACCTTCGCCTCCAGGTCCCAGGGCGGGGATCCGGCCAGTGCACAAGCCGCCTCGTAGGAGATCGTGCGATACCCCCTGATGACTCTGACGGCCATCGCTCTCTGCGGTTTTCGCAGAACAGCGATGCTGCCGGCCGTCAGGTCAGCCGCCCAGATCGGGGCCCCATACAGGGCCATCGATCGCACGATCCCCACGTAGAGCCGCCTACAGGCAGCGTTCGGGCCCCCCAGATTGGGAAGCAGCGTTGACAGCGCCCCAGCCGCGCCCAACAACTTGGGCGCCAGCCGCCGGAAGTGGGGGCCGAAATCCCACCGGCTGTCGAGCACCAATCCCAGGTATTTCATGGTTGACTCGACAGCGATTCGAGCCCCCCCGACGACGATGTGGGCATCGGGCTGTGGCGCCCACCGGGGGCCATGAAAGACCATGGCCTCCGACTTGTTGAGGGCCACCTCCAATGGTCAGTCGATCCTTGTGTCAACTGACTAACCAATCGCGCGCTCGGAACGGTGGTAAACGCTCCCCGCATCCCGCTAGGTGAACCAAGAGACCTAAAAAATGACTTGAGCGCATCTAACAACTCTTGCCAAGTTACGTGCCGACAACTATAATACAGATGAATACTCAATGCCACAGGACGTTACCTAGGTACTAGTCAACTTTGGCATTGCAATAATATTATACAGGTGATAAAAATAAAAACAACCCTTGAAATGTTTTAAACGTTCTCATGCATAAGTAAAAATCACGTTTGTTTGTCATACAACA
This sequence comes from Orthosia incerta, assembly GCA_948252205.1. Taxonomy (NCBI): domain Eukaryota; kingdom Metazoa; phylum Arthropoda; class Insecta; order Lepidoptera; family Noctuidae; genus Orthosia; species Orthosia incerta. Next base: position 16,935,821 of record OX411765.1, read on the forward strand.
AACGTGATTTTTAAAATATTGTAAAAAAAAAAGCTGAGTTTGGTGGCTTCTCATTCCTTTGTTTTCCAATATTTTCTAAACAAAAAACTTTTTTGCAAAAAAATACTACCGACTTCCAAATAAAAAACTACAAAGTGAAAAATAACTTTATTTTTGGAAGTCGGTGTCTTTCGAAGATACAATTTTTTTTCGTTATGGACACCGACTTCCAAAAATAAAGTTATTTTTCACTTTGTAGTTTTTTATTTGGAAGTCGGTAGTAATTTTTTGCAAAAAAGTTTTTTATTTTTCACTTTTTAATTGTACCTACCTAATAGGCAAGTTGTTTAGTAACCTATAACGCCAGAATAGATTAACCGAATATCATGAAACTTGAACATGACCGGTGAAATAAGAGATCTGCGTACCCCTTAAAAGCGTACTGGCGTGATGTTATGTTATGAAATGGTATAAACAATGAACTGACATGCGATTGCAGCAATCACGAGAGATTTGCCGTTATTTTTTGAAGAGTTCTGTTGTATATCTCCGAAGTTCTTCATCAATTCTTCACCAAATTAAAATGGGACCAATTTCGAAACATACTCTATTAAACAAAAAAAGAATTTTCAAAATCGGTCCACAATTGACCGAGATATCGTTGAAAATACACAAAACAAAAAAAAATACATACATAATGTCGAACATAGAACCTCCTCCTTTTTGGTAAGTCGGTTAAAAAATACAGTGTCTATCTACTAAACGAGTTTTAAACAAATACCCCACTCGATGGGGCAAATCACTTTTTTTTTTACCTTTGTATAGATTCTTTTACCGATTGTGAATGTGTGAACATTGTAGGCTTTCTAGATGATTGTTAACATTTGTTAACTTTTTATTTCGTTACACATTATTTTTTTTTGTTTGTTTTTTTAATTTCGTACGACTTATTGTCGGGCCTACGTTGTCCCTCCATATCCAAGTACTAATGCTGTAACATGGAAATATTGCAAACACAAACATTTTTAAAAGAGTAACCATGGAGTTTCTTGCCGGTTCTTCTCCATAGGAAACGACTAACTCGAACCGTGCACCTTTTGTCGACGTTTTATAAGTGCCCATGTAGGCCTATGTAAAATAAAAATATTTGATTTGATTTTTTCGTATGGGAGCCCCCCTTAAAAACATTTATAAATATTATTTGACAACTTATATGGCTTCGGTTCAACAAGATGCTTATATCTGTAGCGGCACCAGCGCCGCCACTTACGAACTAATGACATGACGTCACACAAATCCTGCATCGCGCAAGTAAAGTTTTCGGCGCGATTAGAACACATACAACAGTCCGACAACAACCGTCGGGCAGTTGCCCGGACCAGACACAACACCCGTCTGGTCGGAGGATCCTCCCTTTTCTATGGAGGTTTGTGGGACTTTACACCCTGTTCCACCTACCCCCAAACTATCACGTCGGGGTCACCAGTTTGGGGGTAGGTGGAACAGGGTGTAAAGTCCCACATATCTACTGTGAAAATTTGAAGACTGTAGTTCCAAACGTTTGGCTGTTAAACCTGTGTGACAAACGACGGACAGACAGACGGACACGTGAGTGACAGCAATAGGGCTCCGTTTGGACCCATCGAGTACGGAACCCTAAAAAGAAATAGATCAGGTAAGTACTCATCATCTGCCTAGCCTTTTCCCAACTATATTGGGGTCGGCTTCCAGTCTTACCGGATTCAGCTAAGTTCCAGTGTTTTACATGGAGCGACTGCCTATCTGACCTCCACAACCCAGTGACTGGGTAACACGGTACCCCTTGGCAAGACTGGTGTCAGATCTCAAGCTTCTGACTACCCGTAACGACTGTCAAAGATCTTCAAATGACAGCCGGGAACAACGGCTTAACGTGCTTTCCGAGGCACGGAGGAAACTCGGTATGTTGAATCCACGGACTGACCTCGTCAAGCGTTGCTTAACCTTGATGATCGACCCGTGCGGCTGTTATTATTTAGCCACGAGCTCCTCAGATCAGGTAAGTACTATTCATCTTTATGTAAATTATAGATTCCTTGTACAAAAAAGTACATATAAAGCTGCGCGACATCTGCTTTCTCAGTATATTGCAATTGCAAAGGACAGCAAGCTGCACTAACTTAAGATGAAGCTACAGTTCGTATTTTTATTACTTTTCGTGTTCGCCGTGACAGCGATGGCAGATCAATCGACGAATGGTAATTATTTTTACAATGCATGTCCTTGAAAAGAGCGTTTTCCAAGCAGCCAAACTGTGCGGAAAGTGTCACATTTTTTACTAGTGCTTTTTACTTTCCTGTACTTTTTTAATTTTTAACATCAACGTCAGCCCGCCGCATAGAATTTTTATTATTTAAGAAAAGTTTAAAAAAATAGTTAAGTACAGATTATCATTCATATAAAAGGTAAAACAAAACTAATACTTCATTTAAGGCGTTTTTAATTACTCTAGATTTAGATTTTGATCAATAAATTAATTTTAAATATTCAATAAATATGGCAGAATGAATATTTTGCTCGTGCCTTTTTGCGTTACGAGTGTTACGACGTGACAGCTATTTGCACATGCGCAGTAAAAGTTAATCTGTGGATATGCTGAGCGCCCTTGAGTAAGCCCGCCATATTATTAATTTCTTGCTTGGTTCAGATATATTTTTTAATTTCTTCGCACAATGCATAGTAAAATGTTGTATGATAAACGTGCGTAAGATGATTTCCGACTCGTGTCGATTTATCCACTCATCGGAAATCACCTACCTTCCGCACTTGTAGCATAAATAACTATTATTGTTGTACTTTAGTCAATCAACCTTTTTTGTATTTATTTTTTAACAACATAGTTTTTTGACTTACTTGACTTCGCCGATCACTCAGCAACTGCGCCAACGTTTGGCGCAGTGGCTGAGCGATCGGCGGCTGCGCTGCGGGTCGCAGGTTCAATTGATGCACGGAACAAATCTTTGTATTGCTTTTACATATAGTTGTTGCGTGTCTGGGTTTTTGTGTATGTGACTTAACTTAAATTTGTAAACGCACCCACGTAAAAATATTACAAACCTTTATTTTAGTTTTGTTTTTTAACTTTGCTCCACACTAACTCACATACACAACACCCAGAGCTAGGTCATACAAATATTTGTTCCGTGCGGGAATCGAACCCGCGACAAGCAGCGCAGCAGTCAATCGCTCAACCACTGCACCAACCGTGCGCCCTATGTTAAGTATCACCTGTTCCCGTGTCCGTAATCAAGTCTTGCAAGTTAAAGTTGACCTAATTCCCGGGGCTCCATTGAGCTGGAAATATGCACACTCATTTGATTCCCGTGATAATGTAATTTGGGTGTAAGGGGCTCCGCTAAGACCATTGGAGCCCAAGCCAACCTCGCCTGCACGTGGCGCACCTGCTGGACAACGGAAAGGGCTCTGGCGATGCCACTCCTCTGGGGTTCGTCCTAGGGGTTCGGGGGTCAGACGGCAGTCGCCCCGGTAATTGGCACAAAGCCACTTAAAAAATGGATAGGAAAAGAAAGAGATATACGTTTAGGGCTAGGGCGTCGCCGCATAGCGACGCGCATGGGGATCGCCTTAACCCTGCGACAAGTATGCGAGGGCTACCGGGCCCCGTGCGAGCCCGGCTAAAGACGTTAGCACCAACTACGAAGATGTACTACGCGGCATACCGTTGTCCCACGATGTCGTTTTGGGTGGCGACCTGAACGGACATGTCGGCGAGGTGCAGGGGGAGTATGAACGTGTCCACGGCGGCTATGGTTACGGCCGAAGAAACGCAGAGGGGGAAACCATTCTCAGAACCTGCACTGCAGCTGACCTGGCCGTGGTGAACACGTTCTTCAAAAAGAAAACCGAGCACCTGATTACCTACAGGAGCGGTCGGAACGCCACTCAAATCGACTATCTACTGACCAGGAGAAGCCATATCAGTCGCGTGGCCAACTGTAAGGTCATACCCGGTGAGTGTCTCACTGCCCAACACCGACTTCTTGTCATGGACCTCTGCGTAAAACCCCGTCGCAGACACGCCGAACGTTGCCGCCGTCAAATCAAGTGGTGGCTGCTGGATCAAAACAGATACTCAGAGTTTGACTCTGCCGCTGGGGATATTAGTCTCGACACAGCAGGCAAGTCCGTCCAAGAGTGCTGGAAAACGATTCAGACAGCAATCACAAAGACGGCAAAGCAAGTTCTCGGCGTGGCGAAAGGGGGCCGCAAAATCGACAAGGAGACCTGGTGGTGGGACGCCACAGTCCAGGGTTCATAACGGGAGAATCGGAAAGCTGTCGGACCGGACGAGGTGCCAATTGAAGCGTGGAAAGCGCTGGGGGCTCGTGGTGTGTATATTCTTACTAACCTTTACAATAGAATCCTGAGCGACCGAATAATGCCCGATCAGTGGCGGCTTAGTATAATAACGCCGGTCCACAAGGGTAAAGGGTCCGTTCAGGATTGCGGTAATTACCGCGGTATAAAGGTGATGTCACACACCATGAAGCTCTTCGAGCGCATTATTGACACCAGGATCCGACAGTGTACAGTGTCGGACTCCCAGTACGGTTTTCAACCAGGACGCGGTACCATGGACCCTATATTCGCCCTAAGGATCCTCATGGAGAAGCACAGGGAAAAGAATATGCCTCTGCATTTTCTATTCCTAGACCTGCAGAAGGCCTTTGACTGTGTTACCAGGGAGATGATCTGGTGGGCGTTGCGGTCGAAGTTGGTACCAGAGACCTACGTGGAAATCGTACGTGACATGTATCGCAACTCCGATTCAATAGTCAGGACCGCTGTTGGTGATAGCACCCCCTTCCCCATAACCGTAGGCGTGCATCAGGGCTCCGTCTTGAGCCCCTATCTCTTCAGTGTGATATTAGACGAACTGTCAGCCAGCGTACAGAAACTACCGCAGCCTTGGCTGCTTATGTACGCTGATGATATCGCACTGGTAGATGGGGACAAAGGACGGCTCACCAGACGCGTGCACGCATGGAGGGAGGCGCTTGAGAACGGCGGGCTGAAGCTAAACGAGGCGAAGACGGTGTATATGGCCTGCAACAGCACAGATCTGACGTCTCTCCGTATAGGCGACGACACCGTCGAGTGCGTGGACAACTTCAGGTACCTCGGATCTGTGCTTGATGCGTCCGGGGACATCGATCGCGACATCAAGGCCCGTGTATCAGCGGCTTGGGCGAAATGGCGCGAGGTGACGGGTGTCATTTGTGACCCCAAAATGCCGGTCAAGCTGAAGGGACAGGTCTATAAGACCATCATAAGGCCTGTCCTTACGTACGGCAGTGAGGCGTGGCCGGTGTTGGAGCGACACCGGCAGTTGTTGCATGTCACGGAGATGAACATGCTGCGGTGGATGTGTGGCGTCACGCGAAAAGACCGTGTACGGAATACATACATCCGTGGCAGCCTCTATGTCCGTGACATTGCTGACAAGCTGCAGGAAAGTCGCCTCCACTGGTACGGCCACGTCTTACGACGACCGGCAAGCTACGTGGGCAACAAATGCCTGGACATGACCCTACCTGGCACCAGGAGCAGAGGACGGCCCAAGAAACGCTGGCTTGATGTCGCGCAGGATGACATGCGCGCCAATGGGCTAGTTGCGAGGGATGCCGAAGACCGGGCAAATTGGAGGAGGAAGAGTAGGAAAGCGGACCCTGGGTTCTCCCGCGCTGGGCGGGATGAGCAACCGGGATAAACGCTAGGTAGAAGAAGAAGAAGAAGATTTGATTCCCGTGATAATGCATTTTTACCCGAATACGGCGAAGCCAAAAGGCAGGGTTATGATTTTAGCAGTTGTATGTATTATGTTCCTCCATAGCGCCTAAACTATTTATTCGATTTTGATGCATAAGGTATCAATCGACTCGTTATTATGGCCCCGGTAACATAGGCTAAGAAAATCCGTTGTTGGGTTACAGCTTTTAACAAACTTTTTTGCTTGTTAATATAAAAATTTACGTCACTTAGCTAACTATGCATTGTCATTCAAACTAAACGTGTATGCAAAACATAACATTTATACATTGCAAGCTTGTAAAATATATATTATGCGAGTTCTCCGGTACAAGGAAAAATTTAATAAAATATACAAACCAGGTACCTAAGTACCTAATATGTCGTCATCGTATTATTATGTAAATCTTACGAGTTCTTTGTACATTAAGTCGCAGTATCACTGCAAAATAATCTTTTATTTTGCAGGCAATCTGTCTCAAGGAATCTCTTAATTTTTTTCTATTTTTGCTCCTTTTTGAAAACTAAGAAAGATTTTCGTGGTGTTTAAAAAAAAAAAAATTTTAGGTTCATCATCATCATCTTTAGCCTGACTTCACCATCTGCTGGGCATAGGCAACTCTTTTCTTGTGCCAAAGCCCATGTCATTATACAGGTTCTAGCCACGACGGGAACAACTTCATCTGTCCATCTCGCTGCCGGAAGACCAACATTCTTTCTGCCAGTAGTCCTTGGACGCAACTCGGTTACTCGCTAAGGTCCACTTGCACCAATACTTAACTTTGAGTTAGTGTCTAATACCAGTTTAAATTAAAATATGTCACAATTACATAATAGGCCCCTCATCATCATCAACATCCTTTTTATGGTTCCCACTGCTAGGGAACAGGCCTCCTCTCTGTGAGAGGGAATGGGACTTAATCCACCACGCGGGCCTAGTGCGGGTTGATGGATGTCACATGTCTACGAATTTTTGGTTCTAGGACATGTCGGTTTCCTCACGATGTTTTCCTTCACCGTTTTGAGAGCAGTGGTGGTGAAATAATTTACAAAAAGTAAAGAGCCTGCCTGAAACCTACAACTTATAAGTTGCGGCTGATACCACTAGGCCACCACTGCACTCTGCACAATATCGGGCCTATTGTGTAGAGTGCTGTGGTGGGTGTTAGCTACTAATAAGTAAGATAACCCAGAGTGACGCAAGGGGGCGTAACCATGACGGTAGCGATGATTGGATAATAGTTACAGTCTAGTGATGTTCTGACCAACCACAATAACGATGTTACGAAACGCCTCTTAGATTAACCAATCAGCATTCAAGTTTCCAATCCCCATAAATAAGAGATTAGGTTTTTTGCAAAAATCCATGAAATAGTTTGTGAAATATCATTGTGAAATATGTTCTTACTGCCCAACAAGGTTGTCTTTATCAAAAAGCCTAGGCATTTCGCAAAAAAACAATTTCTTGCAATTATCCTGTGACATTTAAAGAAGTATAAAGCTGCACGAATGAATGTTTTGGAATTAATTTGTGAAGAATTTTTGAGCAAGCTGCACTAAGATGAAGTTACTGTTCATATTTTTTATGTTTTTCGTATTCACCGTGACGGCGTTGGCAGAGCAATCGATGAAAGGTAGGTATTATATATATTTTTTTTATGATTTTTTCTCATGTTGATGATCTGCCTAGCCTTTTCCCAACTATATTGGGGTCGGCTTCCAATCTAACCGGATTCAGCTGAGTACCAGTGTTTTAAGAACTAACCGATCATACTTTAAGAACTGTAGTGCTATACGTAACGATTGTCAAAGATCTTCAAGTGACAGCCGGGACCAAAGGCTTAACATGCTTTTCGAAGCACGGAGGAATCTCGGTATGTTCAAATGGTCACCCATCCACGGACCGACCTCATCAAGCTTTGCTTAACCTTGAAGATTGACCCGTGCGGCTGTTATTACTCGTATTTAGCCACGACCTCTACGTTTAATTTTACTCATGTGTACGGTTATAGCAAATGACATGGATTGTATGCTACAAGGTGTAATGGAACAGTGCGATTATACACCGTGAAATTTAAATGGTTGTTTTCCCCAGCGATATGGTTTTTTCTATGTAATACAATCGTTCCGTAGTTATGTAAAATATTAGAAACAAAAACTGGCATATTTAACATTGTGAAAAACTTAACTCGAAAGCGATCACGAACCAATAGTAATACCTCCCGATATCTACGGCCGAACGACAGCGGGGCGTTGACCCGGGTGCTAAGTAGGTAAGGATCACCGTCGAAAGGATTAGGTTCGAAGGCGGCTCCGTTTGATAATGTTGCGCGCGGGCTAGTTTATGCCGTATATACTACACGCAAGAGCTAATTTTACTTTGAACATTTCTAAATCGGTCTTTTCTTTGTCGGCTTCGCGGCGATTTTTTGTATTGTTCCGTGCAAACTATTTTATGACGTATCACTACGTGCGAGAGTTTACTTTGGTTTGAACATTATCTTGTGCATCGCTTTTCTATGCCGGTGGTGACGCGAGTACCTACAAGTTACTATTGTTACTTACTTTTTCGAGTTGATGAATATTTTTTAAATTTTTTAAAACAAAAACATCGTTATTTTTTTACTTTAACTCTATGCTTCGTAAGTACTCCTTAAGGCAAGTCGTTCTGCCGCGGGAAAACCACCAATTAAATTTCACGGTGTATATTGAAAACTGCTTCTCCTCATGTAAATGAACCATTTTCTCGAAGAGTGTCATAGAAAATACCCAAAAAAAATTGGGTTGTCTTACAAAAATTTGTATTTTTTGAGCATTGACTAAGCAGATGGTAGATTCTGTAGACATCTCACCGTAATGACCTGGGCCCAGCGCACATTTGGAGAGGCATGGCGAAGATACTGTTAACAATTTAAATTAGACCCTAATTCTTGTGTTATAACACAGTTGAAAACGTCATGGCAAAGATGAATAAGTGCGAGCGGCGCTCGACACAGTGAGGGGGGCACGACTCGTGACCGTGCACGACTGTTCCTGCCAGTGCCTGTGCAGGCGCCGCGGGTGGTTCGTGACAGACGCTCCTTTTCCTCTGTTCTTCTTCGTCTAATTCTTCAAGCGTTGCAATAAAAACCAAGTCCCAGTCAACATCCATAACGTCGGTCCTGCCTTCGATCAACATGGGTTGTGAGAACCGCGCGACGCCGCCCGTGTATGCTGAGCCTTAGCTGAAGTGACCTCGAAGAGAGCTGTCTTTCCAACCGACGATACTAGGTTTGCCGCTCACATCTCCTAAGTCGTCACGATGATATGTCTACAGAATAGCACTACAGGTCTTAAGTCGTCACGATGATATGTCTACAGAATAGCACTACAGGTCTTACAAGTATGATCGGACCTTTTCATCATCCTGTATCTCATTAGATTTACTTCTCGATAATATTTTCCCCAATTCTCGCAACGCAATATCTACTACTAGCTTTTGCCCGCGACTTCGTCTTCGTACGTATTCAGTATAAACTTCCACCCCGCCCTTACGAATGATTTTCGAGATTAAAACTAGATATCCTATGTCCTTCCCAGGGTCTTAAAGTGTGCGGTCAAAACTACTCACAATAGTAGATATTGATCGAATAGAAAGATCTCTCATGTGTTTTTACCCCCGACGAAAAAAGAGGTGTGTTAAAGTTTGACCTGCAGCCGAATTGCGTAAGTATATTATCCAAAGCAAAAGAATCGATTCTTTCCCAAAACCAACATTACGTAGTGCATATTGATACGAAAAGTCGTTTTTGGGAAGGAATCAATTCTTTTGCTTTGGATAATATACTTACGCAATTCGGCTGCTGGGTTGCTGTGTATCTGTGTGTCTGCCTGTGGCATCGTAGCTCCTAGATGGATGAACCGATTTTGATTTAGTTTTTTTTGTTTGAAAAGTGTCTTTGTCGAGAGTATTCTTAGCTATGTTTGATAAAAATCGGTTAAGATGTTCAAAAGTTATAGGCGTTTTATTGTTTGAATCGGGGTGTTTCCGCAAGATGTTATCGTGTCATGATTACATCTTCGATAGATTTTTGATCGAAGCGTGCCTACTACTAGATAAAATTGTTAATTTAAAAAGTTTGAAATGAAAAAAACATTAGGGGGTTTTGGAAAAAAATAATTTTTCTTGTTATTTTCAGAACCCGATATAGATCCACCCAGGAAATACAACAGTACACCGAGGCCTATCCTCCCCGGCTCGAAGATCACAAATTTATACAACGCACCAATACCAAAGGCTTACAACATGTATGTATGATAAACGAGTATTGTTAATGAAGAAGGTTTTACTCAATAGCAATTATAAACGAAATAAATAAAGTATTTTATAGTTATTACTGCGTTTTTGTAACTAGCCCGATTCCACAAATATACATGTTTCTAGCAACTGATTATAATGGACTAAACCGACGAATTGCATTAGAATTGGAATTGCACACCCACTGCAGAATCTTGATAACTATAATCTAGGGCTCTTCAAGTCAAGAGTGAATTGATTACTTCTAGGAAGCCAGCTTCACCTTCGACCACATAATTCGTAGAGCATCAGGTGAGATAGTGGTCAAACGCAAGCCTACATATAATATATTTAATAATAAAATAAATAAAATCCATTTATTGCAGACTAATTACATGTCCATAGTTGTTAGGAACAAAGGTCTTAAAACTATGTTAGTCAACTTATTGTAATAGTGTCAACTCGTCACGTGAAGCTGGATGACTCACCCCAGCACCGCAGAGTCTGGCCTCTCAGAAAACATCCTTAGGATTCTGTTGTCGCTCCCCCGAATCCGACGCATTAGAGACGCTGTTTTCTTGCGCATAATGGCATAAAAGTCATCGACTCTTGCGTCAGCAAACATGCCCGACGCGCTGCAGAATCGGGAGAGCCTCACCAGAATCCTAAAGGCGTTATTGTATTCAAAATAAACATCAAAATTTATTTATTCAATTAGGTCATTAAGCGGCACTTTTGAACGTCAAAAATAAAATAAAATTTAAAAGTAATAATAATGGATTCTACCGTCCATTCGGCAATTTAGCTTGTTATGGAGAAGAACGGACAAGAAACTCTACACTTACTCTTTTAAAATAAAATGTCTTTTACAAGTATTTGGTTACATCATTCTTGTTGGAAAAATATGTTTATGTGAGAATGATGTAAAAAGACGTGCACGTAAAAGCGTCTAGAGTAAAACAAACAAGTAAAAAATACAGTAAATAGGTAATTAAAAACAGGCCGAGGCAGCTAAGTTATGTGACCAATCTCAACTGATGGCGCCCGTTCACGAACATGACACATGGATCGGCACCACTCAGCTCAACCATTATGAAGGGAACCGAATGATCCAACACGTGTGCCACCATCAGAGAGACATTAGAAAGAGCTTAACACACCATCAACTGCCAGGGCACACTAAAGTCAACGAATGACATATAGATATAGTAAATGGTATATTTACAGTTGGTACATAGTACTCACATCTGGGGATCTTCTAGCGTATGCCATTCACATATGGAGTGAGGCCATCGAGAGACATGGGGAAGCGCTTGCCGTCTCCCTCGACATCTCGAAGGCTTTCGATAGGGTCTGGCACGAAAGCCTTATTGGTAAGCTTCCTTCATTCGGTTTGCCCGGTGGTCTGTGTGATTGGATTGCAGACTTCCTGAGAGATCGGTCCATTCGAGTGGTTATCGATGGCTGTTCGTCGGACCAATTGGATATTAATGCCGGGGTCCCTCAGGGGTCCGTACTCTCAGCAACATTGTTCTTGTTGCACATTAACGATCTGCTAAAACCTGGCACCTTTGGGTATGCAGACGACAGCACTGTTGCTGAGAGATACTTGTCCAGCGCACGGGCTACTGGGCCGCAGGTCCGGTCTCTTCGTTAAGCCATGGTGGAGCGTTTGAACTTATCCTTGCAAGCAGTCTCCGAATGGGGCGATGCCAATCTGGTCAAGTTTAATGCTGCTAAAACCCAGGCGTGTCTCTTTTCCGCTAAAAAGAGCTAATTTCACCCGGCTCCAACTTTCCGTGATGTAACCGTGCCAATAACGGACCATCTTGAGCTTCTTGGTGTTACGTTGACATCGACTCTCAATTTTGGGCCATACATTGAGGCAAAGGCTCAGCTGGCTGCCAAAAAGTTGGCGATCCTTGCGATGGTGAGAAGGTACTTCACGCCGGAACAGCTGCTCAACTTGTATCAAGCGCAAGTTCGATCGTGCATGGAGTACTGTTCTCATCTCTGGGACGGATCTGCCAAATACCAGCTTGATGCACTAGAGTCGATCGAAAAGCGGGTCAAGAAACTCATCGGCAATGAGGCACTGGTAAAGTCAAAGCTCTGTCGGTATTTTATCGGTTACATTTCGGGGAGTGTGCGATGGAATTACATGATTTAATTCCACCCAGCCCGTTCCATCATCGGACTACTAGACGTACGGCGATGCGTCATCGGTACATGGTGGACATCCCACGCATACGCACAAAACGTTTTGGGGACACTTTTATTATGCGTACAGCTAAAGAGTGGAATTCCCTGCCGGAATCTGTGTTTCCCGATAGCTACAATCTAGGGGTCTTTAAGTCAAGAGTGAATGGGTTTCTTCTAGGCAAGCGTGCTCCATCGTCGACCACATCATCGCTTACCATCAGGTGAGATAGTGGTCAAGCGCAAGCCTATTGACAATAAAAAAAAAATATATATGTACTGTGCAGTTATATAATACTAAAATAAATCGAGTTGCTTAAAACTGTATGAATATATTTGTGATATTTAATCATGTGATGTCTTTAGCAGGTCCAACAATACTTCAGAACTTTTCTGCTTACCACTTGTTTTTTGTGCCCTAGTGTCTGTGGAGCAAGACTAGCGTAGAGCCAGGCATTTTTAACAGCGATGTAACCCCCCAACTTATAATATGCCTGCCTGCATAGTGTGCGTTTTATACAAGTTTTGAATTTCGCCTCATTCAGTTCTAGAATGTGGGGAGGTATTTTATTGTAACATTTTATACGAGTACCCCCATAAAAGATGACGCTACTTTAGCCAGCCTGAACCTGGTTGAATTAATTGGTCCCTATTTCTAGTAACATAATATGACTTTCGCTGTGTTTACTAAAAAAGATGTAAATACTTTCTCACGTACATGATGTTTTCGTAATTATATTGACAAGCTATCGTCATGATGTTAATGTCCTTAAATAGTTCCCTTAGAGAATCGCGCCAGCGCGCGGCGAAGATTGTATATCGTTCTGATGGCTCGTTTTTGCAGACAAAAAATTTACTTAATGTCTGCAGCGCTTCCCCATATTAAGATACCGTAAGACATTATACTGTGAAAGTAACTAAAATAGACTAGCCTCGCGGTATCTACATCAGTAATCGGACGTATTTTTCTAACAGCATAAGCTGCCGAACTTAACCACCCCGCAAGGGCTATCAAATGCGGACCCCATTGTAACCTCGAGTCTAGCGTGATCCCCAGGAAAACCGTTTTATCGACGAATCCTAGTTTCTGATTGTTTAATATAAATTCACAATCATAACTTTTGACATTCGGCAAGTGAAATTTTACACACTTAGTTTTAAATGCTTTTGAACTTGCCGCCAGTCATTATTTACGTCGGCAACGTTACTCGTACGTCTATTTATCTTAAAAATCAAAGAAGTATCATCAGCAAATAACACCATGTTTAAATAGTTTTTCAATAGATGTGGTAAATCGTTAATGTAGTCTAAAAATAAGAAAGGACCTAAAATTGAGCCCTGGGGTACCCCCATTTTCACGTTGAACCCCGACCAATTGACACCGTTTATTTGAACTAATTGCTGTCTATCATTCAAATAGGATTTTACTAAACTTAATGCTGATTGGCCTAGACCGTAATGCTCAAGTTTCAAAAGCAATGCTTCATGTTTAACGCAATCAAACGCACACACAGGTCAGGTCGCAGAAGATACCTATGGCATCTAGTGCTTCCCACGCATCAAAGATGTGTTTTAATAAGGTTGCACCAGCGTCGGATGTACAACGTCCTTTGGTGAAACCATACTGTTGTACTGTCTTGATTTGCTTAAAAGCTTTTATTACTGTTATTGGGTTTATATGTGAAAAGTTAAATTCAGTCGGGCAGGCTGAACGTTAGCGTTTAAGAGGGTACTCTATTGGGCCTTTCTCCATACAAAAACATTCCGCTGTTTTCTTCGTGGATAATGCGTCCAGAGCAATGATTTTTTCCCATAAAATCAAGGTCTAATTAATACGTGCCCCTGTCATTTCCTTTTTTCGAAAACATAATCACTAAAAGAAATATGACAATCCAAAAACCCGAAAAAAATGCCCGTATTTATCGCCATGTTCAGACGACTTTCAGACAAAATTGATAAGTTTTTAACAAAAAAGAAAATGATAGAAGCATAGATATACTTTTCCTCTAAATTTTCATATAAGAATTTTTAAGATCAGGCGAGTTTTGAAGAAGAAAACGGCGGAATACGAAACGCCTTTTAGCCAAGGTTTTTGTAGGTAAAATCAGCCTGAGCTGCAGTTGTCCCTTTCGCACTTTACGGGGGGAGGTTGGAGGCGAGGGAGGGTAAGGCTTACACGTACACTAATAGGGAAGTGGCGGTTGTCGATATTTATATCGATTTTCTAGTGATATACACCGATGTCGATATTTACACTAAACAAAGATTTTATTTAATAAATCGTGTGATTGTGAGTATTACTTATTATTGTTGAAGGCACTTGTCGAATGATTAACTTTGGCATGCATAAGATCTGAAAAATGCAGTTGCGAATACACGATCGAAAGTTGTTTAGAAAATTAAGCCAGGATCCAGAATAAAGCTCGGTACAGACCAACCGAACGAACTAACAAATGTTGTTGAAAAGAAATAGCAGATTTTTGTTATTATAGATAGGCTCTCTCTTGACCACTATCTCATCTGATGGTAAGCGATGATGTGGTCTACGGTGTAGCAAACTTGCCCAGAAGTAACTTCACTCTTGACTTAAAGACCCCGAGGTTGTAGCTATCGGGCAACACAGACGCAAGGAATTCCACTCCTTGATGTACGCAAAATTAAAGTATTTCCAAAATGTTTAGTGCCTATGCGCGGGATGTCTACCTTGTACCGATGGCGCATCGCCGTAAGTCTTGTAGTCCGATGATGAAACAGGCTTTATGGAATTAGATCATGCAATTCCATCGCAAAATCCCCGAAATGCAACCGATAAAAACCGTCAAGCTGGCACCTCTGCGACGATGTTCAAGGTTCTGGAGCTTTGACTCGACCTCATTGCCGATGATCCTCCTGACCCGTTTTTCGATCAAATCTAGTGCATGAAGCTGGTATTTGGCAGATCCTTCCCAGAGACGAGAACAGTACTTTATGCAAGATCGAACTTGCGCTTGATACAATTTAAGCAGCTGTTCTGGCTTGAAGTACCGTCTCAACTTCTTAGCAGCATGTTGAGGCATTCCTCAATATAATGGTCAAAAATTGAGTGTCGATGTCAACGTAACGCCAAGAAGCTCCTCAATATGTTCCGTTATCGGCACGGTTACACCTCGGAAAGATGGAGCCGGATGAAATTGGCTCTTTGTAGTGAACAAAAGACGCTCGCTGTATAATATAAATATAATAAATTTATTTTTTCCAAAGGTTCCCTTCTAGAAATGGTATTTGACCTTTTTCGGTGCAATAACTTGCAAATAAAATGTTACTTTAAAATTGCAATATAAAACAAATTCATAATACGAATGGTATATTGCATCTTATTTTTTAAAGTGGCTGCATACGTGCTCACTGCCCTCTGCGACCAGTCTCCCGATACATCCATAACAGCGTGAGTCTGGCAAGCCTGCCATCAGTGGAACAGCTATCTCGACCCAACTCCTCTAATGGCTGCACCGGGCATCGTAACCGGATCAAGGCTAGGCCACGTGGCGGTATGTCTTTGCCCGCTGTGTGGTCACAAGCCCTTCGGTCGAAACCTACCACCAGTACTTCACATGATTAGCACCATCCGGGGACCACGTGTAGGGATTCAAAACGCTTATTTTCCTACGGACGCGGGTGACCCGGCCCTCAAAATGATGGCTCAGATCTTCTGAATCGTTCGCTCACCTTACGTCCTGTCTGCTGATTTGCTTTCGGTTGGTCTTACACCCAGTATTATGCAAACTAAATTTTGATTTCTTATAAAGCAGATACTTATAAAAATGATTTATGAATTTTGGAGAAGTGGGGTTTGTGGGTATTTAAATTAAAATATAGAATTTTAAATTAAAATAATAAAAAAAGAATTAAAAACACGCTTATTAATTAAAAGCACTTTTTGACAAGGCAGCTTGTCGAAAAATGAATGAAAAAATTGAACAAAAAATTAAAAACAAGCGAAATTATTTTTGTGTTGAATGGGCTCAACTGAAAACCAATCTTTTCAACGAAGTCGGGACCTGTAAAAAACTGATCCAAGGAACCATCCCCCGACTGCAAGGCAGGCGTGTTTTTAATTATTTTTAATGATTTATTTTTTATATCATACCTCTTTTAGTAATAAAACGATATTTTTGGAAAAACAATTTATTTTATACGTTTTCTATGGGATGTTGAATAGTACCTACTGTTATATTTAGTTAATTTATTTTGGTATGTTATTAGGGAAATAATGATTATTTAATACTACTGTTATATATTATTATTTATATACTAAATAAGCTCTAGAATAGCTAGACGATAATAGAATAGGTAGTAATTATTTTATGAAATACTTTTTTTTTCCTTTTTTTCCCATTAGTTTTTTTTTTAATTTTTAATAACGTTACGCTTCTAAAGATACCACATAAATATACTAGCTAGACGATGATAGAATAGGCAGTAATTTTTTTATGAAATACTTTTTTTTTCCTTTTTTCCCATTTTTTTTTTTTTTTAATTTTTAATAAAGTTACGCTTCTAAAGATACCACATAAATATATACCGGTTGAGCCGTTGAGAATTTATGGTGGAATAAAGAAACTCACAAACATACATGAGCCCTATAAACATAACACTCCTCTTTTGGGCAGTCGTGTAAAAATGTGCATTTATCTATCGTAATTTCAATCCTTTCACTTGCAGGTAAATTTCGTGGTATACGACCATCAATAATTTCTGGCGGAAGGCATTTAAAAAAATCGGCCAAGTGCGAGTCGGACTCGCGCACGAAAGGTTCCGTACCATTATCGCAAAAAACGGCCAAAAATTCACGTTTGTTGTATGGGAGCCCCACTTAAATATTTATTTTATTCTGTTTTTAGTATTTGTTGTTATAGCGGCAATAGAAATACATCATCTGTGTAAATTTCAACTGCCTAGCTATCACGGTTCATGAGATACAGCCTGGTGACAGACGGACAGACAGACGGACAGACAGACAGACAGACAGACGGATCGCGGCGTCTCAGTAATAGGGTCCCGTTTTTACCCTTTGGGTACGGAACCCTAAAAAAACTACATTTCTCCAAAATTCATCGTCTCTTTATTTTTTTTCGTAAAGTGTAAAGCGGCTCGGTACTCGCGGCGAGGGCGCGTGCACCGGCGGAGTCGGTCGGCCGCTCGGCGCGCTCTTACACACACAAATACACTACTCGTTCACACATTGATAGCTCGCTTGGTCGGGCGCAGCGCGACGGCAATAGTTTCTTCAAATACCTATTTTTCAAATTCTTGTTGACTAGAGTCCGCTCTTAATAAACCAGAAGCAAGCGACGGCGAAGAATTTAAAGTTTCAGTAGTTTTAATTGGGATGCTGGTAAAGAAATTTACAAATTCTTGAGCAACTTTTTTGTTATCTCTAATAAGTCCATGTGTAGTCTCAAGCGAATCAGTATTATTTCTATTGTTCCTGTTCGTTTCATTGTTTATAATTATCCAAACCTTTCCAAGTTTATTTTATGCGAAATTAACCTTATTGCTAATGTATAAAGCGTTACATAGTAAAAAGTATTTTCAAAACTCTTGTGTAATTAGCAAAGTACTTATTAAAAGTTTCAGTTTTAATGTAAGGCTTAAGGCCATACAGCTCGTAAAGTCATTCCCTACTTTTTCTGAGTTCTTTAGTCGCCCAGTCACTGAATAAAAAGTTAGGGCATATAGTTTTAGTTTTCTTCTTAAAAGTATTATTAAACTCTGTTTGAACCACTGAGAAAACATTTTTGTAAAAAATACTACCGTCGTTCACTGTGAGGTCCTGATAACTTAACTTACTGATTAAAGTGCTGTTAAATTTATTTAATTTAGCGGATGTTATTGGTCTCGATTGAATCTGCACTTGTTGTGTTGGTATGTTGGACTAGTAGCCCACTATGATCCGAAGGCAGACAATTCATAATGGCTTTGTCTAAGTAGTTACATTATCAATACATGTAGCAGTAGTCATAGTTGTTCGGGTAGGTTCCTCAAACACATGTGACAAATTAAATGATTTGAAGATATTTAATAGTCTACTGCTATCTGAATTATTTTCTAAAAATTTATATTAAAGTCACCACAGATTATGACTAGTTATTACCAGTTGCAAGTTTTGCCAAAACATCTTCCATCACTGACTCAAATGTACAGTAGTTTTTATCATGGGGGGCCTGTAAACGCACGCTATAACATGCTTATCCAGCTCAACACTGAGGACAGTTCTACACTATGTTCAACTGATAGATCTACAATATCTTTACGAGGTTTTGATTTAATACCATTTTTAACCAATATAAGTTGGAGGTTTCCACGCAACATAATATTTCTGTTAAAACATCTGCCCACGGTATAGTTTTCAGATTTAATAAGCTTTCAGCCAATGTTCAGTAAAACAAATAATTTCAAACAAAGGAATTCTGATTAGCCCCTTTTTTAAATTGACTATTTGAGAGCAAGAAGGTATCTTCTTATTGGTGGATGTACTACTAACTATTTCATTATTGGTACCCTCCCTTGTCCTAACAACTATTTTGAATTATAAATATTAGCAGAAGTGCTAACGTTATTAAAGTTATTGACCACCTGTAAATTAGTATTATTACTAATATCAACTACAGTACATGACTTCGACATACTATTTATGTCTGAGTTTAAAGTAATAGTTAATAGCCTCGCTATTTGACGTCTTTCCCTAATAGGCAGATACACTGTATTGCCTGTCGACTTTAATTTATCAACAAAAATGTTGATGTCAAAAAAAAACTAATTTTTCCACTGTAATGGCTGACAAGGAAATGAACATGCTTATTCAGCATGTGAATAGAATTTTTTGTCTACAAGTAATTTTTTCTAAATATGGCAAAGCACACAATATGATTTTATTGCAATTTAACCTTATCAACTCCGTTACACACTCAGTGATGTCACGTTTTTTTACATCCAAACTGTTACCTATAAACACAGATACATTGGTATCTGATTTATATGCATTCTTTGTTACAGATTCCATGATATGCTTGTAAGATGACCCAGGCATACAATAATTCAAAGTCAAATAACTCTGATTGCTATTTAACAATTTTCCTAAACCTCTTCCAATACCATTTGCAAACATAACCGAATGAGACCCATGAAGACTATTACTAGATGCAAAGGTTGCAGTCTCAGGCCAGTCTACTTGAGACACTTCCTGTGAAATATCAGTCATGTCTAGACCCAAGACACAGTCCTGAGATACCCTCTCAGCTTGGACCGGGTCCTCCGTAGCATCAGGCTGGACTGCTTTTAGGTTTGAGACTGTCTGCTATTTTTTGTAATTTTAAATGTTTTTCTTTTTGTTTTTGTATTTTTTCTTTTTGTTTATTGATTCCATAAAAGAGTGTTACAGTATAAAGATGTGACACTGGATCCTGCACTAGGATACCCTGTGTCGCAGATCCAGTCTCTCTCGACAAATAATATGGTTTTTTGATTAGAAGTTTCAAATGCAACGGTTCCAATCATTAAAAAAAAACTGAAAGGTAACTAAAAGTGTAAGCGTAAGTGTGTTGGTATGTAAGAGATATGCTATTGTGTGTATGTGGTTGTGTGTATGCAGTGATGTGTATGGTCATATGGTCTGTTAACACTAAATTGTTAGTAGGTTTTCTGTTTCGTTGTAGGTAAGTCCATATTAATTTTATTCTGTTTTTAGTATTTGTTGACGACAGACAGACGGATCGTGAAGTCTTAGTAATAGGGTCCCGTTTTTACCCTTTGGGTACGGAACCCTAAAAACAGACATGCGATTGCAGCAATCCCGAGTGATTCACCGACATTTATTGAAGAGTTCTATTGTATATCTTCGAAGTTCTTCATTAGATCTTTACCAAATTTAAATGGAACCATTTCGGAATGAACGTCTTTCGAACAAAAAAAGAATTTTGCAAATCCGTTTATATATAACGGAGTTATGCCCGAACATTATGTAAAAAAATATATACATAGAAACATCCGAATTGAGAAACACCTCCTTTTTGGGAAGTCGGTTAAAAAACGGTTTCTATTTAAAGATATCCAAGACGGCCCCGTCAACGTGTCCCTAGGGGGGAAGGCCCTCAGAAGGTTCAATGAAGTTTGATCACGTTCTTAGTACAAGTCAACATAACACATTTTACGCACGTAATTTATTATGCGGCAGTGCAAAAATAATATTGTACGCTAAAAAAAGCCCTCGAGTGTATTGACACGTGCGAAGTTCAGATGCGTTCATCACTTGGTATTCTGAACGAGCACTGTTACATACATAACATAAAATCACGCCTATATTTTTACTTTTTTTAAGAGTAATATAATTCAACATCATAATCAAGGTTCAACATTAGCATATAACAAATTATCAAAACCCAACACAATCCTAACCGAAAAACAAACTACATTGTTAATTAAAGACAGAAAAGTGCTCCTAAAACTCGGCAAAAACAAACAGAATCTAAGGGCCATATCAGAACTAAGCAAAAAAATAAGCAACAGCATCAAAAAGGACAGAACCAAAAAAAGAAAAAACGTTCTCAATTACCATATAAAAAAGACAGGAGGAATCAAAAAAGTGTTAAAGGAATTACTAGAGACGAAAGAATGGATTGCAAACATCAAAAATCATATAGGAAAACATGAAACGACAAGAAAAGCTATAATCCAGACAGCAACTGACTTCTATAGAAAACTTTATGCAGCAGAACAAAATACCCAGAATTTTACCATAAATCTTGAAGATGATGAAGTGGAAGACGTACCAGTTTTTCTACAATCAAAAATCGAAAAAGCTGTCAATAGTCTAAAGAACGGCAAGCCCCCCGGGCGAAACCAGATTACGAATGAAATGATCAAAAGCTCAATCACTGCACCGGAAAACCTAAGAAAACTCACGGAAGTATACAACTCTATCCTAAGCACGGAATGTATACCATCTCAATGGACCAAGAGCATAATTATACTACTACACAAAAAAGGAGATAGGAACAATATTGAAAACTACAGGCCTATAAATAAGCCTCATGTCAAATATGCATAAAGTGTTATCTAAAATAATCATTACATAACAGGGATAATGGACGAACAACAACCTATAGAACAGGCTGGTTTTAGAGCGGGTTTTTGAACTACTGATCATATGCATGTCATAAAGCAGCTTATAGAAAAATGCCAAGAATACGGCAAAGCCTTGTACATCGCATTTGTGGACTATAGTAAAGCATTCGATTCTATAAAACATGATTCGCTTTGGAGGACTCTTATCCAACAAGGAGTCCCAAAAAAATATGTACGCGTAATTAAAAATATATACGCAAATAGCACAGCACAAATAAAACTAGAATCAGCCGAAGAAGAGTTACCAATAGCTAAAGGGGTGAGGCAAGGAGATCCACTATCTCCTAAACTTTTCTCTGCCTTCTTAGAAAGCGTGTTCAGGGATCTTGAGTGGGATAATTTTGGCATTAATATCAACGGTAGACAACTTAACCATTTACGATTCGCGCATGACTTGGTCCTAATAACTGACAACCTTAATACGCTCCAACAAATGCTACAACAGTTGGCGGAGGCAAGCAGATTAGTTGGCCTTTCTATGAACAGATCAAAAACAAAAGTAATGACAAACATAGAAGAAATAGCCATAAAAGTACAAAACGAAGACATTGAATATGTTAGAAATTACACATACTTGGGACAAATTGTATCATTCAAAGATCAAACAGATACACAAATAGAAAGAAGAGTGACTTGCGCTTGTAAAAGATACTGGTCCCTTAAAGAGATTTTCAAAAGTACACACTTTCCTGTGACAACCAAGAAAAAACTGTTCAACTCAAATATCTTGCCGTGTCTCACGTATGGATGCCAAACTTGGGCGTTGACTCAGAAACAATTTCTAAAACTGAGAACGTGTCAAAGGGGTATTGAAAGGAGTATGTTGGGCGTAACTCTAATCTACAACAAAGGTGGAAGACATACTGGTCGAAATAAAACAATTGAAATGGCGATGGACAGGACACATAACTAGGGATAGCAGGATAAAATGGACAAAAATTATAACGGAATGGCAACCACGTGATGGCAAAAGGAAGAGAGGCAGACAAGCTAAAAGATGGACAGACGATATAAAGATTACTGGAGGGACACTCTGGTCAAGAAAGGCTAATAATAGAGAAGAGTGGAAACAGCTGGAAGAGGCCTATGTGTCACAGGACACGCTGATCACTAAACCGGGCAATCCGATATTTTAAATATTTAAGTTTAAACAGTTTGATAATAATGTATGTTTAGTACCAGCAATAAAGGCTTAATACTCGTAATAAAAAAATATATTGATAAATCAGTTTTACTTTGAAATTCCCTCATTTTTAGGGTTCCGTACCCAAAGGGTAAATACGGGACTCTTTTATTAAGACTCCGTGGTCTGTCTGTCTGCCCGTCTGTCACCAGGCTGTATCTCATGAACCGTGATAGCTAGACAGTTGAAATTTTCTGTTGCCGCTATAACAAAATATACTAAAAACAGGATAAAAGAGATATTTAATTGGGACTCACATACAATAAACGTGTTTTTTTTGCTGTTTTTTTGCGATAGTGGTACGGAACCCTTCGTGCGCGAGTCCGACTCGCACTTGGCCGGTTGTATACATTATTATACAGTTTACACATTAAAAAAAGAGATTTAAACAGTAAAGATTCGGCCATCCGATACTACACACCCTTACTTGACGAAGATTTACTTATCGCGTTGACCATTCAAGATTCACGATATTTTAATGTCTCGTGCACACAACCGCTCCCGAAGATAGCCGACCGCGAGGAGTGTTCGCTTCGGTCTAGTACAGTGTTTTTCAACCTTTTTCATGACACGACCCTCATAGAATGAAAAATTATTTCGTGACCCCGACAATCCTCCTTTTTTTCAACCGACTTCAAAAATGATGATGTTCTCAATTCGACTGTAAGTTTATTTTTAATTTTTTGTATGTTTGTTACACAATTACTCCGCCGATTGTGGACCGATTTTGAATGACCTATTATTTTTGTGTTTGAAAGGGTGTACTCCCGAGGTGGTCCCATTGACACTAAGTCAGAATCTGATGGGATCCCATGGAAATCCAGGGAACTCCTCAAATATAATAGGCATACATATAGCGATTTTGGTATTTTATATTTTTCATCAACAATGCAAGCATTTGCACTCAGAATGTATCATTTTGTGAAGTGGAACTGAGGAAGAAAACCACAGATGGCCACTGGAACTCCTTAATGATAAGGGCAAAACCCTGATTATAAGATATCTTGAATAACCAAGTATGATGAAGCATATACCTACTTATAAATAAATGGTACTAATGAAAATGGTACCATTGAACTGATCTGATGATGATGCTGGAAGGTAGGCAATGGAACGCCGAAAAAAATCAATGTATCCTAGTCGTGTTTGGTCTTATTGGAATTTTCATGTACTTTGAAAGGAGAATTGTCTCATTACTTCTCAGTGCAATAGATATCGGGGAACACTGGGCAAAGGTGAATCTTAAATCTGCTTTTAAATGAGGCAAATGCAGCTATAAATGAGGCAAATTTGGCAACCAAGCTTAGAGAAAATCTACTGGCATTATCTGCCGATGGGATGTTGTACTTGGAATTCAAGTTTGCCAATTTGGATTCCTTTTGGTTAAAAAGAAAAACATAATACCCAGAATTAATAACACAGGCATACTTCAATGTATGATGTTATTCGCCACCTGGTACTTGTGCGAGTTGACATTTTCATCAATGGCCCAAATAAAAAGTTAGCAAATAAATCGCTTAAATTTGGAAGACGATTTAATTCTCAATCTAGCAAAAACGGATCTATTTTGGGAGAAATTTATTAATGAGAAACAAGCGCAAACCTTTGCAGAACGAGTACCCATATGTTATTTTTAATTAATTTGTATTAACATACAAATGTTTAAAACCTTTAGTTAAAATTTTCTTTAATGTTTTTTTACTGAGGTAGTTTTCGCGACCTCTTGCGACCCCCCAGTAGAGGCTTCACGTCCCCCAGGGGGTCGCGACCCACAGGTTGAAAAACACTGGTCTAGTTTAACCTAGGTATGACCAAATGGTGGCGTCAGATAATCGCGCGGTCTGCTTTGTTCTTACCTTATAAGTCAAGCCTTATCTAATCTAAGCGATAACTAGTTTTTTTTAATAAATATTAGGACTATTAATCCGTACATGACGTGAAGAAGTTATTAGTTGACTTGCATATTATGATTTTAAAATTGAATCTTATCCAGATACCAATATTGTCTTTTTTCTTTAATGCCGTTTTCACGCTATGTACGGAAATATACTAGCTGTCACTCCACCCACGTGTATTCTGTACTTCTATTTTTATAAATAGAATTACAATAGTATATGAGCTATTCTGATGTATAAGCTGCATAACTGTACAGTATCATCAAAATCCCTGCAGCAGTTTTTGCGTAAAAGAGTTAAAAAACCGGCCAAGTGCGAGTCGGACTCGCGCACGAAGGGTTCCTTACCATTATCGCAAGAAATGGCAAAAAGGCACGGTTGCTGTATGGGAGCCCCACTTAAATATTTACTTTATTCTGTTTTTAATAGGGGCAACAGAAATACATCATCTGTGAAAATTTCAACTGTCTAGCTATCACGGTTCATGAGATACAGCCTGGCGACAGACAGACAGACGGACCGCGGAGTATTAGTAATAGGGTCCCGTTTTTAACCTTTGGGTACGAAACTCTAAAAACATCCATCCTCACAAAGAAGTAGGATCCCTTACTTATTTCAAGAATACACTAACACTACCGTACGGTATGACAGACGAGAAAACCCGTGCATAAGGAAAAGATTTACAACAAATTAGTCATGCATTCTTATGCACAATACGTACTAAACAACACATAAACAGAATTACTGTTTGGTACAATTGAGCATTTCACTATGTAGTATGACTATTTACTACATCTAGAAGCAAACTTACCATCGCCATTCAAAAAACGACGTCAAATGCACAACGCCATCTATCGAATATGTAGTTCAACGGTCCGAGTATCTGAATTACGTGTGTTGTATTATTTTAATTCTTGTTCACTTTAAATTCATCTAACTTTTGATAGAATGAACCGATTCCGATGAAACAAAAACTAAATAATATTTCAAGTACCTACCGCACAATTTTTATGTATACAAGTTATCTACATTGGTTTTTTATTTATACATTATTTTACTTGATGCCTGCACAACTAAACAGACAAAAAATCACACACTGACTATTATTTTTTAATATTTTCGATGTACAAAAACGACCTTTCTACAAGATTAGAGATATTTGATTTTTCAGCCTAAACTCCATTTGCGATTACATTAGACGTTTAAATTAGCCCATTTTACAGCCCGTTCAACCGATTTTGACTTCTATTGTGTTGATGATACGAGATATGGTAGCTGTAGTAAACAGTTGGTTTTGGTAACTGGTTTATGCTTTTTATGTCATCCTTATGTTTACGGGATAGAACTCAAAATCGGTTGAACGGACTGTGAAAAGATTTGGAGTATAGACTTTTATACCTTTGTTCGGATTACAATGGCAGTGATTAAGAATTACCAACCAATATAGGTAACAGTTGGTCTTCTGCAATTGTTATTGTGGCATACAACATACGTATTAAAAGTCGACACTATCCTCTCTCTGGCAAATCACAGTAAGACTTCGTGCAGTTAACACTAAAATAAATCAACATGAAACTATTATTCATATTATTTTTGTGTTTTATCATCGTATCAGTAGCAACTGGTAAAAAATCACTAAAGGAAAGGATGAAAGGTAAGTGTGTTTTAAATTATTTTTATTTCCTTCTGCCTATCTTTTCTCAATTATTTTGGGGTCGGCCTGAGACAAAGTGTTGCCACATCAATTGGTCCTTGGCGTCTCAAATCCAGCGGTTTCCCGTAGCCTTAACCAGGTCTTCAGCGGACCTAAAAGGAGGCCTTCCAAAGCTTCGTTACCCGATACGCGGCCGCCACCCCAGAACTTTTGCCCACTGCCACAGTGAAACTCAAAGCAAGCCTATTGCCCTTTAGGTGAATTTAAAGGCCTATCCATACATATCAGGGTCGTGCCCGGGATGTGACAGGGCCGGGCCCAGGCATTGAA
Source organism: Orthosia incerta (assembly GCA_948252205.1). NCBI lineage: Eukaryota > Metazoa > Arthropoda > Insecta > Lepidoptera > Noctuidae > Orthosia > Orthosia incerta. Next base: position 16,962,307 of record OX411765.1, read on the forward strand.
GTTTCGTCACTGGCACGTGCACGGCCCGTGCACGGACGTGTGTGAACGAGTTCATATAAAATGTACACACCGATATTTTTTTAAGCCCCTGACGGGGCACGGTCCGTCCACGTCCCGGGCGCGGCCCGGATATGTGTCGATAGGCCTTTAGCCTTTTGATGAGGCTCATTGTGAGCGACCTCATTTCGGTTCTGTATGCCATCACTGTTATAGACTTTCATCTTAAGACACTGAGGTATGTTAGACGAGAATATACCGCGCACGTTCTCGTACACTAAAACTCAAACAATCTCTATTTTTCAGATGTAAAAATTAATAACATACACAAGAACATACTTCCACGCAGTCGACTTATTGCCAGCTACAAGGAGTCAAATAAACATAACAATGGGCGTCGGTAGGCTATGAACAAAATAACATAACATCATAACTGCACTCCCCGGAGGGGTCGGCAGAGGTATTCGAGCACATTTCGCAAGCTGCCAACCCTACTCTACTTACCTTCCTGCCTACCCTACTTACCTACCTACAATTTTTGTTTCTATAGTCATCATTCTTTCGCGGAGAATCTTAACACCGCCATTCAGAAAATGACTTCAAATACACAACGCCATCTATCGAATATCGAGTTCAACTATCCGAGTAACTGAATTGCTTGTGTTGTGATAATTTTACTTATTGAACACTTTAAATTCATCTAACTTTTGATAGAGTGAACCGATTGCGTGAAAGAGTGAAACAAAAACTAAGTTTTGATAGAGTGACACAAAAACTAAGTACCTAATTCTTCAAGTTAGTTACGCACAATTTTTATGTATAAAAGTTATTTACATTGGTTTCGTATTTTTCACGTGATGCGTGCACAAATAAACAGACAAACAGACAAAAACAAAGACAAATTCAAAAAATGCTGGAAATAGGTTCTGTTGGTTATCCTTTAACATCCTGGCTATTTTTTTTTTTAAATATTTTCGATGTACAAAAATTACTTTTCTACAGATTTATTTGATTGATGATAAGCGTTACAATTTGCGTCAGTTTGCATGCTGTGCTTTTCTATAAGTTAAGTTTAAGAGACTTAAGTTTGAAATGTATAAATTTATTAAGTAACAGTGTACTCAGTGTTAAAATGCCTAATAATAAATAAATAAATCAAAATTGAATTCGCTGAGTAATAGACAGAGGCCGACCGCGACTTTCTTTTATACTGTCTATAAAAGAGATGCAAAAAAATCCGTAGTTAGCTCTTTTCAATGGTTAAATATGCTAAACAATGGTTTAAAATTTCGGTAAAAAGTGTTTATTCTTTAATTGTTAGTCTAACAAATGGTCAAATAATTAGGTCACTCTCAAACTTATTGGAACATTTATGAGGCTAACACAGTGAACGGAAATAATAAATAAAATTTCCGTTCACTGGGCTAACAACCACAGATATAATTAGATGACGCGATTGTATGTTCTTCGCGTGTCAAAAAACGGAGTAAAATTACGATCAATGGTACTTTGAGACTTTCATTTAGCATTATCGGCACCGGAAATCCACCAAAATCTAGAATGATGCCTAATTATGCCATATTGAGCTGTAAATACTGAATAGAAAATATTGGCCGAGGCATTGGCAATTTTCTTTCATTGGTAAGTAAATTTGTTTTTAAATTGTGTGTGAAAAAGTGGCACGCTTGGTTTTTATACAGATGGAGGGACTTGCGTTATTTAGTTAGATTTATGTCTGTGCTAGCGACTGATGAAAATTTGTGTTTGTATATCTATACTAATATTAGAGGTAAAGTTTGTGAGGTTGTAGGGGGTAATCTCTGGATCTAATAAACCAATTTAGATGACATTTGGCATGGTGATAGTTTGAGACCCTGGGAAGAACATAGGATTTTATTCCCTTGGGATGATAAAACACTTATTACGCGGGCGAAGTCGCGGGAAGAAGCTAGTTTAATATAAGGCATTAATGAATTTGGTTAGCATATTTAGCCATTGTTTGAGGTAACTACGGATCAAACAACTGGGCCTAAAACTGTAGCGACTTGGAAATTAAACCTTACAACGATGAAATGAGATTTACGTACCTGCACGAGAAACTAATACCAAAGACAATAAAATACAAATCTTAAATGTAAATAAATTGTTTTTAAGCAAATTCTGTTTTTTGTTTTACAAAAAAATGCGGCGATGGAGAGGGCTATGCTCGGCATTTCCTTGCGTGATCGAATCAGAAATATAGAGATCCGCAAGGGAACCAGGGTTACCGACATAACCTGAAGAATTGCCAAACTTAAGTGGCAGTGGGCAGGGCACATTGCTCGCAGAACGGATGGCCGATGGGGCAGAAAAGTTCTGGAGTGGCGACCGCAAATCGGAAGACGTTGCGTTGGAAGTCCTCCCACCACCCGACCGATGACCTGGTGAAGGTTACGGGGATCCGCTGGTTGCGAGACGCACGGGAGCGGTCAATGTGGCGACCCTTGGGGTAGGCTATTTCGGCTGATATGATGATGATGATGATTTTATAAATCCTTAAGGAGTTGTCCTAATAGATAGCGATTATTGCGTGAATACACCACTGTCGTGTTCTGTGGTCGTGTTCATTTGTTTAGCAAACTTACAGGTAAACTCGAGCGCGTCGTCGCCGTCGTGCCGATAGTGAGCTCCTTCTCTATTTTGTGTTTGGACGCGGGGTTGGGTAAAAGATACGTGTTAATCAAACAAATTAGACACCTTATTAAAGATGGCCGTTCTATCATAAACAACAATGATGAATGAGCATAGACAACAATGCTATACCACACAACATCCTGATTTTATCAACCACACGAACGTGACGATCGCGTATTCGTACAATGTTCGCTTTCCATTAGGCACTTGTACACTTGTGCACCCACCACGGTGACGAAGCGATTAGCTAGTGACTATTATCTCGCTGATGAAACTAAGAAAAGATACAGATCCCGTGTCAATAAAAGAGACACATATATTAATAGTTGATCGCTGGCTGTTCACATTGCCGGCGAGAACTCTCTCGACACAAGTTTGTCGCAGCAGTAAGACCTATCAAAGAATATACTAGCATCGATACTCGCTGGGCGATGCTCGCTTGGCGGTCAGAACTTACGTAAAGAGACCAACCAACCAACGCGAGCCGACTGGCGAGCAACGCGAGGAATCACCCGTCGCACAAAAACATGTTTCTGAGTGCAATTGATTGCATTGTTGATGAAAATACCAAAATCGCTATATGTATGCCTGTAATATTTGAGCAGATCCCTCGATTTCTCCAGGATCCCATCATCAGCTCCTGACCTGATGACCATGAGACCACCTGGAATTTATACCCTTTCAAACAAAAGAAGAATTTTCCAAATCGGTCCAGGCGTCTTTGAGTAATCGGGGCATAAAAAAACAGAGAAGATTCCGACGTATTTAAACCTCCTTTTTCTTTTTTAAGTCGGTTAAAAAATCTCCTTTGAACCAGTTTTCTAACGAGTGGCACAATGGTGCACAAGTCGGACTACGTGACAAGCAAAAGTTTCGCGTGTAACGTAGTTTTATTTTCTCTGTGGGTTCGCGTACGTACTCACAATGGTGTAATTGTGGGTACTTACGCCACTGAACATTACAGACGACTTTCGAAAAAGGAGGAAGTTGTATGTTCGACTTCTTGTATGTTTTTTTTATTTATGCTCACCGATATCTCCGTCAATTGTTGACCGATTTTGATAATTCTTTTTTTGTAAGAGTATGTTCCGAAATTGGTCCCATTTTAATTTGGTAAAGATCTGATGAAGAACTTCGAAGATATACAACAGAACTCTTCAATAAATAACGGCAAATCTCTCGGGACTGCTGCAATCGCATGTCTGTCTATTGTTTATACCATTACGTTTATATTGTTAAACACGCCAGTACGCTCTTAAGGGGTAAGCAGATCTCTCATTTGATCGGTTTTGTTCAAGTTTCATAATATTCGAGTAATCTATTCTGGCGTTATAGGAAACTTACTAAACAACTTGCCTATTAGGTAGGTACAACTAAAAAGGGAAAAATAAAAATAAACTTTTTACAAAAAAATACTACCGACTTCCAAATACGAGTAAGAAAACTACAAAGTGAAAAATAAATTTATTTTTGGAAGTCGGTGTCCATAACGCAAAAAATGGTACCTACGAAAGACACCGACTTCCAAAAATAAATTTATTTTCACTTTGTAGTTTTCTTATTTGGAAGTCGGTAGTATTTTTTTGTGAAAAGTTTTTTACTGATAAATGTACGGCTTCAACAATTGCGTGTATAGTTGGTTGTTAGGATGAGTGAATAGTTAGTTTGTTATAGTTATGGTGAGTGTGAGTACCAACACAAACCAACACCAGTGTGCTTAGTGCGAGTTTTTTAACGTACTCACTCGTGATAACGTAAACGATCTCTTATGTCAAAATGTATACAAAAAAGAGGTTTTGCCTTGCCGTCACCAGACGGTGCTTATCCAGTTTCAATATAAATTGGCGTTAACGTTAACGCGATTGAGCGTGAGTAAAAAATCGCACTAAGGCCTCAGGTTTAATGGTACAAAAATAAAAGTGATATTACTCAATATTGTACATATTTATATATAATAATATAAAAAAAAATATATATATATGGTAATCTGTTCATGATTTCGGTGACGCTAATTAAGTGCGCATTTGCAGGCAGTACGACACTTTTTACGTTCCTCGGCTACAGGCGCGCTGTTGGGGCATCTGGTTTGTGCCACGGAGCTAGTGACCGGCGCGACGCGGCATATTTATCCGCAACGCAATTATTCCATCCTGACACATTATTATTCTTCATTTTAGTAATGCTCGTCCGTGATGTAAAGCAGTAGGTACCAAATTTCTGAAGTATCTTAAATAACGAGTTGTTCAGATCATCAATGGATAAAGTTGCAGATATTGATGATTCATTTTAATTTTCAAAGATCTTTATTTAACACTAGCGACTGCCAGAGGCTTTGCCCGCGTGAGAAGTGATTTATTATCCCAAGGGAGCATTAGAACGGGGAGATGAATAGCCAGACTAGACCAGACTACAATCTATCTCTGTGCCATATTTCTTACAGATCCGTTCTAACGTGATTGAGTAACAAACATACTAGGAGGGATCAAAAAGTAGTGAGACCGACATACTCCTTGGTAAGAAAAAAAAATACTGGCAGGCATAGCTCAGATACATATTTGTAATATTAATAAAGTAAAATACTTAAGGGGAAACAGGTACGAAGACGATAACGAGGTGATGGATGCCGTGGAGAGCTCTTTTTAGGACCAAGACAAATCTTTTTTTGTGAAAGGGATGCCTTGGAAAAGCGCTGGATTCGGTGTGTAGCGAGACTCGGAAACAATGTAGAAAAATAAATGTTTAAGTTATCAATAGTCATTATATTCTATCTCATTCTCACTACTTTTTGATCCCTCCTCGTACATCTATCCATCCAAACCTTCACATTTATAATTTTAGTAAGATAGGGTAAAAAAATAACAAAAGGCACTTCCCCTTAGATACATTAACACAGAGAATACTTATGAACACTTACAGAACACGTACACTTACAGAACACGAACACTTTATGAACACGTACAGAGAACACTTTATGAGGCTACAAAAAATTTTGTAACAAATAAATTTTAACGAACCGATTACATCTTAAACTTTAAACAACAATAAGATGATAACTTATTTACATTAATACAAATTACTTATGGTCGCATAAGTTCTAACACCTCGCAGTATTAAAAAAAAAAATTAAATACGTTTTTTATGTCATTCGATAAAATATTCAAAAAGAAAATACCGCGTGTGTCAGTGTTGCACAGAAAAACCACCGCAAAATTCAGCTGTATTGCCATACGTGCTGCTAAACAGTATTTTTGCTTTCATGGAAAATGCCCGATTTTGACATACGCGGTGTTACAATTTCAGCGACGATATAATTATAGAAAAACAAATGACTACTTGCATGTATCAAAAAATAAAGTATCAGGTGATTATTTTCATCAGTCACTAACAATGCATAGTTCTCTATATTAAATGAGTGTGCTTCTCAGGTCTACGGTGGACTTGCTGGCAATGTTTTATTAGTGCAGTTATTCAGTCTTTAGTTTGTAGTTGAGCCGTTAGCGGTCTGTGATCTGTCTAATCCGTTCTTACATCTATGACATCGTCCTTCGCCGCGTTGTATGAACCGTGAACGCGTTCTCAGTAGTGGGCAGACAGTCAGCGAGCCAGCTTGTTGTGTTATGTGCATCACTGACGTATCTATATATTGAGTTCCGTAATCTAAGTTGTCCACATTCTTGAGTACAAATTTGTTCTAATTCAGTGACAAAACGATTTTATTTGTCCGCGTTGAAGTCGCGGTTTACCAAACAGTCGGTGTTTTGCCAAAAATCTCACAATATTCCGGATAGTTGTCGTCGCTAGCAGTAGACATGTGCAGCACTACGTTTCTAAGTGGAGTACTGGTCTCATCAATGTCTATAAATGTATTCATTGTATTGTTTTTATTAGGATGTTGTCTTCTTATGATATTGCGACGGCGCCGTATGGTCTACCCAATGATAGAATATTTGTGATGTCGACAGCTGGCGTTTGAGTTATTTCAAATCTATTATGGATGGTTTTAAGAAAGTGTCGATTAGTAGTACCAGAGGCTCTCGACACTGTGTCGTTCTATCAGCCAGCTACCATCGTCATGCTCGAAATGCCAAAATGTAAGCGATTGATCAGGTGACATTCCCTTACATTTTTGACTATTTATCAATCGGTATGGCGACGCTTTCGTTGATTGAATGTTATTTGTCTAGAGTCTCAGGTTTCTTGAAGTAGGATAATATCGTCTAACACAAAGATCCTGAAGAAACTTTGCCGATATTTTGTTAACGGTTGTGATTGTTGAGGTTAGAGAAATCTTTATTCTCTTATGAATACAATAATTCACTTACATGAGAATATTAGAAAGATTACATAGATTAGTTATTGTTGGGAGTATTGCAGAAATAGGGTAAAGTAATTTAACTTTGAGGGTAGACCAATAATATTGTCAATATTTTAGTTCGTTAGTGGTTCAAACATCGAAGTAAAAAAGGTACCGTTAGAACACGGGCAAGCATAGTTGAATGCGGCCCGAAACTATTGTATAGAAAGTGCGATTTTTATTATGAACTAGCTGGGCCCGCGGCTTCGCTCCCGTCATCTGTCTGCCAACCCTACCCTACTTACCTTCCTACCTACCAGCTTACCTACCTACCAATTTTTTTTCTATAGTCATCATTCTTTCGCGAAGAATTTTAACATCGCCATTCAGAAAAAGTCTTCAAATGCACAACGCCATCTATCGAATATCGAGTTCAACTGTCCGAGTATCTTAATTGCGTGTGTTGTATTATTTAAATTCTTGTTCACTTTAAACTCATCAAAATTTTGATAGAGTGAACCGATTCCGATGAAACAAAAACTAAATAATATTTCAAGTACCGCACAATTTTTATGTATAAAAGGCTACATTGTTTTTTTATTTATACATTATTTTACTTGATGCCTGCACAAATAAACAGACAACAATTCCAAAAATGCTGCAAATAGGTTCTGTTGGTTATCCTTTAACACCATGGCTATTTTTTTTTTAATATTTTCGATGTACAAAAATTACTTTTGTACAGATTTATTATATGTATTGATTAAGTAGTTTTTTAAAAGATTTGTCTCTTGGTAATTTATTGAATAGTTTGGATCCCTCATACAAAATAGTTTTTTTTTCGATAGTTTGTTCAGGTTGTGTAAAGTTGTAGAAAGTATTGTTCTCGCCTCAATGTCATTTTGTTTTGTTTTAACTGACTTTTCAAAAAGGATTCTATGTTCGGCTGTAATATGTATGTGTATTTTTAGCGGTTTTGCCGTCAATTGTGACTTCGACCGATTTTGAAAATTATTTTTTGTTTGAAGCAGTATGTTATCGACTTGATCGCATTTAAATTTGGTGAAAATCTGATGAAGAACTTCAAAGTTATACAACAGAACTCTTCAATGAACGACGGCAAGCTCTCTGGATTGCTGCAATCGCATGTCTGTTTACTGCTTATTCCAATTCATAACATTATATCACGCCGTTAAGCTAAGGAATACGCAGACGTGTACAGTTCACCGGGTAAACTCTTATACCACCAGTTATCCTTGAGTGCTAATTAGCAGACACAATAGAAAACTATTGTCTTGGTAACCAAAGTTCCCAAAAGGCATTCAGTATTAATAGACTTAAATCCATGTTGTTAAATCCACGTTTCTTAAGACGACGACTAGCGCCAACGACCTTGAGAGAACAAAACGCGCACTCGTTTCACACCTGCGCGACCCAAAGTTTAGTAGTTTTTGTACTTTCCTTATTATTCTATGACTTTAAGGTTACACTAGTCGAAAATTCTTCCATACAAACGTAGTCTAGGGATTATTCCACTGTTTGACGATGTACGTCCAAAATAAAAAGTGATATCAATTTGCCTCATCATTATCTAGCCCTGTATGGAAGCAAAAAAGTAAAAAATGAAAATATTTGAAAGTTATGAGCGTCGAAAGTTCCACATTTCGACACTAATTTTAACGCATTTTAGGGCGCAATTATATACCATAAGAAGACGGAAAATTGCAAAACGGCCTCCATGCAGGGATAGATTAGTAGTTCAACAATGCAAATAATTTTATTTTGAACAGATAGATTTAGTAGTTTTTTCATGATATCTAGACTGCCAAAGGCCTGTTTATAAAATTTCGTGCGCTCGTTTTCGTCCTAAATCATTATCCATTTCGCTACAAATTTGCAAACGTGTGTATTCGTACGCGAACTAGCTTCCTACTGGTCATCACAGCATCAATATCTGCCGCACGTGTTGTTGGTTGATATAAAATTCATTTTAACCCCGCGCACAAAATAGTTCGTGCCGTTGACTAGTGTAACCTTAATGGTTCGGTTTCGGTTACAGTCGAAAAGTGGCCTAACCCGAAACCGAAATTTGCATTCTTGAACTGATAGATGTTATAGATATGATACTGTTAAAAACGAACTGCATCGTTCGTCTATGAGTGTAATTATTTATTTTGTATATTCGGTCCAGGCCGCTGACCGACCAAGGGGCTACTTTTGTTTCTCATAAAGACATTTACATGTCACTTAAATGAGAACCATAATTTAAATAATCTGTGTCTAGGGTAAACATATCGTTATACTTCGACATTCAAAATTAAAATAATGCTAACGAGGATTGAAATGTTATTAACATTGTGTACCGTCTACTTACTTAATTTGGTAAGTGGATATTCCTAAAAATCTTTTTTTTACGATATTTTGTAAAACTACCTCGCTTGGAAATAAAGAGTGCGATCCTGTTGCCACAATGCAGATACATCACTCAGTAGTAGATATGTACTACTCTTGTTTGCAGTTGTCAGTTTTAAGTTATACATCATAATTATTTTAGAATTTATAATTTAAAAATAATATTTTTAATTAATATTGATATTTTGGAGAACGATTTTTTCAATTTGGTCTTAAAAAATGTGCTCAGTTTTTTGCAACAGGATTTTGTATATATTATTTTCTTTCTTCTTCTTTCTTTTTTTTTGGATGTCAACTTAGATAGGTATTTCTGGGCGCACTAACCTATGCCTACCTCTTCGAGAAATAGTGATGTTACTAACGTTAACAACAGACTTTAAAATAATAAGTATCGAGTTGCAGTTTTATAGGAATCTTTGAGTTTGTTTTTAGCCAAAAATACAGTGTGAAATACAACGAGATAAACGGCTTTTGCCCATGTATATGAACAACTGTTTCCTGGGAAGCCATAGAAAGTTCTCAAAAAATAAATGTATGTCCCATACAAATTTTGCTCAGCTGGTGACAAACTTTGTATGGAAAGACCAATTTTTTTGGGAATTGGCTACTTTTGAGAAAGTATTTACATGGGCGAAAGCAAGTTTTTAAAATATTTTCACACCCTTCCGTTACACATTGAATAATTCATTTTCACTTTGAAGTCGCTTTTTGATACCTGGCATGGTGGACATCCCACCTATACGGACTAAACACTTTGGGAATACTTTCATAGTGCGTACACCTAAGGATAGGACATCCTGCCGGAGTCTGTGTTTCCTGAAAGCTACAACCTGGGGATATTTAAGTCAAGAGTGAATAGGTTACGTCTAGGCAAGCGTGCTTCACCGTCGACTACGTCATCGCCATCAGGTGAGAAAGTGGCCAAATGCGAGCGTAACAATATAATAAAAAAAAACTTAAAAATTATTTATTATAAAACGTGTCAATTAAGTATACTTGCATTGTAGTAATGAAGTGATTTACTAATTGTTACACCGCAAGTTTCGGTTTCGGCTGAACTAGATGAGGAACCGAATATTCGGTTACGGTTTTGATTTCGGGTGAAAATTATGTTTAAATATAGTTTTAACTTCCAAAAAAGTCTGTCTCTTACCTTTTCACGCTTTAACCAACGAACTGATTTAGATGAAATTTGGTATGGAGACAGTTTGAGATCCTGGAAAGGACATAGGATAGTTTTTTATTTTAATTTTAGCTAAGGTAATCATCCTGAAGAGGGTGGAAAGGGGGGTGGAAGTTTGTATAGTGAACTAATAATTTCCCAAGTAAGGCGGCCAACACACCTACATTATTATGGCGCGATATAATAAAATAGGCTATTTAAAGTACTAATGCTGCGCAAACGAAGTCGTAGGCAACAGCTAGTATATAATAATGACACTGCATTGAATTTCTTTGTTTAATTTGATCAATAAAATGGTAAAAAATATTTTGCAATAATAATGCTTAAAATCTTTTAACTTAAGGCCGTACCCTGACCAAAAAATCAGCATGAGATATGAGCATTCCTATTGGCCTAGCGGCACTGGTGGCGCATGAATTACGGTAGTGAATACGCCCAAATTTTAGAATAAAATCTTTATAAAATCGAATATTGGTCATTTAAAAAAAAAAACTTACAATATGTTCGTTATCAAATTGTCTATCCATTAGTGTTAGTATAAAAAATTATTAATGAACACTTTACGAGGAGATGTATGCCATCAATAATTATTTCACATTTTTATGGTTTTGTTGGAAGGAGATTAGTGAAACATATACCACTTTAAAAAAAAAATCGTACTACAATTTTAGAATCAACATTATGTAGAAATTTAATGTATTTTTATTACTTGATATTTCTTTTTAAATAAAGAGTAAGAGTAAGAGCTCTTAAAACTGCACAAAAACGACTAGCGCGGCGTTTTGCTCGGGGAGGCGCCTTAAGCAAACGTCTTATATCGGGAATGTGGTGAGTTCGCTTCTTACTAGCGGCGCGCCATCGCTTACGCACTTTGTGTTACTAGTCGACAACTGACCAATCGTTTTTTCTTTTACCCTGGTATAATATTTCTAAAATGTTTGCATTGTTCTCACATAAGTGTCAGTGTTTTTTTGGGTTCCGAAGTCAACAAGGCACCCTTATTAGGGCCCTCTTACACATTATGAATTCCTCTCTGAATCCAGAATCGGAATTCATAATATTAATTAAGAAAGCCCGGAAATGCTTACAATTTCATTATGTCCCACACACATTCTGATTTTTTCAGAATAAGATTTACTTTTTCATTCCGAGGATGCTATTTAGATTATGAATTCCGAGTTTGAATTCAGACAGGTCGCTATGTCCGTATTTTCCACTACTCCTGCCGGTCATCCTGCCCAGCCGACCGTCTTCATTCCTTGGTGTTGAACGGTTTTCTTCCTGACGGATCCCAGTCGGTATAGTTGGTGTAGGGGCAATTCTCTCGGCGATTGAGGGAGGTCGTTTAGTGCGTGGAGAATTTGAGGGAAGTGAGTTACGACTATTCGATAAAAAGCCCCGGAAAGGACGGAACATACAATCAATCAAAAAAGTTTCGGGAATGGATGATTTGTTTATGGTTCCAAATTCTTTTTTTTTAGTTGGTGTTAGATTGGCACACCTGTTTTCCATTTTGGCGCGGAGTTTGAGTAACATCTGTTATTTTGATTAAATACAGTGCTGTTTTTAGTTATAACATATCTAGTGCGTAATTTCGTATTCGGCGTCACTGAAAATGTGATAGAAGGCTTACGGTGATTCGATTTTATCAATAACACATGCATGAGTACAAAGCGTTCAAAAAAGGTCGAGATGTGATGGAAGATTTGCCTCGCTCTGGTAGGCCATCAACGTCAGCAACTGAAGTTTACATCGCAAAAGTGAAGGAAATAGTGACTGAAAATCCTCATTCAAGTTTAAGAGAGATAGACGCCAAACTTTCTGTGTCTCACGAGTCGGTCCGTACCATTTTAAATAATCACTTGGGTATGAAACATGTTGCCGCTCGGCTAGGCCCAAAAGGCCTGTTTGTTTTTTCCAAAAACTGAATTGCATAAAAGTCTCTGAGGACATGCTAGATCGAATCAATTCCGACCCAACATTCATGAAACGCATTGTTACTGGTGATGAAGCGTGGGTTTAGTTTGATATGCAAACTAGTCAACAAGCTTCGGAGTGGCGCCTTCCAACTGAACCGAAACAGAAAAAACGCCAAATTCGATCAAAAGTCAAAGTCATGTTGCCTTTTTCTTTGACTATCGCGGTGTTGTGCACTTGGAATTCTTTCCGGAAGGTCAAACGGTGAATAAAGAGTATTATTTGAGCGTTATGCGACGTTTCGTAACTGTCGAATCCGACTCGGCTGGGCAGCGTTCGAGAAATTGCGCGGTACTGCTCGTCCATCTTACCGCAGTGTCTCTAGACGAAAGTCTATGACCAGTGTGTGTTGCCAGTGATGACCTATGGCTCTGAGACGTGGTCGCTCACAACGGGTCTCGAAAATTTGAGGACTTCGGAAAGGACTCTTTTTCGCATTTTCCATACCACGTGGTCCCAGCGCTAACAAAGTAAATTTGGTTCAAATAAATGTCACCAGATGACGCGATATGCATCGATTCGTTATTGAATTTTGAGTAAAATTAACGTTTTCTAGAATTGATCATAACAATTGTATGGTCTTTTTTAATCAACCCTCCTAAGCACAAACTTGTGGAATATTGGGCTGTTAATTTACATTTCAAAGATTATTTGAACGGTTCATTTAAATTTGATTCCAATAGATGGCCCATAAGTTAATCTTGAATTGATACTGGGATTTGCCTTGTCTACTCAGGTGCGGATTTTCATTGTTCCGACTATGTAAGTTGTGAAGATTTAAACAGCCATCTTTCTTGCAGGTTGTTTCATCCGACCAAAGAACTTTATCTAAGAATTGGGGATCTTCCCTGTGCTTTTGCAGTATCGCACGGCGAAATTCGACCCATAGTGGATAGTCCCGCGGTAATAATAATAAAAAAAAAACATTTATTTTCAGGCATGTCACCCATATTACAAATTTACTATTAGAATCGGACATCACAATAACACAAAATTAAAATTAATAATAGAAATAATTGAATTTAGAATAACCAGACAACACAATAACACATAATTAAAAATATTTTAAAATAATCAAATATTAAAATGTAATAAATAATGTAACACCACAACACATTTAAACAGCTTTAGACTGAGAGAGCCAAAACAAATGCAGTCCATAAAATTGGCAAGTACCTTTATTTTGTTTCCCTCAGTATATGTACATTATGAAACAACGCCGATACAAGATCATTTTTACAATTAACTACCCTCGCGTAAAACGACGGTCTGAGTTTCTTCATGAGCGCAAAAAAGTCCGTAACTCTGTTATCAGCAAACATTTCAGTCGCACTACACCGCCTGGGCAAGTTGAGCATGCCCCGAAACGCGTTATTATATTGTACACGAAGAGTGTTGTAAGCACTCTTCGTGTACTTGTACCAAAGTTGGCTCGTGTAGAACGACTGACAGTAAGCTTGGAACAGAGTTATTTTCACTTGCTTCGAACAGTGGAAGAAACTTCTATTTAGCATGTTACTTTTACACGCAATGCTGCGTCTTTGCCTTTCCAGATCATCGTCATCTTTTAAATTATCATTTAATATATGTCCGAGGTATTTAAATTTATTTACTATTTTCAAATCCGAGCCGCACAAAGTAATTGGCAAGACATTAGTAGGGCCCTTATCATGTTTAAATATCATTACTCCTGTAATGTCTGCACACGTCTATAGTGTTAGGGGTGAAGCCTGTAACGTTTTAGAATTCGATAACGTTGCAGAACTTTTTGGGATTCCCGTAGCTAGTTCTATGGCACGTACCGAGGTAGTTGAATCATTTTCTATTTCATTGAGAACTTCTTCATCGCGTACCAATCTAGGTCTTCCAGCGTTTCTCCTGTCAGATGGTAACGCTTGATGCACATTAATAAATACTCGATAATCCGGGTATCTTTGAGCATTTGGGTACCTTTCTCGATACAATCTGCTAGCAGCATTAGCATTGCTTCATAAACGCTAAATAGTCCAAAATACTCCAAAACACCAATTCACAAAACACACAATCACAGTCCAAAATAGTGCTAGGTCAGTTCAGTTTGTAGATCACCAGTCCAAAAAGCGAAGCCAAAAGTCGTTAGTTGAGAGCCACATCAATTGAATACGGAACGGTGCACAGTAAACAGAGGAGCAGAGTGTACTGACTTGTCGAGAACAGAACGGCAATTTGTTTACCTGTCCTATTGTTATTTAACAAAGAACATCATCTATCCCTCTGACGTATAATCTCCATCTATCTATCTCTCTCTAACTTCAAAATTTTATTGACTGCACACATCTTCAATTAAAATTCTAAGAACTTGCAACAAAAAATCTTTTTTGACACATAGTAAAAGTGATTACTATCGACATTCAAAATATTCGGTTCTTTTTTGGAAAACTATCCACAAAAAATGCCAACTATACGGTTTAAGACATTTATTTCTCAAAAAGAATACATTCACTTAATATGAGAAATACAAGGTAATCATAAAACTAAATGTAAGAATTACTTATGAAGAAGGTAGCTGCTCGTAAATAAGTTAGTAGATACAATTTTTTTACAGTGTTGTGGGTAAAAGGAAAAAGTAAGTGCACTATTACATATCGATTCTTGAAGGCAAGTCAATAGCAATTACACATTCCACCATTTCTATATATTGTGATGTTTCAGAAATACTGAGTAGGCAAATTAGTAAATATTGACAATTGTTACAGATGTAAATTAAATTGGTGTGGTAATAAATATAACCCATATTTAAAACTGCGATGGCGCTAGCTGTCATGTAAACATTGAGCTCCCGTTATAAAAATTTCTAAAATTATTATTTAAACACTATCTACTCTAATACATCATAAAAGTTAAGAAGATAGTACAATACGCGTGTGAAAGTGTTATCCTAACAAATTATTCGCTGTGAAACTTATGGACGAAACTTATAAATTTGGACAAAACTTTGTGAAAAAAAACAATTTTGAGTGTAGTATTTATGACTCTAATGAACTACATATTGCTAAATACTTAACTAAAAAACGTGTGACAAATAAAATATAAACAATTACATCGAAAAAAGTGAAAAAAAAAAAAGTGAGTCATAGTGAAAAAATATTCAAATCGTTCAAATCACAACCGATATCATTAACGATTTTTTACTTGGAAGAGCCTACTGTTCGACTATTTCGACAACACACTTAACAGACACGGTGGCAGGTACGGCAAACCGCCTACATGATACATTTGTAGCCTATGACTCGAGTTCGATCCCCGCAATCGAATTCACTTTTTGGGATATCTACAAATTAATCGGAATTTATCTGATAGTCAAGAATAACAACGGGCAACGAATACTTACAAACGACGGTAGTAGTAACATCATTAATACAATTTATAACTGCAATCTAAAATGAATTTCTTGGAGAATATAACTTTCCGGCGGAACCGCACACGGTCGGAACCAAATGATGACGAAAGCGATATTATATCACAAACTTTGAACTGTACGACGAGTAGTCTACCCGATATATCCGAAGATGAAGACGCTCCGCAGTTAAAAATATTGAAAGATGAGGTAGCGAGACTAACATCTCAACTTAATAGTGCTCACAAAGAAATCGAGCTTCTGTCATTAGAAAACAGTCAGCTAAAAGAATTGAATGATGAATTTTCAAAAAAAAATGAAATGTATAAAAAACTTATTAACAGTCCAGGAAAACGTGTACCGAAGACAACATTAATGACACCTAAAAACACACCTAAAAATAACACGAAGACAAAACAAACCCAGACCACTCCAACTATTGAAGAAAATGACATTTTACGTACAAAAACTGTCAACTGCAACGATTGCGTCTCGAAAGAAACAAATAATATAAAAACAACCAGAACTGATGTTGTTATATCTCCTTCCGTGAAACATAAAATATGCCTAGTAAGCAGCGAAACTTCAAACAGACTTTATACAATTGCTCAAAAAACTAATTTGTGTAACTTTGAAATCTGTCACTATCGCAAACCAACATGTGGGTTGTTGCAACTTATTGACAAAATCAAAAGAAAAGTACATAACTTTACACACTCGGACTTTTGCGTTATTTATATCGGCGAGGAAGACTTTCGAAAAACGCATAACTACTTAGAACTAGTCATATCTGTCAGGGAAAAATTGTTACCACTGAGTCATACAAACTTCATAATTTGTTTACCGACTTTTAAATATATGACAGATGCCAACATAATGTTTAACAGCCGTATAGAAACCTTCAATAACCTTCTTTATTTAGATATAAATACGTGGAATTATGCTCATTTATTAGACTCAAATTTTAATCTACCTTACAATTACGAATCCTACAGTAACAAATATGGAACTTTAAATTACTCTGGTTTAAAGATTGTTGTATCAGATTTGCAAGACCTTATATTTGACCTTGGTGACCTAACTACTACACACTTGGAAGTGGACTGCCCATCTCAGAATCAAAATACTCAGCCTATAGATTCACAACATGCAAATACTCAGTTTTTTCTTTAAATACCTTACCATTTTACATCAGAACATAGCTGGACTAATTAATAAAATTGATAATCTGACTGTAAAGCTAGTGGAATTATCTGACAGAGGAACTATTATAGATATTATTTGTATCACGGAGCACTTCGTACAAAAGGGTTTTGAAGATTTATTACACATTCCTAATTTTTGTCCAGCAGCTTTTTATTCTAGAGAAGTGAAGAGAGGAGGAGCGTGTATTTTTGTTAGAGTAGGATTACAGTTTAAGGAAATACCGGAAATATCAAAACAATCGGTTTCAGGGATTTTCGAATGCTGTGCCGTAGAGATAATAACTCATAAAATTATTATAATTTGTGTATACAGAATCCCTAAACCTAATTATGAAATATTTTATGAAAAATTAGATTATGTTTTAAGTAAAGTTTCTATCTCTTCGAATAAAAAAATAGTCTTGTGCGGAGACTTTAATATTGATGTTTTGAAAAGAAACAAGGCAACATTAGAATTGGAGTTTTTTCTTATGAAGTATAACCTAAAACTATCACTTTATACACCCACAAGATTAAGTAGTAATACCTGTATTGATAATTTTGCACACAACTGCAGGAAAGGTTGCGAAACTGAAGTTATAGATTTAATCCTTTCAGATCATGTATCACAAATAATTAAAATACCTATTAAAAAAACCTGTAAATTACAGTATTGGAAAACTAAAAAGCAGGACCTAAATATGAATCATTTACTTACTTTTAAAAAACATCTTAGCAGTCTATCATTTACACAGGTTTTTGATGCACAAGAGGCAAACACAGCTTTTGATGATTTCATGGATGATTTTACTCTTTTTTATAAGCTGTGCTTCCCGGAAAAAATTGTAACAATTAAAACGAACAAGGAAACAAAATGGATTTCTCGAGGAATAAAAATATGTAGCAAGAAACAAAAGCAGTTACTTTGGGCTTATAGGTTAAATTCTAACTCACAAAATAAAAAAAATCTTAAAAACTACACAAAACTTTATAGGAAAATTATTAAGCTAACACAAAAAGCTCAAAATAATCATTTTATAAACATCGCTGAAAACAAATCAAAGGCTACATGGCAAATAATAAATAAAACCAAGTTATGTTTGCCACAGGAGTCAATCATGACCATAAATAGAGATAATCTAACGTTTACACACCCTATAGACATTGCGAATGAATTTAACAATTATTTTATTGACGAAATTGAAAATAAAACTAAAGCTGACATAACGTTAAATAATATTAATTTAAAAAATCAGACATTAAATTCCCTATTCATGCAACCTGTTACTGCCGATGACATTATAAAAATAATTTCTAACCTAAAAAACACGAATACTGTAGGATACGATGGCATTTCTACAAAAGTCATAAAATTTGCAAGAGACGTAATAGCACCTCCATTGGCGCATATTATTAACTTGTGTATTGCTAATGGCGAGTTCCCAAACAAGCTCAAAACGGTTGTCATAAAACCTTTACACAAAAAAGATGACAAATCGGACTTAAAAAACTATAGACCAATAGCGAAAATCCCAATATTCTCGAAAATTTTTGAAAAAGTTGTATATAACTCTCTTTACTCGTATTTCGAAAAGTATAAATTATTTTGTAAGGAACAAAAGGGATTCCGCAAAAATATTACAGTTAATATGGCATTCTTTGACCTCTTAACAAACATCATGTCATCTGTAGATAAGAGAATTCCAGTTTGTGCTATCTATACTGATATGTCCAAGGCTTTTGACCATGTGGATCATAAAATTCTGTTGGAAAAACTGCATAGCTACGGAATAAGAGGAAATATTCTTCAGTTAATAGAGTCATATTTAAGCAACAGAATTCAATACACAGAAGTCTCTAGAATCTGTCCGAAGACTAAAATGGAAACCATTTATGTATCAAAGCCAAGACACGTAAAATATGGTGTTCCGCAGGGTAGCGTACTGGGGCCACCATTTTTTCTAATTTACATCAATGACCTCCCAATTGCAACATCAAATAAAATGATTCTCTTTGCGGATGACAGTACAGCTGTGATTAAGTGTGAGAATCATATTAATTACGAGCAGGACATAAATACTTGTTTACATGACATAATAAATTGGCTAAATAATAACAATTTAATTATAAACCTCAATAAAACAAAAATAATGCAATTTCATCAACGCAGTGAAAACCCAAATATTAGCATTGCTTACCAAGGTTGTAATATTGAGGAAGCAAGCCAGGCACGGTTTTTGGGTATAGTTATTGACAGTAAACTCACTTGGAAACCTCATATTGAAGTTGTGTGCAAAAAACTCAGCAAAACCGCGTATGCTCTCCGTCAACTTTCAAAAAAAGTCAACATGCAGGCTCTTTTATCAGCATACCATGGACTAGTTGCCTCTGTCTTGCGGTATGGTATCATATTTTGGGGGCAGTCTACCGATAGGGAACTAGTATTTAGAATGCAAAAGCGATGTATAAGGTCAATGTGTGCGCTTAAAACAACAGATAGCTGTCTTCCCTATTTTAAGTCTCTAAACATTTTAACTTTCCCGTGTTTATACATTTTAGAAACAGCATTGTTTGTAAAAATTCATCCAGAATTATTTGTAAAACTGTCAGCAGGCAGAAAAAATCCGACACGGGCTCAATATGTTAATAAACTATCCCAAGTAAAATGCAAAACGGCACTTATGCAGAAGAGTTTCTTTGGTCTTGCCCCACGAATCTATAATAAAGTACCTGATGCAATAAAAAATATGACTGTAATAAAATTTAAAAGGGCACTAAGCCAAATATTAATAGAGAAATGTTATTACACAATTGATGACTTTCTTAATGATAAATTATTACAATGACATAAAAACGTATTATTGTGATGGACATGTATGATACTATTTCGACATTTATATTTTTTCCAAATTGACTTATTTATTATTCTCTTTGACATTATTATAAAAATTCTACTACTTTCACTTGACTAATTTTAAAAAAAGATATTTTTTTTTTGTATTTTGATAAATTGACATTTAAATTTATATTATCATTACAATTTTATATTACTATTTTTTGTGAATGAAATAATTTTTTGCATGCCCACAAGACGGTAGAATATGGAGGAGCTAATTACCTTTAAAAAACATCTATGTACCAATCACCCATATTTGCAAAGAAATAAATGATTTATGATTTATGATTTAAAACCTAGACAATAGTTGTAACTATAGAAATAGTTTTCCTTGAGTATTATACCATTTAAGAATGTCGGTTAGTTGCGTCAACTTTTTAAATAGCTTGCCATAGTAGTGTCAGTACTATTTTTATACACCACGATGAGTAAAAGTAGAATGAAAGTAAAAATTTTCAAAATTTTCGGGGTTTTTTTTTTTGATATTTTTTTGTAAGAGCTACATGTATGCTGGTATTATTAAGGGTTGTCGTGGATATTAGTGCTACTTAAGTTGCCCACATGTACCACGTTGTAATACATGGTAGTTAAAAATACCATTGAAGGTGTAGATTTTCGTTTTTTTTTTTTGTAATTTCAATAAAGATTGAGATATATTTTTTTTCTTTTTTTCTCGAGTAGTCGTGAGCAGGTCCACCCTCTGGTGCCCGCTTATCGTTGAATTTTGGGACACGTTGTATATTAAAAAAAATAGTTTTTTTCCCTACCCACAAAATTGGCGCCTATTCTTTTCAAACTCATTCATACTATTCCTCTTTCATGCCTCTCGTACTTTTATTCTTCATACTAAAGTTCTTCTTGCTTACATCTTGTAAACTGTGTGGGTTCATTAAAATAGCTACGGGCATTTTTATTTCTCTGTCACAGTAAAATACAAAATATAGACAAATAGGTTCTGTTCATCTCAGAAAATACTAAAAGGTGCTATTTATCACAAGTTGTGCAAAAAGTGCTGTTTATCACAGAGGAATATTATCAATTAGGAATACAAAAGCGCAGTTTATCAAAAAATATCACAAAAAATCATACACAATCTATAAACTTAGGTTCTATCTTAATATACTATAGCCACTGCAGTTTTGTGCGTGTTTTCCTATGCTTCTAAGCTTCATAGTGACGCTTCAGCTTTGCTTTCGTGCAATGACGATGTTCGCCACATTAATGCAGTATAGAAACTTTCCCTTTTTTAGTTTTCTTATTCATGAGCCCATGCAGGCTCTCCCTCCTTATTTTCCTGTCCAGCTCACATTCAAGTTGGTAGCGTTCCCTGATAAACAACGGGCACTCTACAAGTATGTGCTGGACAGTCTAGAATAGTAGTCGTCTGCCCGCAATGATTAGAATCTAGTAAATTTATAATTTCTTTGTGGACTGGTATAACATTAGTATAAATATTATCTAAGCATGTGGCACTAGTAGGGGTTATTCTTGTGGGCTCCAAAATAGTTTAAAAAGATTATAGGACTGAAACAGACTTATTATTTTACTACAAGAACCTCAGTTTTCCAATAAATTAACATTAACATCACAAGTGACAATGGAGTTATTCGAGTTACAAATCTTATGTAACACTTCACCCATTACCTTTTCAAAGCAGTCATATAATCCTGAAGAGGGTCTGTATACACTTAATACAATAAACTGCTATAATACTATACAAGCTATTTCGACTGTCGGCTCAACAGATAGGCTCAGAATATCCTTAGGGTCTTTAAATTTAAGCTGGTCACTTATTTCAGATACAAATCAATCAGCCACCATTTAAGTCTGCTGAATGAACTACCAACCTGGTGATAATTACAATTGAACAAAAACTGGTGCTTTTAAGGCAATGCTATGTTATATAAAGATTATCAATACTGTTAAAATTAATAAATAATTCTATTTCTAAATCTTTGTTCATAAATCCTTGAATATTTTGAATATTTTTTACTGATTTTATAATTTTATTTGATTTTATTTTGCAATTCTCATTCTGTACACTTTTGCAAGAGGTTTCCTCAATTGTATTAATTTCTAATTTAAATTATTATCAATATCAATTTTTGATCCCAAATTATTGGCTGAATTATCGCATTGCTCAATAGATGTAAGTTGTTTAGCCAAATTCTTGGCTGTAATTAAAATAATATGATAGCGACACAACTATCAGTTGTTTACAATACTTTGAAAGAAAGTACCTATCCATGAAAAAATTATCTTTTGTCAAATAAAAGTGATTACCAACATAACCGTTAGTGTCAATAAAATGGAATAAATTATTACTATATGTCAAATTATGTAATCTCTTATTCAATTCAGATCTAAGATTGTGTTCTTCCAGTGCATGCTACAGAGGTTTTTCTGGAAAGCTTAAGAGTCCAGTGCATGCTACAGAGGTTTTTTTGGAGTTATATAAGGGGGCGAGTCTAACGCCCCTTAACCCTTACTAACTACTATAGTTTTTGTCACACCGGTCGTCATGGTACCAATATTTCCGGCTTCTCGGTACCTGTGTGACATGACACCTGGTTCTTGTGTTAATGTCTCTTAGTGGACCCACCTTCTTCCTTCCCACTACTCCTGCGAGTCAGCCTGGCCAGTCGACCGACCTCATTTTTTGGTGTGGAACTGTTTTGTTCCTGACGGGTTTTAATCAACATGGCTGGGGTCTTGGGCAACTTTCTCGGCGACAGGTGGAGATTGCTTATAGCTAGTGCGTGCTACAGAGGTTTTTGCCGGATGGTTTTGGTAGTTTTCTTCCCCTTCTTGGTACAAAGACTGCCGCCAGGAGTTCAAGTGTATGTAGAGCTGGGGTATGGTTGACTCTCCCGACGTCTGTTGGAGACCGCTCAGGGGTTATTTTCGGCAAGTACGGGATCCTATCCCCAGAACTGATGAGCGAAAGGTTCTGGCCAACTTTCTCAGTAATTTCGCTGACATCTGATCTGAAGAGGTCCTTTCCGGGGCTTTTTATCCAAGAGCCGTAGCTTGGATCCCTTAAATTCATTTCCGTTGCTCCTTCCGGACGAGCCGCGTAGAGTTGTTGGAGTGTCCTAGGTAGTGGCAAAAACTTATTCAGGCAGAGGTCGGCCGATAGGGGAATGGTGCGTTTTGGCGGAGGCGATATTAGGCGTAGACGGATGGAGATGGACAGTTCATCCATCTCTTCCCCTAGCTCTGTGAAGAGCTCGCCACCATTTTGCAGTAGCTGGAAGAGAATTACAAAATATTATCGATGTTTATTTTTGATATAACGATCTAAATACTAAATTACTTCTGAAAAAGTCGAAATTATCGTGATAATTTAAAATAAGATCTCTATCTAGCCAATTTCGTCATACATTAAATATGGACTTCGACATTTACCTGTGTGGCCAGACTCCGGTGCACCCTAATATCGTCACTGTTTACTTCTTCTTTCGCGTGAGGTGTGGCCACCTCTGTTGTCAGAGTTAATTAAGCCGCCTCTGAGAACTCCACAGGCCTCTGAATTGGCTATTTCAGACTTACATTAACTATGTAAGTCCAGGTTTCCTCACGATGTTTTCCTTCACCGTTGCCTGTGATGTACAAGATAAACTTAGAAAGTTCATATGAATTTGAAAAAGTCACGTTGGCACTTGCCTGGATAATGCGCCCTTTACTAATGCGCGCATATACTACAGGAGTGGATTGGCAAGACAATTGAGGTTTTTTTTTCCGTTGCCGTGGGTCGTGAAACACATTTGATTTGTATTGTAAGTAAGATTTAAAATGGAACAGGCTATTTGAAAATGAAATTAAATTAATTCTCAATTTTGAGATATGTTTCGAAAATTGGTAAAATTCTTATTCATTACAGTTGACAACCAGTTGTATTTAAAATATTCATAAAAGTGAGGTAGGAAGAATAGCAATTTCTACGTGCACCGTTCAAACGGGGGCCCCGCGTATCCAAACCACCTCCGTAATGTTTTTTTTTCTTAACACTAATCCCCACCAACAAAATTGGCGCCTATTCTTTTCAAACTCATTCATACTATTCCTCTTTCATGCCTCTCGTACTTTTATGCTTCATACTAAAGTTCTTCTTGCTTACATCTTCTTGTATACTGTGTGGGTTTATTTAAATAACTACGGGCATTTTTATTTCTCTGTCACAGTAAAATACAAAATATACACAAAAAGGTTCTGTTCATCTCAGAAAATGCTAAAAGGTGCTATTTATCACAAGTTGTGCAAAAAGTGCTGTTTATCAAAAAATATCACAAAAAAACTTACACAATCTATAAACTGAGGTTCTATCTTAATATACTATAGCCATTGCAGTTTTGTGCGTGTTTGCCTATGCTTCTAAGCTGCATAGTGACGCTTCAGCTTTGCTTTCGTGCAATGACGATGTTCGCCACATTAACGCAGTATAGAAACTTTCCCTTTTTAGTTTTCTTGTTCATGAGCCCATGCAGGCTCTCCATCGTTATTTTCCTGTCCAGCTCATATTCAAGTTGGTAGTGTTCCTTGATAAATATCCGTCACTCTACAAGTATGTGCTGGACAGTCTCTGCCACGCCTGGATCGCAGATGCACGCTGGGCTCTTATTACACTTGAAGCGATTAAAGTTTTCAGAGGACCCACCGTGCCCCGTCAAAACCTTCGTGAGGACGCCTGTGGGCCGGACCTGTTGTACGATACGGAATGCCGCTATTGCGTCCGGAAGAAACATTTTCGTCACAGAGGCAGTCTCGCCCGACACATATCTTCGATTCCATTCATCAAGCGATTCTACATTATAGATGATTAGGATCAGCATGAATTAACAAAATAGGTATTTGAAAATCTTTGACAGTCGTATCATTTTTTTTAAACGTTGCCCCACTCTAAGAATTTCTTCTTGTATCGTGGGTGCATTTACAAACATATAAACTCATATCCACAACACCCAGAGCCGGAACAACTATCTAGGTCATACAAATATTTGTCCCGTGCGGGCATCGAACTCGCGACACGTGGCGCAGTAGTCAATCGCTCAACCACTGCGACAACCGTGCGCCCCAACTTGTCATGGCAACCATGCTCAATAGAAGAACGTTGTTTAGCCAAATTCTTGGCTGTAATAGAATAATAATATGATAGCGACACAGCTATCTTTCGTCTATACTATAATATTATAAAGAGGAAAAATTTTTTTGTTTGTTTGTTGGTTTGAACCGAATAGGCTCCGAAACTACTAGACCGATTTAAACAATTCTTTCACCTATAGAAAGCTACATTATGCCCGAGTAACATAGGCTATTTTTTAGTCCTGAAAACGGGTCCTGTGGGGTGGTCCACGGAATCGAAGCCGCGGGGAACAGCTAGTTTAAAATACTTTGAAAGATAGTACCTATCCATGAAAAAGTGGTGGTAGGAAGAATAGCAATCTTTACGTGCCCCGTACAAACGGGGGCCCCGCGTATCCAAACCACCTCCGCCTGAGCGTAATAAGTTTTTTTTTCTTAACACTAATCCCCACCAACAAAATTGGCGCCTATTCTTTTCAAACTCGTTCATACTATTCGTCTTTCATGCCTCTCGTACTTTTATGCTTCATACTAAACAGAGGCGGCTCGTGACATTTATTTGTGGGGGTTCACTAAAAAAAAAACGCAAAACTAGAGCTTGCCATTTATTTTATTTGTACAGAAAATCCATTCGCCGGTCTTTTTGGCGAGCGAAGACATCTATCACTTTCTTGTGAAAATCAGAGATGGAATTAATTAAGCGTTTTTCAATGCTTATCATACATAATGCATTGAGACGGTCTTGCGCCATAGTATTTCGCGTAAACGTTTTGACTTTATTTAACGTCAAAAAACAACGCTCACATTCTACTGAGGTCATAGGAATGGTGCATACAATATTTAAAAGCTTTATGGTTTCAGAAAATACAGATTCTAATGAAAATGCCATAAAATGTTGAAGTAAAGCAACGGCGCCGTCAGCATTGTGAAAATCTTCTCTGCTATACATTACTAATAAATCATTTTTTAGTTTGCTTTTTCCAGAAAATTGTGTTTACCACTTTTTTTAAATCATCTTCCGGAAAACTCTTACTGTAGTCCGCAAATTTATCTGTGTAGAACAATTTAGACGCCAACAAATGGTCCGTATGTACGAATCTGTCTTTAATCTGCACTCTTAATACGTCACATACTTCTTTTCTCATAACTGAATGGTTTAAGTTATTAGGCCGACGTTTTTTCTGCGGCGAAGGTGGTGGAACAGCGTCACGTAACTGATTTACGACTTTTTCGAATTTATTGACTGCATTTGTGATTTTAATCGAGTCAAGTGAACGAGACTGTATAAATTTGAACAGCATTTCACAGTGCGGCATAAGCGTCGCAAAAAACTCCAGCCAATACAAAAAATTGTTATAATTTAAATATGAAAGGAGCGATTGAGCTTGATTGTAGGTATGAGGGTCACTGTTATAATTGTCCATTATTGCTTGCATACACTCTTTAAGGGGCTCTAAGTTATCGTGTATAACTTTCACTGTACGTGTATTATAATTCCATCTCGTCACTGGAGCGGCAGGTATTATTTTATGCACGATTTCTTTTAACATTTCAGATCGTTTCGGCGAACCCGTGAAAAACGATGGAAATGCATGCAAATTGCAAAAAAAGCTTCTTATCGTGTGATTAATCGATGCACATATTTCTAAAATTAAATTAAGTTGATGCGCGTAACAGTGTACATAATATCCATATGGGTAGCTATTTCTGATAATCTTTTGGACACCATTGGTACTTCCACTCATCACGGCAGCTCCGTCGTAGCTCTGACCAATTAACTTATTTTTATCAATACTTAAAGAATCAAGCTCCTTCATAATTTCAGCCGCTATTACTTGTGCTGCTTGCTTTAGCCTTTAGGTTGCATAAACTTCAAAAATCTTTCATATATTTTACGATCATGTAAATACCTAATAATCAATACTAGCTGCTGAATAGTAGAAAAATCTGTTGATTCGTCTGCCTGGATTGCAACAAACTCTGCATTTTTATCTGTATTTCTGTTCTGCAAACTTCATAAATAGCATCTAAAATGTCATTCTGAATGGTTTTAGACGTACCTTTAAAAACGGAACTGCTGGATAAATGCTGTTTCATAGCCAAATCGATTTCTGACACGAAATCAACCAAACCTCTATAGATTCCGGGGTTTTAGGGATTCCGTAGATTCATCATGCCACCATTTTGCAGTAGCTGGAAGAGAATTACAAAATATTATCGATATTTATTTTTGATGTAACGATCTAAATACTAAATTACTTACATATGATTACTTACATATGAATTTGAAAAAATCACGTTGGCACTTGCCTGGATAATGCGCCCTTTACTAATGCGCGCATATACTACAGGAGTGGATTGGCAAGACAATTGAGGTTTTTTTTGCCGTTGCCGAGGGTCACCTCTGAAACACATTTGATTTGTATTGTAAGTAAGATTTAAAATGGAACAGGCTATTTGAAAATGGAATTAAATTAATTCTCAATTTTGAGATATGTTTCGAAAATTGGTAGAATTCTTATTCATTACAGTTGACAACAAGTTGTATTTTAAATATTCATAAAAGTGAGGTAGGAAGAATAGCAATTTCTACGTTCCCCGTACAAACGGGGGCCCCGCGTATCCAAACCACCTCCTCCTGAGCGTAACGAGTTTTTTTTTTTCTTAACACTAATCCCCACCAACAAAATTGGCGCCTATTCTTTTCAAACTCATTCATAGTATTTCTCTTTCATGCTTCTCGTACTTTTATTCTTCATACTAAAGTTCTTCTTGCTTACATCTTCTTGTATACTGTGTGGATTTATTTAAATAACTACGGGCATTTTTATTTCTCTGTCACAGTAAAATACAAAAAGGTTCTGTTCATCTCAGAAAATGCTAAAAGGTGCTATTTATCACAAGTTGTGCAAAAAGTGCTGTTTATCACAGAGGAATATTATCAATTAGGAATACAAAAGTGTATTTTAATTTAATAAGAAATATTTTATTTATTTACATATGTACATTATTGTTTACAAACTAATATTAGAACTAAAATAAGAATTAACATATGTACAATTACGGAGCATCAATTACAAAAGTGCAGTTTATCAAAAAATATCACAAAAAATCTTACACAATCTATAAACTTAGGTACTATCTTAATATACCATAGCCACTGCAGTTTTGTGCGTGTTTTCCTATGCTTCTAAGCTTCATAGTGAAGCTTCAGCTTTGCTTTCGTGCAATGACGATGTTCGCCACATTAAAGCAGTATAGAAACTTTCCCTTTTTAGTTTTCTTGTTCATGAGCCCATGCAGGCTCTCCATCGTTATTTTCCTGTCCAGCTCATATTCAAGTTGGCAGTGTTCCTTGATAAATATCCGTCACTCTACAAGTATGTGCTGGACAGTCTCTGCCACGCCTGGATCGCAGATGCACGCTGGGCTCTTATTACACTTGAAGCGATTAAAGTATTCAGAGGACCCACCGTGCCCCGTCAAAACCTGCGTGAGGACGCCTGTGGGCCGAACCTGTTGTACGATACGGAATGCCGCTATTGCGTCCGGAAGAAACATTTTCGTCACAGAGGCAGTCTCGCCCGACAGATATCTTCGATTCCATTCATCAAGCGATTCTACATTATAGATTTATTATAGAGATTAGGATCAGCATGAATTAACAAAATTGGTATTTGAAGATCTTTGACAGTCGTAACATATTTTTTTAAACGTTGCCCCACTAAGAATTTCTTCTTGTGTCTTGGGTGCATTTACAAACATTTAAACTCATATCCACAACACCCAGAGCCGGAACAACTATCTAGGTCATACAAATATTTGTTCCGTGGGGGCATCGAACTCGCGCCACGTAGCACAGCAGTTAATTACTCAACCACTGCGACAACCGTGCGCTCCAACTTGTCATGGCAACTATGCTCAATAGAAGAACGTTGTTTAGCCAAATTCTTGGCTGTAATAGAATAATAATATGATAGCGACATCTTTCGTCTATACTAATATTATAAAGAGGAAAAATTTTTTTGTTTGTTTGTTGGTTTGAACCGAATAGGCTCCGAAACTACTAGACCGATTTAAACAATTCTTTCACCTATAGAAAGCTACATTATGCCCGAGTAACATAGGCTATTTTTTAATCCTGAAAACGGGTCCTGTGGGGTGGTCCACGGAATCGAAGCCGCGGGGAACAGCTAGTTTAAAATACTTTGAAAGATAGTACCTATCCATGAAAAATGTATCTTTTGTCAAATAAAAGTATTACCAATATAATTGTTAGTGTCAATAAAATGGAATAAATTATTACTATATGTCAAATTATGTAATGTCTTATTCAATTCAGATCTAAGATTGTGTTCTTCCAGTGCATGCTACAGAGGTTTTGCCGGAGTGTTTTGGTAGTTTTCTTTCCCTTCTTGGTTCAAAGACTGCCACCAGGAGTTCAAGTCAAGCCTTTTCTTGCAATTTTGTTTAGTTATCCTAGATTCACTTACAGGTATCTGCAGAGCTGGGGTATGGTTCACTCTCTCGAAGTCTGTCGGAGACCGCTCAGGGGTTCTTTTCGGCGAGTACGGGATACTATCCTCAGAACTGATGAGCGAATGATTCTGGCCAACTTTCTCAGTTATTTCGCTGAAATCTGAACTGCAGGGGTCCTTTCCGGGGCTTTTCATTCAAGAGGCGTACCTTGGATCCCTTAAATTCATTTCCGTTGCTCCTTCCGGACGAGCCGCGTAGAATTGTTGGAGTGTACTAGGTAGTAGCAAAAACTTATTCAGGCAGAGGTCGGCCGATAGGAGAAGCCATATGGTGCCATTTGGCGAAGGCGATATTAGGAGGAGACGGATGGAGATGGACAGTTCATCCATCTCTTCCCCTAGCTCTGTGAAGAGCTCGCCACCATTTTGCAGTAGCTGGAAGAGAATTACAAAATATTATCGATATTTATTTTTGATATAACGATCTTAATACTAAATTACTTCAGAAAAAGTCGAAATAATTTAAAATAAGATCTCTATCTAGCTATTTTCATCATACATTAAAGATCGACTTCAGCACGTACCTGTGTGGCAAGACTCCGGTGCGCCCTAATATCGTCACTGATTTTTAACTCTCTTGCTGCTCTGACATAAATATATGTTAATAAACTTTATATTCATATATTTATAATGTAAATCATACAATAGCGTTTTTGAAATATCTAAAATACAAAACCCTAAGTAAATTAGTTTGTTATATATTAACTTAGTCTTTCGCAATTGAACAGCAACTAGGTATTCCGAAAATATTGAAAGACTATGAAATTGTAGTTTGGCGATTAGATCTTGAGCACCAAAAGCTTTACCCTGATTCGCCCAGTGTTTTATCAATTTTACGTTAACCCTTTTTCAATATCCTACATAGTCTTACCGAAGACCGAATTATATTTATTAATTTTAAAAATCCTCTTCCAAATTTGATTTTGCTAATGTTCAAAATTTCGTATTTAGATCAATATACATTTGTAACCAGGGACACAGTTTAAATTTTAAATCTCTATGAATTTTGTCCTCATTTCTTATATATATATACATATATTTAACTTTATTATTTAAATTTGGGGCTAGTTCATTCTCATTAGTATTGCCTACACAAATGTTTTCTGGACATAAAGGAAAGTCCCACTGTAAATCATGAAGTTCATCAGGATATTCGAAATCAACTTCTAAAATAAAACCAAAGTCCGACGTCTCAGACACATTAAAATCTAAATTGGGGTTTACGCATTCAAATCTACCAGTAGGAAGGTATTGAGACATGGCCCAACCATATAAATTGTTAGCATCAAAACATGTGATATATGAATTTGGTTTCACTCCATCATAAGCTTCCATGTATTTGTTATTAACCTTGGCATAACGATTACTACATTGAGATACACCACCCCTGATACCTGACCTAATGAACTCAATTTTCTCATAATCTGTTAATAGTTCTTTGGGGGTATGCGGAACAGGGTGTAAAGTCCCACAAACCTCCATAGAAAAGGGAGGATCCTCCGACCAGACGGGTGTTGTGTCTGGTCCGGGCAACTGCCCAACGGTAATTGTCGGAATGTTGTATGTTTTCAAATCGCGCCGCAAACTTTACTTGCGCGATGCAGGATTTGTGTGACGTCATGTCATTGGTTCGTAAGTGGCGGCGTTGGTGCCGCTACATCACTCCCCTCCGGAGACCGGAGGTCGATTGCAGATTGAGTCGTCCGTACATCTTGTGATGCGTGCTTGGCCAGTGGAAGGTTGGTTCCCGTGAGTCGGAACCGGAAGTCGCAGAGTTCGCGGTGAGTCGGAACTGTATGCGGTTGTGCCCCAGTGAGTCGGGGTGATGATATCCCAGTGAGTCGGGATAGTGTTGCTGGCTCCAGGGGTTCGGAGCGGTGATGATGTCCCAGTGAGTCGGGACAGTGCTGCTGGCTCCGGTGGATCGGAGCGGTGATGAAAGAAGCTGAGGGTGATGACCAGGCATGCGCGTCCTCTGCATGCTGGTGTTCAGAGTACCCCCGTAGAATCCGTGGGTACTGGCTGGCTGTGTGACTCACTGCTCGAAAGCTTGAGGAAGTGATGATGACGTCACGACGAAGTTGTTCTGCACGAAGGCTGCGCTGACGTTCATGTTCGGGGTCAACAGTTTGGGTATAGGTGGAACAGGGTGTAAAGTCCCACAAACCTCCATAGAAAAGGGAGGATCTTCCGACCAGACGGGTGTTGTGTCTGGTCCGGGAAACTGCCCAACGGTTGTTGTCGGACTGTTGTATACGTTCAAATCGCGCCGCAAACTTTACATGCGCGATGCAGGATTTGTGTGACGTCATGTCATTAGTTCGTAAGTGGCGGCGTTGATGCCGCTACAGTTCTATTTATATTTTAGCATTGCATTCCAACTTAAGCCTGGAGCTGTATAATAATGGGCCGGGTCTAAATCAAAGTGTTGCCAAACATATTTAGCATGGTTGTAATCATCGTTTGAAATATGAGAATCTGTGAACGAGCTATAAAAAATATTTTGATCGGGGAGCGATGTGAGGTTTAAACTATTATAATTAGTCATAAATTCATATGAACAAATGCCTTTCCGTTTTAAACGAATGAAATCTTCATTATTAGGGACATTTCTATGTAATTCATGAAAATTATCATTGCTGAGATTTTTGGCTAATTGTTCTAAAATACACGATAAAAACTTTAATGAATCTACGAATCTTAATATAACTTCATAGTTTTTTATTTTCAACTTTATGAAAAGGATATATGTATATTTTTCTTTATTGTGGGGGATAACTTCGACTTCACCATCACAAAAGTTTTATACATGAACAATGAAATGAAAAAAAAATGAACTAGTAGCATAGTGACTATGATTGTGTAAAAATATTGGTGTATATGTGAATATGTACGTGGTATTCTGAACTTCGAGGGTGTTATGTCTGGTCCGGGCAACTGCCCAACGGTTGGTGTCGATGCAGGATTTGTGTGACGTCATGTCATTCGTTCGTAAGTGGCGGCATTGGTGCCGCTACAATGTCATAAAAAGGTTCTGTTAACTCAGTTTCATAAATATGACAAATGGTTGTTTGATATTTGGTTTTTGTTATCTATTCTTGGATTTTTGGAATCTATTTTTTCTACATATTTCTTTTAAATTGTTAGATAAACTTTCCATAAACACTTGTGCACAGTTGGGTCCACTATATCTATTCTATAGATTTTTTTGTTTGTTTGTACCGAATAGGCACCGAAAGAATTTTTCAAATCGGTCCAGTAGTTTACTGGACCGATTTGAAAAATTCTTTCACCAATAGAAAGCTACATTATTCCTGAGTGACATAGGCTATTTTGTAATCCCGAAAATGGGTCCTGTGGGGTTGTCCACGGGAGCGAAGCCGCGGGCAACAGCTAGTGTTATATATTTTGATAATTTGTCATCATATGAACATTTTATATAATAACCTAAATTATACACTTAATTTTTCTAAACATTATGTGTATGATTATTATTACATTATGTGTTTGATGTGTATGATTTGGATGAATCGTTAGAACATGATTCTATTGGTTTTAAAAATGCTTCAAAATTAGCATGAACTATATGAATGGTATCTTTAACTTTTTTTCATAACTATCAAATTTAATTCATCATTTGAAATAGATTGATCAAACCAATTCTTTTTTAAAGTTTCACTGTTTGGTAATTCTGTACAAATGTAAGCACAACCGTATTGTTCATGTTTATTTAAACTTTCCTGGGATGGAAAATGAAGTAGACACTAGGGCTTTCAGTTTCGTAAAATTTCAATTTCGAAATTAGCTTACGAAATTTCGAAACTGAGAAGAAAAATACTTTAAATTAACTAAAAATGTAAAATTAGTAGTCTGGATAGGTAACTAAGTGCCAAAAAAAACTAACAGGCTTTCCGGGCTCGGAATGGCAAGAATCGTTTGTTCGGCGTCGATCCGCGAGCTAGGTGTACAGATAGCGCCTCATAAAACCGAGGCGCTATGGCTACATGAACTGCCGAGGAACAGAGAGGCACCCAGCCCGTTAGTGACAGTTGGAGATGAGCATTTCCAGTATCTTGACCTAACTCGTATCTGTCTCGGCTGCGTACATGAATATGGGGCACACAAGTGCCCGTATCAGCCGGGTTTTCGTGGTTTTGGTGATGTTGCGGTTCCTCCATAAGTACTTTAGCCTATTCATTGCAGACCTGGACATTGCCATGCGTTTCTTGATGTCATCCCCGCAATCATCGTACAGCAACCCTGAATGTTCTTATTTAATAATTTTAAAGAGTATTGCTCTTCCCTCAGCTTTGTACCACTAAATGGGTTGCCAGAAGATACCTTTTTACTATGTACTAACAATAACTGATTATTTGTAGGGGTAACTTCTGTTGTCTTATGGACTAGTTTAAATCTATGTTGCTAGTTGAACTAAGCAACACAGGCTCATCAATTAATATAAAACTTGATAGATTTACTATCAATTCATTTAAAGAATATGCTATCAACATAGCAATCGTACGCCTACACCTAGGCGACAGAGAGAAAGCTCTCTGGGTTACATGGAGTTCACTAATAAATTTATTAGTGTCAAAAAACAATAATTTGTCATTACTACAAGTCAACATTTGCAAACTGTTATTTAATTTAAAAATACGATTGTTCTCCTGTTCTGAGTATTTATCAGAGTATGGAAAAGCACATACCATCAGATCGATCGGTCGTTATGATTATTTAAGCTAAACATAACGACTTATTTATTAAGGGAGGTCGCAGTACAGTTCCTTGTAGAGGGATGGTGGGAACTTAGTCAGATCGGGATATGCCGCCACGAAGCGACGCAACGCCTCGATGTTCTTCACCGACAGATTTCTTAAGGTGGCTGTGATAGCCAGCAGCTGGTCCAGAACTGGGACGCCCCTCTCCAGTGTTGGGTGGTTCATCTCGGTTTCTTGTTTCAGGGCCCCCATCGAAAATTCGTGCATCCTTGCAATGAAAAGCTTATCGACGAGGGTGTCGTGATAATCTGGTAACGATAAGATAAGACTTGCAAAGACACCAAGTTCAGTGTCCGTCAGATTCAGACGAGCGATCGCCTTCGCCGCGTCGAATATCTCCTCCACCAGCGCCACGTCGCGGGTATCACCCACACGCACGCAGTCCTTGATAGGCATCACCCCATCAACGTACAACACCATGTCTTTTTCCAAATCGATCAGTCGCGAGAATCGGGCTACGGCCATCTCGAACATGCAAGACTTTATGCTCGTAACCTGATCATCTTGGCACAAATTCGGGAAGAATGAGAATTTTTTGATGAACTCAATTTGGTACTGTATCGTATTCGCGAGTCGTTTGGGTTGTAACGGGTTTGCTCTTGACTCTAGTCTAGGTCATAGGTGATAGAGACAGAGTCTACGATGGAGTGAGCTTAACCAAAAGAAGCCTGTTCACTCTAACTTTGAAGAGATTCGGGTTGAATGCGTTCGGAAACACAGACGCTGGTAGTGAGTTCCATTCATTCGCTGTGCGCATTATAAAGGATGTTTGGAAGCGCTTGGTTCGAATTGGTGGAATGGCAACAAGGTAAGGATGATAACTTGCAGTGCGTCTAGATGTCCGATGGTAGAAGGGGGCTGGTGGGATGAGGTCGTGGAGTTCTTGAGCACACACACAGAAAGTACAGTCTGTAAAAGACCGACAAGCAGGCAACTTTGCGGCGATGAGCCAGCCAAGAGAGAACAGACCCTTGAGGAACTCCGGCATCAATAGCCATAAGGTCTGAGGAGCAGCCGTCAATGACTACTCGGCTCGACCGTTCGCTAAGGAAGTCTGATATCCAGCTACAAAAACCAGCGGGGATGCCATAAGCAGGAAGCTTACTGAGCAGATTCGCGTGCCAGACCCTGTCGAAGGCCTTCGAGATATCAAGCGATACAGCAAGTGCTTCGCCGTGTCTCTTGATGGCTTTTCCCCAGCAGTGCGTGACGTACACAAGAAGATCGCCAGTTGACCGTCCCCGGCGAAAGCCATATTGACGGTCACTGAGGAGATTATTGCCTTCAAGGTAGGTCAGCAACTTACTGTTCAGTACCCTTTCCATAACTTTGCACAGAATGGAGGTAGTTTAGTTTAGTTTAGACGGGCTGTCTCCGCAACTCCACGACCAAGCGCGTATTTTGCGTACGGGTGAGATACAGTCGCATCATTCGATCCACCCCAGCTCCTCGAGAAAGGCCAGCAGCGCCCTGGTGCTGCCGACTACCTCCTGCAGGGTACCTGGGTTTCCGAAGTGTTTGGCCCTGTAACCAGCGATTACAGGGCAGCTTAGGAGCAGGTGTGCTGCTGTCTCTTCCTCTACCATGCAAGCTCTGCAGAGTGGGCTGTCCGTGATACCTATGACAAAGAGGTGCTTATTAAAGGTCCCATGTCCAGTTGTTACGGCAGTGACCGCACGCAACTGTGGCTTTGTCAGTCGTAGGATCTTTTTCGTGAAACGGCCGTCAATGAGGGGTAGTGCCTCCTTGGCCTATGCTCGCCTATGGCCTCGCTATGGTCAGTCCATAGCTTGCTGTGTTGATCCCTGGTGCGTTTTCTTACCAGATCGCGTATATACCCGAAGGGCAAGGGCACTATGGGCTCCGGGCCTACCGGTTCCATATTTGAGCCCCTTCGGGCGAGCTCATCCGCAGCGTCGTTCCCCCGGGAGTCGCTGTGTCCTTTGATCCATTGAATGGTTACTTTATTGTTCATACCGACCTGGTTCAGGCGCTGATGACACTCGTAAATCAGCCCCGAGTTGACCGTGTGGCTGTTTAGTGCTTGCAGGACGGCCATGCTGTCCGAAAGTATACGTATAGGGAATTCTTTTACCTCCCTAGCCAGAACCGCAGAGGCCGCCATGGAAATGCCCAAGCATTCAGCCTGGAACACCGTGTTGTGGATCCCCAGTGGTTTGGCTAAACGGATATTTAGGTAGTAACACTTGCGTAACTGGGCCGTCGCTGTCTGACTGTGGTGGAGGTTTGCCTGTACAGCTTTACAGGCCGACGAAGGGGTCGCCATCGCAGATGGGGCCCTTCTCTTCCTCTTCAAGTTGTAGACCCGCGAAGGCGTCGCCCACCTCGTCATCCTCCATCGTTCCGGAAGCCGGCGACAGTATGCTGTCGTCCAGCTCCCCGCCCGACGGAGGGACGGTGACCGTGATGGCGGTAGTGGTGGTGTGGGCGGCCGGCTCTGCAGCTGTGACTGCGGCCGTGGTCGCTTCCGGGTTGTCCGCTGGGGGATTACTCACCCCTGCCTCATCGACGAACTGCTTCGCTAGCGGGTCCCATCCCCGGGGAACACACCCGAAACGGCCGTTCGTTCCTTGGAACTTGATGTAGACCGAGCCCAGACTGAATGACAGTCTGCGCTCGGCGCACATCAAGGCCGGGATGTGGTCCTCGGAAACCCCCAGCACCACGAACCAGCCCGTCTTCTGCCTCTCCGAACGCAGGAGCACCCACTTTTTGATGTCGACAAAGGGGTTCTGGTATCATAGGGTTCTACCCACCATGGTGACATCTTTGTAAACCCCTCTGTCGTCTGGGATTGCGATTCCACATCGCAACTGCTTCTGCAGTTCAGCCTGACTCTTGACGACTAGCTGGGTGCTAACCGAGAGAGTCATGCTGGAGACCGTCCTTTTGAGCCAAGCTAAGGTGTACCCATCGCTACACCAAAGCTTGAGCACCCCATTGCCGAATTTCGGTCTGGCGACGAAGGACGGTATTTGCCGCTCTAAAGTCTCCCTCTCGGGTGACCACGCCTCCTCGATTATCAGCCTTTGGATCTCGTCATGGATCAGGTTTGACACCTCAAGGCTGATAATTCCCGTGCTGGCGCAGGTTACTGCGACGCACAGGTGGGCGCTTGCAACTCGGGCATAGCTCGTCGCTTCAGCCCGCCCGGACTGATCAAGTCACAGCCGCTTATGCTCTCCTCGAGGTGACATGGTCTCGTTGAGAGCCCGCTTGGCCACGGCTTGACCCTTCCGAGCACCCTGCCGCGACGTGCCAGCCGTCTGCGCTGGTCCTGCTGCCGCTGAATGGCTGTCTTCGGTCGCAGTCTGCGACCGCTTCCCTTCCGAGAAGTTCAGACAGCCAGTCTTGTCAGCTTGCCCTAGCTGGGAGACTTTACCTTTCCCCTTTCTTTTTTGCTGGCGCCTCTCTTTCCGCGTCAGGCCATCCCCCTTGATACCCTGGACCTGAGGGGTCACTTGTACCAAAAGGTTAGGGCAAGGGTCTTGTGTTTGTCTTTTACTTTTCTTGCCCTTACCCTTGCCTTTATACGTCTGCACCCGCCAGGATTCGGCCGCCGTCCCCGTTTGACTGGTGGCGGTTGCCCCCCCGGTTTGCGGTGTCGTATTAGTGGAAGGACTGGGAAGAGGATGTTTGGAAAGGTTGGAACCGGCAGAGGGATGACTCATTGCCGGCCCCTTACCTTTCGCCAAAGGAGGGTAAGGTTCAGTGCTGGTCCCTTTCAGCCCTGAGCCCTTATGTCGATTATGTAGGGACTTTTTGTTGGTCTTAGCTGCGGTTCTCGCCACAGCCGGACCGGTGCCCGCACAGGAGCCCGCGGTGTTAGCCGCAGGTCCAGGGGCAAGCGGAGTGCTAGGTGCACCCCGCTTAATGGCGCTACCCGTACTGGGGCCCGTGGCGTATCGTCGGAGTATCGTCAGCTTTCGCCGACTCCACCCCCGAAGTATTCAAGGCTTTAACAAAATCCATTGAATATTTTTGTAAAATTCATCTCTCCGGCTCCCACCCTCCATCGAGCCCGCAACTGGGAACGACCCACCACTCAAGGTGGGCGTTAGGACTACCATTGAGATATAGGTGCGCAGGGCTGGCTTACAGTGCGACATCAGGTGCTCGTTTGGGCTAAGCCCTCCCTTACACCGTCAGCGTGACCTTCACCACCACTTCAGCCGTCCAAGGACGACATCAGTGGACCCCACGCACCTCGCCTATACTCTCAGAAGGAGAGCTCAGCCGATTGATCGTGGTAAGCTACTCCCACGACCTCCCGTGTCCGAAGAAAGCCAGGCCAAAGTGGTGTGTTGTGTGCAACCTGCTCCACTCAACCACCAGGATCCCTTCATCCCTCTTTACGGGTCCCCGCGCACGGCACAAACACGCAGGAGGTCATTACTGTCCATCATTGTTCTTGTTCAATGGTGGACACCCAGGGGCATGACCTCGCCACCCCTGTGATACTTCGCCTGGTGATTTCTGTTACGTCTATTTCATAGGGAATTAGACCAAAAACAGGGCGGCAAACACGAGAAGGATAACCACCACACATGCCTTGAGGATCTACACGACCGTTGCGCTCTCCCTCAAAACCACGCCACCTTGCCGCCTCTGAAGGAGCCTGACAAGGTAGGAATGCATCGACAAAGCCAAGCCTTACGAGGCTTGTCGCTGAAACTCAAAGCGCAAGTTTGTCAATACACCCCACCCCCCAGAATGGAGGTAATGGCGATCGGACGGTAATGGGCAGGGTCTGCACGGTCGCCCTTCTCGGGTACTGGTTGCACATTTGCAAGCTTCCAGGATTTTAGAACCGTTCTTTTAACAAGAGAGAGGCGGAACAAGCGCGTCAACACAGGAGACAGTTCAGGCGCACACAGCCTCAGGACTCGTGCTGGAATGCCGTCAGGCCCGCTGGCCTTGTTCACATCTAGACTGCATAATACTCTGCGGACCTCTTTAGTGTGCACAGCGATCTCCGACATCGAAGAGTCGCAATGAGGTACAGTAGGTGGTTGCTTGGAGCCAGCGTCTAGACGTGAATTGCTAGTGAAGATAGATGCAAATAAATTCGCGTTCTCACTGAGTGTCACAGAGTGAGCCAGCGTGGGACGACAGA
This sequence comes from Orthosia incerta, assembly GCA_948252205.1. Classification (NCBI taxonomy): domain Eukaryota; kingdom Metazoa; phylum Arthropoda; class Insecta; order Lepidoptera; family Noctuidae; genus Orthosia; species Orthosia incerta. The sequence goes on from OX411765.1 coordinate 17,001,834, forward strand.
AAATCGATTCAACCGCTTTAGACAGGGACCAGAACTGTTTACTACCCGGAGGGTGCGATGCCAGCTTGGCCCCAATACGTCCGATATGGTCAAAACGTGCCCGACGCAAAACCCGCTTGCAGAACTTGGCGGCAGAATTAAAAGCTCTTTTCCTCGCACGAACCCTACGCGCTCTAACTTTGCGGTCGCGGGCCCCGACCCAGGCTTGGTAGGCAAATTCCTTTCGGGCCTCAGCATCTGCATTATACCAAGGTCGGGATTTGTGACCGAGCGGAATGTCGGAAACTGGAATGAAATACTCCATCCAGCAAGTCGACACGGATTTCACCAGACAGTGTTCAGACGTTCCCAGCGGGGCTGAGACCAATACCGAATGACTGTCCGGATCGGTTGTCAGCATAAGGTCTAAGCAATTGGGTGTATGGCCGTCTACACCCGGTACCCGTGTTGCCTCATTCACCAGCTGGGTTAGATCTAGCGATAGAGAAAACTTGCGCGCCTCTAACCCGGCATGGTCAGTTTTCCGGAACGGGTATAACCATTCCTTATGATGGGCGTTAAAGTCCCCCAGAAAATTAAGCTTCGCTGTTGGGTACCGTTGCTGGGCCATGTCAGCCGACTCCACGAGGCAATTTAAGAGCGCTGTCGTCTCCTGGTCACCAGCGTGCGATCGGTAGACGCCGATGTAGAGAGACTTCTCCACGCCAGTGTCCACAAGTAGCCATATAACAGAAAAACCCGATTTCTCAAAGCAACGGAGACGACGACAAAAAATGTCATCGCGGACGTACACACAGACCCCAGTGTGCTTAGTGCGAGTTTTTTAACGAACTCACTGGTGATAACGTTAACGATCTCTTATGTCAAAATGTGTACAAAAAAGGAGGTTTCGCCTTGCCGTCACCAGACGGCGCTTATCCAGTTTCAATACAAATTGGCGTTAACGTTTACGCGATTGAGCGTGAGTAAAAACTCGCACTAAGGCCTCTGACGGCTTCTTGAACTTGTCTTCAAGATAGTAGTTAAGGTACGCCACGTCCGACGGTGTTGTTGTCTTCGTCTCCGTTAGGAAAAACAGGTGCGGCTTCTCGGTCTCAAGGTGGTGGTGGACCGGATCGAGATTAGAGTGCAACCCCCTGAAGTTAGTGAGGTGTACTTTTAGTGGGAGGAAGTGCAGCCGTTGTTTCACCATATTCTTCTTTGCTTTTGTCATGTTTGTTTAGAGTTTTCTGGGGAAGAAGTTGAACTGTCGAGACGCTGCTCAGTGAACTAAGTGGAACACTAGAGATAACTCAACCTATGGGGAACTCATTTGGAGACTGCGGGGACGCCCGAACCCCCCCGGATATGGCCACCGGGTCCTCCCATCCAGTCGCCAGCTGGCACGGTGGAGCATATCGGGATTTTTCGCGAGTTGGCGGGGCAGCCTTTGGCACATGGCTGGCGTGCTACTTGGGTCCCCTACTGACTGCGGTCGGCCAACGGCTGGCACCGTGCTTCGGATCCCGCTACTCTCCGAAATGAGCCACCCGCCAAGTTTTTCCCAGAGACCAAGACCGTTTCTGAACAGCGCAACTGACATCCTCCTTCTCCCCTAAAAGCACTGGCAGTCCCACACACCGACGAAACACAGCAAGCTGCTTGGCGCCGGGCTCCGGTGGGATGGTGGTCGCGAGCCAGGCGGCCCCTTGCGGAGCCTACCACCGCTTAAGTGGGATCGTTCAGCCGTACCACAGGTAAGCCTGTGGTGCCGTTGCCCGGGATGGACCGCTAGGAGGTAGATCCCATACCCACCCCAAACTTAGTCATTTCTAATGGAAAACTGGCACTAGACCGCGGTATGGTGGCATCACATATTGCCAATGAATGGTCCGGCGAGGGTTCAACAGATGGTGGTTGACAATGATAACATTTGTTGGTTTGTGAGCTCACCAGCTCATTCATTGCCAATACATACTCCCTCATTTTGGTTTTCGGAGGCTGTATATTTGATGGTCATAGAAGTAAGTTTCTCATGTAGTTGGTCAAGTTCATACTGCAAGTCTTCTGTGTCAGTTTGGTATTTCTTAGTCCTTTTTCCAAGTTAAATGAATACATATCTAATTGTTTAAGTAAATGCAACCTTTCTCTATTAAGTTTTTCATTTTTGATAAAAAAAACCTTTTTTTTTTTTTTTTTTTATTTGTAATGGGTTTGCTCTTGACTCTAGTCTAGGTCATAGGTGACAGAGACAGAGTCTACGATGGAGTGAGCTTACCCAGAAGTAGCCTGTTCACTCTAACTTTGAAGAGATTCGGGTTGAATGCGTTCGGAAACACAGACGCAGGCAGTGAGTTCCACTCATTCGCTGTGCGCATTATAAAGGATGTTTGGAAGCGCTTGGTTCGAATTGGTGGAATGGCAACAAGGTAAGGATGATAACTTGCAGTGCGTCTAGATGTCCGATGGTAGAAGGGGGCTGGTGGGATGAGGTCGTGGAGTTCCTGAGCACACTCACCGAAGTACAGTCTGTAGAAGACCGACAAGCAGGCAACTTTTCGGCGATGAGCCAAGCTGTGAAGCTTGGCGTCCACCAGTTCCACGTTGCCAATGAGCCTCTTGGCTCTGCGTTCCACTGAGTCAAGCGCGGCAAGCTGATACTTGGCTGAACCATCCCAAAGGTGGCTGCAATACTCCATGCAGGATCGGACTTGTGCTTTGTATAGGGTTAAAAGCTGTCCAGGCGTAAAGTATCGCTTCACTTTATTTAGGATGCCCAGTTTTTTGGCCGCGATTTGGGCTTTGTTCTCAATGGAGGAGCCGAAGTTGAGACTGGATGTCAACTCCATGCCTAGGAGCTCGAGCCGATAGTCACAGGAACAGACGCACCCCGAAAAGTAGGCGTTTGATCGAACAGACTCCTTTTGGCGGTAAAAAGACACGCCTGTGTTTTGGTGGCGTTAAAAGAGACCAGATTGTCATCACCCCACTGGGAGACAAGGCTTAAGGTCAAATCTGTCCGCTCAACCATAGCCTCCCTCAAGGAACGAACTTCATCCATGCTGGTTTTTGCGCTGGACAAGTATCTCTCTGAAACAGTACTGTCATCTGCGTACCCAACAATACCAGGCTGAAGTAGGTCATTGATGTGCAGCAGGAAAAGAGTTGCAGAGAGAACAGACCCCTGAGGAACTCCGGCATCAATAGCCATAAGGTCTGAGGAGCAGCCGTCAATGACTACTCGGATCGACCGTTCGCTAAGGAAGTCTGATATCCAGCTACAAAAACCAGCGGGGATGCCATAAGCAGGAAGCTTACTGAGCAGACTCGCGTGCCAGACCCTGTCGAAGGCCTTCGAGATATCAAGCGATACAGCAAGTGCTTCGCCGTGTCTCTCGATGGCTTCGCCCCAGCAGTGCGTGACATACACAAGAAGATCGCCAGTTGACCGTCCCCGGCGAAAGCCATATTGACGGTCACTGAGGAGATTGTTGTCTTCAAGGTAGGTCAGCAACTTTCTGTTCAGTACCCTTTCCATAACTTTGCACAGAATAGAGGTAATGGCGATCGGACGGTAATTGGCAGGGTCTGCACGGTTGCCTTTTTTGGGCACTGGTTGCACATTTGCAAGCTTCCAGGATTTCGGCACCGTCCCTTTTACAAGAGAGAGGCGGAACAAGCGAGTCAACACAGGAGACAGTTCTGGCGCACACTGCCTCAGCACTCTCGCTGGAATGCCGTCAGGTCCGCTGGCCTTGTTCACGTCTAGACTGCACAATACTCTCCGGACCTCTTTAGTGTGCACAGCGATCTCCGGCATCGAAGAGTCACAATGAGGTACAGTAGGTGGTTGCTTGGAGCCAGCGTCCAGACGTGAATTGCTAGCAAAAAGAGATGCAAATAAATTTGCTTTGTCACTTGCAGAGTGAGCCAGCGACCCATCAGGTTTCAGCATCGGAGGTAAAGTGGGCCGACAGAAATTCGTTTCAACCGCTTTAGACAGGGACCAAAACTGTTTACTACCCGGAGGGTGCGATGCCAGCTTGGCCCCAATACGTCCAATATGGTCAAAACGTGCCCGACGCAGAACCCGCTTGCAGAACTTGGCGGCAGAATTAAAGGCTCTCTTCCTCGCGCGAACCCTACGCGCTCTAACTTTGCGGTCGCGGGCCCCGACCCAGACTTGGTAAGCAGACTCTTTTCGGGCCTCAGCATGGGCGCATTCTGCATTATACCAAGGTCGGGATTCGTGACCGAGCGGAATGTCGGAGAATGGAATGAAATATTCCATTCCCTGCCGAATCACATCCGCAACCGCGTCTGCACAGCTCGAGGGGCTACCCGAGGAGAAACACACATGCCGCCAAGGATAAGACGCAAAAAAGTGCCGCATCTCGTCCCAGTCTGCTGACTCGTATCGCCATACTCGCCTCGTGCCTCTAGGGCTCTCATCTGGAGGGGAGCAAGTCGAAACGGATTTCACCAGACAGTGGTCAGACGATCCCAGCGGGGCTGAGACCGACACCGAATGACTGTCCGGATCAGTTGTCAGTAGAAGATCTAAGCAGTTGGGTGTATGGCCGTCAACATCCGGTACCCGCGTTGCCACATTCACCAGCTGGGTTAGATCTAGGGATAGAGAAAACTTGCGCGCCTCTAACCCGGCATGGTCAGTTTTCCGGTATGGGTACAACCATTCTTTATGATGGGCGTTAAAGTCCCCCAGAAAATTAAGCTTCGCTGTTGGGTACCGTTGCTGGGCCATGTCAGCCGACTCCACGAGGCAATTAAAAAGCGCTGTCGTCTCCTGATCACCTGAGTGCGATCGGTAGACGCCGATGTAAAGAGACTTCTCCACGCCAGTGTCCACAAGTAGCCATATGGCAGAAAAGCCCGATTTCTCAAAGCAACGGAGACGACGACAACAAATGTCATCGCGGACGTACACACAGACCCCAGCTTGCTTCTTGAATTTGTGTTCAAGAGAGTAACCCGGGTAGTTGAGGTACGCCACGTCCGACGGGGTTGTTATCTTCGTCTCCGTTAGAAAAAACAGGTTCGGCTTCTCGGTCTCGAGGTGGTGGTGGACCGGATCGAGATTAGAGTGCAACCCCCTGATGTTAGTGAGGTGCACTTTTAGTGGGAGGAAGTGCAGCCGTTGTTTCACCTTATTCTTATTTTTTCTGGTCATTGTGTTAGAGTATGGTGGGGAAGAAGTCGAACTGTCAAGGCGCTGCTCAGTGAACCAAGTGGAAAACTGGAGCTAACCCAACCTATGGGGAACTCATTTGGAGACTGCGGGGACGCCCGAACCCCCCCGGATATGGCCACCGGGTCCTCCCATCCAGTCGCCAGCTGGCACGGTGGAGCATACCGGGATTTTTCGCGAGTTGGCGGGGCAGCCTTTGGCACGTGGCTGGCGTGCTACTTGGGCCCCCTACTGACTGCGGTCGGCCAACGGCTGGCACCGTGCTTCGGATCCCGCTACCCTCCAAAATGAGTTACCCGGCCAGTTTTGTCCAGAGACCAAGACCGGTTCTGAACAGCGCAACTGACATCCTCCTTCTCCCCCAAAGGCACTGGCAGTCCCACACACCGGCGGAACACAGCAAGCTGCTTGGCGCCGGACTCTGGTGGGATGGTGGTCGCGAGCCAGGCGGCCCCTTGCGGGGCCTACCACCGCTTAAGTGGGATCGTTCAGCCGTACCACAGGCAAGCCTGTGGTGCCGTTGCCCGGGATGGACCACTAGGAGGTAGATCCCATACCCACCCCGAAACCTTTGTTTAATGACCATTTTCTTAGTTTTAACTATGTATTTTTTAATTTAAACACTTTTTTATTTTATTTTTACTAGTAACTAACCTCAATGATTTAATTAATTTTGAATCATCATGACCTGTTAAATCTATTGTGTAAGAGGGGTTTATTGCTGTAACCATTGATGGGGCAGCAGGCACCAATTCCTTGAATAAACTATGTTTCAACGAGGCAGTGATATTAAGATTTGAAGTTTCAAGTTGTTCAATCTTACTTTGAGCCTCATGTAGCTGCTGTTGTAGTAAATGTTTTTGACTAAGGGCTTGTTCATACTCATTGCTACACTGGCTAAACCCGTCCACAACAACTTGGAGCCTGTCTCGGCTGCTATGGCATCAGTGTTTTGAATATATAACTCAGCCATTTCTGTTTTTAATTTGCTATTCCTGTCTAGGACATCAAGGAACTCTATTACATTTTCATCTTTTTCCCTAATCAGTTGGACACAGAGCTCCTGAGACGCCTTTAATTCGCTCAAAGCCTGACTGAGTTTGGTCTCTTCTAGGCGAGCCCGCGCGCTGCGAGTCATAATCATGATTAAAGAGAAGAGAGAAGAGGTTGGAAAAGAGTAGTGGATTGAGTAACAGATGATTAGTTGAACTGAAAATGAAAATTAGAACGTAAAGAAAGAAGTTCTGTCACCAAACTAATTAAGGTTATGTTTACGTTTTAAAGGTCACTGGCATCAAATTGTAACCGTAATAAAAAGGGATTCAATGAATCGTAGGCAAAAAATTAGAACGCATACAATCTAATATCAAGTAAAATATATAGTATTGTACCTGATACCGAGACGAAAAAACAACATTCGCTTGAGCCGATAACTGTCAACGAAACACAATTAAATTTTTACACTTATTTTGCACTTAGTGCCTAAAATTTAACACAAAACACTTAAAAATTACGCTTTAAACTAGTTAATAAATTGAGAATAGGCCTTATTATGAAAGAAATCAAATATTTAAAATGCTCGAGGTCTTCCACGCAACCCTGCTCCCTGCGAAGATACCGACTCGGCGGTTGCGGAAGTACGACGCCAACATCCGGTGGATGTTTGGCGGGCACCCCCCTCTCTTCGCCTTGCGCAGGATCATGGGCCACCACGCATTGTCGAAAACCCCAGACATGTCCTGGACATACTTGGACCGGCTATCCCTGACCGTGTCGGCTATTATATTTAGTGCCATCAGCGTCGACCTACCACGAGAGAACCCGTGCTGGCATGAGGACAACCCGCACGTAATTTCTGGAGCAGATAGTAGGATGACGCGTTCCAGGATTTTGCTCAGGACAGGGAGTAGGGTGATGAGCCGGTACGCTTTGGGATCGGTTAGGGGTTTGTCGTTGTCTTTCGGCAGCAGGATCAACCGACCTACCTATTTTGTCAACTCATGCTGATCCTAATCATCTATATGATGTTTTTTTTAGTACATACTGTAAACAATTTCATTCCACGGTCACAGTTTATATTATCCAGTACAAAAAACACGTACACATATTATAGCTCTGAAGGAGAATCACAAACGTGTAGAGTCACAATAACAGCACAATAATGTTCACGGCACAATACACAGAAACAGGATTGCTCAGTATAGAGCATTGACGGAGAAAAAGAGATGGCATGAATGTGCGAAACAACTCGCGAATACGATACAGTACCAAATTGAGTTCATCAAAAAATTCTCATTCTTCCCGAATTTGTGCCAAGATGATCAGGTTACGAGCATAAAGTCTTGCATGTTTGAGATGGCCGTAGCCCGACTCTCGCGACTGATCGATTTGGAAAAAGGCATGGTGTTGTACGTTGATGGGGTGATGCCTACCAAGGACTGCGTGCATGTGGGTGATCCCCGCGACGTGGCGCTGGTGGAGGAGGTATTCGACGCGGCGAAGGCGATCGCTCGTCTGAATCTGACGGACACTGAACTTGGTGTCTTTGCAAGACTGTCTTATCGTTATCAGATTATCACGACACCCTCGTCGATAAGCTTTTCATTGCAAGGATGCACGAATTTTCGATGGGGGCCCTGAAACAAGAAACCGAGATGAACCACCCAACACCGGAGGGGGGCGTCCCAGTTCGTGACCAGCTGCTGGCTATCACAGCCACCTTAAGAAATCTGTCGGTGAAGTACATCGAGGCGTTGCGTCGCTTCGTGGCGGCATATCCCGATCTAACTAAGTTCCCACCATCCCTCTACAAGGAACTGTACTGCAACCTCCCTTAATAAATAAGTCGTTATGTTTAGCTTCAATAATCATAACGACCGATCGATCTGATGGTATGTGCTTTTCCATACACTGATAAATTCTCAGAACAGGAGAACAATCGTATTTTTAAATTAAATAACATTTTGCAAATGTTGACTTGTCGTAATGACAAATTATTGTTTTTTGACACTAATAAATGTATAAGTGAACTCCATGTAACCCTTTCTTTTTAAATTAATTAATGGTCTGATAGATTCCCCCGAGCTTTTGGGGAAAGTAAATATTAGTATCCCACGAGGTAGCCAGGAAGCCAGGAAGGATTTTTCTGGCTATCATAGCATGCTAACAAGGTATAACACGGCGGTACGCAAGGCCAGAAGAACTAATTGGCGGCAGCATTGCACTTCCATCGAAACTCTGCCAAATGGGATGAGGTTGTGCAAAGCAATGTCCATGACCAAGACAAACCCACTAGCATCTGTAAGGGATGAGAATGGGCAACTCACGGAAACTGGACAGGACACTCTGGGCGTGATGTTTAGGACCCACTTCCCAGAATGTATACTGCGCGATAGCGATGAAGAGGAACCAGTCACAAGGGACGAGCTTACAAGGCACACGTCCAAAAATAACTGGCTCACGGCAAAGAAAGTGGTAGATGAAAATAAACTGAAGCTGGCCTTAGCGGGCTTCCAGCCACTCAAATCCCCTGGTCCAGATGGCATCTACCCAATACTATTGCAAGAAGGGGCATCTGTTTTGATACCCCATTTGAGTAAGCTCTACAGAGCCTGCATAGCCTTTGGGTACGTACCCAAAGCATGGAGGGAGGTCAAAGTCACCTTTATACCGAAGGTGGGTAGACCGACTTATGAAGAAGCTAAAGCTTACAGGCCCATTAGTCTATCATCCTTTCTCTTGAAAACTCTGGAGAAACTGGTAGACAGGTACTTAAGAGAGGGTCCTCTGAAAGTATTCCCTCTACATAAACTATAATGCGCCTACAGCCCCGGCAAATCTACGGAAACGGCATTGCACCATGTTGCGAGTCGAGCCGAGGCTGCGCTAGAGGGACAAGAAATATGTGTCGGGGCTTTCCTCGACATAGAGGGAGCCTTTGACAAGACAACATTTGAGTCCATACGCATTGCTGCAAAGGAACATGGCATCAATGATACCACGTGCAACTGGATTGACTATATGCTGAGAAGCAGAACAGTCAGATCGGAACTAATGGGAGACAGACTTAGTGCAAAAACAACAAGAGGTTGTCCGCAAGGCGGAGTGCTGTCACCATTATTGTGGTGCTTGGTAGTAGACTCGCTACTAACCAAACTTAATACCGGACCATTCTACACAGTAGGCTATGCGGATGACATAGCTATAATGGTCAATGGTAAATTCCCGAACATAGTGTCTGGATTATTACAACAGGCATTGAGGATGACAGAGGAATGGTGTACAGCAAACCACCTCTCTATCAACCCAAGCAAAGCAGTCATTATTCCCTTCACGAGGAAGAGACTACTAGGAAACCTAGGAGAGCTCTCCCTCAATGGAAAAAAACTGCCCTGGTCCACCGAAGTTAAATATCTGGGTGTAACGCTAGATAAAGAACTCAGGTGGAAAACTCATGTGGAAAATATTACGACAAAGGCCTTACGAGTGTTCGGCATGTGTCGTTCTACCTACGGTAAAACTTGGGGGCTAAAGCCCAAAGTGATACGATGGCTGTACCGGACAATGATAATACCTATTATCACATACGGCAGCATAGTGTGGTGGCCAAGAACAAAGCTTGCCTCGTGCAAAGCGCCACTCACCAGGTTACAAAGAACAGTGTGTCTCGGCATCACGGGTGCTTTCAGGACAACACCTACGGCAGCGATTGAGAGATACCTCAATATCCCTCCTCTGCATATGATGGTTGAATTTGAGGCAAGGAAGACATTACATCGTCTCGCTGTCGCTGGACTATGGGATGCCTCTAAGCCAAAGACTAACCATACAAAGTTCGATGAGAATGAAGACCTGGATCAGGTAACAAGCATGTTATCCGATAAAATGCAAACTATGTTTGTGTTTGAGAGGTCTTTCAAGGTCCAAATCCCTACAATAGAGGACTGGACGAAGGGACTTGATCCACCAAAACAAGATAGTCTGGTGTGGTCACTGGTGGATCCAAAATGGAATCAGGTACAGGAGCGGGAATATACGCAAAAGGCTACAAATGTAGCAAAAGCTTAGGGAAGATGGCAACTGTATTCCAAGCGGAAACATATGCCATTAGAACCTGTGCTCAAGAGAATATAGATAGAGGGACCAAAGGTAAATCCATATATATTCTTAGTGACAGTCAGGCTGCAATCAAAGCCATGGCATCCTACAAAGTGGACTCCGGACTTATTCTGGATGCTATCCAAACCCTAAACATGCTTGGGAAGCACAACAGGGTAAGACTGATGTGGGTCCCTGGGCACAAAGGATTCCATGGTAACGAAGTGGCTGATGAACTGGCAAGGGAGGGCTCAGCGAATGATTTTGTGGGTCCAGAACCATGTGTAGGCATCTCGACGTGTCTCGTAAAAGCCGCATTTAGGGCGTTTGCAGATCACAGACAACGAACTTGTTGGCTGTCTACTACCGGTCTACAACACTCCAAGAGATTCCTGGGCTCCACTTTCAAAGCCCGGGATTGCATTTGGAACATGAGCAGGGGGCAAATCCGCTACCTGCTTGGGGCCTTTACTGGGCACTTTGGAACCAACGACATGCTCATGAAGATGGGTCTAACCGCGACACCCATGTGCAGGTTGTGTGGGGAACATACGGAACGCATGGAGCACCTACTGTGCACATGCGATGCACTGGCTGGTAAGCGAATGAGTCTCCTAGGGGTTGGATACCCAAAACCAGAAGATTATAGGCTCATATCTCCTAGTCTCGTTGTAAAACTCATGAAAACAGTTTTCAACGAGAATGAGGAGGAGTTAGTTATCTAGGGGACCACAAAAGATCCCAATGGGTCGAAGTGTCCGAGGTATTTCTCGGCCCCTCCATAAGATAAGATAAGATAAGATCCCACGAGGTGGTAGCCGCTTAATTAACCGAAGAACTTTCGACCTACCTCATAGTCGTACTAATATAGGTAGTTTTTCACCCTTATGCCGCATGCTATCTCTTGCCAATGGTATTCGTAGCGAAATAGATGTCTTTGCTGGTTCCGTAGCCTCAGTGAGAAGCAAACTCAGGGATTTATTTGTTTGATTATTTTATTTTAGTTTCATTTTAGTTTGATTTATTTTAATTTAATTTTTTTAGATATTATTATAATTTGGTTTTTATTTAATTTAATTAATTTTTGAATTTGTTTGATTTTATTTTGATTTATAATTTGTTTCAGTTTGATTTATTTTTGATAAATTTTAACTCAACTACCATTTCATTTGATCTTTATTAAATCATGTTTTACTTGTAACTTATTTCGATTTAATTTTTGATTTACTTAATACTTTGCTGTGATTGGAATCAATTGTAATTAGATTTTAATTTTATTTTTGATTTTATTTTGTTTTAATTTTAGTTTTGATTTTTTGTAACTTATATGATCTGTTAGCGGTTATAAATTTATTTTTTATTTTCTTGAATTCTGTATATAATTTTTAAATAATTAGTGTTTTTATAATGTGCATGTAAGTTTCACATCTAGTAGGTGTCAATCAGACTTATTTTGTTGTACATAATTTTTTGCATACTCGATTGTACATCAGTTTTGTGAATTACAAATAAAAAAATTAAAAAACCTAGAGAGCTTTGTCTCTGTCACCTACGTGTAGGCGTACGATTGCTATGTTTATAGCATATTCTTTAAAACTATTGATAATAAATCTATCAAATTTTATATTAATTGATGAGCCTGTGTTGCCTAGTTCAACTAGCAACATAGATTTAAACTAGTCCATAAGAGTCTGACTAGATATGGACATCAAGCCAACAGCTACAGCACGAAGTAGCTAAAGGTGGTGAGAATTTGGTTTTGTTTGTTTTACTATTGCATATCTGTGAATTTTTAATATCTTAGGTGTTATACAGATATGTTTGAATTAGCCTAATAATAATTCCTAAGAAGGTTTGCAATTTATTTACCAGAAAATTGGAAGTTTGACTTATTTATTTGAAATAAAATCCTAACATTTTTATCTTACCATAATTGAAGATGTCATAATTATTTATTTAACAGTACATTCTTTTAAGCTATTTCATTTATGATGTATATGATGGTCACCCATCCACGGACTGACGAGGTCGGTCCGTGGATGGGTGACCATTTCAACATACCGAGTATCCTCCGTGCCTCGGAAAGCACGTTAAGCCGTTGGTCCCGGCTGTCAATTGAAGATCTTTGACAGTCGTTACGAGTAGTCAGAAGCTTGAGATCTGACACCAGTCTTGCCAAGGCGTACCGTGTTATCCAGTTACTGGGTTGTGGTGGTCAGATAGGCAGTCGCTCCATGTAAAACACTGGTACTTAGCTGATTCCGGTAAGACTGGAAGCCGACCCCAATATAGTTGGGAAAAGGCTAGGCAGATGATGATGATTTATGATGTACTCGTACTATGAGATTTTAAAGAATTTTGTCTAGAATTTTTATTAATATTTTGATTACCAGAGGGTATTTTTACAAAACTGTACCCAACTTTGTAATTAAACAGTTGGTTCTTAATTGTTTGTACATATCTTTCTGCCATCCCGTTGGATCTCGGATAATATGGACTTGATGTGGCATGTTCAAATTTCCAATATTTAATAAAGCTTTTGAAAATTGTACTGTTGTATTGTGATTCTTCATCTGTATATAATTTTTGTGGAATACCCCAACGAGAGAACAGTTTTTAGAGCTTGTATATGACTTATAGCAGTCTGATCTATTAATTCAATACCGAACTGTTTGTTGTAATAATTTATGTTTATTAAAAAATCTATGCAATTGCTCTAAAATATTTTTTCAAATATTTTGTTTTTGTACTACCTGATTTAAATAAAGGTATTATTTTACTATTTTTCATTAAGTCAGGATACTCCCCACAGTCGATACAATTATTAAAGATAATAGAGAATAGAGAAAGAGATGTATATTTTTCCTTACATACATAATATTTTCACAAATGAATTGGCAAGAAACTGTCATAATATTAATCTTTTTAAATAGCTCCCTAAGAGATTCTCGCTGACTTAACTTATATATGGCTCTGACAGCTCTCTTTTTCAAAATAAATATTGATTCAATGTCAGCCGCTCGACCCCACAGTAAAATACCGTATGACATAATGCTGTGAAAGTAGCTAAAACAGACCAAACGCGCGGTCTCCACATCCGTTAACTGTCTTATCTTTCTAACAGCATAAGCGGTCGAGCTCAGCCGACTCGCAAGAGATGGTATTGCAATTTGTCATCTAGAGTTATTCCTAGGAAAACTGTTTGATTTACATAGAACAGGTTTTCTCCATTCAATATGATGTCGCACTCGCTACTTCTGACATTCGGCAATGTGAATCTAATACATTTGGTTTTTTTTTCATTTATTACCAAATTGTTTGCCGTGAACCAAGTTTGGACCTGCTGAATAGACTTATTCATATCGTCAAGATTTTGTGACCGACAATCTATTTTAAATATTAAAGATGTGTCATCAGCAAATAACACGATCTTCGGTTGGTTTTGTAATAAATGGGGCAAATCGTTAATGTAAACTAAAAAGAGGAAAGGACCCAATATAGAGCCATGAGGAACGCCCATTGTCATTTCAGACCCTAGTGAGTTTACGCCGTTTACCTGAACTTTAAGTTGTCTGGCTTTCAAATATGACCTAAGTAATTCAAGGGCCATATGTCTAATTCCATAGTGCTCGAGTTTCAACAACAGTGTCTCATGGTTAACGCAATCGAACGCTTTCGAGAGGTCGCAAAAGATTCCAATGGCGTCTTGTGCTTCTTCCCAGGCGTTAAAGATGTTCTTTATTAGGAAGACGCCAGCGTCAGTTGTGCAACGCCCTTTGATGGAACCGTACTGATGATTATGAAAGATGGAATATTTTTTAAAGTGACGCAACAATTGGTTGAGCATTAACTTTTCGAAGACTTTACTGAGAACCGGCAGAATTGACACCGGCCTATAATTATTGGCTTCTTTGCTATCCCCGGATTTAAACAATGGAGCTACTTTACTGTGTTTCATGAGGTCCGGAAAGACTCCTTGATCGACACTAGTGTTAAATATGAAAGCTAAATAGGGCGCAATAGTTTCAATGATTGGTTTGCATACTTTTACAGATAGTCCCCAAAGATCTTCTGTTGATGTTGATTTAATTTACAGATATTTATAATAGCCTGGGGGTTTGTATGTTGAAACTTTAACTCCGAAGGGCACGCATCTACATTCTTTTTAAGTAAGGCAGTGGAGAGCGCAGGTGAGGAGTTTAAAGTTGCTGTAGTTTTAAGAGGAATATCAACAAAAAAGTTTTCAAATTCCTGAGCTACCTCTACATCTGATTGTATGGGACCATTTGCAGTCGCTAAATTAATTTCAGCATTACGCTGTTTTTTTCTACCTGTTTCATTATTTATTATTTTCCGCCTTGTATCATATGCTGTCTGCTAAAATGGCTAACTACACAATAATTTTCATAATTAATGGACTTTACTTGGTGATCTTTTAACCAATGTTCAGTTAGACCAATAATATCAAACTTGGTTTTCTCTAAAAATAATTCAATTTCTAATAATTTGGAAGAGCAACCCTGAATGTTCTGATTTAATAATTTTAAAGAGTATTGCTCTCCCCGCAGCTTTGTACCACTAAATGGATTGCCAGAAGATACCTTTTTACTATGTACTAACAATAACTGATTATTTGTAGGGGTAACTTCTGTTGTCTTATGGACTAGTTTAAATCTATGTTGCTAGTTGAACTAGGCAACACAGGCTCATCAATTAATATAAAATTTGATAGATTTACTATCAATTCATTTAAAGAATATGCTATCAACATAGCAATCGTACGCCTACACCTAGGTGACAGAGAGAAAGCTCTCTGTGTTACATAGAGTCCACTAATAAATTTATTAGTGTCAAAAAACAATAATTTGTCATTACGACAAGTTAACATTTGCAAAATGTTATTTAATTTAAAAATACGATTGTTCTCCTGTTCTGAGAATTTATCAGAGTATGGAAAAGCACATACCATCAGATCGATCGGTCGTTATGATTATTGAAGCTAAACATAACGACTTATTTATTAAGGGAGGTTGCAGTACAGTTCCTTGTAGATGGATGGTGGGAACTTAGTCAGATCGGGATATGCCGCCAAGAAGCGACGCAACGCCTCGATGTGCTTCACCGACAGATTTCTTAAGGTGGCTGTGATAGCCAGCAGCTGGTCACGAACTGGGACGCCCCCCTCCGGTGTTGGGTGGTTCATTTCGGTTTCTTGTTTCAGGGCCCCCATCGAAAATTCGTGCATCCTTGCAATGAAAAGCTTATCGACGAGGGTGTCGTGATAATCTGGTAACGATAAGATAAGACTTGCAAAGACACCGAGTTCAGTGTCCGTCAGATTCAGACGAGCGATCGCCTTCGTCGCGTCGAATATCTCCTCCACCAGCGCCACGTCGCGGGGATCACCCACACGCACGCAGTCCTTGATAGGCATCACCCCATCAACGTACAACATTATGTCTTTTTCCAAATCGATCAGTCGCGAGAGTCGGGCTACGGCCATCTCGAACATGCAAGACTTTATGCTCGTAATCTGATCATCTTGGCACAAATTCGGGAAGAATGAGAATTTTTTCATGAACTCAATTTGGTACTGTATCGTATTCGCGAGTTGTTTCGCACATTCATGCCATCTCTTTTCCTCCGTCAATGCTCTATACTAAGCAATCCTGTTTCCGTGTATTGTGCCGTGAACATTATTGTGCTGTTATTGTGACTCTACACGTTTGTGATTCTCCTTCAGAGCTATAATATGTGTACGTGTTTTTTTTACTGGAAAATATAAACTGGGACCATAGAATGAAATTGTTTACAGTATGTACTAAAAAACTCATCATATAGATGATTAGGATCAGCATGAGTTGACAAAATAGGTAATTTATTGATGAGTTTAACTTTAAAAGCTGCCAAGCGATTTGCAGTTTTGAGGGTTAACATCCTTTTTAGCCACTTTGTTGTTTTGGTTTGGTATAGTAATCCTCTGCCCGCAATGATCAGAATCTAGTAAATTTATAATTTCTTTGTGGACTGGTATAACATTAGTAAAAATATTATCTGAGCATGTGGCACTAGTAGGGGTTATTCTTGTGGGTTCCAAAAATAGGTTTACAAGATTGTAGGACTGAAACAAACTTATTATTTTACTACAAGAATCTGAGTTTTCTAATAAATTAACATTAAAATCACCACAAATGATAGAAAGTTTCTGCTGCGTGCAAATATCATGGAACGGTAAGTGATGAACAGTTTTTACTAGCGGTATTGTGGGTTTACCCAAAATTCCATCCTACAAGTGTATTTCAACGAAAAATAGCCCTCCATTGTTCTCTTCGCGGCGGCCGTTGACCGTTTTTTCTCGGCGTGTTTTGTTTTATGATTTTGAATATTTCTTAGCAAAATGTCGTTGTTATCATTCCTACACTAATTAGTAACACCTCTGAGGCCGCAAATTGACATGATCACGCCGGTATTTTGATTTTAGTCGAAAACAAAAAAATCCGACCCAAAAACTCACCGGGAATCGTGACGTCACAAACCGTTTTTCTGCGACATTGAAACTCTGGATGTGGCATACGGATTTTAGTACCTGTAATATTTTTAGTGACTGTTTGTTTTTGTTGTGGGTCGTTTCTTTTTGCTTTCTTACTACTTTTGGATTAGTATAAAGAAAGAAGTAACTGGCGATCCGTCCGGAGGGTACCTACGCAGTCAAAACCATTGGTCTTTGGACGTCGAGCAAGAGCTGGTGAGTTGTAAAAATTGTCCATCCAAAGTGTGTATCCTTTGTTCTCCAGGCCTTGCGTAAGTCGCAGCACGATTGCCGGCGTAGATCTAGCCATCGGATTTTCTAGGTCCTGATGCCGGTTTGGAACCTTGTGGCTGTGAACCTCGAAACGCCACAAGTAGCCGGTTCGAGATTCACAAACCTCATAAGTTTTGATGCCTTTTCTTGCAGCCTTATTAGGGATCAGCTGGCCGATGTCCAACTAGCCTTTCCACATCTTAAGACTCTCGTCTAGAGCGATTTTCTGGTCCAGCACGTACATGTTGGTGAATTTTGAGTTCAGGTGGTCCAGTACTGGGCGAATCTTATAAATACGTGCCTCGGAGATGTCCAGGTTTAACGCACGCATGTCCTCGTTGTTTGCAAAATGCAAACACTTTTGCAGCAAGATAAACCTATCGTAAACATGTGTGCGCTAAACCCTGGAGTATAAAATATGTCAGCGGTGACATTCCAGTAATCTTCGAGGCGTGATTTGACCACAATCCCCATCGCCAGAATTAAACCGATGTACGTGTATAGCTCATCAGCCGCGGTATCCACCCAACGGCTGATGCGCCCCTGTTTCCTTACCTATCATACAACTTAAATTTATGTAAAGTATATTTTTATTTATATATTCTTTGTATTATCTATATATTTGTATATATTTCTTGTACCACACACTTGTACGTTTCATGGGGCTGCGTTGTGATGGTTGTTCATCCACTTTGTTATGTTTTGTGCTCCAGATATCTTTCGCGTACGCAGCGCGTACGGTGTAGCGATACCATTTGATTTTCTGATTCTGTTGCTAAGTGTGGTGTCTTTGTTTGCAGGTTTATCATTGATTTTTTTTTTTCTATTTTTTTACGTTGTACCGTGACATGTACCATGTAGCGCAACCGTGACCGTGACATTGTACTATGTTTTTTATTTTTTTTTTATTCATTTTTTTTTTAAACAAAAAAAAATCCAAAAGATTCTCGTCTAGTGCGATGTCTCATTGTTCAGTTTTAATTTAGAGTAATTTCGAGTCATGAGTGCAAGTACGCACAGTTTGAGTTCAAGTGCGCTCAGTACTGGGTGCCGCATTCATGTTACCGTAGATCTTTGTATGTGTTTTTACGTAAAATTTATCATCTTGCTGACTGTTTTTTGTAATGTTTTTCTTACACAACATGTATTTGTTTTGTGTATTTTCATTAGTAAATATCATCATCATGTACATTGTGAAATAATATTTCAAAGAAATACAGCAGTACTTTCTCTGTGTCCAAATTACGAAAGGGCCTTTTTTAGCAGTCATTTTCAAGTGTTTGCATTTGTAGCGTTACGTGTAGATAAAATAGCTACACGTAAGCCACGTTAATACAAATAAGATTATAAACAAAAGAAAACAAATAATAAAAGGATATAAAGTATAAGAATCTTCGTGGGCCGGCTTCGCACGACGTGGGCGGCCCAACCAGGCAGCAGGTCGGATAGGCAGGAAGACGTGGAGTAGGCAGCAAGTCGGTGGGCGGCTAACCAGGCGGCAGGTCGGATAGGCAGGAAGACGTGGAGTAGGCAGCAGGTCAGACAGGAACGCCTCTTGAATCGTGATATGCTCCAAATTGACAGATAGCAGGCACCACGATGGTCTAGCTGGCACACGAGTTGGTATGCTATTATGTAGGCATACGGTAGGCGGATACGTAGATTAAAATCAGACACAGTATATCACACACAATATATTAAACTGGATAAACTTCGGATAGATTCAGATAAGATTCGATATGGACATACACAAGCTGGATAATAATAGATTTGTCTTCAGATCAAGACTTGACATTTAGTGACTTGACATTTAGTAACTCAAGGTAAAATCGTCTTTCGGAGTTCATTGCAGATTCCAGACTGCCCCAGGAATGTCTGGGAAATGCCTTTTATAGTCAGCGTTTTTCCAAACAAACGTTTCTAGAATTCCATTATTCTTTCTATAATTTTTAAATTATGAGTTGCCTGTATTTAAAACGGCCTGTATTATTTAGTCATAAAAGAATTCTGTGAGCGTTATAACATAATTTTACAAGCGTAAGAAGATAAGAAACTACTATCCAGTAAACAATAGTAAATTAACAATAATATATAGAGCTAACAATAAAAATTATTTAAATTACTTAAAATCAAATTAAACCTTCATAGTCACTAAGAAAATTACACAAAATTAAAGAAAAAGTAAATGACAGGCTTGACAACTGACGTAATGTCAGACAAAAAGTAAACATTGAAAAATTATAAAATTATTATAAAATTCAATATTCTATTTCAGCAAAATAAAGTTAATAAATCGAATTAGATCGATTTAATATGGAAAAAGGACATTTTATAAAAGATGAGAATGATTGATAGTAAAAGTGTAAGTATGGATACTATATTTCCCCAACGACCCCGAGAAAATTTTTGGTCTAGAACAAAAATTTTGTAAGGTAGTATAACAGCATTCACAAAACGTACATACTTCACTCAAACACACCGTCATCTTACGACAGCTTTCACAGAACGTACATACTTCACTCAAACACACCGTCATCTTACGAAGATAGGTCTGGTAGGATTCACATTCAATGATCACTACTCAACCTGATTAAGAATAACTTTAAGGCTTATTTTCGGAGTTGTAATCCGCTCTCGTCTAAAACCCATTGATGATATGAAATATAAAGATTTTTAACATAGGCTTATTTTTAACGAAGTTGTCATCCGCTTCTAGTCAACTTTAGTTGATATTCCCGAGTTAACGTCAGGACAGCTCCTGCCAAGGTAGGTAGTAGTAAGCTCCGAGTTAACGTAAGGGCAGCTCCTGAGCTCCGAGTTAAACGTCAAGGGCAATAGCCTACTTTAAATACCCACTTGTCAGCTGCTACAATCGACTTTTAGAGTCGATAGTTAGGAACAAGAATCAAACTAACTTGTAGAGTTAGTTGATACGAAGGTTAGATAACTTGTACATAAAAGCACTTCACAGAGTTATCTGATAAAAACAGAAATAATGAAAGATTAAAAATAATCCTATAATGGTTGAACTGATGAATAGATTAGAAAATAAATAGAGTTTAAATAAACCGAAAATAACTCTATTTTAGAAGAGGGAGAGAAGAAAGAGATGATTCATGAGCATATAATATTAAAAACTATCCATTATTAAAAATTAAAGTTTAAAAAGATAAAATTGTATCAAAGAGAGGAAAGAGTGTTAACGATGACTCAAGAGAGTCAGAGTATTCAAAGAAGACTCTTTGAGTTCAAGAAAACTCAGTACTTGAAAGGATTCAAGTGAGGACTCAAGAGTTTAAGAGCGTAAGGGAGACAAAGAGTAGGAGATAAGTTCTGAAGGAGGAAGGAGGAGAGGAGGTCTCTACTATGAAGTGCATCATATGTTGCATGTGTGTGTGTAGGTAGGTATTATGTAGATGTAAATATTTGTATAAACGACCACAGGATATTGTCCTGCAGCTGTCGTAGAGTAACCAATCTCCAACCTTGGCAATGCCCACAAGTGGGTTAACACATCCAAAAGGCCGAAAGGGTGCCAATTACCAGAGGTAAAAGGAATGTGTGTGTGTGTAGGTTAGTGTAGTATATAGATATTACGTAGGTATATATATATAACGGCGCGAGACATTATTAAATAATGAAAATCAGTTAATTTGGAGAATTATAATTTATGTTGTTATTTTTTTAAACATTGGTCATTATTCTGTTATTTTAAAGATTAATTTTAATTAAGAGCGGGTAACACCGAATGGAGTTGCGTCTGTCTTGACGGGCGAACGTCATGTCAATACGTCTGGAAAAAGATGGTTGTCAGCCGTTGCACGTATTGAACATTCGCAAACCCATTGGCTCTAAATAGAAAATTATTACTGCAATCCTTAACTATTTAAGTGATTGAAGTGTGTGTATAATTAAAGTAGTGAGCAGTCAACGCTACAGTGTATTCTTTGAAACGTTTCCCCGAAGTTTAACGCCCACCATGAATTCTCGTGCTGACGAGGTTACGAATCAGCAGCCAGATGCAACAGCCCGGTCTCCCAATTTCCCGTTATATATTTATAAACGACCACAGGATATTGTCCTGCAGCTGTCGTAAAGTAACCAATCTCCAACCTTGGCAATGCCCACAAGTGGGTTAACACAACCAAGAGGCCGAAAGGGTGCCAATTACCAGAGGTAAAAGGAATGTGTGTGTGTGTAGGTTAGTGTAGTATATAGATATTACGTAGGTATATATATATAACGGCGCGTGACATTATTAAATAATGAAAATCAGTTAATTTGGAGAATTATAATTTATGTTGCTCAGACCAACAAAAAAAGAAAGACGGCGCGCCGCGAACATCAAAAGTGAAGCCACATTTTTATCTATGTGTGTTTGGAAGGGTTGCCATTTGTTAATTTTTTTCCCTATAAAATGGGTAATAATATTATTGTGTGGGTAGGATAATATTGTTCAAGTAAGATATTGTTGAGTATGGTATTGTACCTCAATTGTTTAGAAGAACTTCTATTCCGAAAAAAAAAATTTTTTCGTTACATCGCAAAATCAATTAAAAAAAAAACAATTAGAAAGTGGCTTTACATACTTATGATTTAGAGATCATCATTTATGCATGACTTGCTGGTGTTAGGTGACTTCACTCTCCCGCTTAGCATTCCATATGATCCATTAATTTTCAATTGAATGCAAAAAAACAAACAAATATAGACATAAATATATCTAAGTTTTAAATAATAGAAAAAGCAAACTATAAGTGAACGAGGATTGGTGGACGACTCGCCCGAATTTAACTCGTCCGGATCGGGCGAATTGTCCACTATTAAAAATATTTATTTTTCTGTGTCGATTCGCCCGAATTTTATTTATAGTCTGGCGAGTTGTCCACTCCAAAATTATTTAGTAGGCGATTCGCTCGAATTTTATTTTAGAGAAAAAAAAATATAAAAGTACAGTCGTGCTCACCCGTCTCGGAAATAAATATGAAGAATTTAAGTTAATAGATATTTTACTAGAAACTAGGAAAGCAATGCATTAAATCAGTAATTTACACTTAAAACGTTGAGATATGATAAACAGGTGACAAAACAATAAGAGGGAGACAGCAATATTCGCTACAAAAAAAATTTAGAAGTTCTATACGCTATCAGGTTATTCCGGTACCGGTAAATACTAACTTAAGTACCAGGAGATTATAATCATGAAGAAGCTAGGCTGGAATCATGAGCGGTAAAAAGAGTACCGGGCGATTTTCGATTCTGAAGTCCTAGTACTCCGTTAGTTTCTATTCTACCGCTTATGATTCTAGCTCTGCAAATACTTCTTCATGATTCTGGCCTCCTGGTGGTTTGTGTATAAATGCTGATAATGTCAACATCTACCTAAAAAAGCGAAAGATGAATTAATATTTTTATCATGTTATTAAACTCTGTACTGAATTTAATCGAATCTTTGATTTCGACGTTCTAAAAAAATAAACGTCTCAAGACTAGTAAGCACCTACTGATCCGTAGGTGCCATTTAATTTTGTGGAGTATATGTGTGAAAAAGAAGAATATCGATAGGTGCCGTATGTGGTATACCTCAGGTGCCAATTCAATCAGTTTCCATTTAAGTGGGTGCCCAATGTAGAATACGTGCTCAAATCATATAGTAGTTATTTTAACAAAGACATTTTTTATTAATTTGTGTCTCATTTCATTTCAATAAAAATATATAATGCTTAATACTTCTGTACTTGAGTGTACCTTATCTTAACGGTATTGCATAAAACACAATTCGGGCGAATCGCCTACTAAATAATTTTGAGTGGACAACTCGCCCGCCGATAATTCGTGTCTAAATAAACTTCGGGCGAATCGACACAGAAAAATGAATATTTTTAAAAGTGGATAATTCGCCCGATTCGCGGGGCGTTAAATTTGGGCGAGTCGTCCACCAACCCGTGAACGAGCGTTATACAGAGAAAAAAATGCGCGTATTTGTGTGTTATGTGGAAGTATAGGTGAGAGTGTGCTAACGGGTGAGGGTGTGTAGTGTGTATGAGTTAAAATTAGCATATTTAGTTCTACTATGGGGTATATGTTTAGGTGTAAGTTAGCCCTGCCTGACACACTGTCATGGGATCGGAAGAAGTGAAATACAGCTTCTTCCTATAACCATGCTCATAGAAATTCGATTATAGGTTATAAAGTTGCTGAAGCGTAAATCATAACATCGTCATGGGTACGAGTCATTATGTAAATTGTTTTGAAATAATATAGGTACCTAATTATATTTTCAATCAAATTTATTAAATTTAAAATAACCGAAAGTAAGAAATCATATTTAAATATGTTTAATCGAATGGGTAAATTTTAAATCATATTATGGCAACTCTCGCACTTTATGTCACTGCTTCCGTTCGTTGAGGTTTTTTGTTCCAAGTAACCTAAAATTCATAGTATTTTTAATAAATAAAAATGTTATTTCAAGTACTTGTAAATGAAAAGTGATTCCGTGAGACTTTTTATGTGATTTGCTATTGTTTTTACAAGTTTTCACTACACAGGAAGGCATAATTCTATTTTTTTTAATATATGTTAACTAGACGACGACTCGTGACGTACTAAGAGCGATGAGCATAGTTTTAGTGTAGGTGTGTGCGTGAGCGTGTTACATGGAGGAGCATAGTTTTGTGGCTTCACTTATGATGTTCGCGATGCGCCGTCTATCTTTTTTTGTTGGTCTGAGTTATGTTGTTATTTTTTTAAACATTGGTCATTATTCTGTTATTTTAAAGATTAATTTTCACCCTTTCGGTGCCAATTACCAGAGGTAAAAGGAATGTGTGTGTGTGTGTGTGTGTGTAGGTAAGTGTTAAGAAGTGTAAAGATTAATGAAGTGATGATGAAAAATAATTATCATACCAAATTTGATTGCCTTGTGTAAGTTGTTTTAGAATTTTGAGATATGAAAAATAGAGCCCACGTTAGCAAAAAAAAAAAAGGGTAGAAGAGTAGGTAGTGGGTGATGGGGTGAGTCTGAAAATTGGGCGCACAAACAATGTTGTTGCGCCTAATTTTTAAAAGTTGGGCGCCAAACTGTAGCGTTACGTGTAGATAAAATAGCTACACAAAAGCCACGTTAATACAAATAAGATTATAAACAAAAGAAAACAAATAATAAAAGGATATAAAGTATAAGAATCTTCGTGGGCCGGCTTCGCACGACGTGGGCGGCCCAACCAGGCAGCAGGTCGGATAGGCAGGAAGACGTGGAGTAGGCAGCAAGTCGGTGGGCGGCTAACCAGGCGGCAGGTCGGATAGGCAGGAAGACGTGGAGTAGGCAGCAGGTCAGGCAGGAACGCCTCTTGAGTCGTGATATGCTTCAAATTGACAGATAGCAGGCACCACGATGGTCTAGCTGGCACACGGGTTGGTATGCTGTTATGTAGGCATACGGTAGGCGGATACGTAGATTAAAATCAGACACAGTATATCACACACAATATATTAAACTGGATAAACTTCGGATAGATTCAGATAAGATTCGATATGGACATACACAAGCTGGATAATAATAGATTTGTCTTCAGATCAAGACTTGACATTTAGTGACTTGACATTTAGTAACTCAAGGTAAAATCGTCTTTCGGAGTTCATTGCAGATTCCAGACTGCCCCAGGAATGTCTGGGAAATGCCTTTTATAGTCAGCGTTTTTCCAAACAAACGTTTCTAGAATTCCATTATTCTTTCTATAATTTTTAAATTATGAGTTGCCTGTATTTAAAACGGCCTGTATTATTTAGTCATAAAAGAATTCTGTGAGCGTTATAACATAATTTTACAAGCGTAAGAAGATAAGAAACTACTATCCAGTAAACAATAGTAAATTAACAATAATATATAGAGCTAACAATAAAAATTATTTAAATTACTTAAAATCAAATTAAACCTTCATAGTCACTAAGAAAATTACACGAAATTAAAGAAAAAGTAAATGACAGGCTTGACAACTGACGTAATGTCAGACAAAAAGTAAACATTGAAAAATTATAAAATTATTATAAAATTCAATATTCTATTTCAGCAAAATAAAGTTAATAAATCGTTGTTCGTAAACTAAACAATTCTAACACCTAAGCCTTTGTTTGCGATAAGACTATGAACCAAACTACCTATGTAACAGGGTACTATTACAAGCCATCTGGCTCACAGAATTCCCGGTACCGAAGTATGAACATACCCTTTTTTTTTGTCGGCGCTCGGGTCAAGTACTTGAGTCGTAATTTTAAAAAGCTTGTATTTTGAAAAATATGTATGCAGAGGTGTGATTTATTGATTGATTTATGTGTAATAGGGTGTTCTTTTGTAAATAAAATAAAAACTTATTGAAATATTGGTTTATTTTTTCATTTCTAACTACCTTTGTACACAAAACTGGGAAAAAATCCCTTCCGCTGACTTTACACATTTTTTGTAATTTTAAAACAAGTCCAAACATGTACAACCTATATCAAATCCGATTATTCCCGTTGGCCACCACTAGGTTGGCCACCACTGGGGGACAGCGGGTAAACTTTTAAAAATTATTCCCGTTGGCCACCACTGGGGGACAGCGGGAAAACTTTTAAAAATTATTCCCTATGGCCACCACTGGGGGCCAGCGACACAGATTTTTAAATTATTCTCGTTGTCCTCCACTGGGGTCAGTGACACGGATTTTTAAGCATTCCCTATGGCCACCGCTGGGAGACAATGTCACAATTCTGTTTCATTTTGTTTGTTTATTTGCTTTTTTCTTATGTTTCACTTAAATAATTTAAAAAAATCATCATCTTATTACTTATTAAAGCGTGAATGCTTATTTTTTATTAAATTGGGTAATTAACCGATATAATATTTTCACACCGATAACATACTTCTACAAACTGTACATCAGTAAGGGTGCTCAAGAACTCTACGATCTTATCCCACCGGCCCCCTTCTACTATCGGACATCTAGACGTACGTAGCCATTCCACCGATTCGCACCAAGCGCTTCCATAATTCCATTCCACATCCTTAATAATGCGCACAGCTATGCTAGTATTATATTATCTGTGACACAGCGAATGAGTGGAACTCACTACCTGCGTCTGTTTCCGAACGCATACAACCCGAATCTCTTCAAAGGCTTATTCTGTCTGGGTAAGCTCACTCCATCGTCGAATCTTTGTCTGTCACCTCTGACCTAGACTAGAGTCAAGAGCAAACACAAGCCAAAGAAAAAAATACAGTATTAATTTCTCATAATTTCTAGAAATTGGCCGTTTACAAGTTCCAATTTGGTTTCTTGAATAAACTGATCGATGAAAACGTACATTTTTTTGCGTTTTTGGACTTTTCTTTGTTTTGAATCATTTGCATTATTGACAAAAAAAAGTACCTATGAATAAACAAACAGAATTGTGACATTGTCTCCCAGCGGTGGCCATAGGGTATGTTTAAAAATCCGTGTTACTGACCCCAGTGGAGGACAACGAGAATAATATAAAATTCCGTGTCGCTGTCCCCCATTGGTGGACATCGGGAATATGTTTTAAAAGTTTTCCCGCTGTCCCCCAGTGGTGACCAACGGGAATAATTTTTAAAAGTTTTCCCGCTGTCCCCCAGTGGTGGCCAACCTAGTGGTGGCCATCGGGAATAATCGTATCAAATCTGATAGCTTAGTTCATTGACATTACAACAACATAGGTTTCATGTATAGCTCACATACAAAACTTTCGTGATAAAGGCCGCTCAAAAGGCGCGCCGTAATACGGGCCGAATGACCCGCCACAGTTAAGCCATTCGGACGGTTTTGGGCTCCACAGTGCAGTGGAAAGCTATAAAAACTGTTTTCTCTCGTTGGGGTATTCCAAAAAAA
This sequence comes from Orthosia incerta, assembly GCA_948252205.1. Lineage (NCBI taxonomy): Eukaryota > Metazoa > Arthropoda > Insecta > Lepidoptera > Noctuidae > Orthosia > Orthosia incerta. The sequence goes on from OX411765.1 coordinate 17,028,811, forward strand.
TTATATAGGTACAGATGAAGGATCACAATACAATAGTACAATTTTCAAAAGCTTTATTAAATATTGGAAATTTGAACATGCCATATGAAGTCCATATTATCCGAGATCCAACGGGATGGCATAAGGATAAATGTACAAACAATTAAGAACCAACTGTTTAATTACAAAGTTGGGTACACTTTTGTAAAAATACCCTCTGGTAATCAAAACATTAATAAAAATTCTAGACAATTTTTTTTAAAATCTCATAGTACGAGTACATCATAAATGAAATAGCTTAAAAGAATGTACTGTTAAATAAATAATTATGACATCTTCAATTATGGTGAGATAAAAATGTTAGGATTTTATTTCAAATAAATAAGTCAAACTTCCAATTTCCTGGTAAATAAATTGCAAGCCTTCTTAGGAATTATTATTAGGCTAATTCAAACATATCTGTATAACACCTAAGATATTAAAAATTCACAGATATGCAATAGTAAAACAAACAAAAACCAAATTCTCACCATCTTTGGCTACTTCGTTATATAGCTGTTGGCTTGATGTCCATATCTAGTAGTAGACTAGTTTAAATCTATGTTGCTAGTTGAACTAGGCAACACAGGCTCATCAATTATTATAAAATTTGATAGATTTATTATCAATTCATTTAAAGAATATGCTATCAACATAGCAATCGTACGCCTACACCTAGGTGACAGAGAGAAAGCTCTCTGTGTTACATGGAGTTCACTAATAAATTTATTAGTGTCAAAAAACGTCAACATTTGCAAAATGTTATTTAATTTAAAAATACGATTGTTCTCCTGTTCTGAGAATTTATCAGAGTATGGAAAAGCACATACCATCAGATCGATCGGTCTTTATGATTATTGAAGCTAAACATAACGACTTATTTATTAAGGGAGGTTGCAGTACAGTTCCTTGTAGAGGGATGGTGGGAACTTAGTCAGATCGGGATATGCCGCCACGAAGCGACGCAACGCCTCGATGTGCTTCACCGACAGATTTCTTAAGGTGACTGTGATAGCCAGCATCTGGTCCAGAACTGGGACGCCCCCCTCCGGTGTTGGGTGGTTCATCTCGGTTTCTTGTTTCAGGGCCCCCATCGAAAATTCGTGCATCCTTGCAATGAAAAGCTTATCGACGAGGGTGTCGTGATAATCTGACAACGATAAGATAAGACTTGCAAAGACACCAAGTTCCGTGTCACTTTTTTATTTTATTTTTACTAGTAACTACCCTCAATGATTTAATTAATTTTGAATCATCATGACCTGTTAAATCTATTGTGTAAGAGGGGTTTATTGCTGTAACCATTGATGGGGCAACAGGCACCAATTCCTTGAATAAACTTTGTTTCAACGAGGCAGTGATATTAAGATTTGAAGTTTCAAGTTGTTCAATCTGACTTTGAGCCTCATGTAGCTGCTGTTGTAGTAAATATTTTTGACTAAGGGCTTGTTCATACTCATTGCTACACTGGCTAAACCCGTCCACAACAACTTGGAGCCTGTCCCGTGCTGCTATGGCATCAGTGTTTTGAATATATAACTCAGCCATTTCTGTTTTTAATTTGGTATTCCTGTCTGGGACACCAAGGAACTCTATTTCATTTTCATCTTTTTCCCTGATCAGTTGGTCACAGAGCTCCTGAGACGCCTTTAATTCGCTCAAAGCCTGACTGAGTTTGGTCTCTTCTAGGCGAGCCCGCGCGCTGCGAGTCATAATCATGATTAAAGAGAAGAGGTTGAAAAAGAGTAGTGGATTGAGTAACAGATGATTAGTTGAACTGAAAATGAAAATAAGAACGTAAAGAAAGAAGTTCTGTCACCAAACTAATTAAGGTTATGTTTACGTTTTAAAGGTCGCTGGCATCAAATTGTAACCGTAATAAAAAGGGATTCAATGAATCGTAGGCAAAACATTAGAACGCAAACAATCTAATATCAAGTAAAATATATAGTATTGTACCTGACACCGAGACGAAAAAACAACATTCGCTTGAGCTTAGTTTTCGTTGAACTGTCAACGAAACACAATTAAATTTTTATACTTATTTTGCACATAGTGCTTAAAATTTAACACAAAACACTTAATTATGCTTTAAACTAGTAGTAATAGGAGTGATAGGCCTTATTATGAAAGAAATCTAATATTTAAAATGCTCGAGGTCTTCCACATAACCCTGCTCCCTGCGAAGAGATCGACTCGGCGGTTGCGGAAGTACGACGCCAGTATCCGGTGGATGTTTGGCGGGCACCCCCCTCTCTTCGCCTTGCGCAGGATCATAGGCCACCACGCATTGTCGAAAACCCCAGATATGTCCAGGAAGATGGCCTGGACATACTTGGACCGGCTATCCCTGACCGTGTCGACTATTACATTTATAGTGCCGTCAGCGTAGACCTACCACGAGAGAACCCGTGCTGGCATGAGGACAACAGTAGGATGACGCGTTCCAGGATTTTGCCCAGGACAGGGAGTAGGGTGATGGGCCGGTACGCTTTGGGATCGGTTAGGGGTTTGTCGATGTCTTTCGGCAGCAGGATCAACCGACCTACCTATTTTGTCAACTCATGATCCTAATCATCTATATGATGATTTTTTTAGTACATACTGTAAACAATTTCATTCCACGGTCACAGTTTATATTATCCAGTACAAAAAACACGTACACATATTATAGCTCTGAAGGAGAATCACAAGCGAGTAGAGTCACAATAACAGCACAATAATGTTCACGGCACAATACACGGAAACAGGATTGCTCAGTATAGAGCATTGACGGAGGAAAAGAGATGGCATGAATGTGCGAAACAACTCGCGAATACGATACAGTACCAAATTGAGTTCATCAAAAAATTCTCATTCTTCCCGAATTTGTGGCAAGATGATCAGGTTACGAGCATAAAGTCTTGCATGTTCGAGATGGCCGTAGCCCGACTCTCGCGACTGATCGATTTGGAAAAAGACATGGTGTTGTACGTTGATGGGGTGATGCCTATCAAGGACTGCGTGCGTGTGGGTGATCCCCGCGACGTGGCGCTGGTGGAGGAGATATTCGACGCGGCGAAGGCGGTCGCTCGTCTGAATCTGACGGACACTGAACTTGGTGTCTTTGCAAGTCTTATCTTATCGTTACCAGATTATCACGACACCCTCGTCGATAAGCTTTTCATTGCAAGGATGCACGAATTTTCGATGGGGGCCCTGAAACAAGAAACCGAGATGAACCACCCAACACCGGAGGGGGGCGTCCCAGTTCTGGAACAGCTGCTGGCAATCACAGCCACCTTAAGAAATCTGTCGGTGAAGCACATCGAGGCGTTGCGTCGCTTCGTGGCGGCATATCCCGATCTGACTAAGTTCCCACCATCCCTCTACAAGGAACTGTACTGCAACCTCCCTTAATAAATAAGTCGTTATGTTTAGCTTCAATAATCATAACAACCGATCGATCTGATGGTATGTGCTTTTCCATACTCTGATAAATTCTCAGAACAGGAGAACAATCGTATTTTTAAATTAAATAACATTTTGCAAATGTTGACTTGTCGTAATGACAAATGATTGTTTTTTGACACTAATAAATTTATTAGTGAACTCCATGTAACCCAGAGAGCTTCTCTCTGTCGCCTAGGTGTAGGCGTACGATTGCTATGTTGATAGCATATTCTTTAAATGAATTGATAATAAATCTATCAAATTTTATATTAATTTATGAGCCTGTGTTGCCTAGTTCAACTAGCAACATAGATTTAAACTAGTCCACAAGACAACAGAAGTCACCCCTACAAATAATCAGTTATTGTTAAAACATAGTAAAAAGGTATCTTCTGGCAATCCATTTAGTGGTACAAAGCTGCGGGGAGAGCAGAACACTTTAAAATTATTAAATCAGAACATTCAGGGTTGCTCTTCCAAATTATTAGAAACTAGCTGTTCCCCGCGGCTTCGCACCCGTGGACCACCCCACTGGACCCGTTTTCGGGATTTCAAAATAGCCTATGTCACTCAGGAATAATGTAGCTTTCTATTGGTGAAAGAATTTTTAGAATTGGATCATTAGTTCCAGAGATTACCCCCTACATACAAACTTACAAACTTAAAAATTTTACCTCTTTATAATATTAAGTATAGATTGAATTATTTTTAGAGAAAACCAAGTTTGATATTATTTGTCTAACTGAACATTGGTTAAAAGAACACCAAGTAAAGTCCATTAATTATAAAAATTGTTTGTAGTTAGCCATTTTAGCAGACAACATATTATACATGGCGGATCATTAATACTTATTAAAAACTCTATTAAATCTATAGAAAGAAAAGACATTGTTAGACTTTCGGTTGAACACACCATTGAATTGTCCTGTGTTGAGCTTGATAAGCATGTTGTGCGAGTAGTATGCGTCTACAGACCTCCAAGTTACCAGAATCTATCTGTGTTTGACTCTGTAATGGAATTGATAGTAAATCTATCAAATTTTATATTAATTGATGAGCCTGTGTTACCTAGTTCAACTAGCAACATAGATTTAAACTAGTCCATAAGTGTCTGACTAGATATGGACATTAAGCCAACAGCTATAGAACGAAGTAGCTAAAGGTGGTGAGAATTTGGTTTTTGTTTGTTTTACTATTGCATATCTGTGAATTTTGAATATCTTAGGTGTTATACAGATATGTTTGAATTAGCCTAATAATAATTCCTAAGAAGGTTTGCAATTTATTTACCAGAAAATTGGAAGTTTGACTTATTTATTTGAAATAAAATCCTAAAATTTGTGTCACAACATAATTGAAGATTGCATAATTATTTATTTAACAGTACATTCTTTTAAGCTATTTCATTTATGATGTACTCTTACTATGAGATTTTAAAGAATTTTGTCTAGAATTTTTATTAATATTTTGATTACCAGAGGGTATTTTTACAAAAGTGTACCCAACTTTGTTGGTTCTTAATTGTTTGTACATATCTTTCTGCCATCCCGTTGGATCTCGGATAATATGGACTTGATGTAGCATGTTCAAATTTCCAATATATAATAAAGCTTTTGAAAATTGTACTGTTGTATTGTGGAAGGATCTGTATATAATTTTCGTGGAATACCCTAACGAGCGAAAACAGTTTTTAGAGCTTGTATAATTATGACTTTCAGCAGTCTGATCTATTAATTCAATAATTTCGACATATTTGGTAAAATAATCAACTATCAGTAAAAATATCTTTTGTTTAAAGAAAAACATATCAGCTGCAATAACTTGCCATGTTTTATCAGGAAATTCTCTTAGCTTCAAGGTTTCATGTGTATATGAGTTTTGAAATCTCAGACATGTTTCACAGTTAGAAATCACATCTTTAAAAATAAATGGCCAATATAAAATACTTTAACTCTGTTTTTACATTTTTCATAGCCTAAATGATTGTAGTGAATTAAATCAAGCATTTGTTTTCTGAGTGACTTTGGAACTACTATTGCTGTATTTTTAAAAATTAAATTGTCCTGAACATGCAGATCATTTTTAATAGAATGATAACATTTTAGATCTAATGGTATCTCAGAGCTAGTTGGCCAACCATTTTGTACATTCTGTAACAATAAACTAAGTTGACTGTCACATTCAGTTTCTTTCCTAAAGATACTCAACATTTCTTTGCTAAAATTCATGTTATTTATAATCATACAAACATGTAATTTTTTTATCAATCTCACTATTACATATACTATCATTAACATAAGTTCTTGAGTGCATCTGCTACCAATAGTTCTTTACCCGGTTTGTATCTTATCATATGATTGTAATCTTAATCTTAACCTTTGCAGCCTTAAAGGAGTTTCATTCATACATTTTTTAAATATGTGTTCCAAGGGTTTATGATCCGAATCAACTACAATCTTCTTGCCATAAATATATTGATGAAATTTTTCACATGCACATACTATAGCCAACATTCCTTTTTCAATTTGAGCCCATTTAGTCTGAATTTCAGTTAATGCTTTTGATGCATAAACAACAGGCATATTTTCTTGTAAAAGGACCGCCCCAAGGCCTGTACTGCTACTATCAACCGACAATGTTATAGGTATGTTTGGATTGGAAAATTTCAATACTTCTGGTGAGGTCAGAAATTCTTTAAGTTTTTGATAATCTTGTTTTTGTTTATCACCCCATATAAATGCTGAATCTTTTTTAAGCAAGTCACGAGTGAGTGTGTTATGTCAGAAACATTGGGTATAAATTTGGTTATGTAAGTTATCATTCCTAATATATTATGTAACTGTTTCTTATCTTTTGGTTCTCCCATATCTAAAATAGCCCTAATTTTCTCTGGATCTGGTTTTAACTCCTCGTTAGTTAGTATGTGTCCAACATGCTTCACCTCTTGTACTCCAAAATTACATTTTTCTTTATTGAATTGAACTCCCGCTTTTTGTGCCGTTTTTAAAACTGTTTCTAATCTACTATTATGTTGATCTAAGTTTTCTCCCCAAACTATAATTTCATCTCATAGTTTTATCACCATTTGATAGTTTTCTTTCTTTTTTTTTATTCGTTTGCTCTTTTTGGTTTGCTCTTGACTCTAGTCTAGGTCAGAGGTGACAGAGAGTATTTCCTGCACAATTACCTTCATACCTTATTTCTGAACCATCAAATATTTTTAATTTTGTTTTGCATTTTTGTAAAGCTAATTGTAACCTTTTTACAATCTCTAAAGTTAAAATGTTAGCTCGTGAACCTGTATCTATTTTAAATATTAAATTTGCTGTTTAATTTTAGTGTCACATACCATTCTCTGTCTGGTGTCATTGTTAGCATCCCCACAAAAAACTCTTCTTCATCTTCTTCATCACACTCTAAAACTGACACATTATTGTTTTTGTTTCTGCGGCACATTGATGCATAATGTGTATAGATGCCACAGCCTACAAATTTTCTACCATATGCTGGGCAAAACTTTCCATGCTGCTCGCCACATCTATAACATTTTCTTAAACTCATATCTTTGATTCCTATTTGTTCCTTCCTTTTCATTTTGTACTCTTGCCTTCCTTTTCTTTTTGTTTGCTCTACCACATGTACTTGTTTCTCTTTTAAATCTATCGCACCAATTTTCCTCACTCGCTTTACATAATGATATACATCTATCCAGTGTCAGTTCACTTTCTTTGAGCAACCTCTCCTTGAGACCTTTATCTCTGATCCCCGTGATAATTTGATCTCTAATTAGTCCATCTCTCAAGTCTTTGAAATTGCATTGCTTGGCAATTTTCTTTAGGTTGGTTATAAAATTATCGTATGTCTCGTCTCCCTTCATTTTTCTGTTAAGGAACTGATGTCGCAAATAAGTTTCGTTGGTCATGGGAACACAGTAAGCTTCTATTTTTTCCCTCACTTGTTCAAATGTTAGTTCTTCTTTATTATCAAAGTTATTGTAAATGACCAGAGCTTCCTCTCCCAAGCAGTGTAGAAGCAATGACTTCTTTTGGGCTTTAGATAGTTTTTCGGGTGTTGATGCTCCGCTTGCTTCATAATAGAACTCAAATTTTTGTTTCCATAACTTAAAATTCTCACTCACGTTGCCCGCCATTACAAGCGGTGATGGTGGCGTCAAATTTTCCATTTTTTTTACAAAGTTGTTTTCTTTCACTGAGTTATTAAAATGGCTTTTTTAAACGTAACGCGGCGTTGAGTTCAGCTGGAGGCTTCGTTGGCGGGTTGTCGCTACACGATAGGTTTATTATTTTCATCTCGATACTTCTGTAATATCCAGAATAGGACGAGGAACTTTTGTATCATTCTCTCCGTGAGCGTTCTACCGGGCGAAACATAGTACATGTAATATACGCATTGGTTAAGAATATAATCCACGCGGTAGATTTGAAATCTGGAACAATTGAAGAATAATGTTAATTAAGTTTTTTTTATCCAAGTGATTTATTTATTTACATATGTACATTATTTACAAACTAATATTAGAACTAAAATAAGAATAAAAATATACAATTACGGGGCGCCAAAAAATTCGTCAACATCGCTGTCAACAGGGAAAGTGCCTCGAAGGCTGGCAGCATTGCCACGTTGGATGGCAATGCTGATTCTTTGGCAAAAAAAAAGGTCAGCCCTCTGGTCTAGTGAAGAGTCGACCAACCACTTGGCGATATCCCAAAATAATAAGTGTGCACTCGGACCCCATGGCCCTAGTGCTTCAAACCCAAACGGCTCAAACACATAATTACCAATTAAGTTGTTGTATTTGCGCCGTTTGAGGTTTTCATCACCTGCGGCAGCCACCCCAGCGGCTCGCACTACTGGCAGTATCGCGACAACTGCTTAGAGGTCTCGTCAATGCGCATGTTTGTGTGAGTGTGCTGTTTCGAGCGTTTATAGGTGGTTTCCGTACTGCTTGTCCATATTTATACTGTGCTAATAGCTACCCTCCGGTTTCTGCAAGCGCAGGCAAAACCATGTTGAACTTGTTAAACAAATCGGATCACACGAACACTTCATTCGACTGCACAGCAGCGAATGAAGAAACTTACTGAAAAAACGAAATTCGCTATTTTTTGGGGATTACATACCGGTGTGGTGGTAATACTGCACTTGATATTTTGTCTCAATCCACGGTATAGCGCTGTCTTGCTCTTTCATAGAACAATGTTAACCTATCATTAGTAAATTGTTCTCTAAAGGGCTAAGTATAGGTAGAGTCCAGAATGGTAGTTATGTCTCTTTCTAATATATATCTGATAGATAACCCTGTTTCATTCTCTCACAATGGTGCAAGAGTGAGACAGGGCTATGTAATAACAATGATTTTTGAGTAACAATACATATTTGAGTACACTATTCGTTTTTAGTTAGTTTAGTTTCGAAGGACTGTTGCCACAACTCCACGTCCAGCGCGTATTTTGCGTACGGGTGGGATTAGATTACTTCATTCGATCCACCCCAGCTCCTCGAGGAAGGCCAGCAGCGCCTTGGTGCTGCCGATAATCTCCTGCAGGGTACCTGGGTCACCGAAATATTTGGCCCTGTAACTAGCGATTACGGGGTAGCTTAGGTGCAGGTGTGCTGCTGTCTCGTAGTCCATCATGCATGCTCTGCAGAGTGGGCTGTCCGTAATTCCTATGATAAAAAGGTGCTTATTAAAGGTCCCGTGTCCAGTCGTTACGGCTGTGACTGCATGCAACTGTGGCTTAGTCAGTCGTAGGGTCTTTTTTTCGTGAACCGGCCGTCGATGGCGGGTAGTGCCTCCTTGGCCTGCCTACATTCGCTATGGTCAATCCATAGGTTACTGTGTTAGTCCCTGGTGCGTTTCCTTACCAGACCGCGTAGGTACCCGAAAGGTAAAGGCACGATGGGTTTCAGAGCTCGTCCGCAGCATCGTTCCCTTAGGAGTAACTGTGTCCCTTGAAGTATTGGATGGTTAGTTTATTTTGCATACCGACCTGGTTCAGGCGTTGGTGACAATCATAAATCAGCCCTGAGTTGACCGCATTTTTTAGCTGGATTTGGCTGCATAGTAGGTGTACCAGTCCTCTTCCGCGCATGTGTTCATGGCTCTATTCAGAGCCTTCCTTACCTCACCGCGCTTGCGTTCCAGATCCGCACCCCACTAGGGTTGTTTGCCCGGTGTACTGCGCGGAGTGATTTCTGGGCAGGTACTATAGTCAACTCCTCGCATATGGGCGGCAGCTTGGAAGCGAGGATGCTTGTGTAGATAGCTCTGTCTGTGTTGCGCGGATTACGCCAATGTGGTGTAGGTGCTACACAGACCTGAATGTCGTAGCGGATCCATCTGTGTACTGTGAGGACTCTGCTTATGAAGACTGCTTCGACTACAGATGCGGGTGTTGCTCTGCTGAAACACATATTTAACGCATGGGAGAACTCGCAAAATGCTATTGGGGTTTTCTGTGATCTCTCCAAAGCTTTTGACTGCGTGCACCATGACACGCTATTGCGTAAACTGCGTCATTACGGTGTGCAAAACGAAGCTCTCGATGTTATAAATTCTTACTTACATAATAGGTCCCAATGTGTAGATGTTAATGGTGAGAAATCTTCCGGGTTACCAGTTCAGTTAGGTGTACCTCAAGGCTCAATACTGGGTCCATTCTTGTTCTTAGTGTATATCAATGACTTACCGTTCTTTTTAAAGGGTATCTGTGAAGTTGTATTATTTGCAGATGATACCTCTCTTATTTTCAAAGTTGACAGGAATAGACATAATTTTGACGATGTAAACAGTGCACTCTCAATGGTTACGGATTGGTTTACAACAAATAACTTAGTTCTCAATTCCAAGAAAACGAAATGTATAAAATTCGCTTTACCGAATGTTAGAAATCTAGGACCCAACATCGTGTTAGATAAAGAGGTGCTTGAAACTGTGGGCTCGGCAGTTTTTCTGGGCATAACAGTAGATGCCAAACTTCAGTGGGGCCCACATATTTCAAGTCTAGCGGGAAGGCTTAGCTCGGCCGCCTACGCTGTCAGGAAAGTAAGACAATACACTGACGTTGATACTGCTCGATTAGTCTATTTTAGTTATTTCCATAGCGTTATGTCCTATGGCATTCTGCTGTGGGGCAAAGCCGCTGACATTCAAAATATATTTGTTCTTCAAAAACGAGCAGTTCGAGCAATTTACCAGCTAGGTGCCAGAGTTTCTCTTAGAGATATTTTAAAGATATTGGTATTCTCACAGTGGCATCACAATTCATCTTCGCCAATATCTTATATATTAGGCAAAATATACACTTTTACACTAAAAACAGTGATATTCACAATATTAACACCAGAAATAAGGACAAATTACGAGCTCCTTTTCACCGGCTTCATAAGGTTCATAACTCATTTGTTGGGCTTGGTATAACCTTTTATAACAAGCTACCCTCTGCTCTTCTAGATTTGCCTTTTAATGCTTTTAAAGTTAAAGTAAAATCAAACCTTTGTTCAAAGGCATACTATTCTATTAACGACTACTTAAACGATAAAAATAGTTGGTCGCTGTGATTAACTCAAGACAATGTTTGTGTTCTTTCTCCAGAATTAGCTTACATACTGACAGGTTATATGAGTTATGTTTTATTTTTTTTATTTTGACAGTATAAGTCAATTTATGTTAATTTAATTGTCATATTATTGACATAATCGACTCACTACATTGTTTTTTATTTTTTAATGAGTTGTATTGCAATATGTGGTTAGCTAGCGACCTCGACAGTGGATCATAATATATTATTCTTGCCTAACTGTTGATTTATTTTTTACTTCGATGGTCCTAGTTTATCATAATTATGTGACTTCGAGTTACAGCTGTATTAGCTATATGTAGGCGGGCACGCCCTTTATGCCTGGAGGCTTTATAATTCGGGTACTAAGTTCCGTTTACGTTTTTTTTTATTAGTTTTTATTTTCGCTTGAGTTTAGATTTCGATGTTTTTGTTGGTATATTGGCGTGTGCTAGCTGTCATTATGGCAAATATATTTTATTTTAATTTTTTGTTTTGAGTAATGTAAATTATTTGCATACTTTTGTATAGAATCAAGTTTTTGTTTTTTTCTAACTGAACAGACAGCTGTGCTGCTGGGGAGTTTGTTGCGCCACTTCTTCTTCCCAGCAAAAGCACTAGGAAGTGGTGAAGGGCGGGCGTTTTTGGGGGACTGTCTTATGTAATTTTGACGTTCGGAAAGTGCTGATTCTCAGCCTAGTTTGAATAAATGACTTTTGATTTTGATTTTAGAAGGCAACCTACTTGCCTATAGTAAGACTGGCAGCAGACAATTAGTTTTGCAAGGTAATTAAAATAGGAACGCTTGTCATGTTTATATAAAATTATTATGACAGACCTAGATTGTTCGCCTGAAGGCAGGCTCATTATTGTTAAAATATAATAAATGAAACTAATATATCTTTTATTTCCCGAATACCTCTGTCTACCCCCTTACATATTGGTGGAGGCGCCGGACCCAGTGGAGGACCCAGATGACGGTATGCAGTTATATAGGATCGAGGTGGTCAGGATAAGAGATGACCAGCATAGAGATGAGTTTTGTAGGTATTGGTTGGATAGAATAGCAGCTAGCGGGAGTAATGTGGTGAAGGGATATAGTGTGATGGATGGCATTTTGTGTAAGAAAACCAGGATTTTTAATGATAATTGAATGCTAGTAGTTGTTCCTAAAAACTTGTTACAGGAGGTGTTGAAAGAACTTCATGATGATCCATGGTCAGGAGGGCATTTAGGTTTGGCGAAAACTTTAGCTAAGTTTAGAGCGAGGTATTTTATTAAAGATGCAGAGAGAGTGGTAGACAAATACGTTAGAAGCTGCGTGTTGTGCCAAGAACGGAAGAAGGATGACCAGGTGACCCAGTTACAACCCGTTGTTGTGAACTTGTTGATGGAAAAAGTTGGGATAGATGTGTTAGGTCCTTTTAGGAAGTCGCTGAGAGGTAATAGGTACATTATTGTAAGTTTGGAGTATGCAACGAAGTATGCAGTTTGTAGAGCAGTTCCTAGGGTGTCTGCGCAGAGGATCAACGAGTTCCTGATTGAGGAGATTTTCTGTCGGTATGGAGGAGTTACGGCAATTGTGTCGGATAGAGGGTCAGTTTTTACAGCTCGCTTGGTAAAAGAAACGGTAAGTTATTTCAGAGCCGAGTCACGCTTCACCACTGCGTTCCACCCTGCAACGAATGGTTTAGTTGAGCGATTTAATCGAACAATGTGTCAGATGCTATCCATGTATGTCGCCAATGATCAGCGAAATTGGTGTAATTATGTCCCATTAGTGTGTTTTGCTTATAATGCCAGCAAACAGTCGAGCACTAGAATTTCACCTCATATGTTACTATACGCTAGGGAGCCATTATTTCAAACCGACATGGTAATAAATAGAAATAATATTGACACGATTGATTATGTGGGACGTCAAGAGCTATTCTAGTTAATAGTTTGACACGTTGTGCCATAGATAATATGAAAAAGGCACAGGTTAAACCGAAAACGCGATATGATAGAAAAGCTAAATTGAGAATATTTACGCCGAATCAGTTAGTGATGCTCTACACACCTAGACGGACCACAAATAGAAGTCTTAAGCTATGTAGGTTGTATAAGGGCCCATACCGAATAGTTAGGAAGTTATCTGATGTAAATTATGTAATTTAAAAAAAAATAGTAGACGATTTAGGGACATAGTACATGTAAATAGATTAAAACCTTTTAATGTTAGAGTAGAATAAGAGACAGGTTTAAATAGATAAGAATAGATTAAGGTTATTGGCCCGCGACCGGAAAAAAAGGAATAGGAATGTAAACTGTCAATTTAATTCACTAAAGCTAATAGGGATGGGGGAGTAGGAAAATGTATCGATAGTTTTCTTGTCGACTTTTCCAAATAGTATCGATATATACAATTAATGTAATTTTCTTTTTTGCATATACTTATGGATTGTATGCCGCTGGGTGAAGAAGAGGCTGGCAACATTAGCTACGCATCGAAGAAATGTGTGATTACTTGTTATGCAATTAGGGCTACATAGGCTCAAATCAGGATAATAGTATAACCCAGTGGGTTCCTTAAGGTATTAGTCATAACTGTAACCGACTTTGCTAACGGGGCATAGCCTTTGCAAAGGATGTCGAGTTGACATCATTGGTCCAGTTGATGGCTATTGTTTAATTAAAAATATAAATATATTTATCAATTTAAATCCTGGTGCAAGTTCTATGAATAGGATTTGAATTCGATGCGATCAGCAGCCTTTCCTTCTCTGGCCTGATAAACGCACGAGATCGAAAAATTGTATCATATCTGAATTTTTTTATATTCAATCCCCATCCGGGTCGATGTGAGTTGACGCATCATTTTGTTAGTGTCGGGAGGACGCCTTGATCCCTTTTCGGAGGTTTTGGTCAAGGAGGTTCAGGCATGACGGCGTTAATTTGTTAATGCATATACATATATCAGCTAAATGTTTATATTGGATTATCCGATAATTCGTTTGTCATGACTTAAGCCTTCCCCTTTTAAGGGTCGTACCTCGATTGTAAATGTGATTCCTCCGTTAGGTAAATTTTCGGGTTAGGATAAAGTAGGATTGATGTTACCTTTCAAAACTTGGAATAGAAGCACCTCGTATGATTCTGCGCGTCTATTCGTAGGGGTGTAGCTTATGTGAGGACTCTGCCTAAGAAGGCAACCTACTTGCCTATAGTAAGACTGGCAGCAGACAATTAGTTTTCCAAAGTAATTAAAATAGGAACGCTTGTCATGTTTATATAAAATTATTATGACAGACCTAGATTGTTCGCCTGAAGGCAGGCTCATTATTGTTAAAATATAATAAATGAAACTAATATATCTTTTATTTCCCGAAGACCTCTGTCTACCCCCTTACAGTAAACTATTAGTTAAAGACGTTTAAATTGTAATTAACTAATAATTTAATTTACAACTGTCATTATACCCTTTCTAAGTATTTCAGGCACAATAGAAATGGGCACAATGGAGGTCTAATCGCTGATACAGATTTGCACTAGACAATCAATGGATGACCTATGTATGTCGCGCAAGTATTATTATTTGAAAAAGGCGGTTGACTGCGGAGTACTGCTACCTACTGTATTGTGCTATTATTATGACTATGTTTGTTAAAAGAAGCAGAGCTCTCAGAGACTAGTAAATATTGAAAAATATTATATAAATATTGTATCAAAATAAGACTAATAACGCCACCTATTATGTGTTTGAACAGTTACTGTACTGAATGTATGAAAGACAAAATAATACAGTTCGATCGATCCGTCTCGAAATCTTTGTTTGATTTATAAATACTATAGGACTGATTGATCAGTTTACTGTACTGAATGTATGAAGGACAAAATATACAGTTCGATCGATTCGTCTCGAAAACTTTGTTTGATTTATAAATACTATAGGACTGATTGATCAGTTTACTGTACTGAATGTATGAAGGACAAAATATACAGTTCGATCGATTCGTCTCGAAATCTTTGTTTGATTTATAAATACTATAGGACTGATTGATCAGTTTACTGTACTGAATGTATGAAGGACAAAATATACAGTTCGATCGATTCGTCTCGAAAACTTTGTTTGATTTATAAATAATATAAGACTGATTGATCAGCTTACCAAAGTCATACATGATTTTAAAAAACTCTACTTGATTTAAAAAAATCTTTTTAACAATAATATACAACTGACTTCCAACTTAAAACACCACAAAGTAAAAAATAATTTAATTTTCGGAAGTCGGTGTCAAAAAACGAAGGATCGAAAACAGGAACACTGACTAAAAAAGTTATTTAATTTCGCCATTTTAGTTGTGGTACATATTTGGTAAGTTCTATAGTAAGGTACCTATAATGGCAGAATATATTACCCGGTTAACATGAAAATTTAACAAAACAAGATGTTGTGTTATGAAATAGTGTAAAAAATAAACAGACATGCGATTGCAGCTATCCCGAGAGTTTTACCGTCATTTGTTGAACAGTTCTGTTGTAGGTATATCGCCGAATTTCTTCATCAGATCTTAACTAAATTCCAATGAGAACACATCAGACGCAACTTCCAAAAAAAACTTCACAATCGGCACACCTACAAAAACACCTACTTCCTATTTTTCGCTTTTTTGTGTTTTTTTTGGAAGTCTGTTTAATATTTTGCTTAACAGTTTTTTTTAATATATATAACCATTTGTCGTTAAGTTATAACAAATAAAAAAACAACTTAGGTATTTACAATTTGGATTACGAGTACTTTAAGCAGTAAACAATTTTGTACAAAGCTTCATTGGTAAATTTCATTAAGTACCCTTCAAATATACAATTAACTAGATGTCAACCTTAAACATATCATAAATGACTAATTAACATTATCACAACTGATTAAAATGCAGACTGAGTATTATTTTAGCAACTTCTTTTATTATAGACAAACAAGAGGCTAAAACATGTCACTTTCTTATTTATTTATTATTTATTTATTTATGTACACACAAAAACACTTATCAGTGAAAGAAAATACTGATACAAGAGCACAAAGATACTGCTTGGGAACCGATCATCACCATTCCGAATTTTTTTGTTCAAATTTCATTTTACCGAAAACTATTGACCGACCTCTTTTTTGCCATATGCATTATTTGATATATTTTCAGGTCATCGAAGTATCATGTGGATATGTTTTATTTTACCGAACTACGATTCGCCGATTTACAAAAAACTTTTTGCTTTTGGCCGAAGCCTCTTTTGAACTTTTTTCATTTGCCATATTTTCACCAAACCGAAACAACATAAGAATATTATTTAGTCACAAATATATAGCCGGTTACTTGGTAGCATTTTCAATTTAAAATTGAAATGGTGTTATAAGAAGTCAATTATTACTTATTTATTTATTTAGAATTTTCGTGCAAATGATTTATTAATAGCTGTCATGCATTAGACGTTTTTATTCATTAATTATTTCAAAGAATCTGTGAAGAATTTAATTTACACGGATAGTAGGTTAGGTTCGACGAGGATTTGGAAGTGAGCGAGCAAAGCGAGCGAACTCAGCTCCCGTCATCTCCTTCGTGTTAGGTTACTATAGACCTGCAGACAGAATTACCCCGTATTATGAATTACCCCGCGGAGCGGCTCTCCGTCGACAATATTTTTTTCAAGTCGCTGTTTCAAACATTTGTATTCGCCCACTGTTTCTCTCTCACTGAGTATTATATGCGTTTAATATTTCGAATAAATGTTATTTCGGCTATGTTTAACATCGGTAAAAAGTTTTGCGACCAAGTTAAACGTCGGAGTAACAAAAAAATCGAATTGATAATAGGTCAACTGAGACAGTAGCTGACGTGACTTCGATGAAGTAAAAAAAAAACGAAACGATAATAGTTGAAAAGTTTTAGGTGAAATGAAATTCGGTGAAATGTTTTTCGAACTTATGATAGATACCGTACTGCTTATTTCAATAGAAATTTCTTCCAGCAGACCTGCGACAGGAAAGTTGGTTTATAGACAAAGACAGTGTGTAGAAAGAAATAAGGAAACTTAAAATGAACTATTATAACTTAACAATTTATATATAAACAATATATAGAATATAGAAGATAAAAATACATACACATAATAAATCAAATTACGAGATGGTGGATCTTATTACTATAAAGAGAACTATTAGTTTAACAAAAACATATTTACAATAACATTTACACTCATTATGTTTAGCCAATTTTGGCTTTTATCTAGCTTATCAAGTTTTTCAATATCAGCCATAAGTTTTACACACGACACGTTTTTGACACTCCAAATCGCTCAAATCTTTGGTTTAAAGAATCTTTATTTCTCAAAAAGAACATTAAACAGTTCACTTAAATGAGATTTAAATGTTTACAAAAATAAATCGTCACTAATGACGAGGCATGCAAAAGTAAAATTACAAATTATAATAATCATACACAAACAAAGAAAACTAGTACAGGTAAACAAGTTCACCCAGCTGGTTAACTGGTCGTCACCAAGGTAACCACACAATTTATTTTGCTGGTACCCTGAATGCCGATTGACAATAACACCAGTATGTGAATATCAGTGGCGGCTGGTGGATCATAGTAGTGGTAGTGCACCTTGCCGTCTCACTGGGTAATTGTGTTAGATGTTCTAAAATTCACAGGAGCCTATGTAAATCGGCAAACAATCTCGCTAGCGACTTCTAATTCGACGCCAACGCCATCTAGTTACGTCGTTGTATAACTTTTAATGTTGGTACTCGACCCTAAGACAAATTTCGTTCGTCAAACCTCGCCCGCTCTCGGTAATCTTCGGTTTTCTGGTGCGGCGCACGAGAATGGTCATATTTCGCCGTACATTTTCTATTGAACTATCTCTGTCTCACGCGCCAGGCGTTTTCGCTTGTTTCTCATAGAATTGTATGAACTCTCGCCGTGCGCTTTAGCCTAGCGCACGGGGAGTATTTTTTACAGCAATATACGTCTTATTACTTTAGCAAAGAGCTTAAATTTGTTCGTCATAATTTCGTATATATTGAATAGATCGTTAATCAGATATTATTAAACATTTTTTATTTATTTCTAAACCTTTTTAAATCTGGCAGTTCAGTGCACGAGTGAACTTAAAGTACAGCCGCCTCTGGTGAATATGTACCCACGTAGTTGTTGTTGTGTGTGGTTATACTCTCAACTATATTTTTGTTCTAAACTGAATAGAATGTTAATCTTTACTCATTGTTGTCAATCAGACTGTAAATTTATATTGTCTAAGGTTAACATTACTATAAACTATGAAATTATTTAATGTAAATCTGTTAACATAATTTAATGTATGAAATTATAATTATATTATATTATATAAAACTGCATTACCACTGACTCACTCACTGACTCATTGACATAATTGTTCTCCCAGATGGTGGAGGGGGAGGTGGGTATATTTTGACAGATTCGTAAACAAGTAACTCTCGCGAGTATGGGAAAAGTCCCAAACCTCGCCTTTTCCTCCCCCCTCCTCCCCCCCTCAATCGTATCTCGGAAACTAAGGTACCCGTATTTTTTGTTTTTTACGGATTCGTTTAGAGGAGGCTCGGAAAAGTAAAGACCATTTTTCAAAGTTGCCCCCTCGCCCCCCTTCTCCCCCCCTTTAAGCGGATCTCGAAAGTTGAGAGACTTGGAACATTTATTTTTTCAGATTCATATAAAGGGGCAATGCTATAGTCACAAACGAACAAGTTTTCAAAGTTGACCCCCTTGCCCCCCTTCTCCCCCCCCCCCCCCCCCGTTTTGGCGAATCTTTTTTTTTCAGTTTTTTTTACGGATTCGTTTAGAGGAGGCTCGGAAAAGTAAAAACCATTTTTCAAAGTTGACCCCCTCGCCCCCCTTCTCCCCCCCTTTAAGCGGATCTCGGAAGTTGAGAGACTTGGAACATTTATTTTTTCAGATTCATATAAAGGGGCAATGTTTTAGTCACAAACAAACCATTTTTCAAAGTTGACCCCCTTGCCCCCCATCTCCCCCCTCACACCCCCCGTTTTGGCGAATCTTTTTTTTACGGATTCAGCGTAGGGATCCCGAGTGGAGCGAACCTACGAGACCGAGTGCAGCGCAGGGGGGAGGTGGCGAGCGAAGCGAGCCGGCGACCTCCGTAGCGTAACGAAGGTTGAGTGAGTGAAGCGAAACTCAGTGCCTGGCGACGAATGCAAACATTAGGGTTATGTTTTTTGGAACAAAGGTGGGTAGGTGTAGGGTAGGTGTAGGGTAGGTGTAGGGTAGGTGTAGGGTAAGTGTAGGGTAGGTGTAGGGTAAGTGTAGGGTAGGTGTAGGGTAAGTGTAGGGTAGGTGTAGGAACAACAACACGCGAGCTGCTTGCAGCTCGCGCACCAAGCAAATACTAGTTATACTATATAAAACTGCATTACCACTCACTGACTGACTCACTGACTCATTGACATAATTGTTCTCCCAGATGGTGGATGGAGAGGTGGGTATATTTTGACAGATTCGTAAACAAGTAACTCCCGTGAGTATGGGAAAAGTCCCAAACCTCCCCTTTTCCTCCCCCCTCTTCCCCCCCTCTATCGTATCTCGGAAACTAAGGTACCCGTATTTTTTATTTTTTACGGATTCGTTTAGAGGAGGCTCGGAAAAGTAAAAACCATTTTTCAAATTTGACCCCCTCGCCCCCCTTCTCCCCCCCTTTAAGCGGATCTCGAAAGTTGGAACATTTGGAACATTTCTTTTTTCAGATTCATATAAAGGGGCAATGCTAAAGTCACAAACAAACCATTTTTCAAAGATGACCCCCTTGCCCCCCTTCTCCCCCCTCCCCCCCCGTTTAGGCGAATCATTTTTTTTTGTTTTTTTTACGGATTCGTTTAGAGTAGGCTCGGAAAAGTAAAAACCATTTTTCAAAGTTGACCCCCTCGCCCCCTTCTCCCCCCCTTTAAGCGGATCTCGGAAGTTGAGAGACTTGGAACATTTCTTTTTTCGGATTCATATAAAGGGGCAATGCTTTAGTCACAAACGAACCAGTTTTCAAAGTTGACCCCCTTGACCCCCTTCTTCCCCCTCCCCCCCCGTTTTGGCGAATCTTTTTTTTTTGTTTTTTTTTCGGATTCGTTTAGAGGAGGCTCGGAAAAGTAAAAACCATTTTTCAAAGATGACGCCCTCGCCCCCATTCTCCCCCCCTTTAAGCGGATCTCGAAAGTTGAGAGACTTGGAACATTTCTTTTTTCAGATTCATATAAAGGGGCAATGCTATAGTCACAAACAAACCATTTTTCAAAGTTGACCCCCTTGCCCCCCTTCTCCCCCCTCCCCCCCCCGTTTTGGCGAATCTTTTTTTTTTTTTTTTACGGATTCAGCGTAGGGATCCCGAGTGGAGCGAACCTACGAGACCGAGTGCAGCGCAGGGGGGAGGTGGCGAGCGAAGCGAGCCGGCGACCTCCGTAGCGTAACGAAGGTTGAGTGAGTGAAGCGAAACTCAGTGCCTGGCGACGAGTAGGGAAGGTGTAGGGTAGGTGTAGGGTAGGTGTAGGGTAGGTGTAGGGTAGGTGTAGGGTAGGTGTAGGGTAGGTGTAGGGTAGGTGTAGGGTAGGTGAAGGGTAGGTGTAGGGTAGGTGTAGGGTAGGTGTAGGTTAGGTGTAGGGTAGGTGTAGGGTAGGTGTAGGGTAGGTGTAGGGTAGGCGTAGGGTAGGTGTAGGGACAACAACACGCGAGCTGCTTGCAGCTCGCGCACCAAGCAAATACTAGTTATATTATATAAAGCTGGATTACCACTCACTCACTCACTGACTCATTGACATAATTGTTCTCCCAGATGGTGGAGGGGGAGGTGGGTATATTTTGACAGATTCGTAAACAAGTAACTCCCGTGAGTAAGGGAAAAGTCCCAAACCTCCCCTTTTCCTCCCCCCTCCTCCCCCCCTCTATCGTATCTCGGAAACTAAGGTACCCGTATTTTTTGTTTTTTACGGATTCGTTAAGAGGAGGCTCGGAAAAGTAAAAGCCATTTTTCAAAGTTGACCCCCTCGCCCCCCTTCTCCCCCCCTTTAAGCGGATCTCGAAAGTTGGAACATTTGGAACATTTCTTTTTTCAGATTCATATAAAGGGGCAATGCTATAGTCACAAACGAACCAGTTTCCAAAGTTGACCCCCTTGCCCCCCTTCCCTCCCCCCCCCCCCTTTTGGCGAATTTTTTTTTTCAGTTTTTTTTACGGATTCGTTTAGAGGAGGCTCGGAAAAGTAAAAGCCATTTTTCTAAGTTGACCCCCTCGCCCCCCTTCTCCCCCCCTTTAAGCGGATCTCGGAAGTTGAGAGACTTGGAACATTTCTTTTTTCAGATTCATATAAAGGGGCAATGCTATAGTCACAAACGAACCAGTTCTCAAAGTTGACCCCCTTGCCCCCCTTCTCCCCCCTCCCCCCCCGTTTTGGCTAATCTTTTTTTTTGGTTTTTTTTACGGATTCGTTTCGAGGAGGCTCGGAAAAGTAAAAACCATATTTCAAAGTTGACCCCCTCGCCCCCCATCTCCCCCCCTATAAGCGGATCTCGGAAGTTGAGAGACTTGGAACATTTCTTTTTTCAGATTCATATAAAGGGGCAATGCTTTAGTCACAAACAAACCATTTTTCAAAGTTGACCCCCTTGCCCCCCTTCTCCCCCCTCCCCCCCCGTTTTGGCTAATCTTTTTTTTTTTGTTTTTTTACGGAATCGTTTAGAGGAGGCTAGGAAAAGTAAAAACCATTTTTCAAAGTTGACCCCCTCGCCCCCCTTCTCCCCCCCTTTAAGCGGATCTCGAAAGTTGGAACATTTGGAACATTTCTTTTTTCAGATTCATATAAAGGGGCAATGCTATAGTCACAAACGATCCAGTTTTCAAAGTTGACCCCCTTGCCCCCTCCCCCCCCCGTTTTGGCGAATCGTTTTTTTTTACGGTTTCAGCGTAGGGATCCCGAGTGGAGCGAACCTACGAGACCGAGTGCAGCGCAGGGGGGAGGTGGCGAGCGAAGCGAGCCGGCGAACTCCGTAGCGTAACGAAGGTTGAGTGGGTGAAGCGAAACTCAGTGCCTGGCGACGAATGCAAACATTAGGGTTATGTTTTTTGGAACAAAGTGTAGGGTAGGTGTAGGGTAGGTGTAGGGTAGGTGTAGGGTAGGTGTAGGGTAGGTGTAGGGTAGGTGTAGGGTAGGTGTAGGGTAGGCGTAGGGTAGGTGTAGGGTAGGTGTAGGGTAGGTGTAGGGTAGGTGTAGGGTAGGTGTAGGGTAGGTGTAGGGTAGGGCGAGCGAAGCGAGCCGGCGACCTCCGTAGCGTAACGAAGGTTGAGTGGGTGAAGCGAAACTCAGTGCCTGGCGACGACAAGCAAACATTAGGGTTATGATTTTTGGAACAAAGTTTAGGGTAGGTGTAGGGTAGGTGTAGGGTAGGTGAAGGGTAGGTGTAGGGTAGGTGTAGGGTAGGTGTAGGGTAGGTGTAGGGTAGGTGTAGGGTAGGTGTAGGGTAGGTGTAGGGTAGGTGTAGGGTAGGTGTAGGGTAGGTGTAGGGTAGGTGTAGGGTAGGTGTAGGGTAGGTGTAGGGTAGGTGTAGGGTAGGTGTAGGGTAGGTGTAGGGTAGGTGTAGGGTAGGTGTAGGGTAGGTGTAGGGTAGGTGTAGGGTAGGTGTAGGGTAGGTGTAGGGTAGGTGTAGGGTAGGTGTAGGGTAGGTGTAGGGTAGGTGTAGGGTAGGTGTAGGGTAGGTGTAGGGTAGGTGTAGGGTAGGTGTAGGGTAGGTGTAGGGTAGGTGTAGGGTAGGTGTAGGGTAGGTGTAGGGTAGGTGTAGGGTAGGTGTAGGGTAGGTGTAGGGTAGGTGTAACACGCGAGCTGCTTGCAGCTCGCGCACCAAGCAAATACTAGTTATATTATATAAAACTGCATTACCACTCACTGACTGACTCATTGACATAATTGTTCTCCCAGATGGTGGATGGGGAGGTGGGTATATTTTGACAGATTCGTAAACAAGTAACTCCCGTGAGTATGGGAAAAGTCCCAAACCTCCCCTTTTCCTCCCCCCTCCTCCCCCCCTCTATCGTATCTCGGAAACTAAGGTACCCGTATTTTTTGTTTTTTACGGATTCGTTTAGAGGAGGCTCGGAAAAGTAAAGGCCATTTTTCAAAATTGACCCCCCGGCCCCCCTTCTCCCCCCCTTTAAGCGGATCTCGGAAGTTGAGAGACTTGGAACATTTCTTTTTTCAGATTCATATAAAGGGGCAATGCTATAGTCACAAACAAACCATTTTTCAAAGTTGACCCACTTGCCCCCCTTCTCCCCCCCCCTCCCCGTTTTGGCGAATCTTTTTTTTCAGTTTTTTTTACGGATTCGTTTAGAGGAGGCTCGGAAAAGTAAAGACCATTTTTCAAAATTGACCCCCCGGCCCCCCTTCTCCCCCCCTTTAAGCGGATCTCGGAAGTTGAGAGACTTGGAACATTTCTTTTTTCAGATTCATATAAAGGGGCAATGCTTTAGTCACAAACGAACCAGTTTTCAAAGTTGACCCCCTTGCCCCCCTTCTCGCCCCTCCCCCCCCCGTTTTGGCGAATCTTTTTTTTGTTTTTTTTACGGATTCAGCGTAGGGATCCCGAGTGGAGCGAACCTACGAGACCGAGTGCAGCGCAGGGGGGAGGTGGCGAGCGAAGCGAACCGGCGACCTCCGTAGCGTAACGAAGGTTGAGTGGGTGAAGCGAAACTCAGTGCCTGGCGACGACAAGCAAACATTAGGGTTATGTTTTTTGGAACAAAGTTTAGGGTAGGTGTAGGGTAGGTGTAGGGTAGGTGTAGGGTAGGTGTAGGGTAGGTGTAGGGTAGGTGTAGGGACAACAACACGCGGGTGTAGGGACAACAACACGCGAGCTGCTTGCAGCTCGCGCACCAAGCAAATACTAGTTATTATTATATTATATAAAACTGCATTACCACTGACTCACTCACTCACTCACTGACATAATTGTTCTCCCAGATGGTGAAGGGGAAGGTGGGTATATTTTGACAGATTCGTATACAAGTAACTCTCGCGAGTATGGGAAAAGTCCCAAACCTCCCCTTTTCCTCCCCCCTCCTCCCCCCCTCTATCGTATCTCGGAAACTAAGGTACCCGTAGAATGTTTTTTTTACGGATTCGTTTAGAGGAGGCTCGCAAAAGTAAAAAACATTTTTCAAAGTTGACCCCCTCGCCCCCCTTCTCCCCCCCTTTAAGCGGATCTCGAAAGTTGGAACATTTGGAACATTTCTTTTTTCAGATTCATATAAAGGGGCAATGCTATAGTCGCAAACAAACCATTTTTCAAAGTTGACCCCCTTGCCCCCCTTCTCCCCCCCCTCCCCCGTTTTGGCGAATCTTTTTTTTACAGTTTTTTTTAAGGATTCGTTTAGAGGAGGCTGGGAAAAGTAAAAACCATTTTTCAAATTTGACCCCCTCGCCCCCCTTCGCCCCCCCTTTAAGCGAATCTCGGAAGTTGAGAGACTTGGAACATTTCTTTTTCAGATTCATATAAAGGGGCAATGCTATAGTCACAAACAAACCATTTTTCAGAGTTGACCCCCGTGCCCCCCTTTCCCCCCCCCCGTTTTGGCGAATCATTTTTTTTTCAGTTTTTTTTACGCATTCGTTTAGAGGAGGCTCGGAAAAGTAAAAACCATTTTTCAAAGTTGACCCCCTCGCCCCCCTTCTCCCCCCCGTTAAGTGGATCTCGGAAGTTGAGAGACTTGGAACATTTCTTTTTTCAGATTCATATAAAGGGGTAATGCTATAGTCACAAACGAACCATTTTTCAAAGTTGACCCCCTTGCCCCCCCTTCTCCCCCTCCCCCCGCCGTTTTGACGAATCTTTTTTTTTTGTTTTTTTTACGGATTCAGCGTAGGGATCCCGAGTGGAGCGAACCTACGAGACCGAGTGCAGCGCAGGGGGGAGGTGGCGAGCGAAGCGAGCCGGCGACCTCCGTAGCGTAACGAAGGTTGAGTGGGTGAAGCGAAACTCAGTGCCTGGCGACGACAATCAAACATTAGGGTTATGTTTTTTGGAACTAAGTTTAGGGTAGGTGTAGGGTAGGTGTAGGGTAGGTGTAGGGACAAAAACACGCGAGCTGCTTGCAGCTCGCGCACCAAGCAAATACTAGTTATATTATATAAAACTGCATTACCACTCACTGACTGACTCATTGACATAATTGTTCTCCCAGATGGTGGATGGGGAGGTGGGTATATTTTGACAGATTCGTAAACAAGTAACTCCCGTGAGTATGGGAAAAGTCCCAAACCTCCCCTTTTCCTCCCCCCTCCTCCCCCCCTCTATCGTATCTCGGAAACTAAGGTACCCGTATTTTTTGTTTTTTACGGATTCGTTTAGAGGAGGCTCGGAAAAGTAAAGGCCATTTTTCAAAATTGACCCCCCGGCCCCCCTTCTCCCCCCCTTTAAGCGGATCTCGGAAGTTGAGAGACTTGGAACATTTCTTTTTTCAGATTCATATAAAGGGGCAATGCTATAGTCACAAACAAACCATTTTTCAAAGTTGACCCCCTTGCCCCCCTTCTCCCCCTCCCCCCCCCGTTTTAGCGAATCTTTTTTTCGTGTTTTTTTTACGGATTCGTTCAGAGGAGGCTCGGAAAAGTAAAAACCATTTTTCAAAGTTGACCCCCTTGCCCCCTTTCTCCCCCCTTCCCCCCCCGTTTTGACGAATCTTTTTTTTTTGTTTTTTTACGGATTCAGCGTAGGGATCCCGAGTGGGCGACCTCCGTAGCGTAACGAAGGTAGAGTGGGTGAAGAGAAACTCAGTGCCTGGCGACGACAAGCAAACATTAGGGTTATGTTTTTTGGAACAAAGTTTAGGGTAGGTGTAGGGTAGGTGTAGGGTAGGTGTAGGGTAGGTGTAGGGTAGGTGTAGGGTAGGTGTAGGGTAGGTGTAGGGTAGGTGTAGGGTAGGTGTAGGGTAGGTGTAGGGTAGGTGTAGGGTAGGTGTAGGGTAGGTGTAGGGTAGGTGTAGGGTAGGTGTAGGGTAGGTGTAGGGTAGGTGTAGGGTAGGTGTAGGGTAGGTGTAGGGTAGGTGTAGGGTAGGTGTAGGGTAGTTTAAGGAATACTTCTTAAAAACACGATTAAGCCGCGAGCTGCTTGCAGCTCGCGCACCAAGCAAATACTAGTTATTATTATAATATATAAAACTGCATTACCACTCACTGACTGACTCATTGACATAATTGTTCTCCCAGATGGTGGAGGGGGAGGTGGGTATATTTTGACAGATTCGTAAACAAGTAACTCCCGTGAGTATGGGAAAAGTCCCAAACCTCCCCTTTTCCTCCCCCCTCCTCCCCCCCTCTATCGTATCTCGGAAACTAAGGTACCCGTATTTTTTGTTTTTTACGGATTCGTTTAGAGGAGGCTCGCAAAAGTAAAAACCATTTTTCAAAGTTGACCCCCTCGCCCCCCTTCTCCCCCCCTTTAAGCGGATCTCGAAAGTTGAGAGACTTGGAACATTTCTTTTTTCAGATTCATATAAAGGGGCAATGCTATAGTCACAAACGAACCAGTTTTCATAGTTCACCCCTTGCCCCCCTTCGCCCCCCCCCCCCCCCGTTTTGGCGAATCTTTTTTTTTTGTTTTTTTTACGGATTCGTTTAGAGGAGGCTCGCAAAAGTAAAAACCATTTTTCAAAGTTGACCCCCTCACCCCCCTTCTTCCCCCCTTTAAGCGGATCTCGGAAGTTGAGAGACTTGGAACATTTCTTTTTTCAGATTCATATAAAGGGGCAATGCTATAGTCACAAACAAACCATTTATCAAAGTTGACCCCCTTGCCGCCCATCGCCCCCCTCCCCCCCCCCCCGTTTTGGCGAATCTTTTATTTGTTTTTTTTACGGATTCAGCGTAGGGATCCCGAGTGGAGCGAACCTACGAGACCGAGTGCAGCGCAGGGGGGAGGTGACGAGCGAAGCGAGCCGGCGACCTCCGTAGCGTAACGAAGGTTGAGTGGGTGAAGCGAAACTCAGTGCCTGGCGACGACAAGCAAACATTAGGGTTTATGTTTTTTGGAACAAAGTGTAGGGTAGGTGTAGGGTAGGTGTAGGGTAGGTGTAGGGTAGGTGTAGGGTAGGTGTAGGGTAGGTGTAGGGTAGGTGTAGGGTAGGTGTAGGGTAGGTGTAGGGTAGGTGTAGGGTAGGTGTAGGGTAGGTGTAGGGTAGGTGTAGGGTAGGTGTAGGGTAGGTGTAGGGTAGGTGTAGGGTAGGTGTAGGGTAGGTGTAGGGTAGGTGTAGGGTAGGTGTAGGGTAGGTGTAGGGTAGGTGTAGGGTAGGTGTAGGGTAGGTGTAGGGTAGGTGTAGGGTAGGTGTAGGGTAGGTGTAGGGTAGGTGTAGGGTAGGTGTAGGGTAGGTGTAGGGTAGGTGTAGGGTAGGTGTAGGGTAGGTGTAGGGTAGGTGTAGGGTAGGTGTAGGGTAGGTGTAGGGTAGGTGTAGGGTAGGTGTAGGGTAGGTGTAGGGTAGGTGTAGGGTAGGTGTAGGGTAGGTGTAGGGTAGGTGTAGGGTAGGTGTAGGGTAGGTGTAGGGTAGGTGTAGGGTAGGTGTAGGGTAGGTGTAGGGTAGGTGTAGGGTAGGTGTAGGGTAGGTGTAGGGTAGGTGTAGGGTAGGTGTAGGGTAGGTGTAGGGTAGGTGTAGGGTAGGTGTAGGGTAGGTGTAGGGTAGGTGTAGGGTAGGTGTAGGGTAGGTGTAGGGTAGGTGTAGGGTAGGTGTAGGGTAGGTGTAGGGTAGGTGTAGGGTAGGTGTAGGGTAGGTGTAGGGTAGGTGTAGGGTAGGTGTAGGGTAGGTGTAGGGTAGGTGTAGGGTAGGTGTAGGGTAGGTGTAGGGTAGGTGTAGGGTAGGTGTAGGGTAGGTGTAGGGTAGGTGTAGGGTAGGTGTAGGGTAGGTGTAGGGTAGGTGTAGGGTAGGTGTAGGGTAGGTGTAGGGTAGGTGTAGGGTAGGTGTAGGGTAGGTGTAGGGTAGGTGTAGGGTAGGTGTAGGGTAGGTGTAGGGTAGGTGTAGGGTAGGTGTAGGGTAGGTGTAGGGTAGGTGTAGGGTAGGTGTAGGGTAGGTGTAGGGTAGGTGTAGGGTAGGTGTAGGGTAGGTGTAGGGTAGGTGTAGGGACAACAACACGCGAGCTGCTTGCAGCTCGCGCACCAAGCAAATACTAGTTATATTATATAAAACTGCATTACCACTCACTGACTGACTCATTGACATAATTGTTCTCCTAGATGGTGGAGGGGGAGGTGGGTATATTTTGACAGATTCGTAAACAAGTAACTCCCGTGAGTATGGGAAAAGTGCCAAACCTCCCCTTTTCTCCCCCCCTCCTCCCCCCCTCTATCGTTTCTCGGAAACTAAGATACCCGTATTTTTTGTTTTTTACGGATTCGTTTAGAGGAGGCTCGGAAAAGTAAAGACCATTTTTCAAAGTTGACCCCCTCGCCCCCCTTCTCCCCCCCTTTAAGCGGATCTCGGAAGTTGAGAGACTTGGAACATTTATTTTTTCAGATTTATATAAAGGGGCAATACTTTAGTCACAAACAAACAATTTTTCAAAGTTGACCCCCTTGCCCCCCTACTCCCCCTCCCCCCCCCGTTTTGGCTAATCTTTTTTTCGTGTTTTTTTTACGGATTCGTTTAGAGGAGGCTCTGAAAAGTAAAAACCATTTTTCAAAGTTGACCCCCTCGCCCCCCTTCTCCCTCCCTATAAGCGGATCTCGGAAGTTGAGAGACTTGGAACATTTCTTTTTTCAGATTCATATAAAGGGGCAATGCTATAGTCACAAACAGACCATTTTTCAAAGTTGACCCCCTTGGCCCCCTTCGCCCCCCTTCCCCCCCCGTTTTGGCGAATCTTTTTTTTTTGTTTTTTTTACGGATTCAGCGTAGGAATCCCGAGTGAAGCAAACCTACGAGACCGAGTGCAGCGCAGGGGGGAGGTGGCGAGCGAAGCGAGCCGGCGACCTCCGTAGCGTAACGAAGGTTGAGTGGGTGAAGCGAAACTCAGTGCCTGGCGACGACAAGCAAACATTAGGGTTATGTTTTTTGGAACAAAGTGTAGGGTAGGTGTAGGGTAGGTGTAGGGTAGGTGTAGGGTAGGTGTAGGGTACGTGTTGGGTACGTGTAGGGTACGTGTAGGGTACGTGTAGGGTACGTGTAGGGTACGTGTAGGGTACGTGTAGGGTACGTGTAGGGTACGTGTAGGGTACGTGTAGGGTACGTGTAGGGTACGTGTAGGGTAAATGTAGGGTACGTGTAGGGTACGTGTAGGGTACGTGTAGGGTACGTGTAGGGTACGTGTAGGGTACGTGAAGGGTACGTGTAGGGTACGTGTAGGGTACGTGTAGGGTACGTGTAGGGTACGTGTAGGGTACGTGTAGGGTACGTGTAGGGTACGTGTAGGGTACGTGTAGGGTACGTGTAGGGTACGTGTAGGGTACGTGTAGGGTACGTGTAGGGTACGTGTAGTGTACGTGTAGGGTACGTGTAGGGTACGTGTAGGGTACGTGTAGGGTACGTGTAGGGTACGTGTAGGGTACGTGTAGGGTACGTGTAGGGTACGTGTAGGGTACGTGTAGGGTACGTGTAGGGTACGTGTAGGGTAGGTGTAGGGACAACAACACGCGAGCTGCTTGCAGCTCGCGCACCAAGCAAATACTAGTTATATTATATAAAACTGCATTACCACTCACTGACTGACTGATTGACATAATTGTTCTCCCAGATGGTGGAGGGGGAGGTGGGTATATTTTGACAGATTCGTAAACAAGTAACTCCCGTGAGTATGGGAAAAGTGCCAAACCTCCCCTTTTTCCCCCCCCTCTTCCCCCCCTCTATCGTATCTCGAAAACTAAGGTACCCGTATTTTTTGTTTTTTACGGATTCGTTTAGAGGAGGCTCGGAAAAGTAAAAAGCATTTTTCAAAATTGACCCCCTCGCCCCCCTTCTCCCCCCCTTTAAGCGGATCTCGAAAGTTGGAACATTTGGAACATTTCTTTTTTCAGTTTCATATAAAGGGGCAATGCTATAGTCACAAACGAACCAGTTTTCAAAGTTGACCACCTTGCCCCCCTTCTCCCCCCTCCCCCCCCGTTTTGGCGAATCTTTTTTTTTTGTTTTTTTTACGGATTCGTTTAGAGGAGGCTCGGAAAAGTAAAAACCATTTTTCAAAGTTGACCCCCTCAACCCCCTTCTTCCCCCCTTTAAGCGGATCTCGGAAGTTGAGAGACTTGGAACATTTCTTTTTTCAGATTCATATAAAGGGGCAATGCTATAGTCACAAACAAACCATTTATCAAAGTTGACCCCCTTGCCGCCCATCGCCCCCCTCCCCCCCCCCCGTTTTGGCGAATCTTTTATTTGTTTTTTTTACGGATTCAGCGTAGGGATCCCGAGTGGAGCGAACCTACGAGACCGAGTGCAGCGCAGGGGGGAGGTGGCGAGCGAAGCGAGCCGGCGACCTCCGTAGCGTAACGAAGGTTGAGTGGGTGAAGCGAAACTCAGTGCCTGGCGACGACAAGCAAACATTAGGGTTTATGTTTTTTGGAACAAAGTGTAGGGTAGGTGTAGGGTAGGTGTAGGGTAGGTGTAGGGTAGGTGTAGGGTAGGTGTAGGGTAGGTGTAGGGTAGGTGTAGGGTAGGTGTAGGGTAGGTGTAGGGTAGGTGTAGGGTAGGTGTAGGGTAGGTGTAGGGTAGGTGTAGGGTAGGTGTAGGGTAGGTGTAGGGTAGGTGTAGGGTAGGTGTAGGGTAGGTGTAGGGTAGGTGTAGAGTAGGTGTAGGGTAGGTGTAGGGTAGGTGTAGGGTAGGTGTAGGGTAGGTGTAGGGTAGGTGTAGGGTAGGTGTAGGGTAGGTGTAGGGTAGGTGTAGGTTAGGTGTAGGGTAGGTGTAGGGTAGGTGTTGGGTAGGTGTAGGGTAGGTGTAGGGTAGGTGTTGGGTAGGTGTAGGGTAGGTGTAGGGTAGGTGTAGGGACAACAACACGCGGTTGTAGGGACAACAACACGCGAGCTGCTTGCAGCTCGCGCACCAAGCGAATACTAGTTATACTATATAAAACTGCATTACCACTGACTGACTCACTGACTGACTCATTGACATAATTGTTCTCCCAGATGGTGGAGGGGGAGGTGGG
Source organism: Orthosia incerta (assembly GCA_948252205.1). Taxonomy (NCBI): domain Eukaryota; kingdom Metazoa; phylum Arthropoda; class Insecta; order Lepidoptera; family Noctuidae; genus Orthosia; species Orthosia incerta. Next base: position 17,060,025 of record OX411765.1, read on the forward strand.
TATATTTTGACAGATTCGTAAACAAGTAACTCTCGCGAGTATGGGAAAAGTGCCAAACCTCCCCTTTTCCCCCCCCCTCCTCCCCCCCTTTTTCGTATCTCGAAAACTAAGGTACCCGTAGAATGTTTTTTTTACGGATTCGTTTAGAGGAGGCTTGCAAAAGTAAAAACCATTTTTCAAAGTTGACCCCCTCGCCCCCCTTCTCCCCCCCTTTAAGCGGATCTCGGAAGTTAAGAGACTTGGAACATTTCTTTTTTCAGATTCATATAAAGGGGCAATGCTATAGTCACAAACAAACCATTTTTCAAAGTTGACCCCTTGCCCCCCTTCTCCCCCCTCCCCCCCCGTTTTGTCGATTTTTTTTTTTTTGTTTTTTTTTACGGATTCGTTTAGAGGAGGCTCGGAAAAGTAAAAACCATTTTTCAAAGTTGACCCCCTCGCCCCCCTTCTCCCCCCCTTTAAGCGGATCTCGGAAGTTGAGAGACTTGGAACATTTCTTTTTTCAGATTCATATAAAGGGGCAATGCTATAGTCACAAACAAACCATTTTTGAAAGTTGACCCCCTTGCCCCCCATCTCCCCCTCCCCACCCCGTTTTGGCGAATCTGTTTTTTGTTTTTTTTACGGATTCAGCGTAGGGATCCCGAGTGGAGCGAACCTACGAGACCGAGTGCAGCGCAGGGGGGAGGTGGCGAGCGAAGCGAGCCGGCGACCTCCGTAGCGTAACGAAGGTTGAGTGGGTGAAGCGAAACTCAGTGCCTGGCGACGACAATCAAACATTAGGGTTATGTTTTTTGAAACTAAGTTTAGGGTAGGTGTAGGGTAGGTGTAGGGTAGGTGTAGGGTAGGTGTAGGGTAGGTGTAGGGTAGGTGTAGGGACAACAACACGCGAGCTGCTTGCAGCTCGCGCACCAAGCAAATACTAGTTATTATTATTATTATACTATATAAAACTGCATTACCACTGACTGACTCACTGACTGACTCATTGACATAATTGTTCTCCCAGATGGTGGAGGGGGAGGTGGGTATATTTTGACAGATTCGTAAACAAGTAACTCTCGCGAGTATGGGAAAAGTGCCAAACCTCCCCTTTTCCCCCCCCCTCCTCCCCCCCTCTTTCGTATCTCGAAAACTAAGGTACCCGTAGAATGTTTTTTTTACGGATTCGTTTAGAGGAGGCTCGGAAAAGTAAAGACCATTTTTCAAAGTTGACCCCCTCGCCCCCCTTCTCCCCCCCTTTAAGCGGATCTCGGAAGTTGAGAGACTTGGAACATTTATTTTTTCAGATTCATATAAAGGGGCAATACTTTAGTCACAAACAAACAATTTTTCAAAGTTGACCCCCTTGCCCCCCTACTCCCCCTCCCCCCCCCGTTTTGGCTAATCTTTTTTTCGTGTTTTTTTACGGATTCGTTTAGAGGAGGCTCGGAAAAGTAAAAACCATTTTTCAAAGTTGACCCCCTCGCCCCCCTTCTCCCTCCCTATAAGCGGATCTCGGAAGTTGAGAGACTTGGAACATTTCTTTTTTCAGATTCATATAAAGGGGCAATGCTATAGTCACAAACAGACCATTTTTCAAAGTTGACCCCCTTGGCCCCCTTCGCCCCCCTTCCCCCCCCGTTTTGGCGAATCTTTTTTTTTTGTTTTTTTTACGGATTCGTTTAGAGGAGGCTTGGAAAAGTAAAAACCATTTTTCAAAGTTGACCCCCTCAACCCCCTTCTTCCCCCCTTTAAGCGGATCTCGGAAGTTGAGAGACTTGGAACATTTCTTTTTTCAGATTCATATAAAGGGGCAATGCTATAGTCACAAACAAACCATTTATCAAAGTTGACCCCCTTGCCGCCCATCGCCCCCCTCCCCCCCCCCCGTTTTGGCGAATCTTTTATTTGTTTTTTTTACGGATTCAGCGTAGGGATCCCGAGTGGAGCGAACCTACGAGACCGAGTGCAGCGCAGGGGGGAGGTGGCGAGCGAAGCGAGCCGGCGACCTCCGTAGCGTAACGAAGGTTGAGTGGGTGAAGCGAAACTCAGTGCCTGGCGACGACAAGCAAACATTAGGGTTTATGTTTTTTGGAACAAAGTGTAGGGTAGGTGTAGGGTAGGTGTAGGGTAGGTGTAGGGTAGGTGTAGGGTAGGTGTAGGGTAGGTGTAGGGTAGGTGTAGGGTAGGTGTAGGGTAGGTGTAGGGTAGGTGTAGGGTAGGTGTAGGGTAGGTGTAGGGTAGGTGTAGGGTAGGTGTAGGGTAGGTGTAGGGTAGGTGTAGGGTAGGTGTAGGGTAGGTGTAGGGTAGGTGTAGGGTAGGTGTAGGGTATGTGTAGGGTAGGTGTAGGGTAGGTGTAGGGTAGGTGTAGGGTAGGTGTAGGGTAGGTGTAGGGTAGTTTAAGGAATACTTCTTAAAAACACGATTAAGCCGCGAGCTGCTTGCAGCTCGCGCACCAAGCAAATACTAGTTATTATAATATATAAAACTGCATTACCACTCACTGACTGACTCATTGACATAATTGTTCTCCCAGATGGTGGAGGGGGAGGTGGGTATATTTTGACAGATTCGTAAACAAGTAACTCCCGTGAGTATGGGAAAAGTCCCAAACCTCCCCTTTTCCTCCCCCCTCCTCCCCCCCTCTATCGTATCTCGGAAACTAAGGTACCCGTATTTTTTGTTTTTTACGGATTCGTTTAGAGGAGGCTCGCAAAAGTAAAAACCATTTTTCAAAGTTGACCCCCTCGCCCCCCTTCTCCCCCCCTTTAAGCGGATCTCGAAAGTTGAGAGACTTGGAACATTTCTTTTTTCAGATTCATATAAAGGGGCAATGCTATAGTCACAAACGAACCAGTTTTCATAGTTCACCCCTTGCCCCCCTTCGCCCCCCCCCCCCCCCGTTTTGGCGAATCTTTTTTTTTTGTTTTTTTTACGGATTCGTTTAGAGGAGGCTCGCAAAAGTAAAAACCATTTTTCAAAGTTGACCCCCTCACCCCCCTTCTTCCCCCCTTTAAGCGGATCTCGGAAGTTGAGAGACTTGGAACATTTCTTTTTTCAGATTCATATAAAGGGGCAATGCTATAGTCACAAACAAACCATTTATCAAAGTTGACCCCCTTGCCGCCCATCGCCCCCCTCCCCCCCCCCCCCGTTTTGGCGAATCTTTTATTTGTTTTTTTTACGGATTCAGCGTAGGGATCCCGAGTGGAGCGAACCTACGAGACCGAGTGCAGCGCAGGGGGGAGGTGACGAGCGAAGCGAGCCGGCGACCTCCGTAGCGTAACGAAGGTTGAGTGGGTGAAGCGAAACTCAGTGCCTGGCGACGACAAGCAAACATTAGGGTTTATGTTTTTTGGAACAAAGTGTAGGGTAGGTGTAGGGTAGGTGTAGGGTAGGTGTAGGGTAGGTGTAGGGTAGGTGTAGGGTAGGTGTAGGGTAGGTGTAGGGTAGGTGTAGGGTAGGTGTAGGGTAGGTGTAGGGTAGGTGTAGGGTAGGTGTAGGGTAGGTGTAGGGTAGGTGTAGGGTAGGTGTAGGGTAGGTGTAGGGTAGGTGTAGGGTAGGTGTAGGGTAGGTGTAGGGTAGGTGTAGGGTAGGTGTAGGGTAGGTGTAGGGTAGGTGTAGGGTAGGTGTAGGGTAGGTGTAGGGTAGGTGTAGGGTAGGTGTAGGGTAGGTGTAGGGTAGGTGTAGGGTAGGTGTAGGGTAGGTGTAGGGTAGGTGTAGGGTAGGTGTAGGGTAGGTGTAGGGTAGGTGTAGGGTAGGTGTAGGGTAGGTGTAGGGTAGGTGTAGGGTAGGTGTAGGGTAGGTGTAGGGTAGGTGTAGGGTAGGTGTAGGGTAGGTGTAGGGTAGGTGTAGGGTAGGTGTAGGGTAGGTGTAGGGTAGGTGTAGGGTAGGTGTAGGGTAGGTGTAGGGTAGGTGTAGGGTAGGTGTAGGGTAGGTGTAGGGTAGGTGTAGGGTAGGTGTAGGGTAGGTGTAGGGTAGGTGTAGGGTAGGTGTAGGGTAGGTGTAGGGTAGGTGTAGGGTAGGTGTAGGGTAGGTGTAGGGTAGGTGTAGGGTAGGTGTAGGGTAGGTGTAGGGTAGGTGTAGGGTAGGTGTAGGGTAGGTGTAGGGTAGGTGTAGGGACAACAACACGCGAGCTGCTTGCAGCTCGCGCACCAAGCAAATACTAGTTATATTATATAAAACTGCATTACCACTCACTGACTGACTCATTGACATAATTGTTCTCCTAGATGGTGGAGGGGGAGGTGGGTATATTTTGACAGATTCGTAAACAAGTAACTCCCGTGAGTATGGGAAAAGTGCCAAACCTCCCCTTTTCTCCCCCCCTCCTCCCCCCCTCTATCGTTTCTCGGAAACTAAGATACCCGTATTTTTTGTTTTTTACGGATTCGTTTAGAGGAGGCTCGGAAAAGTAAAGACCATTTTTCAAAGTTGACCCCCTCGCCCCCCTTCTCCCCCCCTTTAAGCGGATCTCGGAAGTTGAGAGACTTGGAACATTTATTTTTTCAGATTTATATAAAGGGGCAATACTTTAGTCACAAACAAACAATTTTTCAAAGTTGACCCCCTTGCCCCCCTACTCCCCCTCCCCCCCCCGTTTTGGCTAATCTTTTTTTCGTGTTTTTTTTACGGATTCGTTTAGAGGAGGCTCGGAAAAGTAAAAACCATTTTTCAAAGTTGACCCCCTCGCCCCCCTTCTCCCTCCCTATAAGCGGATCTCGGAAGTTGAGAGACTTGGAACATTTCTTTTTTCAGATTCATATAAAGGGGCAATGCTATAGTCACAAACAGACCATTTTTCAAAGTTGACCCCCTTGGCCCCCTTCGCCCCCCTTCCCCCCCCGTTTTGGCGAATCTTTTTTTTTTGTTTTTTTTACGGATTCAGCGTAGGAATCCCGAGTGAAGCAAACCTACGAGACCGAGTGCAGCGCAGGGGGGAGGTGGCGAGCGAAGCGAGCCGGCGACCTCCGTAGCGTAACGAAGGTTGAGTGGGTGAAGCGAAACTCAGTGCCTGGCGACGACAAGCAAACATTAGGGTTATGTTTTTTGGAACAAAGTGTAGGGTAGGTGTAGGGTAGGTGTAGGGTAGGTGTAGGGTAGGTGTAGGGTAGGTGTAGGGTACGTGTTGGGTACGTGTAGGGTACGTGTAGGGTACGTGTAGGGTACGTGTAGGGTACGTGTAGGGTACGTGTAGGGTACGTGTAGGGTACGTGTAGGGTACGTGTAGGGTACGTGTAGGGTAAATGTAGGGTACGTGTAGGGTACGTGTAGGGTACGTGTAGGGTACGTGTAGGGTACGTGTAGGGTACGTGAAGGGTACGTGTAGGGTACGTGTAGGGTACGTGTAGGGTACGTGTAGGGTACGTGTAGGGTACGTGTAGGGTACGTGTAGGGTACGTGTAGGGTACGTGTAGGGTACGTGTAGGGTACGTGTAGGGTACGTGTAGGGTACGTGTAGGGTACGTGTAGTGTACGTGTAGGGTACGTGTAGGGTACGTGTAGGGTACGTGTAGGGTACGTGTAGGGTACGTGTAGGGTACGTGTAGGGTACGTGTAGGGTACGTGTAGGGTACGTGTAGGGTACGTGTAGGGTACGTGTAGGGTACGTGTAGGGTACGTGTAGGGTAGGTGTAGGGACAACAACACGCGAGCTGCTTGCAGCTCGCGCACCAAGCAAATACTAGTTATATTATATAAAACTGCATTACCACTCACTGACTGACTGATTGACATAATTGTTCTCCCAGATGGTGGAGGGGGAGGTGGGTATATTTTGACAGATTCGTAAACAAGTAACTCCCGTGAGTATGGGAAAAGTGCCAAACCTCCCCTTTTTCCCCCCCCTCTTCCCCCCCTCTATCGTATCTCGAAAACTAAGGTACCCGTATTTTTTGTTTTTTACGGATTCGTTTAGAGGAGGCTCGGAAAAGTAAAAAGCATTTTTCAAAATTGACCCCCTCGCCCCCCTTCTCCCCCCCTTTAAGCGGATCTCGAAAGTTGGAACATTTGGAACATTTCTTTTTTCAGTTTCATATAAAGGGGCAATGCTATAGTCACAAACGAACCAGTTTTCAAAGTTGACCACCTTGCCCCCCTTCTCCCCCCTCCCCCCCCGTTTTGGCGAATCTTTTTTTTTTGTTTTTTTTACGGATTCGTTTAGAGGAGGCTCGGAAAAGTAAAAACCATTTTTCAAAGTTGACCCCCTCAACCCCCTTCTTCCCCCCTTTAAGCGGATCTCGGAAGTTGAGAGACTTGGAACATTTCTTTTTTCAGATTCATATAAAGGGGCAATGCTATAGTCACAAACAAACCATTTATCAAAGTTGACCCCCTTGCCGCCCATCGCCCCCCTCCCCCCCCCCCGTTTTGGCGAATCTTTTATTTGTTTTTTTTACGGATTCAGCGTAGGGATCCCGAGTGGAGCGAACCTACGAGACCGAGTGCAGCGCAGGGGGGAGGTGGCGAGCGAAGCGAGCCGGCGACCTCCGTAGCGTAACGAAGGTTGAGTGGGTGAAGCGAAACTCAGTGCCTGGCGACGACAAGCAAACATTAGGGTTTATGTTTTTTGGAACAAAGTGTAGGGTAGGTGTAGGGTAGGTGTAGGGTAGGTGTAGGGTAGGTGTAGGGTAGGTGTAGGGTAGGTGTAGGGTAGGTGTAGGGTAGGTGTAGGGTAGGTGTAGGGTAGGTGTAGGGTAGGTGTAGGGTAGGTGTAGGGTAGGTGTAGGGTAGGTGTAGGGTAGGTGTAGGGTAGGTGTAGGGTAGGTGTAGGGTAGGTGTAGGGTAGGTGTAGGGTAGGTGTAGGGTAGGTGTAGAGTAGGTGTAGGGTAGGTGTAGGGTAGGTGTAGGGTAGGTGTAGGGTAGGTGTAGGGTAGGTGTAGGGTAGGTGTAGGGTAGGTGTAGGTTAGGTGTAGGGTAGGTGTAGGGTAGGTGTTGGGTAGGTGTAGGGTAGGTGTAGGGTAGGTGTTGGGTAGGTGTAGGGTAGGTGTAGGGTAGGTGTAGGGACAACAACACGCGGTTGTAGGGACAACAACACGCGAGCTGCTTGCAGCTCGCGCACCAAGCGAATACTAGTTATACTATATAAAACTGCATTACCACTGACTGACTCACTGACTGACTCATTGACATAATTGTTCTCCCAGATGGTGGAGGGGGAGGTGGGTATATTTTGACAGATTCGTAAACAAGTAACTCTCGCGAGTATGGGAAAAGTGCCAAACCTCCCCTTTTCCCCCCCCCTCCTCCCCCCCTTTTTCGTATCTCGAAAACTAAGGTACCCGTAGAATGTTTTTTTTACGGATTCGTTTAGAGGAGGCTTGCAAAAGTAAAAACCATTTTTCAAAGTTGACCCCCTCGCCCCCCTTCTCCCCCCCTTTAAGCGGATCTCGGAAGTTAAGAGACTTGGAACATTTCTTTTTTCAGATTCATATAAAGGGGCAATGCTATAGTCACAAACAAACCATTTTTCAAAGTTGACCCCTTGCCCCCCTTCTCCCCCCTCCCCCCCCGTTTTGTCGATTTTTTTTTTTTTGTTTTTTTTTACGGATTCGTTTAGAGGAGGCTCGGAAAAGTAAAAACCATTTTTCAAAGTTGACCCCCTCGCCCCCCTTCTCCCCCCCTTTAAGCGGATCTCGGAAGTTGAGAGACTTGGAACATTTCTTTTTTCAGATTCATATAAAGGGGCAATGCTATAGTCACAAACAAACCATTTTTGAAAGTTGACCCCCTTGCCCCCCATCTCCCCCTCCCCACCCCGTTTTGGCGAATCTGTTTTTTGTTTTTTTTACGGATTCAGCGTAGGGATCCCGAGTGGAGCGAACCTACGAGACCGAGTGCAGCGCAGGGGGGAGGTGGCGAGCGAAGCGAGCCGGCGACCTCCGTAGCGTAACGAAGGTTGAGTGGGTGAAGCGAAACTCAGTGCCTGGCGACGACAATCAAACATTAGGGTTATGTTTTTTGAAACTAAGTTTAGGGTAGGTGTAGGGTAGGTGTAGGGTAGGTGTAGGGTAGGTGTAGGGTAGGTGTAGGGTAGGTGTAGGGTAGGTGTAGGGACAACAACACGCGAGCTGCTTGCAGCTCGCGCACCAAGCAAATACTAGTTATTATTATTATTATACTATATAAAACTGCATTACCACTGACTGACTCACTGACTGACTCATTGACATAATTGTTCTCCCAGATGGTGGAGGGGGAGGTGGGTATATTTTGACAGATTCGTAAACAAGTAACTCTCGCGAGTATGGGAAAAGTGCCAAACCTCCCCTTTTCCCCCCCCCTCCTCCCCCCCTCTTTCGTATCTCGAAAACTAAGGTACCCGTAGAATGTTTTTTTTACGGATTCGTTTAGAGGAGGCTCGGAAAAGTAAAGACCATTTTTCAAAGTTGACCCCCTCGCCCCCCTTCTCCCCCCCTTTAAGCGGATCTCGGAAGTTGAGAGACTTGGAACATTTATTTTTTCAGATTCATATAAAGGGGCAATACTTTAGTCACAAACAAACAATTTTTCAAAGTTGACCCCCTTGCCCCCCTACTCCCCCTCCCCCCCCCGTTTTGGCTAATCTTTTTTTCGTGTTTTTTTACGGATTCGTTTAGAGGAGGCTCGGAAAAGTAAAAACCATTTTTCAAAGTTGACCCCCTCGCCCCCCTTCTCCCTCCCTATAAGCGGATCTCGGAAGTTGAGAGACTTGGAACATTTCTTTTTTCAGATTCATATAAAGGGGCAATGCTATAGTCACAAACAGACCATTTTTCAAAGTTGACCCCCTTGGCCCCCTTCGCCCCCCTTCCCCCCCCGTTTTGGCGAATCTTTTTTTTTTGTTTTTTTTACGGATTCGTTTAGAGGAGGCTTGGAAAAGTAAAAACCATTTTTCAAAGTTGACCCCCTCAACCCCCTTCTTCCCCCCTTTAAGCGGATCTCGGAAGTTGAGAGACTTGGAACATTTCTTTTTTCAGATTCATATAAAGGGGCAATGCTATAGTCACAAACAAACCATTTATCAAAGTTGACCCCCTTGCCGCCCATCGCCCCCCTCCCCCCCCCCCGTTTTGGCGAATCTTTTATTTGTTTTTTTTACGGATTCAGCGTAGGGATCCCGAGTGGAGCGAACCTACGAGACCGAGTGCAGCGCAGGGGGGAGGTGGCGAGCGAAGCGAGCCGGCGACCTCCGTAGCGTAACGAAGGTTGAGTGGGTGAAGCGAAACTCAGTGCCTGGCGACGACAAGCAAACATTAGGGTTTATGTTTTTTGGAACAAAGTGTAGGGTAGGTGTAGGGTAGGTGTAGGGTAGGTGTAGGGTAGGTGTAGGGTAGGTGTAGGGTAGGTGTAGGGTAGGTGTAGGGTAGGTGTAGGGTAGGTGTAGGGTAGGTGTAGGGTAGGTGTAGGGTAGGTGTAGGGTAGGTGTAGGGTAGGTGTAGGGTAGGTGTAGGGTAGGTGTAGGGTAGGTGTAGGGTAGGTGTAGGGTAGGTGTAGGGTAGGTGTAGGGTAGGTGTAGAGTAGGTGTAGGGTAGGTGTAGGGTAGGTGTAGGGTAGGTGTAGGGTAGGTGTAGGGTAGGTGTAGGGTAGGTGTAGGTTAGGTGTAGGGTAGGTGTAGGGTAGGTGTTGGGTAGGTGTAGGGTAGGTGTAGGGTAGGTGTTGGGTAGGTGTAGGGTAGGTGTAGGGTAGGTGTAGGGACAACAACACGCGGTTGTAGGGACAACAACACGCGAGCTGCTTGCAGCTCGCGCACCAAGCGAATACTAGTTATATTATATTATATAAAACTGCATTACCACTGACTCACTGACATAATTGTTCTCCCAGATGGTGGATGGGGAGGTGGGTATATTTTGACAGATTCGTAAACAAGTAACTCCCGTGAGTATGGGAAAAGTCCCAAACCTCCCCTTTTCCTCCCCCCTCCTCCCCCCCTCTATCGTATCTCGGAAACTAAGGTATCCGTAGTATGTTTTTTTTAACGGATTCGTTTAGAGGAGGCTCGGAAAAGTAAAAACTATTTTTCAAATTTGACCCCCTCGCCCCCCTTCTTCCCCCCTTTAAGCGGATCTCGGAAGTTGAGAGACTTGGAACATTTCTTTTTTCAGATTCATATAAAGGGGCAATGCTATAGTCACAAACGAACCAGTTTTCAAAGTTGACCCCCTTGCCCCTCTTCTCCCCCCTCCCCCCCCGTTTTGGCGAATCTTTTTTTTTTGTTTTTTTTTCGGATTCGTTTAGAGGAGGCTCGGAAAAGTAAAAACCATTTTTCAAAGATGACCCCCTCGCCCCCATTCTCCCCCCCTTTAAGCGGATCTCGGAAGTTGAGAGACTTGGAACATTTCTTTTTTCAGATTCATATAAAGGGGCAATGCTATAGTCACAAACGAACCAGTTTTCAAAGTTGACCCCCTTGCCCCCCTTCTCCCCCCTCCCCCCCCGTTTTGGCGAATCTTTTTTTTTTGTTTTTTTTACGGATTCAGCGTAGGGATCCCGAGTGGAGCGAACCTACGAGACCGAGTGCAGCGCAGGGGGGAGGTGGCGAGCGAAGCGAGCCGGCGACCTCCGTAGCGTAACGAAGGTTGAGTGGGTGAAGCGAAACTCAGTGCCTGGCGACGACAATCAAACATTAGGGTTATGTTTTTTGGAACAAAGTTTAGGGTAGGTGTAGGGTAGGTGTAAGGTAGATGTAGGGTAGGTGTAGGGTAGGTTTAGGGTAGGTGTAGGGTAGGTGTAGGGTAGGTGTAGGGTAGGTGTAGGGTAGGTGTAGGGTAGATGTAGGGTAGGTGTAGGGTACGTGTAGGGTAGGTGCAGGGTAGGTGTAGGGTAGGTGTAGGGTAGGTGTAGGGTAGGTGTAGGGTAGGTGTAGGGTAGGTGTAGGGTAGGTGTAGGGTAGGTGTAAGGTAGGTGTAGGGTAGGTGTAGGGTAGGTGTAGGGTAGGTGTAGGGTAGGTGTAGGGTAGGTGTAGGGTAGGTGTAGGGTAGGTTAAGGAATACTTCTCAAAAACACGACAAAGCCGCGAGCTGCTTGCAGCTCGCGCACCAAGCAAATACTAGTTATACTATATAAAACTGCATTACCACTGACTGACTCACTGACTGACTCATTGACATAATTGTTCTCCCAGATGGTGGAGGGGGAGGTGGGTATATTTTGACAGATTCGTAAACAAGTAACTCTCGCGAGTATGGGAAAAGTGCCAAACCTCCCCTTTTCCCCCCCCCTCCTCCCCCCCTTTTTCGTATCTCGAAAACTAAGGTACCCGTAGAATGTTTTTTTTACGGATTCGTTTAGAGGAGGCTTGCAAAAGTAAAAACCATTTTTCAAAGTTGACCCCCTCGCCCCCCTTCTCCCCCCCTTTAAGCGGATCTCGGAAGTTAAGAGACTTGGAACATTTCTTTTTTCAGATTCATATAAAGGGGCAATGCTATAGTCACAAACAAACCATTTTTCAAAGTTGACCCCTTGCCCCCCTTCTCCCCCCTCCCCCCCCGTTTTGTCGATTTTTTTTTTTTTGTTTTTTTTTACGGATTCGTTTAGAGGAGGCTCGGAAAAGTAAAAACCATTTTTCAAAGTTGACCCCCTCGCCCCCCTTCTCCCCCCCTTTAAGCGGATCTCGGAAGTTGAGAGACTTGGAACATTTCTTTTTTCAGATTCATATAAAGGGGCAATGCTATAGTCACAAACAAACCATTTTTGAAAGTTGACCCCCTTGCCCCCCATCTCCCCCTCCCCACCCCGTTTTGGCGAATCTGTTTTTTGTTTTTTTTACGGATTCAGCGTAGGGATCCCGAGTGGAGCGAACCTACGAGACCGAGTGCAGCGCAGGGGGGAGGTGGCGAGCGAAGCGAGCCGGCGACCTCCGTAGCGTAACGAAGGTTGAGTGGGTGAAGCGAAACTCAGTGCCTGGCGACGACAATCAAACATTAGGGTTATGTTTTTTGAAACTAAGTTTAGGGTAGGTGTAGGGTAGGTGTAGGGTAGGTGTAGGGTAGGTGTAGGGTAGGTGTAGGGTAGGTGTAGGGTAGGTGTAGGGTAGGTGTAGGGTAGGTGTAGGGTAGGTGTAGGGTAGGTGTAGGGTAGGTGTAGGGTAGGTGTAGGGTAGGTGTAGGGTAGGTGTAGGGTAGGTGTAGGGTAGGTGTAGGGTAGGTGTAGGGTAGGTGTAGGGTAGTTGTAGGGTAGGTGTAGGGTAGGTGTAGGGTAGGTGTAGGGTAGGTGTAGGGTAGGTGTAGGGTAGGTGTAGGGTAGGTGTAGGGTAGGTGTAGGGTAGGTGTAGGGTAGGTGTAGGGTAGGTGTAGGGTAGGTGTAGGGTAGGTGTAGGGTAGGTGTAGGGTAGGTGTAGGGTAGGTGTAGGGTAGGTGTAGGGTAGGTGTAGGGTAGGTGTAGGGTAGGTGTAGGGTAGGTGTAGGCTAGGTGTAGGGTAGGTGTAGGGTAGGTGTAGGGTAGGTGTAGGGTAGGTGTAGGGTAGGTGTAGGGTAGGTGTAGGGTAGGTGTAAGGTAGGTGTAGGGTAGGTGTAGGGTAGGTGTAGGGTAGGTGTAGGGTAGGTGTAGGGTAGGTGTAGGGTAGGTGGAGGGTAGGTGTAGGGTAGGTGTAGGGTAGGTGTAGGGTAGGTGTAGGGTAGGTGTAGGCTAGGTGTAGGGTAGGTGTAGGGTAGGTGTAGGGTAGGTGTAGGGTAGGTGTAGGGTAGGTGTAAGGTAGGTGTAGGGTAGGTGTAGGGTAGGTGTAGGGTAGGTGTAGGGTAGGTGTAGGGTAGGTGTAGGGTAGGTGTAGGGTAGGTGTAGGGTAGGTGTAGGGTAGGTGTAGGGTAGGTGTAGGGTAGGTGTAGGGTAGGTGTAGGGTAGGTGTAGGGTAGGTGTAGGGTAGGTGTAGGGTAGGTGTAGGGTAGGTGTAGGGTAGGTGTAGGGTAGGTGTAGGGTAGGTGTAGGGTAGGTGTAGGGTAGGTGTAGGGTAGGTGTAGGGTAGGTGTAGGGTAGGTGTAGGGTAGGTGTAGGGTAGGTGTAGGGTAGGTGTAGGGTAGGTGTAGGGTAGGTGTAGGGTAGGTGTAGGGTAGGTGTAGGGTAGGTGTAGGGTAGGTGTAGGGTAGGTGTAGGGTAGGTGTAGGGTAGGTGTAGGGTAGGTGTAGGGTAGGTGTAGGGTAGGTGTAGGGTAGGTGTAGGGTAGGTGTAGGGTAGGTGTAGGGTAGGTGTAGGGTAGGTGTAGGGTAGGTGTAGGGTAGGTGTAGGGTAGGTGTAGGGTAGGTGTAGGGTAGGTGTAGGGTAGGTGTAGGGTAGGTGTAGGGTAGGTGTAGGGTAGGTGTAGGGTAGGTGTAGGGTAGGTGTAGGGTAGGTGTAGGGTAGGTGTAGGGTAGGTGTAGGGTAGGTGTAGGGTAGGTGTAGGGTAGGTGTAGGGTAGGTGTAGGGTAGGTGTAGGGTAGGTGTAGGGTAGGTGTAGGGTAGGTGTAGGGTAGGTGTAGGGTAGGTGTAGGGTAGGTGTAGGGTAGGTGTAGGGTAGGTGTAGGGTAGGTGTAGGGTAGGTGTAAGGTAGGTGTAGGGTAGGTGTAGGGTAGGTGTAGGGTAGGTGTAGGGTAGGTGTAGGGTAGGTGTAGGGTAGGTGTAGGGTAGGTGTAGGGTAGGTGTAGGGTAGGTGTAGGGTAGGTGTAGGGTAGGTGTAGGGTAGGTGTAGGGTAGGTGTAGGGTAGGTGTAGGGTAGGTGTAGGGTAGGTGTAGGGTAGGTGTAGGGTAGGTGTAGGGTAGGTGTAGGGTAGGTGTAGGGTAGGTGTAGAGTAGGTGTAGGGTAGGTGTAGGGTAGGTGTAGGGTAGGTGTAGGGTAGGTGTAGGGTAGGTGTAGGGTAGGTGTAGGGTAGGTGTAGGGTAGGTGTAGGGTAGGTGTAGGGTAGGTGTAGGGTAGGTGTAGGGTAGGTGTAGGGTAGGTGTAGGGTAGGTGTAGGGTAGGTGTAGGGTAGGTGTAGGGTAGGTGTAGGGTAGGTGTAGGGTAGGTGTAGGGTAGGTGTAGGGTAGGTGTAGGGTAGGTGTAGGGTAGGTGTACAACACGCGAGCTGCTTGCAGCTCGCGCACCAAGCAAATACTAGTTATTATTATAATATATAAAACTGCATTACCACTCACTGACTGACTCATTGACATAATTGTTCTCCCAGATGGTGGAGGGGGAGGTGGGTATATTTTGACAGATTCGTAAACAAGTAACTCCCGTGAGTATGGGAAAAGTCCCAAACCTCCCCTTTTCCTCCCCCCTCCTCCCCCCCTCTATCGTATCTCGGAAACTAAGGTACCCGTATTTTTTGTTTTTTACGGATTCGTTTAGAGGAGGCTCGCAAAAGTAAAAACCATTTTTCAAAGTTGACCCCCTCGCCCCCCTTCTCCCCCCCTTTAAGCGGATCTCGAAAGTTGAGAGACTTGGAACATTTCTTTTTTCAGATTCATATAAAGGGGCAATGCTATAGTCACAAACGAACCAGTTTTCATAGTTCACCCCTTGCCCCCCTTCGCCCCCCCCCCCCCCGTTTTGGCGAATCTTTTTTTTTTGTTTTTTTTACGGATTCGTTTAGAGGAGGCTCGCAAAAGTAAAAACCATTTTTCAAAGTTGACCCCCTCACCCCCCTTCTTCCCCCTTTAAGCGGATCTCGGAAGTTGAGAGACTTGGAACATTTCTTTTTTCAGATTCATATAAAGGGGCAATGCTATAGTCACAAACAAACCATTTATCAAAGTTGACCCCCTTGCCGCCCATCGCCCCCCTCCCCCCCCCCGTTTTGGCGAATCTTTTATTTGTTTTTTTTACGGATTCAGCGTAGGGATCCCGAGTGGAGCGAACCTACGAGACCGAGTGCAGCGCAGGGGGGAGGTGGCGAGCGAAGCGAGCCGGCGACCTCCGTAGCGTAACGAAGGTTGAGTGGGTGAAGCGAAACTCAGTGCCTGGCGACGACAAGCAAACATTAGGGTTTATGTTTTTTGGAACAAAGTGTAGGGTAGGTGTAGGGTAGGTGTAGGGTAGGTGTAGGGTAGGTGTAGGGTAGGTGTAGGGTAGGTGTAGGGTAGGTGTAGGGTAGGTGTAGGGTAGGTGTAGGGTAGGTGTAGGGTAGGTGTAGGGTAGGTGTAGGGTAGGTGTAGGGTAGGTGTAGGGTAGGTGTAGGGTAGGTGTAGGGTAGGTGTAGGGTAGGTGTAGGGTAGGTGTAGGGTAGGTGTAGGGTAGGTGTAGGGTAGGTGTAGGGTAGGTGTAGGGTAGGTGTAGGGTAGGTGTAGGGTAGGTGTAGGGTAGGTGTAGGGTAGGTGTAGGGTAGGTGTAGGGTAGGTGTAGGGTAGGTGTAGGGTAGGTGTAGGGTAGGTGTAGGGTAGGTGTAGGGTAGGTGTAGGGTAGGTGTAGGGTAGGTGTAGGGTAGGTGTAGGGTAGGTGTAGGGTAGGTGTAGGGTAGGTGTAGGGTAGGTGTAGGGTAGGTGTAGGGTAGGTGTAGGGTAGGTGTAGGGTAGGTGTAGGGTAGGTGTAGGGTAGGTGTAGGGTAGGTGTAGGGTAGGTGTAGGGTAGGTGTAGGGTAGGTGTAGGGTAGGTGTAGGGTAGGTGTAGGGTAGGTGTAGGGTAGGTGTAGGGTAGGTGTAGGGTAGGTGTAGGGTAGGTGTAGGGTAGGTGTAGGGTAGGTGTAGGGTAGGTGTAGGGTAGGTGTAGGGTAGGTGTAGGGTAGGTGTAGGGTAGGTGTAGGGTAGGTGTAGGGTAGGTGTAGGGTAGGTGTAGGGTAGGTGTAGGGTAGGTGTAGGGTAGGTGTAGGGTAGGTGTAGGGTAGGTGTAGGGTAGGTGTAGGGTAGGTGTAGGGTAGGTGTAGGGTAGGTGTAGGGTAGGTGTAGGGTAGGTGTAGGGTAGGTGTAGGGTAGGTGTAGGGTAGGTGTAGGGTAGGTGTAGGGTAGGTGTAGGGTAGGTGTAGGGTAGGTGTAGGGTAGGTGTAGGGTAGGTGTAGGGTAGGTGTAGGGTAGGTGTAGGGTAGGTGTAGGGTAGGTGTAGGGTAGGTGTAGGGTAGGTGTAGGGTAGGTGTAGGGTAGGTGTAGGGTAGGTGTAGGGTAGGTGTAGGGTAGGTGTAGGGTAGGTGTAGGGTAGGTGTAGGGTAGGTGTAGGGTAGGTGTAGGGTAGGTGTAGGGTAGGTGTAGGGTAGGTGTAGGGTAGGTGTAGGGTAGGTGTAGGGTAGGTGTAGGGTAGGTGTAGGGTAGGTGTAGGGTAGGTGTAAGGGTAGGTGTAGGGTAGGTGTAGGGTAGGTGTAGGGTAGGTGTAGGGTAGGTGTAGGGTAGGTGTAGGTAGGTGTAGGGTAGGTGTAGGGTAGGTGTAGGGTAGGTGTAGGGTAGGTGTAGGGTAGGTGTAGGGTAGGTGTAGGTAGGTGTAGGGTAGGTGTAGGGTAGGTGTAGGGTAGGTGTAGGGTAGGTGTAGGGTAGGTGTAGGGTAGGTGTAGGGTAGGTGTAGGGTAGGTGTAGGGTAGGTGTAGGGTAGGTGTAGGGTAGGTGTAGGGTAGGTGTAGGGTAGGTGTAGGGTAGGTGTAGGGTAGGTGTAGGGTAGGTGTAGGGTAGGTGTAGGGTAGGTGTAGGGTAGGTGTAGGGTAGGTGTAGGGTAGGTGTAGGGTAGGTGTAGGGTAGGTGTAGGGTAGGTGTAGGTGTAGGGTAGGTGTAGGGTAGGTGTAGGGTAGGTGTAGGGTAGGTGTAGGGTAGGTGTAGGGTAGGTGTAGGGTAGGTGTAGGGTAGGTGTAGGGTAGGTGTAGGGTAGGTGTAGGGTAGGTGTAGGGTAGGTGTAGGGTAGGTGTAGGGTAGGTGTAGGGTAGGTGTAGGGTAGGTGTAGGGTAGGTGTAGGGTAGGTGTAGGGTAGGTGTAGGGTAGGTGTAGGGTAGGTGTAGGGTAGGTGTAGGGTAGGTGTAGGGTAGGTGTAGGGTAGGTGTAGGGTAGGTGTAGGGTAGGTGTAGGGTAGGTGTAGGGTAGGTGTAGGGTAGGTGTAGGGTAGGTGTAGGGTAGGTGTAGGGTAGGTGTAGGGTAGGTGTAGGGTAGGTGTAGGGTAGGTGTAGGGTAGGTGTAGGGTAGGTGTAGGGTAGGTGTAGGGTAGGTGTAGGTAGGTGTAGGGTAGGTGTAGGGTAGGTGTAGGGTAGGTGTAGGGTAGGTGTAGGGTAGGTGTAGGGTAGGTGTAGGGTAGGTGTAGGGTAGGTGTAGGGTAGGTGTAGGGTAGGTGTAGGGTAGGTGTAGGGTAGGTGTAGGGTAGGTGTAGGGTAGGTGTAGGGTAGGTGTAGGGTAGGTGTAGGGTAGGTGTAGGGTAGGTGTAGGGTAGGTGTAGGGTAGGTGTAGGGTAGGTGTAGGGTAGGTGTAGGGTAGGTGTAGGGTAGGTGTAGGGTAGGTGTAGGGTAGGTGTAGGGTAGGTGTAGGGTAGGTGTAGGGTAGGTGTAGGGTAGGTGTAGGGTAGGTGTAGGGTAGGTGTAGGGTAGGTGTAGGGTAGGTGTAGGGTAGGTGTAGGGTAGGTGTAGGGTAGGTGTAGGGTAGGTGTAGGGTAGGTGTAGGGTAGGTGTAGGGTAGGTGTAGGGTAGGTGTAGGGTAGGTGTAGGGTAGGTGTAGGGTAGGTGTAGGGTAGGTGTAGGGTAGGTGTAGGGTAGGTGTAGGGTAGGTGTAGGGTAGGTGTAGGGTAGGTGTAGGGTAGGTGTAGGGTAGGTGTAGGGTAGGTGTAGGGTAGGTGTAGGGTAGGTGTAGGGTAGGTGTAGGGTAGGTGTAGGGTAGGTGTAGGGTAGGTGTAGGGTAGGTGTAGGGTAGGTGTAGGGTAGGTGTAGGGTAGGTGTAGGGTAGGTGTAGGGTAGGTGTAGGGTAGGTGTAGGGTAGGTGTAGGGTAGGTGTAGGGTAGGTGTAGGGTAGGTGTAGGGTAGGTGTAGGGTAGGTGTAGGGTAGGTGTAGGGTAGGTGTAGGGTAGGTGTAGGGTAGGTGTAGGGTAGGTGTAGGGTAGGTGTAGGGACAACAACACGCGAGCTGCTTGCAGCTCGCGCACCAAGCAAATACTAGTTATTATATTATATAAAACTGCATTACCACTCACTGACTGACTCATTGACATAATTGTTCTCCTAGATGGTGGAGGGGGAGGTGGGTATATTTTGACAGATTCGTAAACAAGTAACTCCCGTGAGTATGGGAAAAGTGCCAAACCTCCCCTTTTCTCCCCCCCTCCTCCCCCCCTCTATCGTTTCTCGGAAACTAAGATACCCGTATTTTTTGTTTTTTACGGATTCGTTTAGAGGAGGCTCGGAAAAGTAAAGACCATTTTTCAAAGTTGACCCCCTCGCCCCCCTTCTCCCCCCCTTTAAGCGGATC